>OX493266.1:98879212-100336528 GCA_950370525.1 Bellardia bayeri
GTTGGTAGTGGTATTTTGTTGGGTTGTTTCGGTTATCTTTTGTCGCGTTTGACGACGTTTTGGCGACGTCGTTAAATATTTTTGCGGCGATTACGTCAAGATTATTATTTGGTTGCTTATTATTGTTGTTGTTGTTTTGGCTTTTTGTATTTGCTTTAAAAAATCCAACAGTAATGTAACTGTTGCTTATAATTTATAAATTTAAAGATGTTTGTATGTGTTTTCTTTTTATTAAATAGTTAAAACAAATTATTATAAATTTTTATACGCAAGTATTTCTTTCACTCACAATTTTGTTAACTATTTATCACTTTTATGCAAGATTTCAAATAATAAATTGTTTATTTTGCTATTTGTCGGTATTTTGTTATTTAATTGGCGCGCTATTTTTTCGTGGATGGTTCTATTTTTATTTATTATTATGATTGTATGTATACGATATAATATATACATATATGTATGTATGTATATATATTTTCTTATTTGGTAAAAGTAAGAGCGCGTTCGTTACTCACAGCGACTACTTTACGTAGTAGACTAAAATTTGATGACAACACAACGAGGAAAGGCAGACCCAATAAACTGATGATTGTGTTATACTGCCTGCTAGTAAAAGCTTAGCAATGTAGATACATATGTATGTGTGTGTGTATCTGTGTTTTCAATAAACGAAGACTACGACGACTGCTGGTAGAATGAGCAACAGTACAAAATAACGAAAACGTTCGTACACACATGAGAATATATACAAACAAACAAACATACATACATACATTGGTACGTATAAACGATGTATTAAATACGTATACACACAGTGGTTCGTTTCCTTTTTCATAAATAAGGAAAGGTTATAATCTTAAGGTACTGCCAAATATTTAACGAAAACGACATAACCACTTAATAAAATTTGTTTTAATTATTCTGCTTATTTGTAGAACATCTATTACTAAGGATAAACGTCCTGAAACTAATTGGTGCTAAAAATAGTGGTTACGCTTTTTTGAGTAAATATTTGCATGCACGACCGTATCCTTATATGAATGAAAGTCAAGTTTAAATGTAATTGTTTAAATGACTCATAATCCCTAAATCCCTAAACGTTTCTGTAATTTTCGATTTTTCAAAATATTCATTTTTTATGATTTACTATTGTATACGAGTATCATCAACAAAAATATATAAATATGAAATAATTAGACCTTGTTAGGGATGCTAATACAAAACTGATTACTGATTTTTTCAAACTGTGCGTTTATTGAAAATAATTTTTGGCCAAAATAAAAAATCCACTACACCCGTGCTGTACTAACTAATTCATACACCATTGATTTTATCTTAATTGTTACCTAATTTATAGAATGCACTAAATCCTAAATCGAGACGGTGCGAAGGTAGATATGTATGTATGTATATATTGGAGCCTTTTGAATTCGTACATAATATGATCATGCCATTTAATAGCTTTAGACGTTCAAAAGGGAACCATAATATGTTTGAGCTCAACCATAGTATTATTTTGTAACAACCGTAATATGATCATATCATCCCACATGTTTTTGAATGACCATATTATACTTGAGGTCCATAACCATATTATGTTTGAATACACTGACCAGGAGCTAGGCATAAGTATTATGTAGGTTACCACATCCTGAGCTACGTTGTGCTAGAATTTCGAATTTGTATACTTTTTACATTGTATTTCGAAAGCTTTTGCTTTTAGATCGAAATACACAATAACCCCTATTGTTGACAGTGGGCAATTTCCAAGTACGTCATTCAACGACATCCTGCGACCGTGAAATTGATGGCGTCTGTATGAACAGCTGTCAAATATAAAAATAAAATGCTCCGCAAAAATATGTGAACTTTCAATTCACTGTGCGATTTATTTTAATACGTTTACGATATGATATGACTATGACTACTACTTGATGTTTGTATATACGAATAAACTTACGATAATATTATGGCTGACTATTTATGACTACAACAATGAAGACTACAAAGACAGCAACATCTACTTCTACGACACACATTAGGAATGATGATGATGGTGCTGATGATGATGATGAGGACTGAATGTATGTACTAAGTATGTAGTACATACAAACAACAGCATTAGAATTGATTGGTATACAATATTAAAATATAAATTATACATACATATGTATGCACAATACATAAGAGTGAGTGAGTGAGTATGTATGTATGTCATCATATTATGTACAAGTATATCACTATTTGCTCATACTCATGCATTGAAATGACACGATAGAATTTAGACGACAAACAAACAGCAAGCAAAAAATGTTTACGAATTTTTCCACATTACGTTTCTTTACAATAACAAAACAACATTGATTTCGTAATTAACATAGTTTTTGTCTTACTTCAGATACATACATATGTACATATGTAAATAGGTACATGCATATATTCATCAATACATACATATAAACATTTTTATTTTTGTTCATTTTATACCTCAAGTTTATGCACGTAAGAATGAGTTTATGAATGTTTGCCTGATGATTTTTGCTTACTCAGGTACGAAATAAGTTAATTCTTTTTATTTGTTGTTTTGTTTTTTTTTTGCTTCCATACATTATACAGAAAATAATTCTTAATAATTGTTGTATTGATCCGCCACGTCAAAAAGCAAAATGTTTTACAATATTATTAACATTATTTACCTGTTTATTAAACATTAATATTTATCGTACATATGAATGTTTATTTTTTTATTTTTGTCAATACTTTATTCCTTAAAAATATTTAAGAATTCTTGAGAAAAATAACAACAAATGTCTTTTTATTAATTATTTATAAACTTTGTTTATTTTGTTTTTAAATAAATTTGCTACTACCAAACTATAATTGTCACACTCTTTCCCTGCTCCTCTCTCTCTCTTTTTTCACTATACACACTACGTAGTCAACTACTTTCTCATTAGTACAGGGATGAAAATGTTGGTGCAATTATACTTTTTGGCACTATTGGAAACTGATGTAAGTTGTAAATATAATTAATTATAATAAAACAAGCCAACACTGCTATAAAATATATAAAAAACATAAATAGACTATTTTTTTTAATGTTTATAACAAAAAAAAATAATGAACTGAACAGAAAAAACCAAAGTTGACAACCGATTCCAAATAGTTGATGGTAAAGCAAATTTGGATTATTTCGCTGAGGGTATTTCAGCGATAACGATATTTTAGGTTATTTCGGTAACGCCATTTTAGCGATAACGGCAATTTCTATCTGGTTTAAATTATTTAAAAGAATTGAAGCTCCAGGTTTCTGATTTATTCTTTTAGCTCTCAAAATATTATATCCTCATATAATGTTTTATATACACTCATATGTTTATATAAATCTTGCTGCATAATATTTAGTAAGGTTCGGTCCACAATAATTTATAGTTTTCATATGCAGCTTATTCATAATATCACTTTAACGAATATTTATATCTTTAAAAAGGTAAATATCAGCACAAAACAATTTAATAGACCGTTAAATTTTGTCAAAATTGGGCAATAATTGATTCGGTCCACTGTCATATAAGTTTCTCTTTCTGATATCACGTTCAATGATATATGCTGACCAGCTGTCTTTTCTTTTTTGATAAATTTTATGAAGTTCATTGTTATTTGTGTTGCTTTACATGTCCTGCCCCTTGGGGCTCTGAGTATTGACCACTAGTATAAATTTATAAATAAACTGGTAAGAGTGCTATATTCAAATTTGTAAACATTTTTCCAACGAAACTATCTATATGTTGTTAATTATTCGTTGAGGTAGTTGTGCTTTTTTATTATATACATATAAGCCATTTTTAAAACGAGTTTGCTGATTTTCAATATCAAAATACTCGAAATTAGATATTTCTGAAGTGGTGATACTAGACCTCGTCACATTTCTGGGGCATATCTGACTTTAATATCACAAATGAATATTAAAGAAATTACTTACTAAATTTTTGCAAAAATTAAGAGGTGGAAAAATTGCCTTAAATTTTTACCTATAGGTACATAGATGTAGGTAATAAAGAAATCACATTATAAAGTTGTGTTAGGGCCGATCCATAATTTAGCTGCCAGAATTGACATGACTATTGGTACAATTATCGGTCTTAAGAAGTACAATTTTGGAATATAAATATTTAATGTAATTTGTAATCTCATTTTCACATTCCTGGTTTATTAACTCACTATAGTACATATACACATACGAGTATATGTATGGACTCGTACTTATGTATACGTATACATATGAATGTAGTTGTATGCTAAATACAATAAATACCTACATTTATGTATTTTGTTTCGTATCTTAAGCTTGTTACGTATGTCTTTCTACAACAACTCTTTCTGTTATTATTATTGTTAGAATTGTTTTGTTTCGCTCTTTTTTAATTTTATTATTATTTTAGGTGAACCGCTTATTGTTATTTTTTGTATGTACATATATGCATTTGTTCTGTTATTAATTAATATTCACCATTTCATATTTTGTATTTCTTTTTGGCGTTTTGTTTGTTGCTGCTGTTGTTGTTGGTTTCAGGTATGTATTTGTACTCATTTCTTACGTTTTATTTTTATCAGCTTTTCGTAGCACCTGCTATTTAACATATGACTTTGTTTTTAATACGACGTTTGATGGTGATAAGTCATTTCATAAAAAAGAGCTTTTAATATTTAAACTAAAGTGTGAGAGAGCATAAAAGTAAAAGCTTTTCTATTTTGTTTTCTTTTCTATTTAAACTATGTAGGAACTAATACTAACTACATAAATAGTACTCAAAAGTCTTCATTAAAATATGTGGAATAAGTGTTTGTATAGTTTTAGGGTTTATTTGAAATCGTATAAGTAATACTAATAGTTGTTACTCAATAATTATACGACACCCAGGACTTGCTCCAAGTATTGTATACTGTTGTGTTATCGTTGTTGTTAATAGAATGGTTTTGCGTCTGTAAAGAAATTTATTGTTGTTGGCGCTTCTATGTAACTAAAAATGCTTGATATTATCTACATTTATGTACAGCAGTGGATTTAAAATGTACCTTTGTTATTTACTTTTCTATTGCAAACTCCCACTGATTTGAGACTTACCCGTCAAAATCATAAGTAACAATCCTTGTGTGCTCTTGGCATTATTATATTTAGATCTCCTAAATCATTTAACATTTTAATAATATTTATAGATTAAATCGGATTTGAATTTAAGCTTTAAATGTATCTCGTGTGTAAGTTTATGTGCTGAAACCACAATAGATATACATACCCAGCAAGCCATATGAGTCCGAAAAGAGTCTTCTCTCTTTATGAGCCCAAAAAACAATCATAATTGCTCCGAAAACCCTCAGAAAAGAGGGTCATTACATTCGAAAATGGTCCGTCAGAAAGAGCTCTTAGATACTGTCAGCAAAAGAGTCTTTTATGAGGTTTTTTTTGGGCTCTGTGTAATCTTGTTTTTGTCATTTTTGTGTGTACAGCTATGTTTTTTTTTTGTTCAAAGCACAAATAACAGGAAAACAACGCTTTGGTACACACATAATTAAGTGGATTTTCTGAGTCATACTGCGTGCCGACTCAGGACAGTAACAAGCAAATTTTTCTTTCGCTCTGAAAATGCTCTTTTGTTGGATTCTTTTCTGACTCCTTTTTTCGAAGCGCTCCGAAAATGCTCTTTTGTTGGACTCTTTTCTGACTCCTTTTTCGGAGCGCTCCTAGAATGGTATGCTGGGTATGTACATATGTATATGTATGTATGTATGTAAACACACAGCATGTTTGGATCTTCAACTGACAATGTGAGTGTTCAATACATGTGTTTATTTTGTAAAGGGCAAGCTAAAGAGACATTTAAAAAGTGTCTGCTATTTTTTTATTTTGCTGTTTACAGAAGAAATACAATATAATTGTATAATTGTCATTATTAGCAATTAACAACAAATTAACAAAATTTTTCTAATTTTCGATTTCTCAATTTTAATTTGTTGATTATTTAACTAATTAATTGTTCGACCTTTATATCTTTATTAAAAATTATTTTGTTTTAAGCTTAAGGCCAATTTATTTTAATTTATTTTTTATTTATTCCAATATTTCGCTACAACAATGTGTAGCATCTTCAGGGAAATAAAATTTATTAATAAATTTTAATTTGTTTTTCGGAATTACAATTTGTATTTTATTTTCTATAATAAATTGCAGATTGGTAGTTTTTCAAATTTGAAGTAATTTTGAGATTTCCCTCGTACACGCCTGTGTGTACATATATTTTATTTGCGGTAAAATATGAAACAATTTGTTTGTAACTGAAAACAAACAAATTGACATGGAGTTTGTATTGCCACACGACAACTTGTTGCATCTCAATCAACGTAAATTCAGCTACACATAGAGAAATACAGATAACATTGTTTAAATACATAATATTTAAATATTATTATGTACAAATACTATGTACATAGTTTTGTGTATGAATCCCAAATACTCGGCTTCTATATTAAACAAATATTTACGTTACTCTTGACGAGCCATCAATTTCCGCACATGCATTTATCTTCTGTGGACAACTCTTGTCGATGTTACGTTCTTTCGTACAATTTTAACTTCTATCACACAAAAATGCCGCCACTTAAAATATTAAAAACAATTTTATGAACATGAAAATCGATACGTTTTCTCCACACGGAAGGACATGGGCAAAACAATGTCGAAAATAAAAAATTATGAACGAACAAAAAAACTGACAAAAACACAAATTTATTTAAATTTGTTTTAAATTTATGCTATACTAGCTAATATATACATTTGATTTAATTCTCTTAAAACTTTACAGTGTAATTATTCGTCACTTTCAGTTTATAACAAAATGTTATGGTTTTGTTATTTATTTGTCGGCTTTCAATTACATGATTCTATTTAAACTTAACTATTTTCTTAATATTTTTACGTAAAATAATTTTTCCTAAAGGTTGACCAAATCCTTCATACTGTTGGTAGACGTGCAGGCCTCGCACAACGGTGGCATGTATGACACCGCGTAAACGATGATTGGCATATGGGGTGGCCTGTATATGTTTAAAAACGGTAAAACAAATTACATATTTACATGAATATTTTAACAATTTAAAAGCAACTTACTTTATTCGATGAATACAATATATTGGCATCAACCTGAAATTCTTCATCCGGATCCCAAACACAAAAGTCGGCATCGTAACCCTCAAGAATTTTACCTTTTGATTTTTCTAATCCACACAATATGGCGGGTTTTTCACACATGGTTTTGTAAATGTGTTGCAGGCCCAAGCCATGTTTCTGACAGTGGGTCCAAATAATGGGCAGACCTAGAATATAATAAAAAAAAATATATGTATATGTATTTAAATTAAGTGAACCATTTGTTTACCCAATTGCAAGGATGAAACGCCCGGAAAGGCATTTATAAAATTACCCCTCGTTCTGCCGTATGTCAAACACTTGGGTCCTGGTGTTGCTGGCGAATGATCTGATGCTATAATATCTAAACAGCCCGATTTCAAAGCCTCCCATAGAGCGGGTTGGTTGTTTTTCTCACGTATTGGTGGCTGGGTTTTAAATTCAGTGTGACAGTCTTCAATGTCTTCGGCTGCTAAGCTGAGATAGTGAGGACATGTTTCGGCAGTAATTTGAGCACCTTTACTTTTCGCTTCATTTATTATGGGCAGGACTTTATTGGAACTGAGATTTAATAAATGAAATTGTTTTCTGCAAGTATTTAAATATGTTTATATTTTCGCAATTAAAAGATTCTAAAATAAGTTAGTTTGATATCGAGGTACTTAAAAATATGTAAATCTCTTTCTTTATTAGCTAGTTTTTACTTTTATTACTTGTATTGGAATTTTTCAAGTGAGCAAAATTACGAAATCGAGTGAAATTGATACTCGCTCGGTGCTCTCGTAAATATAAATTACTCACTTTTTATGCTTCAATGCAAGATTTGCAACAATTTGTACTGCATTCACTTCCATTCGTTCAGGTCTTGTTCTCAAAAACGATTCATAACATTTCGGTTCATCTTCATTGGCTTTAATGGGCGTCATCAACATCTCCTCTGCATGTACGGCTATAACAATATTATTCTCTAGGTTAGTCAGAAGCGTATCCAAATGTTGTTCACCAACGGCGGGAAATTCTTTAGCAACTGGCTCGGCTGCTGGCGAAAAAGAACATTGCAGGCCAATGACACCGCCACCTAATAAAGCTTCGATATCAGCGGAATTACCGGGTACAATACCGCCCCAAAAACCAACATCAACATAAATTTTACCACGGGCTGTGGATAATTTCAATTTTAAATTGGCCAATGAAGTGGTGGGAGGTATGGCATTTCTGCAAGTTAAATATATACATACACATACACTCATATAATATATGTATAATAAATAGTTATAAGTAATCGCTTCTTTACATACGTAGGTCTATCGATTATAGTTGTAAAACCTCCTGCTGCAGCTGCTTTTGTGGCCGTCAGAAAGCCTTCCCAATCTTTACGACCTGGTTCATTAATATGTACATTGACATCTATAAGACCCGGCATTAAAACCAAATTTTCAAAATCATACACCTTTAGTATGAAATTTAAATAAAATAAGTAATTATTGTATCATTTCTTTGCATCACACTACTTACGGCCTCTGATTCTATATTATACAGATATGTATTGACTTCCCCAGCTGATTTTAAGACTTTTTGTATTATTCCCTCATTGCTGACTATTATGCCACCATGTATAAATTCATCTTCTGTGCCCAAATAAATACGTCTACTCAGGAATAACAAATCCATTTCAGATAATTTATTATGCTAGATTTCTTTTATTTTTGTTTTCAAAATACACACATACAAAATTGATCACTTTGTTTAGTTTAGAAATAATTTTCCTTATATGCAAGTAGCTTTTCTTTTTTGCATAACTTATTTGTGATTTTTCTTTTCACCGGTTGCTACTGTTTTCAGCTTGTGAACATTTACTACTGATCACCATTGTTGATATAAACATTTGATTTTTCACTCACTGAGAATATTTAATCGAGGGCTTTAAAAGCTTTTATGCTTTCGTCTTTGAAGGCTTTTTAGACTAATGAAGCTTTTTGAAAGAAATTTGTTAATTTGAATAGAGAATTTTTTTTATCACTTATTAGTAGTTATAGAATACTATATATATCACTGTTTTTATACCCACCACCAAAAATATGGAGGGTGTATTAGGTTTGTCATTGCGTTTTTAACACATGGTAATATTGGTCGTATAACCAAAAAGTCTATATATTCTGTGTCCTTATAAGATTCTAAGACGATCTAGCCATCTCTGTCAGTCTGTTCGTCTGTTGAAGGTACGATAGAGCATTGTAAAAAAGACAATGCAATTTTCACCAAATATTCTTTGTTCAACCGAAATATTTGATATTGAAATTTTTGTAATTTTCTTTAAATATAATGCAGATAATATCATGAAATTTTGCACACTTCATTTCTATTATAGAAGGACAAGTCCTGTTGAAAAAGGTATGATTCGGTCGACGATTTCTCATAGACCCCATGCAATTTCTTTCCGAAATATAGGGCAAGCCCGACCATATAATACCCTATACATATAATACCCTACCCCACTATGGTGGTATCCATACAAAATTCTACAAAAATAAGTTTTATGCAACGAAAAATCTCAAAACGATATTTTGTTTGCATCGGTCCATATTTTGACATATCCTTATACAAAGTCCACTTCTGAAAATAACTTAAATTGAAATTCAATACAAATCATTCACATTATTGTATGTATGTATATAAATCGTCGAACGTAATATCATGCTGAACGGTTCATAATAGATCATTGGACTTCCGAAAAACTCATTCACCTACATAAACATTCCTATCGAACCAAAATTTTACAAATATCAGTTATAAGTATGTAAAAATTATACTATTGACTTTTGTGATATAATTGGCAATGGACTCCCATACAACTTCCACTTCAGAAAATAACCACATAGTATACAGAGGAGACAATTTTGACGTTTCAAAAAGTTAAAATCAGTTTCTTAGGGCTTTTTGGTATCTAAGTTTATGAGTGTCAAAGTAATTCGTTACATGCTGCTAAAATACATATTTATAAACAAAGGGCAGCTCTGAAAGAAAGAGATAAATATAGAATGAAATTATCATTCGTCGTCTATCGTGACACCTCCGAATATTTTGTCGAATAACTGGAATATGCATAAAATTCTTGTAAACGGTGTTATTGAGATAAAATTTAAACAAAATAAATAGAAATAACGGTACAATATTTTATGACGAACGAATTTTATGGAAATAACCAGTATCTCCGTTGCCAATAAAAAATGTAACAAAAATCAGACTCAAGTATTCTTAGATCACACTACTGGTTTGGTGGAGGGCATATAAGATTCGGCACAGTCTTCATAACAAGGTGAGTGCAGTAACACAGCTGACTAACATTGTTACCAAGTTACTTACGTCAAAGGTAATACTTTTTCAAGTGCTTTTGACTTTAAAACAAAATGCCTGTTGTTTCTGTATTGTGTTGTATTTGTTGTCGATTTGCACTCACCTTGTACTCTTATAGTTACACCATGCACAAAGTATTAAAATATTCTTGTATGCATGTATGTACTTATGTATGTATGTATGTATATGTACTCGTATATCCTGTGTATTTTTATGACTTTGTTTTTTATTTAATTTTTAAATCTAAAATATCAATAAAGACTGGAAAATAAATAATCCGTCAATTTACCAATGAATGAATCAACATATTATTTGAGTCATGACAATCAAAAGAATCTACATACATATTCTGACGATTAAATTATTTTAATTATTCGATTTTATATATAGTTTTCTTTTCATTTTCTTTCTATTTTGATAAATAATTTATAGATTAAATTGTAAAGAAATATTGTTGTTAAGATTTATATTTATCTATGAATGTATGTGTTCGTTTTACATACATAAATAAAGTGTTGCGAAAAGAGAGAGAGAGAGAGAGAGAGCGAGATACTGTTTACGTAGAAGCAACAAGCGGCAACAAAACTCCTTGGCAACCAAAATCTTATTTACCATCGTCACATGAAACCAAATAAGTTTTCAACTGATTTTGTTGGTTCAATAAATGCCACAAGTTGAAATCAAATCATATACGTTACAAGGATAAAATAATAGTAGTAGAAACATTAAAGGATAACAACAAATGTAAACGAGCATTTAGAATTTAACTTTTACACGTCACATTTAGGATTAAAAACTTTCTTAATTTAAAATAATAAAGTTATTGTAATTTAAAACTTTATAAATGGGTCAAGAAACAGGTGGTGGTGCTAAAAGGTCAAATGCCACCTATTCCAACATGTATGGGAGGTAATTTTAAAACTACAATGCATGCTTTCTTTGCAACAGAAATAAATTAACTTGTAAACAATTTATTTTAGAGTCAGCAATAACATGGGCCATGAACGCATGAAGGTGTATTTTTGCACCGATTTCGACAAATCGGTGCTAGTGAATAATTTCGAGAAACGTGGTTGGCATCAAGTTGGTGGCGATGACGATTGGAATTTTTATTGGGCTGGTGTGCAGACGTGTCGCAATATCTTCAGTGTGGATAGTGGTTATCGCATGAATGACAATCAAATGATAAATCATTTTCCAAATCACTACGAGTTGTCGCGCAAGGATCTCTTAGTGAAGAATATTAAACGTTATCGCAAAGATTTGGAAAGAGATGGCAATGCTTTGGCTGAAAAGTCTGATTTGAATTGGTCCGGTGGTGGGGTTACCAGATATTTATATTTAGATTTTATACCAGTGACATTTGTTTTACCAGCGGGTTTGTATAATGGAATT
Organism: Bellardia bayeri; assembly: GCA_950370525.1. Taxonomy (NCBI): domain Eukaryota; kingdom Metazoa; phylum Arthropoda; class Insecta; order Diptera; family Calliphoridae; genus Bellardia; species Bellardia bayeri. Next base: position 98,891,145 of record OX493266.1, read on the forward strand.
TTACTAGCTCATGAATATTTATTTATACATATAGTACATACATATATATAAATTTGTTATTATTAGATTATAACATGTTTGTTGAGGAGTATCGTAAAAATCCCCAAAGTACTTGGATCATGAAGCCTTGTGGCAAGTCCCAAGGCGCCGGTATTTTCTTAATCAACAAACTATCAAAACTGAAAAAATGGTCTCGAGAAGCTAAAGGTGCCTTCCATCCTCAGATCGCTAAGGAGAGTTATGTAATTTCACGTTACATCGACAACCCACTACTGATTGGTGGCAAGAAATTCGATTTACGTTTATATGTTTTGGTCACCTCATTTCGTCCTTTGAAGGCATATCTGTTTAAACAAGGATTTTGTCGCTTCTGTACAGTCAAATACGATACGAGCTGTACGGAATTGGACAATATGTATGTGCATTTAACCAATGTCAGTGTACAAAAACATGGGGTAAGTGAACTGTTATGTTAAACTCAATCCAAATCAGTTTACATAAATGTTGTACTATGTTAATAATATCCATAGTTATAGAATTTGAACTGGCAGGAATTGAAAGACAAATGTGTTACAATTCGAATGTATAACTAATTCATAATTTTTAATTAACATTTTTATTTAATCCTATATTAATTTTTTTTTTATTTCAGGGTGAATACAACTCCCTGCATGGCGGCAAATGGTCTGTACAAAATTTAGCCCTGTATTTAGAAGGGACGCGTGGCAAAGAAGTTACCGATCGTTTATTTGGCGCCATATCTTGGCTAATTGTACATTCTCTAAGAGCGGTTGCACCAGTAATGGCCAGTGATCGACATTGTTTTGAATGCTATGGTTATGACATCATTATCGATAATAATCTTAAGCCTTGGCTGGTTGAAGTAAATGCATCACCCTCTTTGACATCGACAACAGTGACGGATCGTATTTTAAAATACAAACTAATTGATAACATATTATCGGTCGTTCTACCACCGGATGGTATACCAGAGTATGTTATTTTATTTCCCATTTTATGTTGGTCCTTAAAATTTCCTAATTACTGCTCGTTGTGTTATTACAGTGTACGTTGGAATAAAATTCCCAGTGCGGATGCTTTGGGCAATTTCGAATTGTTGTTAGATGAAGAGTTAGCTGCTCAAGAAGAAGCCCAAAATAGTCAACAGAATAAAAATTCTAAATCTATGGGTAATAGATGGAAATGAATTATGTATTCACTTAAACTGTAATGATTTTCGCAATGTAAGTATTTCTCTAGTAAAAATTTAAATAGTGTTAAATTTTAGTTTTAAAAAATAGAAACATTTCGATGTATGTATGTATGTATGTAGTAAGTAGTGCAATCTTTGGTTTAAAAATAAAAAATATTTATGTGCAATAAAATTATGTATAACCATATACCTACGAGTAATTAATATATAATATGTACCCAATTATTTAAATATGAACGAAACAAACCCAAAATATTCAGCAGAAACTACGGCCCCGGTCACCGTTCACAATTAAGTATTTTAATGTTGTATATTGTAAACTGCGATTACGATTCAGAACACTTATCGAGTCGGGACAACACAACATTTTAGTGCTGTCAACGATAATCTGGCCTTACAACTTTCGGAAGTGCAGAAAAAATATATGTATGTAGTATATTCTAAATGGAATCAAAAGAAATTGTGGAAACATTTCAAAAATCACAAAATTATTAGAGTTTCAAAATAAATATATTTATGCAAAACAAGTAAGAGTGCCATATTCGGCTATGCCGAATCTTATTTACCCTTCACCTTTGCTGTGGATGCATAATTATATTATATACATACAGACATATATGTATATTATATTGTTACGTTTTTACCTTTTAAAAACGGTGGTTTATTTCCTTTAAATAAACCGGATTCTTTTTAATTGCAAAATAAAAGCGTCAAGTAGTTTGAAGAAAATATAACGAGTCTTTATTTAATATTTAGTTCGTTTATTTGACCTTTTTTAATATTTAATAGTTTCTTCTTCTTTCAAGCAATAAGGTCAATTGCATTTTATATACAAATATTTAATTTATTTATATATATTTATTTAAATGTACACAAACACAATTAAAAAAAAATGAACACATTTTTTTAAAACACTTATATTAAGGTGTAAGAACACACTTAAACACTTTGTTTGATCAACGCCATCTGTTGATGAAATTATTCGTAACAATATTAATACACTTTGTGTGATCAGCGCCATCTGTTGATGTGTTTATTAGTTTTTATGATGAAATTTTCAGAGGTTGTCTCGGATTTTTGCTCATATCTCCGTTATTTGTGGACGGATTGTACTGATTTTAAATAGCAAACTTCTCGGAAGCATGTCTAATAGAATATTGAAGATTTGGGTTCCGAAGATATCTGGGGAAATTTAGAAAATTGATTTCAACAGACGGACAGACGGACATGGCTTAATAGACTCCGCTATCTATAAGGATCCAGAATATATATATTTTATAGGGTCGGAAAATTATATTGTGGAAATTACAAACGAAATGACAAACTTATATATACCCTTCTCATGAAGGTGAAGGGTATAATATAATCTTGGCAAATTTCTCTTAAAAACTTAATAATACCGCCACAATGAACATGACTAATTTTCATTTTACGCATGTAAATAGATGTAGATAGATATGTCAAATTTTATTTAATTATCTGCAAAAACTATGAAGTTGTAGCTAAATTACTGCAAGACTTTCATGGGCAATAATTAAAAAAAAACTAAATTAAACATTTTCCACAACTAATAGGTGAACAGAAATTAGTAGAAGGTTTTTCGGTGCAACTTCAGTTATACCAGTTAGACAGAGTGAGATCTACGCTATTACCAGACCTACATTTTTTACTCCCAATGCCACGCCTACTATGAGAACATTTTAAGTTTTCTTCTTAAATCTTAATAATGCCGCCCACAATGGACATTTTCACTAACTTTATATTTAAATTTAAAGTTATATTACTGCTTTATCTACATGTCAAATTTAATTTCATTATCCGAAAAAAAAACAACCGAGTTCTACCTAAATTACTGCAAGACTTGCATGGACAAAAAATTCGAAAAAAAAACAAAAAATTCTCGAACTACTAGCCTGAACAAAAACTTTTCTCTTAAACAAAAATCAAAATTTTCCACAACTAATAGGTGAACAGAATTTGAGAGAAGGTGAATTGCTAAATAATGATTTTACATTTTTGGCATATGTAGCTTTAAAAGTATAAGAGATATTGACATGAAAATTTTTCAGTTGGTTTGAATGCGATCTTTTTATCTAATTTAGTTTTATTAATGTGCAAAAACAACTGACAGTTTAACATTTAAAAATTATGTCGTGAACGTTTGATAAAATCAGTGCAAGAGTTTTGAAGTTAAACAACTTAGAGTGCAATATTCGGCTGTGCCGAATCTTAAATATCCTTCACCTAAATATAATGAGAAATACAAAAACTACATACACTGATTAAAGGACTAGAATATCCTTATTCAGTGTCTTTTAATACTAATAGCTTCGCATTTAATATATTGTTTGAAAGGCAACTTTACGAACAACATAATTCATTTCAAACGTTTAAAAATTTTGCCTAATTTTGACCATTTAAAATTTATGTCATTACCAATTATCGCCATAATTTATACAGTTTTATCTGATATTCATAACAATCTTGAGTGTAATTTAGAAATTTAAAAAATTAAAAAAACATTTTTTCATAATCACCACAAGAAACAGGATATAAAAAAGGGTAAGACTATAAGGTGAGGCTTCTTTTGGTTGAATTTGATCTCAATAACTTTATTTACAAGAGATTTATGGGTGGCATGGTATAAGTGGACCAATTATGGACTGATAGCTTCTAAATCCAGTAATGTGATTTGGTTGAAATCGATCTCAATAACGTTTTTTACAGGAGTTGTATGGTTAGATGTTATACTCGGAAGTGGATTTAATTTGGGAGCTATTGCCAAATATGGACTGACAGCTACAAAATTCAGTAGCATATTTGCCGTATAACCGATATTAATATGATTTCTGAATTAAACTTTCTGATCCATATAAAAGTTGGTTCAATAACAATATTTATTAGACATTTTTTTTTGTTTTTCGGAAATGGTCCTTATATGACAGCTATGACAAATTATGGGCCGATCTTCTTAAATATTGGAATAGTGAATTTTATGCATATGAGGATTTCTCACGGCGAATTTCAATGTAGTGACAGTGTATTTAAGATACATATTAATATTAAAATGAATTTCGGAAGTGGACCTTACATGCGGATATAGTCAAATATGGACCGATATTCTCAAAATCCAGCAGTTTAATTTTGGCATGTATGTATGTAAATGATCCGTGTAAATTTTTGGATCGGTACCATTATTTATAACAGATTTATATGGGGGATACGGTCAAATATACGAAGTTTTGAGTCGGTAACAATATTTATAAGATATACATATGTATATAAAGATTAATGACTTTTTTGGATGTGGTCCTTATATGGAAGCTATGACCAATTATGGCCGAGCACCATAAAATTTAGTACAACAATTTATTTACCTATATGGATTATTTTTATCAACTTTTAACCAAGTAATATTATTTATACCAGTTTTATAGGTATTTAAGTGAATTTTGGAAGAGGACTACATATGGGGTTTATGGTCAAACATGGACCGAACTAAAAAAAAGTTTGTTTTGCGATTTCTTTTTGCATGAAACTTATTTTTGCTGAATTTTGTATTGATATTCCAAATTTATAGGCATTTGTGTATAATTGAGCAATATTTCGGTAAGATATTTGTATGGGGGCTATGAGAAATCATGGACCGATTCTTACTACTCTTCTTTTATCATAAAAACAACGTATACAAAATTTCCTGGTATTACCTGAAATATATTTCAAAATATTGCAATAAAATGGACAAAAAATATCAAATTTTTATGGAGGTTGTCTCACATTTTGGTCCATAACTATGGTTCTGCTATACCGATTTTGCTGATTTTCAATACCAAACTACTTAGGAGACAGACGGACATAGCTTAATCGACGTAGAATTTCGTAAGGACCAAGAATATACATAGATACTTTGTTGGGTCTCAAATGAGTATTTCTCAGTGTTACACACGGAATGACAAATTTATACACATATATGTACCATCATTCACCACTTATGGTGGTGGAGGGATTTAATTATGAAATTCACTTTATTTAATACTTACTAACAATATTGAACTCTGTATTGAAATAAAACTCAGTATACTTTATACTTTATTTTTAGTTTTTATTACGAGAAAACCTTTTCTTTATAACTTTTTAACCTTTAAAAGTAAAAAACCTAATAAATTTTATATTATTTGTTTTGCGTTTATACGAATTCTATTGGACAAGCTATAGAAATTAATTTTGAAAACATATGATTTGAAACCGAAAAATGATGTCATGTAATTATTACTCCAAGAAATTGTTTTTTGTTACTTTTTTTTTAGCAAAATGTATTTTCTCACTAAAAATTCCATGAAATATTCAAATAGTACGTATTACGGATAATTAATAGGTACTTTTTTAAATTATTTTTTTACGGGTGACAAAAAAGGGACAAAAAACGGGGTAAAAACGGACATTTGATATTAGTTATTCAATTTAAAAATAAAAAAAAGATAAAATATTCTTCCAACCACACAAAAAAGAACCCACAACATGCTATTCGGAACTCAAACATAAAAAGGTGTAAAAATAGCCAAATTTCAGAACACTTACATATATTGGTATTTTTTTTGAAATTCATTTCTATCTGCTATTCTATTCAATTTTAAGTAGTTTTTTTTATTTATGTTTTTTTTTTCAATAAAATTGTTTTGCCTCCACTGAGATTCTAACCCATGTAGTTTGGCTACACTTCATTCGTCTAAACCCTTACCCTACACCAGAATGTTTATTTTCATGTTTAGAATACTAATCATGGTGAAATTAATTTACAAGGTGACAGCATTGCTACAACAATTACAACAAGGTAAGAACAACAGGCATTTTCCTTCGTTAACGTCAAAAACATCTGGCATAAAATAAAGAAAACAAACATATGTACAAACAGACAAACATAGATAAAAACAGAAAACAATAGTGAATAAATTGTTTCTTTTATTTTCTCAAAGAATTTTTCTTTAAGTTACGCATAATATTTTTACAGAATGGTAAATTTGTTTTTAAGGAATTTGAAAGATTTATGTATGTATGTATTTATATAAACTAAATATATTTGAATAAAATTATTTGATCGTATTATTTTAGGACCTCCACTGAATTCCACATGGTGTGCAAATGTTGCATCATGACTTAATCATTTTACGCCGAATCTCTTGATAAGGGCAAAGCAATATTGGTAATCAGATATTTCTGTATCCAAATGTAGTTGTTATGCATTGATTTTTTTGTTTATTATACGGCCATGTCACAGAATTTAATTTCGTTCGGAAGTGGAATTAATTCCGTATTTTGCTTCTATAGAAAAAGCCAAACGAACAATTTTTTGCGGAATGAAACCACTTTTAATTTGCTATGTGGAATTGTAATTTTAAGAATTTCTAGGTTTCATTCTAAAAAAAAAGTTTCGTTTTACTTTTTCTATAGAAACAAAATACGGAATTAATTCCACTTCCGAACGAAATTAAATTTTGTGACATGGCTGATAATGTCATATTAGAAAGATTCCAGAAAGTCTTTTTTTTAAATCCAATTATGGTGTAAATCGTTTCGGTAATAAATTATTTAAATAATAATGTAATTATGCTGGTTAAAATTATATCTGAAATAAAGTGCAACTAATGTTAGAACCAACAATTATTTACAAAAGACTCAAATTCACGAGACAACTTAAAATCCTGCTATAATTAAATGCAAAAATGTTGTTTGAAAAATATGTACATATGTATGTACGTGTAAAGAAACAAAAACGTGATTGGTGAGATGAATCTAATAAATATTAATCACGACATAAATTAGAAACATACAATTAAAAAAACATGCCGTTGATATGATATTTGAAAAAAAAAAACAAAAACAAACCAAACGATATTTTGCTTTTCAATAATTTTTGTATATATTTTTTTTTATATTTTATCTTTTTTTTTTTAATTCATATTTGAAGTTTTAAACAAATTTATCAATAATCGTACTTAAGTTAATTCAAAATACAGAGATAAACATTAAGTTACACATATTAAATATAATACTAACATTAAATTATACAATTAAATTCTAAATGTCTTGTTATATGGTTATTTATAAAAACATAAACATTAGATAATCCTAAAAATGATTTTTAGTGAAAAACATATTAAAAACAAATATGTAAATGTTAAATAATTGTTTGTAGTAGTTCAATATTTCAATATTTAAAATGAAAATGATAAAGAGTTATTTACATAAAGACATAACACAAAAAAACAAAAATGGGTATTTCATTTCTACACCATTTCCAAATTTAGTTTGTTTAGAAACGTTTGATTTCTTGGTTTTCAAAATAAATATGGAAAACCTTTAGAAAGTATTGCAATACAAAACTTACAAAAAACAAAAATTCATATAAACTGTTTAACTAAAAAGAACTTTAAAATATGATATATGCAGTAAATATTGCTGCTGATGTTTTCCTTTTAAAGAATTAATGATTTTACCTTAAATAGCTTGTATAAAAAAGTTTAAAATTAATTAAAAAATATTTTTTTTTGTTTATAGAAGAAGTATTTCATATTTATTTGTTATTCGTTATTTTTTATTTTTCGATTTTTTGTTTTTGCATTTCTATATATTCATTGTATTACAAAAATACACGTACATACTTATGTACTCGTATGTATGTAGTTATTAGAAACTAAATGGAATTACGTATATTAATTATTAATAATAATAATTATAGCTTATTTGGAATGTAGCAATTGCCTTCATTTTTGTTTTATTTTTCAAAGTAATTAATTTTACAAACTGTTTTGAAATTTATAATCACAGTTTTAGTATTTTATTTTCTTTTTAAGCTGTGTGTTTTATATTGCTTAACATTTAAGTTTTAATGAAAACCACTCATATTTTCAAGCATTTTTTCGTTACTGTTACAAAATTATGCCCTTGCGATATTATACGAATGTTTATTTCATTTGAGCGTTACTTTCAAAATATAATTAAGATTTCTTGATTTTTCATAAAAAAAAAAAAACTTAAAAATTTCTAAACTTCTAATAACTAATATTTAATACAGAAAGATAGATATACTAAATATATTTATGTTTTTAAAACATTTTAAAATTTGTGTATTTTTTTATTAATTTTCTTTTTATTGTGTGTGTGGTGTTAATGTAATTGGTTTAAGTTTTGTAATATTTGACAATCATGACAAATACTTTTGTAAATGGACCGGCTCATAATTTGTATTCACATACAGTGTGGGTATTTTTCCAAAAGTTTATAATAAGCTTCTTTTTTACAATTGAATAATTAGAAAATTTTAGAAAGAAATTATTAATTAAATTCAAAATTATCTCACATATAATAATTTAATTATAATACATATTGTTTTTAAGTGGACAATTTGCTTATAAAATGAAACATAAAAACCTATTGGTTTAAAAATAAGTTTATGTATCGATGATCACAAGTCGACATGCCATAAAAATTGACTTTTTAACATAAGTTTTTAACATGACATATTATCAAATAAAAACAACTACTCCTTTTAGGGGGGATTATCTTTTGTCAGATACGAGATGCCAACATGTGACCATTGTTATAATAGCTGCATTCCAATACAAGTTAGAATTTAATATTTACATTTATTGGTTTTTTATACTAATTCCTGACCATTATTATTGGAACACAGCAAATTTGTATTGCATTATGTATGTATGTACTTTTTTTTTTAGTTTATTTTCAATTGGAAATTTAAATTTTTTTAAAAAAGGACTGAAATTGTATTGTTATTATTGATTTTGAAATCTGAAGTAACTATTAACAAGAAGACAAACCGTGTTAGTGCACTTTATTTGGAAATTTTCAAATAATAACTACGTTTAATAACAAAAAAAAAAAGGAAAAAACTTTTACGAATTCCTACTGATTTTCATTTCAACTCGTTACCGAACAAAGAAAATATTGAAAATTTTAAACATTTTGGTGAAAATTAAACTCTCATCCATGGTGGTGCAACTATACAAGGTGAGTGCAAATCGACAACAAATACAACACTACTACTACTGTCAAAAATACTTGAAAAAGTATTACTTTTGTCATAAGTAAATTGTAAATAAAGTCAGTCAGCTGGGCTACTGCACTCACCTTGTATGGTTGCACCATGCTCTCATCAAAATTAAAATACATTTCTAGTTATGGCTTTTTTAAATGTGTAACTTTTAACTCGGTTTTTGATAAATAAGTAAATAAAAAATGTTAATTTTCTGCAACAAAAACAGAGCCCACGTATGGATACAATATATAAAATTTAATAATAATATACTGATTTAAATTACAAAGTTTTTTCAAATACACTACGACTGTTTTATTTTTTATAAATTTTCTTCATAACATGTAGAAAATATAAATGTCCGATAAATTTGACGGCAAACTAATTGTTATAAGAATATGCAAAAATATTTGTAAAGCCAATGACATTTATAAACAAATTGTAAAAAACAAAAATGACTTGAAAAATTAAAAATTTTTTAACAATAACTTGTAAAATTTAAATTGTTTAAGTAAATTGTAAAAGTAGTGTTTGATGTAAATTTGAAAATAAAAATATTAGAATTTATTAACATTTCAGACCCTTTTAAATCCTAAAACAATAAATTTAAATAAAAGTAAATACAAACAAACTATCATTATTATTATTTTACATATTATATTACATACTGTTTATGTAAATTAAAAATATCCAGCTGGAAAAAATACCCACTTTAAAGCAGTTTCTAAACATAAACATACATACATGTAAATATTATTATTATTATTTTTTATTTTTTTTTAAATAGTAGTAATAAACAGTCTCTCTAGTCAAATGTTATTATTATGTTTAAAGTATTTAATTAAATTAATCTATATATTCGTTCGCATTATCTTGAATGTAGAAATTTAACATTTTAATTGCTTTTTACTTTTGAAATAATATTCAAAAATTTGCACTTGCTTTTTAAAGACACAATTTTTGTTAATTCATAGTAGTAGTGGTTATATGTACCTAGTTTGTAGTAATATTTAAAACAAAACGAAATATTCATATATTTGTAACAAAGTATGTATGTGTGTATAGAGGTATACACAATATTTATAACCTACTGAAGGTAATTCGTTAGTCAGTTAATTAGTTATAAAGAGAATAAGTTTTAAGAAAACTCACCACCATTCTCAAATTGATTTGTATGAGTTATTAATAAAAGATTTGGATTTATGCAGATAAAATTGTTTAGCATTCGGTGGCAAAATAAAAAATCTCTACAATATCCTCGTCTTCCGTCTCATTATCCTGTTCCTGTATAGTAGCTTCGGCTTTATGTTTAGGATTAATGACAACGCCACCGTTTTTTGAACCGCCTTTATTGAAGCAATTTGTTGTATAAGAATTAGTAGTAGTAGCTGAATTAGTAGTAGTTTTTCTAGTACTGCTTAAGCCACGAACAACAACGTCTTCGCCTAGACATTGACGAAGAACGTTGGCCTATAGTCACACTTTTGAAGCGGTATGTTGTGGTCCAGCTACGGCACCCGAATATTGAGATTGTGTTTGATGTTTTTGAACCGTTTGGTATGTAGGCTGTGACTGCTTCGACTGTTGCTGCCCGGCAGCAATACTATTCGCATTCGAAGGACCACCCAACGTCACTTGTGTTATGAACGGTCCTCGACTGCGGGCACTACTATTCAAGGTGGCTGGTGAAAAACCATTGATAGCAGCCGTTCTCCAATGAGCCTGACTTTTTGTGGCCACTGCTGAGGCTTGCTGCTGATGATGCGCTGGATGTTGATGTTGACTGGCATTTATGGTTATGCCCATATGACCATTGTGTTTAATACTGCCCGTGCGTTGCTGAAAACTATTGTTTAGCATTGATCCTTGACTTAAATTATGTTGTGCTGTTTCGTAATCGTAATAGTTTGAACGTAGACTTGTGTTATTGCTGTTCGTTTGATATTGTTGCATGTTTATATCCTGTGAGCGCGCACTACGTTGGGAATGATAATGTTGATGACGACGACTGTCATTAATATTTTTATTCATACACACACACACCCATAATCATTTACATAAATATCAAAAATATTTACAACAGTTCAAGTTGGAGATGGTAGAATATAAAAAGCCCAGCCAAATATTTAAGCGTTTTTAATTATTTTTATTTTTAATAAAAGCAGAAGAAATTTGTTTAATTTTCATGAAAATAGATAAAAAGTTTAAGAAGATAAATAAATGAACAACTGATCTAAAATATGCAAAATGAAATGGGTATAAAGCAAAGATACATGCAGCCAATATAAAATTAAGCAAAATAATATAATCTAAAGTTTAAAACAAATTATCAAACTGCTACAAATAATACGTATTTGTGTTTATCAAAATACGAATGCATTAATAGTAACTTCTAGGAATTTCATTTAAATACAAATCAGGCAACTAAAACATTTCGCGGCTTCAGAGAAGTTTGTTCGGAAATTTCTCTTAACTGTGTCTTAGTTAGTTTAAAGTATTTTAAATAATGTATATTTTATTTACTTATTTAAAAAAAAAGTCTAAATGAAACAGTTTGGGCCTGTTCGAAAATGCATAACTACACTGCATTTGATGCGCAGTACGTTCGGAAAAGCAAAAGGTTGCATCACTTAAGCAGATGATGCATAAAAAAACAGCAAACAAGCATCACAAAAATGGCTGATGCATTGTATAAATTTGTTTAATAAATTTATTTTAATTGATATTGTATACTTTTTTTAGAATAGAAAATGATGCAAAATTCTCCAAACTATTGGTGAGAGTCAGTTTTGAAACATTTTTGGTTTCATCTAAGTCAAGAAATAAATTTATTATTAATTTCGTAATTGTAAACAATTCATTTATTGTTCGTCTGCGCATCAGCATCAGCTGATTCGCATCAGCATCGCAAACGTATGCGCATCAAATGCAGTGCAATGATGCATTTCCGAACAGGCCCTTTATTTCTCGGAATGAAATCGATTGGAAATTGGAATCAGTGAAAAATGAAACGCTCATTTCACAACAAACAACTAGTTTGTTTTAAAATATCTTGAAAAGCCAGGCAACTACTTTTGAATTTGGGGAAAATAATAAATTATTTACATGATATTTACAAACTTTTCGTAAATACCCTGTTCAAGTTAAAATATTCTAAAATCGATGTATGTATTTGTTTGTTTTCTAAATAAAGTTTTAACAAAATGCAAAAAAAAAAGAAAAATAATGGATAATAAGCTGCTAAAACTAAAAAAGCAATTTGTAAAGAAATGAACAAAAAAATATTTGTCGTTACCAAAAATAATTGTTTCAAAAAAAGTTACCTTTCAGCTTCGACTTTAAGACGTTGTCTAAGCACTTGTTGGCGCATGCATTCTAAGGTTGATTCCGACAAAACATCATTATTTGAGCAGTTTTCATCACTATGACAGATAAATGTTACAAAAATGGAAAAAGTTTTGTTTTTTACAATTTAAGATTTATCAAAAAGTTTCTGTTTAGAATTTCAAAAGTATATGAAAACGTTGTAAATCAAAAAGCATGTAAAAATGGTCGGCCACTTCCATTTAAAATTTGTTAAAAATTTCAAGTAAAGAAAATGGAAACTATTTTTGTATGTGTAGGCATGTATACAAATAGTTTAAAATAAGTTTTATGATCATGTAGTCGGCGCCTTTATCCCATATTGCTTTAGTTTTGTTCGATTCGTAATTTAAGTATGAGATGAAAAAATAAACTCGAGCTCACCTTATGTGTTGATGAAGATTTTGTTGAAGCTCCTCATAGTTGGAATAGTGTTGATAACGATGGTTGAATATATCGTTTTGATGTATGCCACCATTTGTGCTGCTTTCGCCATGGAGGACAGAACCTCCGCCGCCAGTGCCATTTGCATTAGCAGGCGGTAGCGGAGGTGGTGGTTGATAAGCTGGCGGTGCTAATTTGACATTACGATCTAGTGCTGCCAATGCAGCAACTGGTATTTCATTATTTGCAGGTGTTCTTTCATTTGCAGCATTATTTGTTACGGGTGGCTGGGTTTCAGCGGGTGCTACACCATCTTTCCGATTTTTACCGAAACGAAACATGTAGCCAATACCACGTAAAATACCGGGCTTCTTGGCTCTAGATTTGTGTTTACCATCGTTAAGCGAACTTTGGAAGGGACCATTGCGTTGGGTAAAGCCACCTTCTGCAGCATCCCCATCCTCTAGAAGCCAGGTTTGGTGAGCTTCTTCAAAAGTTCAAAAATCAAATTAGTACCGTTCATACACATTAAACAATCTTGAACTACTTACTTTTCACATCGTGATCACTGGCTACAGCCGCTCTTAAACTCTCTTCGCGTCCTCTACCGCGTGGTGCTCTCAATGTGGTAGGACCGCCCCGTGGTTCTTCAGACATTTGTATTTCTTGTACCATGGTTTGTAAAGACTCCAATGACGATGATTTCTTCAAACCCAATGAAGGTCCCAAGTCGCCTACCAGATCTCTAGCTTCTGCCTGTATTTGCTGTTCAATACCCGAATTTGTTTTAGCATGTTTATATCCGGGTATTCTAGCATTAGCTTCAGCTATACGAGCTGATAACGATTCCATAGAACCACTAAATACTGCTGACTTAGTGTGGGCTATACGTCTCTCACGCTCTCGTTCTTCACGTAGTTTCTTATTACGCTGGTAGGTGCCTGTTTCGCGGGCATCTAAGGCGGCATGATGTTTTTCCGATATAGATCGTCTACCCAACGCATCACGACTAAAATGTTCTACCCCAGAATTATTCGTTTCAAGACTAAGCTGTGACGAATAAGTGGCATCGAAATTTTGAGGGACAGTCCCGGAAGTTGGATTACTACTTGCAGTGGTATTGATTACACTAGACGCTATAGATTCATTGGGACGATGAGGAAGAGTTCTGTACAAAAAAGTAAATATCCAAAAGTTTTTCAGTTTTAATTTCAGTATATTTCATTTTACTTACGGTGATGTTGGCTCGGGATCGTGCTCAATTAATACCGAATTGTTGACGTGCTGATGTTGGTGATGTAAAGCTGGTGACCAGGTTTCGTTGGTGGCCATATAATAGCTTTCATTGCGAAGAGCATGAGAGGCACTATTCTTAACACCTGCTGCGGTGTTTGTTACTGGTGCAGTTGAACGAGCTTTTGGCCCTGAATTGCCGGAGCAAGCACCACCGGTTAGTCTATCCAAAACGGGGTTGCTCCAACTATTAAGTTAGTGAGTGTAAGTTAATAAAAATTTATTTTAATTTAATAACACAACTCACCGATTCATTTCACTATTTGAGCCGCCACTATTGCGTTTATCCGCCGAACGTTTTTCTGGACTTAAATAAATCACTGTAGCTCCACTATTGTCACTGGCAGTTGAGCTCTCATTGGCGTGCTCCAAAATGTCACCGGAACTGGCAGATCTGGTGATTTTGCGAGCAACTTGCAGAGTAATCATACCAGGATGTTTACCCGGATGATTGACAATGGCACGTTTCAATGTATCCATAGCTTCAGCATTACTCTGACCGAGTAAGGAGACACCATTTACACTAACAAGTTGATCATTCATGCGCAAGCGTCCATCTCGAGAGGCTGCACCACCATGAATGACATTCTTAACAAAAATACCCAAGTCTCCATCATTTTTCATGGAGCCATTGGAACTGCCATTGGAGGAACCTGTAATGTTGGAACTTGTCTTGCCTTTAACGCTAACACCGAGACCAGCTTTCTCGGTGTCATGGACGGGAATGTGTAGGGTAAGCATTTCCCGGGAACGCCAAGCAATACCAGCTTGTAAGCTGTCCTGTTTAGTTAAAAAATAAAAATTAACACGATTCTTATTAATAATTGTAGGAAATTAATAATCTTGTTGGATCTTGTTGACTTACACTTGATGCCGCCGATTCACTGCCAGCATCTATAAAATGTTGAGATTCGTTAAGATTGTGATTTTGTTGTTGCTGATGTTGTTCGAATAGCGAGCGGGTACTATTCGACTTTTTAACATCCTGTTGATAAGTTTGTATTGAAGCTGGTAGCACAGGAGCTGGCGGTTTGGGTGGCGAATCTAATTCGTTTTCTTTGTTCTCGAAATTCTAAATCACAAAGGAGATTTTTAATGAAATATATATGTAGGTGCATATGTTATTAATTTGTAATCATAATTAAAGCTTAAAAATTCTAACTGCGGTTGGTCTTAACTATGGCTAAAATGTTGATAAGTTTTCATTATATTTATTTTACTCACAATTTCCCTTTCTTCTGGTTCTGCCAATTCCTGCTGTCTTGAAACCACCAATTTTACTGTAGCTCCTGGCAAGGTTGCTCTTAATACTGAGACCACATCGGTTTGGGTTTTACCCGTCATGGCCACACCATCAACTTCCAATAAACGATCGCCGGGTTTTAAACGACCATCTTCTATGGCGGCTCCTCTGGGTAATATATTTTTAATGTAAATAGGACAATGACCACCTGCAGGATTGTCACGCGTTGTTACCGAAAATCCCAGACCGTTGGGACCTTTTTTCAATATAATCTCAATTTTGCGACCCAATTTACGTGTATTAGCCACTTGCAAAGAAGCTCCCACTGGTGCTGTATTTGGTTTTTTGGTAGGAGAAACTGTGGCCACTTTACTCTCCAAGCTAGAGGCCATTTTCTCTTCAGCTTCAATCATTTCAGCCACCTTGGAATCTCTACGACGATTTTTCGAGCCCTTAGTATTGGCCCTTATTACTCGCACTCTCAGTTCGGAAGATTCTAAAGCTTTGCGCAAATATTCCTGAACTTTAAGCTCCGTAAGGCCCATTAGTTTTGTACCATTAATTTCCAATATACGATCACCTTTGCGTAAACGTCCACGCTCAGCGCGACTACCAGGTTCCACATGTTGCACCAATAGACCGCCACTATGTTCATTATCGGGAATGGCTGTTAGACCCAAAGGACTGCCATACTCATTGATGAGTAAAAGCATTTCTCCATCTTTTTCTCGTATCGACTCGTAGGCTTGTCCCAACGGTTCTTTGCGTGTACTCTCCCTTGGTAAAGACTTGCTAGAAAAAAATTGCTGTTGATAGTCTATTGAGGGCTGCTGCTGCTCCTGGGCATGTTGTTGCATATGTTGCTGTTGTTGCAATTTCTCCGCAGCATCCATCCATTTGTAACCAGTGCCATCTCCCAAAAACTGCATAGACAATCTGCCGGATCTAGCAAAAGGCTGATGTGGTGGTACTGGCGGCGCCTGATGGTGGCCATCATCTTCTTCCTCCCACTGAGGTGGTAAATAGCCAGCCTTTTCTATATGCACTCTCTCGGGCGAATCACCAGCGCAGTGGGGCGCTGCTGCTGACCAACGTTTATTGCCATTTTCTGATGCTTTTAAAGAAGCCAACAAATTGGGATCACTACTACGTCGCACTTGTAGACCTAAAACCGTCATAGGACATGCCGTCGTGCTGGTGACCTCAATATGAGGTGTTGAATTATCATTATGGGCACCATTTGTGGGCGCATCTGTATTTGTGGGATCACGAAATATATCTGGTGAACCGGTGCCTACAGATGAACTACCCGAAGCACCATCACCACCTCCCTGTGGCACACCTGGATCCGGGCCAGAATCCTCAAAACTAGCATGTATATATTCACGGTCATCGGCTACATCACGCACACAATCGTCTGGATCTAAAATGCCGCACTGTGTTTGCAAATGATGTACTGAAACCCAAGAGTCAGGATCCTGAAAATATTCAACAATATACAATACCCTTCATTAGAATTTGTCTAAAAACTTTATAGCTATTCAAAATAAAACGTGACGTGAATTGTAGAGTTTGGATTTGCAAAGGAAGTTTGACGATAGTAGCGGAATATTAATGAATACATACATATGTACATAATTTGTGCCAATCAACATTGCATTACTAAAGAATACATATATATGTATGTATGTATGTATGTATGTATTTTTAAAATGCTACTATTATTAATGACAATTATTGGAAAATTGTGTATGCTGCAAAAAATTTGTAGTTTTATGGGTGGAAAAAATTCAGCACTATTTAAAAACTAAAAAACTACTTTTATAACTTTTGAGAATTCATTGCAGAGACACATTTTAAATTTTAACAAGTTCGAGTGCTATAATCGGCTGTGCCGAATCTTAAATACCCTTCACCTAAACGTACTAAGAAATAGAAAAACTACACTTGTTATATGACTAGAATATTCTTATTCTGTGTTTTCTATTCAAATTATATTAGTATTTTATATATTGTTTGAAAGACAATTTTACGATCAACACAATTTATGTTAAATATTTTGAAATTTTATCTAATTTCGACCATTTATAATGATGTAATGTCCGATTCTTACTGTAATTTACAGAGTTTGTTTGATATTCATAATAATCTTGATTGTAATTTAACAATTTATAAAATTAAAAGAACATTTTTCCATATTCACAACAAGTTAAGAAGCAGAGTATAAAAAAGGCTTTTTTGTTTGAATTTCATCTCAATAACATTATTTACAAAAGATTTATGGGTGGCATAGAAGAAATGGACCAATTATGGACTGATAGTTTCTAAATCCAGTATCCACTAATGTGATTTCTATGTATTTTAGGATTATATTGGTTGAATTTCAGCTCAATAGCGTTATTTACAAGAGTTGTATTCTCGGAAGTTGACTTAATTCAGGAGCTATTATTGACTGACAGCTACAAAATCCAGTAGCTTAATTGCCGTATAACCGATACTAATATCATTTCTGGATTAAAAATCTGATCCATATAAAAGTTGGTTCGATATCAATATTTATTAGACATTTTTATGGGTTAAATTGTTTTTCGGAAATGGTTCTTATATGGCAGCTATGACAAATTATAGGCCGATCTTCTTAAATTTTGGAACAGTTAATTTCATGCATATGAGGATATTTCTTGCCAAATTTCAACATAATAACGTTATATTTAAGATATATATTAGTATTAATGTGGATTTCGGAAGTGGACCTTATGTGGGGGATATTGTCAAATATAATATTCTCAAAATCCAGCAGTTTGATTTAGGCATGTATGTAAATGATCCGTGTAAAATTTTGGATTGGTACCCTTATTTATAAGAAATTCATGAGTATTAAAGTGACTTTCTGAAGAGGGCATACGGTTAAAAATAGACCGAAATTCACAAAATTTTGTGGGATAAATGATCTGTGCGAAGTTTTCAGTCGGTACCGATATTTATACAATATATATAGAGATAAATGTCTTTTTCAGATGTGATACTTGTATGGGAGCTATGACCAATTCTGGACCGACCACCATAAAATTTAGTACAACAATTTATTTGCCTATAAAGATTATTTATGTCAAATTTTAACAGTTTAGCATTATCAATATTTGTTTTATACGTATTTAAGTGAATTTAGGAAGTGGACTTTATATGGGGTCTATGGTCAAACATGGACCGAACTAAAAAAAATTTCGTTTTGCGATTTATTTTTGCATAAAACTTATTTTTGCTGACTTTTGTCTTGATATTTCAATTTTTTAGGCATTTATGTATAATTGAGCAATATTTCGGGAAGATTTTTGTATGGAGGATATGAGAAATCATGGACCGATTCTTACTACTCTTCTTTTATAATAAAAACAACGTATACAAAATTTCCTGGTATTATCTGCAATATATTTCAAAATACTACTACTCTTCTTTTATAATAAAAACAACATATACAAAATTTCCTGGTATTATCTGCAATATATTTCAAAATATTGCAATAAAATGGACAAAAAATATCAAATTTTTATGGAGATTGTCTCACATATTGGTCCATAACTCTGGTTGGCCTAAACCGATTTTGCTGATTTTCAATACCAAAGTTACCTGTAAAATAAGAAATATTTTTCTGGAAATTTCGTTTAGTTAAGTTGTATAGTTTGGACGTGAGAGTGTTTTACACAGACGGACATGGATAAATCGACTTAGAATTTCATAAGGAGCAAGAAAATATATAATTTGTTGGGTCTCAGATGAATATTAAAAAAGTTTCACACGGAATGACAAATGTAATATACCTACCGTCATTCACCACTCTTGGTGGTGGAGGGTATAAAAAGGAATCTATCTATTCAAATTCCGCATTTATAATTACATATAATTCTTTTGTTCAAATTTCAAATATTTGTTACCTATTAAGGCTATCAAAACATTTTCTTTCCATTAGCAACAAAACAACTGCAGTTTTAAACCAAATCCAATTCAATTAATAATAAACAATACATGACTCATGTTTAACACCAAAATGTGTGTTAACTTTTTCAATAAACAAAAGCAGTGGGAGTTGCATTTTTGATCTACCATTAAAAAAGTGCCGATCAGAAAAAAAAAATTCATACAATGTTAACCGCTTTACCTATACAAAAACCAACAAAATATGTCAAAAATTGACCAAACATTTGGAGAAAACAAGATTGAATTGAAACCTTAAAAAATTGCATCACAACGTGAGTAAACAAACGAAGCATGAAAACCAAAAACAAATTTTTAACAAATTAAATAAATATTGTTTTTTTTTTTTGTAGAATTTACGAGTTGTTTTAAGTTATGT
The DNA here is from genome assembly GCA_950370525.1 of Bellardia bayeri. Classification (NCBI taxonomy): domain Eukaryota; kingdom Metazoa; phylum Arthropoda; class Insecta; order Diptera; family Calliphoridae; genus Bellardia; species Bellardia bayeri. The sequence continues at coordinate 98,911,042 of OX493266.1, forward strand.
AGGTTTAATATTTGTTGTGAATTTCAGAGATTATTAATAGTTTATTGTTTTAAAAAAGGGATTTTTTCAAACAGAGATGGGCACACACATACTATGATGTTTATATTTGTGTGGGTTTAGCAGCAGAGAGCTTTGTCTATTAAGAGAGGAAATCGTAAACATTTCAAAAATTGCCTAGCGAGGTCTCGCTTGTACAAGTGCTAACCAGCAGGTGTTGTCAACTTGGTGCGTTTCGCATCATTTTTGGTGCTTTTTGAATTTTTTTGTACGAAAAATTCCTTAGTTGGTGGTGATAAATGAATACATACTATCGAATTCGTCACATGAAGGTTATTGCTAATTGTGAATAGGGGAAAATGTTTGTTTGAAAATAAAATTAACATTTTAAACATGGAAATAAAGACTCTTGTGTGGCTTGATGGTTTGGTCTACTTATGTAACTGTAGACAAACAACCAGGGTTAGAGTCCTATTGGAGTCCTATAGAAGAATATGAAGTATGTACTTAAAATAGAAAACAAAAATAAATAAAAAAAAAGTACCAAATATGTACTGAAATTAGCCCTTCCGAATAGCATATTGCGAGTTAAATTTTGAATAGTTAAATGCTTATTTTATCTTTATTAGTTCGTTTATTTAAAAAAAGGGCTTTTACTATTATTACTTTTACTATTAATCGCTGATCTCTTTTTAAAAAATTGTATATAGAATTTATGAAATGAAAAAAAAAATAATTACAAATAAAAATTTGTTCGGTTTATTTTTTATTTTTGTTAAGTTTTTTTTTATTTATTTTCTAAAAACACTGAACTGTAGAAGACAGTTTTATTAATGATACAAATATATTATACTTTTTATGTGAAATTAATTCAATAAACATTTTAAATAAAAAAAAATAAATTCTTAACTTGGTGAGTTTTGTTTTAAATGGCGCGATTTTTCTCCATTTTGGTGCGTTTTGAAATTTTAAAGTTGACAACGCTGCTAGCTAACCAGCAACTGATTTAATTTTGTGGTCACGCTTAAAACTGATCACGATCTAAGCCCTAGTGATTATTTTGATTGATACAAACCATACTCGTTTATCAGTATTGAAACAGGTACAATTTGTTTTCGTTTGAGAAATTTTATATAAATAATGGGATTGAAGAACGATTTTATTATTTTTTTTTTAGATTTCAGTTTTCACTCAATATTAAAATTAATGTCAAGCAAATTTTTCTATATTATTAGAAACGGTGTAAAATTAACATTTTAGTAACTAACAACAAATTTATTAATTATTATGTATGTATGTACGTATATTGCACTCAACCGGAAATATGGCCACTGCTTTAACAAAAAACCAATTGTCATTTATGATAATAATAATAATAATTTAATAAAAACAGAAAGAAAGAAAGAAAACCCCAATAAATATATATTACCATAAGAATAAAATATTTTTTTTTTTTTACATTTGGATTTAGTTTTAACGATTATGTACGAGTATATTATACTCGTATGTAGATAAATTCCGGATATATAGTAAGTGCTTCCATGTATTATCTATATGTATATGTATATATTTACCTTTATATAATCATATGGTGACGGCGGTCTCTTAGTTGGCAATGTTAATGAATAGGATTTTTGTAAATAGACATGTTGTATGCCTTCATGTTTGGCCGAGACTTTATAGGTGTGACGCCAACCAAATATGCCCGTCAATTTATTAGCCAATGCTGGACATTTTGGTGGTAAATCAAACATTTTATTTCGTTTTTTTTTTTGTTTAATAATAAACTCTTTGGTATTTCGTATTTATAGTTTTAATTAGATTTATTCAATTAATTAAATAATACTTGTTATATATAATTCGTTTTGTTTGGTTTTATTTGTAATTAATTATTTATTAATTTTTAAGACATTTTTGCAAATGTTTTTTCTTCACTTTAAATATTAAAGAATTTGTTAAGATTTTAGTTTTTAATTTGTTAAAATATTGTGTTGTGTATTGCATTGTTTGTCTCAATAAAAAAACTTCACATTTAATTGAAAATATTTCTTTTTTTATCTTTTGCAAAGTACATAAACAAAATTTTTGCTGATAATAGTGCAATTTTTAAACTCTACTGATAAACAATTTTTGTTTTGTAAAAAAAATATCTTATTCATTTACGTGAATAATTAAGTTAAGTTGTATGTAAGCTAATCTTATCTAATATTGTTTCCAAGACAAAAGATTATTTTGACTTAGACTAAAGGAATTGAAACCGATTTCAAAACAATGGCTCCCATTTTAAAGTAATTCAATTAAAGTAATTTTATTATTAAGTTTTTCTTTTATACAAAAAATTATAAAAATTTCAGCTGTTTCAAGCTTATTAATTATTTTGACAACATGCCAAAGTATATAAATATTTTGGCAAAAGAGATAAATGATTTAATTCCTTTAAAACACATGCAAGAATTATCAAAATAAAGATTATTATTAAAAATAAATAAAACAGTATAACAAAAATAATTGTGAATAAATTTATAAAATAATAAAAATCACAATTTGTTTAGACAACTTTAGACAACTAACAACACTAACAACAACAAAAATAATAAGTGATTTGATAATAAAACAAAATTAATAAATTAATAATAAAATTCGTTCATAATACAGACGACCAAGAAAAGCAAATAGATTTAAATTGAAAATTAAGCTTAATTACGCAATACACAATTTGCTACTAACACATACACACTTGCATTATTTTTTCAATTTGTCGTGGTCCTTCGAGCTTAACCTTAAATTTCAATCTACATATTTACTTTACTAGACGCCACTTTAAGCACCATTTTGAACATAATAATATGTATTACTAATTATTGTTAGTTTCTTTATTAAATGAATTATGTTGTTTTTTAATCAAGCTTAACAAAAATTAAATTGAATACATTCAATTAAAGCAACACCCTGTGTAATTTTAAGGTATTTTTTTCACATTGTTTTAAAAACAAAAGTAAAAGTTTACATTGTTTTCTAATCAGTTTGTCAATAAAAAAAGAACAAAATAATATCTTAAGCTAGATTTACACGGTTGAAATTTTCTTCAAAATGCTTCAAACTCGTGTAAACAGCAAAAATTCTTCAAAATTTATTTATTTTTTTAATAGTTATAAATAGTTATTAGGTAAATAAATTTTGAAAAATTGTTGCTGTTTACACGAGTTTGAAGCATTTTGAAGAAAATTTCAATCGTGTAAATCTAGCTTTATGTTGACTTACTATGCGTTATCGCAAAAATTCCTTAACAAAATTGTATTGTACGTATAAGCATGTGAAACACACGTACTGTGTAAACAAATTGTTAATATTTTACTAGTCATAAATTTATTAATTATTTCCTTTATAACATTACTATGTGGCCGATAAGAGTCTATGTGTCAATGAGTTTGTACCTGGAGTATTTTTTCAACAAATAAATAATAAAAGAAATCAGTATAAAAATGTAGGTATAAAAACATATTTACTCAAGCAGAAATATGGGTTAATTTGGCTAAAGTCAGAGACACTTTTAAATAAATCACAGTTATTTTGAGGTCTGTACTATTGTTAGTAATTACAGTAGGAGATTAATCAATCTGTGATCTCCTTAAACGAACCTTAAACTATTGTATAAGAACACCATCTGTTTTTAAGAAACTCTTGATAACAGTTCTAATAACTATTACGGAATGAATTATTTTGATATTTTGATCAGTTTAGAAAGTGTTTTTGTCTCTACCATCAAATTTATGAAAAGGCACTTAGCACATTTAATAAACACGATGATATGTCAAGAGATATGAAATACCATCAAGGTAAATAATACATTAATTAACACTTAAATCAGTTTTCAAACCAGTGTGCTCCACTGATCAGGTTTTTGCAGTAAGTAAAATCTCTTATTTTCTTTATTTGTATAAACAAACTTGAGGATCATCATTCAACTACCGTTAAGATCTCAACTGTTTTTAAAGGGTTTATTGTTTATAAAATCAGATATCAGATCTATACCACATGTAGCCGTATAAATACATAACAACCGTTACTTGATAACTGATCTTAATCTCATTTTACTACAGGAAGATATTTTTTAGATGCAGTGTGTGCTGTGTTGTACGCAAAACAATTGTTTTGCATTGTTAAATAAAAAATAAAGAAAACATTTCATACTAGATCAGGCTATTGTTGACTTTTTTTTTACTTACATACCTACATATACATATGTATGTACATATATGTACATTTTATTTACAAGTATGCAGATAATGTGTTAAATATTTTGAAGAAAAAGAAAAAAGCCTGTAGTTAAACAGGTTAAGACGAATTGTAGGAACGCGTAGCTGAAGAGTGTACGAGTATGTAAGTGAATAATTGTTAGCATTTCACTTAAACAATGTTGCAATTTTACGTGAAAAAAAGTTGAAAAACAAATTATGTTACAAGTAAAAAAAATAAAGCAGAAGAAATTTGATTAAAGGGTCATGATTACAAAAAAAATATAAGAAAATTACTTTTAAACATCTTTTGATCCAAAAGATTTTTTAATTTGAAATAAAATTTAATACCGACATAAATAATTTCAGTGGTAAACATTTGAATTGAATTAATCCTTCAGGGTTTACTTTAACTAAACCACAAGCAATACATTTTACGCGGTTTGCAATTAATAAATTGCCAAGAATTGTTAATTTTGTTTACATGCCATTGAGTTGTATTAAATAAATTACCTCATTTATTTATAAATAAACAGAATATGTAATCGAATTTAAATAAATTAACTTTTACAAAGAACTTAAGCCTGTTTTAGATAAAATACTAGTTGGCAAACATACTCGTATTGTACTTGTAGCTCGAAAAAGGTACTTAGCTAATGCCAACAATTAACTAACTGGTAATCGTATTAACAACAATAGAAATTTCCAAACTATTAAACATATTGGCGATGCATATAACTACATACACATGTATGTATGTATGTACATACATATGTATGTATGTATAGGTAAAAACAAATATATTAAAGGCTTTTTGTTGTACCCAGGTATTACCAAGCGATAATGTGATTAATTACATTAGCAATTAGGGGCATCAGCTAAAAACATTAGATAGAATATATACTAAGATTTTAAGACAAACTAGAAAACAAAGTTTCGAAAAAAGAAAAAATCTAAAACAATACAAACAATTTAAAAAGTATGTTAGGAAATTGGCCCACATTTATTTTAAGTAATAAAAAGATTTCTAAAAAATAATTCCCCTAAATTCGTATTTTATTTGCTATAGATTTTAATTAAAATGCTTTTTTTAACGATCTTTTTAAGCGGATTCCAAACAAAGCTATAAATCTTTGTTATTTATCATGATAAATTATTTTGCCAGTTTGCATGTCATGTGTTGCAAACTTACAAGCTGCTGCAGCATTAACATTTTCATGGCATGACATCAAATCAAATTATTTTTTATTTAACTACAGAGTCAGTTGTTACAAAAAAAATTTTAAATTAGCAACAACAACAACAAACATTTGATTTACTTTATTTTCACAATTTATGAGGGATTTTTTTCTTTATTTGATCACGAGCTGTGTAAAGTGTCAAAATGCTGATTTGAACTCATTATTTTTGAACAAGTTTTTTTTTGTTTTTCTTTAAGTGTATGTATGTATGTATGTGCATACATTTGTGCAGTGCCTTGTTATGACATAACAAAATGCCACCATTTGCTTTTTTTTGCTGCAGTTCTGTTTATTTTTTTCTTATTTATAAAATAAATACTAATTAAACACTTGATGCAAATTTTAAATGAAAATTTATAAACAAAATAACTTAAAAATACAGTAGATAGATATTTTTATATAATAATTTTCGCATTAAATAAAAAACAAACAAACAAACATTTGTATGCAAAAACAGTAACACATCAAATATGTTGATAATTAAAGACGGTAGGGGGAGGGAGAAAGAACCTGTTGTTGCTGTTATTGTTGACACACCTGTATTTAATAGTAAGTGGTGTATGAAAAGAAAAACAAAGAATATTCTAAAATAAAAATTAAATAAATATTTACTACAATTTTAAAAGTCAGTCAAGCGTAAAAAACAATGTCAGTTGTTTAATATTCTATTGATTTTTCGATTAAAATATGTTTTTTTAATCGAAATTGAGTCAGTAAATAAATGAAAAAATAGCGTCAATATTTATTGCGTGCAATTTTCAATTATTTAGAATATTAGTTGCTTTTTAATAATGGGAACCAATTCTAATTTATGTAAAAATGTTTGAAATTCTAACCTTATGTTTATTTTATATTGAGAATATAAATTAAACAAAAAACCATGAAATATAAAATATAAATACCTAAGTACCTATAATAAATATGTATTCTGTAATTGAACAACAAATTAAAAAAAAAAACCTTTTTTTTTTTTGTAAAACTTAAAAATTCTAAAATAAAACAAATCTGAATCCATTAAAATTTAAAATTTTTAAATATGGCATTTCCTGCATCATGTAATCTTTTATCTCTTTGCAAATATTGGCATAATCTAACCTTACATACATACATACATATGTATGTACATATGTACCTCAAAACAAATAAAACCAGGATTTTCAGTCCGAAACATAACCGAACGTAGTAATATTCCGCCAACAAATCAATTTACAATAATTAATGAACAAGTAACATTGCTTTATTTAATTTTCCAGAAAAATAAACAAAAACTGGCTTAACAATATCAACAACAAACTTTTTCATTAAAAAATGTTTGTTAAGCAAACAAAATAAAATACATACAGAGAGTTTGGCAGACACACATAAGTACATACATATGTACATACACAAGCACACCTAAAGAGAGCCCATCCATCCCGGCCATCTTTTTTTACATCACTTATAAGAAAAAGCACAGAAAGTAGGAAGAAAACTGAAAACAAAAGGCAAACGTCAAACAAACACACAAAATACAAAGATGCAATAACAAGACTGGCGAGTAAAATATAAAATTACGTGAGGGTCAATTAAGTTCACTATCACTTTCACTTGAACAGCAACAAAATTAATTTATGAAAAAAGAAAATAGTTAACAAAAATTAAATATAGTGCACTACTTATTGGCAATCATACGAAACAAAAACAAAATAATAACAACAACAAAAACCGCCATTGGCGGCAAATGACTTAATGATGATAAAAATTTATAAAAAAAAATCAGAAAACCTGATTTAAACGAAAACAAAAATTCAAAACTAAAATTAAAACATGTGATTTTTGTTGTTATTGCTGCTGTTATTTGTATGTAGGTACATATTTATTTATTTTGTTTAATAAGGTGAAAAGCCATAAACATGTAGTTAATAGTTAATATCTAGTGTTCAAAAACAAATTGAATTCAAATGCAATAATTTTTGGTTTTTTTTTAGTTTGGTTTTGCAGTGTTGTTGTGTGTTTGCCACTTGGCAAATTGTTGTTAATTGTTAAATAAGAAAAACAATTGAACTTGAACTTGTTTCCACATCTAATCTATGTATGTATATATGTACATATGTATATAAAAATGAAATGGTCCATGTATGAAATGGCATCACGTGAGAACCGCTGGAGCAATTTGGCTGATTTTTATACCCTTCACCTTCATGAGAAGGGTATATATAAGTTTGTCATTCCGTTTGTAATTTTCACAATATAATTTTCCGACCCTATAAAGTATGTACATATATATATTCTTATAGATAGCGGAGTCTATTAAGCCATGTTCGTCTGTCTGTTGAAATCAATTTTCTGAAGTCCCCAGATATCTTCGAGATCCAAATCTTTAATAATTCTGTCAGACAAGCTTTCGAGAAGTTTGCTATTTAAAATCAGCAATATCCGTCTATAAACAACGGAGATATGGGCAAAAATCCGAGACATCCTCTGAAAATTTCATCAAAAAAACTATCAAACAAAGTGTACTATATTAATATAATATACATATGTATATAATATAATTATGGACCCACAACAAAGGTGAAGGGTACACAGAAAAAATTATTGCCCAAAAAATTTTAATTAAACTTTTAATTGAGTCTTAATTGATTTTTAATTAAACTTTTAATCATATCAATTAAATTTTTAATTGCAAAACAATTTTCAATTAAATAATATAATCTTTTTTTTAATTAAATTTTTACAAAATATTTTAATTGATACCACAAATTCCTTCATCGCTCCACTTTCAATTAAATGTTTAATTAAATATACGAATATTTTAATTGAAAATCAATTTTAATTTTTTCTGTTATTATAAGATTCGGCATAGCCGAATATAGCACTCTTACTTGTTTTTTATTCATTTTGAAATTCTCAGGAGATGGTTTGTAAAGAAAAAAAAAATTAAAAAATTCCGGGTAAAACTCGAATTTTTTTTTTGTGAGTCCAGTCAACTTTAATAAAAAAAAATCACCCTAAAGTATGCTGTACAAATTTAAATATTTTATTAAATTAATAAAAATGTTTGTTATTTTTTCTTTTACTGAAATTTTTGTGTCTTAATTTTTAATTCTATATGAAATAAATACCGAGCGAAGCCGGGGGCGGTCAGCTAGTTTTATAATAAAACATGAACTATTAAATTGCGAAATATAGAGCAAAGATTATGTATAATAAAATTCATAAGTTGACACCTTAAAAATTAAGAAAACAATTACAGAACTCATTATTTGACGATTTCTATAAATCGCCATATTAAAACAAATAGCGTTTTCGTCTAGTTTAAGGGTTTCCCATATTTAAATCTCATATATACTCGTATATAAATCTAATTTTGTATACCTACATTTGTTTTATTAAAAAATTAACTTAATTAAGTAATTTTAAACTTTGTTGAAAGAGTCACAGATGTCAAAATGTGACTATATATAATCTGTTTTATTTTCTTGTAGTTAGTTTTAATAGTTTTTTTCCAATGACACACATTCTTTCTATCCATCCGTCCATACAATCATCCATCTATCCGCCCATTCAAGTATCTAAGTTTAGCAATCTACTCTCTTTTCTTTTATATGTTTTTGTTTTTTTTTTCAACTTTTATAGATTTGTTTTTTGTTGCTGTTCACTTGTTTGGACTTAAACTGACACTTGATGATGAAAAGTTTTTACCAGTCAGTCAGTTGCAGCCACAAAAGGCACAAATAAAAACACTTGATCTTTGCTTTTTTGTTGTTGTAAAAGTAAGTAGCAATAATGGTTTCTTAACAAAAAATGAAAATGAAACCCAACATAAAGATGAGATTCTTTTAAGAAACTCTAAACCTCATTGTTTTCAACGTACAAATTAAAATTTCCATGTTTTCCATTAAATCTGGCATATATTTCTTAAACAAACATGTCAGAAAGTATAGTCAGTCAAGCCCGACCATATAATACCCTACACCCAGTATATGTATAAAACAGTTTTTCAGTTTATATAACCTATTATGGAGCGATCATCCAAAAATTTGGTGTCATGATGTCTGTGAATATAAATATTATATGTGTTAAACTTAATCTCGATATAAATACTTTTAAAAGATTTATGGAGCTTAAATTGAATTACGGAGAGGGTCTTATATGGGAGTTTCGACTAATTATGGACCGACCATTATAAAATTAGGTATCATTATTTCTGTATATATAAAACTTATTTGTGTCAAATTTTATTTGGATACCAACATTTTTAAGAAATTTATGATCGTTAAAGTGAATTTCGAAAGTGGGCATTATATGGGAGCTACGACTAATTATGGACCGATCATAATAAAATTGTACCATATTGTTTGTATATTTATTTCGTATACGAAACATATTTGTGTTAAATATTATTTGGATACCAACATTTTTAAGAAATTTATGATCGTTAAAGTGATTTTCGGAAGTGGGCCTTATATGTAAGCTACGATTAATTATGAACCGATCTGCACAGAATTTGTAGATGTGATTTGGCTTCATTTACCACTCAATCGTGATGAAATTTGTTTGAATACTTGCATAATACAAACATTTATGATCGGTAAACCCCAATTTCGGGAGGACATTTGTATGGGAGCCAGGTGAAATAATGGACCGATTTCCACCAGTTTCAATCCCATCCATCTTTGGGCCAAAAAAATATCACGTACCAAATTTTATCGAAATATCTTCAAAATTGCGACCTGTACTCTGCGCACAAGCTTTACATGGACAGCCAGCCAGCCAGACGGACGGACGGACATCGTTAAATCAACTCAGAAAGTGAATCTGAGTCGATCGGTATACTTTAAGGTGGGTGTTGGACCAATATTTCTGGGCGTTACAAACATCAGCACAAATCCAATATACCATCCCCACTATGGTGGTGTAGGGTATAAAAATGGACCAACAAAATAGTTTTTTTTGTTTGTTTTCTACTCAGAATTAACGAATAAAAACGCCTTTCAAATGCCACATTCCTTAGCCATAGATATCCAGTTTTTATGCATTTATTTTTATTGTTGTTGTTGCTGTTTGCAACTCTTCTTAAACACAACAAATTATTTACCAATATACTATGTTTATTTATACTTATACGAGGGTAATATGAACAAGTCTTTCCAAGAGACAATGCTCATAGTTCAACAATTCTCCAACAACTCAACCCTATGAAATATTGGGTCTTTTCAATGTCGATTTACAAGATTTAGATTTAACTCTTTGGGAATATTTCCTGATCATACCTTAATAAGTGTCCCAAAGTGTCAAATGTAAACGAAGGCAAAATCACTCATTTGATATACGAGTATGTATGTTTGTACATGTCATTGTCTATGTAAAAAACTTTATTTTCCAGATATGTTCAAAAATATTTAGAAAAATCTAAGTAGAGATTTTTTAATCTTATGTTAGTAATTTTTACTGATTATCAATACCAAAATTCTGGAAGGTATCTTGGGGCCTCGGAAACTTCAACCAACATACAGATAATAATATATTAAGTTTCCTATAAAAGTAAATAGACGAACGACTCTGCCACTCCTGCAGTGAGGTATGTATATAAATGGGATTGTTTTGAGATCCATTACCTTGTAAGGGGCAAAAATTTAATATTTTAAAATATTTGAAGCATTCCGTCTATAATATATTTTTGTTAATTTTTTTCCAGGCCACAATGGAAAAAAACTATGGGCTAGCTAGGATTTCTAAAAAAAAAAACATAAAAGTCTGCCCTCGTATTATGCAATATTGTAGATGTGCATGTATCTGAATTGAATCTATAATTTAATCTGGTAAGAAGGTATAAAGTTGAGCTTGGTCTGTATGCAATATGCATTTAGTTCTTTGTTTCGAGTCTCTTTTGGTCGTACGTAAATGTTACAAATGTTGGTTAAGTTGTAGTGGCAAAGAGTGGAGCAAATAAATAATCATTTGCTGCATGATTTGACATGTTTTTCCTTTTTAACTACAACACTAATTTTGCATACGAATGATATTCAAATTCGTATGCAAAAGTGTATTATTGGTGAAGAGTTCAAGTGATTTCTGTTTCATAATTAAACGAACTTTCAGATGATAAATGATTTTTAGAATACTTTAAGATTGATTACCAGAAACTGTCTTTAAATCATATTTATGTATATGACAGATTCTTGTTATGTTTCACTACTAGTCAGATTTATATGTTTTCGCCAGAAATAATCAGAAACAAACAAACAAATATATATATTTAAATTACTAATTTGGAATATCTAGCATGGCTTTTTATTGTGAAATAGATTTTTATTTGCCAATACTATTTTGAATATATCCTTAATGTCAGTAAAGCAGTGATGCTAAATATGCATTTTTAAACGCTAAACTTTTATTATGCTGGAGTCATGCGACTTTGCTGTTGAAATTACTAATGCACTTAATGAATAATTGTGCAAATGAGTAATTAAGTCATATTCGAATTAGTATATATTTTTTGCCGTATGACATTGTAATGGAGTTCTTTGGGAAAATTTACTAGTTTTTTTTTTTGAAAACTCAACTCAACATGATGATTAAACTTTTTTTAAATTAATATTTTTTTAAAAAAAAAAACAACGTATCTTGATGACACACAATGCAGATGATAATGAATATGATGGGTGAGAAAATAGTAGGTTGATTAAAATAATATAGTACTCGTACAAGTGGGTAGTTCAGTAGATTAATGACAGTTAAAGAGTGGGCTTTAAAACTTAATGCTGTATTGTGATGAGAATTTAATATGTGTGTAGGGTTTTATAAAAACACATTTACTTTGTTCCCTTTTATTTTTTTAACATTGAATTTTAATAGGAAAAATGTGAAAAGGGAACAAATTTCATGTGGAATTTTTATTCACGATAGGGGTGTATATAAATTGATGAAAACATTATTAGGGATTTTTGTATTTATAAACGCAATTTCACCAAATAGTTACCTGCGGGTAACTAGATATTGATTTGAAGTTACCTTTTTTAAAATATGAGCATAATTATATTTTATCAAATGAAACCTCTTTCTTTAATTAATTTCTTAGAAAATTACATTATGTTAACATAAAGGAAATATTATATATGCAGGTATATAAGTGTATACATTTTTTAATGTGGTCTTCCTTGAAAACATAACAAACTCACTGACAGCCTGATGGGCTGGTAAAAATGCGTTTCAAATCCAGCTTCATTAAAAATATTTTTTAAAACTATCTCGTGAAAGTTGAATGTCTTTGACCAACCACTATTATTAAATCGAACTTCCACTATCATTCAACCTGCCAGCGCTTAAAATTTTTTGTTAAAGCCTTAAAAAACAGAAATACCTCGAACAAAATAGACGAAATTATGCAACATTTGCAATGAAATTTTAATGGTCGCACGAATAAACCAACCAAATAACAATGCACACAAATAGATGGTTAAAAAGGCGAAACAAACACCAAAGACAAAAAATTAAATCTTCTTTGCAAAAAATTAAATCTAAAAAAAAAACAATCAATCATTTGCTATTATGTACTCGTATGTTGTTTTCTTTTAAATGTGACAAAATACAAATTTATTTCAAATTTATGAACATTTTCTAAGTGGAAAATTAATGTCATTTAGCTAGATTTATTATTTATTAGCTGTACTCTGCCCGCGTTGCTACGCTACCAATTAAAAAAAATTTCAAAGAAAGACATTACACAAATATTCAATTCATTTTAAATAGTTTTATTGATTTTGCTCATTTTAAAAAAAGTAGGCGGTCGAAAAAAGTATTCTTAGTCATGCCGGAGTCTTAGTTATATTTTGTCAAATTTTTAGAAAGATTGGTCCAGCGGTCTGCACTTCCCGGCAGGCGTTGTCCTGCAAAAGATGGGGCGTGGAGTGTGAATCTTAATTTTTACCTCACCTAGAGTAACATGTGTATTCGATTTGAAGTAAATATGTTAAAATCCGAGTAGAATCAATTACACAATTTAAAAAAGTAGGAGTGGTCGAAAGAAATAAGAAGCTTTGGCACATACAATTTTTATTTTTACCTCGCCTTCAGTAAGATGTGTATACAAATTGTTTGAAGTAAATCTGTAAAACCCCATGCAGAAGCAATTAATCAATTTGAAAAAGTGGGCGTTAGAGTAGGCGTCCGATCCCGCCCATTTTTTTCTTCAATAGCTTTAAATAATACAATTAATTTACTTTCACTAACACCTTGGGTTAATTTATTAAAATGTATGTAATGTACATATGTAATATTTAATGTAAATAAATTTAACTTCAATTTAATAATATTTTTTTCAGTTGACTCCCACGCACTTTTCACGAATAGAGGTTATGTATGAGTCGGTGTCAGGATACTTAACGCCGCCACACGCCGATTAAGCACATAACATAGGGTTATCGCGTTATTTTATTGAGTTACGGTGAAAAAACACAAAAAAACCGCCATCTGTCGGACGAACTTCAAACTACATACAAACACTACTCACGGCCCATAGAGCATGCATATAAAATTTGGTAAAAATCGGTCCAGTAGTTAGTTTTTGAGTTTAGCGATCACGAACATACACGTAATTTTTATATATATAGAGATGGAGATTTATTACACTTTGAACACTTTGTTACAAGTGACATATTTTTTGTCGTCTTTTGTTTGTCAAATATTTGTTTGTTTTGTTTTTAAATCATCTTCACTGATTTATAATTATAGTTTATAATTTTGTTTAATGAAATCTGAATTTGAACTTTCATTTTATCATTTATTCACACAGTAAACACTTTGTTATGTAGTTTATGTTGGATTTTACATTAATTTTGCGATTAAATCTTGGAGTAATAATTACATAAAACACAAAATAATTAAAAATTATAAAAAAATTAATTTTAATATTTTTCATTGCGTAACGTTATGGGAACCTTGCAAATTGAAAACAGCGAAAAACTGTATGAAACCCAGTTTTCAAATTCGACATGGCTCAATATCTGAATTACTTATGAAATATTTAGATCTCTCAAAATGTATGTGGGGCAATAGTTTGTCCCTCAATCTTTTATATAAGTCTTTTTAATAGGTATACGTGTCTCATAATAATTATATGTAATTAAGACTTTTACAATTATAAATAACGAATAGAACTTTAGAAAAATCAAAATACATACATACATTGGCAATGGATTAAACAAGGTTTTATATTTAGCTTTAAAATAAATAAATCGACAAATATGGCAACAACACTTAGAGATTGCACTAAACGTGTTTTCAGAGATGGGATATTTTTAATAGTTTCTCATATGTTCAGCAAAAGTGATACCAATATTGTTACATTATTTTAGTTAACATATTCGTTGTTTATATTACTGTTAAGGGCAGTATTATTATACAGAAGTTATAGTACGGTAAATGTTTTTAAAAAGAATCCAGAAAAATATTAAAGTTTAGTAATTAGAAATTAACACAAAACTTTATTTAAATAGTTCTTATCTTGTTATTTTACTTAAAAATGTACTTTAATGCAAATGTATACGTCATGATAACCAATAAATACACAAAATCAATTACTAATTAAGAAAAACCCCGAAAAATTATCAAAGTTTAACAACCTCGCAACTATCAAATGATAAAATAAATACTATGAATAATACTAACTTATATTACATGCCTAATAAAATTTAATATAAAAAAACCCCAGCAAATAAATTACAATGAAAGTGTCTAGCGAAAAAAAAATTAAACAATTGCAATAGAGATAAAATATTACATACGAACGTTACCTCTTATCTCTTTCTAACATCAAATAACTTATTCCCTCTATAATGTTGATGATCACATTCCCATGACGTCCCTTTATACTCGAAGAAATTATCAAGAAATACACATGTCTTACCCAAAAGACGTTGTATAGTAGTCTAACATACACTTCAGTTTACAGGAAAAGAAAGAAATTCCAAAAGCAAATAGGATTTTTTCTTTCAAAATTTTTAAAAGGAAACCTTAAGAAAACTAACAAACATGGTGAGTGCACAATTTTTTCCCACAGTTTACGACAACAGGTAGAGTATCATCATATACCTTGTGCTACTTGTAGGGCTAACAAAAAATAAAGAATTTAAAAAGAGGGTGTTTCAACAAAATATTGTTATTTTCCTGAAGAAGGCAAGAATAAATTGAAAAAGGTCATCTATAGCTATTCTACCGTGTAATTATTTTAAAAATGTTGTAAGATGAGTTGAATTGAATGTTAAGTGTTTCATTAATTTGCATTCATTTCAATCTTAATTAATCTTTTAATTCTTTTAGAGTCATTAAATACTTTAACAGATAAAAAAAGTATTTAGATCTTAGAATGAAATGAAAATTTTTTTTTATTAAAATTCTGGTTTGCTCAATCGTATGAATGTTCAAATGAATTTCTGGCATTTAACTAGTATTACTGCTTTTTCATCTTCGTTAAAGTTTACTAAGATCAAAAATTAATTTCACTTGCGCTTGTTGAATATTTTACTACATGTGCAATTATTTGAAAACAATTTTAGTGTCTTTTCCACTGCAAATCTAGGTTACAAATCCCGGTTTCTTGTTCTCTACTTGTGCCATTGAAAAGTTGAAACAATCATGTGAAAGTTTAAGTAATATATTTATGAAAAATACATATTGTTTGCATACTATAGAACTATTTAATCTGAGCAACTCTGTTGCCTGTTTATTTGCGATAATCAGAGATTAATTGGACAATTTAATAATATTCCTCGAGGTTAACTGGTAAACAGTGAACGGATTTTCTTTAAGTGATTTTTTTGTCTGTTGCTTGGAGTATGCTTCAAAGCACTGAGACACAATGTATTTGGAGGGCATATTCTAAACGACTTGTTTGAGATATCGGAAAGGCGGTCTCATAGGTTACATTTTTGAAGCTGAGTCTAGTGCTCTTATCACTTAATTCATCGTTTAATACTTTACAATAGGACTGACTTTAATATATGTAAATGGCAATACATATGGAACTTCTAACTACTGAAGCAATATGAAATATTTTAAATAGCGGAAAACTCTATAGACGTGACTCAATATCTGTATTTTTTTATTAAATATTTATATGTATGTATCTGTTAAAAGTTCACCATATTATCTGATTCCTCATTATGACAATATTTGCATTATGCTTGGTTTTCACTATGTCATTTTTGTTGTCAAATGACAACCCGTTTTCATACAATTGCCAACAATTTGGACAATTTGACACAAAAATGACATAGTGAAAACGCGGCCTTAGTCTTAAATCGTAGACTCAGTCTGTTATGATAGAGTGAAGGGGAGTCCTTGGGTCTAACGATTAGAAATTTGCAAGAGGAATGGCAGAAAAGGAGTTAATCGCCTTAATTATGACCAGGAATCCATATTAACGCTAATCTAGAACATATCGCTTACTCTTTCACAGACATTCCAAATTCTTTGGTTAGCCTAGATTTCAGTTATTTCATCATGATAAATGCATGATCCGCAGCGGTTTATAAAGTAGTTGACACTAATATGTATAGCCCCATAGTGTTCCATGATCCTGAAGTCCTCAGAGTCCTTGCCAGTCTAACCGCAGAGTTGAGTGCCATTTGTACTCCTACAGTTTGACATGATATTGATCTATTTCAACAGTGATATAAAATTTTTTAAAGAAATCTACCCTTATGCAAATTTGCTGGGAAATTAAAAGCCAGTAAAAAAATTTTTCCAATCGTCTTGAATTTATTACTGTATTCAATGCGGAAATATGTGCAGCAACTATTTCATTGTGTTTTTGTATGAAAGTCAATTGTTTTGGAAACAAAAACTCTTTATTTTTAAACGTATTTTTGATTAATCTATATTATAACCAGTTGGTGCAAAATCCATTTTTGAGTGATATTTTCTTTTAAAAAATATCTTTAAGATAAAATGTTTAAAGATAATTGAACTCTCGATAAGCATATAAAAATAACAGCACAACACAACACAATACATAACAAAAAAAAATAAAAATGAATTGTTGAAATAAATATCATAATATGATAAAAATACACATGTTTTGGAGCTCTATTCCTAGATAATTGAATTTTTTTTTTTATTTTTTTCGTAATTGTTTATTATTTTAACAAACTATGCTTATATGTTTTATATTATAAGACCCACTCGTCTGGTATTTAATCATTCACTTCATATAGAATCACAATTTTGCACAAACTTTTACTAACAAATAATAAAAATATAATGAATGATTTTCAAAGAATTCTCATAATAAGGCCAATTTAGCAAAGAAAACACTCATACACAACACTTAAATGCCAGTAATTTTTGTTAAACAAACTTAAAAAAAGCTTTCAAATGAAGTAACACGAATAAGAGTAAATCAAGTTAAAAATTTTACAATTTCAATTTAGTACACTACATTTTATTTTTATTTTTTTTTGTTAATTTTCAAGCAAAAAATTCAATTTACAAATATTTGTTTTGTTTACTCTGCTTATTTTGTTTTTGCACAAATATTTGCCCAAGTGATTATTATAGTAGACGAGTTTTTTATATTTATTTGTGAAGAGCTTTTAATTTTTAAGGTTTAAACTATTTAATATTGCAAATGAATGCATGATTTCATAAACAAATATTTTCATAATTAATTTTTGGTTTGGTATATTTTATAAATTTCTTTAATTCTTTATTACATTTTTTTAATATGTTTGAATTTTGAAGTTAAATTAAAAAAGTCGCTCGTTTTTCATTTTTACGTTTTTTTTCTACTTTTCAAAATAACAAAAATACGTTGTTCGTTACCGCAGCGTGTTTGAATTGAAACTGAATTTCAATCTTGTTGATGTTAAACCAACAAGTGAAAAATCGAAAAAAATAATATTTTTGTGCTTCTTGTTATTCTGTGTTTAGTTGTTTTTGTTTGTTTTTCAGACAATATGGAAGGAAGAGAAATAACAGTAAGTAAGAGAGTAAGTGATATAAATATATAAATGCACGTTAAAAATTGGTGGCAATTTAATTCAACACAAAAATGTCATTAACAAAACAGAAACAGCTAAAAGGTAAAATAAATAGAAAATGTTTTTTTTTTGTGCATCGTTGTACCTACTTCCACTACTTACTGCCATCTCTAACATAGAAAATATCGAAATATTAGAGTTTATATTTTAGTCGAGTGTACAATTACCAAGCACTTGTTCATGTTGTACAACCTGTAGTTTTTGCTGTTTATGGGTGTGGGTATATTTAGCTGGCAAATAACGCGAGTAAAATGGTGGTTAAAAAGTGTTTATTGAAGAGATCGTTTAATGAATGAATTGTTTTTCCTAAAGAGTGTGTGAGAGAATCAAGAGCTTGTTTTAATTATACATATCAGGGATGATAAATGAGAAAACCAATATCGTACCAACGAACTTTTAAAATTCTACTTTTTCGACCCCAATAGTGCTAAATAATTTTTTTACAATTTTTTTTTAAATTTTATTTTAATAAACATAAATTTAATACATACAAGAAAAACAAAAGGTACTTTAAATTCTTGGTACATGTAAAGTAAAGTAAAGATAACAAAAAATAAATAAAGACATGTTTATTAATTATACATACATATGTAGATAATTATGGTCATATAAAATATTAATAAGGTAACATTCAAATAAATGAGATCAAATCTATACATTTTTTGGTAACAAAACAGTTGCTACTTAAAGTTGTAACAACAAGAGTTTTATTTAAGTATCACTTGCAAAAAACTAAGACGACGCTTTCATACTGCAAAAAACCGTATTGAAGTTTTTTCTAGTCGTTTAAAAAAATTAAGCGCGTGCCATGTATTTTAACAAGATGATTGCTACCTCTACAACAAAGCATTTCTTTCCCTTTTTTTTTATCAAACTGCATAAACTTTACAATTGCTCTCTTTATTTTATATACCTATGAAGTTGAACAACAACAAGAAAACATTAGCTGAATACTAAAAACCACCTGCTATTTATTCCCAATGAACAAGTGCAAAAATCTATTCACAATATTCATTCAGTAAATTAGCGTTGCCATTTTATATCAATTAAAAATATGTTTGGGTTTGAAAAATTTGGAAATAGTACCAAATGAGCCACAGGGGTACCATCGTACTTTTTAGTTTTGAATTGTACCATTGTACCAACTTTATCAACCCTGATACATATACAGTAAAAATATGGGTTTATAAGAGAGCCTGTGGTTGAGTATCAAATTATTTAATGCTTTTTGAACTGTTTATTATATCAAGAATTCTTTGAGGTTTTTGAAATTTTCTTACGTTCATCGAAAACGTACTGTATAGACCTACCTTACCTTACATGCGATAAGCGATTAGTTTATTATTTAGAAATCATACCTGGAAATATAGAGAATAAAAAAT
This sequence comes from Bellardia bayeri, assembly GCA_950370525.1. Classification (NCBI taxonomy): domain Eukaryota; kingdom Metazoa; phylum Arthropoda; class Insecta; order Diptera; family Calliphoridae; genus Bellardia; species Bellardia bayeri. The sequence continues at coordinate 98,930,919 of OX493266.1, forward strand.
AATGTTATTAATATATATAAATATTATAAACTTATACCTATTAATGTTGATAAGATTAAAAAACAGATTTTGAAAATTAGTTTATTTTTATAGGAACAGAGCAACAGATTTTCCATACAAAACAGGTTGAGCAAGAAATGCTCGATAGGAAAACACGTGGAACAAGAAATTTTCTATAAGAAATAAAAAAACTAAAATGACCTTTTACATACGTATTTATTCAAAAGAAAATTGAATAATATTTATGTATTTAATATTTGAATTCCCATGGCTGTATCTGAAGTAGTGGTTCTACATATGCACTTTATATTTCAATGGTATTATTTTTGTAAGTGTAATAAAAAACAGTTGTTTCCCTATTGACTTTAAACATAAATTTTAAATAAGCATTAATGAGAGTTAATCACAATAGAAATCGGCCGGTGTTTTTTCTTTATAGATAAACCTATAAAAATTAAAAACTAAGTCAAACCAAAACAAGCCAGATGTACCATTTAACTGTATAAATAGATACACAGATAGATAGATAGATAGATGTGTGTGTAAGAGTTTTTGTTTCTCTGTTTTTTCGTAATTTATTTTTATTAAGAAATTCTACAAAAACATTAAAAGAAGTTGTTAAACCAGCAGCTGATTTTGTTAAATCAAGTATCGTCAGACATAAACATTCAAACAACCACAAACTGGCTAAAATGTGCGATTTGGCATTTGCAAAAAAAAAAAAAAATCTTAAATCACGTTTCATGTTTAATTTTTTGTTTGTTTTGTATGGATTTTTTGTTGGCATGTATATTTTTAAGTTCCGTTCATAACTTTTTATTATTTGTTTTTTTTTGTCGATTTTATTATACATATTATTTATAAAATGCGTTTAAAAAATCTCAAGTTCCATCTTATCGTTCAGAAGTTGGTTGGTAGTCAAGTTGGCAGTAAATTTGTGCTGCTTCCACTTTAACTGTGGCATTTTATTTGTTCGTGTATGCTTTTGTTTGGTTGTAGGTACATATGTAAGTTTTTAAAAAAGGTTTATTTATGATTTTTTTTTTGTCTAAAAATGTTTGAGTTCGTTCACCGTTTTACCTAATTTTTAAGATATTTTTTATTTGTGAAACAACAAAAACCTTTATAAAATAATAATCAATGTATAGAACAAAATATACGAGTGGTTTTCATAAAAGTTTCTGCAGTTTAGTTTTTTAAACTAAGTTTAATTAGCATGATTTGGATGTTTCAAACTCAATGGTTAATTCTGGTTAAAACCAAACAAAGAAATTATAATGAATTTTCTTTTTAAATCTGTATTTAAAACAAATTAGAGAAATTTTTAAAATGCCGATTACAACAAATCATTATTATTCATTAAAATGTTTGTTTGTTTGAAAATTCAATATTTCTAAACTTTGTTTATTAATTTCTTTATTTTAAATAAATTTATTACATGCCATGCTACAACCACCATGGTCTATTCATTAGACCATGTTTAATAATATTAACATTTTGTAAAACCGTTTTATTTTGCTTTATAAAAAAAGAGCATTTTATTTATTTTTTTTTCTGTTCTGCTTCTGCTTCTCTCTTTACGGGATTGCAATTTTAAGAGTTTCTCCATTTATTCTCCCCCTCTCTAGTTGGTTAAACAAGTGGTCAATTTACAATTTTACATTACGTTGTTTGTTGTTTTGTGCCTTTGTTTATGTTTTTGTTGTTTTAGAAAATTGCACTGCATTCATGTGCAATTATATTTATATTTTTGCATATTTTTTTGTAACGCTTCAAAGATTTCCTTTTTTTGCTGTGTGTAGCCGCCATATTATAGTCATACAAACACACATACATATTTCAGGCTTCCTTCCTTTAAGCAAGTGTGCATCGAAAATTCTTTTGTGTCCATCAAATAGCAACACCAATGTTGATTTGTTCATTGGATTTTTTTTCAATTTAAGCTTGAGGTTTAACAAAGTTTGTTACTAAAACACGTTACAATTTTAAGTTTATTGTTTTGAACATTTAATTTTCTGAAATTAAACATAAACGGCCATAGAAGAAACATTTTCTATACAAAGAGCGTTGAAAAGCAAAGGTTCTATATGAAAACATGTAGACCAACAAACTTTCTATGCAAAAACATGTGGAGCACTAAATGTTCTCTCTATCAGATGTTGGGCCACATGATGAGCAACAATTTCTCTATACGAAAATATCATTAAAATATAATTTAAATTTATTCTACGAAAATGTATTTATCATCAAAATGTTCTATAAGAAAAATTGTTTAGCAACTTAGGGTGTTTTTTGGATGTATAGAACTTTAAGTTGGAAACACTTTTTTTACTGGCGGCCATTTTGCCAGCTGTCAAGTTTTAAGTTTAGTTTGGTTTGGCATGTCAACATAAACAACGTTTCCAAATTGTGCAAATTAATTTTGAAAATCGGGGCTTTTTTTAGATGTATAATTGACATGAAATTTAATTTATTCGAAAGATAATCTTCTGGCATGATAATTTATATATGACTTATGGCATACGTCTGGCTCGGATGCAGTCTAATCTGGAGGTTCAATTTTCCATTATTTGTGGCCGTATATCGGCAAAAACGCGGCGAATGCTGTTCTCCAAGTGGTCAATCGTTTCGGCGTAAATTAACGACTTCAAACATAAATCAAGTAAGAAAGAACACAGTTTACAAACAATACTTCTAGAAGAAAATATGTTTAGCAACAAGTTTCTGTTTTCTAAAACAGTTTAGTTTACATAAGAAAGTTTAACAACAAATTGTCTGTAAGAATATGTTTTCAGCAACAAAGTTTCTATACAAAACTTTTTTGTTTACAATTATGTAATTGATTAAAAGCTGTGATTAATATTTAAACTTGACATCACTTTTTTATTACTGTTGACATTAGGCGGGGTTTTTTTTTAAAGAAAAGTTTATGAATTTAGTTGCTACAGGCATTAATTGAATTAATTAAATAAAATATTTAAATACGCTTGTTATAACTATTTAAACTATTTTCCATTGTTGAAAGTTAGTTTTTTGATTAAAAAATAGTTTTAATTAGGAGTAAGGTTTTTCCATTTACTTTTTCCATCTAAAATAATTAGTTTTATTTTGCATCTGCAATTTTATTTTTAAATCTAAATAAATTTTCACATTATTTTGCATTACAATGTAAATTTGAAATTTCATCTCCTATGTACTTGAAGGTAATTAAATTCATACACTTCGTACATGCAGATACATCACTCACTCACTCACACTTAAAATAATTCACAACAATTCACAAACAGCTCAACACAACTCAATTCATTTCACCTCAACTGAAATGCATGTAAACATATAATTTAACTAAATAGAGTTCAGACAAACACTGCTCCTCGTAACAAGAAATAATACATATGCACTGGTATGTAGGTATGTGGATGAAGATTGTAGTAAGACACTTTTAATATTTAGTTAAGTCTATAGCAATTTTGACTTAAGTTAGCAATCATGTAAAAGAAATACTTGGGAATACAGATACTTCTAACAGGAGGTGTATTGAAAATTGTTAAGACTTTAAATTGTTAAAGTGACAGCAATTTTTTTTTGTTTGGCAAATTTTATATCTTGTATTAATTTAATTATGTAAATTTGCATTTATTAACACCTCTTCCCATATAACCCTTTTTAAAAATTCCTTTAAACAATTTAGTTTAAATATTTTCCATATTTTTATGAAGAAAGTCAATACAAGCAAAAAAAAAAAAAAAAACAAATGTGAATGTGAATGTGAATAAATTTCCAGCTACAACGTGGGAAGTGCAGGAATGAAGTCTAAATCAAAATAATTAATTTTCACATTTTCTGTTTAAAAGTGCTAACAGGCGCATGGAAAAACATACATACGAGTACATACCTTAACAGTTTTCTTAAATTTATGAAATATTCATGGAAAATAGTTTTATACCATTTCAAATAAATTTGTATTGGGTGTGGTTAAAGACAAAAAAAAAAAACAAATCTTGTAAGTATCATATGCATATTTTCACCCAACCCTAAAATATTTTTAAAGTTAGTTTTTTTTTGATTTTTAAGTGTGAAATGAAAAAAAATTCCAAATTGATTTTTCGTTGTAGGGTATAGATAAATACAATTGAACACGTTTCAATTTCTAAATTTAACCACAAATTAACTGAAATGCACTATTTGCAATTGTGATGCCATGAAGTATATAGCTGTATAATTTAAATCACTTTAAATAGCGAAGAGGATATAACAATGTCCGTTTAACTTTCGAATTCCACTTTCGAAAGTCACCAAATAACTTACATTATGATACATCATAATATACATCAATAGACATAGGTAGATGTACTGTCTAAAATAGGTTGCATAAATGGGTAAATTTATTTTTGGATGAAATAACATACGTATTCAAATAACGATATATTAACTTTTTTTTAGTTTATCGCAAATATATCATCCAAATCAGCCGAAATATATGCGAAAACCGTACAAAATTAAAATTTTCACAAAAAAAAAAAACATAAGAATACAGTGAACTGGCAGAAACATAAACATACGCTGAAGGCTCTAAAACGTGAACTTTTTATCGAACGTTATAATTCAGTTTTATACGATTATTTAAAAATTTTGGCATCCCTGCAGAAGAATTTCGTAGTTTGTTTGTTGTAAAGAACTTTTGTTGCATGATAAGTAGCTTCTTTTGTAGTTGTGATGCTCCTTTTCGATAAAAACTAAATAAACAAATTTATATAATTTATATAATTTAGAAATTAGTATTTTAGAACCCCTTTTGCAAACCATAGTAGCTATGTACGAGTAGTATATTAAAATATGGCAGGAACTTACAAAAAGTATCATCAAAATATGTTTCATAGCTAAAAAACAACGTACATACTTTATTTTAAGTTAAATAAAAGATAAGAAACTAAAATATCGAAAACGTGAACACCCTCGGTAAAAATTAGTTCACGTTTCTGCGAGTTCAAGGCATTACACTTTAACTTAAAAAAATTTAACAAAATATTTACATACATATGTACATATGTATATCACATTAACACAGTTCCATTTACCCTATAGGTTAGTTCAATTTTGAAACAAATTAAATTAATTTTTTCAGGAGGTCGTCATGAAAACTGCATTTTAAATACAAACTTCAGATTTCAATTATGTATGTAACTTACATTTTTTTAAATGATAAAAACAATGGAAAAAGTTCAATGTTAAATTTTGTTTTGAGGGGGTTAGCAAAGTTTAATATAACCACTCACTAATATAACTCACTCACTTTAACAAATAATTTAAAAATAAACTGAACCTAATTTAAAAACATTACAACATACAATATTAATATGTATTTGTTTACAAAAAATATACATAAAACGTTGTTTAAGCATATACGTTAATTTTTAAAAATAAACCGACTTTATGTTAACAAAATTATAAAAAAAAAACTTGGCAAAAATTGTGGTTCAGTGATTTTTTCAACAAAACAGACATTTAAACTTAGAAAACTTCGTATGTATGTATATAAAAAAAAATTGCATTAACCCTTTTAAGACGCAGAAAAATAGTAATACAATTAAATAAACTAAACTTGGCCTTGAGGAAGAGAAAAAAATATGTTTATAAAAACTAACATGGTTAAGAAAATAATAAAAATCACTCAAATGTGGCAAAATATTTTATATACTTGAAATATACAAACAAACATACGCCCATACATACATATGTAAGTACATACTAAATATGCACGTGTTTGCTTTTTTGAAAATAAGCCTAAATGGGGTTTTAAAAAGCATGTTAAAATGTTTTATGTTTTTTCTCATTAACACTAAACTTGAAGCATAATAATTATAAATAAACAATTATAAATAAATAAGGTTTGTAATTTTGTCCCAACAGTAAAACCAATTTCATAAAAAATCACCAAGACGTTTGTAAACTCTATATTTCAAAAGAAAAAAAGTAAATTTGAATAAAAAAAATTTAAAACGCCAGATGTGGATAGAAAAATTTAAAAATTGTAATGCCTTAGCAGATTTTATAACTAATCCAACTAATTTAATAGAATCCATTGCAAAGTATGAACTTTACAGCTTCATCTCTTTACGAGTATACGCCTGACTGAGTTCATCAAGATTTTATAAAACAAATAAATTACTTGCACAATTATGGCCAAACAATATTCAGTTAGGTAGACATTCATGTAATTCAGGTGTCTTTTATTGCTTAAAACGACGGAAACTTCATTCAATTTTAGACAATACCAAAAACCTACGACGCTCTTTAAAATAAGTATGAGTTGTATGTTATTGAAGGTTTATAGACAGGTAAAAATCTATTTTAGTAAATATTTTTTTTTTGTAATATTATCTATCCGTCAAAAGCAACAACAAAAAATAAGTATCCTAAACAATAGAGTTTTTTGTTTTGTAAATAAAGTTTTAGGCTGTTTGTTGTATTTAAAGTTATGCTGCATTCATCATTTTTATTTTGTTTATTTATTTGCTTTGTTGTATTTATTTAAAAGATATATTACTCCAACAAATTAAATAATCAATTTGTTAATTTTTAACAACTTATGTACTCTTTTGATGAAATATTTATTGGCTTAAGTTTTCAAAAATAAATAAGATAAATCGGGGAATCCAAGTTGAATTTCAATCTAACCGAAATTAACAAATATTTCATCTTATTTATAGGTACTAATATAAATAAAATGTTAACTAGAGTTTATCTAAATTATAATATAACAAATACAATTCACAGAAAAAAAAAACAAACAAACAATACAAAATAAACAAAAAGCACAATATACTCGTATACAACATGAATATTGTATTATGTTGTGAATAGTTTGAAAACTTCCATGAAATCATCAGTTTCCTCTGAAATTTATATATGTATATGTATGTATATAATATACATACATACATACATTATAAATTGAAAAGAAAATAAATAATTCAAATTATATTTAAATTTCTTTAAAAGCAGTTGTCCAGTTAAGTTTTTAACTGATTAATTTTGATTGTAGTCTTTTTGAAAATGTAATTATTCATTTACTTTCAGAAAACCCTAAGTGCCAATTTACACGAAGCAATTCTTTAAGCTAAGCTTACTACCTTTTAGACATCGTGATGAAGGGGAAGATACGACGAGTGCACACTCGTACTAGCAATTCGTGTTACTCTTTTATTCGTATTACATACATATGTGTATACAAATATACAAATACTTTCAAATAAAAATACGAGCGACTTAAGCAATAAGAATTGCGCTGTGTGAACACCGAAGAAATTTCAAGGAAAAAATTGTATCAATCTTTTCAATAAAAATTGCTTCGTGAAAATTGAAACTAATATCTTCAACAAAAATCGCTCTATTTAGTTTATTATATTTCTCTAAAGGTGAATTCACCCATTCGTTCTTAACAAAAATTTTGTTCAAACAATTTTTTTTTATATCAATTGGTTTAATTTTATATTTTTTGTGGACAAAAATGAATTGAGTTGCCAATAGGTTGCATTTTTTTCATACAATGTCATATTTATTTCAATGGCCATCAGCAAAAGCAACTTTCTTTTTTTTCATTCATTTTGAATACACAATACTTTAAAATAATTTAATATTTGTATTTTGACACTTAAAGCCCAAAGCAAAATAAATTAATGACCGCACTTGTAAAACTAATAGATTTTGTTTACATACATTGATTTTTCAGAAAAATCGTTCCAAATGGGTGAATCGTGCTGCAAAAAACTCTCAGTTAAAAAAATTTTCTCCGGAAAAAATTTTTGTTAAGAACAAATGATGAATCCACCTTAATTTAAACTAACTAATATGTACTTTCTTCAACTTTTATAACATGTCAGAAATACAGGCATGTGATGGTAATCGAAATCGAAACCGAATCAGTTTTGGAAATACATTTTAATGCATTTATAATCTAATTTTTAAAGTTTTTGTTTTAAGATTCTCTTCAGTAACCCAATATCTTTATATTTTATGTGATAAAAGTTTTTCAAGGCAGAAATATTAAGAAAAAATTGACTTCTAAAACTCATTCGTTTTCCATCATATGCCTGCTAACCTCTGTTTAAAAAAAGTTAAAAAAAACTAGTCTGAACTCTATCAGCCAGCCAATTTAGAGATAATAAAATTTTCTGCATAAAATTCCCCACATATTATTTTTTGAGTATATACAAATCGTGGTGAGTTTTTAGAAATTCATCACAAACTTTTTAAGGTCATTGAAAATTTGTCATCCTAAAAGTAGGCAATGTTCTGTGGTGGTTTAAAAAAAATTGTTAAGGTCGTTACATTTGCTAATCAAAAATATATCTACACAATGGAGACATTTGAGTCAAGCAAAGTTGTTGGTTATTGTGTCTGATAATATCACATTACGGTATGCAAATTGAATACACCAGTCGACGACCAACCAAATATTGTTAAAAACCATTGCAAGTTAGCAGAGCTTTCAACCACACAATGTATAAATAAATACGTTAAATGCTTTTTACAATTTTAAATATTTAAAAGCATCAACAATATACATACATAATTAATAAAGGCCTATTTTCATAACATATGTAGTTTTAATTTTAACATACAGAGTACAATTGTAGGTTGTACGAAAAACTAATTAATAGTTTTCGTTTTGTTAAGCATGCTTTTTTTTAATGAAAAACTACTAGAATTTATTTTTGACCTTATTCGATTATTTTTAAAATATACATATGTTGCTTTCTTGATTTCCTTAGATATGATATACTTTTAGCAAAAAATATCCATTCTATTTGTTTAGCTAAAAAGCTCTTAGAACTGACTGGGCAATTGGAAGAGATTATCATCAAACTCTCTGAGCCGAAACGAAAACAATAATTAATAATTCAACAAATAAATATGAAGGTAAGAAGAAAACCAGTGTGCTTGGTTATTAATTGGATCACCAAGGACTAATATTCCACCACTACATTTAAATAATGCGCCGATTAAGGTTGTAGAAAATGCAAAAAATCTTGGCGTTATATTCAATAATGAGCTAAGCTGGTCAGATCACATCAGAGCAAACTGCCGGAAAACATTTTACATATTGCGAAATCTGTGGATATTGCAGTATTTTACACCAATACACACCCGAATGCTGCTTGCAAAAACTTATCTGTTACCAACCCTCTTATATGGCTGTGAGTTATTTGCAAGTTGTGATGCTGAAAGTAGGCGAAAACTGAATGTGACATATAATAATGTTGCTAGATATGTATTTGGCGTGAAAAGGCACAGTAGCATCACACTATTTGCTAAGCAAATATATAATCTTACCCTAGATATTTTTTAAAATGCCGAACACTTATCTTTTTGCACAAAATTATCTATGACAGACAACCAAATTATCTATTCAGAAGATTAATATTTGCTAGATCCAACAGAGGTAAAAAGATCAACAATATAAAATTTACAAGAGATATCTCATCGCAGCAAATTTTCCTAAATTCTATTCGCTTATATTCAAATTATACGCAATGCAAGTCATTTTAAAACTGCCATATTTGAACAATTTTGTGACTAATAAATATTATTGTAATGTTAAATTATGTATGTATGCATGTAATATTTATGGTTATTATTTATATTGTATTCTTCCTTATGCCAACTTTTCTACCCAATACTTTAATATAAGATATTTTCTTGTTGTATTGCGTTGACTGATAAGTAAATAAATAAATAAATAAAATAAAAAGAATGAAACAAATCAAAATTAGTATTTTTTCTATTATTTATTAAATTATTTGCATAAAGCATTTCTTACCAGTAAAGGAGAAAGAAGTACATACACAGATTGATTTTGTTTCTAGCCGAAATTATGGAAGAATTTATGGAATCTTTAGAACTTTTACGTTTTATTTAGTACTTTATGACAAGTGGAAGGAAGTATGTACATATACTGCAACACATATGTAGCTTTCTGCATTTATTTACATTAAGAAAACTTGGAATTTTAGGAAAAACAAGGAGAATCACCAAGTGTTGTTTTGGCGTAAACACTATTTAAACACTATGAAATCATTAAAATTTTAAAGATTATATTTAAATAAATAAAATAATAATACCCTGAATATTATTTTTTATAACTACATATGTATATTAAAAAAAATTAATTGTCTTTTAAACAAAAAAATACTAAAATTAAATTTCCTCTTTCTTTCATATGTAATTCAATAGAACAGATTTCCAAGCTATTTCTCATTAGATATTAGGCATTGTTAAAGGTTTTTGTTGTAAATATAAACAAGTAAGAAAGTACAGTATTTGTATAAAAAAGTTTTTCAGAAATGGGCGCTATATGGGAGATATTACCTGTTATGGATCGATCATCCAAAAATTTAGTTCCATGACTTCCGTGAATATAAATATTATGAATCTTTATCTCGATATACATATGTAAATACTTTTAAAAGATTTATTAATACTGAGATGGTCTTATATGGGAATTTTGACTAATTATGGACCGACCGTTATAAAATTAAGAGTTCTCATTTCTGTATACATATATGAAACTTATTTTTGGTTCAATATTATTTGGATACCGACATTTTTAAGAGAGTTATGCACTTTAAAGTGATTTTCGGAAGTGGGGCTTATATGGGAGCTATGATCAATTATGGACCGATCTTCACAAAATTTGTACATGTTATTCGGCTTCATTTACCACTCATTTGTGGTGAAATTTGTGAGGGTACATGCATTTACAGCCGTTAAAACCCTATATCGGGAGGACATTTGTATGAGGGCTAGGTGAAATAATGGACCGATTTCCACCAGTTTCAATCCTATCTGTCCTTGGGCCGAAAAAATATCACATACCAAATTTTATTGAAATATCTTCAAAATTGCGATCTGTTCTCTGCGCACAAGCTTTACATGGACAGCCAAGCCAGACGTACGGACGGACGGACATAGTTAAATCGACTCAGGAAGTCAATCTGAGTCGATCGTTATACTTTAAGGTGGATGTTAGACTAATACTTATGGGCATTGCAAACGTCAGCACTATTGTGGTGTAGGGTATAAAAAGGTTACAACAATCAATAATTATAATTTTTACAAAAAGATATTTAAAAAAAATTAATTTAAAATTTTAATTTCAAGCAACTCATTAAGATAATAAATAATCCAACAAAGAATAAACTGTGAAGGGAACTAACAATTTAAAGGCGTTTTTTTTTTTGGTATGCACATTAAACAAAGTAAGTTTGTTAAAAATAAATGGAAAATAGTTTGGTGGAGCTGTTTGGAAATAAGTCTACAATGTAATAGATTAAGAATATGATTTAATCATCTTGTATATAGAAATTAATTTTTAATCAAAATGTAATCTATTTAGTTTTCCATTTTTTTCCTTGAGATTTTCAACACATGAAATATATGTATGTACATACATATTTACATGATGCATTCATATAAACATTCTACTCGGATTGCAGGCAGCGAATACATTCTTACATTCATTGAAAATACACAGACACACACTCTCACATAAACTTATGAATTTATGAGATCTTTGGAAAGGCATCGTCACCATCATCATCATCGTCTTTGTCATCCTCAACTTCTTAGTCATTATTATCAAAAGGATTGTACTACGATGGTTGGTAAGTTAGACTTAATGAACTGTGGCAAATGTCTCAAAGGGGGGAATTCCATTTACAACGTATAAAAATATATTTATTTATACATATGGACAAGATAATAGAAAGCTAAAGAAGCCCCAAACAGCAGGAGAATGCACACAATAACAAAAACTAAAGAATCTGTAGCAGAGTTTCACAAACTTTTTATTTACATTTTATAGAATTTCATTCACATAAAAATAAATTTAAACTAACTATAAAACTATAATCATATTAAAGCTAAAAAAGCAACAGGACCATTCAGAAGCCCCTTTCAAGTATATAAATTAAAACTCCTTCTTTAATACACTTTTTGTTTGCAAAGCTACAGACTGTGTAGCACTAGCAATGCAAAATACACAAACAACTTTGTCTTCTTAGTTTTTTTGTCGTTCTTCACTGTATACATGCAAGAGCAAAACAAGACACTTGCGTATGCTTTGCTGGTAAACATTGATGGCAGCGATCATCAATGTAGATTTTGTTTTTTTAAATGTATTGGTGTTTGCTCTTTCATAAGGAACTTTTGGTACCCCTGTCTTACAGCGTACTTGTCAAATCACTGTTATTGCAGACAAAAATATGCGACTCTGCCATTTGTTCACAAAGGACAACAAAAACAAAATATGTAACTGTAAATTTGTGCACAAAATACATTTTAAACGGGTACCTACAACGTAAAATGCTCAAGAAACTTTTTGGAACCCCTGTTTTGTTTTATATTTTTTTTTTACATATAAATTTATTATAAATATCGGTTTGTGTGTGTGTGTTAGTGTGAGTGTAGTTTTGTTAAGAATGAAAATACCGCCAGCTAAAATTTATGGTTACTATAGGTTAGTTACACTACATACGAGTATGTTGTACTCGTATAGTAGATATACTATAATGAAAGAAGAGGGAACGAATGTACATATGACAGTCAGACAGAAGAGAGTACGAGCCGCTAACGCGATTGACTATTGTTGTGGTCAGCGGAATGGACATTTTCTAGGTTTTATTTTATACTTTATAACAAAAAATACAGAAATATATATTTATATTCTTTATAGCCTTTTTATCATTATCATCGTTTTGATATACATACATATGTTTGTATGTTTGTATGTAAGTAACTCTTGAATTTTCCTAAACACATGCTGCCGTTTTTTTTTTAATTTATTTTAAGTTTCTTTTTCTTTAGTTTTTTCTTGCCTTGTCTTTATTCAGTTTCTAAAATGGTTCTTTGGTTGGATGGATCGATGGTGGTGATGATGATGATATCGGTGGTTGGTTGTTTTGAACACGTTCACAATGTGATGCAGTTTTAAAGAATGCAAGTTTCTTTAAACAGGTTCCTGCATCGTGAAGCAGAAAAATTAAGAAAACAACAAAAACAAAATTATAGAAAACCTTGAAAAATACTACAAAAACAACAAGAGCTGCGGCAGTAGCAGCACTAGCAAACAACAACAAAAACACCATAAATAACAGAAAAAGAAATGAAAAATAATAAAGACAATAATAAAATAAACAAACAAAAAAACACAACATAATATTAAACAAAGTCGTTAAAAACAAACGGCTAAATATATTGGTAGCTGGCAACAACAACATCAAAAACACATACTTAAAAAAATTAGAGGGGAGAAGGTATTCCAATATGTAATTACCCCAGCAAGCCATATTAGTTCGAAAAGAGTCTTTTCTGACACCTTTTCCGGAGAGTTCAATCATTCAACAATCATTATTGCTCCGAAAACCTTCAGAAAAGAGGGTCATTACATTCGAAAATGGTCCGTCAGAAAGAGCTCTTAGATAATGTCAGAAAAGAGTCTTTTATGAGGGTTTGTTTGGGCTCAGAAAGAGCTCTTACATCATGTCAAAAAAGAGTCATTGCAATTTTAAATACAACAAATTTGAAGGTCGCTCTTATTATTTTTTTTAATTGTTTTTACTTAAACATAAAGGGAATTCATTTACAAATAAACTAAATTAGAAATGGAAAAAAATTAAAGAAATTGTATTTACAGTAAAAAAAACAAATAAAATGGAATTCATTTAAATAAAATAGGTATATAAAAATTGAAAAAAAATTAATTTTTTAAGCAAATTTTTCGAAAATGCTCTTTAGTTGGACTCTTTCGTGACTCCTTTTTCGGAGCACTGCTAGAATGCTCTTTTGTTGGACTCTTTTCTGACTCCTTTTTCGGAGCGCTCCTAGAATGGTATTCTGGGTAGAAACAAATTTTGGGGGTGTAGGAAACACAAATTTAAGCATAACATTATCATTAACATGGAAAGAATTCAAGTTTTAAACCTTTGTAATAATTACTTATGTTTCATTTTATAGAATGATTTGTATTTGGTATTTCCCTATTGGTATTTTCTAAATATTGCTATAAATTTATTTTAATATGAGTTCCGACTACGATACTGAAATTTATTTGAATAAAGTACCAAAAAGGGGAAAATCGTGAAAACACATTTTATTAAAAATTATTGCCACACAAAAATTAACTGACATAGTTTTATTTGGTACTCGAACTGCGAACCTTCGGATAAATTGTTTGATACTTATTTAAAACATAATTCTTTTTCAGCATTTTGTGTTCACATTCAAAACTTTCGCAAAGACTTGGCATTTTATAAATTCTAGGCGTCTAACCGTCATGGTTGGTAAGGAAATGGGTACTTTTTTCCAAATGTAATATTTGAATTTTATTTAAACTTAACAAGGACAATTTTATGGTACTTTATAAATCATAAAATGTTAGTTATAGAAATAAGACACACACCAATAACAAATATAAATATTTCATTGTTAAAAATTTCTATAACTATCTTCAGCTATACTTCCCTGTAATTATACTCTAAACACTTTTAAAACAATTCTCAAAGACATAAACATTATTATAAAATATTTTTAAGGTCAAACAAAAACAACATACGAGTACATACATTATAAAAATATTAAAATGCAGGGCACAATTTCCAAGTGGTCATAGGTCAAACACATCTATAACTTTCGTTTCACTTTTTTCATTAGAAATTCTAAAAATTTTGTTGTTGTATTTATGTACATATACGAATATTACAAATGAAATAAAATAAAATGTAAATGTAAATGACTACCAAAAGGTCATTTTAATAATAAAAAAGATCTAAAAAAGGCCCGAAATCTAAAGATAAGTCCCGAAAAGAGTTCTCTTTAAAATACAAATAGATCGCATTTAAGAAAACAAGTAGATCTTTTACAAAAATATAATTTCAAACATAATTTGGGTGATTTTCTGCTTTAAGAGACAGTTGCTATATTTGTTTCTTTGTAGAAATAAAGTGGTTTTTGAAGAGCACCCACCGGCAACAGGTGCATTCATTTAAATGCTGTAGTTTGGTGGAGGAGGCAAAGATAATTTTCCAAAATTAAATAAAATATAATAATACTTGATCAATTATCAACCTGTTGATAATGGGTTAAGTGTTTGGGGGTTTTTTTTTTATTTTAAACTTCTAGTAAGTTTACAACTTGAATGAAACAATTAAGTACAGGCTTCAAAGTTTATTTTATATTATTTATGGAATTTGACTCAAAACAATTGTGTGTACTCAATTAAAGTGCATATATAAGGTATAAGCTATTTAATACGAGTATTAACTTATGTTTAAAAACTAAAATATTTATGAATTTCATCATTTTGAAATTTCTAGATACAGTGACAGTGATATAGTGTTGGGTATTTATTTAGTATTTTGTGCATGCAATATGTTTTTCCAATTAATACTTTTTAATTAATATTTAATTAATATTAAAATGTGCGGTTTTTTTTGTCATAATTTTTGTTTAAAATTATTTTGAATTTGCTTTTAATTTGCACCTTTAAAATAGTAAATGTATAATAATATTCATATTTTAATGTTAACTAAGGTTTTTATTTCAAATTTACACAATATGATTTAATTTAAAAATATCAGTTTTATCACAGGTTCTCTATGACAGTGAATTATTATTTATAACAAATAAAATTTTGTAATCCGCTGTCAATAGTACGGTTAGTACGCATAAAATGCTAAATTAAAACAAGTAACAAAGTATAGTCGGTCAAGCCAGACCATATAATACCCTACACTTACATATGGGATATATAACCTATTAAACCTAATCTCGGTATAAATGCTTTTAAAAGATTTATAGAGCTTAAATTGAATTACGGAGAGGGTCTTATATGGGAGTTTCGACTAATTATGGACCGACAATTATTAAAATAGGTGTCATTATTTAAGTATATAAGAAACTTATTTGTGTTAAATTTTATTTGAATACCAACATTTTTAAAAAATTTTTGATCAATAAAGTGAATTTCAAAAGTGGGCCTTGTATGGGAGCTACGAGTAATTATGGACCGATCTGCACAAAATTTGTAGATGTGATTTGGCTTCATTTAGTAATCATTTGTGATGAAATTTGTTTGGATACTTGCATAATGCAAACATTTATGATCGGTAAACCCTAATTTCGGGAGGACATTTGTATTGGGGCCGGGTGAAATAATGGACCGATTTCCACCATTTTCAATCCCATCCATCCGAAAAAGTATCACGTACCAAATTTTATCGAAATATCTTCAAAATTGCGATCTGTACTCTGCGCACAAGCTTTACATGGACAGCCAGCCAGCCAACCAGACGGACGGACATCATTAAATCGACTCAGAAAGTGATTCTGAGTCGATCGGTATACTTTAAGGTGGGTGTTGCACCAATATTTCTGGGCGTTACAAACATCAGCACACCAGTATGGTGGTGTAGGGTATAAAAAAATACGCATTTTTCTATGCATATAACTTTGTACCAAATACGAATAGGGTAGTTTTTTTAATTGAACACTTGGTACTTTTTGAAATAAAATTTCCAAAAACCCCATATATCTCACATACATTTATTTTCAACTTTCCTATTTATAACTTCATCAAATGTCGAAGATTGTAGTTGGTAGCTTTTTTTAAATTCGAAATTGTTTGGTACATTTTAAAAATTTGGTACTTTTTTCCTAAAACATTTACATATTTGAATAAATATTCTCATAAATATTTTAAAATTAAGTATTTCTTTGTTTTCTAAAAGATTTCACTCTCTTAAAATGTTTTAACTCTTTTAAATTACTATATTTCAATTCGCCTTAACATTTATTTATTTGATTTGCTTTTAAACGTCTGTTCCACGGCACATTTATTTTCTAATTTTTTCGTTTCTAACTATTTTGCAAAGTATGTACGAGTATAGGTATCTATTTGTATGTGCGTCTGTCTGTTTGGCTTAAAAAATCCAGCGGCAGTTAGAAGTTTGTAACTGAAATGCAATCTAACCAACAATAAACATAAGCAGACGCAATTTGAAAACTCACAAAATGTGCAAAAGAATGTTGAATAGTTTCTTCAATAGATTCTTTAAAAATGGACAACAAAATAAAATAAATGAAAAAAGAACTGAATAAAATGTGCAAACAGATCGCCTGAATGGCAGCAGAATATAAGACATAAAAAAGAGCACAATTTAAAAAAAAGCTAAAGACTGTAGATAGATGACGACTTTTAGAACACGTTACATATTTTATAGATTTAAAGATGGAATTTATTTAAAGTTTAATCAAACCGAAATTACTTTACTTTTACTTTATTGAGTTCTAACAATAAGACATACTAAGCGGATTCTGAATTATTTTATACACTATTAACAATATAAAGTTAACCTAAAGTTAAAGCACAAACTAAGGTGTGAAAAGAGCTCTGGTGATCTGGATCTGGTTAAGACCATATTGTTAATAAGGATAATAAAATATATTTTTGATCAGTTAACAGTTGATATTTCATTGACTTTTACCAATATTGCTGTGGCTTTAAGGTAGGGTACATGTTTTTTCTCAATTCAGCATAAAAATGAATTCAAATGTTTAGATTGCCATAGATAAATTTACAACAAAACATTAAATAAAATAAAAGAGTTTTAGCAGCATAAAATTCTGCCACTACATATCTATAATGTGCGAGTAGAATAAGAGGGAGGAGAAGAGCAACAAAGAAGAAACGAAAAGATGTCAACAGCACAAGAATCTTTATACAACCAACCAACAAAACCAAAAAATATGAGCTTAAAGATTCATTTTTTTTCGAATTTCCATCGTCTTCCATATGTACCCGTCAATTGGCAGTTAAAACAAGATTTTTTGTATTTTTTTCTTTAAAAACAAAAAGAAAAAAAAAACTATCGGATTGGAATGTTACGAAAGTGAATTGTGGCCGTTTTAGTTTTTTTTGTATCTTGTTATAGCATGACAGCCAGCATATTTCTTCAAACTTGCGATTGATTTGCCATTTAATTCAATTAGAAAATATTAGATAAAAACAAACAATATACATATCTACATTTTTAAATTGTATATTGAGAAAACGTTTGCCAAAAATATAAAAATCTCATAAATAGCATATTTTGTTGATACATTTTGAAACATGAAAAAATGTATACATATGTATGTATGTATATGTATGTTCGTGAGTATTTTTAAGTATGTACTTTACACCTACATCACGTTTATATATGTACATATATAAATATGTATTTGTGGAGTAGTTTATTTCATTGTTGGCTAAAATTTATAATAATATCTGCTTTAAGTTCATCTATAACAAGTGATTTGTTGTTTTTTTTTTGGTATCAGAGACCAGGTTTGTTACTTAATCATTTTTAAAAAGTACTGGAAGAATAGGTACTACTTTTTTATATATAAGGTACTAAATTATTACTTATCTATCTATCTTATATCTATATATATAAAAATGAAAAGGTCCATGTATGTAATGGCATCACCTGAGAATGACTGGAGCGATTTGGCTATTTTTTTATTCGATTTGAAATTCTCAGGAGATGGTTTGTAAAGAAAAAAATTCAAAAATTCTGGGTAAAACTCGAAATTGTTTTTGTGAGTCCAGTCAATTTTAATAAAAAAAAAAGCCCCCTAAAGTTTGCTGTACAAATTTAGATATTTTATTTGCAAATAAATAAGAACAGGCAGGTTGTGAATACATTTTATTCTATATCAAAAGCTATGTATACACGATCGTCAGATATTACAGCGTTGTCCGAAAAATATTCAGAAAATTTCTAACAACTGTGTGAACTTAAAATTGTTGTCTTCCAACGTTGTAAGAAAAAGCATTTTCAGCACATTGGAAGACAAACATATTGTCAGACATCTAACAATCGTGTAAACACACAATTTTGTTTGCCATTGTTTTAAGACAATTGTCAAACACTTTTCATTGTCATATGTGCAAAGTTTATGCATCTGCCAATGGCAGCATTGTCATAGAAATTATTTCTGAATGCAACTCTATATATACATACATAAATAAACAAACAAGTGTGCATTCATAAATTTTTTGAAAAAAGTGGAAGAAAAAAAATGGATAGCGACATATCTTTTGATGAATGCTGTTTCCTAGAGTGCAGATAAAATGGCTTCAATTGCTCTTTTTCGTTCCATGACAATTTTTAAACATACACACAACGCTGCAAAACAAATTTTACAATGCCACACAAAAATCTGACTACCGTGTGTCAATGAAATTGTTAGTTTTCTTACAGTCGTCTAAACTGACAATTTACCTTTTGCTAACAATTTTTCAATGTCAGTATATTGCTAACACATTGCTAGATCTGACAACGTTGTAATATCTGACGATCGTGTATACATAATATATATATGTATGTATATAAAAATTAAATGGCATCACGTGAGAACGGCTGGAGCGATTTGGCTGATATTTTTTATTATATTCAAAATTTTCAGGAGATCAAACCATTAGTAAATACCGAGCGAAGCCGGGGCGGTCAGCTAGTTACTGAATAAAAAGAAAATTGAAGAAGTCAGAGCGCTATACTGAAACAGCCAAAATACATGGATTATTTTGTGCAACCCCAATTTGATGTGAAAACCTGGCGGTTTGGTATTTTTTAATCAAAAACGTCTAATGCCCCATTCAGAGATTGTCGTAAACTACTGATTGAGTATTATAATCATGTAATTGTTTGGACAGTATTTATATTGTACTTTTAAAAGTACCTTAAAAGTCTTTAGTATTATGTTTAATTCTTGTAAATTGTACTACATTTACCATCTCTTTTGCAGGCCCACTTTTTAATATTGAAATCTTTTACTCCATTTATATATGGAGTTTTCTCTTTTTGCGCTTTTGCAGTTCTTTTCTTAAGCACTCACTATAAACTATCAACGAGTAGAAGTAATAAGTATTAGCGTGTTTCTAGCTGCAGTTGCATTTATTTAATGTTTTTTCTTTCTTTTATTTTTCATAATTTGATGTTCAAGTCAATGTTGGCTAAAGAGTTTTTTTTTTTAATTTATTTTATTTCTTTATATTTTACGTTTTTGCTTTATGTTGAAAACAAAGTTTTGGCGACTTTTTATTTTTGTAATTGTAACAAGATCCACATCAGCAGTTATTTCATTCTTGGAATTCTTTCTTTTTTTATGATTTTCCAACATTTAGTTAGTGCGAAAAATATTTATAAATATTTTAAATACATGGTTTGTAGTAAGCGAAAAATTAAATGAAAAATGTATTATTTTAATAATACACAGAGAGAAATAGGGTGATTAAAAAGGTGTATTTAGGTTGATGTATCAATTTAGAATAAATTCGAGGAATAAATCAACATTTTGTCTGTTTTAAAGCACCAATTTGTTGAAAACCGGAATAAATTGCTACAACGAAATTAAAGCTGCTTGCACTGGACTATTGATTTGCTCGCGTAAATTCATATTGTCCCAGTCTTTAAATTTCATTACATAATATTTCAACTTAAAACTTCTTTTTATTTTATTTAGTTGTTTGTTCGTTACTGCAAATTTTGTTTCGCAAGAAACAAATCCAGTAGTAATAAATAAAACAAAAACATCACCACTATTACTTACATGTAAATGACAATAGAAACTAACACCGATTTGTGTAATTTAATTTGTTAAATTACCAAAATTTTGTTGAAATGAATATACGAGGTGTGATAAAAAATAACCGTTATTTACAATTTTTTCAAAAAGTATTTATTTATTCATCAACAACTGTCTTGTCCCCTTCAAAGTAATCCCTCTCAGATATAATACACTTATGCCAGCGTTTTTTCCAATCCTCGAAACACTTCTTAAACGCGCTTTTTGGTATCGCCAACAGCTCCTGTTTCGATTTTTCTTTTATCTTCTCAATCGTAGCAAAACGCTTTCCTTTTATCGGTCTTCAGTTTTGGGAAGAGGAAAAAGTCAGCGAGGGCCAAGTCCGGTGAATACGGTGGTTGAGGCATGATAACGGTTTTGTTTTTGGCCAAAAACTCACTCACAATCATCGATGTGTGAGCTGGTGCGTTGTCATGGTGCAAAACCCATGATTGGTTTTTCCACAATTCTGAGCGTTTCTGACGAATTGCTGTGTGCAAACGGCGCATAACTTCAAGGTAGTATTCCTTATTGACCGTACGATCTTGTGGCAAGAATTCATGATGCACCACGCTATTGCAGTCGAAGAAAACAGTGAGCAAAACCTTCACATTTGACCGAACTTGACGTGTTTTTCGGTCTTGGCTCTTCTGCACGTTTCCACTGGCATGATTGGGATTTGGTTTCTATGTCATAGCCATACACCCATGATTCGACACCAGTTATGACCTTTTTGAGGAAATTTGGATCGTCGTTGACGATGTTCAACAGCTCCTGAGCGATGTCCATGCGACGTTGTTTTTGCTCAAAATTTAGCAATTTTGGAACAATCTTCGCTGCTGCACGTTTCATGTCTAAAACATCCGCTTGGCATGAGCGACGATTATCTAAAATCATTTTCTTCACTTGTTTTCAATGTTTTTATCGGTTGTTGACGTGCTCGGTCGACCAGGAAGAGCATCGTCATTGACATCTTTTCGGCCTTCCTTAAACCGGTTATACCACAATTGGACTTGTGTTCTGCTCAAAGTAGACTCGCCAAACGCCACAGTCAACATTTCAAATGTCCTTGCGCATTTAATTTCATTTTTACACAAAACTTAATACAGTTTCTTTCATCAATTTTTTCGAATAGTAAAAAATCGAAGAGTACACCAAAACACGACTAAGCTTTTTATCTGTTAAAAACAAACTGACAATCCGAAATGGCTGATAGTACCAACATATATAACAGACATGTGTACCAAAATAACAGGAAAAAATGCGCAAATCGAACATACGTAACTTACGAAATTTGAAAATTTTGGTTATTTTCTGATCAGACCTCGTATTTCAAAAAGCTCTCAAAATACTGTGACTAATTTTTTTTTGATAATAACATAAAATTTCTCGTAATGAACTTATTTTGTAGCATATATGTACTCCCATGTATGAAATAGTTTTATAGTGCTTTTTTCTCGCTTACAAAATCATAAATAATACTTTTTTCAAAAGATATAAAATTAAAAAGAAATC
Source organism: Bellardia bayeri (assembly GCA_950370525.1). Lineage (NCBI taxonomy): Eukaryota > Metazoa > Arthropoda > Insecta > Diptera > Calliphoridae > Bellardia > Bellardia bayeri. Next base: position 98,953,101 of record OX493266.1, read on the forward strand.
AAATACAAAAAGCATGATATTTTAATGATCATACTCGTATGCAGAGAAAATCGCATGCTTTTAATATATTGAGACAAAGAGTGGGTAAGAGTGGACTGTAGGGGGTAGCTACTATTTTTGTAAAATCTAGTAAATAGAGCCTTAAATTTTACGAAGGCAAAGGAAACGGACCCGATTGATAACGGTAGTGATGAGACTCAGGTCTTCGGAAAGTTAACTTCAACTAATGGAGTAATACCGCTATATCGATTGGTTATAAGAATTGGGTTATTGGGTTTTAGATACATAATATGTCTTTAATATGTTTATTTTTTGATAATTTTAACAAACTTCGCATATACGAGTATTCTATCGCATATGACTACTAGTTTATATGAGTGCTGACGGCTGTACACAGCTGAATATTGCAGAACTTTCATGTCAAACGTATATACACATAACCCTACTCATGGTATAAAATTATAAAAACTGATAGTTAAACATTTTGTTTAGTTAATCGAATTTCAGTGGGCTCTTACGAAATTATTGCTTTAATTCGGCAAAACTACAATCTTCTTTTGATAATTTTAATGAGTTGTGATTACATTAGTGTTGTATACATCTAATTTGTCCAATTGTGCAACGCCGCCCGTGGCTATGAGCAGTGAAGAAAGTAATTTTACATTTCTTGGTGTTACAAAAATTAGACGCAACCCGTGCCTTTAGAGCTGGCGGCTGTAGGGCGCTTAAAAATATATTTAAAAAATCGTTGATATGCTTATGAATTTTACTTTTTTTTTGTTATTATTATTTACAAGAAAATAAAAGATGAAGCAACAGCATGTATAAAAAAATTAAATATTTATTAAATACACAATGTGGTTGGTTATAAACAATAATTTGTTTAAAAAAACTCGTCTCAAAACAAACATACGAGTATAAATGATAAGAAAAGCATACAATACACGTTAAATTTCTATACAATCAATGATTTATTAAAAACAACTCATATCTAGCAACAGAAAAAAGTATTAAAGTAAAAAAGTGTGATGGCCTAAATTAGCCCTACAACAAAAATAATATTTTGAATGCCAACAAAAGATAAGATATAAAGTGCAACATGTTGCAATGTTTGAAACAAGCTAAAACAAATTATATCATAACATTAAAAAAATCTATTTAAGGCGGTAATAATAATCAATAGAGGTTTGGTTGACATAAGGGCAGGTAGATATAAATTACACACAAAAATAATATAAAAAGCATAAGACTGTCAATGATAAGATAATAAAAAATATCTATTAGAACAAATCTATGACACCGATTTATGAATTTTACCAAGGAAAAAAAAACAGGTTGAGGTTACAGCAACTATGTAATAAATAATACAATACTTATCGAGTTTTCAAAAATGTAACCAAATATCGAGAAAGTCGTCAAAAATGTACCTGCAAAGAAAGAAAAAATGTAAAAAATAATTAAGTAAAATAAAAAAGTCAATGATTTTTTACATGCAATTGATTGAAACACATAGTTATGCACAATATAAATAAATCTCAAAATAATAATATTACTCAAGTCTGTTAGATATATTTAAAAATAACGCCCCCAAATATTTATTGTTCTTTGTTGCTTTGTAACTCTCTCTCTCTCTATGACTCTCTCTTAATGCTGTACAAACATAAACAACAATTCACGTGACGTTTTAAATGGCAAATCCACTTAAGCGTTACAAACGCTATAAATTCACTTAAGAAATTAAACGAAACGAGGTTTTAGTTTTTACAAATAAATAATATAAATTGCTACAAGTAAATATTAAAAACAAACAATGAAAAACACCTAAAATACCAAAGAAGGAAAATGTCATTTATTTACGTTGATGATAATGATGATGATTGCAAACGCAAGAACTAAATTTAAACCAAATATATTTGCAACAAATCAACAACACAAACACACACACATTCCCACAGAAAATCATCATTATCATAAGCAACCCAGCAAACACAAAATCGAACGTTTGAAATATAATGAAATACATTACAAAACCTAATTCAAACAGAGGTGGTTTGAGTTCAGTTTTGAATTTTTGGAACGCCGAATTTTACTATTTCATTCTGGAACAACCGGATTTGGTTCGACTCTATAAATAACAAATTGTTATTTTTAATATTTATTTATTTTTATTTACTATAATTAAAATTAAAATAAATCTTAAGAACTAGAGCACTAGCAACTAAAGCTATCGGCTTAATTTTACTTAGATCAAATTTGTTTCATGTGGCTATGAAAAAATACAATTTTTATATTTTATATTAAAGTATTGCAGAGAATCATAAATTTGTATGAATAATACTGGGAAAATGGTAATGCACTTTTTTAATCTTTTTATACAAATTGGTTTCAACGTTTGTTGTTTCGTAAATGAGAACATTTTTGAAACGTAATAGTTTTGGTTCTCAATTTGACATTAATCCCAACAGGTTTGCTGGGCATCAACTAAGCGTACATTTGAAGGTAATTCATTTACACCAGTGCACACTTGGCTTTTGTACGAATTACACTCCCTCATTGTATCTCTGACAAAATAAAATAAAATTTACAACAATGTCAGTTGTATTTTTGAAATGAAGCCAACAAAGCGTCAAATAACGTATAAATACATATGTATATGAAAATCGTACATTAACCTTCGTTACGTATGAATGTGTCCTTAAGGGGCCAGTTGTACAATCTCAACTTATTAACTTTAACTTAACTTAAAAAAAAGAACGATTCCCTTTTATTATACGTTGCTTTTAGATGAAATTAATATGCTTTGAAAGTCCGTTTAATTGTTTAATACTAAAGGACACTGCATTATATTAGTTCTGCTGTTTAAAATATCTACTTTCTAAAGTGCAGAATAAACTAAATTTTAAGTGACTACTCTCTATATTACTTAGAGACACAGATTTCACTCTAGGTTAGATGTTTGCTTAACAAAAAGCAAATGCGTATCAACTGACTTAAAAATAGATAAACTACTGGCTAGATCACAAATGAAATATGTAGAGAGACAGGAATGGAAGTAGATATTTCAATAATATGAGATCAATTAAATTAAATAATATTAAAATTTATTTTGGTTCAAAGTAATAAATTTGAATTCAATTGACATTTCCTTTAATGAGACTTTTGAATATTTCAAATGCAATACATATTTGCAAATAAAACTCTTAGTTAACATATTTACCGCAAAACTCAGCCTTTATACGTTTTGATAAATACCTACCATAATGCATTTGAAACAACAATTGGTTTGTCTTCTTTAACTGGTAAAAATTGTACGACAAAAAAAAAAACGAAACGAATTGTCACTGATTTGTGGTAAAATGTCAATGAAGTGTAAAAGACGACAGACATTAAAAGATGTGTAAGAAAAACACACATAAAAAATAAAAAACCAGTAAGAAAGTATAGTCGGTCAAGCCCGACCATATAATACCCTACACCCAGTATTTGTATAAAACAGTTTTTCAGATAAATATGTGCGCTATATGGGAGATATTCCTATTATGGACCGATCATCCAAAAATTTATTGTCATGATTGTGTATGTTAAACTTTATCTCGATACAAATACTTTTAAAAGATGTCTGGAGGTTAAAGTGATTTACGTAGAGGGTCTTATATGGGAGTTACGACTAATTATGGACCGACCATTACAAAATTAGGTGTCATTATTTCTGTTTATAAGAAACTTATTTGTGTCGAATTTTATTTGATTACCAACGTTTTTAAGAAAGTTATGCTCTTTAAAGTGATTTTCGGAAGTGACCCATATATGGGAGCTACGACTAATTATGAATCGATCATAATAAAATTGTACCGTATTATTTGTATATATATAAAATATATTTTTGTTAAATATTATTTCGATAGCAACATTTTTGAGAGAGTTATGCTCTTTAAAGTGATTTTCGGCAGTGGCCTTATATGGGAGCTATGATAAATTATAAACCGATCACATTAAAATTGCACCATATTGTTTAAATATATTTGCGTTCAATATTATTTGGATACCAACATTTTTGAGAGAGTTATGCTCTTTAAAGCGATTTTCGGAAGTGGGCCTTATATGTGAGCTACGACTAATTATAGACCGATCTTCACAAAATTTTTGGCTGTGGTGAAATTTGTTTGGATACTTGAATAATTCAAACATTTATGATCGGCAATCTCCAATTTCGGGAGGACATTTTTATGGGGGCAAGGTGAAATAATGGACCGATTTCCACCAGTTTCAATCCCATCCGTCCTTATCACTTACCAAATTTTATCAAAATATCTTCAAAATTGCGACTTTTACTCGCGCACAAGCTTTACATGGACAGCCAGCCAGACGGACGGACGGACATCGTTAAATCGACTCAGAAAGTGATTTTAAGTCAATCGGTATACACTAAGGTGGGTGTTGCACCAATATTTCTGGGCGTTACAAACATCAGCACAAATCCAATATACCCTCCCCACTATGGTGGTGTAGGGTATAAATACAGTGTAAAAATAAGCGTTTGTAATTGTTATGCGATATTGAGGTGGGTGAGTTTATTGACTGGCGTTTTTTTTTTTTTTTTGGTATTAAATTTTTAAATTGAGTTTTAATTAATGTTAGTATGAGTGTCTTGGAGGAAGTTCAATTTTAATTCCTTGATGAAAATATACAATTACATTTAAGCCAATTTTGGGAATAAATTAAACGAGCAGCATTTTCAGCAATTTGAAGGAAGCTTAATGTCTACTGTTACATACATTTAATCCGATTTTCAAAAAAATTAATAAAGTAGTGCGTAATTTTAAGAATATTCTGTTTAAAAATTTAAATTCATTTGGGGACTAAATAGAAGCATTCAATTCAGTTTGAGAATGTAACTCCTTTAAAACCACGCCTATATTATCCTCGTACAGATTTTAACTGTGATATAATTAAACAAGTCGCAATCTTTTTCCCGTTTCAATACATTTTTAGTTAATTGGTTTCTTACGATTATTTGACTGTTTAAAAATCTATCTGCCAGCCCTCAATATTTATCAACAATGTTGTTTAATACTCAATTGACCACTAAGCAAGAATTTAAAAATTTAAACACTGGTTTGAAAAACGTACATAAACTAGAAATGAGTGTAAAATATTTGTAAGGTTTCTCACGAGTAACATTTCAGGCAGTTTTAACTACAAATTGTAAACAAACATTTCGAATACTTAACTGCCAAGTTCTAAATGTAAAACGCTAAACTATTTAGTGACTAGATACTATTTAATGGATGCCCACATGTTCTGCAGTAGTTGACCTCAAGAACTCGAAGACAATGGAAATAAAATTAAACAATTAAAGAAAACGAATATGAGCAACGAATTGGTGAAATGAAACTAGAAATCAGTTGTTATTACATACGCTCCAATTACGAATACTATTGAATAGGATTTGTAAGTTGCAATACAAAATAAAGTTACAAATGCAATTTATGTCTCTGGCAGTAACATGTTGCGAGTTGCTCATGTTAAATGAAATTAAACGAAAACTATTAGCCAATTAGTGGCAAAGGGAAATAAAAACAGAAAAATTAACAAACACATTTAAATAAATTATGAACGATTAAAAGTAATGAAACTTGTTTTTAAATATAAAAAAGTAAATAAAAATTTCACCAAATAGAAAATAATTGTGGAAAATTAAACAAAAACAGTTAAGCAAAGTAATAACATTGTTAATAACTATAAGTAAAATTTTCAAGTTTTTATTGTTAAACAAAGCAACAGTTTTTAACAAGACTATTAGAAATATTAACGACTAAAAAAACTAAACTTTCTTAACATTCATTTACACATTAAGAGACAATAACAGACAACATTATTACTATTTGAAAGTTGTAGAAAAAATAATAAAATAAAATAAAACCTTTCTATCTCCTGGTCTTATGTAATTTAAGTACCAGATCTTTGTAACCGGAAATCTCTATTACTGTCAACATTTCATTTTGGTTTCATATACTTAAGGCAATACTTCTAAATTATTTTTAACCAACATGCGGGAAGTGTGACTGACAATTTACTTGAAATCTTAGAGTAAAGAACAAAAAAAAAAAAAAAAAAAAAAGATTTGTTTCATCATTATTTATTTAATACTTTTTTAATTTAACATTAAATATAAAAGAAGTTGAAACCGGTGAATGTATGCGACCTGTTTATTTAAAAGATTATATTCTTTCAAATTGTTTATAAAGATGAGTAGACGCTCGTACTTGTGTTTAAGTGTTTCGCATACAAAAGATTTATTATTTGTAAAGAATGAGATTTCATAGGCCCTTTGTTGAAATCATATACGGAATAAATGGTTAGAATAAGTTTAATTATATAATAATGTGAACAACTCAATCACAAAAGTGGATTGCGAAGAAAGCTTTTTAGGAATTATAATTTTAAATTTTTTGGCGACTTTGAAAATAAAACTTGAAATAAACACTACAAATGAGGTAAATATGATTCGTCTCACGTATTAACGTATTACAAAGAATAATACGTAATTTTGTTTCCCGATTTAAAAAATAACGAATTAAGTTAAAACTAATCATTAGCAATCATTCATGCATACAGCAGTATACGTTAACAACAGGTCGAATGACACTGGCCATTCAGCATGCCGCTCATTGAACTAGTTCGGTGCTGATGAATGTATTAGTCACTAACCAACATGCCAGACTTTCGACTGACGAATTGACATGTCATTGCGAAGTGATCAATTGAAATTACTGGTGAAATTACTAGTAACTAGTAGTTGCTTGGTGGTTGCTTGAGTCCTGACATTTACTAATTTATAGAAACTGATTGACTTTAATTCATATTAATAAATACATACTCTCCCAAGTTTTATAGTCAAACGCGCCAGAATTGTAGAATAAGACAACTCAAGTAGAGTATTCGAGTTGGAAACCTAACTGAACCTAACTATTTTAAAATAAGGTAAATAAGATTCGTTCCTGTTTTAAGTTAAAAATAATAATTCGTAATTTTGTTCGCGACCTAAAAATAAAACAACCTTTTAAAAATTTTTATTTTTCAAATCATAAAGTAAAATTAACCATTAGCAAGCGTTACAGTAATTGTAATAAGTAGCTATTAAGATTAGTTATAGTTTACAACATTGTAATTAATAATTAAGTGGTAATACTATAATTGGTAGTAAGAATTAAGATGGCGGCGCCAAGATGAAGAAGCACATTATAAATTGTACATTCGAAGCGTTCAGAAGTTTAAAAAACAATTAATAAAAAATAAGACTTTTTAAAACACAAATTATTAAATCGTATTTTATAATAACATTAACCATCGATGTTATAGTAATACACTTTTTTGCATTAAAAAATGATTGAAAGCATTACAATTAAAACAAAGGACTAAATGAATCACCATATAGATTTTGAAAAATATATTGTATTTAAACAACATACAGTGGGAAGCATCACTGTCCGGATGTTTTGCATTAACCCTGCCTTTACACATGCAAGTACTTGCATGCAAGTGCTGTGTACGTATTATATACGAAAACTTATTCGAAAAACTCGAATCATTTGCAAGTAGCATTACTGTTTACACAGGACATTTTCAAAATGTTGTCAAAGCGTAAACTTCAAAAAATTAGTTTAAATTAACAAATGGCGCACAAAGTTTGTATTTGTTTACCAAGAGTTGCCATGGCCTTCACATGAGTATAATTGTAGGGAAATAATTATTACAATTTATTATTATTATTTTAATTATTATTTAATGCTCTAAAATGACATCAATACACGTCTTTTTTCATATTTGAAAAAAAATATATTTTTTTTTACAATTATATGTACATAAAATAATTAATATTAATTATTTTACCACAATCCATTAAATTTATTCTGAATTTTTTTATTTGGCAACTCTGTTTACCTTTCTGTCACTTTATTGCTGAAAGTGTCAAAAAATCACTGTCCAGCTAAATTCACTTGCAAGTGAGCTGCAAGTGCCTGCATGTGTGATTGTGTTAGTAAAAAAGTGTGAATGTATTGACTTTTTCGAACTTGCACTTGCATGTGTAAATGCCGGGTAAGGAATTAGGGTAATGAAAATTATACAAATATAGGTATGTATATTATCATATACAATATGTATTTTTTTAATTAATTGAATCTTATTCTAAATTATAAAGCACAAAAACTGAAAAAAAATCACTATTCGGACACTTTTGCACAGTACAAGAAATAAACATTATCACGATATTGCTCTGTTAAAATGTACCGGTATTTGACCCGTTGGTTTTTTTGTTTGATGCGATCTCATCATGCATTATTGTTTGATCTGTGAAGTGATTAACTTGATTTTGAAATAAAAATTTAAAAGATGTTTAAAAATGAAGAAACCTCCACTGATATTGAAAACAATCACCCCTATTCTGACTTTCGATTACGTCTCCGCATTCAGTTACGCTACGATCGAAAATTGGTATTCCAAACAAAAACTGAATCGAAAGAACAAGAGAAAACAATGTTTACAAAACCAATTTGTTACTATGGTGGAATAGAAAACAAAGAAATGGGCAAAAGTCAAAACAAACAATAAAAATAGGAAAATAAAAAAATGTGTGCGATTAATAAGGAGAAAGAATAAAAATAAAATAATATAAAAGACTTGTGAATTAATAATACTAAAAAGGTAATCATTTTTGTTTGCAAAATATTTAAGTGCTAAGACTCCTGTCAAGCCGGAGGTGGTATTTTTAATTTTTGTATTTGAAGGAGAAATGGAATCCATAGCAGTGGCTTTATTGGTGAAAGAGGAGAACAACGTGACTCAGAACACAGAGGCAAGGCTTGAAAAGCTTGAAAAGAAAATACCGGAACTTCCTCCTTGAATCGTTTATAGTAGCCGCAAGCAATATTCTGTTTAGTTGACATTAAACTTGCCAGCTTTTCGTATTGCTCTGATGTCGTTGTTTTTTTTTTTGACCTGGAAAAATAAATAAATAGACTGCTTTCCTGTTTGTAGTTGTAGTGGATTCGTTCTACCAATCGAAAAAAATTCCGTTGCTAAAATATAAGTATAGAAAAACTTAACTACGATCGTAATACGGAATACCTACAATTGAAAGAAACGTAGCGGAATCGAAACTCTGAATACCAAATTTACCAAACGGAGAAAATTTCGATTCGAATCGAAAGTCAGAATAGGGGTGAATGTGATAAATTTGTTGCAAAATAATTATTCATGCCGTAAAATTGCTGAAAAATTATATTTAAATAAATCCATGGTAAATGATAAAAAAAACGGCGTAATGTAGATTGCAAGGTGGATTGCTTTCTGATGGTGATGCCCAGCAGATTGAATGTAATAATGATATCAAGAGCCCGAAAAATGCTGCAAAAAGTATTGGTAAGAATGTCAGTTTCTGGACGGTTAGACGCGCATTAAATATAATTGGTTTAGTAGCCAGTGCGAAAATAAAAAAAGCCAACACTTTTCTATAGAAATGTGAAAAAACGCCTTCATTTCTGTAAAACTTAGAAGAGTAGATGACTGAAAACGGGTTATTTGGAGCGACGAAACAAAAGTCAACCGATACCAGTCTGATGGAAAAGAATACTATTGACATAGGCCGCATTAGCGCATCCAAAAGCACCTTCCTTAATGCAACACAGCCGGACAGTTTTGCTTCCCACTGTATCTAACTACCTTTGTTCTCACAACCTGACCGTCCTATGCACAAATAGCTGGTCCCATTAATTCCGTTTCACATTGACAAGCTCAAATTTCATCACACACACCCCCTTCCGTTTTACAAATTCAAAGAAACAGGCAGACAGACACACTTGTACGAGTACCAACCAAATCATCTAAAGTAAAATGAATAAAGATTAGTGGAGTATTTTCTAACAAAGTACTAAAAACACGACATGAAGCTTGTATGAAATGATAAAAGGATTTATTCGATTAAGTATTCTTGAAAGGTACAAATTATAATTCCAACGAAATCTAAAGAAAACAAAAATGCTGCATACAAAAACAAACGCTTCAATGCGCGTAATAAAAATAATAAAAACATATATTTCAAACGTTTGTGGCATTTTATTATGTATTCATCATATGACGGAGTTTTATTTAATTATATATGTAGGTATACTTACGAGTACATACATATGTATGTATACATATATACGATATATTTATGTCTACAAGTACAACAAATCACACATTGTACAGGATCCTGTTGAAAAAACTAAATATTCTAAGAAATATTAAATAATTTTGAAAACCAAAAATACCTGGTTAATAGAATTAATTTAAAATAGAGCGTACTCGTATTAAAAAGAAATAGCTAAATATGCTTAAAGCATACAAATACACATATGCTATTTTAAAGAATTTCCATTGAACTATTAAAAATTCAATATTTCAGTAAAACTCGTAGATTTGTTTGTTGAAAAACAATTTTGAAAATACTTGTGTAATTTGTGTATCTGAGTACCTGTTGAATGGCGGGTTTTAAATTGCTTTTGCTACCTGTCTTCTTACTCATTATTTCATCATTTGAGTTTATGAATTTTTAAAATAAAAACGTTTTTGTGTCTGCTTGTCAGACAGCTCTCTCCACATAAGGATTGCCTATAATTATTATTTTGTGAGATTAAGTTTTTTGTTGTGCTTTGTAAATTTTACTGAATTTGTAGCTGAATAGCTGGCATGGCTGCCTTATACGTAGCGTAAGAATAATAAATATATTATTCATTTTGTTTATAAATATGTACGAGTATTTAATATAAATTTTATTTTGTATGTCAATAATTAAATGTTGTATAAGTAAACAGGAAATCCATTTTATTTGTTTACAAAAAAAAAAATTCCTTAAACAAATATTTCAATGACTCTCTTAAAATAGTTAATAAAAGATAATTAATGAAACGTGATGTAATAAGAATTAAAAACATTTTCATTTCGAACTTTTACTCTAATCATTTTTAAATCTTAAATTAAATTCAAGTCTTTTGTTAATTTTTGCAGCTTTAATATTCTCGACTGTAATTTATATATATTCATTCATTCATGTTTGTGTAATTTAACGTTGCATTTGCAAATATTAAGTAATTGGTCACTTAACGCATCTAAAGTAATTTAGAGTAAAACATATTTCACGTTTGAAATTAGTTACTTTACTCGTCCAAAATAATCTACTTTATATGACATACTATTAAAGCATTCATAACGAAACATTTAATAGGCTTAATTTATTAGTACTTAAAATTTATTGAATTCATTTATGAGAATAAATACATTAAAGAATTTATTAAAGCGTGAATTGAATTCAAATAAAGGCTTTTGAATGAATCTTAAGAATTAGTTTTGTGAAATTGGTATAAATTCAAAATTCTGCAGGATAGTTTAGATTTCTTAAACAATTTTCCAAAATTTCAAAATACTAACTCACAAAATTAAACAATTTGATGAACACTCCCAACGAAATCCCTTCAAATTAAAAATCAATAAATTTTAAAAAATCACCTAACGTTAACAAATACAAAGAAAGAGTAAAAAAATGAGCAAAAGAAACCAAAAAAGCCATAAAAACATACAATTAAACAGACAGCATTAGGCGGCTACTGTTGATTGAATTTATCTAAAATAACAGAAAAATAAACTAACAAATCATGCCAAATTTGTAGAGAAAAATAGCAAATATTACAATAAGTGAATGAAAGAAAGAAATAACTACAACACATGCCATAATTTTATGAAGAAATATAAATGAAAAAGGCGTTGATTTTAATACTATTTAAGATATGTACATATGTATTATGAAAATAAGAAATACAAATTAAACAGCAACTAAAGTAAAATAGGAAATTGTTGTTGATTATGGTGGTTAAAATTACAAAGATTACATTTGAAAAAAATTTTAAGCAAATGTTTTAACATTTTTTTTTTTTAATTTTAAAACCAAATAAATTACAATTATATTTAAAATGTTTAAAGTCATAAACATGAACAAATGAGTGATGGCAACATTTTTTTTGACCAGAAATTTTGTTAAATGTTTGAAGATTTTATAAAAGAAATTTGTCCGCTTTTTGAAATTTGGGCCTAAATCTACCCTTGAAACTATAAACACTTTCTTGTAACATTATTATATAAATTGTTATACTATTAATTGTGAAACAAGCATAAACTTAAATTTATGTCAAATAAAATTTTCGGCTTGTTTAAGTAATTTTTAGGCTTGGTTTTGAAGAAAAAAATGGCTGTTAATATATAAAAGTTAAAATTGTGGTTAAAACCAGCGATTGCAAAATGAAACAAAACTTTAATTAAAAGCAGCTACAATTTTAATTAACAAAACAAACCAAATAAACTTAAAGAGAATAAAAAAAAAACACAAAGTGAAGTGAAGTGAAAAGTGCTAATAAAATCAAAATATGTAATCATTAATAAAATATTTGTACTTAAACTTAAAACTTTTATTCAACAGAAAATAAATATTTAATAATTATTTAAAATTGAATAAATATTAAAAATTTTCAAGATTTTCTCCGCAAAAATTCCCTGTTGATTCAACTCTTTTAAAAAGTTCGTTGCTTAAGTCTTTTGTTTTCTTCCACATTCCTCAATTCTCAATTGGGAACAAACATTTTTGTTTTAACAGTTTTTTCTAAAGAAAGTAACCTAATAATGTAAAAATTAAAACTATTACATGATTTCACATAACGTGTTAACTTCTAATTATGAAAACGCAACAAATACTTTTAATTAATTGAAAAAAAAAAAAAAACATTCCACAACCCTCTTTATAACAGCAAACAAAGAAGGAAAAAACTGGCATGCCATTGTCTAATTGATGGCATTAAAGCGGTCTTTAAATGCTATAGCAGGAATAATGGAAAAATGCAGTTTTTTACGAACTTTACAAAATAATTAAAATGCTACAACAGACACACATACAAGGCATGACACAAAAGACTAACACTGCGTGCCTTAAATGGAGGCGGCTCAAATACAATACAAAACAAGAAAACAATAAATGCAAACAAAATAGATTTATACTGACTTTTTGGTGGCGAGTGTTAATGAGTGTGAGTCTCTTTGTCTAACACCATTAGACTGTTGTTGTTGTTGCTGTTAAAATATAACGTAATAGAATGCCCACATTTGCATTTTTATTATATTAGTTTAAACCAATTGTTATCGTTGTTGTTGTTGTTATGCCAAACACGTAATTGAACTTGAAGGCATGATTACACGCATTTTATGTTTTCAACACAAAACATAAGCAACCACAAAGGAGGCCAGAACGCAAAAGAAACCCCAAAAAAATGTGAGACAAAAAAGAAACAGGACGTCATACCAAAGATTCGATTGGTGAAACCATAATTTTTAGACACTTAATACGAAATAACTGCAGGGAATCCAAGCAAAACTTAACAAAATCATCAATAACGAACGACAGAACAGGCTCGACAAAATAAATCAAGCTAAAAGACAGCCAGCCACACACAAAAAGCAACACTTTAACACCCTGCCCAACCCAAACTTAAAAATATTTCGAAAACTATAAACAAAACCAAATATTAACAATTCATTTAACCCATATATTTATAAGAATTTGAAGAAATTAAAATTTATCAGAAACAAAAAGTGAAACTGGGATTTGCTTTAAAAAACAACAAACTATTAATTTTGTCATAAAAACCTTTTCAGTTTTTTTACTCACAAAAGGAAAAAAAACAATGAAAGCAAATAACACTCTTACATACATAAATATTTTGAAAGAAATCTTTTAAATTAAGGTTAAAACAAACATTCTACTCTATAGTAAAAATTTACACATTTTAAAGCTCTTTTAATTTTGTTTGCCATTTGAATTTCAAATACGCAATTGCTATCACCGTTCAACATATCACTTCTACCTTCTACCAAGTTGCGACCTTTTATAACCTATAAAATCTGAAGTTTAAATTACAAGTTTGACATAAACAACAACAATTTTTTTTGCACCATAAATAACAAGACCAACAATAATAACAACAATAACATGTATGTATTAATAAAATTCACTAGAAAATCAAAATACTACAATCAATGCAATTATAACTACAAATTACTATAATCTTGACATAAGAATGCAAAACCAACAATAACAACAACGTTTCAATACAAGTTGTTTACTCCTGTTAAGCTCATAACAATAACAACATGAGCATTTTACAAACAACAAAAACTTGGTTTGAGTCTTGTCATAAAATGCTAAACATGCGAAATTTTATTTTCAAATAAGATGATCGTTTGTGTAAAGAATAATCAAATTTGTATTAACAGAAACTTCATTATCAAGACATTTTCACAGCAAACTGAATTATTTTCATTAATAGTAATTCTGCAAAATCCTTAAATGGCTTGGAAGCCGTGGCAACTTTTTAGGAATAAAGTTTACATCATAACATTTGTTACGTTTTTACCTTTTAAAAACGGTGGTTTATTTTCATTAAATAAACCGGATTCTTTTTAATTGCAAAATAAAAGCGTCGAATAGTTTAAAATTATAACCAGCCATTATTTATTCAAATGTATAGAAAACAATTCAAATAAACACACTTCAATTACAGTTTAAATAAACACATTAAAAATATAGTTTGAGAACTCTTTGATATTCACTCAACGATGACTCACGATAAACTAACTCTGAATGGCCCAGTTGGTTCCATTTAGGCAATAGCGACATCTTCTAGTAATTTCCGGCGGCATCTAGAAAAGACAATTGAAAGTTCCTTTCTATCAGCAATGTTTGTAAATAGAAACTTCTACTGAAGCAAATATTGATAATCATGTGTTATGGTGATAAACATGCTGTATGTTAATAGCAGGCGTTACAAACCGTTAAATTTAAATAGACATATAATTTCGTAATAATATTTAAATTTTCCCAGATTATTCTGGGAAACATTTCAAAACATTTCACAAGTGAAAGTTAGCAAAGTAAAATTTGTATAATTAAAATTTGAAATTGCATTTCAAAAATATAATAATAAATTTAAAACAAATTAAAACTGAAAATAATTAATATGTATATGTCTATACTCAACAAATCCCGGAATATTTAAACTGAAAAGTGTATCCCCATTTGCAAAGAATCCCCTATTTGGTAACACTGATACGAAATGAGAGAGAGTATCAGCCTGAAATTATTGTAGTTCTGCACCAGAAAAACAGACAGATCGAACAACAACAAAAACATAAAAATTAAACTTAGAAATGTCTTAAAATAATAAATAAATAAATATTACTAAATATGAATCATTTTTTATAAATTATAGAGAACGAGAAAACAGAGACTGACTGAACGAATGCAAATATAAATAATAATAATAATACTTAATAGCTGAGATGGCAAATGTTATTTAGTTTAAATTGTTTAATAATTAAAATAACGCATTAGCAGGACTAAATAATAAATTTGAAGTTTTTGAGTGTAATAAAGAAGTTAAAGTGTTGCCATACGTTTAAAAAAAACTTCTGCAGTGTTGCCCTTAGGTTAGAATGATGGTTAAACAGTTTGATACTTTTTAATATTAACTTTAAAGTTTCGAACAGTTTGAATTATACCTGCTGTAGTTAAATGCCAATTATTGTACTTTTTCTGAGGAGTGCATCAGGAGCAAATACGGGAAATTCATAAAACAGAATAATTCTCTTATGGCAATAACTATTGTTTAACTATTACTTGTTATTCTTATGGCAAACTAAGCATTGTGAATAAAGAATCATTAGTTAAGCCTTTGCTAACTAAAGACTGTGAATTCGGCCATAAGACTCCTATACATACTGTAGTGATAAATCTTAAATGAAAAAAAAATTAGAACATGAGTATGTGCACTAAATAGGAAAAACTCGTCAAAGAAATTATTTAAGTAAAACGCATTGTATTTTAGGAATAAAATCGTCTTCAGTTTTTAAGTGGAATTTATATACGTGAGTTTTTTTTTTGTTTTCTTAAATTTGTAGTTTATTCAAGTAAATTAAACAGAATATGAAGAAGCTAAAACAAAATCGAGCGGTATTATAACTAAGAAATCGAAACCTTACCGAACAGAATGTGTGACAGACATGGCAGTGTAGCCTTTTTTATTTTAAACAATATCGAGCTTATTTCAGATATGTATTCGTTTCAACTTTTGCCTGGTAAACTTATCTAAACTGTTTTAAATTTAGGTTCTATTTATGACCAATTACAGATTTCTATTAAGGTTTGGATATTATCCATACGGGCTAATTTCTGTCAATTATATTTTTCTTTAAATGATGTAAATGAAACAATTTACTTCATCAATTCGATGTTTGGTTATACCATTTCAAAATAAACATTTTTCCATCCCCGATTAGTAGTTGAAATGTATAAATAAAATAACAAAACAAATTAAATAAAGAACACCTGGCATATGTATGAAAATGGGGAGAGATGAACAAAAAATAAAACAACATTATTTAATTGATAGTTATTTTTAATCCATTTTAAATATTGTGATTTAAAGGAACTAATTCATTAATGTAAGGGCTGACAAAAATTTGATTTCAAAAAAAACACAACTGCAATAATAAACAAGAAAAAATGTTAAGATTTTAAATACATTTATTTAATCTAAATAATAAGTACAAACTTATTCATTCAAAAATTCAAAAATTTTAAAATTACTTACAAAATTGTTATAGAACATAAGAACGTTTTTGGTACATACCTGAAAGAAAATAAAAACAATAATTATTAATACATTTTTAACATATTTTTTTACAAAAATACATACATACATACATATGTATTAGGCTGTTGCACTAAATACATTTATATTCAAAAACATTTGCTTTTTTAAACATTCTCATACTAATTCCAAGTACAAAAGAGAAGCAAAGCAAATAAATGCCAAACAAAAAAAAACACACACGAAGAATATTTTTTATTCTTTTTATACTCTCAAAGTATTTGTATTTACTCATTCTTGCTCACTATAAGTAAAGTAAAGTAAACATTTTTTTTGCTAATATACTGTAGTATTTTGCTAGGTTCTTATTTTACAATATGGGTATTTTAAGAACTAAATGCAAGCAATGGTTATGTTGTTTAATTTGTCTTTTTTGCAGATGATTACTTATTATTAAAGTAAAAACTACATATTACTTTGTTTATATTTTGTTTATTTTGGTAACTTTTGTAGTTGTTTTTATTTTGTTATTTTGTTTTAATAAAATTTAATTTTTCCTTTTTATTATTTTTTTATTTTTAACGCGCATATCGTTAGTTGTAATTCCAAAAAACGTAACTAATATTTAAAAAAATGCCTAACTTAAGATTATGCTTAGTACAAAAATGTCTATGAAAAAGTTGCAGTTTTTATTATTTCCGATAAAAATACAAAGACATTTTAATTAATAAAAATATTGGGATTTAATTCTATAATTCTATTTTAATATGCAACATTACATATTTTGCATTTCAACTAACGATATCCTTTTTGTTTTTAGTCTTTTTCTTCTCCTGTAATATTTTTCCAATTTCATACAAATAAAATAAAACTTGCAAAATACTCGAGTATTTCAATAAGTAGTTTAAGAACTGCCTCTCCAAACACGTGCATATTCGTATTCTTTAACACTTATTGTATTTATTTTGTACAAAGACAATATTTATTGTGTTTGTATTTTATAAGAGAAAGAGCATTTTACCTTATAAAGAGAAGATCGAATAAAGCAAGTAAACGGAAAAAAGTAAATGTATTTATGTATTTGTTTTTTGTACTTTTGCAACAGCCTAATATGTATATATAAAGAAAGAAAAGATCAGTTAGTTTTAAATTAATTAAAATTGTGTCAAAAAGAGTTCTCTTATTGGAAATTGGTAGAAAATACGGATAAAAATATGACAGTCGCATGGCTTTTTATCACATTGTTTTGTGAAACGTACAAAGAAAACCTAAATATTTTTAACAAAATAATTTTTCATTTAAAGTTGTAAAAAAATATGAATTTTGCTTTAGTCATTAAACACCAAAAGTCCGATTACTACACATAATGCCTAAATGACTCAGCATATTTATTTGTATCTACTTTAAAATGTATTTCTTTAACAATTTTTAACATACCTATGTATATATTTTCTTTTGATTAATGTCATATTTTACTATTTCGTTTATTAATTGCAATATATACATTTCCGCTTAGGAAACTAATAAACCTACTCAAGCTGTATGCACGTTGTTGCCGTGCCAATTGGTGCTGACTGACTGACTGACCATAAATGGTTATTTTTCAAAATATGTACATAAATCAATTTGAAAGTAATTTTTACAATTAATTAATTTAAAATGATACAAAACAATAGCAATATAAAAAAATGTACATATGTCTGTATAACAGAAAATGTTTTGCCAAGGAAATTAATAAATTGCTTAAAGCGAAGCAAATCAAGTGTAGGCGTTTTGGAATTTTCAAACAATTTAATTTAAAAAAAGTTAAGAAACATGTGTATGTTTTTATTTACAACAATTAGAGGCAATTTATAGATTTATTTCTAAAATACTTTTTTGTATTAACTACAAAATGAAATGATACAATTTAATTAAATACCCTGTATTACTTAACACTACTTCTCAAATTATTATTGTAGTACACCTAATTCTGTTTTTACACGGTAATTGGTTACAGGAAAACGCGTGTAAAAAAATACATTGATCGTATGCAAAATAGGTGATTGGTTCATTATCTCTAAAACCAATCATAGTTGTTAAAGAAAAAAAGATATACACTTTAAAAAAGTACGGTCACACATGGCAAATATTGGCCAAAAAAGACGTAACCGCTAAATAAAATATATTTGAACTCGTTTATTTATTTATAAAAAACAACTTCTTTTGTTTAGAACAAGACACAACAAATATTTAGTTTTAATTTGTTTGATGCTGTTTGATCTTGCAAAACTCTTGTAAGAGTAAACAACGTCAAACAAATTTGTGCTAAAACAAGTGATTACGCTTTTTTGAGTAAATGTTTGCCAAGTGTAGCCGTACCTTAAGCTTAAAAGTAATGTATTAGAAATGTATGTAACGGGTCCGCCATCTTACGTTTTTTGTTTTGAACTTATTTCGTGATTTGACAGATAATTAGTTTTATCCTTCCGCTTGAACAAATATAGTTGTATATACGCTTGAACAACGCTGGCAAATATTGCGACATTACTTTGAAAATCATGGTAATGTTGCAGAATGTGTGTGAAAATTGCGTACGGATTTTGGAAGAAGAGAAGCACCGTCAGCTCCGTATGTTCGTTATCTTGTGAAAAAAGTGAAAGAAACTGGCATCCTCATAGATAAATCAAAGCGTGAAAAGCCAAAAACAGTGCGTACACCCGAGAATATTGCTGCTGTGGCAGAAAGTGTGCATGAAGCGCCATAAACATCAATTCACCGTCGTTCTCAACAATTAAACATTTCGGAGACATCATTGAGACGAATTTTGCATAAAGACTTTGGTATGACGCAATACAAACTCCAATTGGTTCAGGAGTTGAAGCCAACTGACCATCCAATGCGTTTTCGCTTCGCTAATGGCCGAATTCACAGTCTTTAGTTTGCGAATGACAAAGGCTTAGGTAGGTAGGTAGGAAGGCTGGTGTGAGTCACCTCACACCCTCACCCAGTGACCAATATGGTCCATTATGATGCCTTGGATAGAAAAATAAGTAGTAGAGAAAGTGAAATAAAAGCTAAAGTAGAAGACAGGAAGGAATATTAGAGTGTGAAGAGAGAAAGTTGAAGAAAGAACAGAGAAAACTGACCAAAACCTATTTAGACATACATATGCCCTCCACTTGTGCGACCAGCACTCAGTCTAATGTCGCGTAACCAGGCCATTCCCATTACGAATCCCATTAGACTCTCCAGCCCACAGCTCGAGACATCCCCTAATTCGCCCAAGAATCTATTGCCCAGCCACCTCATCCTACTGCCCTGCAACCTAGGACAATGACACAGAATGTGCTCAACTGTCTCCAGCTCATCCGGGTCCTCGAATAATCTGCACATATCCGACAATTCGGATCCCATTCTCACCGCCATCCTGCCTATCATGCAGTGGCTTAACTAATGATTCTTTATTCACATTACTTGTTATGCTTAGTTTGCCATAAGAATAACAAGTAATAGTTAAACAATAGTTAGTATTTTAGTTTACCAATGGATAACTAATGACTGAGAATTCGGTCATAAGTGGGCATTCGATCGACTTACAGAAGATGCCGATTTTGCCAAAAAAAAATTATCTTCTCAGTTGAAGCCCATTTTGATCTTGGCGGGTATGTAAACAAGCAAAATTGTCGCATTTGGGGCACAGAAAACCCGCACGCATACATTGAAAAGCCGATGCACCCAAAACGAGTCACTGTTTGGTGCGGATTTTGGTCCAGAGGCATAATTGGGCCATTTTTCTTCGAAAATGAGCAAGGATTGGCCGTTACAGTCAATAGCGATCGTTATCGGGCCATGTTAAACGAATTTTTGTTCACAAAAATTAAAGAGGAGGATATTGTCAACATTTGGTTTCAACAGGACGGCGCTACGTGCCACACAGCCGAAGCTACACTCGACGTTTTGCGCCCTGTTTTTGAAGATGGCATTATCAGCCGCAGAGCTGATGTCGTTTGGCCATCTCGGAGCTGTGATTTGACACCGTTGGACTATTATTTGTGGGGTGCCGTCAAAGATAAGTGTTACGCTGACAAGCCAGAGACAATTGACGCTTTAAAAGCCGAGGCAGACATTTGAATGAAATTATTTTCCATTATTAACCGGAAGGATTGTACTTTCAAATAAAAAAAGAAATTTGAGAAAATTCAAAAAAAAAAAAGTTTTTTGGCGGACCCTTTATGTTTTTATGTATGACACGTTCATTTGATTGTATGCACTGAAAGGGAATTTCCTTAAATTTGTGATATGAACATATTTCGCAAAAAATAAATTTAACAAAAAAATTTAAGCCCAAAAGATTTTGAATCGTGCTATTATGGAATAAAAACGTGAAAAAAAATTTAAAACATGTTTATTTTCAAACCGTGCTAAATCAAAACCGTCACAAAAAGACCGTGTAAAAACAGAATTAGGTGTACATAGTTATTTAAATAATTAGTGGTTTAAAGAAAAGAGCAATAAACTAATGGTTAAAGAAAACAAATTCAAAACTTAAACATTGTAAAAAAAATCAAACTGAAAACATTTTTCAGTTAAAGTATTTTATGGTCAAAACGTGTTCAATTAAAATAATAATATCCTTATGAGTTCGTAAAACTGAAAAAAAACGGTTCTTATTTGTCTTTTAACAAAAACAAAAAACACGTTTAATTTGACGACATGGCTGCGACAACAATGACTACTACTTGTAATAATTAAAAACGTGCTACTTGCAACCGACCACACATTTCAAAAATAGGTAATAAAAACCAAAATAAAATTGGCCCTCTTTTTCTAAAAATTAAATACGTGTTGGCTGTTACGGTTAACTAAACTTTTTCGTTAATAGGTACATACATGTAAATTTTTAACAAAAATTTGTCACACAACAACAACCAACATCAAGTTAAATGACCAACAGCCAACAAACATTGAGAAAAATATTTCATTTATGACATTTACGTTACGTTGTTACAATTGCTTTTTTAGCACTCACTGCAGACCAGCAGACCACTCATCACAGTGGAAGCTTGCAGATGGCGGAAAACAATAGTTGATAAAGCTTTTGAAATCAATGAAAGAATGAAATGAAATGGATGGTTTGAAAAGTTACAGAAATAAAAAACAATCAAACAAAGGCTGAATTAAAACACGTTTGTGTTGAAAAAAAAGAAACACTGGCTCGTACATTTTCAAATAAGCCAAATTAGTGCAGTTGTGTAAGTTTAAACGTAAATGTTGAAAACATAGAACACAGAGGATTTATGGTTTGACAGACATGGTAATTAAATTCTTGTTGCTCTTGTTGCTGTACTTACTCGCTACTTGTTTTAGAGGAAAAAAAAGCTAAGCCAAAAATTAAACGCTGTAGGTTGCGAAAAAAAATGTACATGAGATTCTTTATTACCAAACAAACAAAAGCAAACTACATTATGAATATTCATTTTTAAGGTACTTACAAAAATACACTCACAGAAAAGTGATGATGGTTGTTGCTTGCTAAGAAAATTTTACGTTCAATAATGAAAAATCCTGATTTCTACAAAAATGATCACGCAAAAAACAACAAATTCTGAAGAACACAGGGGAAAAAATTAATGCAAAATTATAGTCAACATTTCTTTGAGTGTATGCAAAATAATTCAATAATGTTTTCATTTGCCACACTTTCAAAGTTGCCAAGCAACCAAAATTTATAGAAACAAATACTACTTACTTTTACATACACACATATGTACAATCTATAAAATATTGAGTACAATCAAAAGAATTTTCAAAAACTTAAGGGATATTTGGAAAAATAAAATTTCGAAAAAAAAATAGTGGAGGACACACCTTGAAAAAATTCCCACTTCCTTGTTTTAATTTCCATCAACTGAATGTTGTAAGTATTTATATTTGAACAATTGCATGGCATTGAGCAGTATTAACTGACATTTTCAGGGGTTACATTTTTCGCCTGGCATAGCAAAATGAAAAATACATCCATCGATAAAATACATAAATGTTCATCACTATGACAACTTTGTACGAGTAAATATCTACTTCAAATGTTGTGTGACTCGTGTGCATTTAATTATGTTATGCTTGAGTGCAAAGAATGCGTATCTAGAAATATGAAAAAATATGGTCAATATTGTTTCATTTACGAGTTAACGCCGAAAGGGGTTTAAAATTACATTAAAACGTACATATGTCAATATTTGTTAAGAACCAACCAAGCCTTTGCATTTGAATGAAATTTTTGTCACTTACTCGTAAATGCAATATTTATTTATGTATAATTTAAATAAAATTCTTTTGTGCTCTAAAAGGATGTAGTAAGGCTTGTTTGTGGGTGAGTGTTTATAAAAACTAATTTAATTAGAATTTTGTTAGAGTAACAAAATATTGATGCAAATTAAATACTCATTGATTTCTTTTTCAATTTAACCATTAGATATCTATTAGAATAGTAATGGTATTTGTAACGCTAATTCTTAGACAAACAATTAATAAATACAGTTGTAAATGTTATAAATAAATAAAAAACTAAAACCACAAATATTTACATTAAATGATGGATAGTTTATTTTCATAAACAAAAGTACTCAGAATTTCTTTCATAAAAATAATTAAAAAAAAAAACTCATTAACCATAGTGACTATTTTAAGAATAAATATTAAACATTTTCTATTACTAGACACATTATTAATTCATAAGGCATTTTCAATGAGATTCTATTTAAAATTTTTTTTTCTTTGGCCATTTATGTATTAAAAGTTTAATGGCTAAATTCACAGTCTTTAGTTAGCTAATGGCAAAGGCTTAACTAATGATTCTTTATTCGCAATGCTTAGTTTGCCATAAGAATAACAAATAATAGTTAAACAATAGTTAGTATTTTAGTTTACCAGTGCTTAACTAATGACCGAGAATTCGGCTATTAGTGTTTGTTTCTTTAACTATTGGAGTTGTCATGACAACAAACGTTGTCCAACAAACGAAATTCTTTCGAAATTATAGTATTCATACATTGTGCAGAAATTTAAATAAAATAATTTGTTTTGCCAGGAGTTGTAGATACGTTTTTGTTATTGCCTGAGAATTAAATCTATGAAAAAAAAAATAACATGCATGCGTCATGTTTTATTTGTTTACATTATTTTATATTCATACACTCAAAGAAAACTGAAATTGAAATTTCAATCGTGTAAATCTAGCTTTAGTTATTACTAACAATATTTTGATCATAATATGATTGTCTCCAACCACCTCAACCATAATATTGCTTTTTAAAACCATGATAGCTGATGCGATCATATTATGGTTGTAGAACAATTATATTATAATTGATACCAACTATGCCAATAATATTATGATTTAAACACAATCATAATATGGTTATTTTTAAACCTATCCGATACAGACCATATTATGCTTGTAGCACTATGTAGTCTTTGTGATTATGTCATGATTATAAATGTAATAACATTTTTCAGTTATTATAATTCAGTTACAGTTAGAGTTTTCACAATATCAATCATATTGTCAATATATGAACCAAAATATTGGTGAAGTCATAATTTTATTCAAATAAAATGTATTTAACAATATGATTATGATTACACAAAACATAGTTTTGTTTATCTTAATTAATACAACAGCTATCAAATTAATAATGCGCTCTACTAATGACACGGTAGGTTTTGAAAGTACTTTGTTAGAATTCTCTCAATGTCAATGTGGACTGTCAAATATTGACCGATTCCTTCTAAAGGTACGGTCACACTTGCAAATATTTGCCGAAAAAGACGTAACCACTAAATAAAATGTATTTGAATTCGTTTATTTAAAAAAAAATTCGTTTATTTACAATAAGACACAACAAATATTTAGTACTATTTTATTTGATAATGTTTGACCTTGTAAAGCATTTGTAAGAGTAAACAACGTCAAACAGATTTGTATTAAAACAAGTGGTTACGTTTTTTTAGTAAATATTTGCCAAGTGTGACCATACCTTAAGTATATTAAAAACCTATTAAGTGAAGTTTCATTGAAACTAGTTTCTTTACATGAAACGAAATTTTTATGAGTGTGTTATTTATTATAAGCTCTGTGAGAGATAAAGTTTAAAAAAAAAATAAAACACAGAAACACCTAAATATGGGAAATTCACAAACTGAATGCGAAACAAACAATGCATGCGTTCGTTCGTTCGTAAATTTCGCTCTCAAGTATGAGTAATTCCTTGGTTTTTATTGTCATTTGAATCATATTAAAGCTACTGATTCATCAGGACTGATATCTAAACACAAACATAAAACTAAGTAATACGACTATTGTATTGGCTAAGAAAAGAAAAACTTGACAAAAACAATTGTTTTGAATATTTAAAAAATAATTTTACATTTAGATTAATAAAAATAAAGTAAACAAACATTTTGTGTAATGACAGCTGTCATTTAAATTAGTTTCTGTTGTATTTTTGGTAAATTTGTAAAGTAAACATTTGAGAAACCACATAGATATTATATTGTCCACATCACACAGACAGACAGACAGACATGCACTCCAAAGTCAAACTGGAGTATGCAGTTATGTAGTAATATGTATAACAACTTCTGCAGTAACAAAATAATTGTAGATTTCCTTTTTGCTATTGTTTGGTTTATAATTTGTGATTCAAAAAACATTGTTTCAGGAATACTTTTCTACTACAGAATTTCTTTTTTTTTTTTTTGTTGGCTTTACTTTGTACGAGAAGAGTTTTAGAAAGAAAATAATAAAAGAATATGGTTTTTGGTTTTTTTTTGTTTCCTGTTGTAATGTTAATCATCTTATAAACAACGTTTTCCATTTTCTAGCACATGTCAAACATTATACAAATGTTGTATGCAAACAAACAGCATCAACTAAGCCTGAAAATACATACATATATTTTAGAACATTATATTCACATGTACATACATACATACATGTTATGTTCTGTGGCTTTATTATATACGAGTACATAGGTAGAGTAATAAATTAGTGTGCTATTTTTTCCTTTACTGCTGTTAGTATTTACTGCATTGTACAAGTCAAAATATACACAAGTATGTACGTATAGATAGGTACAATTTGTTTGTTGTTCTAGGTTTTGTATTACATTACATGAAGTTTAATGTTAAAATGTTTTTATTTTTTTTTTACTAAAAAACCAATACAAAGTCTTTCAGTTCGTAACGTTTACAGATCTTACGCACGTTCTTCTATCGACATGATTTTAAATATTTTTTCTTGACATTTACTTACAACAAAGCAAAAAGAAATTTCATTAAAACCTTTTAATATTGACAGACACAAGAGGAGTTAGTTATTCATTGTATTTATTGATATGTATCGTACGAGTATGTGCTGCTATTCGTGATTAACAATAGAAAATAAAAATCAATACTAGTATTTAAATACTAATTAACATTAGAATGTGAAAGAATTTGTGAGGGAACAAACTGATGTTTCTATTATGAAAATTTCATTGAAAAGGTGTTAATGTTTTGTGGAATTTAGAGATAAGAACAAAAACGATTCTTTGGCGGCTTTAAAATAAATATAAGGGGCTTTAAAAGTAAACCTATTTTTATTGAAACATCAGACACAAATCAAATTAGCCTTTTTCTATTATATTGGCAATATTTTGTTACACTAAAGCTTTCAATGAAATTCCACTTTCTCTCTGACCCTGGTATTATTAATATACCTAAATAGAGTAGTTATTTCTTAAACATACTACTGGTATTTATATTTAAAACGTTGTCCCAGAATTTCTGTTAAGCGCTGTCACGATTTTTAGATATTTCTGTGTGAGACAACATTGTTCGCCCACAATAGATTTCATATTGAGCTCTTCAAATGATACGTCAGCAAAAAAAAAATGTATTTGAAGTTTGTTATTTTTAGTGTGCGAACATACCATACATACTACATATAGTTGTATGTTTTATTATATGTAGTTCTTTTAGTATAGTAGAATTCCTAGACTTTTTAGTTTTGGCTTTATATACGTAGATTTATGATTCATTGTCTGTCTAGATCATGTAGAAGGATCGCGATCAATTCGTTCAACATTTTTTGTAGTCGCAGGGTCATCATATATAATTTGTGAGAATACTATTTTTGAAGTGGGACTGTGCTGTGTCAAATCTTTAATACCCTCCACCTGAACGTTATAAGAAATACAAAAACTACACTGGTTATAGGACTACAATATCCTTATTCAGTGTTTTTTATTCAGTCTTAGTGCAAATTTTATTAGTATTTTATATATTGTTTGAAAGACAATTTTACGACCAACATATTTTATTATAAATGTTTTAAAATTTTATCTAATCTTGACCATTTATAATTGTTCTTACTATAATTTACAGAGTTTGTCTGATATTCATAATAATCTTGAGTGTAATTTAACAAACAGAGTACAAAATAAAGGTTAAGATATAAGGTGAGGCTTTTTTGTTTGTAGTTGGTCTCAATAATATTTTTTACAAGAGATTTATGGGTGGCATAGTAGAAGTGACCCAATTATGGCCTTATAGCTTCTAAATCCAGTATTCAGTAATGTGAATTGGTTGAAATCCATCTAAATAACGTTATTTACAAGAGTTGTACGGTTGGTTGGTGTGCTCAGAAGTGGACTTAATTCGGGAGTTATTGCTGACAGCTACAAAATTCAGTAGCATAATTGCAACAGAGATTTTTATGCATATGAGGTTATCTCATGTCGAATTTCAACGTAATAACAGTATATTTAAGATACTTATTAGTATTAAAGTGAATTTGGGAAGTGGACCTTATATGGGGGACGTAGTCAAATATGGACCGATATTCTCAAAATCCAGCAGTTTGATTTAGGCATGCATGTAAATGATCTGTGTAAAAGTTTGGATCGGTACCGGTATTTATAAGAGATTTATGAGTATTAAAGTGATTTTTGGAAGAGGGCCTTATATGGAGGGTACGGTTAAAAATAGACCGAAATTCACACAATTTTGTGGGATGATTTTTGTATATATGTAAATGATCTGTGCAAAGTTTTGAGTCGGTACCGATATTTATGCGATATGTATAAAGATAAATGGCTTTATCGGATGCGGTCCTTATATGGGAGCTATGACCAATTATGAGCCGACCACCATAAAATTTAGTACAAGAATTTATTTGCCTATAGGGGTTATTTATGTCAAATTTTAGCCGTTTAACATTATTTATATCAGTTTTATACGGATTTAAGTGAATTTTGGAAGTGGACTTAATATGGGGTCAAACATGGACCGAACTAAAAAAAATTTGTTTTGCAATTTCTTTTTGCATGAAACCTATTCCTGCTGAATTTTGTATTGATACTCTAATTTTATAAGCACTTATGTATAACTAGATGGAATTTGCTCGCGTTGCTACGACACCAATTAAAATTAATTAGAAAGAAAGGCATTACACAAATATTCAATTCATTTTGAGTAATTTTAATGATTTTGTTCATTTTGAAAAAAAGTAGGAGATCGAAAAAAGTATTCTTAGTCATGCCGGAGTCTTAGTTATATCCTGTCAAAGTTTTAGCAATATCGTTTCAGCGGGCTGGCCTTCCTGGCAGACGTTGTAATTAATTAAAAAAAGTGGGCGTTAGAGTAGGCGTGTTCATACCAACTCATGCACAACAACTTTGCCAAAGATAATCACATGATTAAATACATAGTTTACGATTCTATAAAGGACATACATACAAACATTAATATGGGGCATAAAAGTGGGCGTGGCACATAACATTTTTATTTTTACCTCGCCTTTAGTAAGATGTGTATACAACTTGTTTGAAGTAAATCTGTAAAAAGCCATGCAGAAGCCTAAGCCGATTTTGCTGATTTTCAATACCAAAGTTACCTGTTTAGTTAGGTTGTATAGTTTGGACGTGAGAGTTTTTTACACAGACGGACATGGCTCAATCGACTTAGAATTTCATAAGGATCAAGAAAATATAGACTTTGTTGATGAATATTAAAAAAGTTTCACACGGAATGACAAATGTAATATACCCTCATTCATCACTCTTGGTGGTGGAGGGTATAAAAATAAAACTCGCTTTGAAAATAGCTATTCAATTTGATTGAAAAAATTATTTAAGCTGTTACTTTAAACAGACCGACATCGTTATATCGATTAGTGACCTCATATGTAAGGAAATTGCAAACTGCAATTTTTTAAGTTTAAACTATAACATCAAGATTAACTTTAGATTAGATTTATTTTAAGATTAAAATGTAGAAGTTTATTTTAAACGTAGTTTACTAAATTTAACTGAATAACAATTAATCATAATTTAATCTCCAAATATTAATAAAAAACTAAACTGAAGGTTAAATTCGGTTTTGAAATAAAATTTTTAACTAATTTTAACCAAAGAATACATATTTTTTAAAATAAAATAAATTATTTAACTATACTGTAAGTAATACAGTACAGTAGTACTGCTGTCATTTTTACTTATACATATGTATGTATATGTACATATATTCGTATTTCAATAAAAATTAGTATGCGGGTGGGGACGTGTTAAACCAAGCCTAAAACTTTTTTGTTAAACACTTTAACATACCACAACAATGTTTCGTTTTTCTTTTTTGGTTTTTTTGTAAAGAAAGAGAACGCAGAGAAACAAAGAAGTTTTGTAAAGTAAAACTTAAATAAACAACATGAAATAATTATGATTTTATGCAAAGTAATTGCTACAATTTACGTGGGAAATCACAGAAAAACCAAAACAATACTTTAAAACAAAAGGTCAAGGTAAGCGGTATGACATTTACAAGAAGTATTCGTATCAACATATTTAATATATGTATGTAAGTAGTATATAATAGAGTATATATGTATGTATGAGTAGGTACATATGTACATACATATGTTTGAATTTACAATTATACTATATATAGTAAATTTCATATGCTTATTAAACACTTGACTTAATGCGCTTTAGTAGTTTACATTTCTCTAAAACATGCTTAGTTGTTTTGGTTGAAAAGGCTTAAATTTAATTATACAAATATGTATATTAATATTAATTGCATTTAAGTTTGAGTTTGTCAACCACAGGTTGAAAGCATTAACATTTTAAGTTGACTTTAAAAAGCTAAACTTAGTTAGTTAAATAAACTACAATAAAATATGTATGTAGATCGAAAAATGAGAAAAACAAATTAAACATATCATAAATAAGATTCGATTTATGCGCTAATGAAACGACAAAATATATTCTTGCTCATGTATGTCTGTCTGTAATTCCATTTATATTTAGTTTAAATAGATATTAAATTTGTTGCCTTGACGCAGTTGAACAAAATGAAGCAACCTTCAGGCTTCCTACATTAACACTCTAGGTATGTATAAAAAATGTTCCCATTATACCTACATATGTCCTGAGAATATCTCAATAACTTCCGTCTGCCTTAAAAATGAGAAATACATATGTTTTTGTTTTCTATACTTTGCAGTAGTATTATTATAGTTTCTGTTAAGGCAACAAAATATATTAAATAACTTTCTTTGTCATTCCTAAGAATTTCAAGTACGAGTGTGTGCAAGCACCCACATGTGTCTGCTTGTCTTTGGTAAATATTTATTTTAACCTGTCTCTCTTATTAATGTCCCACATATAATTGACTTAATTTTAAATGTGTTTATACACATTGTATGTGTGTACGTTTTTTTGACATTATAAAAATAAAATTTTAACTAAATACAATACAATCTATATGTATGTATATTTATATTTAGAAAATTTTACAGAACCCCCAGTAATAATAATCAGTCAGTTATACTGAGCATGCGCAACTTGAGTAGCTGAAAACTAAAACATGAAATTTTAAACTCAAACCTTATGGCTAGATAGTTTGTATTTTCATTCATAAAGTAGCATGGCAAATATTTGTATGCCTTGCAATACACTGAGACAAATTACATATACTTAAAACAGGGGATTTTGTATATCTGTTGGAAAGTT
Source organism: Bellardia bayeri (assembly GCA_950370525.1). Lineage (NCBI taxonomy): Eukaryota > Metazoa > Arthropoda > Insecta > Diptera > Calliphoridae > Bellardia > Bellardia bayeri. The sequence continues at coordinate 98,983,864 of OX493266.1, forward strand.
TCTAGGTTAGCTGTTTAATTTAAGCAGGTCTTAACTAAAGCTTAAGTTAAAAGCAATTTTAGTTTGCCACTGCCACTGAGGCCATTTAAATTGGTAAAAATTGACCTAATCAAATTGTAAGATTTAATTTGTTGCACAGCAAAATTTAAACAGTAACGATTAATAGGTTCATTTTTTATAACACTTGTACTAGTTTATAGTACAATAAATATATACATACTAACGTCTACACTCTGTTTTTAAGTTATAAACTGGCTATTAAACTAGGTTTAAGGAAAACTTCTAAATTTAACTACAAAACTGATGCACCTATGTAAAGGACGGGTTTTTAAAAAACTATAGGAAAGTTTAAAAAAAAAAAAAAACACATCAAATTCAGAAAAATGCATGAAATCTTTATTTGAATCGATAGTACGGTCCATATAATTTAATATTTGAAGATATTATTTCATGCAAATGTTGACCTTTACTGCGCCTCGAATGGTCCATCCGCTTAGCCCAATTTTGGCATACTCCTTCCAACATTTCTCACGAATAAATGCTTCAATGTTGTCTTCCAATGCCTCAATTGAAGCGGGCTAGTCTGTATAGACATGAGCTTTAACATAGCCCCACAAAAAATAGTCTAAAGGCGTTAAATCGCACGATCTAGGCAGCCAGTTGACCGGTCCCGAATGTGAAATAAAATGTTCACCGAACTCGCCTCTCAATAAGTCCATTGTTGCGCGTGCTGTGTGGCATGTGGCACCGTCTTGTTGAAACCATATGTCATGCATGTCAAGCTCTTGCATTTTGGGTAAAAAAAAGTTGTATATCATCTCACGGTGGCGCTCACCATTCAAAGTTACGTTACGATTCGCATCATCTTTGAAGAAGTACGGTCCAATGATGCCACCAGCCCATAAACCGCACCACACTGTGACTTTTTCTGGATGCTTAGTCCTTAATCACAATATAAATAGATTTTACCAGTTGAATAATGCATTTAAACCACGTTTAAAGGACTTCATTTTAGAATTTAGTTTTCAGTTTCTCTAAATGTATTCCATATAATTGTGTGTGAAATTTCCAAAAAAAAAAACAGTCAACAGACAACGAAAGAGCAGGAAATGTTCATGTTATTTGGAGTATTTTAAAATTTTGTTTATAAAAACAAAACCACATATTAAGCAAAAAATTCATAAATAAATAAAAAAAAGACAATAAGGTAAGTAAAACAGAGTGGGGCAAACAAGCAGTTTGTTTTGTTTTTCTGCCTGTTCAATCATATGATGGTATGACGGTTTGGCTTGATAATGCATTAAAAAGTATGTCAAAATAATTTTATTTATTTAGTTATTTTCTTTCTTCTAAATTCCAGTTGAACAAAATAATAATAACAATAATGATAATGTTGCAAGTACTAAATGAAGATAATCATTTTTCTGTTAACAAAAACATGTTTCAGTTTTAAAAACAAGTTTAAAAAAAACGGGAAATTGTTTTTTTTTTTTTTAATTTTTGGCAAAATAAGACGGACATACATACATAACAAATAACTGTAAAAACACGTGTGTTCTTAATTATTTTTTATTATAATCCAGCTCCATTAAATATGATTGGTAGTGGTTTTCTTTTTTGCTATGATTAAAATTACATTTAAAATTTTGTAATTCATTTAAAAAACAAAACAAGCTGTAATTACCAACATTAAATTCTTAGAGTTTTAATAAATAGCAGCAGACTAACGTTTACAGCGGTAGATATTGCTGTTATCACGAACGTGGTAAAAACCCAGCCTATTTAAATGAAAGTTTGTCATGTTTTTTTTTTTATTAAAATGTGCTTCAGTTTATTCATGAAGGTAAGGAAGGTTTGGAAAAGACCAGTAGTGACATATATAAATATAAATATTACTGGAATTACTACGAAGTTGTTAACAGAATTATTTAAACAAATATTGATTTTGAAATTTGTTTAATAACTGAATACCTTTACAGTTCTGCTTATTTTAATATAAACTTTTAATGATTGAAATTAGAGTTTTATTTTAGTTTCAAAATGAGAACAAAAGCTTACATTGCAATATTTTGTTGTTAAAAGAAAATGCTGACATTTTTGTTTCCCACGTTTAGGTTGCATTTAATAGTTAGATACTGGTAGACCAGATGAACAAACCTGAGTGTGTAGAGTAACTATAGTATTTAACATACAATTATATTGTATGTGTGTGTAAAGACAGAGTATGTTTATATGTATGTCTACATTTAATTATAGATATATTCTGTAATAACCCTGTAGGAAATATCAATAGTAAAATTATACTGATTACCTATTGACGATGTCACCATTACTATTGACGAATTATACCCTTAATAATGCTATCTACCATTGACATTTAGCACAGGCTTGTTCTACGAAATCTACTGCGTCAATACTGACTAAGTAGTTCTTTTGGGACCACTTTTGTCTACACTTTTGGTACTTTTCTGAAAGAGAAAATGAAAATGCATTTTTTGCTAATTTTTGGAGTTTTATTAAAAAAAAAAAATACTAAAAAGTACCTAATTAAAAATAAAATTTGGCGGGAATCGAACTGGAATGATAGTCCGACACACTATCGCCTAGTCTATCGTGGCTCACAATTGAAAAAAATTAATTGTATATTAATAACCATTGTGACAATGCTGTTGACAATGTCGCCAAACCGTCACCAAAATCGTAGACAAAAGTGGTGACTTGGAGACACTTGTCCCCAGGTTTCCTTCAGGGACATTTATATATATTGAGAGCTTTGACAGAAATTTCAAAAATTGAGAAAATTAATTGAAATAAAAATAAATATTAACATTCTTTCTAAAAAGTAAATGGTAACGGTAACGCTAATTTGTGTATTTCGTTAATAATGTTTCAATGACGGTGTGAATTAAATTATTAAAAAAATTTACAAATTTTAAGTTCTATAGTTTTCAATAAACTCAATTACGGAAAACAATTATTTTGGTATGTAATGACATTTTAGCAATAACGACAATTGTCGTCATTTTAGTAATGGTAGTTAAGAGGTATCGGTAGTAGAACTAAAAGGGAATTTTAGATAAATTCTTATAATTTCCAATAGCTTAAACTGTTCATACATACTCTCTGAAAATCAACTTTTCTAATTATTTGTAGTTTAATTGAACTTGAGACTAAGATAAAAGTTAAACCGAAACTATGAATTATGTACTAAGATTTATCATTTAGTTGAACTTAGCAGTAGATATTATTGTTACGAAATTGTATTTAAATGTAAATTTAAAGGTCGGTATCAACATACAGGCTGTTTATCAACATACAACATCTTTATCAACACACGTCATGTTGATCGACCTACAACTTGTTTAGCATTTGCAGAAGTTTTAATTTATAAATTAAGTTAAGTTATAAAAATAGCTGGGCAATATGGCAACATTAAGTTTTAACGACTTTGGCTGAATATTCTAGACAGGGACATCTTATCTCCGAACCATCCAGAAATTATGATTGGTGTATAAATAGACTAACTAACAGTTAGTTGATTGTGAGTCATTGTTGAGTAAACATGAAACTGTAATTTAAGTGTGTTCTTAAAGGACAGGACAGAGTGTTCGTTTTTAATAATAATTGTTTTTGTGTACATTTAAATAAATAAAGACTCGTTATATTTTCTTCGAACTATTTGATGCTTTTACATATTTTGGAATTAAAAGGAAATAAAACACCGTTTTTAAAAGGTAAAAACGTAACAATATTTAAAGTATTATTTTACTTAAATTTGTCTCTTAGGATGTATTTTAGAAATTTAAAATTTCCCATTGGGTAATTTTATTATACTACATATTTATAATGTATTGTTTTTATTTTTAAGTAGACATAAAAACTTAAATTAAAAATTTTGCAAATTTATTGATTTTTTGTCTCTACCTCTCTGTGCATTAATTTAATTGTGTTCATATGTGGTGGATTGTGTTTTTAGCGATAAAGTTGGTTAAAAAAAATCTAAAAAAATTTGCTCTACAAAAATTGTTCTGACCTTCCAATGTCTATCGTCCCCGTCTCACATTTATGTACTCGTACATACTTATGCATGTATATATATTTATATATGTACGTTGTCAGATGTTTCCGTTTATATTTTATAATTGAAATTTATTTTGTAGGCGTTTATTTAACTACATATAGGTAGTTTTAAATGAGATAAAAATGTTAAATTTGCTAAATTATAAACACACATAGAATCATTTATTTGTAATTAATGTAAAATGAAACACTTGTTATTTACATACGGTATATATTTATTTCATTCAATAATTTATTGTTGTAAAAGCAGAACTTTAAAGGATTTAATAATGTCAATTTTAATTGTAAAGTAAGATACAAAATTGCATTAAACTAACCTATAATGTATATAAAAAAATTAGATATCTGTCTGTCAAATTTTTTAAGAACATTGAACTTGTATAATACAGGCAATATGATAGGAAACCGAGATTATTGACAAAGTACGTTGTTTGCGATAGTAAGGGAAAATGACATTGACGAAACACTAAACCAATTAAATAAATTTTACAAGCGAATTAAATTTACAATAGAAGTGGAGAAGCACGGACAGTTGCCTTATTTGGATACTTTGGTTATAAGGAGAGGAAATCAGATAATAGTTGACTGGTATCAAAAACCAACTTCTACGGGAAGAATTATTAATTATTTTTCGTGCCATCCAAAGAGTATAATAATGAATACTGCAAGTAATTTAATTAATAGAGTGTTATCAATCAGTAACAAACAATTCCATAAAGAGAATTTACGTAAGATAAACGATATTTTAAGAAAAAACTCGTTCCTGAAACTAATTATCAAAAAACTAATATACAAAAATAATAACAGTAAACATATACCTTTACCAGATGACTCTAATAGAATATATAATCAATGACCTACATGCCAAAAATCTCGGAAAGGATTCCAAATTCGGATATTTATAACAAAGAAAAATATAAAATAGCTCCAAAAACAAACTGAGAGTGACAACTTTTTTCAAATACAAAAAGTAGAATTGACGACATGGATAAGTCAATTCTTATCTACAAAATAAAATGCATGGGGGACAACACTAACATATGCAACCAAGTATATATTGGGAATACAATGAAAAAGCTGAAAACTAGATTAGCAGGACATAGATCGGATATAAGATGTAGGGATAAGTCATCAACACAAAAAACGGCACTTATAGCCCATTGTGCAATGAGAGGACATACACCAGATTTTGACAATGTATAAATTTTGCAAAAAGATGAAATATATAAACGGAGATTTACATTGGAAATGTTACACATCAACAAGGTCGAACAAGAAAAGAGAATGAACTACCGGACCGATATAGAAAATTATGAAAGAGTTATACTTATATGTATAATAAATAAAACAACATAGAAAATGTAGTGCAATATTAAATGTTTAACTTTAAAGTTCTAATTTTTGATGATTGTAACTCATTGTTTTGTAAGTTTTATCCTTATATGCTGTCAAAATAGTAAAATAAATTAATTTGTATTATTTCTGTTTTGTGTATAGATTTTCCTGATGATGCTTACCGATAAATAAATAAGATAATTGATTTTAACACAGACCTCGAGCCTGATTATTTACCTAATTTATTTCAAATTTAAAAAGGTCGAAACAAAAACATATTTAGGTAATATGTACCTATTATGCACTTAATAATAATATTAGATTTTTGTTTATTATTTTTATAAACTTTCATCTTTGGCTACTGTTGCTTATGATTGCCGATCACTGTTGTAAACAAATATGTATAACCAAATATTGGTTTATAACTTATAACTACACGAAGAGAAATAATATTCACCCCTATCCTGAATAAAAATTCCACATTAAATTTGTTCCCTTTTATTTTTTTAACATTGATTTTTAATAGGAAAAATGTGAAAAGGGGAAAAAATTTCATGTGGAATTTTTATTCCCGATAGGGATGAATGCTAATAAATGACATAAATTTACATTGCAATTTTTACTTAAAAAAGGTAATGCTGTAATAAAATAAGTGATTTTTTATCCACCTTAACGTAATGGTTTCAATATTTTTCATTTGTCATTTTATGTAGTTTTATTGAAATATGAATTATTTAAAACCAGTTAAATTCCATTATTTAACATCACGAGTAGGTTGTTTCTGTGTTGTTTGGTTTTTATTATATATTAATTTTGTGTCTACTTAGAATTTTATTTTATTTTAATATTTCATTCAGGTGTTTCGTCGATACTGTATGGAGGAGTGTCAAGTAAAACTACATTATTTGAATAATAATTGTTTTTTTTTTGTTCATACTGGTATTTGTAGAAAGAAATTACGTTTTTTCTATTAATCTTATATTATATCAATATTATATAATTGTCGTTATGAGTAGTTGTTGTTCTACTTTGTGTTTGAAGTTTGAGTTAAGATACAAATTCATCACAAACATATTAAATCAGTTTAAAATAATAATTTTCATAAATACTAGAAAAATATTTTTTTTTAATTAAAAACACAAACTGCGAAGCTTTTGGCGTATCTGCAGAAAACACCCAGAGTCTTTGGCGGGAATCGAACCCGCTACCCTTTGACTGATAGCCTAGTCTATGGGAGCACTTTAAGTTCTGATGTTAATGTCTGATGCAATCAACTTTTTAGAGCCATCAAATATCCAGCAAATGCTTGATAAAATTAAAAATACTTTTCAATGACTTCTACATATACATATACAATCTGTATTACTTAAAAGTGGTATAATAACGACTGGTTTAATGTCTGAAATACCTATTATAAATATTTTTAAACATCTGTAAAAACAGTTTCGTGTGAACAGCGCAAAAGTAGAACTGTTTAGATTTGTCTCTTTGTCTTAAACTTCAAACTACAAAACGAACCATCACCTGGTCCGATTCTATATGGTACTGAAATCTCAGATTTGTTTTTTTTTTCTACCTATTTCTTAGTCCGCTTTCACACTCTTCAATTCTGACTCGTCAAGGCAAGTATTTTTGGATGACAAGGGAAAAGATAATAAAAGGGATACAACTATGACGTTACTAGTCAATTTTCTTATTTCCTTTTGTTTTTATACCCTTCACCACCATAAGTGGTGAATGAGGGTATATGTATAAGTTTGTCATTCCGTGTTTAACTCTGAGAAATACTCATCTGAGACCCAACAAAGTATATATATTCTTGGTCCTTACGAAATTCTAAGAGCCATGTTTAACATAAATTATATTGATCGTAAAATTGTCTTTCAAACAATATATAAATACTAATAAAATTTGCACTAAGACCGAATAGGAAACACAGTACATATAAGAATATTCTAGTCCTATAGCCAGTGTAATTTTTGTATTTCTCATTACATTACATTACATGGAGGGTATTAAAGATTCGGTACAGCCGAATATAGCACTCTAACTTGTTTTTCTTTCATTCATGTTGATTTGCATTAAAAAATACGAAAATTGAATTGACGCGTCTGAATGAAATGGCAAGTTCAAAAGAGAATTGAAGAAAAACTGGTCAGCTAAAACTGAAGAGTGTAAAGCAAGACTTATTATAGTTTATTTGATCTTTTTCATTAATGTTTCACTAATTGTTCAAGCTTAAGCTCTTTTTTTGTTATTAAAATAAAATTTTTTATTTTCAATGGCATGCTTGGGTTTGTTTGGAAACGGGTCGGGGTAACGGTGAGAACGATGGGAACGTCTATTGTTGTTGGGTGCCATTCTCTTTGAAATAAAAAGTGTATGCATGATTATATGTACATATGTATAATATAATTAGTTTTTGGATTAGGATGAATTGTTAATTATGATTTATAATTATTATGGGTTAGTGTAGGGTGGTTAGTTGAAATAATTTACTGATATTATCGTGGGTTAGGGTTTAAGTAGATATATTAGATTAATAAGTGGGTAAAACAACAACTTTGGTTATTGGTCGTTTGAGGGTTCCAGTGGAAGTCCGTATGTCTACGACTCTAGTCCTGCCATCAGAACCAGGGTAAGTCTTGATCACACGTCCAAGTAACCATTCATTGTATAGCATCTTCAGGAAAAATTTTTGAATTATACATAAAAATTTTAAATTATGTATTTGTCATAAGAAAAATTATATGAACATTTCTAACATAACAAAATACATATTAAAATAATTTATAACAAGTAGAAAATATTACTAATTATACAATATTTGTAAGTTGTTTTATTTTTTATGTATTTAATGTCTGTAAATCTGTGCTATATTTTCAGTATCTTACAATAATTGTTTGTAACATTTCTAACGACGTTTGCACTTATTTTCAGTATTTAATACTGATACATTTTCAAAAATTGGAAAGTGTTTTAATTTAACAAGTAAGAGTGCTATGCCGAATCTTATATACCCTTCACCTTTGTTGTGGATGCATAATTATATTATATTAATACACTTTGTTTGATAGTTTTTTGATGAAATTTTCAGAGGTTGTCTGAGATTTTTGCGCAGGATTTTAAATAGAAAACTTCTCGAAAGCATGTCTGACAGAATTATTGAAGATTTGGATCCCGAAGATATCTGGGGATTTCAGAAAATTGATTTCATCAGACAGACAGACAGACGGACATGGCTTAATAGACTCCGCTATCTATAAGAATCCAGAATATATATACTTTATAGGGTCGGAAAATTATATTGTGGAAATTACAAACGGAATGACAAACTTATATATACCCTTCTCATGAAGATGAAGGGTATAAAAATATCTATATAATAAATTTTCTATTTAACAAAAAAAAACTGTTATATAGAAAATTTATATAAGAAAATGTCTGTATAACAGACTACAATTTTTAATAAAGAAAAAATATAACAGATCTTACATTGTTAATTTCACTACAAAAACGATTATTTGACAAGAACCCCATCTTACCAAAGAAGCAAAAATCAATTCTCCAATCCATCAAAATAAATTTTTGACATTTTGTATAGATAAGAAAGAAGTAAAGAAAGAAGTAAACATTTTATTATAATCTATGTAACTTATAATAAACTGCTTATAGGTACAGAATAATCTATAACATAAATAATTTACTGTGACACATAGTATGATGCCCTGGTACAGCCACAACAAAAAAAGTAACAACTTATTTTGATTGATCATCAGCGTCAGCTTCAAAACGAAGATGATCTTGCAGACAACAACAACTATTAGAAACAAGAAAAGAAGATGAGAGCAGGGTGTGCCACACTTCATAATAAAAAACACAGCACAAAAGAAAGATTTAAAAAAAGCCCTCAGACAGTGTTAGAAGATTTAAAAAATATAATATTTAATAACAAAATAATAATGCTCCAATTTGAGGATGATACTAATAACCATATTCAGATATCTACATGCGAGTAGATAGATACTCAGTCATGCTGCCTTACATACAGTCATAGTAGACACATAGACAACTTAAATAATCTTTGTGAGAATTTAGCATGATTTTTTATACCCTACACCACCATAGTGGGGAGGGTGTATGGGATTTGTGCTGATGTTTGTAACGTCTAGAAATATTGGTCCAACACCAACCTTAAAGTATACCGATCGACTCAGAATCACTTCCTGAGTCGATTTAGCGATGTCCGTCCGTCCGTCCGTCTGGCTGGCTGTCCATGTAAAGCTTGTGCTCAGAGTACAGGTCGCAATTTTGAAGATGTTTCGATAAAATTTGATACATGATACTTTTTTGGCCCAAGGACGAATGGGATTGAAACTGGTGGATTATTTCACCTGGCCCCCATACAAATGTTCTCCCGAAATTGGGGTTTACCGATCATAAATCTTTGAATTATGCAAGTATGCAAACAAATTTCACCACAAATGAGTGGTAAATAAAGACAAAGCACATCTACAAATTTTGTCAAGATCGGTCCATAATTACTCGTAGCGCCCATATAAGGCTCACTTCCGAAAATCGCTTTAACGATCATAAATTTCTTAAAAATGTTGGTATTCAAATAAAATTTAGCACAAATAAGTTTTTTATATACTTTTTATATACTTATATTCACAGACATCATGACTCCAAATTTTTGGATGATCGGTCCACAATATATAACGCCCATTTCTGAAAAACTGTTTTATACATATACTGGGTGTAGGGTATTATATTGTCGGGCTTGTTTAATTTTTCATTTTACATTTTTATAAAGCAGATTTATTTTGTATTTTGTCTCAACAATAAGCTTATAAGGAGTGGCAGAAGATCCACTCATGAACAAATTCTTTGTCAAGACATTGTGTGGGTTAGGGATTATAATATTTGACTTATCTAGTAATACCAATAACTCATTTTGGCTTTACTTTATCATTGAATTGACAAACAATATTTAAGACATTTTTTTCTTTAAACACTGATGCATAAAACAATTTTCTTCTATAGTCATCTATTTTAATTTATCTAAAATTTTGTAATTTAATTATTACATATTTTTATTTTTATTTTCCAATATTTTTAGTAAAAAAATCAATCAAAATGAAAACAAGTAGGTACCTGCTGTACCTATAGATACGAGAAATGTTTACATTTAGAAGAATACATACAAATTTCTTTTCATATTATCATTTTTTCATTTAACCTTTTACGTGTGATTAATTAATTTTGATCTATCTATCATGTTTCTTTAAGAAAAATGAGTTAATAAGTGTTTCTTTTCTTTTTTTTTTTTAAACATAAATCGTAATTCTTTTCATAGTGCAGCAAGTGTAAAGCAGGGAGTCTTCAAGAAATTTAAAGTTTTTTTTTTTGGTAAAGAAAATTTCCATTAGTATTTCTTATAACTAGAACCTGAAAGAAAGGTCATTGGGGTTCATTTTGTTAGGGTTTATTTTATGTTTGTCGTTTCTTCATAAATATGTAGTTTCTTTTAAGCTTTAATTGAAAATTTAATGGAATTTTTCTTTTTCATATCAAAATGTAAATGTAATTTTGAAAAACTACATGCTTTGTGATTACAACCTTTTTTAAGTTGTTGTAAATGGATTTTTTTCTTATCATTGTTATCATTAATTAAATAATTAAAATAAAGGTATTTCTATTAGTTTTGTTAAATTGTATGAGAAAATGTATGTAGGGAAATGAACCAACATTTGGAATCTTTAGCAGTCTGTTTTTGTATGGTCCTACAAATCAGATTTTTATAACTAATTAAATCGGAATTTGAAAGAATTAATTACAAGCTTCGTAGTTTTTTACCAGGGATTAGCTTTTATGATTTGCAAGGTCAGTTAAATACATTAGTGCAATTCACGGTCTTGTGCAAATGGTATTGCATCATTGCATTTGGCGAAAAGGTTTAGCATATTTTTGCTTTTGCTGTGTATTTTGCTAGTGTAGAGCAAAAATATGCTAAACCTTTTTGCAAATGCAATGATGCAATACCATTTGCACAAGACTGTGAATTGCGCTATTATTTGTAATGCTTATAAAACTAGTTGATTGTACAATTCTTCCAATTATTAGTTTACAAAACCATGCATAGGGTTAAATAAGGCCAACTGTCACCAAAAGTAACAACAGAAGCAGTCATTTGAACATAAATAAATCTTATCTCATTCCAGAATTAAATATTTATCTAAGTATGAAATTTACTTTATGATAATAAATTTGAATTTCTTAAAAATTTGTCATAAAAATATGTGCTGTTTAAACAAACACTGTACGAATAATAAATACATATGCAGAATTTTTAATACGAAATGATTATTTTTTTTTAATATACATACAAAATATGACTTATACCTACATACATTTTAAATTAATAAAATAAAGATATGTACCTACATTACATTATCTACTGTGTGTAAATAATAATTTCATTATTCTGTACCTACATAATGTTTAGAACTATCGAACATTTGTACCTATAAACAAATATTTTAATATTGTAATTTATCATGAAGTTCAACTAAAATCAAAAATATTAATTTAAAAAAATATATATTTACGAAATCGTACTAATAAAATATAGAAGTTAAATTTAAGAAAGGAAATTATTATTTATGATTTCAAAATTACAAAAGGGAATTCTAGGAAATCAGCAGATTGTCAATACTAACCAGTCAGAACTATTTAAAACCAATGCTTAGAATGGATTTAATTTAGGTGCACGCTGTAATAAAGTCAGAAGAGACGTGATAATGAATAATAATACATTAATAATAACTGCATGTTAGGTGCAGATTATCTCCTGATAACATTTATTTGTCAGTCACAGAGTGATTTATGTAATACATAGGTATTTAAACCGCTCAGATTTAAAATAAGCAAAGTATGATTTATTCGTTTCAAAATTTTCCCGCAACATCTACAGATTCTATGGGTATCTATAGAATGGGAATATTTTTAACTGGAATGTTTTTGAACACAAATATCATAAAATTATGAGATTAAAATTTTATTCTTTTTAGAAATTATATGAAATATTTGAAACTTATTTTAGTATTTTTGGTAATGAAAATATTTTTTTTTACAAAAAAGTCATAGTCACATGATTTTAATCGAATAAACTATTTTTCCTACCAAAAACCAATGAAAGAAAGAAATAATTTTAAGATTAATTTAAAAAACCAGAAAATTAAAAATAATTATTCTAATTTTTTTATTACCAAATAATACCTATATAAATATAAATATGTAATCAAAATATGTATGTATTTGGAAAGTAAATTTTTAATAACAAAATCTTATTCATTATACCTACTATATACATAGGTACATGCATGTTTGTATGTATGTTCGAATAAAGTTTAAGAACCACGTAAAAATATATTTTAAATCTTAGCGATTTCTAAAATTTTTTTGAAATTTAATGTTCGTCCCTTTTTCTGAGTCAGGTCCTTAGGGATGCTGGAATTAAAGTGAATGGGGTATGTAAGAATAACTGAAAACACTTGCTCTAATTTCTCAAATAAAAATTCTAAGAAATCACACATATATTTAATCAAAAGCAATTTATCTAATGTGTAGTATTTCTACCGATTTATTTTTTATCTCTTCTTCCTAAATAACCATTAAAAACAACAATATAAGAGAAGGAGAAAAAGTAGAAAATGACTGATAATTTTTATATGTAATTATGTTTACCTTTCCTGCTGCTTTTTTATAACGCCTGGTTGCTTCATTAATTAAATCCTTCACCAAGAGATTTCCATCGCCACAAGGCACTAAAATGCGTGTGTCACCAAAGCAAACGGTGACTTTCATGTTGGCAAAACTCACGTTTTTCTTACTTTCTTTTTCAAAACAATAATAAATTCAAACACAACCAAATTAAAAGCAAACACAATTACTTGACACAACTAAAGTATGCTAGAGTTTATTGTTGTTGTTTTTTCCCGCAAAATAACAAAATCGTTCTTATTTACTTAATTTGAAATATTATTATTTCTCTTCACTTGATGATTCTCTTTTATTATCTTTTTTATAACTATTATTATGAATTTTTCTTTGAAATTGCATTCACATAAAACGTATTGCGGCGTATACTAGGTTAGTGTTAAAGTTGCTGTTGTTGTTATCGTTAGAAAAATAATCAACGTGAAAAAGCAGCTGCATTGTTAAGAATTTTGGTGGTTCTTATAGCTGTTTGCTTTTGATGTTGTTGCTTTTTTGTTGTTTAATATAGCACAGGGTTGTTACTACGAATTAGTAATAAACTAGTAAAGGGAGATTGCGTGTACATGTTTGCATGTGTGTCCCTGACTGAAGGTTTACTTGAGAGCGAAAGAGAGTTTGGGTTTTTTGAAATTAAAGGACACTTGATCAAATAGGAAACTTTGTTCACTTTATTTATTACCAGCACACTTGCTAGAAAGAGACCACAATACAAAACAAAATTTTATTAATAAAATACCAAAATTTAGTGATCCTCTACTAAAGATAAATTTTTATGGTTTGCTTTTGTACCTATAAATTTATTGTATTTAATTTGTTTAAACCTAGGCTTTGTGTTTGTTGGAGTTGTTAATGATTTGTATATATTTTTTCTAATGATTCATTTTTTGTTCACAGAATTATTTTGAGGAATGTTTGGGCCGAAAAAGCTTTAAAACACACTTTAATAATTTCGAAAACATTTTACCTATATTATTAATAAATTTACGCAATTGATTTCAAAACTTTTTTTATTAATATGATAGACTATAGATAGATTTTTCAACCAACATTAATTATGTTGATTTTTTATTTACTTTATTACTCAAACTGTTAACTTGTTTTTCTTATTTTTATTGTTGTAGTTTTTGCACTTTGTTTTAGCACTATATTAAATCGTTTTCTGTTGTAAATTATTTTGGATTTCGTTGTTGTTTAATATATAAAATAAACATTTCGTTGAACTATTGCTAATATATTTTTTCTATAATTACAAATTTCGTTAATTTTCTATATTTAATTGTTTGCTTTAGTTCTCTTTTTTTTTTGTTATAATTTCTACATTTTTAATGATACACTAACGCGCGCGCTCTTTCTTTTAACGACTTTACACGTTCATGTCAACAACTCGTTTGTCGTGTAACGTATTTTTTCGATTTTGTTTTGTTAGTTTTTTTCTTATTTCGCTTACCTGTATTTTTTCATTCTTGTAGCTTTGTCGCTTACAGTGTTGTATTTCACATTCAACAAAATTTGGCTACTCTGTAGTAAATACTAATACACCACACACCCTGTAAACTTAGCAGCCTTGACAACTCTAAACAACTACACGTGAATAGAAATGTCAAAAAATTTTGTTTTGTTTTCTTTAAGCTGCACTAATTCGTAACATTTTTTTGTAAAATCCTTAAATTATTAAAGAAAATTGAATTGAAATGTCTGTCAAAATAAAAAAACAAAAGAAAATTAAGGAAAGTTTAAATAAATCCCAGAAAAAATTACAAACAAACACAAATTTGAACGAAACTGCTTTAAGTGATAATGAGGAAGAGGCTGCGGAGGAAATTGTTGCAGCAACAAGTGGAGACTCTAAAGATGCAGAAATAGATGATGGCTCTGGCTTGGCTCATGAAAGTTCTATGGAAGAGGATAATGACGATGAAATGGATTTGGGTAGCTTACATAAATCCGGCTTAGAAAAAATCAAAAAGAAACGAAAAAAGGGCATTATTTATATCTCAAACATACCCAAACACATGAACGTTACACGCATCAGAGAGTTTTTAGGGGAATATGGTAAAATAGGAAGAGTGTATTTACAACCGGAAAAACTGCCAGGAGGTAAGGATATATAAAACTAAAAATTGTTTTCAACGAATTAGTTTTCATATCTATCGCGTAACAATTATGAATAATAGATGTAGTGAAAAATCGTGATTTACTCCGACCAAAACGGGGTTTATACTCAAGTAAACAAACATGTTGTAATGTTCAAAATCGTAATCGTATTACATTCAAAATCGAACAAAAAGTCTATTAAATTTTTTTAAAACTTCAATCTAGAAGTAATCCTCCCATGGCAGTAAACCGAACGAGATCAACTTTTTCGTTTTTAAAACAAAAATCGAAACCGAAATATTAATCGTTTTATTTTCGAGTAAAAAAACTTATTTTAATGTATAAAACCGTGCGATTTGCTAAATATAATTTTTTCGTTTGTTCTTTTTTGAAATTTCATTTACAAAACAGGATGAACGTAATGTTAATATTATACAGCTAGGACGAATATTCACAATAATAGGAAAAATAGTTCATATTTGTAAAAATATGAAAAAAATATATTTTATGACCGCCGTTTTAACTTTAATTTAAGTCTTACTGCCTATGACTACATTACTTTTATTTAGATATTTATTTATAATTTTAGGTGTCGATTACAAATGGCAACCGAATCTCACGTTTTCTTCAAAAAGTTAAATTATTATATTTTTCCGAAAATGGCCTATACTCGATATAAGTTTACTGTCTATGTTTTAATTCATTGGTATAGGTTTTGGACTAACTTTTACTATTACGTAGACTTCGTCGATAAAATTTTTCTTAATACTTTAGACTTTATTAGAGGTACAAATTATTACAATATAGTACAATTATTAGAGGTACAAACACGGTATTAAAAAATCTCAAGAACCGAATATTTCTGTAAAATTTATAGATTGATTTAATTCAGATTTGATTTCATATTTGAGTTTTCTTCCTTTGTGTTGAAATTTTCATACAAACATAAATTATTTCATAATAATGTACTTTAACAGAATAAATGATTCAAACCAATTGCTAATATATTTAAATATAGTATATGTATATATATTATCTATACGTAAATACTTTTCAATTGAATTTAAATTGTTTTAAACCACAACTTATTGCGTCTAAACTCTAAATCTAGATTAAAAACAACAATGCTTTAACTTTCAATAGAATTTTTCTGCTGTGATATTTCCATAAGTAAATTAAAATGTATGTATGTACATATGTACATATAAATAACTTATATTCATATGTGAGGAAATGTTCAAAATACTTGAAATATAATTTCATTTTAACACTTAGCAAAATTGTATTTGAATAAGTTTAAATCAAAGGTTTAAATAAAAGACCAATTCATATATTGTTTAACAAATTTTACAAAATATTTTAAATATGTATATACATATGTATGTATTGTATATTTCTAGGTGATGATAAAAAGAAGAAAAAACGTAAACCCTTTGCCCGTCACTTCACCGAAGGTTGGGTGGAGTTCGAGTCGAAGCGTGTGGCTAAACAAATTGTGCCTTTATTGAATAATAAACAAATTTCCTCGCGTAAAAAGTCACAATTCTTTGATTATCTCTGGAGCATGAAGTACTTACCACGTTTCAAATGGTGCCATCTTACCGAACGCATGAACTACGAACAGGCGGTACACAAACAACGTCTGATGACGGAGGTGTCACAGGCACGCAAGGAAGCCACATTCTTCCAAAATAATTTGGATAAGAGTGA
This sequence comes from Bellardia bayeri, assembly GCA_950370525.1. Lineage (NCBI taxonomy): Eukaryota > Metazoa > Arthropoda > Insecta > Diptera > Calliphoridae > Bellardia > Bellardia bayeri. The sequence continues at coordinate 99,000,865 of OX493266.1, forward strand.
ATTTATTAAGAAAAAAGAAAAGATCAAGCAAAAAATGGAAGAGAAAAAGTTAAAGAAACAACAGGGAGAAGTGTAATCAGATAAATAAATAAGTAAATAAAAACAAATGTAAATTTGAATATTTAATTAGTGAATACAAATGCAATCAAAAATGCAAACAGTGAAAAGTATAATTGAATTTATCACAAAAATACAATCTATTTTTGCGCTCAATAAATCACAACACACACATACTTTATGTATTAGTATTAACAATGATGACAAATTCAAGAACAAGTTGTACTTGGACTAATGCTTCAGTTAAGCTCAAAAAAACAAGATTTTCTCATTGCAATAGCAACAAACCAAGTTTAAACGAAGTTTTGATTTCAACAAAGGCCATTACAAATGCCATTTGAAAGAAACAATTACAGTTACTTGTATTTTTTTCAATAAAGTCTTAATAACTTTTAATTGTATTTATAAACTTAGGTATTGAGATTTATTTTTATCATTACATATAATACTTATTAAACCAGTTTAAATTAAATTTTAAAAACGATAAGTAAATACACTACATATAATCAAACTTAAATAACAAAAAATAATATACAATATAGTTGTTTTAACAAAGTAGAAGTAGTAAAATATATACAAATAAAGAGAAAAATAATTATTTTTGTGTAAAAAAAGCTAACTTATTCCTTAAATTCTTTTATGATTTGATTAATACTTTCATAGGTTCCGGTGATAATGCCCAGAACAGCAATAGCCATGATTAAAATATTTTTCAAATACAACCATGTATTCAAACCTTTGGGTCTTTGAGCTCTAATGGCAAAATCTACAAAAACCGGAAAAACAAAGGCCAAAGAAGTGGAACAGAAAGCACCAATTAGCGATATAAACAAATGCAATTTGGGCACCAATAAAGCAACGCCAACTGTAGGACAATAAATGAAAAATAAATTAGTTATGTGTTATTGAGTTATTTAAGAATGATATTGTTGTACTCACAGGTAAATAACACCATTATGAATCTTAAAATGACTTGAATAGTAATGGGATATTTTTGGGCATTAGTAAAATTTTGTTTCATGGGTGGCCAGATGATTTTAATCATAATAAAGAATTGAATAGGATAGCCAAAGAATACACCTAGAGCGGCAGCGATTTTGACAACTTGAGATAATCTAAAATTAAATTTGAAATGATTTCTTTTTTTATTATTTATGAAATCTTGTTTTCTAGCAACAGATTGATGTTCTAATTAATTTAAAATATTTCTGTCAATATTCTAGTTTTATAAACGTTTTAAATTTAAAAATGTTTATACTTACGTATTATTTGGATCCAAATTTAAGGTAATACTGCCATCAACATCTTCGCCCCATCTAAGATAACTGATAAAACCGGTTATAATGAAAATCGTGGTAATTCCCACCATTGTAAGATTTAGAACGCCATAACGACTGTTGAATTTTTCCGGTTGCTTCATGGCATTGCGTAATGGTAAAATCAAGGCAATACCTTCAAAGGAAAATAGGGCAGTGCCAAAGAACAAAGACATTTGGGGGCCATTGGTAAATAAATGTCTCTCAGATGGTGAAGGCATTGGACCATCGGATACGGCTATACTAAGCGTTGCTACCATACCAAAGATTAAAGAAAAACTGGCTATGGCAGACACGGGTGATATATATTTAAGGTTGGTCATCAGTGAAGGCAGCATAGCGGGTAGTAAACATAATAGCATAGTAAGATTGAAGGTTATACTATATCCATATGATTCTAAAATCTGAAAGGGGAAAGTAGTTTTTCATTTAATTTATTTTTTATTTTTATTTCAAACATACCTGATGTAAATTTTCGGTTATAAATACAAAATAAATTGAACAGAAGCCAAATTGTGTCACACACAAAAACGTTTCCACTATTACTCTCATAAGTTTGCCTAAACGTCTAAATGGCTTGGGACCATATTCAAAGCACTTCTCCACCGTATCGGGATAATCATAAAATGTGGCGCCCTTTGTCCGTTCCACCGCCAATATGGAGCCAGCAATTAACATTTGTTCGCAGTGAACACATATCACAGCTATTATTGGTAAAAATATGATGGAACCAGCCAAGCCACCATTTTTAAAACAATCACCCATGGCAAAGAGACCAGCACCAACGCTGCCCTTAAATAAATGAATAGCTGTTTCCATTTGGCTATACAAATGTTTAGTTTTTTTTTTTTTTTATTGTTTCATTGTAAAAAAAGAAACATTTCCAAATAACTTACCTGGTTCTATGGGTTTTCTTTGTTGTGGCTTCTACATCATCGGTTTCACTAGCGGCCTCTCGTGCTTTTGGTGTTTGTAATTCTAGAGGGATTTCAGTCTTTGGACTTGGTAATTCTTGTGGTATACCCATTTTTATGTTTTGTGTGTGTTTTAAAGATTTTTGTCTAATTAGGTTTGTATTTTATTTTATTTGTTAATAATTAAAAATTTATTTTATTAAGTAAAAATTATAAATTAGGACCAGCCTTAAACATTTATGTCGACTAAAACGATACAAGAGAAGAAGTAAAATAAATTAGTTAGAAAGAGTCAAACATACTGGTGACTGATTTAATAACAGTAAACTGTTAACGGAATTTATATTGTTATAAGTATTCTATTGTATTGAAATGAAATTTAATCGATTAATTCAAATTTGCTGAGAATTTAAAAAATTATACATATGTATGTATATTCCAAAACATGTTATTTGTTCCATTAACCTTTTAAGATTCTCATCAATTGTTTTCAATAAGTTGAAATTGAGAGACTCAAAATTTATATTGAGAAATAAAAAATTGAAATTCAGAAAAGCAAATTGATATTGAGACAAAAAAATGTTAGAAACATGATGTAACTATACAAGGTGAGTGCAAATCGGCAACACAATACAGAAACAACAGGCATTTTGTTTGTGTAAAATAATGTACTACTTTCAAAAACACTTTTGACTTATGACTTATGTAAGTAAAGTCAGTCAGCTGTGCTACTGCACTCGCCTTGTATAGTTACACCATGGTTACACATGTAAATTAATAAATTAATTAAATTTCAAATATTTTACTTATTAAATACCTAACGAAATGAGTTACAAATCTAATACATTTTTTTAATTCTCAATTTCCAAAAGTTGATAGTGAGAAAATTCTCAATATTAATTTGCATTTCTCATTATTAATTTGTATTTTACATTTTCAATTTGCTTTTCCGAATTTCAATTTCTTATTTCTCAATACCAATTTGGATTTCTGAATATCAAATTGTATTTTCTCAATTTCGACTTGAAAATGTGTAGAAAGGCTAGAGAGCCAAATCTTTTAAAGTTCCTTCCTTTATTATCTAGTCACTCACTTAAATAAAAAAGTGATATTTGTTATATGATTAAAACAATTGAATAAGTAATTTGAATTTTATTGTTGAAATCAAATTAGACGTCAGCACCGAAATCTTCAAATGCAGTTATGTAGTCGGTATCATGGTGTAATTACACAAGGTGACAAATGCAACATAATACGGAATCAACAGGGATTTTGTTTGTGTAAAATAATGTACTACTGTCAAAAACACTTCATAAAGTATTACTTTTGACATAAGTAAATTGTAAACAAAGTCAGTCAGCTGTGCTACTGCACTCACCTTGTATAATTACACCATGGTTGGTATTTAATCATGATAGCCAATGCATTCGGTTTCCAAAATCAGCCGCATGTATTGTTTGTTGTAGATAAGATATCAAACAAATAAGTACGATTAATGATAAATTAGAAATGATTGAACTGTATTGAAATTAAGTAAATAAAATGTTTGAAATACATATAAATAAGAACACTTTTAATTGACAGTTTTTCCAGATCCACCATAAATCCGAATATTCACTTTTAAAACTTGTAATTTTGTAGTTTCAAACAATTTTTAGCATGTCGGCAATGAGTACTAACTAATTTAATTGCATAAATTAAACTTTAATGAGTCATTCCAATAACAATAAATGTTCCTATAAAGTATGCTAAAATGACTCAAGATATAATTGTATTAACTCAACAAATCGCCATAAATATATAGAGCATCATTCATTTCCTAGATTTTACAAATATTAACACAGAGAGGACATCACTGCGACAGAAAGTGTGATACAGTAACTGCAGAATTTATTCGGGGTTTCTGTAAGAACTGTTATATAGAAAATTTGGAATTAGCTTGTTTCACATATACATACTCGTATATATCAGTCAGTATCTCGTATGTCATAATGAAATTCTATTCCTCAAAAATGTACTCTGGTTCTCAGGATAAATAGTTATATAAAACATTAAGGAGTTTGAACCACATACATACTTAAGGATATATATTAAAAATTTGTCTGTTTTGGTTTATCAAAATATAATTCTAGTTACCTCCAAAATATTAGTTGATTACAATGAATATGAAAAAGTTGTTTTAGGTTTATAAATATTAATACGAAATTATATTTCAATTTAAATATAACGGTTTGTAACGGTTGGCATCAACATTTTTAGAAACCATGTATAGCAACATTAAACATGATTATCAACATTTGCAGTAGTAGAAGTTTCTTTTTACAAACATTGTTGATAACACTGTTATCAACATAGTCGAGCAGTATGGCAACATTAAGTTTTAACGGCTTCTGCTGGGAACGATGAATTTTTGGTCGCGAATATTCGTCTCTAAGTAACACACAATAATGGCGTCGGCCGAATTCGTCATATGCGGCGAATTCTTTCTTTGTTTTCGTCTTTATTGTGCTTCATACCACGAATTTACACAGCGAATTGTCACCAACTAGTTCGTGGTGCTGGGCGAAAGTCGTCGTCCGTTCCAGTTGTGTTCCTAGCATTTGGTTGAACATTCTAGACAATAACTTTCTAGTATTTCATCTCCCAACTATCCAGTGAGTTTCAAGCAGTGAGTTTATTGTGATTCACGGGTGGATTCACACGCTGCGCAGATGTGTTGCCATATAGAATCTAGTTACATTACAGGTACATTATATAGGTGCTCATGATATTCATGGTTTTTATGATACTTCACTATTAAATTTTCTATTAAAATGACCACATAGCATTAATTTATTTAAAATTATAACAACAATTTGCTTTCTTTTGAATTTACAGTTATTTATTCGCAGTGTTGCCAAACATTTTCTGTAATCCCATAAAATGAAATTTCATTGTGTCTACATTGCAATACAAAAGAAAAGAAGAAATGCCAAATTTGTCGCTTCGTTTCACGAAACCTGCTAAAATAGGAACCCATACTCTCCACTACGTATTTCATCTATAAACTCGAGTCGCAGGAGAAAAATCACAGGTAAAAGTCGCAGCGTGTGTGTTGAAGTAAAGTGTAAAAGAGTATTAAAAGACGGATTTATTTTGTACATTTAAATTAATAAAGCGCTTTTATCTTGCAATTAAAAAGAATCCGTTTTTAAAGAGCAAAAACGTAATAATATTTTAAAGTGTACAGAAAGAATCAAGTTTAGTACAGAATCTATATTTAAAATCAATTGTCGAATAAACACAATTCCTTTAAATATTGAAACAAATTTAAATTAGATAATTTTTAAATTAAACCCATTTAAACAAAGGTTTTTTAAAGTTATTTGGTTGTAAAATCATAAATTCAATTGGAACATATACATACATATAGTATGTTTAAAATAGAAATATGTACACATTTTTTTGGTTTCTTAGGATAGGCATTTAAACTTTTCAAGAATCTTAAATTAGTTTCGTAAAAATGTTTTTAATTAAAAATTCTAAACAGCTAAAATTTGTTAATTTTTAAAATTTACCATTCTGAAATAAATGATAAACTGTAAATTCTAGTGAGATTGTTTAATTTTGAGAGAAAATATAAAAAAAAAGAAGACAGTCTTCAATTTATTTTATTAGTACAAATTTATAAACAATTATAAAAACACACTCTGAGTTTTAATTATTATTTTGGGAGACATTTTTGAACTTTAGCTTGTTTTTATTTTCATGTTCTTTTTTAGAAATTTGTGTTCAAATTTGATTTTTTTTCATGAAATCTGATTTCAAAAAACCCTTATCAAAATTGGCTGAATAAAAATATTTTAGGTTTCAGCTAAGTTTAACCAAAACATTGTTAGTCTACACACTAAAAACCATTCCTTAAAATCTATTTAAATTCTTTTAAAAACCCGTGACTTTCTTTTTCACTTGTAAGCACGCATAACATGGTGTTTAAATTTAAATTTTCACTTTAAATATTTTTAAATTACAGTTTTTTTTTGACAATATAATAATTTTTTTTATATTTATAATCTACAAGTTATAAAAAATTACCACATAAATTTATGTAAATTTAAAAATTGAATCAGTTTTAGCAAATTTAAAAGGATTTAAAATGTAACGATCCTTTTAGAGTTTAAAAGCATCGCTTGACTTGAACGTTGTGCACACGTTAATATTTTATTTAACACTAATTTTAACAATTAACTTTACCAATTTATAACTCACAATTTAATATTAAGTGTTAAAATCTGCGTAAGGTAAGTTTTTGTTTTACTTTTATCTACTCCGCAATGTTATTAAGCCACTTTACTTCGAGTGTCTCAAAATATTCAATCTAAGATTATGGTAATTTATACACTCTACAGAACAGCCAGGCAGTGAGCAATTGAGTTGGTTACATGTGGGAGGAAATTTATAGAATATGGATTTGAAAGAGTGCATGGATTTCAGTTGGTTAATTAATGTTAACTTTAAATGAACAATTGCAATGTTGCAATAAAATTTTTACTTAACTAGTATTAACTCATGGTATGTATGTATGTATTACAGAAGAAAAATTTATTTAACAATTGCTTAAATACATTCAACCCATTAAATTATATTCCTACCCACCAGTCCACCCTCCACCTTTTTGTCATCAAAATATTTCAGTCACATCAAACTAGAAAAGCTTTAGTCAAACTATGTGTGTATGTATGTATTTATATATGTATGAGTGTTTTTTCCGAAATTTTTTTCCTCTTAAATTAATAAGAAAATTGTATGTATTGTAATTTTCTTGTTAATTGCTTAATAGCTTTGTTAAACTAATTCGATTAGTCTCCCACAGATTCGATAAGATTTGTCAACGATGCAACCATCAATAAACGATTAGAGCTAATAACACACTCGTAAATATTAGTGTGACGTACCGCTTTACCTTTAAATACAGGCCCAAAACAGTTGATTAGAAATGAAAACAAATCATAAACAAAATTTTTTTTACATATACTGGGTGTAGGGTATTATTAAGATTGACCGACTATACTTTCTTACTTGTTTATTTGATATTTTTATTACCTGACTAACCAAATATTTATTCTTAAAATTGTAATAGGCAATTTATTAATTTATGTACATATACATATATGTACATATGTACCTATATATGTATGTACATATCTATATGTATATTTGTTCGAAAGATCTAGAAGAGGAACTTGTTGTGCTCTTTGTTTTACACGTCTATCGATATGCTGGAGAACGATCAATACACAACATGTAGGAGAGTAAAGTATATACATCGCATTGCACCCTAAATACAAAAGGGTCACAACTCAAAATTTTCCAAAACTGATTTTTTTCCATAAATTAATTCAGAGTACACATCTCTAGCTACTGCAACAATTTCTTTCACATCACTATCTTTTTAAACTGGAAAAATACAGTCTGTTTTTATGTTGAGTGTGTTGTTTGTGCTCGATAAAGTTTTTTGTCTCTCCTGGAAATTTTAGTGTTTTGAGTGACCCTTTTGTATTTAGGGTGCGATATAATCTCTTTCTATGGGGTTTGAGCGGCAGAAGAATGTCGCTTGATGCGTAATTTTTTCACGTTTCATTTCCAATTTCCTTCGACGTTATAATATGCGTAGAAATAAATAGGCATTGTTGTGAGGACTTTATATTGAACTAGGGAGTTCTCCTTCCAAACTTCAAATTCAAACTATTCTTCCGCAGATGGCAGTAATATTTTTCACACACATTCGTGTGACCACAGACCAGAACTTAGGCTCGCAAATATGGATATTGAGTAATCGCTAAATATTTACCTTGCGACAATATACGCTTAAACACAAATAAGACTCAGTTGGTTTATTAAAACACAAACGACTCGAGAATTCACCAGTTGCAGGTGGGTGGGTGTCAATCATTTAATTGTAGTTACATAGTAGAATGTAGCTGCCTGTTGGAATCGTCATATCTTTGATATTGCAAAAAAAAATATTTAGGTGCTTGGGTTTTATTTAGATTTTTTCTGATAATGATATACAATACACATATCTATAAGGGAAGAATAAGAAAAGTCTAGTTTGGAGCTGTTGGACCGGGTTCAAAAATGCCAAGAGCATCTTAACGGGACAAAATTTATATTCTTGACTTTGACTTTATTGACGAGACGTTTGCTTATCCTTCTTTTACAGATATCAACTGCACGTTGCTATTGAATATCGCATGTCAAGTATCAAAAAAAACTACTGCAGAATATGAATTGTTTAATGATGTTCAATACAGGGACCAAATTACCGCATTCGTGATCGAATGAGCTATCGTATCGAAAAATGATTTCGATATCGAAATTATGATAAAATGTACTAAATGTCTTGCTCGATATCGAATGCCATAATCTCAAATAAGAAAATTACGATCAATTTTACTCGATATCGAATTCGGTAATTTGGCCCCAGTTCTATTAAACTCTTACACAATATTTTATATGGAAACTTTGTTTCACAATATTTTATAAATTCACAATTTGTTTATGAATATGGGAGTTTTAATTTCTTCTTTCAGTTTACAAATTTAAACGCCTTTTAGTTGTTCTCTAGTCAAAATTTTTAGATATTCCCTTAATAAAATGTCCTTTTAAATGTGTCAAGGTTGTGGGTCTTCATTAGTTACAATAGTTGTCCTTCAAACCGGTAAGTTAATCAAGAATAACATGGAAGTTTTTAACTCAAGATTATTATTTTTTGTACCTAAATATTCTTTAAATCATTATTTATAGGCATGTGGCATTGCAAATTTTGCAAATTGTAATATGTATCTGTAAAAATCTGTCACATGTTCATTAAAGCAGACCTATTGGGAATACAATTATTTGTTTAACACGACATTTGTTGGGACTTAAACATGTCTTCGAAATCATTAACGTTTATTGTTTTTTATTTTTTTTGATATTTGTAAAACTGAAAAATTATGAAAAAAAAACATGTAATACAGTTTGAATAAAAACAGAACAAAATACAAAATACGTTTTAATAAATAAAAAAACCTGTATTACACACTACTCCCTACCAATTCGCCGCAATTGATGATTTGTTAAATGGTTACGATCGTAACCTGTATTTATACCCTACACCAGCATAGTGGGGTGGGTGTATTAAATTTGTGCTGATGTTTGCAACGCCAATAAATATAAGTACAATGCCCACCTTAAAATATACCGAACGATTTCCATCCGTCTGGCTGGCTGTTCATGTAAAGCTTGTGCGCAGAGTACAGCAATTTTAAAGATATTTTCCATAAAATTTAGTACGCAATATTTTTTCGGGATTGAAATTGGTTGAAATCGGTCATTATTTCACCTAGCCCCCATACAAATGTCCTCCAAAAACAGAGGTTTATCAGTCATAAATTTTGATTTATGCACATATCCAAACAAATTTCGCCACAAACAAGTTGTCAATGAAGCCTTATCACATTTAAAAATTTTGTGCATATCAGTCAATAAGTGACCATAGCTTAACTCTCTTAAACATTTTGGTATCCAAATAATATTCAACACAAATATGTATGTCTCATATATACACAAATCATTCGGCCCAATTTTCTCTCATATAAAGCCCACTTCCGATAATCGCCATAAATATCTCAAAAATATTGGTATACAAAAACAATTCAACACAAATAAGTTTCACATATACTCGTATATGTAGGCACAAATATCATGACACCTAATTTTATAACGGTCAGTCGAAAATTATTCAAAGCTCTCATATAAGATAATCTTCGAAAATTATTTTATCAAGTACTGTATATGTATAAAATATATTGGCTGTAGGGTATTAGATATATGATCGGGCTTGACCGACTACACTTTCTTACTTGTTTAAAATTGAATGTATGTCTGTCTGTCAATTTTTGGAATTGATTCTTAACTGGCTGTAATTTGATTGCAAAAACTGCGTATTTGTTTTAATTGTATAATTAAATAGCTGCTAATTAAAAACGCTTCTTAATTTGTTTTAGGCAAATATGTAATTAGAAAATCTATACTATTCTTTTTGTAAGAACTTTAGTAAACAATTATGTATGCTGTTGCGAAAATAAAATATTATGTATAAGATTAATATTGTAAGATTGGCAAATAGTTTAACTGCCGTATTCATAAAAAAATAAAGTAGGTTTGAAGTGTGCTTTTAGACAAAGTTTTCATACAAAATTTTCTTAAAGTACACTTGAAGTCTACTTTAATTTTTTATGAATAAGGGCATAAGACTGTTAAGTTTTCTCTTTATAATAATATGTATAAGAAACAAGTCGGAAAATTATATTGTGGAAATTACAAACGAAATGACAAACTTATATATACCCTTCTCATGTAGGTGAAGGGTATAATATTATCTTAATTATTTAGTCAGTCAAAACAAGTCGTAATGTTAAATAAGAGACGACATAGCGATATGTATTAATTTTATAGTGTGAGTGAGTGAGTATCAAACATGTAAAGAACCTTCATTATTACTATGCACTTGTACTTAAATTAATAATATTGATTTCCTGATATATTATCGCTTAACTTATGAGCAAACAATTCAATGGTAAACGTTTAAAAATCTCTATGAGGTAATAAAATCAAACTTGCCGCCTGACCCACGATGTCGAACGATAACGTTCGCTTAGATAAGACTTAAGACACAAACTTTTTATCGTATCTATTTTTTACTCAATCAAGTTTGTTTATTCCACTATCAAGTTTGTGTCTTAAGTCTTATCTAAGCGAACGTTATCGTTCGATATCGTGGGCCAGGGGATTAAGCTATAATATGTATGAGTATTTGTTGCACGCATGCATTTGTTTTAAAAAAAAACTTTGCATTACCTTCAAATCTCCCTAAATTATTGGCTGCTCTTTGAACAGTGTTAGGCTTTGGTTAGTTACTCGTATGTATGTTATTCTATTATTTTCACTGATTTTTATTTATTTTCTTTTTTATATCAGTTAAAAAGAAGTTGAACTTTAATAAAATACTTAATAATTACTGTGTTCGATAATAATTCATTTGTGGCTATCACTTTTGAAATCAGTAAAAGTTGGGATAATATTTAGATTCATGCATCAAATTAAAAATGTGTCAAATAAAAAACTGACATATCAACAAGTACTTTAATAAACTTTAAACATTCACTCTAGTGACTGGCTTATTAAAGATAACAAACAATGAATAACAAATTATACATATGTAAGTTAGCAACGCTATGAATACCCATGTTATTTTGATGGCCGACATGAATGCCCATACTAATGATAATATGCTTGGTTGCAATTTTTGGTAAATTTGTTTTGAATTATATTGGATTAAATTTCGATTATATTTCATTTGGTCAATGCTTCGGTTATTTGTGACAAATATTTGATCAGCTTTAAATATTATTGCATTTGCGTTGATTGGCTAATTTATGGAAAAGTTTGTAAAGTTTTTATATGATTGGTCAGCTATTGTTTTGTTACAGCAAATTTTAATTTTAAGTAATTTTATTCAATAAATCATTCTATGTCGAATCACCTAATTGAGTAGTTTATTTTAAAGAGGTTCATAGAACCTAAGCAATTAACTCAAAGAAGTAACTTGTATATAGCTGCATTTAAACTTCGGCAGAGACACAGTATATATACTGCCAAGTGTTTAAAAGTGTAAAAACAAATTAAACAAATACCTATACTATGTACTAATTACATTACAATTTTCATTCAATTTCGATTGCATTGAAGCATTCAAAGTTTGTATCTAATACCATTATTCATTCATTGAATAAAGAATAAATTCTGTTAATAATTAAATCTTGAGTTGAGAATACAAACTAAAAGTTGAAACCCACCATTAATACGGGCATTCGATTTGTATAAAAACACTAGCTGAACCCGGTGTGCTTTGCCACCCCCTCTGAGGTAAAGCCGTTAATGTAAAAAAGTTGTAAAAAAGTAGGCGCAGAAGTGTGCATGGTCGAAAAATATTATCATGTAATAAGTATTCCTGAGTCAAAGCTGCACGCTGTGAAAATTTAAGATTGGTTAACAGGTCTAGCCTCCAATATATCGCAAACAAATGGGCGTGCTCCTCCCACTTTTCATTTGGTACGTATTTCTATTTTTAGGTGTGTTTTTAAACCATAATATACAAAGTGTGTTAAAAGACAATGTTCATTTTTATTAATTGTGTTTGTGTACATTTAAATAAATTTCTTCAAACTACTTGACGCTTTTATTTTGCAAATAAAAAGAATCCGGTTTATTTAAAGGAACCCGTTTTTAAAAGCTAAAAACGTAACATACTAATAAAATTTACGCTAAAATTGAATAATAAACACATAGTCTTAACAACAGTGTTGTTTTTGTAATTTTTATTCCACATATTAGGTGGAGGGTATTTAAGATACGGCACAGCCGCAGTCTAAATTGTTGTTTTTAATTATTTGTTGACATATTTACTCAGAAACATATTTAAACTTTTTCATTTTCAGTTTGTTATTGTTATAATTTAATATAATAATATAAAAACCATATTAATACAAATCGCGATAATTTTATAATTTCAAATAATTGACTTTAATTAGATTTCGTTTTAATAGTTATTTATGAAATTAGAACGACATGAGGCGAACGGAAAAAAATTATCACAAAAAATTATTTGCAATATTAATTATTTTATGCACTTTACTAATTTCGTTTGTTTTAATTAAAACGTATTGTTTTTCCGCTATTCGTACCGAACACATTCAGAACTCAACACAGACTCAGAGTTTCAAAAAGTTGGCTTAAAAAACAGTAAGAACAAAAAGACAACAGGCAAACAGAAAGCGGGCAATATTTATATGTACATACGAGTATGTATGTATGTGTGTATATAAAGGTAACAATAATAAATATTTAAAGCTATAAATATGTATGTACATTTATATGTAGATTAAGTATCTGCATTTGTATGTATCAAACCAAATCTTTAAGCAATGATAATAAATCTGTAAATTATTCAAACTTTCGATAACAACGAGGTTGCAAACTTGGTCAAAAAAAAAATGGATTTTCATTAAACTTGTTTACAACATTTCTTTATTGAGATTTTCAATTTGCCATAGAAACACAAATAAATCAATTTCAGTTACTAAAGCGGAAATACTTGGAACTTTATTCGAATATTATTTATTTATTTGATCTACCTTCAACTTGATTATTACAATTCAAGCTGTTGTCCGTATTTAGATCGCAACATGTTGGATTAGCCAGACATCAAATTCAATTTCAAGTTCGGGGTCAATTGCCTTTTGCGCAGGCGCTACAAATTAATTGTAATGCATACATAATTAATATTGAAACAACGTAATTATATTATTTTTAGTCGTTGTTAAATGTTTTTTGAAAAAAGAGCTTTTTCAAGCTCAAGTTGAGCTTTACTATCAATTATGATCACCAAATTTGTTTGTTAGTTTTATGTAGTATTAATGTTGCCATATTATTAAAAATTCAATTAAAACAGCGTTTAAAAAGCTTTAAATAATGCATATTAACTAAATAACGAGCACTTTTTTGTTACTTTTTTATATCCTAAAAAGCTTTTTAAAAATACACTTTTAGCCTGTCTAACATACATACATATATGTATTTATAAAATATCTTTATCGAAATAATAGAAAACACACTTTCAGTGTGAGATCAGTATTAATTAAGCTATAATGTTCCTTATTTTGTTAATGTTGTCTGAAAAATACAGTGCGGGTCAATTTTATAAAGGCTGCACATTGTTCGCAGGTTATTGAATTTTATTATAAAAAAATCGTGCTCAGATACGTTATATGATGATCCACTTTTATTTATCGGAAAATTGTGTTGACGAAGCTCATTTCTGGTTGAATGGATACTTAAACAAGCAAAATTGTTATATTTGGTGTGAAGAGCAGCCAGAAGCATTGTAAAAACTGCCAATGCATCCCGGAAAATGTAGTCTTTGGTGTAGAGTATGGGCCGGTGACATCATTGCTTCGAACCTTTTCAAAGACGACAAAGGCAGGAACGTTACTGTGAATTTCAAGCGCTATAGTGCGATTATTAAAATTTTTTTTTCGGAAGAGCTAGACTTGTATTTTCAACAAGACATCACAGTACGCGAAACAATGGCCCAATTGAGAGGTGAGTTCGATGAACAGTTTATTTCATGTTTGAGACCGATCAATTGACCGCCTAGCAGTGTTGCCATTTTAGCAGTTTCAGTGCTAGATTTAGCATTTTGTTTCTCGAAAATGCATTGAAATTTTTAAAAATTATGCTAAATGTTTTTTTCTCGAAAAAACTTTTACTATTTAACTCCAAAAAATACTTTTGCAGAAATAAAAAATAACTTTTATTAATATTTCAACTAAATTTCTTTCGGTGTGGTAAGTAAATGAACATGGAAATTTTTGAATTAATATATGAAATCTATTAAAACAAGTCAACAATTGTTATGAACAAAATTACAAAAAAACTATAATTTATATTTGTAACATTTGAAATAAAAATTGTATTGTTATATTGAAAAAATTTAGCACTTATTTTTTCTTTTGTAGAACATTTTAGCACTTAGTTTATCAAGTTTTAGCATATTTTGAAATTCATTTTCTGGCAACACTGCCGCGCCTTTACACTATTTTTTGTGCGGCTATGTTAAGGCTGATATCTATAGGGTATAGGCACAAGCCGGTAAGGGTTAACACACTGGAAGCTAATATTGAAGAATTTATTCGTGAGATACCGATCGATATGTTAGAGAGACTATGTCAAAAAATACTTGAAATTATCATTAAACATTGAATTATATTAAAAGTTGTATTATATATACATATATGTATGTAGGTAGTTCTATCGACACAAATAAATATTTTATAAATTTCTCTAAATTGTATGTTTTTTTAAATCATAACCGAAAGCTCTTAAAAAATCACTATTTTTAATGTGGTCGATTAATTGAATAGTAGGCGTTCTGTTTATAGATTTAAGCTTTTGTATAAAATCATGCAAATTTTATACTAGTAATTTATAAAATAAATACTAAATTTATGCCCAGGTACCTATGTTTTGTATTAAAAAATTACTGCTTTTATGAGCTCCCAACTTATTTAAGCATTCCAAATTAAGACTGTCAAAGGTAGGTAAATTAAGGATGAATAAATTAAAGAGAACTAGTGCTAAACCTTTCTAGTGATCAGTTCATTGGTCTTACAGTGATATTTTTTAAAATTCAAAAAATTATATATTTATTTAGTTAGGCATTAAATTTCATTAAATTTAATTTTCATTCACCCCTATCGTGAATAAAAATTCCACATGGAATTTGTTCCCTTTTATTTTTTTAACATTGAATTTTAATAGGATAAATGTGAAAAGGGAACAAATTTCATTTGGAATTTTTATTCACAATAGGGGTGATTAAATTATTTTTACTGAAGGTAGGAATTGTTTTTTACAACATGAAATTTTATTAAAATGTTTATTGATCATTTTCTTGGCTGAGCTGGGGATCGAACCTGGGTTGAATTTTTCTTGAAATATGTAAATTCAACCCAGGTTCGATCCTGATAATTTAATGAAAATTAAATTTAATGAACTCATGCCTAACTAAATAAATATATGTATCATAAATTAACAGTTCAACTATAACAATTATTCTTAATTCAAAAAATATTCAAACTAGGATGAAATTGGTAAAATTAAACGCTCCATTTCGTTTCGAAATTACTTTGGAGTAATAGAGTTGGATGGGTAAAGTAAAAGGTGGGCGTGTTAAAGGGTTGAAAAATTTTACTTACACCAAAACTTAGTCAAATAATAGTTTAAATAAGTTCGTGTTTGAACAACTTTTTGTAAACTTTAATTACATTTATTTGTACATGGTTCTATAGTTTTCTCCAAGTCATTTAGCGTCTTAATTTGTAGCTGTTATAGAAGTTATTTTTTCCTGAAGTTTCACTAATCACTTCGGTCATGTTAGATTCTTCGATTTCATACGTTTATTATTCTGTTCTCAAAACTGGTTAAAAGTTGCACCATCATTGTCGATAAAACATTTCATCTTACCAAATTCAAATCTGAATTTTTCACGGAACTAATTGGACATAAATATGTATGTATATGTATGTATGTTATAAACTTAAAAACTTTTATAAAATTATACTCTTCCAAAAATAATTAGATTCAGCTATAAATAAATTCCTTTCCAATTTATATTGGCAATTGAAGTAATAGAAATAAACATTTAAATTTCAGTTTTGATTGTTATTAAACGACATAATTTAATTATAGTTCAATAAAGTAAAGCGCTTTTAAAAAATCTCCACAAATTGTTTGTCATCGTAGGTCAGTAATACGAATAAGAATCAAACTGGAAATCATTGTACTCATACCATCGAATTTAGTTCGAATATTGGCAGATATAAAAAAAATATTTGTATTTATTTCAATAGAAATTGAGGCCTTGCCAATACTATGGACACATATGATTGCATTGCAAGTTGTAAAAAGAATTGATTAATTTTAATTGAAATTAACAAAGTGATGCCCAAACTGTTTGAATATTGAAAATCCAGTGGTGGTGGTTTTGATATGTACGAGTATTTATTGTCTTTTGTATAAATTGAAACTACTTGAAAGTGTATGATGCATTGTAATGTACTCGTATGTACATATGTGTGTATATTGTGATATTTATAGTAATTTTAATTGACTTTTTTTCTTTTCATTATTTTTAAGTATTGTAATTAAACGGTTTTTAACCGATTATATACTCGTAGTGTATTTGCTTTAAAGCTATTTACTAAATATTTGAGGTAATTTTAAATTTACAATTTAAATTTCGTTTAACTTAGACTTACAAAATAATGTTTTATAATTATTAATAAAAAACTACTTAATTTAAATGAAAACTATACTAGATCTTATGAATCTAAATTTATGACATTCTCCTCCTCACCGAAATGCTTAACAATTTCGGATAAACTTTCGTATGTGCCAGTGGAGAATCCCATTAAGGCTAATATCAAGATCAAGACATTTTTAGAATATACAAAATATCTCATCGGTTTGCTGACAATATCACGTCTGACGATGATTTCAATAATGGGCGGGAAGACCAAAGCCAAGGCAGTGGAGCACAACGAACCGATGAGGGAAATGAATAAACCGAGGGCAGGAACCAATTCAGCAATACCCACTAATAAGGTGTAAAATTAAAATTGGTTAATAAAAATAAATAATTTAAATCTGCCAAGTCAAGCAAAACAAATTTATTATTTTGCATACATAACTTACATGTCACAGTCACTAAAATGGTGCGGAATGTTAAGTTTCCAGTAAAGGGATGATTATAACACTTGAATATTTGTATTATCGAGGGCAACATAATCTGTATGGCAATGTGGAATTGTAAAGGATAACCGAATAGCACTCCCATGGATACCATAACTTTAACAATTTGTGCGCCACTGTTAAAAAAAAAGAACGAAATTAAAATAATATTCTGGCATTTGTGGCTGAAACGGAAATTTCAACTTACATGGTATCACCCAGATTCAAAGTTAAACTGCCGGCCACATTTTCGCCCCATTTCATGTAGCCCACAAAACCAGCAGCCATAAACATTAAAGTCACCTACAATATATAATTTAAATATAAGTACATATTATGTAATTTTAAATTCAATTTATACATATGTATGTATGTATGTATGAGTATGTATCTACTTACGAAAAACATGCCCACATTCAAGACACCTAAGGGACGATCAAAATGGTTGGGATTTTCCATTGCATTTTTCAAGGGCAATACCAAAGCGATACCTTCAAAAGCAAAAATGGCCGTACCAAAGTATAAGGCCAACTGCATGGGATCGGTGTAAAGATTACGCTGTGCCACATCGGGCAAACCATCCTTCAGGCCATAATACATGGTTATACTCAGACCACATATCATGCAGATATTGGCTACAAATGAGACAGGAGTCAGCCATTTTAGATTGGTGATCATGGAGCTCAGCCAGATGGGTATGAATGTTATAAGCATAACCAAATGCACATCAATGTTAATATTATAGGCCATTAGAATCTGGAAATTATAAAATTTTATATTAAAAAAAAAAATTATAAATTTAATAAAAATTTACAAATTTGCTATTAGAAAAAATAAACCCACCTGCTTAATATTTGTACTTATAAACACAAAATATATACAACAGAAACCCAACTGTGTTACAACTATAAATACATTCACCAATGTCTTCATGGCCTTCGACCAGCCTTGAATTCTCTGCGGTCCTGTCTCAAAACAGTTCTCTACCGTTTCAGCAAAGTCCGGATATTTCTCAGAGTTTTTAAGATTTTTCATTTTCACCGAACAATTGATCAACATGTGTTGACAGTGTATACTGATTAAAGCTATGACGACCGTCAGTATGGGAGCCACTAAAAGACCGCCATGTTTGAACGCGAAACCCATGGCAAAGAGGCCAGGTCCAATGTTGCCCTTAAAGAGATGTATAATAGACTGAAAATAACTGTAGATGTTGTGGATGGATGTAGCTTAATACTTATATATTTTTTGAAAATAGATAGAAAATTTCCAATATGTATTTACCTGGTGGGAATTTCCTTCTTAATGTGATCTTCAATACTGGGCGTTTCTGTTAGACCGACATCATTCGATGGGGTTTTCTTTTTCTGGAAATGAAGAGACGATTCAAAAGGAAATTATACATTTTTGTTTGCGGAAATATTTTCAGAGTTAATATTTAGATAGATATTCTATAGAATAAAACTGCCAGTTCATTTGGTGGTAAATAATAGATTAAAATATACATAAATTAAAATATCACCATATGTAGAATAAACATATTATTTTTTCCAAGATGAGAATGATGCCTCAATCAATTAGATATTGTTTCTCATCATCATATTTTTATGTTTGTCATGAGAAAGAATTTAAGTAATTAAGTAATTTAAAAAACCATTTTCGCATTTCAAAATTCAATTACATAATACTACATAGTCCTGTTTCAAACTTTTCAGTTTTAGCTGACCAGTTTTAATTCAATTCTCTTTTGAACTTGTCATTTCATTCACACACGTCAATTCAATTTTCGTACTTTTTAAAGCAAATCAACATGCATGAAAGTAAAAACGCAAAAATGTCGACAAATAAAACACTAGTGCTCCTACGATAAATCTTATTGCTTTCGATAAAATTTACAACTCTTTTTAACTGATGCGAGGTTGAGTGTTCCTTGCGGAATCCAAATTGCCTGGTACTTATAATGTTATTGGCCTGCAGCTGGTAGGTAGATTTGAGTTTTTTCCAGCTTTATGTATTGAAATTACTTTAGCCTTTTTAAATAATTTTATTCTATTTTCTTCGACCTTTTTTATGATTTTTATTAAGTAATTTTTTTAAGCTTGAGGTCACTTTTTGTTTTTTATAAAAGATTTTTTATTTCTATATATATAAATAACTCGATATTTCGATTTCCTTTGGAAATCTTCTTCAGGAGTAATTTTAATATTGAAATTACTCCTGAAGAAGATTTCCAAAGGAAATCGAAATATCGAGTTATTTATATATATAGAAATAAAAAATCTTTTATAAAAAACAAAAAGTGACCTCAAGCTTAAAAAAATTACTTAATAAAAATTTAGCCTTTTTAAAAATGCGGGGAAAGTATACATTTTCTAAGCAAAAATTAAAAAGTTTACTTAATGTTTCAAAGAATAGATCGGGCATATTTTTAATGATAATAGCATTAAGACCGTCAAGACCAGGAGCTTTAGTGTTTTTTTTTTAACGATAGTGATTTAACTTCATTGAAGTTCGGCATTTGCTCTAACATCTGATAAACTATCAAGGCGGTAGATGTAATTTGAGACTCTAGAGTCTAAAGCGGACGAATTATTAATGGTTATGATATGGGAGGTCGCAAAAACGTCAGCAAATGCATTTGCCTTCTCAGCATTAGGTTTTAGTATATCGTTATAAACGTGCAAAACTGCACAAAGTGACTTATTTCCTTTAAGAGCTTTAGAGAGTTTCCAAAATTTTTTAGAACCTGTAGGCAGTTTTGAGATAAAATAAGACCAGCGTTCATTTGGCATTTCAAAATTCAATTAATACTAACTTTTAAATTTGTATGCCCTTATTCATAAAACTTACAACAGGTTAATAAGAGTTTTATAAAGCAAATTTTGTATGGAAATTTCGAAAATCATTTTGTAATTGAATTTTATGTTATAAAAATAAATATATTATTTTTGTTTAGTTTTAAATCTATAATAAATTTACTCAATTGATTTACAATTTTATAAATAATCACATTCACTATTATTTAACCCGAAATGATATTTAATATCTAACATTATTTCCAGCATACTCTATTGACATTATTGTAATTGCTTCAATAATAAAATTTAAAATATGATTGATGAAATGATTAAATGAACTATAATATTTTAATAATATTGATTCATTGATGTGTTCGTTACAATAATGGACTTTGTAGTTAAAGTAATATTGCTACAATTAAAAAAAACAACAAAAAACTTCTCAACACTTTGCAATATGAATGGACCACTGTAAACAAAATATGTACATACATACATATATACATATTTTACAACACGATCACAGATAATAAATCAAAATTTATTTAAGCACGAAAGAAACTAATTTTGTACATTTACTTACTATTTAAATAGAATGTACAAACAAATTAAACACTTGACTGACAAATGGAAAAATTATAAGAGAGAAAAAAATTGTCTGACATTTAATTGGACTGGAATGAATGACACATTAAGCTATAGTCAAGTGTAGTCACGCGTTTTGAAAATATTTTTAAATAAAAAAATATTTTGGGACAACAATAGCAGCAATAACAAAAAAAAATAAAAATACAAATATGTACATATTTAAACAATTTAATAAACATTAATAGATCTTTATATGAAATAATAAAAATCTAATAAATTACTTTTAGTGTCTTATCTTATCACGTTTTATTTCTTTATCATCATAAAAATCATAAAAAATTGAATTGAACAATTTAAATTAAAGAAAAGTAAAAAAAAATCCTGCGAAAATGTTTAAGCGGTTTTTTCACACATTCTATTGTTACGCTTTGTGAAATGTCAATGATCTTTAATTGCAGTTTTGCACTCTTTAATGAATTCACACGCCGACACACTTTGCGAATTAAAAGCCAAAAATTAAGTAAACAAGGGAACAAATTCTGAATATGTATTACCTCTACTCGTATAGTAAGCATTATCAATCAGATAAAAATAAATCAAGTCCATTAAAAAAAGAATTAATAAGAAAGAAATTCTGTTACAAAGAAAATAAACTTAACACGAGAATTAAACATCTTTTTTTTCAATATGTATATTTTTGTTTGTATATGAAAGACTTAGTGCATGTGTGCAAAGTTTAAGATAAATTAACTACCATTTATCGTCATAAGTGTTACACGACCCACAGACAATGACAGTGATTTCTTTATACACTCGACAAAGCGACAAAAAACCTGTTGCTGTTAATGTACTTTTAGAATTACATACACTCTTATAAATGTTTTCATGTAAATAACATATCCAAACAGTGGCAGGCAAAAGAAAGCGATCTTATTCAATAGTATATGACCGCGAGCCAAATAGGTTGCGTTTTTTTCCTTAGTGTTATATTGTATTTTAACAGCCTGATTATGGTTCTCGTATTCGAGCTGCAAAATACTCGATTTTATATTTATATTCGAATACCAAAAAAAATACAACCCCGCTTTAAATATGTATTTCAAGTCTTTTACCTCGAATATCGAATTCAGCTGTCAAATGCTAAAAAAAAAAAATAGTCCATGGTGTAATTAAACAAGGTGTACAGTACAGTAACAATAGGCATTTTGTTTGTGTAAAATAATGTACTACTGTCAAAAACACTTAAAAATATAACTTTTGACATAAGTAAATTGTAAACAAATTTAGTCAGCTTAGCTACTGCACTTACCTTGTATAGTTACACCATGGAATAATCATACGACAATTAACAAAGTTAACAAATATTTGGAATGAAATCAATAAAAGCGTAAAGGTACCAAACTGCTTAGAAGAATTACAAACGGGTTTTTGTAAACCCTGTTGATTTTGATTGTGTCGTTTGGATGTGAGAGTGTTTTACATAGACAGACAGACGGACGTAGCTCAATCGACTTAGAATTTCATAAGGATCAAGAATACACGAGTTTTTTTTGTTTTTTTTGTTTTTACTTAGTGAATACCAACTCTTTACAGTCAATTTGAAGCCTAACTTATCATTAATAATGATACTAACAGCCTAATTTAGACGTTCCCCATCATACTTTGTAACGAATGATACAGTCTACAAAATATATTTGGATGTTATTCAAATTCCTAAATTTCCTAGACGTTTTTCTGTACATTTTTGTAGCTGAGTTCATTTCAATTGGTCCTCTACATCTTCCATACACTTCTCGGCTTAAAACGCTTATTTGCTCTCTCACACCTTTTTGCTTATTTTCCTTTTTCGTTTTTATCCGTGTTAGTATTTCATTAATTGCATCTCTCTCTTCTTACCGATCTATCTGATAGTTGTTTCTTCCTTTGCTTTTTCAACGATTGATCCTTTCTACAAGGAGGGGATAAGTCAAATTCGAACAAATTGAAATATTTGTTAGTCAAAGGCAGTCTAAAGGTACGGTCACACTTGGTAAATATTTCCCGAAAAAGACGTAACCACTTAGTGAAATCTATTTGAACTCGTTTATTTATTTAAAAAAAAAAACTTCGTTTTATTTTATTTGATGCTGTTTGCAAAACTCTTTTAAGACTAAACAACGTCAAACAAATTTGTGCTGAAACAAGTGGTTACGCTTTTTTGAGTAAATATTTGCCAAGTGTGACCGTACCTTAAGAAGTATGTAGAATGAATATAGATTTTGTCACCAATACTGTGGCTACATATGGCCAACATTACCCTGAAAGCTTTTAAAGTAACAGGTTGGCAGATGACGGAAACTTTCTTTCTACAATCAATTATTAAATTAAATATTTGTTCGCTTGCTGTATAAGAGAGCTGCTTTTGCTTTGTTGCAATTAAATAATCATAATAATAATAATAAATAAATAATAAATCCTGATGATGAAGAGGAAATAGGCATCAACAAGAATTCATTTGAAGAACCCATTTATGTATATTTCTTGTGATCTGAAAAATAAAGAAATTGTTAAAGTTGTAAAAACAAGTAAGAAAGTATAGTCGGTCAAGCCCGACCATATAATACCCTACACCCAGTATATGCATAAACAGTTTTTCAGAAATATGCGTTATATGGGAAATATAACCTAGTGTGGGCCGATTGTGTTAAATTTTATCTCGATATAAATACTTTAAAAGATTTATGGAGCTTAAAGTGAATTACGGAGAGGGACTTATATGGGAGTTTTGACTAATTATGGACCGACCATTATAAAATTAGGTGTGATTATATCTATATATAAGAAACTTATTTGATTTGGATACCATCATTTTTAAGAAATTTATGATCGTTAAAGTGAATTTCGGAAGTGGAACTTATATTGGAGCTACGACTAATTATGGACCTATCATAAAAAAAATGTGTATACATATGAAATATATTTGCGTTCAATATTATTTGGATACCAACATTTTTAAAAGAGTAATGCTCTTTAAAGTGATTTTCGGAAGTGGGACTTATATGGGAGACACGAGTAATTACTAATTTGTAGTTTGTAATGAAGCCAAATCATTTAGTAATCATTTGTGAAGAAATCTGTTTGGATACTTGCATAATTCAAACATTTATAATCGGTGAACCCCAATTTCGGGAGGACATTTGTATAGGGGCCAGTTGAAATAATGCATCCGTCCTTGGGCCGAAAAAATATCACGTACCAAATTTTATCGAAATATCTTCAAAATTGCGCACAAGCTTTAGTGAATTTCGGAAGTGGACCTTATATTGGAGCTACGACTAATTATGGACCTATCATAAAAAAAATGTGTATACATATGAAATATATTTGCGTTCAATATTATTTGGATACCAACATTTTTAAAAGAGTAATGCTCTTTAAAGTGATTTTCGGAAGTGGGACTTATATGGGAGCCACGAGTAATTACTAATTTGTAGTTTGTAATGAAGCCAAATCATTTAGTAATCATTTGTGAAGAAATCTGTTTGGATACTTGCATAATTCAAACATTTATAATCGGTGAACCCCAATTTCGGGAGGACATTTGTATAGGGGCCAGTTGAAATAATGCATCCGTCCTTGGGCCGAAAAAATATCACGTACCAAATTTTATCGAAATATCTTCAAAATTGCGCACAAGCTTTAGTGAATTTCGGAAGTGGAACTTATATTGGAGCTACGACTAATTATGGACCTATCATAAAAAAAATGTGTATACATATGAAATATATTTGCGTTCAATATTATTTGGATACCAACATTTTTAAAAGAGTAATGCTCTTTAAAGTGATTTTCGGAAGTGGGACTTATATGGGAGCCACGAGTAATTACTAATTTGTAGTTTGTAATGAAGCCAAATCATTTAGTAATCATTTGTGAAGAAATCTGTTTGGATACTTGCATAATTCAAACATTTATAATCGGTGAACCCCAATTTCGGGAGGACATTTGTATAGGGGCCAGTTGAAATAATGCATCCGTCCTTGGGCCGAAAAAATATCACGTACCAAATTTTATCGAAATATCTTCAAAATTGCGCACAAGCTTTATATGGACAGCCAGCCAGACGGACGGACGGACATCGTTAAATCGACTCAGAAAGTGATTCTGAGTCGATCGGTATACTTAAAGGTGGGTGTTGGACCAATATTTCTGGGCGTTACAAACATCAGCATAAATCCAATATACCCTCCCCCAGATGAATTTGAACTTAACAATAAGAAATTAAAGAAAAAGATCGAACAAAAAAACTTTTACTGCAACTTAGAACAGATAAAATCTAAATTAAAAGTCGCAAAATGGAACTGAAAGAATAAAAACATTTTATTTGTCTTCTCGGAGCATTCAATTTCGACACAGTGTAGTCATACACATCTAATTTATCAGAAGATGAAGATGCAGCTAAACTTAGCATTTTTTCTTTAACGAGGATGCAAATAAAATATTATTAACCTTTATAATTGATACTGCCATTAATTATTTTGGCAATGTAAAAAATTATCAAACGTCTTGTTTGATAGTACCATTGAATATTAAATTCGACAAAGAAATCCTTAGTAGAAACGTAATTTCGAGAACCGTAATCAGGGGCCAAATTACCGCATTCGATATCGAGTAAAATTGATCGTAATTTTCTTATTTGAGATTATGGCATTTGATATCGAGCAAGAAATTTAGTACATTTTATCATAATTTCGATATCGAAATCATTTTTCGATACGATAGATCATTCGATCACGAATGCGGTAATTTGGCCACAGGCTGAATATTGTTAAATTCTTCAATTACCCATTTGTTATTTTAGGTGCCGTTTCTAATATTAGAGCTCTGCCTTTTTAAGCGTTACGTTTAAGCCTAGTTTATATAAAAGCAACCCCAAAACGTGCTCCAAGCTTTTAATATCAGCGTATTTTACTCTTACAAATTGTTAAAAATTGCGCAGTTTTATTCTTTAATACATATGTATGTATGTATGTATGTATGTACATATGTATGTATGTATGTATATGCATTTTACACACTTTTGCTGAAGAAATCTACTTTCTAAATGGATTCAAATGAATTTTTAATAGAACCTTTTGGTTACTTTGCAATATTTCTCACTGTATATTTTAGTTTGTATGTATCTATGTACATATGTATGTAAGTATTTCTATGAATAGTTTTTTTTTATAACGCAATTGAGACATCACAAATTTGAAACACATACATACATAAAAAGCAACTTGTTTTTAATAACTTGTATGTACTAAAAGTATTAACAAATTATTAAAATATCTGTTAAATTAACAACAAATCATGATATTTGTATGAATTCAAAATTGAAATAAATTTATTTAGTATTATAGGTACGTTAAGTAAATTACATTTCTGTAAAAAATACAGCTACAGCGGAAAAACCTTTGGGTCAATTCATTTCAATCATTTAAAAACTGCGCAGTTTATTTTTTTTTTTGTTGAAAATAAAAAAACACGAAATTAATTTTAAACAAATAAAATTCTTTTTTTTAATCGCATTTTTACGTTATAGCTGAAACGGAGTTTAAATGTTTTTTTTCTAAATATGAATTCTAAGAACTTGGGATTTTAAATCAAATGTTTGTACTCGTGTATATGTACTTATGTATGTATGTATGTAGATATGGATACTTTAGAGAATTATATATTTATTTTGAGTTTTTTTTTAAAGACATCTATTTTTATTTGCATAAATTCATGCATTTGGAATTACATATTTTTATTATATGTACATACATATGTATGTATATTTTAAATACCCTACATAGGGCCTTAAAGACATATAATAGCTTCAGGAGATCATACATACATACATATCTGAAATATTGAGCGATATTAATTATTAAAATAAACACATTTAAAAGATTTGGATAAAATAAATACTAAATACAATCTGGCGATTTAATTTGAGAAAAATTTACTCAAAGAAAATCAGACTTAAAACTAATAGGTGTAAAGTCCTTATGATGTGCTTTGTTATAGACACGATATTTCTTCAAATTCAAATTGCCAATATTAAGTAGTGAAACTGTCGTATATATACTGGGATAATTTACTCAAAACTTTTAAATTAAAAAAAAAAATCCAAAATTGAAGAATGATAATGAAATAAAAATAGAAGTTAATTAAAAACTTTGATTTCTAAACGAATGACATAGATAATGTAATTGAAATATGTATGTAAAAGCCCCCCAAAACACCTTATACATACCCAGCATTCCATTCTAGGAGCGCTCCGAAAAAGAAATCAGAAAAGAGTCCAACAAATGAGCATTCTAGGAGCGCTCCGAAAAGGAGTCAGAAAAGAGTCCAACAAAAGAGCATTTTCGGAGCAAAAGAAAAATTTACTTGCTACTGTCCTGAGTCGGCACGCAGTATGACTCAGAAATTCCACTTAATTATGTGTGTACCAAAGCGTTGTTGTCCTGTTATTTGTGCTTTGAACAAAAAAAGCATAGCTGTAGCACACAAGAATGATAAAAACAAGATTACACAGAGCCAAAAAAAAACCTTATAAAAGACTCTTCTCTGACATTATTTAAGAGCTCTTTCTGACGGAACATTTTCGAATGTAATGACCCTCTTTTCTGAAGGTTTTCGGAGCAATAATGATTGTTTTTGGGCTCATAAAGAGCATGAACGCTCCGAAAAGACTCTTTTCGGACTCATATGGCTTGCTGGGTAGTGCCTGTAATGATATGGAATCAAATATTGAATAAAAAATAAAAACATTTATGTTTCGGAGGGTGAGAAATGTAAGCGTTGATTGTGAACGATGTTTTTCGTCAGCGTCATATATTGGTAACAAAATTAAATCAAGATTTTTTTTTTACTTTAGATGCCTTAATTTTTAAAGAAGCTTTTTAAAGATCGAACGATAATATTATATTGCTTTTAAATTGTAATATTGAAATTAAATGCAAAATCACATACATATGTATGTATAATTTTTCTCTATCTACTTTTTAATGAAATGTTATGTTTTTAAATTATTATTAATATTAAATGGTTTATAAAATACAAAATTTTCTTTATAAACTTTTAGTAAATTGAATATAATTTTATTTTATTATTAGGACAGAAAATGTTTGTTTTCAAACATACATACATACATATTTAATATAAGTTATTTTTTTTGAAATAAATAGAATAGATAATAGATAAATACATTGCAAATCCAGTCCCGTTTGGCATCTCTATATATGTATAAGTCATTAAATAATGTCTTTTTTAAATTGTTTTAAATTCTTGTATATTCTGGAATTTGACATTAACCCCATTAAAAGCTGACGAGCGCCGGAGGGGGTTACCAAATTGTATATGTTTTTTTATAAATACATTCTATACTACATGACGATTTATCATTTTTTTTTAAATAAATACTTGTACATAGAAATATAAAAAAATACATAAAAAATAAAAATTTAAAATCAATCCTTAATAAATAAATAATATATGTAAATACGAGTACATACACATATCTATAATATAATAATATATAAAAAAAAAACCACATAAATACTTCCAAAATTCGAAACATCTTTTATAATTAAAAAAAATTCTGGCAACAGGAAAATATTTAACCAAGGTTAAAGAAATTTATATTTCTCATTTATAGGTATGTAGTATGTACAATTGTACATACATGCATATGTCTGTATATATGTAAATGTACATATATACATATGTACGCAAATATGTATCGTATCTACTATATATAAGTAGATACTTTTAAAAATTATTATTGATGTCAAACTAAAATACGCAATTTTTTACCATGACGCTGACCTATACTGAAAGAAGGAGAGTATGTTTGTTTTGTTATAAGATATATGTACATATGTATGCACAAAGTTAATGGAATGACATAGTGAAAGGTAAACACTTTATTTCCGATGCAATTTTTATTCAATATTTCCCCTAAAATCTAAAGAAACTTTGAATAATTAATTAGCACAGCTGTACAACTAATGTCAGCTGTCAGAAAAGTATTAATATACAAAAATTTGAACATGGTTGTGATTTGCAGAGAGTTAAAGATAGAAGTATAAAATAGAATTTTTTATAAGCAACGACTGCCAGGAAATTTTGAACTAATGTTTACAATCTTAGAATAACACATATTAAACCCATAATTCCGAATTTATTTAGGATTTTAAGAAGTCTTACATACATTTTTTTAAATATCGATATTAAATATTAAATTTCTGGACTTTTTCTATTCATTTCTGGGAATTTTTAAATACTAAATAGAGCCAGACACCATTAGAGTTGGTCTAGTGTTTTTAAAGTTTATAATATGTAATAGTGCTATTTGACCGTCTTTGCTACACTTGTTGTCAAAATTCAATAATATCTATGTATACATACTTCTGAAAAAAAATTAATATTTCAATTCGACAGAGAACTGCTTCAAATCGAAAAATGTGATTTGAAAATATTTGTTGTGATAACCAAATTTATTGCAAATTCAACAAATTAAAACATATATCCAACTTCAGACGACTTCGAATAACTAACTTTCGTTCGCTTTTTCTTTCGAAATCGAGATTGATCTATTTTAAGCTGTGTTCACATTATGTGTATTTGTCATGTGGACTGTCACTTTTTCGCATGTCAAATTTGTACATATAGTCTGAACACCTTCAAACAATATCATGTGTTATTTTTCTGTGTACAATACATATGACATTTTTGTATTTAGAACGAGTTCTATTTTCAAGTGACAAGCCATCTGACATCAGCTGTTTTTTTATAACCAAAATTTTGTGGCGGCAAAAATTAATTGAAATTTTAATAAATATAACAAAAATACAAAAAAAAAACATGGAAATGGAGGGAAAAATTAAAAAGAAATTAACAAAAGTAAGTACATATGTATGTGACATAACCAACATATGACATGTAATTTATAAACCGTATGTAAAACTCAAATTTTGACATACACAAGAAATCACATATGGGTAGAAAAGTGACATTCCACATGACAAATACACATAATGTAAACACACAGCTTTACTTTTGTTTGTTTGTTTAAATTTAGCTCTCAATTTAAAAAGCGCTCCCTGCATATCAGAAACATTTCCTTAAGTACTCTCTCCAAACTATTGGCATATTCATATCTGGCATAAATTAGAAATCAATTGTTCAATAGTTAAACTGGTTATTTATCAGTTCTCATGTAAATAACTAATTATTGTTAGACGTCGGACGGTAGATGGTTCAATTGAAGTGGAATATTTCGTATTTTTTCTGGTATATTTCCCCTAATTAGTTCACTAACATACATACATATTAGCGGAAGTGAGTGTTTTGATTTTATTTAAAAACGTGTCGCATTAAATATCCACAGGGCACAGTGTATAAGAATGTTTTCTTTTTAGGTATGATGACGCTAAAGTCGGCCAAATTTTACCACCTTTTGTGTGAAAAACATTTCCGATCTTGTAAATGAATATATTTGGATGGTAAATAATAATGTTTAGTGTTAACACATTTTACGTATAAAGCAACTTCTGCCCGGAAGTTGAACACCGGAAGTTCAACATTACAAGTTTATACAAGTCTACAGTTTATCACAATTAAATCTTATTATTTCCATTATTTCCAATTAAAAAATCCAAAAATCATTTACAACATAAATCATAACAATCTTAATTGACTTTAATTGAATTGCCCGCTTTTAAGAATTTTATTGTAATGTATTTAAATTTGTACTTGTATTGTATTAAAAGCTAAATTGTAATAAACATTTACTTATTCATTTAAATTATAAATATTTTCAGATAAAAGATTTAAAGAATTTTCAAATCATAGAAAATTTAATTGTTATTGAAGGTACGATATTTAGCACAAACAATAGGAAATTTGTGTATTATATTTGAAATAAATCAAGATCATTTATATTTGAAAAACTTTTGAATGAAATTCCTAAAAACAATAAAAATAACAACTACGTAAAGAACCAAACAAAAAAAAAAAAAAAAAAAAAAACAACACTTTAGCATTGACAATGAAAATAAAAACAAATAAAAATATTCACCCACAAAATACCAATGTACATATGTATATATGTACATATGTATGTATATGTAAGTAAACTGAAAAAAAGAGAAATCTAAACACAAAATTACAATTAAAATTAAAATTGTAACTACATAATTATACCTACACAATTAAATAAAATTAAAACCTACATACATCCCAGCAAGCCATATGAGTCCGAAAAGAGTCTTTTCTGACATCCCAAAAAAATCATAATTGCTCCGAAAATCTTCCGAAAAGAGGGTCATTACATTCAAAAATGTTTCGTCAGAAAGAGCTCTTAGATAATGTCAGGTTTTTTTAAAAGGTTTTTTTTTTGGCTCTGTGTAATCTTGTTTTTATTATTCTTGTGTGCTACAGCTATGCTTTTTTTGTTCAAAGCACAAATAACAGGACAACAACGCTTTGGTACACACATAATTAAGTGGAATTTCTGAGTCATACTGCGTGCCGACTCAGGACAGTAACAAGTAAATTTTTCTTTCGCTCCGAAAATGCTCTTTTGTTTGACTCTTTTCTGACTCCCCTTTTCGGAGCACTCCGAAAATGCTCTTTTCTTGGACTCTTTTCGGAGCGCTCCTAGAATGGTATGCTGGGATATCTGTATAAACAACTGACAAACCACTAGGTCATATAAATATTATTAAAATAAACTAAAACAATTGCAATTAAAATGAAAATGCAAATTGGCTCATTATAAAATTATATTTATCTAAAAGAACAAGCAATTGTTATTGAAATAAAGTGTTTTAAAATTGAAAATTTTCAAAATCATTCAAGCTTTAACGATTTCTATTTGTTTTTATTTATTGTAGTACATATTGAAATGTTTTGTCTTAAGCAAATCAAAGGTCAATTACCTTTAAATTAGTTAAAAATAAAATAAATCAGCAAACCATTCTTAGTTTTGTAGTGTTGTTTAAAAACATACATAGTATGTACATAATATGATATGTAGGTATGTAGTATAACAATTACAATTAACAAAAAATTGCATTTTTTATACCCTATCACATGGCAACTAATACAGCTGCCATAAAAAAACATTCTCACTAACTCGACTGACGCCAACAGCAATGGAAAATTTTGTGAAAAAATTATTAATCACCCCTATCGTGAATAAAAATTCCACATGAAATTTGTTCCCTTTTCACATTTTTCCTATTAAAGTTCAATGTTAAAAAAATAAAAGGGAACAAATTTCATGTGTAATTTTTATTCACGATAGGGGTGATTATTAATTTTTTAATGGGAAATAAAAACACTTCTTAGCTTGTTGGAAGACATTAAAGTATAGAATTTTTTTTATTTTTTTCGAATTTTGTTATTTTAAATTTATAATTCATTTAGTATTTGTTAGAAGATTCATTTAGTATTGGTTATGCTTGGTTTTCACTATGTCATTTTTGTTGTCAAATTGTTGGCAATTGTATGAAAACGGGTTGTCATATCATCATTTTTATGATTGCAATCATGATTGCAAACATAGATGACGCCATATGACAACACGTTTTTAAAAAAACTTTGTTGGCAATTTTTGGACAATTTGACAACAAAAATGACATAGTGAAAACGCGGCCTTAGAAAAAAAAACAACTGCTTTGCAGTGCAATGGTTTTAAGTGGTAATGAAAGTTTTAATTTTTTGAGATTAAAATAAAAATGTATGTATGTAAATTGTATTATGGAAATATGTATTTGTAGAGACAAATTAGTGTTTCAAAACAGTTTTTATAAAAATTGAATGATAACCATGAAACTAACAATGTTAGAAATATGTTAGAAATGAAATCCTTAAACTACTGTTTGGCAATTTTTTTTAAGACCTCTTTACTAAGGTAAGTATTAAATTTATCGCTGAAGTAATGCGGTAGTTTTTATAACAAATATGAACAAAATTGAGCTTATAAAGTAACTTGACTGTCGAATAATGAAATTTCAAGAATTTAGCTTTTATCAATGAATTTTAATATTGAAAATTGATAATAACATCATCCTATATGATGGGACCTATTTTCAAATATGATGTAACCTGGTGCTTTATAGCAGTTGTCGGCAACTATAGCTCCTGGGCCGATCTAATTTTCAAGTCTATATTGATAAATACTCAACGACACCAAATAGCCAGTTCAGACTTAACCCGTTTGTGTAATAATATCGTTTAACATCAATTATATTCCACTACTTTTAGCTACGATGAACGAAACTAAAAGTCATTTTCAAATCATTTTCACAAAATTTAGAACACAAAATTAATGAAAATTTCACTTCCACTTCCACTTCATTTTACAAATGTATAACCCAGGTGATAAACATATGTATGTACGAGTATGTAATAATGAGTTCACAAAATTCAGATAGATATGTATGTATGTACATATGTAGTTATAATAAAGTATGTTCTTTATCATTAACAATTTTAATTACCAGGTAACATTAATCTATATATTACTTTAAAACAAATTCTGTGAGTTTGTTTAAGAAATAAAGATAAAATTTTTTGTTTGCGTTTCTTTTTTTTATCTAAAAACTAACAAAAAGCAATCGAATAATAACAGACTGATTGATGTATTGCAAACTATTTACACAAAAGCAATGTTTTGAAAATAAATACGAGTATAACAACATAAATATGTAATACATAATAATAAGAATAAACTTTAAATATTATTTTAGATATAAAATCAATGACTTAGTACCTACTTGTATGTATGTGTGTATGTAAATACAGCAACAAGCGAAAGATGAAAATCATACATAAAATATGATTAAGTACAATAACAAAAACTAATTGACAATAATTTGTTTTATTTACATACATACATATAAAGGGTGATTTTTTAAAAGCTATTGGAAAGTTAAAAAAAAAACACATAAAATTCAGAAAAATGCATGAAATCTTTATTTGAATCGATAGTACGGTGCATATAATTTAATATTTGAAAATTATTTCATGCAAATGTTAACATTGACTGCGCCTCAAATGGTCCATCCGCTTAGTCCAATTTTGGCATACTCTTTCGAACATTTCGGCCGGTATCTCACAAATAAATGCTTCAATGTTGTCTTCCAATGCGTCAATTGAAGCCCCACAAAAAATAGTCTAAAAGCGTTAAATCGCACGATCTAGGCGGCCAATTGACCGGTCCCGAACATGAAATCAAATGTTCACCGAACTCGCCTCTCAATAAGTCCATTGTTGCGCGTGCTGTGTGGCATGTGGCACGTGGCACCGTCTTGTTGAAACCACATGTCATGCAAGACAAGCTCTTGCATTTTGGACAAAAAAAGTTTGATATCATCTTACGGTAGCGCTCACCATTCACAGTTACGTTACGATTCGCATCATCTTTGAAGAAGTACGGTCCAATGATGCCACCAGCCCATAAACCGCACCAAATTGTGACCTTTTCTGGATGCATTGGTAGCTCTTGCAATGCTTCTGGCTGATATTCACTCCAAAATCGACAATTCTGCTTATTTACGTACCCATTGAGCCAAAAATGAGCTACGTCGCTAAACACAATTTTTCGGAAATTCATCGCGCGATGAACTTTCTTAACAGAGCAAAATATAATGCCAAAAAGATAATAGCTAAAAAATCACCCTTTATTACTTAAGATTAAGATTATTTCGGCACTTGTTTTAAAATATTTGCAAAAGAGATACCTAGAGTTTTCCTCTCGGCATAGCACCACTTTGGAACGCATTCACTTGATAAGAGAAGTAACACTCAGGCAATTAATATGCCTATATGGGTATTTCCATGAAATGGTCCACCGTGACTTAAAAACTCACAACGCTCGCATAATTTTTTTTAAGGAAAAAATTAAATTAGATTAATTGTAGTATATTTTTATTTTTCATTTTTGAATAAAAGTTTAATTTTTTTGTAAAAAAAAAATATATATACATACATATATGTATATAAAATTACTAAAATATGTATGAAAGTAAAAAGTGTCACGTGCGTAATGTAACGTGCGTAATCAACAAATTATTTTTTTCTTAGCAAATTTATGCATAGTTGTTTTTGAACAAAGCATGATTATAAAGGTCCATTATTAACCTTTATAAAAACATTTTTTCCGAAATAAAAATGTCCTACAATTCGCTTAATTTCGCACTTTTTCTTACGGCTCTAAAAGGCACTTCCATTTTTTGTCACGTGCGTAAGTCAACTTTGATTGCATGGAACTTGGGTACCCAATGCTCAATTTTCCAATATATATACTTTTTGAAAAGTCTCATCACATACAATGAACGATTCTATAATTCCATTCTAAAATTCCAATCCATTTCCATTTTCACAATATTCAAAGACAATTAAACGTGTACAAATGTCGCGCGCATAACCATGGAAACACCCATATATATAATTGCGTTACTTTCTTTGGAAAGGGTATAGATTGAAGAAGTAAAGGTGGTGAAAGTAGAAGAAAGCTTTATATCACAATTCTGCAATTGCGCATTATGTTTGTTTTATTGCAGCATTGCAGCGCCTTTGAAAATCTATATATGTATCTGAAACTTTTTGCTATAACTCCGACCATTCAGAAGCGATTTTGCCCATTTTCAATACCAAGAAATTACGGTGACACAAAGAATATTTGGTCGTTTTTTGGAAGCTCTATTGTGCCTTCCACAAACGGAGGAACAAGGCTAGATTCTCTTGAAATCTTGTAAGGACCCAGAATATATGGTTCTAGGTCCAATATTACAAACGGAATAAAATATCTAAAGGTTTTAATATATTTTTCTATTTTTAGTGTAGGTAGAACTGAACCAAAGCGTGTGTGTAATATTAAGTCTGTATTCACACATCAATAAGACGTGCAACGTGTGAACACATATTAATTAAAGTCTGCTTCAATTTAACAAATTGACAAAAAAATTAAGAATTTTAACATAAAATTTCTATTAAATTAATTAAAATTTTTGTTAGTTAAATAATTAATATATTTTTCAGCAATTATACAATCCATAAAATAAAATAGTTTAATTAATTAACACTTTTAGTTCAGTGTAAATAGGCGTGTCTGTATGTACAGCGAAATACTGGGATATTACGTCAATCTTTTAATATTTTTATACAATTTGCTTTAATATTTTAGTAGGTACATAATACCTATGTATTGAGCAACTATTTAAGGTGTCTTACTTATCAACTTTAAATTATATTACTACTTAAATCTACTGTTATAAAAAAATAAACATTTCCATTATTAAACTTTTGTGACATAAAACAAAAACCAATTTCAACAAACATTTTGATTTCCACGTATTTTTTTGACAGCGACTGAGCAGCTGGTTGTTATAATCGTTAATGTTAATGTTATAATTTTGCATATTTGCTTCCATTCTATGTTTGTATATATATTTATTTTAAGTTTCATTCGTAAACAAATAATGTTATACAAAGGCACACATACATATGTATGGATAGGTACACCCAGCATACCATTCTAGGAGCGCTCCGAAAAAGGAGTCAGAAAAGAGTCCAACTAAAGAGCATTTTCGGATTTAAGAGCTCTTTTAGAGCCCAAAAAAGACTCTTTAAAGACTCTTTTCTGACATTATCTAACAGCTCTTTAAGAGCCCAAAAAAACCCTCATAAAAGACTCTTTTCTGACATTATCTAAGAGCTCTTTCTGACGGACCATTTTCGAACGTAATGACCCTCTTTTCTGAAGGTTTTCGGAGCAATTATGATTGTTTTTTGGGCTCATAAAGAGCGTTAACGCTCCGAAAAAGGTGTCAGAAAAGACTCTTTTCGGACTCATATGGCTTGCTGGGCATACTCATATACATACTTACATATGTACCTCACTCATATGAGAACTGTTTGGATATTTTTACCGTAAAGTGCAGTGTTGTTTAAAAATTGTAGTATTAAGTGAAAATATTACAAGGTTAACGGGTTGTTTAGCTTTGATGGAGGAAATATATTAAATTGATTTACATATATTTTATTCTTCAATTATTTATTTAATTACATTATTTCAAACTGAAAGTACCTAATTAGTTATTTTGTTCAAAGCTAATTTATTTAATTTTGAGTTTATTTAAATTGTAGAGTTTTTAAAATGTCATAGGTAATTAAACAAATTTCATATTAAACTATTATTTATATCCCTACATTATTAATAAAATAATTATGATTGTTAAAGTTCATTAATAATTGATTAGTCGGAAATTAGAATAATTTAAAGTAAATAGTTTTAACTTTTGTTTCCTTTGCTTTTTTAAATTGTTTATTTATTAATATTTTAGTTTAATCTTTTTAAGCAAAACTATTGAAATTTTAAATTATTTAACTTTGGTTAATCTCAAGCATTGACTAATCTGAAGCGGATTAATATTTGATTATTCTCTTTCTGATTAATTATAATTATTTTTGAATTTCATTTATACTTTCATAAAATTTGCAATCAATATTCATTGCTGAGAATTTGCAAATATATGCATATGTATCCCCGATATTTAGGTATATTGGTAATGAAGTAATAGACTCAATAATCCGATACATATAAAACAAAACATATTCAAAATTATAAAAAAATTTACTGAAAACTCTTTAGTTTGATATTATTCATAATACCTATTATTGGTTATATCAGCATCAGTTCAGCTTTTAAAACAATTTATATTTTTTTATACACAAGTTACACCAAGTGTTTTTTTTTCATCTTTAAAAAATTTCAACAAACCAGTAATACCCGTAATAAAAATTAAAAAAATAAATAAATCTACATAGTTACGTATGTACATATGTATGTATGTAGATAACGAACATTTGTTTTAGCAAGTGCTAAAATCGTGTCGTTTTATAAACAAATATTATAAAGTACCACCATAAAATTGGTAATAATTTTTTTAAGAGAAGATTAAATACAACAACAATAATAAATGCAAAAATACACGGCTAATAATTTTTTTAAAGAGAAGATTAACTTAAATAAAGCGCCAAAAATTGCTTATAACTTTTTAAAAGAAGATTAACTTCATTAACTGGAATAAAACTTCACAATAAATTAGAAATGAAAAAAAACCTTCAAACTAAACAGGAAACGATCACAGGTTATGACTTCTCTAGTAATAATAAAATAGAATTAAAGCCTCAATCATGTACGAGGTCTGATCAAAAAATGACCGTTATTTTCAATTTTTTCAAAAAGTATTTATTTATTCATCAATAACTATCTTGTCGCTTTCAAAGTAATCCCCTCAGATATAATACACTTATGGGAGCTTCTGAAACGGGCTTTTCGGTATCGCCAACAGCTCCTGTTTCGATTCCTCTTTTATCTCCTCAATCGTAGCAAAACGCTTTCCTTTCATCGGTGTCTTCAGTTTTGGGAAGAGGGAAAAGTTAGCGGCGGTCATGTCCGGTGAATACGGTGGTTGAGGCATGATAATGGTTTTGTTTTTGGCCAAAAACTCACGCACAAGCATCGATGTGTGAGCTGGTGCGTTATCATCGTGCAAACCCCATGATTGGGTTTTCCACAATTCTGTGCGTTTCTGACGAATTGCTGTGTGCAAACGGCGCATAACTTCAAGGTAGTATTCCTTATTGACCGTACGATCTTGTGGCAAAAATTCATGATGCACCACGCCATTGCAGTTGAAGAAAACAGTGAGAAAAACCTTCACATTTGGTCGAACTTGACGTGCATTTTTCGGTCTTGGCTCTTCTAGACGTTTCCATTGGGATGATTGGGCTTTGGTTTCAATGTCATAGCCATACACCCATGATTCGTCACCAGTTATGACCTTTTTGAGGAAATCTGGATCGTCGTTGATGATGTTCAACAGCTCCTGAGCAATGTCCATGCGACGTTGTTTTTGCTCAAAATTTAGGAATTTTGGAACAATCTTCGCTTCCGCACATTTCATGCCTAAAACATCCGAAAAAATTGCTTGGCGTGAGCGACGATTATCTAAAATCATTTTCTTCACTGCTTCAATGTTTTCATCGGTTGTTGACGTGCTCGATCGACCAGGAAGAGCATCGTCATTGACATCTTCTCGGCCTTCCTTAAACCGGTTATACCACAATTGAACTTGTGTTCTGCTCAAAGTAGACTCGCCAAACGTCACAGTCAACATTTAAAATGTCCTTGCGCATTTAATTTCATGTTTACACAAAACTTAATACAGTTTCTTTCATCCATTTTTTCGAATAGTAAAAAATCGAAGAGCACACCAAAACTCGGCTACCCTTTTTATCTGTCAAAAACAAACTGACAATACAAAATGGCTGATACATATTACCAACATATATAACAGACATGTGTACCAAAATAACAGATGTGTACCAAAATAACAGAAAAAAAATGCGAAAATCGAACATAAGTAACTCACGAAATTTGAAAATAACGGTTATTTTTTGATCAGACCTCGTACATACATACGTACATATGTATAGTACTTTCATTATGGTTAGTTGTGTTTTTTTCACCATTGCATAGATATTAGTTGTAGTAAATGAACAGTATGTGATTGGGTCGCAAGAGATTGTTGAGGAAGGAAATGGCAAAACCAAAGACTTTAATTTTTTTGAAACACCTGAACTTTTTTAAATGTTATATGGATGTACTCGTATGAAAAACAATGCTAATCAGTTAGGCAAACTTTGCTAGATCGCTTTTAGGAGTGATAAAAGTTTTATAGAACCTCATCAGCACTTGTGGTTGTGAGTAAAATATAAAAACAAGAATAAGTAAGTTCATACATATAAACATACATACATACATACATATATATGGATCTGTATTTGCATACCAGAGATGTGTAAAGAAAATTTAAAAATTGTACCTTTGCTGTCTTGATGGTGATATTTTGTTGTTATTATACCTAAATATATTTTTGTAAGGCCAACTAAAAATTAAAAAATCAAAATATAATATACATACCTACATCACATGTCACTGACAAAATCGAAAGAAATAACTGATCATGCATGATGACTGAAAGTGGAATAAATTCTTTTTGAAAATTTGCCAAATAACAATAAAATACCAAATGTTTTTATGGTTTTCAATACAAGTTTCTAAACGAATTACTTTAATTGAAAAACTGATTAATTTAAAGACAATTTTTATAATTCAATACGAAAACAAAAGTTCGTCTCTGGAATGAATTAAAAATATACATTTATTCCCAAAAAGCATCAACAGTTTTCAATTTTCGAACGATTGTCAAGCCTCTGTCTATTCTTCTGCATTTTTAATATTTAAAGAACTGTTGCAAGCTGCACAAAAATTAGAATGTCAATAAAGAAAGGTTGGAATTTTTAATATTATGTATTTGCTAAGATCAGTGCAGTTGTGATATATTTTCTATACTTGTAATTTCTATAGTTATGAAAAGACTTCAAAGTTTAAACACTTTAAACTAATATCTAGTATGTATTTCCTATACTTTTCAAATGACCCACTGTACGATATTGCGATATAATTACTTTGCATCGTTGATCAAACTCGATTGCTTCTAAAATAGATAAAAACGGTTTACAAATGCAGTAAATGTACCAAAAAAAAAAAAAAACACAATGATTGGCATCAAAATTGTACCAAAAATTGTACTGTAAGGTACATATGTATGTATTTAATCCCCGTTGCATACACAAGTGGTTTTATGTATCTCAAATTGAGATGGAAAATGGGTTTTTCTTTTTCGTACCAACTATATAAATAAAATGTACTTTTTAGACCTCCATGGTACCATTTTTAATATTTGTTAAATAATCATAAAACTTTACTACAAATTTACTTTATCGAAAATTCGTTATATCTTATAGCAACATTATTGCGTTAATTGTCGCGATTATCTAAAAATATTCTTATTTATGAAGTATCGAGTCATTTGCGAAAAGTTAACCTTGGTAAATATATATGTATATTTCCAAAATAACTAGAATTATTATTGTAAGAAAGAAATAGAAGAGTTAACTTCTAACGATTTTGATTAATCCTGATTAACTACATTTTAAGTTTTAGTTTCTGAATTCAGCCTCAAAATCATTTAATGTAAATGAATACATATGTCAAAGACTCATATTGTTCGATAATTCAACCAAAAATTTATTGTCGTGATAATCATCTTATAGCTGCATATTGAAAGATCAAATTGATATCAGTTCTAAAATGTTCATGAAATTTAATAAAATCTCTTTTGCTTGCACTATTACACAAATAGTAACTTATGTATATGATATACAGCCATGCCATAGAATTATAGATGCATATTCGGAAGTGGAATTGGTTTCGGAACGAAACCAATTGTTCGTTTTACTTTTTCTTTAGAAGCAAAAAATGGAATTAATTCCACTTCCGAACGGAATTAAATTCTGTGACATGGCTGATATTTATCTGTTTCATCTGAAATACCAAATTTTGATGCAACAGTATTTTGAAATTGTACCATATGACTTGTGGTAGTACCACGGTACCAACTATGTTTAAAATGTATCAAAAAAGTACAATTGTACCATGTTTGCCATCAGTGATCTCAATACACTTGCGCACACCCAGTCGTACACAAGCAAAAGGTACCACGATCTAATAAATATCTTATGGATGCCCCACTGTGTAGAGTTTGCGACTTTTTGTTATTTCTGTTATTCTTGTTGTTGTTGTTGGTAATTTTGTTGTTGCTGGTTCTCTTGTATGCGCTCAACAAGTGTTGTTTGTTTTTGTTGTTGTGTGTAGTTTGTTTGTTTGTTGCCGTTGTTATTGTTGTTGTATTTTATGCGTATGCATGCATTTGTAGGCAGGCAGTATTTATAGATGTGGGAATTTTCCACTCGATACTGTAAAATTTCAAACATTTTGGTGCACACAATTCAAAATGTTTGGTTTTCAAAAAAGATTAAACGAAAAATAGCGAAATACATACAAACATACTACATACATATGTACATATGTGTATGTTTGTGCAAAATCAAAATTAAAAAAATACCTAATAGGTATGTTTATAAATATTATTAATACGCAAAATTAGTAGGTCAATGAACACTTAAAACACAAGAAACCCGTTAATGATTAATATTGTAGGTATTAATTAGATGTTTATAAACACGTTCAAAAATACCTAGTTAAAACAAGTAGGTATTAATTATTTACATGTAGGTATGATTAATTCAGAAAAACACACCTCTGCAATTTGAGCCATTTTACTTTTTACTCAGCTTTTCTGCCTTTGCAACAATTTAAAAATTTATAGGTAGGTAGGTATATTTTTTTTAATTAAAATTCTTCCAAAATATCTGTGTATTTTATTAGAATTGGTGCAATGGTACATATACTCCTATGCGTTTGTATAGGTATACATATGTACCTATGTATGAATATTGGCGTAATATTGTTCTTTTATTTTGAATACTTTTTTTTTAAATAAACACTTTCTATTTTTGTTTTTATTTTTTAGATATTTTTTTTATCTTAATATTATTATAATTTTTTTATTTTGCGATTTTTGCTGTCAATGTTGTGTTAATCGTTTAACGAAATCTTTAAGACTGATTGTCTCATGAAATGTAGACTCTAAAGTAAGTAAATAAATATACAGTATGAATGTATTTCTGGCTAGCTGCCCCACCAGCCAGCCATACAAACAGCGTCAACCATAAACTAACGAACCAAGCAACCAACCAACCAACCAACCAGTCAGCCAGAATTTTGCCATACATATGTAGAGTGTGCACACTGTTGCTGTTTATTATTGTACTATGTAGACGCCGATCCAACCAGTGTCATACAATTTTAGTTCTATTGCCACACAAATATTTCATTTCTTTGTTTTTATCATTATTGTTGTTGCTTTTTTTTTATAGCTATAAAGTATAAAAAAAGTATTTTTATTTTATTTTTTTTTTGCCACTTTTTTTCAACAATTGTTTTT
Organism: Bellardia bayeri; assembly: GCA_950370525.1. Taxonomy (NCBI): domain Eukaryota; kingdom Metazoa; phylum Arthropoda; class Insecta; order Diptera; family Calliphoridae; genus Bellardia; species Bellardia bayeri. The sequence goes on from OX493266.1 coordinate 99,043,917, forward strand.
TTAAAAACAGACATTTTTGTTAATGTTTTTTTTATCTTTTGTTTTCACCTCAAGTTTCTGTAAAAGCTGGCAATTTTTTTAAGTGCATTTGTGTACACGATTCTGTTTCATTTATTATTACTCTATTGGTTTTTTTTTTAATTTACAGCGTTCAATATTATTTTTGCTTTCATTCATTAATTCACGTTTGTCTATTGTAAATAAAACCATGTGCCAGAATTATTAAATGTAAAAAATTCCAACTGGTTTGTTTATTTGACGAAAGAGCAGTTATTAAAAGAGTATTTGGTTAAAGATTAAACCTAGTAAGAGAAAATTGTAATTGCATCGAATTTATAGTATTTAAGAGTATAAGAATTTTTGAGATTTTACATAAATGCCGGTGGTTAAATGATCGGTAGGAAATTTAGTCGACATACATTTATATGAAAACATTATAATTTGGAACGTATTTTATGTTAAAAAATTATGCCCTTCTTTTAGATATGCATACATACATATGTATATGTGTTGTGTTTCGAAGTACTGATGTATGTTTATAATTGAAAATAATACAAAGAAATCATAATTTTACATGGATTATTTTTAGTAGTTTAATGAGGGAAATATTTAATTTATTATTTTAGTTTTTGTACCTATGTATTTAATTAATTTATTCTTGAAATTTGTTTATAGAATTATTTTATTAAGATTTTAATTTAGTAAAAAAGAATCTAACATAGGTACCTATAATATTTCTAATGTTTCTTACAACAATAAGTAAAACAATATTAGATAAGTTCTGTTTCTCAGAGAATTTACTACGTATGTAGTAGTTTGAATATAAAAATCTTGATTCCTTCATTATAAATTGCATGTGGTAGGTAGGTATATATGTATGTATGTATATGATATGGCTAAAAAACAGACATAAACAATATAACCTTGATAATATTAAGTTGCAAGTTTGTCACAGGAAAATGTAAGAGATACCATTAACTATCGAGGTTACGGTTTTAAAAGAATTAAAACATGGGCTTGTTTTAAAAATTGTATGATTTCATAAAAACAAGAAATAGCTATAATAATAGTTGAAACTTGCTATAAAAACTTTAATAAATAAATCTTTTGAAGAAAATAGTGTTATACTGAAGATTTTCTATAGAACATATTATTATTTTGAAGATCTGCTATAGAACATTGTTACATTGAAGATATAGGTACGAGTACAATAGAAAATTCTGAAGATATACAATAGACTGAAGATCTGATATAAAAAAATAGAGTTATACTGAAAATTTCTAACAATAATACTGATCATTATGCTTGGTTTCCACTATGTCATTTTTGTTGTCAAATTGTCCAAATTGTTGGCAATTGTATGAAAACGGATTGTCATATGGCGTCATCTATGTTTGCAATCTCATTAGACGCCATAGACAACCCGTTTTCATACAATTGCCAACAATTTGACAACAAAAATGACATAGTGAAAACCAAGCATTAGAATGATTTTCTTCGAAAAGTGCCAATAAAATACCAATAAAGACTTTGTTTTTCAAAATGTTACATTGTTTTTTTTTTTAATTATTGCGCATAAATTTAATGAAAATTAAATTTAATGAACTCGAACCCGACTAAATAAATATCAAAAAATTTTTATAATTTTATAAATTTCAAAAATTATTTGTCATAGGAAAAAAACATATAACGACGTTTGTAGTTATTTTCAGTGTTTAATACCGGTACATTTTCAAAATTTGGATAGTGATTTAATTTACTACACTTAGAAGAGAACGCAGTTTTTTGTAAAGTAATACCTATTGTCTCTATATCTTTGGTGTGTTTTACATATGTCCAGCAATAATGAACTGAACAATAGAGACACTAATACGTCTCTTAAAAATATAATTGTAACTCATTCCTTGATAATGATATCCGATGGATATCGAAATATTGGAAGAAATAATTTAATAAATAATATATATATTTTTAACAAATAATTGGCCTCGAGCTCGAAAAAACTTTTTTATTTGATCAAAAAAAGGTCGAAGAAATCAAAATTTAATTTGATGTTACAGATAATTAATCTACCTACAACTAAGAGGATCAACTACAAAGTAGATACAGAAAATGTAGCACATATTTACAGGCATTTAATACATAAATGCCTTGTTATAAATTGTTTTAATATTTTGTTATGTTAAAGTTGTCATATCCTTTTTTCCTATGATAAATAATTTTTGAAATTTATAAAATTAAAAAAAAATTTTATCCTGAAGAAGTTACTCAAGGAGTAGCGATACGGTTAAATAATTACGAAAATCTTAATAATAAAAAAAGTTAAATAAACAATAATAAGCAACTAGAAATATACAACATTTCTTTAAAACATTTAATATTTGCTTTAAGCATCAAGGAGCAACATTTTAATTACTGAGAACGTTATTTAGCGTTACGACCACAATTATCACATTTTCAATTGCTGTCAAAAACTTTAAGGGTTTTGATTGTAATAAAACCTACAAAAGTTAAAAGTTCGTTAACAAAAATAAACAGAAAATACCATGTAATAATAATAAACTTATAACTAAATTATAACTTATATTTGTATTACGTTTTTTTTTTTTTTGCATATTTTTGCATAAGTAAAGTATTAAATAATTAATTATCAGATAGCAACATTATGTATGATGTACAACATGTATGTACGTATATTAATCAATAAGTTTAACGATCTTTTCTTTAGAAAAATTAAAACAAAACAACAAAATATTATTTAAACAACACAACAAATAAAACGAAATTATGGCTTAAAACAATTATATACACCAACAAACCGTTAAAATGATGATAAAGTTTTCTAGAAAAAGAAATACCAACAGCAAAAACTACGAAAAAAAAACCAGTCACTTTTATTTTCATTGATTCCACTTCCACGAGCACATCTTCACTCAGCAAACAAGCTTGTTTTCATGCAACTTAAAGCGCAACAATGAGGATGAATAGCCAGCCAGCCACAAACGAGTACAATTTTCTTATTATGACCAATTGCATTTGAGAAGGCCAATGATTTTAAAATAAAATTTAAAAATAGAATTAAGTCATGAAGTATGGTTAAAAAAGCTCTTAATTGTAGACAATGACACTAAATGTAACAAAAGCATTAAAAAATCGTATATGGGTCACGCCAAAATTCAAGAAATTGGCGTTAAAAATAATAATTGATAACTAGAGGTAAAATAAGACACTCTATTGCTAACATACGAGTAACTACTTGCTGAAAAAGCCTAATGTAAAGTTATGTTCATATATTTAATGAACTAAAATTTAACCATTAAAAACAAAGTACATATTGATTGCGTTTGCCCTTACAAAAGTCATGTTAGATCAATTAAATCCTTGAAATAAATGTATATATATATATATATATAAATATATAAATATATATAAATATATTTATTTATAAATATATTTAAATATTAATTTTTATTCCTGGCACAAATCTAAAAGGATTTATTTAAAATTACAATTTGACCTAAATTAAAAAAAAAAATAATTTAATAAAACTTTCAAGAATACATACTTACATATGTATTATGTATGTGTGGAAATATGTATTTTCATTTATTAGGACACTCTTGGTCAGTGTGACCAGATATCAAAAAGTTCAACGTCTAAATCAGTTTAATAATAATGCTAAAATTTGTTTTAAGATGCCTACAGAATGTGGTAAATTTTTTCAAATACTTAATTGAAATATTTTTTTTTTAACAATTTGAGATAAACATATTTCAAACAGAAACTTTTTATATTAATAATACAACAATGAACTCAAGAACAAAACTAATTTAGGTTCTCTTTAGGATTCTAACCTTAAATATCATTTAGTTATTAAATATTTTTGAGTGATTATCATAAAAAAGTTTTATTGAATCAGGCCCTAATCTTTTTGAAATTTAAAAACATTTCTTTAATCTTTTTAAACCACATTTAATATAAAGTACAGAATTCACAGTATTTTAAATTATGAAAAGCTATTTAGAATAAAATATAGTATGTATACTTTATTCCAAGGATGACCGATCCTTATTTCACCTAGCCCCCATACAAATATCCTCTCGAAATAGGGCTTTATCAGTGATAAATGTGTGATTTATAAGCGTATCCAAATAAATTTTGCCACAAATAAGTTGTATATGAAACCTAATCACACATACAAATTTTATGCAGGCCGGTCAATAATTAGTCATAGCTCCCATATAAGGTCCACTTCCGAAAATCACTTTAACATGAATAAATCTTTTAAAAGTGTTTACATAGAGATACGATTTAACACTAACAAAACTTATATTCTCAGAAGTCATGCCACAATTTTTTTTAATAATTGGTCCATAATAGGTCGTCGATTTCAACTATTGTTGCACTTCTTTTGGGTGTGTGTTATTATACAGTCGGACTTATATAAACAAATAGCAAAATACATATAAACATTTATAAATAAATGGCAAAACATATTCAAAATTCTGCACTTGAGTTTTGATTTCCCATTCATATGAAGTTAATTTTTGCCATTTACAAGAGTTGTAGTTTTATCTGTTGTTATACCCTTCACTTTCATGAGAAGGGTATTTATAAGTTTGTCATTCCGTTTGTAATTTCCACAATATAATTTTCCGACCCTATAAAGTATATATATTCTGGATCCTTATAGATAGCGGAGTCTATTAAGCCATGTCCGTCTGTCTGTCTGTTATGGACCAATATGTGAGATAACCTCCATAAAAATTTGATATTTTTTGTCCATTTTATTGCAATATTTTGAAATATATTGCAGATAATACCATGAAATTTTGTATACGTTGTTTTTATGATAAAAGAAGAAAGTGTGCGGAAAATAGTATGAATCGGTCCATGATTTCTCATAGCCGCCATACAAAAATCTTCCCGCAATATTGTTCAATTATACATAAATGCCTATAAAATTGGAATATCAAGCCAAAATTTAGCAAAAATAAGTTTTATGCAAAAATAAATCGCAAAACGAATTTTTTTTTTTAGTTCGGTCCATGTTTGACCATAGCCACGTAAATACGTATAAAACAGATATAAATAATGTTAAACGGCTAAAATTTGACATGAATAATCTTTATAGGCAAATAAATTCTTGTACTAAATAGTATGAATCGGTCCATGATTTCTCATAGCCTCCATACAAAAAGCTTCCCGAAATATTGCTCAATTATACATAAATGCCTATAAAATTGGAATATCAAGACAAAATTCAGCAAAAATAAGTTTTATGCAAAACTAAATCGCAAAACAAATTTTTTTAGTTCGGTCCATGTTTGACCATAGCCCCCATATAAAGTCCACTTCCAAAATTCACTTAAATACGTATAAAACAGATGTAAATAATGTTAAAGGGCTAAAATCTGACATGAATAATCTTTATAGGCGAATAAATTGTTGTACTAAATTTTATGGTGGTCGGCCCAGAATTGGCCATAGCTCCCGTACAAGGACCACATCTAAAAAAGACATTTATCCCTATATATATTGTATAAATATCGGTACCGACTCAAAACTTTGCACAGATCATTTACATATATACAAAAATCATATCACAAAATGTTGTAAATTTCCGTCCATTTTTAACCGTATGTCCCATATAAAGCCTTCTTCCGAAAATCACTTCAATACTCATAAATCTCTTATAAATAAGGGTACCAATCCAAAATTTTACACGTATCTTTTACATACATGCCTAAATCAAACTGCTGTATTTTGAGAATATGGGTACATATTTGACTATGTCCCCCATATAAGGTCCACTTCCGAAATCCACGTTAATACTAATATATATCTTAAATACACCGTTATTATGTTGAAATTCGACGTGAAATATCCTCATATGCATGAAAATCATTATTCCAAAATTTAAGAAGATCGGCCCATAATTTGTCATAGCTGCCATATAAGAACCATTTCCAAAAAAAAACAAATAAATTCGGGTCAAAAAATATTCTTTTCGGATTTAACCCATATTCGGTCCATATTTTATAATCATGATATATATCGTTGAAAAGGTATTTTTACATTAAATAAAAGGTATTATTTAATGTATTACAAATTATCAGACACCCAGTAGTTCCTGAGATATTTTCATCTTTACGGGCCCGCCCCTCGAAAATAGGCGTGACCGCCAACAAATTTTGTTTTGCTGGAATCTCCTCTAAAAGCCCTATTTGATGAAGTTTTTTTGTTTTTTTTTTTTTTTTTTTTGAGCAAAGTCACTAAAACCGAATTGTTCCCCTTTTTTTATACTCTGTTTGTTAAATTACACTCAAGATTATTATGAACATCAGACAAACTCTGTAAATTATGTTAAGAATTGGTAATTAAATCAATTAAAAATGGTGAAAATTTAACAAAATTTCAAATTATTTAACATAAATTATGTTGGTCGTAAAATTGTCTTTCAAACAATATATAAAATAATAATTAAATTTGCACTAAAACTGAATAGAAAGCACAGAATATAATGATATTCTAGTCCTATAACCAGTGTAGTTTTTGTATTTCGTATTGCGTTTAGGTGGAGGGTATTTAAGATTCGGCACAGCCGAATATAGCACTCTTACTAGTTTTTTTATTTTCACCCTCTTTTAAACAGAAAACGAAATAGATTTTTTTTATATTTTAGAAGGCTAAAAAATGCTAAACATATTTAAAAAAAAATGCTAAATGTAAAATCTTGCAGCTAAATCAATATAAAAAAAACCTAAATTTAGCCGGAAAAATGCTAAAATGGTCACACTACTCTTGGTGTATATTGTTTAAATCATATTCACTTCTCTTTGTATTATGATATTATAGGTTAGTAAATACGAGGGTTGAAATATATATAACTTACCTAATTGACCTAAAATTTATTATACTTTGTATTTATTTTATGTGCTAAATTTTACATCATGTTGAGTGTCTGCCAAATTGCCAGTTGATTTTTAATTTTTTACGACCCTCGCATTCTCCATATATTGTCTGAATACAATTTAGAATTTTTCTAACTTACTAGTTTGTTAGTATGACCATTGGCCTCATCAAAGTTTAAACAAGTAAAGAGGCTTTTTTCATTTTAAAAAACTGATGGCAATTAAATAAACAAATACTGAGAGAGAATTGCTTAAAGGCATTTCATTATTATGAAGAAAAATCATAGAAAAATACAACGCCTAAGATAATAATTTTTGATATTTCGCACTACTATGAAAAGTATTTGTAAAGACAATTTTATCCCAATGCTAATACAGCGTTTTTCAACAGGGATGCTACAAAAGTAGACCGATAGGGACAGCAAACGACGCCATATTTTTTGTCGCTCGTTTTTCATTTCTCTTCAGTAAGGTTTGCCATTTCATGATGGAAAGCTATACCAACAACGAGTCGAAATTATTAAAATTTACTACCGAAATTCGGAGTAAGTGGCATCAACGTTAAGAGCGCTACGCCCAATTTATGATCGTCATAATCGTCCTACCAGATCAACAATTGAGCGTCTAGTGGAAAAATTTGAATCCACAGGCACAGTACAAAATGTTCCCGTGCCAGTGAGACAAAGAAGTGCCCGTAGTGTCGAGAATATTACTGCCGCTGCGGCTTCAGTTGAAGAAAGCCCAAATGTGTCTCTCACACCTCGTTCTCAAGCGTTGGGCATCTCTGTGACGTCGTTGTAGCGAATTTTGCGAAAAAATCTTGGCCTACATCCTTACAAGATCAAATTGACAGAAGAACTGAAGCGACTTGACCACCTGAAGGGTCGTATGTTCGTGAATTGGGTTGAGCAACTACTTGAAAATGATTCGGATTTTCATCGAAAAATCATCTTCAGCGATGAGGCTCATTTCTGGCTGAATGGTTTCGTCAATAAGCACAATATGCGTTATTGGTCAGACACCAATTTACACGTACTCCATGAGTCATCATTGCATTCTGAAAAAAATTATGGTTTGGTGCGATTTATGGGCCGACGGCGTCATTGAGCCGTACTTCCTCCGTGATGATCAAGACCGGAACGTTACTGTGAATGAGTAACTTGCCGGTTGAAAACCAAGTTTAGAGAACGTGTTATCCCACGAAATGGTCCAGTCGATTGGCCGCCTCGGTCGTGCGATTTGACGCCGTTAGAATATTTCCTGTGGGGCTATGTCAAGTCTATGGTCTATGCCAACAAGCCAGCGACGATTGATGAACTTCGTACGGTAATCGAACGTGAAATTGCAGCAGTATCGGCCGATTTATGCTTGAAAACCGTCGAAAATTGGGTTTAGCGTCTGGACTTCTGCAAGCGTGCACGTGGTGGCAATGCAAAAGAAATCGAGTTCCATACATAATGGCATCGAACGTACTTTCACAGGAATAAAGAATTTCATTGATATCCAAAACCGTTTTTGTATTATTTAAAAAAAAAACTTTTGTTTTCTTATTGAAAAACCCGATAGTTGCAATTCAGTTGATATATGAAAAATATCCCGGTCACGTAATTACGTAAAAAAAAACACAAAAAAATTATGTTCCGAAATACAAAATTCGGCTGTACATTGATGAAATAAAGTTAAACAGTATCGAGAACAAACAATTCAGTTGTTGTATGCAAAAAACCGATTTAAAGCTGCTGAACTATTTACTCAAGGCCATTGGCAAATCTTAATAGACAACTACGGATGCTCTTAATTAATACACCGGCAGTGTGCAAATATGCCACAATAAAAACGAGTAATTTGTTGTGGAAAGGAAGCTGTAAAGACTTAGAAAATCATCATGAAATCAAGTCTTTGGCTAATGGCTGCAAAGTTAGTCAGTCCAACATAAGATGTATTAAAGTGAACAACGCATGCAAAATAAACAAACTTAACAATTAAATTCATAGCGCTTAAAAAAAAACAACAAAAAACATAATAAATATACTACACATAAAACAATACAAGAAGATTAAACGATTTCGTATGTTTTAATACAGCATTTTAAATAAAAGAAATATATAAAATAAAAGAAATTTATTTTGGAAAATTTTAAATACTAAAATGGGCTGAGAAGAAAAGTAAAAGTTTAGAAACTTTGTTAAAAAAAAAGTACCAATGTATCTTAATAAATGTTTGTTTTATTTTCAAGATATGCACATATGTACATACATACATATATGATTAGATTATTAACAATTTGTAATGCTTCGATAAATATCGAAATTTTGTGATATATTCAACATTACAAACAAACTCAGACTGAGTGTGGCATGTGTATATTTCATACGTTTGTGACATTTTGTCACTGAACCATTAAAGTTTTTTTCTTCATGACCTAAAGAATTAAGGCGGTATTTTGAATTTAACGGAAACCCCCTGGTACGTTTCAAGTTAATGTAAAATTTCACTTGAATTTTACAAAATCACTTGACGAGAACAAGTTGAACTAAACGGTTGTGTGTGCGAAGAAACAGTTAAACGGAAGTTTAAATTCTATTTATAGAAATTTAACAAAAGGATTAAATGGCAAAGTAATTGAACAAAAACCAACCAACCACAGCAAAAGGAAGTGAAACAAATATTTCTATAAAATTAATAATAAATTTTAATTGACGTGTGAATGTGTGAAAATGTGTTGGTTTTTTTTTGTTATAAAATTGTTAATGTTAAAAATATTACTAGCCGGTTTAACTGATCTAACTACAGCTTCACGTTACGATTACGGTTATCATCCCAGTGCCGAGGAGCTTGATAATATTTTACGCGAAACCCAGCGTACATGGGCTCACTCTTTTCTCAAAGCCGACAGAGATCGTCTCTTGAACGGTCCTGCCCAGCGCCGTTACGAAACTGTAGAAGATCGAGCTAAACCTGAAGACAGATATTTTGTGCCAAAATTTCAATATGATAATGAACCAAAAAAAAATAATCAATTTACACAAAGTCCTTTGCCAAATAAACAGCATTATGATTTACAGCTGACTTCATCGCAAAAACATCCTGTGCCTTTGCAGAATATTGGTTCATCTCTGGATTTTAACTATTTTGGTGACGAAATGCCAAAACCCTCGTTTAATACCCCCCAGGATATGCAACATACACTTGTAAGACAACCCACAGTGGTTACTACAACAGCTTATAAAACGGGTGCCCCGGCTTTGCAAGAAATTAATTTGAAACCTATAGCCAAACCGGATATTTTGTATTCCAAAAAATATTCGTTAAACAACCTCTATAGAAATAGTACTCAAGGACATTTTCCCATATATTTTACTAATCCCGCCACTAACATTGTCTATGCCATAACAGAAGTGGGCAAATCCGCAGAAAATGTCACCAAAACTAATGGCACCATACCCATTTTCATTACCAGGGAGCAATACGAAAGAGATATTTTCGAGCTGAAAAATGAATATGAGCAAAAATGTAAAAACTTTCGCTCGAGTACCACATCAAGACCACAAATCATTAGATTACAAAAACCACCCTCTCCTACACTGTCAATAACTTCATCAAAATTCGCGCCTTTTAATGCAATACCTACTCCACTTAAGAAGCCCTCCCCGGTGGTGGTTAAAACAGAGTTGATCGTTAATGACAGGAGACCTGTAAGGAAAAAGAAGAAGAATACAAAACTTAAGCGTAAACTCAAGAAACAAAATCCACCGGGCCGTAAACCCTTGGACACCAATCAGCCACAAGGTCCAGCCCTTATAATAGGCTCAAGGACATCGACCAGAAAGCCTTTGACTAATAATGAAAAACTATCCACTCAATTGGAAAAACCGAACTTTGATAACATATTTTCCAGTGCAGTGGCGCCTCAAACAGCCAATCCTCAGCCAGGAACACTGAATCCCAATTTATTTAACAATAATCACAGAATTAATAAGCGTTCGCTAGGGGCAGCGAATGTTAATAAACTATTAAATGTCCTAAATAATAAAGCAACAAAAAAAGCTTATAAACTAGAAAGTGGCGCCTATCCTCCAAACGTGGATGAAAATAATTCCAATATTTCCACTACATATAATTTACAAAATAACTCCACTTATAAAAATCTATTAAGAACAAAAACTAACTCTCCAAAAACAAAGCAAATTCTATTAAAAAATTCAAATATTTCAAAACTAAATTCCAATAAAACCATTACGAGTAAAAGTAGCGAGTTTCAAACTTTTACAAACAAAACTCAGTTCAAAACTGCAACTGATTTAAGAACAAAAAATCTTGTACATAATTTAACTAGAGAAAATCTAAAAACACATATTACATCTATCAATAATTCTTTCGATATAGAACATCGTATAAATAAAAGATCTACTCCTGCCTTAACAGCAAATAATTACACTTCTCCAAGGTTTATTAAAAAATCGAATATGACTCTGAATACCGGCGTAAATGAAAGCTCACAAAATAAAACCATTCAAAAAACATTGAAAACTAACATCCAAAATTCAGAAGAATCAAGAAGTTTGAAATCAGACATAAGTCATTCGCCAAACAAAACCCAACACCTTTTAGCCACAAGAAATTCAAACGCCCCAAAAGATCGAAAAATATCCTTAAATCGTTCTAAACGTTTAAATAAGCGTAAACGATTATCCAAAATGAAAATTAATAAAAATTTACAGTCAAAACAAACCTCTACACTTAACACAACAAATTCCAATCCCAATTTGACCACTACACCAAGAACTGTAGAGCAGGGAAGCAAAAAACTGGCCGACAAACACAAAAAAATTGAGAAAAAATCTGAACGACAACAGGATACAGAATATTACTTTTTTGGCCTGGGTGAAAACTATGATGATGAAGAGGACGAGGATGATGAGGTGGAAGAATACGAGGATGATGAAGAAGAAGAAGATGAGGATGAAGAAGACGACAATGATCATGGTGAAATACTAGCCTATGATGATGAGGTTCCCCAAACTCACACAAGTGAGGTTAGTTTATCCTTGGAGGATTTGAGTGAAAAACCCACACAGGAAACCAGCAGTTCCCCGGAGGAAGATTCCGATATAGGTGCCTTAGAGATAAAGCGTGTTGATTTAAAAAAACCCCTACTAGATTATGATAATACAGGCCATATTGGTATAAAAACTAAATCAAATTACATCAAGAAACGTATACGCCGTCGACCGCCGCAACTAAAAATCGATGACGATTATGAGGAAGACGACGAGGACAGCAGTATGAGTTCCAATTTGGGGGGATTCTTTCGTATGATATTCTATCCCATACAAGCGGTAATGAATAGTGTCATGGACTCTATAGGCGGCAAAGGAGCTGACGATGAAGAAGATGACCCCGCATTTAATCCATATACACAATACACTTCATACCACAATACTCTGAAACAACAGGCTAGTGCTGAATATGATGAAGACTACGACTCCAACGAATCTAGTGGTTCTTCCATTAGCAGCTGGCTGAGTTCATGGTTTGGTTTCAATCGTCGCAATAAGAAAATTGGCAGTACCACAGTAGCATCCATTCCAGTGAAGCCCACCAAGTCATCTACAAGTTGGTTGCCATCATGGTTGAGTTTTGGCACAAACGATAGAATTTCCACGGAAGCGGCATCTACCGAAGATTATGATGAATATGACAGTAAGTTTGTTTATCAATTTATTTATCTTACATTTATGTATGTGTGTGTACATACATACATATACTCGTACATATACATATGTACATAAATAGACTAAAAGAAAGGAAGTGTAATTAAATTTAAATGAAATCGTTAGCAATCTTTAGCTGTTGAGACAACTGAAATACATAATTGCCAAGGAACTGGTTGATAAAAGTGTTGTGGACAGTGAACATAAATATCAACGAATAAGAAGTAAACAGTTTTAATATTGCAAGCCAATCTTGAGAGTTCATACAACTTTTTATAATACTTTAATGGTCCTTCCAATCATGTCTTCTACTGTTCTAGAAGAAAATTTCACTACTTAATGATAGTAGAGCAAACAAAACTAATTGGAGCAACAGTCAAGGATCATTGTAGAAAATAAATACTTGTACTTTCAATAAGATTCTAATAATAAGATAAAATTAGCTTACATCTCAGTGAACATAAATACAATCATGTCATGCATACATATTAGGGTATCCACTCGAATAATCTAACAATTTCTTGCGAATAATTATTCGAAGAATTTCAAAATTTACACTATTTTCGAATAACGAATAATACGATTAATTTTATGCAGAATAATCGAATAAAACGAATAAATATGTTTATGTTTTAAATTTGTCATAATTTTATAATGATTATTTATAATGTATCACAGCTACTGGGTGGTATTATTGATCCCGCACGGAAAGGAAAACTAAGCGGAAAGATATATTGATCGATACCCAGTAAAAAAAATTCGTGTTTTTTGAAGCACTTTAGAGAAAAAGCGCATAATCGAGCGTTTCAATGAAAGCGCTCTTTTGCATCAGTAGGTAGGAAGGCTGGTGTGAGTCACCTCACACCTTCACCCAGAGACCAATATGGTCCATTGCGATGCCTTGATAGAAGAAGTAATAGAAATATGTAGAGTAAAGAAAAGAAGAGGAATATTAGAGTGTTAGGATAGAGAGAGAATAGAGAGAAGAGAAGAAGACCTGACCAAATCCTACTCAGACGTATGTCCTCCAATTGTGCGACCCGCACTCCGTATATTGGCACGTAACCAGGCCATTCCCATTACGAATCCTATCAGACTCTCAAGCCTACAGCTCGAGACATCCCCTAATTCGCTCAAGAATCTATTACCCAGCCATCTCATTCTACTGCCCTGTAACCTGGGGCAATGGCACAGAATGTGCTCAACTGTCTCCAGTTCTTCCGGGTCCTCGCATAGTCTGCACATATCCGACAATTTGGATCCCATTCTCACCGCCATCCTGCCTATCATGCAGTGGCCCGTGATAATGCCAATCATGGTCCTAACGCAGATCCTACTTCTGCCCAACAGCAGTTCCGATTCAGATCTCCTAAGCACCGGCCATAACGTCCGTGAGACTTGGCAGTCTGTTCGGTTCCCCCAGGCTTGATTGGCTGCGTTTAAAACCCATTCCCTAATTCTTCCATAATAGAAGCCTATTGGAGGCCCGACTGCCTCCATACGGTTATCCATCTCTGTGCTTGAGCCCAATCTTGCCAACTCATCGGCCACCTCATTACCGGCGATGCCAGAGTGACCCGGTACAGCCTGACCGTATATTTGCATCAGTAAATGCTTACGAATAAAATATACAAAAAAGATGCTTTTTTAGTGCTGACAACGAAGAAGGTTTTAAAGCGAAAAAACAAAAATGAAATTATAGCCTACAGCTTTACATATGACAACGAAGGTCAATTACAAAACGAATATCGCGCTTCTTAGTTACTATGAATTTTTATTAAGCAAAAACTTTCAGATAGAATTTATTCTTTGATTGGTGTGCGCGAAGTGACGTAAAACACTTTAGGAAAGTGCTTTATTTGCATGTTTGATTAGGTTAAAAGAAGCGCTCATTGCTGCAGCTTAATTGGTTAGCGCATTTGATCATTAAACATGAGTTGGTATTTGTAGCCCGGGTTCGATTTCCGGGCTACATCAGTTTCTGACAATTATTAGTTTTCTATTATAACTAATATTTATCACAGCGCCCTTCTTCCGTGGTATAGCATTGAAACGCCACCCAAGTAAAATAAATAAAATAAAGGCTATAAAATCAAGCTTTAAACATAATGCGCCTACTCGCCACCAGAGGCGCTGAAATGCTGCACTAAACACAATCATAATGCGCAATTGCAGAGTTGCGATATAAAAAGCTTTCTTCTTTCACCACCTTTACTTCTTCAACCTATCCCCTTTCCAAAGAAAGTAACGCAATTCCACCAAACCAGGAACACCTTATAAAGAAATCATGCATCAGATCAGCAGGTTTGAAGCGATTTGAGATATGAATTCATACATAAAACCTGCTCCTTTTGGAGCACATTTTTTACTGGGTATTTAAAATGTAATAATTCGTTCCTGCGGCATGCCTCAATACTGTCTGTGTAAAGATGATACTGCAAAACCGAAAAATACTGCAGCAACTGAATGAATAATTTGAAATTATGCTTTCACAAAAAATTCTTTCTGCAATCGCGGAACGGAGTGAATAATTCGACAAAAAAGTTATTAAAATATACATACGAGTATATACTACGTAGGTAAATGAAATTAAAAAGATTTATTATTGCAAAACAATATGAAATTATATTAAGAATTTTTATTATAAAGATGAGTGGCAGATAGTGGCTCCTTATACAAATACAGATATGTATGTACATATGTATGTAAAATACTGAGCGAGTTTGAAATGTATTTTGAAGCAGGGGCCAAATTACCGCATTCGATATCGAGTAAAATTTGTCATAGTTTTCTTATTTGAGATTATGGCATTCGATATCGAGCAAAAAATTTAGTACATATTATCATAATTTCGGTATCGACATCAGTTTTCGATACGATAGCTCATTCAATCACGAATGCGGTAATTTGGCCCCAGATATTTTAGTGTCCACATTCTAGCCGTTATTGATAGTTTCAAAGAAACTAATACTAAACTGATATTGATTGCACACAAAACAATTCGATTAATTTAAAATATGTATGTGATCGAATTATTCGAATCAATCGTTTTTTTTTCGAACAAAAGAAAAATCAAATAATTTGGTTGCCCTACTGCATATGTTCGATTAGATCGTGATTTGCACACCCAAACATACAATTTTGTCATCATGACTAAAATCATCCAGTCTTATTAACTATTCGATGAAATGGGTCACGTTTTATGTTGTTGCTATTAATGTCGTTCTTGCGTGTTAATTGAATACTAAAACATACTCTTTCATATATATGTAGATTAGGGATGCCAAACGGGACTGGTTTTGCCAATCCCGGGACTCGGGGTTTTATAAATGTAAATCTGGATCCCGAGATTTTTCGAGACTTTTATTTCATATTAAAACAAATTGGTTTATTAATAATAAAAACTATTTATTTTAGTAATCAGTAAGTAACTTACGAGTATATTGAATATAAAAATTTTCGAAAAGAAACATTGTCTGTCCTCATAGCTACAATTTCTAAATTAATTAAAAGTTTATAAACCATTAATAAATAAAAAACATAATAACATGTAGTATATTGAAATGTTAAATTTACAACATCAATATGTCATTGCGCCTTTAATTTCGAAATTAATTTAAAAATAACAGAATATTATCGATCGACAAAGCTTCTTAAAAATATTTAGCCTTATTATAAGGTCGTTTTCTCTTTACGACAACGACTCTTTTGTAATAGATTAAAGATAAAATTAAATTTGTTTCTAGAACAATTATTATTTCTAGTTGAACTGTTAATTTTAAATTTTTGGTATTTCTCTTGTCAGGCTCAAGTTCATTAAATTTAATTTTCATTAAATTATTTTTACTGAAGGTAGAAATTGTTTTACAACTTGAAAAATTTTTTTATTTGATAATTCTTCTTGACTGGGATTCGAACCTGGGTTGAATTTACATGTTTCGAGAACAACCACATTCTCTCATCAGAATTCTTTGCGTTCTAACCCTCTGCACCACTGCGGTGCCCGCTAGCCAACAGACAAACATCAATCCTTTAACCAGTGTTACCTGGTGGTTCGAAATTTGCTGTAATTATCATTTTTCAATTTATATTCATATGTTGCCTCCCTATCTGTAGTAAATAGAATCTTGATTTAATTTTGTCGCCAATATATAAAGCTGTCGAAAAACACAGTTCACATCGTTTTTTGGGCAAAAAAAAAAAAATGTTAGTAAATTGTTTTATGCTGGGGGGTTATTGTGTGTTTCGATTCGAAAGCAAAATCTTTCGAAATACAATGTAAAAAGTATACAAATTCGAATGATTTTTTCGAATCGAAATTCACAATAAGCCCCTGATTGCATAAACAAACAATCCTTTCTCACTTTCCGAAACGAATATTTAATTCTTATTCAATATTTTATTCCATATTATTACAGGCATTATTAGGTGTCGTGGGGGCTTTTACATATTTCAATTACATTCATTATTTCATTCGTTTCGGAATCAAGGCTTTTTTAAATCATTTCTAAAAACAAACATTTTTATCAAATCAAATTTATCAAATTCACTTTTAATTTTTTTTTTTTTAATTTAAAAGTGTTGAGTAAATTATACCTCTTTCTTGGTTTCGCCAGTTCATCGCTGAATATGCAATCACTTTATGATATCTCTTTGAGCCTTAATGAAAGTGCAACATCAGCAGATATTTATATCACTGCCACAAAGGGCTTCATTTGTTACTTTAACCGGATTTAAAATGTCAACTATGTATTTGTCATCTGCTAAACTTTTAAATCAATTAAAGCTTTTTTATAGCAAGTGTGTTCGAGTTTGGCAATCTAAAATTAATTTTAATTCTTTCAGCTTTATTCTTCAACACACTTTTGTAAAATTCAAATTTTTGTTAAGGACTTTGCTGTAAACAAATACTAGTTAGTTGTTGGGATTTAAAAATCCCGGGATTTTTTTCAACAAATCCCGAAAATCCCGTGATTGCCATCCCTAATGTAGTAACACAGATTTGCATTATTTTCTCTCTAAACCCTAATGTTTATGATTTATAAGCAATTTTCGAACTTTCATAATTTTCTTTATAAAATCGATTAAAGCGAAATATTATGATTTCGTTATTTTCTAAACCGTTTAGACTACGAATTCTAATAGAGGAATTGAGTAATCACAGTGTGATCTGTTCACTATTAACAATGGCAAACAATTCTCATACCAAATACAATTAAGAAAAATGGAAATACGTTAGAAGATTTAAGTAAATTAATTTAAACTATTTACCACTCTCATACTTGCTTGAGTGTTTGTCTGTCTGTTTGTTTGTTTGACGCTACTTTTTATGCGACACATTAGACCATAAAGCGAACCAACCAGTTCATAGAACATTAAATTGTTTTGCGGAATAAAACAGAAACCTATAACGGATGAGTGCTACACATTCTGTGGATGGAGGTTAAGAAAAAAGGTTACGCTTTCTTTGTTATACTAATCGTCTAGTATTTTACTTGTGTATTTGTACTCACTCACATACATATGTATGTGATACATATGAATGTACATATGTATATGTACTTTAACTTAACTAAGTAACTAACTTTATATACTTACATATGTATATGTATATATGTAGTTGAGACTATTTTGTGTATGATTTCCGATTTATTAAACTATGTGTTTAGAATGGTTTGCCAGCTGGTTTGGAGATATGAAACCAAAGGCCAGAAAGAGAACTACTACAACGACTTCGACTACCACACAATTACCAAATGTACCCATATTGACCATTGTGGATCCCATGAAAAATCCCCAAAATTGGATTGGTATATTGGCGCATCATATTATCAATCATACCTCTAGCTCTACAGCAAATCCTTTAAAGGATATATGGAATCAGGTGACCAGTACGACCACAGAAAATCCTGAAATACCCAGAAAGGTTTCTTACGATAAATATCAGATCTGGCGACTCAAGCCGCAGGATGATAGCCAAGTGAAAGCTTTAGAGGAATATAAGAAAAGCGAAGATGGCATTAAGCTGCAGTGGTTAAAAGGGCCCAGTTTAAGGTAAGAATATTTATTCAACCGTTAATATATGACTAGAATTTACTCACCAAACTCTTACTGTCTTTCTGTAGAGGTTTAACTGATGTATTGGTGCCACCCAAAATGTTGGTGGATTTTCAAGCCTCCTTAACTTTCGAACTCGTTGACCATGAGGTTTTGATATTTGATGTGGGCAAAGCTATAGCATATGAAAAGACCAAAGAAGATTACTTCTTTACTACCACACAAAAGCCCAAGAAACATCACAGCAAAAATCCTGCACCAATTACTGGCATGACGTGGCGGAAATACTACGAATACAATGACATTATACAGTTTTTGGAAACAATGCGCATGCGTTTTCCCCATTTGGTGGAATTAATACATATTGGTCGTTCCTATGAGGGCCGGCCCTTGATTATAATGAAAATTGAAAGTAAGGAAGCGGCCGCCGTGAATTCTGCCCACTATCCAGCTCATGAGCGCAATAAATTGCGTCATAAGAAGCGCATTGGCTTGGCAAATTCTGTATTCATTGAGGCCGGTACACATGGTATGGAATGGATTGGTCCGGCAACGGCAACTTGGATTATAAATGAGTTGTTGAGAATTATGAAGAGTAAGTAGTTATGTGTATATTTCATCTGGTGTATTCTATTTTTTGTGGATTGAAATTTTAATATTTAGTTAGGTACTTTTGTCCAACAGTCAACAGTAGTTGGAACATAAATTATAATGCTTTAGGACGTTTTTAGCTTATGGTGTTGCGAAAGTGTTTAATTTTGAAAATGATTACATTATTTTTTGATATGTAGTTAAATTTTAGGTTTTTCCTAAGGAAGTGTATTTGCCAAGGATATACCACTGTATAGTCCAGACAAGAATTCAAAAAGATTGCTTATAGATGGTGGCGATTTCATTTCAGTTGGTATGGCATATAATTTGAACCTTTTGTACATTTTACGGGCTTCATCATCACTCAATATAGGCTGGACGTCATTGTTTATATATTGAGCGCATAGGTCACATAAGGAAGGATTTTGTTTCCCAGTTAAGTTCGAATTAGAAGATGTTAAGCAATCAGGATTATTTTCAGTACATATATCACAGCGATTGCAAACTGTGTTTATGTTATTGCCCATTTTATTGCCATTATTGGGAATTACAAGATTTTCACCAGATCCCAGGCTACAATTTCTCGAATTTAGCAAATTAATATTAGAACATCTTTTATCGGAAGTGCTGTTATGAGTTAAATGCGCATCGGAGGGTTTTGCTATGGGTGGACTTGTGTGTTGATGGCGATGAGCTCCCTTAATAGCATGAAAAGTTATGCTGACACAAAGTAAGATCAACAAAATCAAAGCGGTTAATTGAGATTTCCTAGAAGAAAAAATATGTAAGTTAATTTATAGTTGAAATTAAATAGGCAAATTTTGACAAAATTATCTACCTTCCCCACTGATATATCTTTTGTATGAAATGCCACAAATATTGGCTAATAGTGACCCAAAACATGACTGTGGCAATAATGAAAAAACTGAAATATTTTGCAAATAAAAGAGAAATTTTAAAAACTTAAAACCATTAATTATATGTAGCAGTACTCACGAAACAATTCCCACAATATCAAAAAGAAAAGATTGCACATTAGAGGGTGTAAAATTAAATGTTGGTACATAAAGATATGGAATTCCAAAAAGTTTTGTTTTTGGTAGTTTTGTTGAACCATTAGCAGTTCCATTAACTAAGACATCGGGGTTCTCATCAGTCTCTTTACGAGTTGTATCGTTTAAGTTCCTAAAACGTCTATTAATTCCTTCTTGATTTGTTTTTCCTTCAGATCTAAGCTTAGTACATTTTTGGCAATTACAAGGTGGAAACTTACATACTAAACATTCGCGCGTGGCAGGAAAAGCACAAGGATTTTGCATATTAGAAAGAAATATGTACGAAAATTTGGGAAATTTTTATTTATTGACTTTTCTTCTTTTTAAGTTTTAAATGTCTATAACGTTTCTATTTTGAATTGTTTAAAATTTTCTTTCTCAGAAAACGTTACCGACGACCAGAGTTTCATACGCAACACCACTTGGTATATTATGCCTGTGCTGAATCCCGACGGTTATGTTTATAGTCATGAATTTGATCGCTTTTGGAAGAAATCTAGATCTCGTCAGATTTCTCGTCCTTCGGGTATTTTGAATTCAGCCATGACTTGGCTGCAAAAGAAACGGGCCAAGGAGAAGGTTTGTTTTGGCGTTGATTTGGATCGCAATTGGCATTATCAGTGGGGTAGACGTGGTAGCTCAAAGACGCCTTGTAATGAATTCTATGCTGGACCAACGCCATTTTCCGAACCGGAAACAAAAGCTTTATCGGACTTTTTAATGGATTATCGAACACAAATTAAAGTAAGTTTTAAAAACTATGAAAAATTAAATATTTTCAATAGTTTCTTTTTACAAGCAATAAGGTTACTTGAATAAATATAAAATATATCAAAATATTTAATTTATTTATATATATTTATTTCCAATATTTCGCTATCACAATAGATAGCTTCTTCAGGGATAATACAAGTTTTTTTAATACAAGTTTTTTTTATCCCTGAAGAAGCTATCCATTGTGATAGCGAAATATTAAAATAAATATTAATTATATATATTTATAATATTTATATAAATATTAATTATATATATTTAATAAAAAAAATTAAATATTTTTATATAAAATTCAAGTGACCTTATTGCTTGTAAAAAGAAACTATTAAATATTAAATAAGGTCAAATAAACGAACTAAATATTAAATATTTTCATTAACTTTTATCACTTAAAATTATGTTAAATGTTTACATATTCCCTCGGTTCTGTAAACCTAATCCGAGCAACGTTTTCATTTTTGAAACGAATTTACATATTTTAGAGTTTCAATTCACATGATTTACTTTTTTTACATTTAAGTAAACAAACCTGTTTCAATGTACAAAATCATGCGGTTTGCAAACTATCACTTTGTAGACTATTCATTTTTTAATCACTCGTTTTATAGAAGAGAGGGGAGGGGCGGTTTATGCCAAACATCAACATTATCGCATCATGGAACAAAATGATTAGTTGCGAGGTGTCAACATAACTATCGTTATACATTTCCTCCATTTTGTTGAAATCTAATAAATTTCCTCACCTTTATAGCTTTTCGTATCCATGCAGGCTTATGGACAAATTATTAGTTATCCGTACAAGGCCAACACTACCTACGACACCGAACGTTTAGATGACCTGTTGGATGTGGCAATGGTGGGTACAGATGGTTTGCGTAAAAAGAGCAGCAAATCGAGATATAAAATTGATTCTTCTAATGATTTGGTGGAGAATAGATCTGGTAAGTTTTAAAATTCGAAAACAAATTAAACATTTCTTTAATGCACCTAGTTTCGTTTATAATTATTAAGGCTGTTCCGATGCATTTGCCGCCTACGAAGTGGGCATACCCTTCAGTTATACTCTACAGTTGGCTGATAATGGAGTCCATGGTTATTTGCTGCCTAGTGCTTCAATAGAATCGACAGCTAAGGATTCATTTGAGATTATAACAGGAATGTTGGACTATATATGAATGTTTTCCGACTTTAAATAGATTCTTCAAACAGATTATTAGGAACAATAACGATATTAGTCACTTTTAGTATTTGTATACTTTAATTTAAAAACCGTAATAGAATAGATTAGTTGTTTATCTATTGTACTATTTTTAAAACTTTTTCCTAATTTATTTTATCTTATTTATATTAATTTATTTCCAATATTTGTAAATCTCCAGTATTTGTAAAAATAGTAAAAACCTAAACGAACACACTCAATATTTTACTTTGGTTTAGAAAAGAAATTTATTTAGTTTTTTTATTCCAAATAATCACGCATGTGATGGAAATCGAAAACGAATGAGTTTTAGAAGTCAATTTTTTCGTAATATTTCTGTATTGAAAAACTTTTATCACATAAAATATAAAGATATTGGGCTACTAAAGAGAATCTTAAAACAAAAACTTTTAAAATTAGATTATAAATGCAATAAAATCAGAGCTGTTAAATTTGGATTAAAATTAATAATCAATTAATTAATTTGTTTTTTTTTAATTTAATCGATTAATTAAAATTGACTTAATTTTTATAGATTAATAATCGATTAGGATTAAACTTTGGGATTAATTGTTTTTTGGCAACTCTATATACATAATAAGTTTCATCAACTTTCATGTTTGTTTACTTATAATAATTTGTTTAATTAATAATTGTTAATTGTTTAATCCTGAATTGTTAATTTTTTTCTGGTTAATGTACCTGAACTACATGTACCAATTTTTTTTGATTATAGATTAATTCTGTTTAATCCAAATAAATCTAAAATATTAATCGATTAATATTTTAGATTAAATGTATTAATCGTAGGATTATTCTAAAAAAATAAATTAATCTAAATAAATCCTCTTTAATCCTGACCTAAATTTAATTCTAATCGATTATTAATCCTTAATTTCGATAACTAATCTTAGTTAATCAATTAAAACAGAAACAAAAAAATTTTAATTCGATTACTAATCATTAAGATTATTAACCATTAATTAAAGCCTCTGATTAAAATGTATTTCCAAAACTGATTCGTTTTTGATTTCCATCACTTGCCTGATTGTCTTATAGAAACCAGTAGCAGATGTCTGAAAATATTAAATATTCGTTAAGTTTTTAAAATAGTAAATCGCATTATCTCGTACACATCACTGTTTCAGTTTTGATTAATTTTTAAGAATATGACAAATCAAATGGGTCGATTACGGATGGCAACCGATCCTTAGTGGAGTTGATAGTTGCCAAAAACATATTACAGATGGCAACTGACAACTGTAAGCTGTTAACTTCAGTTGCCAAACATGGCAACCGAGGATTTGTGGTTGCTTTGATTTTTATTTTAAGTGGCAAATTTTAAATGTTAGTTAGTTTGTTGTTAAACTATTTATATTTTTTACATATAAATGTTTCTTTTCTACTCGATAATTCGAAAAACAGATTAAACACGTAAGTTGCCTTACATAATAACAACTTGCATGTCAGTTGCGTTGCCTATTGGCAACCCAACTCCAGTTTGGTTGCTATACATAATCGACCCATAAAACAAATATATTTTACTAAGGTGAATTAATCAGTTAAAGTTGTTGACAATTACGAATCTATCCATTTGTAAAATGAAACGGCTATTTTGAATACTTATTTCCCGGTTTTGTTTATAAAAATTTATTTAGTTCCAAAACGTTTCATTAAAAACCAATGAGCTAATAAACTGGAACATCCAACAACCAAAACTTCAGTAAGATAAACCGTAACTCGTTTCGAAAAAAAATAAAAATATTCGTTCGAAATGTCTTCAATTTTTTAGTTACAGGAATTTTAATCGATTATGTTTTTGCTTCATTAGATTCCGTACATCTGTTCATTCTGTGCTTATTTGCTATATACAATTCCCTTTAGTTTAAATAGACATAGACTTATTTATTTATATATTTATTTGTTGTGGTATATTTAAAATTTAAAGATTCGTATTTATTGAAAACAAAAACTATTGTTTTAAACCTTACATTTTTAAGTTATTTATTTACATTACTTAAATGCCACCACACATCAAAATAAAGGAGGAATTTTGATGTATATGAATTGTTGTTAACACAATAATAAAAACTGCAACTTGTTTAATATTTTCTCAAAAACATAAAACAAGATAATTAAAATTATTTATACATGTACCTATAGTATGAAATAAAGAAGAAAAAACAAAACGAATAATTTCTCCAGCAATGAACTAAAAGACACTAAACTGTAGGAATTTGAGTTTTCGAGTTAAATGAAAAAACAAAGAAAAACGAAAACAAGAAAAAAAAAACTGAATTTAAGGTTTCTACTGAATTTGATTTTTTGATTATTTTTTGTTTGTTGGGTTCTTTTACGATAGATTTTGTAGTTTCTTTTATATCAATATATATATATATATATATGTATATATAATAATTATAACACTCACTTCTTATTATTTATATTATTTTTGTATGGTAATAATATAATAATAATAAAATTAGTTATTAGTTATATGTATAATGTAATAATGTGCTTACTTACAATGCTATTAAATTATGCTTTGTTTTATTTATTAATGATGTATGTTTTTTCCATTTTGCGTACTTTTTTTTGTTGTTTTTGTTTTTCTGTTTTTTTTTTATCTACAAGGTGTAAAAAACTAATATTATATTAATATATATTTATATATATATATATAATTGTAAGAATAATAATAAAAATAAAAACTAACTATATAGAGAAATAAAATTAAATCAAACTGCTTTAAAAAAAAAGCAAAAAAAAAGGAAAATAATATACAAAAGAAACAAGGCAATTTTAGGTGACTGCCTAAAATATTGTGTAAATTTAAACATTAGTTCTCCCAAATAGAGATAAAAATAAAAGTAGTTTCTATATTTTGTGTTTTTGAAACACTAACTACGAATTATGTTGATAAAACGTTTGACAAATTATTAGAAGCATAAATATTTTACATCTTCAATGCCAGGCATTTAACAAAAAGAAAGTAAACATTTATTTCGTTTGATTTCAAAGAAAATGCTCAACATATACTATATGTATTTTTAAGTGCGCGCAGAAAAGAAGATCCTAGACAATAATTTTGTTAATGCGTGTAAAGGAAATGGCGTGGCGTGATTTAATTTAGTTGTTTCTTATTAGTATTTATTTAAATAATCCGTTTTGTGTTGCTTTTTTTATTATAATTTTTGTTTTATTTTATTTATTTTTGTTTTACTTTTTGTTGTTATAATTACGAATTATAATAGTACTATCTTATTATTCCATTGTATTTATTTACTTATTTTCCTTTTTTTCTTTTTAGCAGTTACTTTTATTTGTGTTTTTCCATTTCTATATCCTTTTTTAGTTTTTGTTAAAAAAAAAATGTTGCTGAATTGAATGCATTTTAATGTAAATGGTTATTTTTCTTTTATCTATTGTATTGAATTGTATTTATTTTATTACCTCAAGACATTATATGGGGCACATTGCATTTAGCATTTCTTTCTTTTGTTGTTTTGTGGTTTTTTTTTTTTGTTTGTTTCATTAGTATATACTTTTAAAAAGAATCTCTCTATTACATCTTAGATTGCTCTAAAAGTAATTGGCTAAAGATCATCGGACATGAATGAATTTTGTGATTTTGATTCTTCTATTCGACGAATTTGTTGGCGCAAATACATGATCCTAAAAAAATAAATAAATAAAGATTAAAACAAATTAATTAAGGTTGTAGAAAAAAACTTACTTTTGTTCTTGTAGTGTGGCTGTAATTTCAGTAATTCTAACTAAACTCCTCGCACATTTTAGCTCAGCCGATACTTTCGTACACTGTAAATCTCCATATAAATGAGCTTCTTCTGAACATTTTTGCGCCTAAAAAAATTCGAATAATTAAACAATAAATATAATGAAAAATAAAAGCTTCATAAATTATTCATAAATCAATTTAGATGTCAGATTACAATATTATTTACCAATTTCATAGACATTGAAATGATCATTATTTTAAGTGAACTCGTTTTAATAATGTATGTAGATCAACTTACTGATGGCCCAAGATAGCTTATGATTATCATACCTAAAATGCAAGCTTTTGCCAGCTCCCACATTAATAAACTTTAACATTTATATGAAAAATACAGTCAAATTGCAATTTCTCAAAAAAAAAAAATATTTATAAATATGAAATGATACATATATAATTCTAGCTCAAGTTTCTTTATTAAAAAAAAAACAATCCTTCCTATCTGAAACTTTTTTTTAAATAATTCCACAAAAAAATTTCATCTAAAGCTGTGTTCACATTGTGTGTATTTGTCATGTGGACTGTCACTTTTTCGCATGTCAAATTTGTACATATAGTCTGAACACCTGCAAACAATTTCATGTGTTATTTCTGTGTGTACAATACACATGACATTTTTTATTTAGAACTAGTTATATTTTCAAGTCACAAACCATCTGACATCAGCTGTTTTTTATAACTAAAATTTTGTGGCAAAAACTACACAAATTTATTATTGAAAATGTAGGGAAAAATTGAAAAGGAGTTAACAAAAGTAAATACATACATATGCATTTTTTTATTGCAATTTTTATGTTGTATCAGTTTGACTGGTGCAAAGAAGCGGTTGATCGAAATGTGGCAGGAGAAGGAATGCTTGTATAACCGACGGAACAAGTCTTACCATTAATGATATGGCTGACAAATTAAAAATGTTCAATTTATCTTTTGGCCCTAATGAAGTTTAGGTAAATCAGTTAATTTAAAGCATTTGGCAATTGTTATTTGTAATAAATGTACCGCAATATATTTCCAGAATAAAATAACAGACTTGCGCGGTTAATATAGCCGGGAAATTGCAAAAGCAAAAGAAAAAAGAAGCGGGACCGGTGCAGATGATGTGCATGTGCCATGTGTGTTTTGGTTCAACGAAATTGGTTTCCAGGAAGAATTTATTAAAAAATGTGTATGTAATCTATATGCAACTTCCATTTTTAAATAAAATTTTATTTAATTACAAATTTAATTTTTATATACATACATACATACAGCAATTAGCTGTTTTAAGATTTTTTTATAGGTTATGTCAAATGCATTTGACATACCAACATATGAACATGTAAATTATAAACCGTATGTAAAACTCAAATTTTGACACACACATGAAATTATATATGGGTAGAAAAGTGACATTCCACATAACAAATACACATAATGTGAACACAGCTTAATAAAGCCCTAAAATCGCTCCTAAGTCAATTGGATGTTCGATTTGAAACGACCGGACTCTCACATGGCCAAAGATTTAAAACTCTGCGACAACTGTATCATGTAAATCGAATAACCATTTGTATTCAGCAGCACTATAATAGTTGTAAGATTTAGTAGTAAGTAGTAGTTTGTAATATGAGAGATTAAAATAAAAAGTTCTCAGTTCTTTTGTAACACTCAAGAAGTCCACACGCGTTTTACTCTGACCTTTCAACAGTATGTATATGTATATATTTATATAAACAGTTTTGTTGACTCGCAAGTATAAAGCTATAAGTCCACGATCGTCAGATATTACAACGTTATCCGAAAAATGTTCAGAAAATGTCTAACAACCGTGTAAACTTGAAATTTTTGCCGTCCAACGTTGTAAGAAAAAGCATTTTCAGTACATTGGAAGACAAAAATATTGTCAGAAATCTAACAATCGTGTAAACGCACAATTATGTCATCGTCATTGTTTTAAGACAATTGACAAACACTTTTCATTGTCATATGTGCAAAGTTTATGCATCTGCCAATGGCAGCATTGTCATAGAAATTATTTCTAAACAAACAAGTGTGCATTAATAAAATTTTTGAAAAAAGTGAAAGAAAATTAAAGAATTAAATTAAAGTGTGTAGTAATAAAATTTTTGAAAAAAGTGAAAAAAAATTAAAGTGTGCAGTAATAAAATTTTTGATAAAAGTGGAAAAAAATTAAAGATAAAGGATTAGCGACATATCTATCATAAGCAGATAAAATGATTCCAATTGCTCTTTTTTATTCTATGACAATATTTAAAATTTTTAAACACACACAGAGCTGCAAAACGAATTTGACGATGCCACACAACAATCTGACAACCGTGTGAACTGACAGTTTCGGATGACAGATAAACTCATTGTGTGACAATTGTGTTTTTTATTATTATTTTATTTAAATAATTTATTTGGCTGGGGGCCTCTATTATGTATGTTTTTAATTTATAATTTAATTTTTTTTGTATTACACATTTACTCATTATTCAGGAATCTGCACTGTAATATATTTAATTTATTGGCCTAGTAAGCCTTGTGTATATTACTTGAAATAAATAAATAAAAATTGTTAGTTTTCTTACAGTCGTCTAAACTATTATAAAACTAGGTGTCATCATTTCTGTATATATGAAATATTTTTGTGTTTAATATTATTTGGATACCGACATTTTTAAGTGAGTTACGCTGATTTTCGGGAGTGGGCTTTATATGGGAGCTATGATAAATTATATACCGATCTGCACAAAATTTGTAGATCTGATTTGGCACTCGTTTGTGGTGAAATCTGTTTGCATACTTGCATAATTCTAACATTTATGATCGGTAAACCCCAATTTCGGGAGGACATTTGTATGGGGGTCAGGTGAAATAATGGACCGATTTCCACCAGTTTCAATCCCATCCATCCTTGGGCCGAAAAAACATAACGTACCAAATTTTATCGAAATATCTTCAAAATTGCGACCTGCACTCTGCGCACAAGCTTTACATTGACAGCCAAGCCAGACGGACGGACAAGTTAAATCGAAGTGATTCTGAGTCGATCGGTACAATCTGGTGTTGGATAAATATTACTGGGCGTTATAAACATCAGCACAAATCCAATATACCCTCCCCACTATGGTGGTGTAGGGTATAATTACAAAGAATAAATATTAAATAAGTGCTTGTAATATAAAATATTTGTAATCATACTTGTAATGGCTCGTTTTATTTTCGTAACTAGTTCATTTATAAATTCTCTAGCTAAATTGTCTAAATAACATCAATTAAACTCGAAAACCGAATAAGTGTTTCATATTCGTACAAATGAATTTCTCTTTATAAAGGACGAATATGAAAGTATTAATTGCCAGTTAGCATATTAACTCGTTATGAATAACGATAAAAATCATTAAATACACAACATAATAATATTGCACAATGAAATATGAAAGCGAAGCTTCAGCCTAGTGAAATTATGGCTAGTACGGGAGTAAAAAAAAATGTGGAAGTCTACTCCAAATATTAATTAGAGGATAGAAAACAATCCCAACAAACGCTGAATTAAGAAGGAACACATTATAAATGCGATGATATAAATATATTTCGCAAAAAAAATATTGTAACTCAACATATTAAAGGCTGTACTGGTTACTAGAGTCCGACCGAGTATTCGGTTTCGGATTAAGCCAAACATATTTTTACCAATTACCAAAACCGAAACTTTTATAATGGAAAAAACATAGATTATGGATTATTTTAAAGGAGATATACGTTTTCAATATATTTAATAGAATACAACAATTTATATTTATTCTAAATACCTATTTAAGAATACGGTAAAAACTGTTTCTTTAAAAAAATTGTCAGTTCAAGACGGAAAAAACAATAATTATGGAGTAGTGTCTGTACTTTAGGGCACCTTATCTAATTTCTAAACATGTTATAAAATTAAAATAATTATTTTTTTTGGAATTAAAAGTATATTTTAAAAGTTTCGGTGTGTTTCGGATTAGGCCCAATATCTCTCTAATTACCTGAAAACCCGGTTTCGATCGGACTATACTGAAGGCAGTATATTCGACTCAAAAAGGCAATACATTCGTCGCAGCACTCAGCAATTTGATAAATTTCATGTATTACTGGGGGGTTATTTTGTACATAATTCGTTTTTAAAAGAAATTCGTAACATAGAAATTTTCTCGAATAGAATTACACAATAACTCTCATGACTTTCAAAATAGTTTTTGTACCACTCCTAACTATTTTTTTTATTTCCGAATTAACATAGACATGTTGATTACCATAATCAAAGTAGGAAATATTTAATTTGAAATGAAAGGGGAAATAAGTGTAATAAATTTCAAAGTTTTTACCAATAAATTCCGATTGAATTTAGTTTTTGCATTCAAAAACTTCACTGCCATTAACTGTTCTAAATGAAAATTAACCAAATAGTTACTATAAAGTATGTACAATAATCGTATGTAGGTGGGTCCAATAATAATGTCATTCTTCTTGGTATAAATTTTGCGAAGGCGTGTAGGGCATGATATGTCTTAAAAACTGGCAATTGACATTGTTCCTTCACCCCAATATATTTATATGGCTGAGAGAAAATGTGGACGTACCCTGACGCCTTTAAACATAATTAAAATTGATAAGAAATATTTGAATTCTTTGTTAGTTTAATTAACGATCTAGTCATTTAAATGTCTAATATTTCAGAAAAAAAATTTTTTTTTTGAACTGACCTGTTTTTCTAATTGATCTGCTGCCCAATTGGTGACATGTGTTATTAAGTCGGCTCTAAAATACTTGCTAAGTTTTGTAGAGATTTCAGGACCTTGCGAGCGACCAGCTTGTATTGAATTGGAAACACAACTCTGTAACGTACTTAACGAAGCTGACGATGTACCATCCACTACAGAAAAAGAGAACAAAAAAACGAATTACATCAAGTACTTAAATATTTAATTAAAAAGTACTTACATTTTCTTTGTTGTTGTTCTAATGATGAATTACCACTTAAATCTAATTCCTGTGTAGGAGTCGGTGGGCCCTCACCGGGTATTACTCCCATGCTGTTGCCGCCGCAGACACCAACACCACCGCTACTACAGCTACCAATTGCACCGCTTATATTAACGTTGGTAGTAACAGATAAACTCGAAGAGGAACATAAAGCATTGTTGCCACCAACGCTAACCACTCCCCCAGCAGCAGAATTATGAGAATTAATGCCAACATTGCTATTGATTCCACCATCGACAGTCTTAAGTCCATAGGGATTAGTGCAGGAATATGAGGTGGACATATTGACACCAGCACCGCCCACATTGTTTGCATGTGTCATAGTCATAGAAATAGCCATGCCGGCCGATGAAACGCCACTACTGCCAGAGGCAACCGATGTTATGGGACTTTTACTATAACCCATGGGAGACATGCCGTGAGAATGCGTTAAATTGTATAAGGGTGAATTCAAGGCGTTCTCCCTGTTTATAAGAAAAATAATAAGTATTTTTGGATAAATGATCCGGAGAAAATTGAAGTCTTACCTTAAATTCATAACCTGTCCGGAGGCAGCATGATTATCTCCTGCTGACGAGGACATTAGATGACCATCTTGTGAATTTAAATGATGATGGTGCTGTTGTTGGCGCATTAAATGTGTGGGATCTTTAGAACTCATTTTCGGGG
The DNA here is from genome assembly GCA_950370525.1 of Bellardia bayeri. NCBI lineage: Eukaryota > Metazoa > Arthropoda > Insecta > Diptera > Calliphoridae > Bellardia > Bellardia bayeri. The sequence continues at coordinate 99,075,692 of OX493266.1, forward strand.
GACCCGGTGCGTTTGAATTGAGATGATGATCGACTTGATTCGATGACGATGGTATAGTGGACTAAAAAGATGCAAACGTTACATTTTGAACATATTGTGGAACACTTGTGGGTGGAAACTTACATTGGGGGATCCTATCATGTGTGATTGATGTTGCAACGACGTCACCGCATCTAATTTTCTATGATTACTACTCCCACTGTTAAGCATTACACCCTGTGTTGATACCGCTGGCATATTCGACGAAGCAAGACCAGTCGTGGGCAACATTGTTGCGCCTCCGGCAACAACTCCTGAACCACCAACGGCACTAGCGGCGGGATTAGCACACGTCACAGCATAGTGCATAGATGATGACGCTACACTTGGTGTTGTGGCATTGACAGAGGAAGAGGTCATATTACTAGAGGCATTGGGATGTGAAGCTAAGCGTGGCAACGCATTAGGTAAACCCACTGTTGTTGACGGCAATGCTTGGTCGTTGTGTTGATTGCCACCGCCGTGGGTTGTTGGTGTACCAGTCAGTGAATAACTGGCCTCAGATGTAGGCGTTGAATCGCCTGGACTAATGTCCATGTCGGCATTATCAGCTAAGCGAGCTGGAATGGTTTACAAATAGAGTAATATTTAATACCATATCTCTATAAGAGAAATTAAAATCAAGTGTAACTTACCATCTATACGCCTTCTGTGATTTGGTGGTCCGCTATCATTATCGTAGTTCCACCTCAGTCGAGAATTGCCACGAGAACTGGAATGTTTGTATGCTTTAAGCGTAAAGAAATTCAAATGTTTTTTTTTTTTTTTTTAGTAATTTTATGGCAAATGTGTGCTGTAGAAACCCTTACTTGATCTGGAAAAGCGTTCTTCGCGATCTCTATCGCGTTCTTTGTCACGATAATCCTTTTCACGGTGTTGATCACGCGCCAGATTACTAAAAGAAAGAAATTTTTTTAATTATTTTCTACACAAGAAATATTCATATTGCTAAAATAGAGACTGTTAAAGAATATTTCAAACCCTACGAAAAAATTAATCTAAACTTGATTGTATTACGTACAATTTATGTGAATTTATAATATTTATATTTATACCTATATATTATTTATATATTTTTTAACAATTCTTTAACCTATTTCCTATAGTAACATACTTCATCCAACACATAAATTAGAAGATTCGAGAATCCGAATTAAAGATTTTTTCATTTTAAAGCCTAAATAATGTCTGCTTTTGTGTCTCTAAGATATTCCAAACAGACTCATTAACTTACCGCTCACGTTCAACCCATTCCTTTGGCTTCTCCCATTGTGAGACTTCTGTTTTACAATTATAATAATACATTTTTCCTAAAACAATGAATACAGAATTTATTTACGGATTGCTTTAAAGTCAATACAAAGATTTTGAACATACCCGATGAACTAACATGTTCACTCCAATCTCCACATCTGGCAATACGTTCACCACGATCATTACGTTCGCCTCCACCTCCTGCTCCGCCGCCACCACCACGATCTCTTTCACGATCATCACCACCACGATTGCTGCGATCCCTATCACGATCACGTTCTCTATCGCGTTCACGATCACGCTCTCTTATAGAATCCCTTTCACGTTTGCTGTCTCTTAAATCACGATCTCTTTCGCGATCACGTTCCCGTTCACGCTCGCGGTCATCAGAGCCAGACCGTTTATCGCCACTACTGCCGGAAGAACAGAGCTTGGCTCCGCTACCGCTGCCACCACCAGCGCCGCCACGTCTATCAATCCTGTCATGATTCGTGCGATGCGATTCAGAATCCCGATCACCACCTCGACGATCGCGTTTATCTGTTAGAAATTAAATAAAAATAAAATCCATTATAATTTTTTCGTAAACATTTAATAACTCCTTAACAACTCACCTGAATATTTATCCTTTTTATAAATATCGCGTTCGCGATCCCTCATTTTTTGTATGTAACTGAAACGATCGCCACCACCTCGATGATCACCACGATCTCTAATATCGTGTGAACCACCGTGACCTCTGGAGGATGGTGAATCTATTTCAGGTGACTGTGAACGATACGATGAGCTATTACCATTATTTAATGGTCCACCACCGCCAGCCGGTGAAAGGTCGCGTTCGCGATAATTCGATGAGCGGTCACGTTCATAATCTCGTTTTGAACTGTACTTGGAACTCTAAAATTAAAACAAAAAGGATAACAAACGTTTTAAATGTGTATATGTAAAACAAGTTTTGCAAAAAGAAAAACTGAAAAAAACACGATTAAAAGTGATCGTCAATAATGTTTAGTATCTCAACGGCCATCATTATTAATCGTGTATTAATGGAAAAGAAGCATTATTTATGATTTAGAGCCAATATATTTTTGTTAATTAAATGAATTTTAACCAATAAGGTCCAGTGATAAAAAAACTTTAATAAATCAATTTTTGTTCGGTTAGAAAACGGGAGACAAACATATGAAACTATGATAGTGCCAAAGAGATGCAAATATTTTATTTTTCGGTTCTTTTAAATAAATTTAACAACAAACAACATGTTTGAGACCTGAAGAATTTGGAAAAAAATTAAAAGAAAATATAAACGTTATCGTAATTTTTATTTTTATTTGAATTTATTTGGAGGCAAACTTAAAACAAAACAACAGAACATTAATAATAAAAATAATTTTGTAAGCAGTGTAATAAAAGGTATCGTATTATTTTTTTTGTTGGTTTTTTTATCTTATTTGATCCTCTAATGACCACTACTTACATCTACGATGCGACACAGTCCGACAGCAGCAGCATTTTTATTACACTCAGCTGCCAGTGTTGTTGTGATATCGAGTGCAATACTATTTGTGGCAGACATAAACTGTATGGGAGTGGGTTTTGGAGACACCCTCTCGTTTATTAATTTGTGTCTGTTCTTGCGTTCTTTCTGTTCTTTATTTGATAGTTTGTTTGTTTGTTTTGCTATTCAGTTGATGGGGCGCTTCGTATTTGTTATCTTTGGTTAATTTGGTTAGTTCGAGTAGTGTTTATTTGTTTAGCTTTGATGAAATGATGACTTTTTACAACAATACAATAAACAACAAAAGTTTTGATGACTACAAACAAACAACAACAACAACAAATGAAGTGATAGCTTTTAGGAGCTAGGAGTAGGAGCAGTTGCAGTATGCTTTTGGTTTTATCCTAATTCAGCCTGTTTGTCTTTGATTGGATTTAAGATTTTCAATTTTTAACCAGTTTTTTTCATCTTATAATTGCATATAGAAATGAAACTATACATTCAACATAAGTAATAATTATTTGCACAGTTATACAAACATTTTAAACACAAATAGAAAATGAATTTAAACTAAGAAAAATAAGTTAATTAGTAAGATACTAAGTTTAAGTATTTTTAATAAGAAATACATATCACATTTTCTGTTGGTTTGTGGCCTTTGTGTTTTCTTATTTAAAATAATTTAACTTTTAGGTTTAATTTAGTAACTGTAATAATTTTAATTGCTCTAAGGAAATGATGATTTTGTAAAAAATTAAAACAGAAATGCTTTTCATTCAAACACATACCTACTAGAAACAAAAAGGTTTTTATTAATTTCAAATACAACTCACCTGATACGAATGAGATTGATGCTTCTCAAAGTAGCTAAAATAAACAAAAAATTTTTTAAAATAAGTCAATTTCTTTGACAATTTAAATATGATATTAGAAAATAATAAATCGTAAGTTAGTAAATGACAAAGTATGAATAGGATGAATGTTGTTTTAGTTCTAATATTTGTTTTTGCAAGTTGATTTTTTCGAATTGCGATTTTTATTTTTGATGTTCATTCAAAAATAAAAAATATTTTGGCGAGCAACGAGCAATTAATGAATGATAACCTATACCTATTAATATTATATTGACATATTGTGGTTTTGATTTAATTTTCGTTTTATAAAAGACTACGTTTCATAAAAGAATAAAGACTTGTTAACTTAAGTGACACACTGGGTGCTTAATCATAGGTCTCGTCTCATAGTAGGGACGGATGTCACTATATACTGTACATGTGATTTTTGATACTTTTCGAAAATTTCCAGAACTTAACCCCAGATTAAAAGAAGTTATTTTATGAAAATTAACGTTGGAAACCATTCAAAAATTAAATTAAAAAACATTTTGGTAGAATCTTATCAAAGTTATTCCGTATGATAAAGTTCATTACTTTAGGTGATTTCCATCAGAAAATTTATAATTTGGCAAACTTTTTGGAAATTTTGCAGAAATTAATTGCATAGTCAGGGCCATTGTTTGGATGATATGTGACTGAGCATAGTTCTACAATTGGATGCGTTTTTTAGTGTTTATGTCTATAGATCAAGTTATAACAGAATTTCCTAGTTTTTGCATGTCCTTTGATTAAACAAGAAAAGGAATCTCTAAGCAACCATTGCTTTTATTTTCAGGAACATTCACTTCACTTGCCGTTTTAATTTATTGTTAAAATATTTGCAATTTTGTAAATTTCGTTCTTATGTTCTTAACCGATTGGAACTCGTGGCATTTCGGAGAGAAAAATCTCCCCGTTTTTAAAAACAGTTTTATGTTATTGTTTAGAATACCGAACCTAATTTTTTTAATTATGTAGGTATTTACTCGGTTACGTTTAGCTAACAAAATATCTAATTTTTATAAAAAAAAATATATATATCAGATATCACTAGTTTTTATATTTTCCAATTGGTGATTGATTTTATACTAGAAGCTAAATTTGTTTCATATTTATTTATTCACAGTAATATAAAAAAGCCTTCCTAGGCCAATTAACATATATTACAAGAATTATTCCTACATAAGGATAACTAAAATTAAAAAAAAAACAAGTTATTTCAATTCAGACTCAATACTTCTAGCCAAAATAAGAAAGGGAGGAGAAAAAAATGACCATAGTATTTATTGCTTCTAGCTTTTATACATATGTATCTGTATTGGCTATTTGAAGGCAATTAATGAAGTATGTAAAAGAGAAGTATTAAAAATGAATAAATTAGTACATGAGTTTATACAATATGCAGACGACATTTTTGAACGCCATGACTTGCAAAAGCAATTACATAAAATAGAGTAACGTACTGTTTGGGATTTGCAGTAATTAATATATTGCAATAAAGGAAAAAATACTACTAATGAATTAAACAATATAATTCACAAACTAATTCAGATGTTCTCATGCAGATACACATATTTACATTATAAGGAATTGATTTTTAGCTATACATTTCATTTCGATTTTATAATAGTCGATCATCATCTCTTATAACTAAAGGAACAGAGAAAAGCAAAAACCAAATATTGTAGTTTTCATTTGTCCAAATTATCGATATCTAGGAGAAGGCAAGGCAATAAAAGGCAGTTTTTATTTTAATAAAGGAATGCAAAATGTTCCATATCCCATGCACACATAATATATTAAAAGATTTAAGATCTTGACACTAAATATACAGCTGGTTTTCTTATCTCCTCTAAAAACTACAAATAAATAAAATAACTCCTTACTGGAAGTGTTTACTACAATGATATTCATGGAACTTAATTGATAAAATTAAGAATACAAGAAAAATAATTATTTACCGCATTTCTAAAAGAAATGAGAGCGAGCAGCACGAACCAGCAGAAAATATAAGCAATTCAGAAAATATTCATTAGGAATAAACGTCGATGAATGAAGACTGCAGAATAAATTGTTACTTAATTATGCCGACAATAGCTAACAGCTCTGGTGTATGGAAGAAAGTTAAAGAGATTTTTCTAAATCCAAATTATGACAACGAAGGTGGCAGCAATATTTATAAAAACATAAAACAGAAATCGTGTACGAAACGGTGCGGCGGCACAAAGGCAAAAGTAATCAAATACAAATTTGTATGTATAAATATACAGACTCCACATACACAAGTGGAGACGACACAGGAAAATGAAAAATAATATTTCAAACAGAAAAAAAAAAACGCGAAAATAGATGGGGAAACCTCACAGCAGATACAAGTCAGCGGCAGAGGAAGTTAATAATGATTATGCATACAAATTTCATTAAGTAAGAAAACTTTTAGCAAGAAATCGTAAATGCTTTGCATTTTTTAACCTTATAAACACTATAAATTCACAAATATTTGTGTGGAAAACGAATTTTCTAGTTAAACTTTTTACATTTCTTTTAAATATTTATGCTACACCACTTAAAATTTTTTTTACTGCTTCTTAAGTTTTTTTATGTGTTTCCACCTAGTTGACAGCTCTGCTGCAGAGCTGCTTATTGGTGGTGTGTAGAAAAAGAAATAATATTGACAGCGCTAGTTTGAGGTGAAAAAATAAAAACAAAGCAAAACTGTAAAAAAAAATGCTAGTTAAATAAAAAAAAAAAGAGAAAAAATGCCGTATATATAAACTTAAGATCTAAAAAACTTAAAATTATAAAATTTATTTACCCATCGTTCATGCGTTGCGGTTTTCTAGCATGCATTACCATCAATGCAAAGTTTACGCCACAATTTCCTTTCCTTTTTACGTGGATGTATTCGCAAGTGCTCGTTCAAACTGGATATCCAATATTTCGAAATAAGTTTTTAATTTAATTCAGTGTTTTCTTTTTATAATTAGCAAAATTTCTCGATCGGCCCTGGTGCTTGCAATTAGGGTGGCCGATGCCGCCCTTTTCCCCGTTTACGTTTCCTTGAGGCCAAGGAAATTTTCTTTCTGCAAACTTTTTTTTTTATTAATCTTCGAATATATTCTTAAATTTATTTATATTCTTCTTCTTTTCAACGAAGGTTAATAGCTACACCTTATTTTCTTGTCATTCCTCACCCGAGAAAAAATATAAACTTAAATTTAGACGGCTGTGGAATACTGGAACGTGTTTTCTCCTCTACTCGCAGAGCGCTATGAACTGATTTGCACGTCAATTGATTTTGATGTCAAAGACAGAAAAAATTTATTCTATGATTTTATGTATTTTGTGTAGTGGGGCTTAAAATTGCAAGCAAATAATGCGGCAGGTAATAATAATGAATTTGCGTTTAATATAAGCAATCAATTACAAATTTTAAATGGTTAAAAATTCGAGTAAAATTTAAGAATTAAAAGTAGAATATATTTTTGCTGTCGCCTCTACACTTGATGAAAAATTTTTTCTTTGCTTGTTTTCTTTTATCCGTCTTTCATGTACCGTGGTGAGTACAGCAACTACGTGACGCCATTTTGAGGCGTTACTACACCGTATAAATACAACTCTTTCCTAAGCAGGGTTGCAGTTTCAGTGTAGGTAGTTTTTAAAAATATTTAATGGCATATCCATTATTGATAAAAGTTTTTCTTTGAAATTTCTTCGGCGTTCACACAGCACAATTGTTATTGCTCTTATTTTTATTTAATAGTAGATACATATTTATATGTACATATGTTATACGAGTAAGAAAGAAAAACAAATTGCAAGTACATTTAGGTGTGTTTTCTTGTTGTGTTATTTTCTCCTCACCATGATATCTAATCAGCTTAGCTTAAAGAATTGCTTGGTGTAAATTTAGACTAATAACAACAGAAGTGCTAAAAAAATATTAATTATTTGCGGTTGGTTTATCTTGACAACTAAACTACAATTATCATTTGTTGTTTAACTGCACGTACCTTGTTTAAATTCAACACCATATAATTATACACTGTTAACTTGGCAGCACTATTTATATTTATTTTAGCGCAAAGTTTAATTTGCTATGAATTCTTTGTCGGACCGTATAAATAAATACTTAATCGTTACAAATTCCACAGAATATTTGGAACAACTTTACAAGGCAATAATAAGTTATTTCATATCGCTTAAATTAACTATTAATGTTTATATATTTTCAGTTATGCCTGGAAAACATTAAAAATGGTTGTTTGGTTGTAGTCATTACCTCAGAATTTTATGATTTTAGCAATTTATTGGCCGAAGAAGAGATTAACAAAGATCAGTTGAAAAATTTCATAATAATGTAAGTTTTGTAATTAGGTATGTAGTTTAAAATTGCAAATAAATAAAAAGAATTAATTTTCTAGGCATTTTAAAACACTTGACGATATATCTCGTAAATTATTGTTGCAGCACAGTTGGGCCCTACTGCCATCCTTAGTTGTTGTCGATTTGTCACAGTTATTAGTTGCACAATCGGAAACTTGTCTAACTTCTGCTTCCCTTATGCAAAAGGTAACACTTTGCGCTGTTTCCTTGTTGGCATATTTAGAATCGATTGCAGTGCAATTGTCCAGAAATAATGACGGGATTAATTTGCGTGTGACAAATAGTGTATTGATTCTACGGTCTGATGTTAAATATTTTGGAGATGCTCAAATACAAACTTTAAAAGATTTGTATTTTTATAAAACGGAATTGTACCAAGATTTAGTTGATCTCAGACCCTTATTGCTACATGTGAGTGCAGAATAGAACGAAAGGTAATTTATTTTAAGGTTGAAATACATGAGGTATAGGTAGGTATAAAAGCTTTGAGGAAAATTAAATAATTTTAAATTTTAATAAAGTCCAACAATAGAGGCAGGCAAACATACTGCATACTATGTACAACCTGCTAACTTACTAGACCCAAATATTTAATTCGAAGAAAATAATGCAAATTTTGTTATAAAATAGTATGTCTTAATAATTCAATGTGAAATTTCAGTACTTGATTTTTTAAAAGTAGTTGACTTAATTAAATTTTGTTTTCAATAATACAAAAAATATATAAAGTCTCTGTTCCTGTACTACACCACATCCAATTGTATATTTGAAATTTCCAATTGTGAATTGCATTTTTATGAAGTATATATTTGTATTTGAAATGTTACTAATTCTATTTTAATTGTTTAATAGATTTCCATTTCCGTTTAAGAAATTAAGAAACTCATTTCGATTCCTGTTTAGTTAATATTGTAAATATATTCTAAAATACTTATTCGGTCCAATATTGTTTAATTGGATGAAGCTGTTCACAATATACATATATATTTCTATTACGTCTACCTGATTCCTTTTTTACAATCCATTGCAGTTTTTGAATAATTGTAGGTAGTTTAATCAGGCAAACACTATTGAAGAGTGGTGGTGTTTAATGAGAGCCAGCAAAAGTTTCTACAGACATTCTTTTATATAAATATCCGAAATCATATTAAAAGAGGTGTTAAAAAGAATGTTTTTCACACCACAACTGTATTTACTGTTTTACCAAATTTGTGTAATTGTCCCGATAGTCGTGATGTATTATTCGTTTCATCATCCACAATAATTGGCCGCACGAGCTTGCGACATTTTTCTTTTAAATAAATAAATAAATAAATTGTTGAATTTTGTTAAAACTTTGTCGTAAAGAATGCGTAACCGTTTTTCACTAAGATTAGAATATTTACTTGCACAATAGATTTGAAGACCAGTATATACACGTAATCATATTGCGTTACTTACACTGGTGCAGTGTTTCATTGTCAATGAGACCAATAATTTGTTTTATTGAATATATAGTATTTACTTTTAATAATTGCTGGTATGTATCTTCTTGCAATCATTGAATTCGAATATGTCGGGTTTTCAATGAATTTGGGCACAACTTTTTCAACTTTGGTTTCACTCGTGCAAATATATTCTGACCGACTAATTTTTTTTGGCAGAATAACGGAACCAAACTGCATCAAACTTCCTTAGAGAACATGGATACTATATTATGTTTTGAATTGATTCTATACCAAAAAAAAAAAGCTAGCATAATTGCAAATATGTATTACCAAACCAAACCGTTCGTAGGATTTAGAAAGGGGCTGTTTGAATATCATGTTAAACGTTTGAATTTATATGCAATGGTTGTTGAAACTTAATTCGATGTCTAGCTTCTTGACTTATTTATTTATATGAGAAATATTTTCGATGGTTTGCAGAACATCAATTTGTGAAATATTAGTTTTTTAAAATCGCTTGTTTTGGAAATCATTGGATTTACAGGAGCTCTGACTTTGAATTTACAACCAACATAAGTTTGAGTCAATAATCTTTGGACATTTATATATTTTTTATTTTAAATAAAACACTAACAATAGAACTGGATGTCAGAATCTTTATTATTGGCCGCAACTACGCTGTCCATTCGGAAGGTACAATTTTCGATTATTCCTTCCAGCATTGCTACCGGTAATTCCTAAGTTCCAGGATGCCAGTTGACCACCACGAAATTATTTTCCAACAACGACACTGTTTATTTCACACATTTCTCACACTACGATTTCTATCGGGTTTAGGTCCGGGCATTGAGGAGATGTGTCAAGTATTTGGTACTTCTAAAGCCGTGTCATTATTTAGTTAAAAATAACATAAATTTTTTGGCACTGCAGTTTCGATTTTTAATATTGTTGACTCGCAAAATGTTTATTTTTATCGATCTCAGTGAATGATATTCTCTTCTATCAGTTAACTTTCGAAATAAATGGTACCTTATCAAATGACCGTATATATTTATGGTTTTCAGTACCCTACGGACATTTTCGTTGTTTACCACTTCTTAGTGGGCTGTTTATCACTGGTATATGATTATTAGCTTTTCCTCCACTGCATTCAACAATTTTGAACAACAATTCCGTGGTAAATTTTAAGTGCTTCCGCGACTATAGACCTATTTATTAACTTATCTATTGTTTAACAACTTCTATTAAACATATCACATACATATGTACTTAATTTATTTGCCCTCGTAGTAAAACTGTAAAATAATTTTGCCTTCGGAAATGTTAAATTATTATCCCTTCGAACTTTTTAACGGACAAATTTTCCTACCTCCTAAAAATAAGCACGAGCAAAAAATTAACTGGAATTTCAAAAAAGGCAATATTGTTTTATGACCTGTAATTTGTGATTGAAATTTATAAAATGCAACAACAACAACAACAACAACTAAACAAAATGTTACACAACATCTACTATCAACTGTAAAAACTAAAAAAGTATTTTTTTTACCTTTTTTTTTTACAATTTTTTGTATTTAATTATTATTATATCATTTATTTCGTATTATTAAGCATTGGTTGGTTGGTTGGTTTACATGGTGGTTCACTACGTGCGAAAACTTAAGTAGAGTCCAAGGGACCCCATTTTAATAAGACCACACTACTCGTCAGATTTAATGTCGTATACAACATACTGTAGCTAATATGTGTACAGAAAGTCGCATTTTGCTAGACCCAACCTGTAGCTGTGAGATATCTCAGTAGGTCATTGAGTTTTGACTCGGCTACCTCACCAAGGTTGTTCAATGTATAGTTTCCCATTAATTTATGTCTCTTGACCCTTAGGGCTGGGCATTCGCAGAGAAGGTGGAAAATCGTTTCTTCTTTTTCCCTATCCTTACAATTACGACAATGGTCGTTAAATGGGAGTCCCAGGCAATTTGCGTGCTTGACTAACGTCCAGTGTCCCGTTAATACTGCCAGCAACCTTGATATATCCTTTATATTCCGGGTTATCAGTTGCACAGTAGGTTTCTCGTTAAAAGATGGCCACATCAACTTGTCTACCCTACATGTCTAAATTACGCCACCTATACTCAGTCTTAGTAAGAAAATGTTTGAAGATGATGCCTTTGATAGTCCCCAGTGGAATTGCTACTGAGACCGCATCGGAGATATCTAAGGCAGATCCCATTCTGGCTAGTTCGTCTGCCCGTTCATTGCCGTAGTGGTCCCTGTGCGCAGGTACCCAAACCAAAGTAATATCAGATAGCCGACCTATCCTTGATAGAGAATTCCTACATTGCCATCTTCACTAGATGAAATTGTGTAGGCATTTAGTAAGTGGAGTGTCGCCTGACTGTCGACAAAAATACCTACATATATTGCCGCGGATATTATGATCATGTGGTGTATTACAAGCTGCCATGATTGCAAAAATTTCCGCCTGGAAAACACTACACTCATTCGGAAGACGATACGAGATGCCTACCTCAGGTTCGTCACAGAAGGCCGCAGAACCAACACCGCAGCTCATCTTAGAATCGTCTGTATATATCCTAGTGTCATATTTGTACAAGAGATCACCCCTACTCCACTCACTCCTGGAGGGAATTAAGACCTTGAATACCCTATCAAAATCTGTGTATGCAGTAATATAGTCAGATGGTTGGCGAACGATCGAAGGCAACTGGCCCAGAATTCCCGCGTGGCCATATATTCTCAATTTCCAACAAGCAGACGCTTGAAGCCTCGCTGCGCTGCAGGCAGATGTGTCTCTGAAGAACTAGTTCTTAGTGCGCCGGTATAGTCGGTCTACCTAAATGGTCGGAATAATAATATAACATAGTAATAATAACATAATGATAATAAAAATCATCTTAATACAAATATGTATAAATCAGCCATGTCACAGAGCTTAATTCCGTTCGGAAGTGGAATTAATTCCGTATTTTGCATCTGTAGAAAAAATAAAACGACAAATTTTTTCAGAATGAAAGTACTTTCAATTATAAGTTATTTAATTATTAATTTAATGTAAAATGATTTCATTCCAAAAAAATGTTTCGTTATACCTTTTCTAGAGAAGTCAAATACGGAAATAATTCCACTTCCGAACGGAATTAAACTCTGTGATATGGCTGAATAATTCGATATATGTACATATATAAATAATAATTATACATACTACATAGGTATATAAATTGCAAACTTAATTGATAAAAAGGTCCCATTAGTGGCAAACTATAGGCATTCACAGGTTTGAAAATAAATCTTCAATAAGTAGTAGAACAGAATTCTATAATTCAAACAAAAATCATTAAAAGATTGTGAAAAACTGTAGGTATTTTACATATGTATATGTAAATTAGAAGTCATCAATGAGTAGTAGATTAAAATTCCATAATTTTTAAACAAAAAACATTATTAGTTTTCGCGACAAAAGATTAATCAAAGAAAGAAGATAAAATTCTGGGTAGTCAATTTAAAAATTTCTAATGGATCTTGAAAAAGTAAAAGATCTGTACAGTGCAAGTGGCCTTCTAAATTTTATGTATTATGTATATATAGAATAGGAAATATGTTTTCTGCGCTTAATATTGTAAACAACTACGAACTACAGACTTTAACCCCCTGGCCCACGATGTCGAACGATAACGTTCGCTTATATAAGACTTAAGACACAAACTTGATTGTAGAATAAACAAACTTGATTGAATTAAAAATATATACGATAAAAAGTTTGTGTCTTAAGTCTTATCTAAGCGAACGTTATTTTTCGACATCGTGGGCCAAGCGGTAAAATACTTCTAATCGTTTTTAAACGTATTGAACCTGTACCAGAGTATACCATACCATCAATGATATACCTAATACATACTGGCAAATACAACTTAGATGAATAAATCTTACGCAAAATAATCAAAGACCTTACAATAGCTATATGAATCAAAGGAAACTTTATTATCATGGTACACTGCGAGACATTTTGTACGAGTATGTATGAATTGAAAACAAATTTCTCTTGGAAATGACTAGCATGTGTTTCTGACAGACACACTGTATGTATTTTGTTTTAAAATATTATAATCATGCATAAAATGTTTGCTACGTAAAATGACAACCTCATTTATTTAACACAATTCAACACGGAACAAAACAAGACATTTCTTTAATTGTACACTTAAAGGGAAATGCAAAGACAAAACAGCCACTGGAGCGTATGAACATTTCAAAACCAATCAGACAACAATCAGCGTATAAGTAATTTGAAAGCATATGCACCTAAAAATAATGAAAGCTTTTAAGCTTTATTCAAAACAAAAATTAAGCTTACAACAGTTATTTTATGCGAAAAAATGACATCTCTTGTTTTGTAACAAAATTGTGAAATGTGGTTCTCTTATTGTTCTCTGACTTGGTGATTTGTCTGTAGGGATTAAAATTTTATTCTGTCCTACTTTTTCCACTTCAAGGAACTATTGTTTGCAGACATGTGCTGTGCTGTGTCTGTTATGTTTTGCTTACCGAAAGGAGTTGAACAAAACAGAAAAACACAAAACGAAGGCGAATGTACGAGAAAAACAGAAGAGGAACAGAAAACTGACACAAAAACACAGCATAACAAAATATTGCCAACAAGTAGCAGTAGTAGTTACCATCCGACTACGACAGCGAACGTTTGCTGTTAAAACAACAAATGCAAAGTAAAGTGTTTTCTTTTTCTGTTTGTAGTGACTGACAAGTCAGCGAGTCATACCGGATTAATAAAGTAATGCAAACTAAAATACGGTATTTTCAAAAGTGCAGTGAACGAATAACAATCAACTCATCAGCATAATCAAATATTCAGAAAATTAACTAAGTAAAGTAAATGAGCATTTAAAGTAATTAAAATATATTACAAATGTCATGCAAGTTTGAACTCTAATATCAAATATTAGAAATAGTGAATTGTTTTTTACTTTACTTTGAGCAGCAAGTATATGTGTGTTTGCTGTTGTTTCTTCTGCTGCTAAAAGGGATTTTTATTGCACAGTTCTGGGAATTCTGAAATTTTTAGCAAAAATGATTCTATTGCTTTTTGTGAAGATAACATTTTTTGTTTTCTCATATTTTAGAGATATTCGGATACAAAATGTGATTTTTCTATGTGATAAATGACACAAACACATTTCAAAATGTCAATTATTAAAGAAAAACTCCCAGGAAGAATATCTAAACAAAAGTATTTTTCATACATTTTTAATGAAATTAAAATATTTTATATTTTGTGTTGTGTGTTGTGTTTCTTTAAAAAAAAATATCTAATTGTCACATTTTTCTTATTTTATTTAAATTAATTTCATTAACAAATTGTGTAATATTGACACAGTTGAGTTGTTTTTAACACAGTTAATTAAATTGGTCTTAAAAAATAAGACTTCTAATGTGATTTTTTTAAAATTGCTATTTACATTTTCCTGTTTAATTAACAACAATATGTTGGCATTACATCAGATTTTTTCTAAAAAATAACTTTATTATAATAGATTGTCATTTTGATTTGTAGCACTGTCTGTCTGTTCAAATACATACATACTCGTACATACTTACCAGGAGCTGTATAAAATTTTGCTTTATTTAATCTTTAGTAAAATATTTGTGTTGTAGAAATATGACATTAAAGAAATTTCCATAAAGTTTACAGATAATGTTTTAATAAGCATATGAAAATGGCAAATTTTAATCGGATGTCATGGGAATAAAAATGTTATTTATTTAGTGCAAGCAAATACCGGAGTAATTTTTAAATTACTTTCATCAAAATTTGTTTAAAAGAAACTATTTTGGTTTCTGTTTTATTTACGAAACATAAAATCGTAAAACTGTTTTGAAGTTATAACCAAATTCGGGCTCCTACTTTTTATAATTTTTAACATTTTTCGTGCAAAAAATTTTAATATTGTTTTCCGTTTGTCTTTCTGAAATAAAATCCAATTAAAATGTATTTAAAACAATTACTTGAATGGATTAACAGATTGCAAACAAAGTTTTAATCAATACAAAAACATACTGTGAGCGTCAATATAAAGTAAACACCTACTAATTTAATTAAAAAAAAAACGTTCTATTATATATTCTACAAGTACAAATTTAAAACAAAATATGTATATTGCATTATTCTTAAGTAACTTAAGCAAAATAGAACTCATTAACAAATCGGAAAAAAAAGAAACATAAAAAATAATTAAATTTTAAGGGAAAAGTACCAGATTTTTTGCATCAAAGTGAAATAATGCAAACAGGTATTTTCAAATTATGTTTACATACATTGTAATTTTGAATCAACGAGTTTTTTTTAGTGAAATCAAACGAAGTTTTCTTCTTTTTATTTTCTGTATTACTGTCCTTAGGTTATCCTTGCAAGAAATATTACTTTGCCTAATTTTTTTGTCCAGATATTTCCACAGGTGCTCTAAAGGATTGAGGTCTAGAGACTGCGGAGAGAATCTAAAATTTTTGGACAATGATTAAGCAACCACTTTTTCATTATTTTGAAACGAAGATCTTGTAATCGTACACGCTTACATTACAGCTTATAGGTTTTTCAAAAGTTTTCGTAACATTTTTAGCTATTTTTACAGCACTAGATGTTAGATTTACTTTTACTTCTCTTACTATAGCTCTTACTTCAGACGTAAGTCGTACTTTGTACTTTTTTCTACGCTATTGTGTTTGGTATACTTGTCTTTATTTTTTATTGCACAGTGATGCCTTTCAACTATTTTCTCTATTTCTCTATGTAAGTCGATTATGATTTGCCGGGTCTCAATTGATGTTTGTCTTCCAATTCTAAATTTTTCACTACTTAACGTCACAACTTAATCTCTTAGTGATAAATTATGGGACTTGCAATTATTTTGGACGGCACACTTCCGTTATATATATTTTCAAAGAGAGTTTTTTTGCATAAGAACCATGCCACTGTTTACTTTAAAATTTTTTATGTATATTTTAACAATAAATCAATTAAATTTGTATACGCTTTTGTTTTTGTTTCTTTTTTTTTTGTGAATTTAATTCTATTTAAATAACTGTATTAAAATACAATATAATATATATTAATATAATTAAGCTTTTCATTTAATAATATGTGATGTTGACTTTATTTTGACGCTCACAGTATTTGATTGACATTCAATTATGTCAGTTAATATATTAATTATTTTTTAAAGATTTACTACCGTATTCATAAAAAATAAAGCACACTTCAATGCTTTAAGACACAATTTTCTTAAAGTACACTTGAAGTCTACTTTAATTTTTTCTGAATAAGACTGTTATTAATATCAAACACATCTCGTTGAAAATGTTTTTAAATTCACCTCGAAAAAGTAAAATACATAAATAGCAATCGTTTTTAATTTACTCTGTTATGTCTAATCGACCACACGTGTCAAACTTGAAATAAATCTCTTTAGATTTAAATTGTGAAACAGTCTTACAGAAATATTTGTTTTACATTTGTTTATGATGGTTTTAGCTCATAACAAAATATGTATTTGCCAAACTTAAATAAACAAACATAAAATATGTAATTACATACAGAAACATATGTATGTATCTCTGTGCACGTAAGTATGAATGTATGTACGTACATACATATACATATGCAAAAAGGTAAAAATAATAATCACAAATCTGTACCACACACAATACTTCGCACGAATTCCAACTATTTAATTTGCCTAATAACAATCCATCAACTACAAAATGTATTAACGGCTCATTCAAAACCTCAAAACTGTTGAAACAATGCGTGTTGGTGTTTAACTAATTAAACTACTTAAAGTAAAACCAAGATACATATAGACACAAAATGAAACGAAACAGTTTAATTAAAAACCTTTCCATATTAACCCAAAAAAGAAAAACACCTTAAAAATTCATTAAGAAATTTGCATATTTTACAACACAAAAGCAGAATTTGTACGCTGCTCTAACCGTTCTGAAATTTAAATACGATATAACAGACAATTTGATTTAAATTTTAATAACGCTTGTTTTTTTTTATTATTAAAAACTCCTTCCACTACTGACTTACTTGTCTTGTTTATTTTACAGCATCATAAAAAATTTCATTGCTACAACAATAGCAAACAAGAGGAGCAACAATAACAAAAATATGTAATAATATCAAACCATTAACAGTAAACAACAATAATAACAACAAATACCGTTTAATCATCATCATCATCATCGTCACTGTTTATAATATCAAACTCTCTCTCTCTTTCTGTCCCTCTCTCCGTCTCACCAGCTTTTGGTCGTCCTCTGACTTTAAAACATTTTCTATTTATTAAAACTACATCATACATATACGAGTATGTATGAAATGAACAACAAAACAAGTGAAACAAAACAGAAACACGTTCAATATAGGATATAACTGGATAAATCCTGAAGTGTACTGGTACATTGTGTGAGTGGATGTCTGTGTAAAAGTGAAAAAGAGTTAAATAATGCTACAAAGTTGTGTGAGTAGTAATTGAAAGTGTTTTGTTAAAATAAAGAGCAATTAATTATTAGCAGCGTTGTCAACTTTGAAATGTCAAAACGCATCAAAATGGAGAAAAAACGCGAAAAGTTTAGATTTTCATTTTTATTTAAAATGTTTATTGAAATAATTTCACATAAAAAATATAATATTTTTGTATTATAAATATAACAATAAAACAGTCTTCAACAGTTCAGTGTGTTTAGAAAAATATAAAACTTAACAAAAATAAAAAATAAACTAAACACATTTGTTTATATTCCTTTGTACTAGATATGTAATTAATGTCTTCTATTTTAACTGTTTTTAACATAGATCAACGATTAATAGTAAAACGAACTAATAAAGATAATATAAGCATTTAACCACTCAAAATTTTACTCACAATATGCTATTCGGAACTGAAGTACTAATTGGTAAAAAGGGCTAATTTCAGTACATATTTTTTAAATATTTTTATATTCTATTGTAAGTACTTCTATTACTCTGGCTTTAACACTGGTTGTTCGTCTACAGTTCGGTAGACCAAACCATCAGGCTACACAAGAATTTTTATTTTCATGTTTAAAATGTTAATTTCATTTTCAAACAAAGATTTTCGCCCTGTTCACAATTAGCAATAATCTTCATGTGACGAATTTGATAGTATGTATTTATTTATCATACATTCGTATTTAAAATATATTTAATGGGCTCCTTTTTCATCAAATAACTGCAATTAAAAATTAGTAAAAATAAAGATATCATCACATTTTTGGAAAAATTAAAAAACACACCGAAATTTAAAAAAAGCGCACCGCGCTCCAACTAAGAAATTTTTCGAACCAAAATTTAAAAAAGCACCAAAAATGGCGCGAAACGCACCAAGTTGACAACGCTGAATATTAGTTACATTGAAAAAAAAAATCATTATAAATCCCCTGAAATGTTTAACAAAATAAAATTAAATTTACATACATAGAAAACATGCAAAATAATCAAAAGAGCTTAAATCAAAATTGAAAAAAATTAACAACAACAAAACATAATAAAACCACAATTGTTTAACACATAACCATATAACCAAACAAACATTGTTTAGCAATAGCAGCAGTAAAAAATCAATTTCATACACATACATATTATTCAATAATAATAATAAAAAAAAAATACAACAAAAAACAAAAAAAAAAAAAAAAGAAGTGAAATATCACAAAGAATTAAAAAAAATCAAGAGAGTTTTTCTGTGCCATACAAAAAACATATTGTATATTGAGCATGAATGTAAGTCAATATATCCTTGTAGTCTATAGAGGGGTTTAAGTCATTATATTGAGAAAAAAATATGGCGAAAATGTTATACACAGTGGTATTAAACATTATAGTTTTTACATTTTGTTCTTAATTAAATAACGCAGATCTAATTTCAAAGTTACAGTTTCAATTTGTTTAGAATCATTCTGTCATCAACTATCATTTCTAAGTTTCACTGATATGCAAAAGGTGTCCATCTCAAAATTTAGTTGTTTGATTTAATTTTAAACATTGCAGATTTAGGTAAAAATTTTAGAAAAGGCTGAGGAGTCATATAAACTCTTCGGACACATACAGTCAGAGTTAAAATTTAGTATACAGCACGCTTTTTCATCTACGAAGCAACATATTTTTATTATAGGTATAATAAGAAATATATACTTAAGTTTAAATCAACATAAAATTTAATTTAAAAATTGACTTCATGGAAATTTTGTGGGAAGAAAAAATAAGTAACTGTGAGAAATAATCAAAAATTACCAAAATCCAAAAAGTTAATATTTTGTTGGTCCTCCCTCCATTCAGCTTAATTACAGTCTCTAGTCGCATTTTCATGGAATTTACAAGATAATCTTGCTTTATCTGATATTCCTGTCTAAAACTTCACACAGCAGCTCTATGGCATTAAGGTCTGGAGATTGCGTAGGCGAATTTAATTGCTTGGGCACTTTATGCAATAGCCACTCAATGACAATTGTGGCGGTGTGTCTTGGGTCGTTGTCTTGCTGAGAGACCCATGGCGTTTCAAGACCTAAATATTTAGCACTTACTTTCGAATTGTCCTTTAAAATTTGTAAGTAGTCTCGGCTATTCATTGTACTTTCAATGAATACAAGATTAGCTGGTCCTGCAGCTGACATACAACTCCAAACTATCAGTAATATACGGGTTTTTCTAGACACTCTTTCATGAAGTCAATGGTTATTTAGCCGTCGTCTAATTGTCGTTGCGCTCACTGGGTTTGTTCACAGCGTGTCTTAAAAATGTCTTCAGCTATTTTGACTGCGCTAGACTTTGGAGACTGCATTTGATCTCAATGACTATTTTAAGCACCAGATTATTAATTAAAGAGCGTGGTCAACCGGTATAACTTTTTTTCTTTTTTGTTCACAATTTTAGCAATATCTGTGAGAGATTTTCCGTTGCTTCGATGCAACTCTATTAAATCTTCTAACCTCCACTGGTAAATCTTTGCCACATGTCATTCGGTTCCTTAAATAATTTCTGTACTTACAAAATTATTACTAATTTTATTTACATACCTATATAATTGCATTGTACGATCTTAATGTGTGATCTACTCATAATGATACTTATTTTATTCTATTTTAAGGTTCTGTATACTAAAAATATTAAATTTAAATATTGTTGGATAAAATTTATAACATATCTTTCAGTTAGAGGAAAAGATAACTTTAATAAAAATTAAATTTTAAAAATATAGACTACTTTTCACAGAAATTATTGTTCGCTGTGTACTAAATTTTGGCTCTGACTGTATGTATCCCAAAAAGTTTATGAGAGAGATAGTGAGTGGTAAAAGTTATGAACCCTCGAAAGATCACACATCATAAAAGTTTATGTTTTTATGGTAAATATTATTCAGAAAATTGATCGGAAACATTTTCTTTTTGAAATGTTGATCCTTAAGTTTCCAAAATTTGCACAAACAGTGAAACGATGTAAATGCATATGTTTAACGACAATCACATGTGGTTGCTGTGAATCTCAAGGGGAAAAAGTGGCCCTTGATGAGTTTGACCTAACTGTGGCTGGCAAACTTAAATTATATTTGAAATATATTATAACAATCAAAAAACCTAAACTGATATCTGTCAGTTCGTTGGTGGCAAATTCAACTATTGTGTACATTTTGGGAGACACTTTATAGCTAATTCTAAACTTACCATACGCTTGATATTAGTTAATGAACTTTGTGTGCCTGTTTTAGTTTATTTGAAAATCTTTGCTTTATAAATGAAGAAAAATGCACCCACTGTGCATGGCAAAGATTAAGCTTTAAATTTTGTCTGCTACGATTTTATTCAGCTTTGAAGCATTTTAAAGTGTGAATTATATACTTAACGCCTTATGGTTACAAAACATAATGACTTAACTTTAGTCATGCCATGATTTATAGTTAATATTTTATTTTCTTGATTATTTGGAAATTTTTTCAGTCTTCATTCGTTTAGTTCTGTATTTTTCATACTGTGTGTATGCGTTTCAATATATGTAAATGGCAGATGCCCAAAAATAATTCTTGAAAAAAAAAAAAAAATAATAAAATGCAAACAACTGAAAAGAGAGTGAAACAACAAATATAAAGTTAAAAAAAGTTGTAAAAAATATAATAGATAAAAAAACATTATCAAAAGCCAAATTATTTGACTAACACCATCAAATAGCTGAGTTGTATTCAGCAGCCGCACCAACAACAACAACAACAACAACGTCCTTGTATGTTATTTATGCTACATAGAATGCGACCCAAGTGGACATCATAGTGCCAAATAATGAACGAAAAATATAAATAAGAAAGAAAACAACTGACTTCTATACAATTCAAAGTGAGTATTCAACAATTTTATTTTCTATTACATTTTCTATTCTATATTTTAAAAATATGTATTTATTTCATAAGCAAACAACATCTCATATATATTTGCATATAAAAGATTCAAGAAATAGTTGCCTGTTTAGCAAAATTATATTCATAATTTGGTTAAGAAAAAGTCTGGCCATAATTAAATTTACTTTTATCTTTACTGGCCATTATTGTGAGTGTGAGTGGAGAAAAGCAAATATATTTTGAATGGCAAAATATGGCAATATTTTGGCAAATTCAAGCGTAGAGTAATATGAATTGATGAAATAAATCTTTTGTCTTAATCCGACAACAAATAAACTAAACATATGTATGTGTTACGTTACTATTTCACTAACGAGCTCTTTAAATTTCAGGATTTTACTTTATCTCTTAACTAATAGTTTTTTTTTATCGTCTAAATAATACTTTATTAAAAATTTTCACTCTCATCTCTTTGAGAATTATTTATTTTTTTATTTTAATTTTACACTTTGTTGGGCTGCGTTTTACAATTTCTTTATGCCCATTTAGTTGGATTTTGTTTGTACTCTTTTTTTTTTGTACAGCTATGCATTGCCTACTTTTGGGCACTGTGGATTAATAAATTTATTTGCATACTTACATCTTTATTATAATCCAGATTTTTACTGAGCATTGCGGTTTGTTTCTGACTATAATGCAAAACCATTTTTTCCACTATTTATTTTAATTCTAAATTAGACAGTAAATGCAAATTTGTTTTGATAAATTACAAGTTTTAATTAAATTTTATAATAAGTTTAGCTTTTTTTTTAATATAAAATATTTTTTTAGTATTTCCAAAGCGGAAAAGAACTATAAACAATAAATTTTTTAACAATTGTTTAATTGATTATGTTAATAAAAACGTAGTTATTATATGCCAAACAGTTTTTTTGGGGTTATAAATACAACGTTTAGGGCATGTTAATAAAACTTTAAAAAAATTATAATAATACAAACTATGAAAAAAGTATTTAATATTAAACAATACGATATAATTACAAATAGCATTAAAATTAAATTTATACAACTAGTGTAAAGAAATTAAAACCCAAATTGATGATGATAGAGCTCCTTTGGTACAACACCAGAAATTATATAAATTCTTTAGTAGTTTTATGCATAACCGTAAATCCCGGATGTTGTTCAACGCCATAAGCTGGTTGGAAATAAAAATCTTTAATAGAACGAAAACTGAAACGTATGAAAACTTTAAAAATATCGAAATTTATTGCTCAAGGTTATAAAATATTATTTTTATACCCTACACTACCATAGTGGGGGTGGGGGTGTATTTTCCATTTGTGCTGATGTTTGTAACGCCCAGAAGTATTGGTCCAACACCCACCTTAAAGTATACCGATCGACTTAGAATCACTTTCTGAGTCGATTTAACGATGTCCGTCCGTCTGGCTGGCTGGTTTGCTGGCTGGCTGTCCATGTAAAGCAGAGTACAGGTCGCAATTTTGAAGATATTTCGATACAATTTGGTATGTGAAATTTTTTCGGCTGAAGGACGGATGGGATTGAAACTGGTGGAAATCGGTTCATTATTTCACCTGGCCCCCATACAAATGTCCTCCCGAAATTGGGGTTTACCGATCATAAATCTTTGAATTATGCAAGTATGCAAACAAATTTCACCACAAATGAGTAATAAATGAAGCTAAATCACATCTAAAAAATTTTGTCAAGATCGGTCCATAATTAGTCGTAGCCACCATATAAGGCCCACTTCCGAAAATTACTTTAAAGAGCATAACGCTTTTAAAACTGTCGGTATCCAAATAATATTAAACACAAATATATTTCATATATATATACGAATTGTACGGTACAATTTTATTATGATCGGTCCATAATTATTTGTAGTTCCCGTATAAGGCCCACTTCCGAAAATCACTTTAACGACCATAAATTTCTTAAAAATTTTGGTATTTAAATAAAATTTGACACAAATAAGTTTCTTATATACATAAATAATGACACCTAATTTTATAATGGTCGGTCCATAATTAGTCGAAACTCCCATATAAGACCCTCTACGTAATTCACTGTAACCCCCATAAATCTTGTAAAAGTTTTTATATCGAGATAAAGTTTAACAAATATAATATTTATATTCACAGAAATCATGACACTAAATTTTTGGATGATCGGTCCACAACAGCGCTCGTTTTTGAAAAACTGTTTTATACATATACCTGTAGCAATGCTGGAAAGACTGAACGAAAAATTGGACCTTCCGAATATACTATCTATAGCGTAGTCGCGGCCAACATTTAAGTGACATTATTATAAAAAAATTATATGTCAAAGATTGTTTTTTCGATATCCGGTTCTATTCTAAGTGTTGTATTAAAGAAAGTTCTAAAAGTGTCACCCTATAGAACAAGTTCTTGTTATTAACATTTATATTTTGTATAGCCTTCACCAAGATTGGTAAGGTTTGTTCTTTATTTCGTTTTTAATTTTCAAAAACTTCATTTAAACTTCAGCAAAAGTGGATTAAATTTAGCGTATGTCTTTTGTCTTTAGAAATACATGTTTCGAAGTCCTCAAGAAACTTGCAATGAATGATACACATTTATAACATAAACTTCATTGAAATCAAGTGTTCAAACTGTTTATTTTATAATTTTACAATTTTATTTATTATTAATATTCTTGCATAAATGAAAATTGAAATACATACACATTTACATATTATTGAGTATTGTGTTTAATAGAAAATGTTGGGTTTTGTTATTTTCTAGCTTTTTGTAAGATTTTCAAATGCTTTATAGATTCACATTATGAAATGCTGTCCTGCTGATTTTCTTTATTAAACAACAATGGAACAATGTGGAAACATTTATTATTTTAAATAGAACAAAATGTGAAAAATATGATAATAGATTAAATTTCCTTGTGCCAAAATATACTAGTATGTATAGGTTAATGCATAGAAATAGAACCAAACCACGACTACTTTTGTCAT
This sequence comes from Bellardia bayeri, assembly GCA_950370525.1. Classification (NCBI taxonomy): domain Eukaryota; kingdom Metazoa; phylum Arthropoda; class Insecta; order Diptera; family Calliphoridae; genus Bellardia; species Bellardia bayeri. The sequence continues at coordinate 99,100,633 of OX493266.1, forward strand.
CAAATGTCATTTTGTAATCCGGCGTTTAGTCTTTGTATTCTATGTAATCAGAATAAAATCAACACCACGTATTAGTAATGTGTATAAAGATAAATTCAAATTTAACTAGCACAGACAAAAACCACATTTCCTAACATTGATAATTTTATGGTCAACAGACCACTGTTAAGCACTTAATTAGCGCAGCACTGAATTTCTCAACAGAATAATGATCCTAAGCACACCTCAAAAATTATGAAAGAGTGGTTGCTCAATCAATGTCCAAAAGCTTTAGATACTCCACCGCAGTCTCAAGCAATGTTTCGATTCGAAAGCAAATACTTTCGAAATACAATGCAAAAATTATACAAATTCGAACGATTTTCTTTTCGAATCGCCCCCCTGGGCAAAAAAAATTAGACAAAGAAATATTTCTTGCAAGGATAAGCTAAAGGCAGGATGACTGGAAGAAAATTTCACCCGATTTCACCAAAAACTCGTTGATTTTATGTCTGGAAGATTTTCAGCTGTGATTAATTATTAAATACAATATTTTATATAATTTTATTATTGCTATTTACTTCATTTTGATGCGAAAAATTTTCTATATTCTTCTAGTTTTTGTTAATGAGTTATGTTTTGCGTAAGTTACTTATGAAGTATGCAATATATTTTGTTTTAAATTTTTACTTATAATATGTTTACTGTTTACTTTATATTGATACTCACTGTAGGTACAAATGACCTGCATCAAAGCCATGAACATCAAAATAAATAAATAGTCACATAGCTAAGTCTGAAACCAGTTGTAACCATAAATTATAGGCCATTAGATCGGAACAGTTGACATGACAAATGCATGCATATTCTCATTGTGATCCGCGTCTTTTCTCTTTCTTGCTCAGACTCGTTTGATGCTTTTTGTCTGCATTGCACTAAGATAAATGTTTAATTAAAAAGGACATTTTCCCTTTGTTTATTTGTTACTTTCAGTTTACAATAACTTTTAGCATCTGTATCATATCAATAAAACTAATTTATTTATGTCCTAGCTCATTTTAATTTTTAAACCAAAAATAAACTTTTGCTTTTTTGGCGACAGTTGAAAGTTTAAGTAACTTAGAAATTATTTTATGTGATTTTTTATTGTTCAAATACAACAAGGGCAAATAAAAGGAGATAGTGATATTTATATGATATTTGGAGTTTTCTCTTTCTCTCTCTCTCTCACACATTTTTAAAAGTAAAGCTATGTATAGACGGTCGTCAGATATTACAACATTGTCAGATCTAGCAATGTACTGACATTGAAAAATTGCTAGCAAAAGGTAAATTGTCAGTTCAGACGACTGTAAAAAAACTAACAATTTCATTGGCACACAATTGTCACACAATGAATTTATCTGTTAACCGAAATTGTTTTTCCAAAATGTTATTAGTGCACACTGGTTTGTTTATTTATGTATGTATATACAAAAATGCATTTAGAAATAATTTCTGTGACAATGCTGCCATTGGCAGATGCATAAACTTTGTACATATGACAATGAAAAGTGTTTGCCAATTGTCTTAAAACAATGACAAAATTGTGTGTTTACACGATTGTTAGATGTCTGACAATATTTTTGTCTTCCAATGTACTGAAAATGCTTTTTCTTACAACGTCGGAAGACAAAAATTTTAAGTTCACACGGTTGTTAGACACTTTCTGAACATTTTTCGAACAACGTTGTAATATCTGACTACCGTCTATACATAGTTTAAGAGTAGATTGTAAGGCTGGCATCGCTTTATAAACCCTTAAAACACTTAAAAAGAACTCAATCAATGTGTAAAAACTTTTTCTTTAGTTTTTATTTTCGATTTTTTGTTTGTTTTAAGAGAGAAAAAATTTTTTTTTGTGCAGCTAAAGAAAACATAATCTAAAGCGTATTCTTTAGTTTAACTAAAGAATTCTATCTATGTAATATTCTTGTAACAGAATTATTTGCCTTCTTCACTCTGGTTTTCTTTCATTTTTTATTTCTATTCAAGTGCTGTTAACTACTGGCAGTAGGTACTTTTAGCAAGAAATTGTGGCACCAACTTAACTTATAAATGCTCGTACAAACTAACTTATTTATTTGAATATGCACGAGCATGTCTACAGATTTTTTACATTTACCAACATATAGGGTGTTTCTTGAGGAGGTTTATGGTTGGATTAGTTTTAAATTATTATGGAGAGTTGAATGTAACTACACTCTAGATTACTTAGAGCCAATTCACTTGCCTCTGCATTGGCACAAAACTATGTAAATTGGAGTTAGCCAATTAAAAATACATTATCGAAATTTACTGTCTAAAAGGGATACAATGACTTTTAGTATTCATTGGAGAACTATTGGTTTTTCTTTTTTCTTAAACCTGCTTTAAAGATTTTTTTTATTAAAATGTGTATCTTTAAAACAATCACCCGTTGTAAACGTATTCAGACGAATAGATTTTTTTTTATTTCCACCACCCACATGGAAATTGTGTGAATTCTAAAGACTAAAAATTATGACAAATGAGAAAATGCGTTAATGTTAATGCCGTCAACGAATATTTCGTTCCCTATAGATTTTAAATTAGATTGAAAAAAATTGCTTACATTTTAATTCTGGGTTTTCCCACAATCGAATATAAAGAATATAATTAAAGAAAATTAGCTTTGTTGCAAAACTAACAAAATTGTCATTTTTACGAGGTCTGATCAAAAAATATCCGTTATTTTAAATTGTTTCAAAAAGTATTTATTTATTCATCAATAACAATCTTGTCCCCTTCAAAGTAATCCCCCTCAGATATAATACACTTATGGCAGCTTCTGAAGTGGGCTTTTTGGTATCGCCAACAGCTCCTGTTTCGAATTTTCTTTTATCTCCTCAATCGTAGCAAAACGCTTTCCTTTTATCGGTGTCTTCAATTTTGGGAAGAGGAAAAAGTCAGCAGGGATCAAGTCCGGTGAATACGGTGGTTGAGGCATGATAACGGTTTTTTTTTTGGCCAAAAACTCACGCATAAGCATCGATGTGTGAGCTGGTGCGTTATCATGGTGCAAAATCCATGATTGGTTTTTCCACAATTCTGTAGTATTCCTTATTGACCGTACGACCTTGTGGCAAGAATTCATGATGCACCACGCCATTGTAGTCGAAGAAAACAGTGAGCAAAACCTTCACATTTGACCGAACTTGATTTCGGTGATTCGTCACCAGTTATGACCTTTTTGAGGAAATCTGGATTGTCGTTGACGATGTTCAACAGCTCCTGAGCGATGTTCATGCGACGTTGTTTTTGCTCAAAATTTCATGCCTAAATCACCCGTAAAAATTGCTTGGCATGAGCCGAACGATATGCCAACATCATAATTTTCTTCACTGCTTTAATGTTTTCATCGGTTGTTAACGAGCTCGGGCGACCAGGACGAGCAACGTCATTGAAATCTTCTCGGCCTTCCTTAAACCGGTTATACCACAATTGAACTAGTGTTCTGCTCATAGTAGACTTGCCAAACGCCACAGTCAGTCAGCATTTCAAATGTCCTTGCGCATTTAATTTCATATAAGTTCATTTTTTACACACAACTTAATACAGTTTCTTTGATTCATTTTTTCGAATAGTAAAAATCGAAGAGCACACCAAAACACGACTAACCTTTTTATTTAGCAAAAAAAATGCGAAAATCGAACATACGTAACTCACGAAATTTGAAAATACGGTTATTTTTTGATCAGACTTCGTATAGTAAGTATTGCTATGTATGTTTTTGAGCAAATTTGTTAAATTAAAGACAGTAAATTTTACGAAAAGAATAACTTCTCAACTTTTTGAAAACAAAAAGTTTACACAGAAGTTTTTCAAAATGCGTGTCATGTCAGGATTCTGGCTCGATGTGTCATCAATATTAAAAGGAGAATTTAATAAAATACTCATATAGAGAACATATTTACCCCTATCGTGAATAAAAATTCCCCATGCAATTTGTTCCCTTTTTACAATTTTCCTATTCAAATTCAATGTTAAAAAAATAAAAGGGAACAAATTTCATGTGGAATTTTTATTCACGATAGGGGTGATTATATCTCAAATAACTTACCAAAATCAGAAAAAATCATTGGTCATAGAGTATTTCAAATCAGAATTGCAAGCAAACAAAAATTTATCGGTTTTAAAAACATTTGACATATACAAAAATGCTCTAAAACTTTCTTATACAGCTGCGTGCAACTAATTAAAGACAATAGTATGCAATATTTAAATTGTTATGTTAAAGGTAATATTTCTTAAATAAAACGCTAAAATTTAACACTTTTTTTTAATTTTTTTTTCTTTGTGGTGTTTTTTATAATTTGTGAAATATATAAATTGAGGACAGTGATAAATTTATTAAAATTTTAAAAGTTAGATTAAATTAATTAAGCAAGTTCTTAATACTTGCTTAACATTATTGTACAAATGCATCAGAATGGAAACATTTATCGAAAAATCGCAACAGTCTTGATTGTATTAAAAACAATGGTTTTCAAAAATCTGCATAAATCAGCAAATGAGATTTGGATTGCAATCACTAGTTAAAATGAGCCAAAAACGCCTGTAGATACAGCTTGAGAGAAGTTGGACTGTTTGGAAGAATTTCACAAAAGAAGCCATTATTGTCTGAACGTAACCGAAAGAAGAGACTTGAATTCGCAAACAAGTTCATTGGACGGATGAAAAAGAGTATTATTTTCGGACGAAAAAAAAAATATGTTCGCTGGCCAAAGTTGAAAGAATTTGATCTAAAGTACTTACGCGCTACATTGAAGCATTGGGGGTGGTTTTACAATGCTTTGGAGTGCAATGTCGTCGCGTAGTGTTGGACCGCTGCACAAAATTGAGCAAAATATGGATAAGTTTGCAAGAATTCAAAGTGTTACAATGGTGCTGTATGCTGGTGAGAACATGCCAGTAACATGGATTTTTCAACAAGATACGGCTCATAACATCAAGCAATGGTTTTTTAACAAATCGGTTACTGTTCTTGACTGTTCTTGAAAACTTATGGCAAGTTGTAAAACTCAAAGTAAGCTTTGTAAAAATAAGCAATTTTAATTTTAAACTTTACCAAAACAAAGAAACCTTATGAAGCCATTTCAAGTAGAGCATCATGGTGCTCGCAGATGCCAAAATATTAGCGATAACAATGAATTTGCAACAAAATAATGATTTATTTTTAAATAAATACTCTATGAATATTATGTTCTTAATTATAAATATGCCCTTAATTATATGCACGACTGATATCAATCTTATTTGAAAATATGACAAACAGATTCATCAATAATTATTAAGAATTTCATAAAACCTTTCGTATTATTTGCTTCAAGCTCAGTATCATGTCCTTAATTAGTTGCGCGTAACTGAAAACCCACAAATTCGGTTAAATGGTTATGCTCTGTCCGTATGTTAGTTGATATTAAATTTGTGTAGTTTCCATAAATCTTATGGCTCGGATCCAGAAATTTTGTATACAGAATTTTGGTATTGATTAGCAAAATCGATTCATAAATATCGGAGATGTGAGAAAAAAAAACCACGAATATCTCGAGTTTTTTAAAGTATTTTTGTATTTATCTCGAATATTATTTTGTGTACTTGACTTTTTCAGCAAAAACTCATTCATCTTTTACCACTTATTGGGCATTTCTTGTGCATCTTATGAGTCTTTGTCTTGTTAGTTTTGTGTACATATAAAATTTTCTTTTTTCATAACTTTTTGTGTAGATTTGAACAAAAGTACAATACATGTGGTCTAATTGTCGCATTCGTATGCGAGCGAATATTTAATCAAATGTGTGAGTTGTTTTATTTTTTTGGATTCCCTTATTCGATATTGAATAAAATGTATTTAAATTATTATGATGAAATTGAAACCAATGAGGCTTTGCAAGAGATTTAAACTTTGTTCTACTTAACCTATCTAAAAATATTGATCTATTTCTTGCATTTGATTTTTAGTTAGGAGCATCGAAAATCGACAAGACACCCTAATGTTTTATATATTCTACATTTTCATATGTTTCCTTTGCGATTTCGTTCTTTATAAAACGCAGCGATTCATAATAATGCTGGTTGGTTGATTGATTTACGTGCGAACACTTAAGTAGAGTCGAAGGGACCCCATTTTAAAAGACCACACCACTCGTCAGATTTAATGTCGTATATAACATACTGTAGCTAATATGTGTACAGAAAGTCGCGTTTTGCTAGATCCAACCTGTAGCTGTGAGATATCTCAGTAGGTCATTGAGTTTTGACTCGGCTACCTCACCAAGGTTGTTCAATGTATAGTTTCCCATTAATTTATGTCTCTTGACCCTCAGGGCTGGGCATTCGCAGAGAAGGTGGAAACTCGTTTCCTCTTTTTCCCTATCCTTACAACTACGACAGTGGTCGTTTAATGGGAGTCCCAGGCGATTTGCGTGCTTGACTAACGTCCAGTGTCCCGTTAATACTGCCAGCAACCTTGATATATCCTTTCTATTCCGGGTTATGAGTTGCATAGTACGTTTCTCTTTAAAAGATGACCACATCAACTTGTCTACCCTACATGTGTCTAAATTACGCCATCTATACTCAGCCTTTGTAAGAAAATGTCTGAAGATGATACCGTTGATAGTTCCCAGTGGAATTTCTACTGAGACCCAATGGTTCCCTGCCCGTTCATTGCCGTGGTGATTCCTATGCGCAGGAACCCAGACCAAGGTAATGTCAGACAGACGACCTAGCCTTGACAGAGAATTCCTACATTGCTTAACTAGGGAAGATGAAATTGTATAGGCATTAAGTGAGAGGAGTGCCGCCTGACTGTCGACAAAAATACCTATATTGCCGATAATATTAAGTTCATGTAGTGTATTACAAGCTGCAATGATTGTAAAGATATCCGGCTGGAAAACACTACACTCATTCGGAAGACAATACGAGACGCCTACCTCAGGTTCGTCACAGAAGACCCCAGAACCAACATCGCAGCTCATCTTAGAACCGTCTGTGTATATCCTAGTGTCATATTTGTGCAAGAAATTACCCCTATTCCACTCACTCCTGGAGGGAATTAAGACCTTGAATACCCTATCAAAATCCGTGTATGGAGTAATATAGTCAGATGGTTGGAGAACGACCGAAGGCAACTGGCCAATAATCCCCGCGTGGCCATATATTCTCGATCTCCAACAACCGGACGCTTGAAGCCTCGCTGCGCTGCAGGCAGAAGTGGCCATTATGTGAAGGTCAATTGGCATAAGCTGCAATATAGTGTTCAGTGCCTCTGAAGGACTAGTCCTAAGTGCGTCAGTTATGCCAATGCAGGCTGATCTCTGGGCTTTGTATAGTTGGTCTACGACATACTTCTTTCTAGTTGCAGTCCACCATACAAGAGGTCCGTAAGTAAGAATTGGACGTACTATAGCCGTATACATCCACTTAACTATGTATACGCAACTGTCTGCTACTCGTATGTTTTTTTTTTTGTTTGTTACAAAAGTCAACTTTTTGACATTTATGTCAATGATATTAATGTAAAAAAATATAAGGCTTAATTAAAGATAAACAGATAAATATAAAATAAAGAACAGCAGCCACATATCAAATTTGTGGTATGTAATGTGAACGCCTCAACCTTGTAAATTGGTTACACATACATGAAATATTAAAAAAGTTTACATCGAAGTAATAAAGTGTTTTCTTAGTTGGTATATAAAAACAAAACAAATCTAATTAAAAGTACGATTGGTAAGATATAAAAAGAGTATGATTAAAAAATGCCAAACAAAATATAAAAAACGATAAAGTAAAAGACAAATAAATATGGTTGAATGAATAAATGTTAAAATAAAATCATTTGTAATTGAATAAAGAACGCGACACACTTTGAGAATCAAAAATGTTTAGTGTAACTATTATCTGCAGAAACCTTTTTTTTTTAGTTAAAGTCACTCAATTTTGTTTAGAATTAAAGTTTTCAGTTACTTGATTAGAAAGATCGCGAAGTACTGATAAAGAATGTGTCTATAGGTACTAGAACGCGACATAAATAAAATGTAACTATAATTAAATTTTTTTTTGGAATTGAATTAATTTAAATTTTTTTATTTAGTGTTTAAAGATAAATTTCTTAGGATTAGTTGTACATATATGATGATATACATAAATATGTAAACAATAAATACCATTAAAAGTGTTTAAAATTAGATTTAAAAATCGTTCTAAATCTCGAATAAAAAAATTGTAGTTTAAAGGTAAAATTCTTTGAACAATTGCATGATTAATTTATAACCGGAGTTTATTCTTAAAAAATATAAAATATGTTTTTAATAAAAATTCACATCATAATTAAGGGCTTCATACTCACTGTAAACAAATTTTCTATTGTTTTTCCTTTTTTAATGTGTTTATTTGAATGAATGCGAATGCGAATGAATATGAATATTAGATTATGTATTCCTTTATTAAGTTCTTTGTGCTTCTTTTATATTTTCTGTTAAATGTTTTTAATTTTGAATATATTATTATTTAGCTCCTTAAATAAATAACAGTAGAAATAATGTAATGTAGCTTTTACACAACATAAAACGGAAACCATACGCATTTTATTTTACCTTTTTCTTAAAATCAAAATATATGTATAGTATGTTTGAAACAGGCAAAGCTAAAAAACGAATATAGATTTTTTTTTTATAAAAGAAAGAGAATTGTAAATTGAAAGTTATTAAGAACATTATAGCACAGAATGTTATAGCACAGTTAAAGTTTTATTTCTTGCATAGTTAATCAGTAAGTTCTGCTTTGTATTTCATAAGTTATTTAAATTATACAGATTTTTAATTTGCCTCCTCCATTGTATCTAGTTTTGACTGTCAGCTTCAGAATTTATGCCCCTTCTTTGTTAACTTTTTGAAATGAAATCGAGATGAAAAGAAGGCAAGCAAATGTAAGCACCACAACATTGTGGAGAGTATTTAAGAATTTGCAACCAATTTAAACCAATTTCTACACAACATCAGTCGTATCCACACAATCGTTTACACACTATTACATTCAACTTCTGCAACTAACTCAAACAACTGTTAGAATAGGTTTTCAATTTTGATTTCTCTCTCTCTTGCCTATAACAATCCAAATAAACTACCCAGCATACCATTCTAGGAGCACTCCGAAAAAGGAGTCAGAAAAGAGTCAACAAAAGAGCATTTTCGGAGCAAAAGAAAAATTTGCTTGTTACTGTCCTCAGTCGGCACGCAGTATGAATCAGAAATTTCACTTAATTATGTGTGTACCAAAGCGTTGTTGTCCTGTTAAGATTACACAGAACCCAAAAAAACCCTTATAAAAGACTCTTTTCTGACATTATCTAAGAGCTCTTTCTGACGGACCATTTTCGAATGTAATGACCCTCTTTTCTGAAGGTTTTTGGGAGCAATTATGATTGTTTTTTGGGCTCATAAAGAGCATAAACGCTCTGAAAAAGGTGCAAGAAAAGACTCTTTTCGGACTCATATGGCTTGCTGGGTTATTACATATGAAAGTATGCGTGCCAGTGTGCGTTTAATTTCATGTAAATTGCTAAATTCCATCAAATAGTTTTCCTATTTTAACTAAATCCTTTATGTATGCTTTTTGTTGGTTTTCTAACTTTTTATTGCACATTCTGGCTTAGAACAGGATATTGCCAACAACTTTACCCCAGCCTTAACTTGTTATTAATTTTAAACATAAAAGAAGGTATTTATATTTTATGCTTTTATTTTTTTTATTTTGCATTTTCTTTTTGTTTTGTTTTAGTATCGTATTACATATTATTTTGCCCTAGAATGTGTGTAGGATAAATAACCATAAATGAAAACGTAATAAACACAAAATATGTTTGGAATTGTCCTTAATGTGTGAACGGTTTATCTAAAAAGTCGCGGTGGACCATAAAGTAACAATTTGTGATATTTTTTTAATTAAATGTGTCAGATGTTTTTGATACAGAAAAGTTTATAAATAATTTAGTGGTTTCCTTAAAATAGGCAATATTTTTTTAATATTTAGGAAATAAAAATATGGCAAAATTTTATGTCAAACTTATGGTGTTTTCTTTTCCGAAATAAAATGTTACACCTTTATTATGTACATTTTTATAATGTTTACCCCACATTTTAAAGATGTCGCATTTTTAATGGTCAGAATAGAACATAAAATCACAACAGTGTAACACTTTTTTTCATGTACAGCTGTTTTTGTTTTTTTTTTTGTGTTAAAAAAATAGAAGCAGGTAGCTCCCTCAAAAAGACCAATGGCGCCTTCCCGACTAATGCGCAAATTCTTCTTAAACTATAAAAATTATATATATAAACATACATTACATATAGGAGTCAAAAATATGATAGTAATCAGCGAGGAATATGTAACAAAAAAACGTAATTCTCAAATTTGTATGTTTGTTTTTTTGTTTATTCAGAATGGTGTATTGTTTCTCCCTCTGACTGCTTCCATACAAAAGCATGTGTCCCCCGTTAGAATTTTTAATAAACAAAAGAAAATAATGTCAAGAAAAAAGTAAATGCAACATTTAATAAAAGTATTCGAATTATTGCGTTTCTTTCTTGTGTTTTAATTTGTTATAATCGTCAAAACTTAATTAGTGCGAATTTGACGTTGCAAAGGAAGATTGTCCCCAAAATTTGCATTGAGCGTCACTTTTTTATAAATCAAGTAATATTACTAGTTTTCAATTTCAAGTTTAAATAAAGTAAATAACGTAAGGAAAGTAAAAACTTTAATTATTACAAAAGTGAAAAAGCGAAAAAAAATCTATGAAAAAAAGTGTGCATTTGCGTAGTTTTTGTGAACACCATGGTAAGGGCGCAATAAAATTTCTTGAGCGTCACGCTAATTTTTTTACTTAAAGTGAATATATTATATGTAAAAAATTTAAGTTGACAATCATTGTTTACATGGTTTCAACTCATTTTTTTATAATTTGTGAATTTAAGAAATAAATTGCCTACGAAAAAAAAAAACAAAATAGGCAAAGATTTCATGAGCATCACTTTTGAAATATATTGCTTCATAGCTTAAAATGCCTAATTTTGATTTTATTTTATAATTTTCAAGAGTAAAACAACAAAATTAACGGCGGCTGAAAGAGCACGGAGATATCGAGAGAAAATAAAGCTCGATAAAGCGCGTAATGACGAATATAAAAGAAAGAAGAAATAAAGATATAATCGTGGTGTATTTTAGTTTAATTTTTATTGTTACTGACTGAAACTGTTTTTGCCACAAACTAAATTCGAAAGTGGTAAAAATTAATGAGAATGAAAAAAAAACAAAGCCGCTTGTCATTTCCTGAAGTTTATACAGATTCAGAATAAGAATTCGAATGCAAATTTATAAATTAAATTAAGTTAAGTTATTGTTTTGTGTCAAATATTTATATATGATACATCAAAGAATATGTACATGTTTAGTTTTATATGAAAATTTTAGTTTTTTGAAGAATTTTTTTTTTTTATTAACTTTTTGTAAAAGAATAAACTTTTTTTCGTTTAACTTTATTTTGGCATTATTTCTTGTTTACGTGCAACAAAATCTCTTGATCGTCACAAAATATCTTTAGCGTTACACTTTGTTTTTTTTTTCCTTAAAACGCTGATAATTGCAGTTTTTTTTAACACATTGTTACAAGCCTATTACTTTGCAAGTAACCTCTAAGTTCAAGTCTTTTTTTAACAAAAATTTACATATTTTTCATCTTAAAATTTTAAAATAACTAGTCACTTAAAAAAAAAATAAAAATCAAGTTGAATTGTGATTTTTTGTTTATAATCGAAAAGATGATTTTCGCAATAGTCAATCTTAAGAAACAAAATAACATCGTAATAAGATTGAATTTCAAATATTTTTGCATTTTTAGCGATTTTTTATATATATTTGGTGTGTGTCGCTCAAGATAGAAATCATAGAAAACACAAAAAAATCCAAAAATATTGATTTTTTTGAGAGCCTAAAAGTACCGCCGGATTCTTCATCAATTTCTACATAAATTGGCCACTCTTACAGGCGAATTGAAAAAACTTTAAAAATAAGCAAAACAAAATACGTTGTGTACATTTTTTTTTGAAATTTACCCATATAACAAGTAAGAGATATTGTCCTATGAAATTTGACAAACATCAACTTTAGAGTATTCATTAATTACTTTCTCTACAAAGCCTTTCACTTGCGGTTGTGGATTTCTTTTCATAATCATATCAAATATTTCAACATCATTATCAGATAATGAAGATGAATTCAACAAGTCATCCAAAAAAATTCAGCAAATAAAAAAGTAGTAATATTTTCCATTTTGTATATTTTTTTTTTGTTTCGTAACACAAATACACATTCATAAACAAAACAAATGTCAGCTGTTTTATCGTGCGATACTCCCCCTCTAAAAATACAGAGTGTAAAAGGTGCAACATTTTGTAAATTTTTAGTGTGACATTTATAGAAAAGAACACACTATACTTTAGCAGTGTTGACGTTTTTTCAGAAAAGAACACAAACAAATTAAAAAAGGCGCGAAATGGTGAAAACGTGTAACATTTTTGCCAGAAAAGAAAACGCCATTAATAAAACCTGCAAAGACATGGTGTAATTATACACGGTGAGTGCAAATCGGCAACAAATACAATACAATACAATAGGCATTTTGTTGGTGTAAAATTACTGTCAAAAACACTTGAAAAGGTATTACTTTTGACATAAGTAAATTGTAAACAAAGTCAGTCAGCTATGCTACTGCACTCAACTTGTATAGTTACACCATGTATAAAAACTTGCAACTTGCAAATAATTCTTCATATAATGAATTATTTATTTACTATCTGTTCAACTGTTGTTAAATGCTTATTTTCTAATCATTAAATTTTACACATTATTTGTATACCTTGCATATTTTAAGCAGTTTATTTTCAATGTATGCTAATAAATGCATGAAAATTCTAAATATAGAATTTTTAATATATTCGTCTGATTTATTTAAAGCTCGGAGTATCTATAAAGGATAAGCTTTCAAATCAATTGCCAATACAGTGTTGAGAAATTTGAGAAACACGCAGCGGACCTTTCTGAATTTGGAACTGTCCGCAAACTAGGTCATTACGGCAGTAAAGCTATCACCTGCGAATTTTTTCTCTACTTAAACATAATAATATTTATTTCCATTTTTTTTTATTTGAAGTAATTAATTTGTCCCCCTTTTAGTTTATTTTTCTTTTCAAATGTTATAAAGTCTTGTAACTGCTAAAGTGTTGTATTGAGTCATAAAAATATATAAATTTTTCGAATTACAGAACCCCTCTAACAAATGGGAAACTGTGTTTGTGTTTATATGTTGTGTGTAAATTACTTTGGCTGTAATTTACTTTTGAAATTAAACTGTAGTTTAGTTAAATATATTTCTTAATGCTGAGTTGTGTGTGTGTGTGTGTGTGTATTTAAAAGTATAATTTTATATATAAATAAGTATGTAGGCGTGAGCTTGTATGCGTAAATGTATTTATGCAAGTGTTTGTTTTTCAGTGCAATATTTAATGTCTAACTGCTTAAACATTTAAAACGTTTTTATTTATTGTTTTTTTTTTTTTGTTTCCTTTACAAAGTTTTTCCTTGAGGGTTTCATTTTCATTCATTAATGTGTTCATTTATTTGTCATTCTTTTTTAATTCGTAACAAGAGAAAATTATTGCTATTGTATGCTTTTGTTGTGTTTTGTTTGTGCTAAAGCAAAACGTCAATAAAAATTATAATTTTTAATAATTGTTTTTATAAGTTTCTGTATACACACATCCAGAGAAGAAAACCTGCCTGTGATATGAACACACGCATTTACCTATCATGACTAGAATTTACTTAACAATATTTTGATCACTATAATCATTATGATGCGATAACCATATGAGCAAATATATATGTTAATGCAGCAATCAATACAATGGTAACTGTAACGTAATATGATTGCGTCAGTTATATTAACAGTTACAATATTCATAATATTTTTGAATAATATCTAAACTTTTTAAATAAGTGGCTGTGGTCATATCATAACCTTGTTTCTAAACTGCGCGTATTTATCATAGACGAGTTAGCAACATTTTTAATAGTTAAACAGACAACTTTATTGAATTTTTCGTAGAATTTAAGCTGCTGCTTATTGTAGTTTATTTATAATTTTTACATTTATCCTCTTACTTTATTATGTTTTCATTTTAACAAAAAAATAAAAAAAAAACATAAAAATTTATTGATTTTTAAAATGTGGTCTTAAGTCGTCAAACAGCAGATGTTTCAGTTTATTAACCATAAAATATTGTTATTTTAATATCGAGATAATTACGAGGTCTGATAAAAAAGTAACCGTTATTTTAAATTTGTTAAAAAATTATTTATTTATTCATCAATAACTATCTTGTCCCCTTCAAAGTAATCTCCCTTATGGTAGTTTCTGAAGTGGGCTTTTTGGAATCGCCAACAGCTCCTGTTTCGATTTTTCTTTTATCTCCTCAATCGTAGCAAAACGCTTTCCGTTCATTGGTGTATTCAGTTTTGGGAAGAGGTTTTCCTCTTGGCGGGGGCCAAGTCCGGTGAATACGGTGGTTGAGGCATGATACCGAGGGTTTTTTTTGGCCAAAAACCCACACACAAGCATCGATGTGTGAGCTGGTGCGTTATTATGGTGCAAAATCCATGATTGGTTTTTCCACAATTCTGTGCGTTTCTGACGAATTGCTTCGTGCAAACGGCGCATAACTTCAAGGTAGTATTCCTTATTGACCGTACAACCTTGTGGCAAGAATTCATGATGCACCACGCCATTGCAGTCGAAGAAAACAGTGAGCAAAACCCTCACATTTGACCAAACTTGACGTGCTTTTTTCGGACTTGGCTCTTCTGGAAGTTTTCATTGGGATGATTGGGCTTTGGTTTCAATGTCATAGCCAGACACCCATGATTCGTCACCAGTTATGACCTTTTTGAGAAAATCTGGATCGTTGTTGACGATGTTCAACAGCTCCTGAGCGATGTCTATGCGATGTTGTTTTTGCTCAAAATTTAGAAATTTTGGAACAATCTTCGCTGCCGCACGTTTCATGCCTAAAACATTCGTAAAAATTGCTCGGCATGAGCCGAACGATATGCCAATATCATCAGCAACCTGATAGTGATTTGACGATTATCTAAAATCACGTGCTCGGGCGACCAGGAAGAGCATCGTCATTGACATCTTCCCGGCCTTCCTTAAACCGGTTATACCACAATTGAACTTGTGTTCTGCTCAAAGTAGACTCGACAAACACCACAGTCAACATTTAAAATATCCTTGCGCATTTAATTTAATGTTTTACACAAAACTTAATACAGTTTCTTTGTTCCTTTTTTTCGAATAGTAAAAAATCGAAGAGCACACCAAAACACGACTAACCTTTTTATCTGTCAAAAACAAACTGACAATCCAAAATGATTGATATTACCAACATATATAAAAGACATGTGTACCAAAATAACAGAAAAAAAATGCGAAAATCAAACATACGTAACTCACGAAATTTGAAAATAAGGTTTATTTTTTGATCAAACCTCGTATATGGGCATTATCATAAATAAATATTTATCATTGAAATAAAATTGTAAAAATCCAGAAATAAAAACATAGGCCCCGATTACCGTTCAGAACACTAAGTATTATTTTGATGTTGTATGTTGTAAACTGCGATTACGATTCAGAACACTTATCGTCTTAATCGTATTAAAAATGCTTGTTGTGTTGTAGTCGAGACAATACAATATTTTAGTATTGTGAACGATAATCGGGCCCATAGTCTTCTCATCCTATTTTCTTATTTACTTAAATAGTTGAAATGATACTAGAGATATTTTCAATAAATACAACAATTACTACAAAGAATAACAACTATATTATCCAGCAGCCCAGTACTTCAGATTAATTGTTCCGAACTAGTGATTTTATTTATCATTTATAACACATTTATAGGGTCAGTAATATGGAAATTGATTTGGCTTCAGTGGTGAATAAAGTAGCTAGTTCATCAATATAAATTTTGTTTCAAGTACCTAAGAAACTTGTTGAAATTAATTAATTTTGGAAACATTTTCTTATGTATGTTTTTTTTTTTGTTGGAAATTTTGAACAAATCGTTAAAAGTTCTCAGTTATGGTTCTGTGTTTGACTTATTATTCAATGTTTGTGTAGTATTTAATTTATTAATTATTTAATTATTTAATTCGGGGTCGAGTAGTCCAGTTTTTTTAAATTAAGTAATTGAAAAGTACAATACAAATGTAAACCTTGATTCATTATTACGGAAATAAAAGTACCCCTGATGAAGGTCAAAAAAAGCGAACGAAACGTTGGGTAAAACAAATATAAAAAATTATAAATGTTTTTCATTTACATTTATTGAAAGAAAAAGAAAGAATTATTGATCAAAATAGCTCGTGAGGAAAATCAAAAACCTCAATAATAATAAATAAAAATATAAAATAAAAACATTGATCAGAAACAAAAGAAACGAAAAGAGCTCTTAAAATTGCTTTATAAATGTTAAACAAATTTACTGCTGATATTAATTAATTTGTTACATTCTATTGCTCTATTTAACTTGGTTCCCGGTGCAAATTAATATTAATCATACGCACCTATGTATCATTTTAAAAATTTCCCATTTTCTTTAAAACTGTTGGAGATTTTTTAATTTTGAATAGTGTTACAGTTCAACCTTGGTATAACGAATCTTAAGGGGATTAGAAAAAAAAAACATTATATCGAATAATTCGTTACAATGAGGTTCGTTATATCGAGGTGATGTTGCACTTCTATTCGTTATAACAAGGTAATAAACAATTTTGTATGTATGTATATAAATCATCATCTGCTTACCATGTTATAGCGAACGATTTCCGCTAATAAATCAAAACACATTTGAAGGAAAACACTGTATTTTTTAGTTTTGAAATTTAAAAATAGAGTAGATATATAAAATAATAAGTCTGAGCCAGTGATTAACTAACTAGATTGCAAAAACAACTGCTGCAACAAGCGTACAAGCTCTTGGCAATAATAAATTTTTCTTCGAATATTTCAACCGTTAGTCTAATGCACACTGGGTTTGCTGGAGACGTTGTCGTTGCAAACACAATAATTTGTGTGTATCTGTTTCATATAATTTGGATTATTTGATGGAAATCATTATGCAAAGTTTGTAAGTTGACAAAATTCGTTAAATAGAGGTAAATAATTCTTTCTATTTCGTTAGTCTGCAGGGAATGAAAATTCGCTATAACGAGGTTATTGACAAATGTATCCGTAATAGAGAGGTTTGTTTTGTATTAAATCTTATGGAGCGTTGTAGGGGATTTCAAAAAAATCGATAAATCGAGGAATTCATTATAGTGAGGGTCGTTATATCGAGGTTTGACTGTATATAATGTCCTGAAAGTAATTACCAGCATAACATAAAATTGAATTTCATCTACTATCAGAGCTGAGAGTGAAAGAACACTACAAAATAATTTGCTTATTGCATTTTTTGAATATATTCTAATGGTCGAATATATCGAAGTATTTTATTGTGGGGACAGTTGACACTTAACTCTCTCCAAACTATTAAGTCTGCAGCAGCAGCCAGATTCTCTAGGTATGGAGTGACTGTCTCTGATATTTGTAATTCTAATAATTCAGCCCCCGATCTATAAGATTTTAATGTGACTTATACTAGTATGTTTGTATGTGGAGAGCGAGTGTAGTTGATATTAATGTTTGTGTGTGAATGTGAATATATGTGCATATGATTTTATCTCGTCGAAGGTCGTTTGTTAGTGTGAGTTTGTTTGTTTGTTTGTGCTCTGTTTTTCTCTGTATATCATTTGTCGAGAGTTTATTATTACCATTACATAGCAAATAGAAAACAAGCGAAACAAACAAAAAGAAAATAATATTTAACATCCACTTAAACCTCATTAGAGCACAAGGAAATATGCAATAGAAGTCAACTACAGGCAAATTATGAAGAGTAAAGCAAAAAACAAAACAAAAAATAAAAAATTAAACTATAGATAAATAAATAAAAAACTAAAAAATATAACAAATACTGTGGCATGAAGTTGTCGTCTATTTTGTTCGTCATTATTTACGTCTTCATTATATTGTTTCGTTATTTCTTATTCTGTTTTAATTTTTCAATAGATTGTGAAAAAATTAATTGTACACTGGTGAAAACGGCTTATTTATAACACCTTTCGTCGCTCCTCATAAGACATAAAGCTCCACCGGAAACGATAATTAAAATGTTAACAAATAATTAATTTGTTCTAACATTATATTACAAACATGTTATATAATTGTGTGTTAATAGCTTATCTCAATAATTATATATAATTTCTTTAATTTTAATTACATTTTCTGTTACACACATCTTCTACGAAATCTTTCTATTAATAATTAATACAAAAAAAAAAAAAAATTAAAAGTGTCCAAATAAAGTTCTATAAACGGTAAAGCTGTTCTTGTTCTAATGTCTCGTTTTTGTATTGAATTTAACTAAAAAGTTACTGCATTCAATAATCGTACTTATTATTTCATATTGATTTTCAAAGTGTGTCGCGTTCGTTATAACTATATACTTTGCCAAAACAATTATTTTTATTATTTTAACATACATACATATTTATTTATGTATGTAAATGGTTAAAATATGTGTTGAAATAGGAAGGAAAGCAACAATGTTAACAAGTCAAAAAGATCCTCTAAAGTATAAAGAAAAAAAGTAATAATTGTTAAGGTTTCTTTTTTTTTTGGTTAAAGGCATACTACGGCTTCTTTACCAACGCTTCGTATTTAATATTTATTTGTAAATTATTTATTACCTATTTACAGTTTTGCGATAGCGAATGCGACACAATTGAATCGTTTAACTAAATATTCATTAAACTAAATATTTGAAATCTAAATTTTTACTTGAATTAAATCGTTTGGGTACTGTAGATTAATTGGTTAGCGCATTTAATCATCAAGCATGAGTTGGTATTTGTAGCCCGTGTTCGATTCCCAGCCGCTGCCACTCAAACAACATCAGTTTCTGTTAATTATTAGATTTCTTTCTATCCATCATAACTAATATTTATCACAGCGCCCTCCTTCGGTGGTATAAAATTCAAACGCCACCAAAGTAAAATAATTAAATAAAGGCTATAAAATCAAGCTTTAACATTAATGCGCCTACTCACCACCAGAGGCGCTGCAATGCAGCACTAAAACAAACATAATGCACAATTGCAGAGTTGTGATATAAAGCTTTCGTCTACTTTCAGCACCTTTACTTCTTCAATCTATTCCCTCCCTATCCAAAGAAAGTAACGCAATTATATATAGGCATATTAATTGCCTGAATGTTACTTCTCTTTAAAAAAAATATTTATTTTTCGACTTGTAAATCATTTATTGCCTCCGTACAGATTTCCCAGCCACTTGCGATAGCGAATGCGACACACTTTGTGAATCATTAAACTAAATATTTAAAAGCTAAATTTTTACTTGAATTAAATCGTTTAGGCACAAGATTACAGCGGTTGCGGAGTATTGATAACTAACGATTATTTAGGTAACAGCACCCGACATTAGAACAAGAACGAAACAAAATTAGAAAGAAATTAACCAATTAGGCTCATTTAATTTTTTGTTATTCATTTGTTGTTGATAGATAAATTTCATAAAATGTGTGCAATCATGATTTAGAACAATAGAACTACAGAGATTGTCTTTAATATCAAGAAAATAAATTTAATTAACAATTAAGATTAGCTGCAATTATAAAATGTAAATTTTCTGTGTAAATGCTCATAAATATTTATTTTTTTCACACGAGTTTTTCATAAAGTTTTTAATTTTCTCTACCTTTCTCACATAGTACTTATGGAAAAAATCAGAGTCGTGCACTGTGCAAAAATTTATGTTGGAGTGGTCGCTGTTAATGTAGATATCTTGTCATATGTTTGATTTTAACATATAACTCCCAAGAAGTATATTAAGTGTAAGAGAAATAAACCCAAAACTAAAATAAAATAAAATAAATACATATGTATGTATGTCTATCATGGAATTTAGGAGTATACCAAGACTCATTAGGATGGCCCATATTCTGCTCTTTTCATATTTTCAATATTCTAAGGGTTATTGTTCTACGTCACCTAGACATCAAATGCTAAACCATTACAACTTGCTACGAAAAAAAATCATAAAATTTCATGGCTATCGCAAATTTTTAAAATCAAGAAAGCGTAAAACAAGGGCCTCCCTAATACTCATACATATATACATATCATTTATTTATTTAACACTCGCACACAAATATCAAAAAATAAGTTGAAAGAAAGACCCAAAAATAACAAAATATCAACAATACCATACAAATGGCTGTAAGCATACATATGTATGTATGTATACCTACATATACATACATACATAGTACAACTTCGAGTTTGGGCTAAGTAAAAACTATAATAGTTTTGTTACAGTTTCATTCCTTCATTGATTGAGTCTATTGTTTCTCATACACCTTCTCCTCTACTGAAATCCCAGTTGAATGTGTTCGCCAAGTGTTTTATTATAATGTGAGACCATGAAGTCGATGGCGGTAATGATGATGATGGTGGCGAGGAGTGAACATCCTTAGAATCTTCATTCATTCAGTTCAGTTTAGTACATATACATATACATATTTATAGTGAGTGGTAAGTGAAGTGTTTATTATTTTCTTTTTCGTTTATTTTGTATTTTTTTTTTTTTGTTGACTTTATTATTTCCATTTTCATTTATTTCTACATATTTTGATAGAATAGCTGGTAATTTTTTTTAAACACAATACTTACATGTATGTTGTATTTGATTCTATTTTGTTTTGTAGTATATTTGTAATTTTATTGTAAAAACTACACTCAGCGAAATTACGAATACTATTACCGGAGATTATCAAAGGTGTATATTGTGAAGCACAGACAGGATATAATTAGAAAGACTTTTCAGCATAAGAATGTAGAAGCCAAGGGCAGGCAATTATTAAATACTCGAAAATATTGAAAAGAACCCAGCAAAAACTTGACTTAAAAATTAAATTCTCGACCAGACTACTTACAAATCTACTAGAAAAAGTAGTTCGCTACTAGAAAAAGTAGTTCTACTAGAAAAAGTAGTAGTACTCGTAGTTGTAGACTGATTACAACAAAATGTTATAAAATAAATACACAAACTTAACAATTATCAAGGCAAACTAATTGCAAAATTATCCTAATAACGATTTATAATCATAAATAACTTCTTTAAATCTATTTATTTGAAATAAATTTTTTTTTTTTTTTGGATGACCTCTTTAGATATACATACTCGTATATAAAGTAATTCTTTAATTTATAATTAGTAGTACAAAAAGTGGTGAACAAAGCTACGCTATAAGGAATTCTGAAAGTCATTAAGAGTGCTGTAGCTTAATTGGTTAGCGCATTTGATCATTAAGCATGAGTTGATATTTTTAGCCCGGTTTCGATTCCCAGCAGCTGCCACTCAAACAACATCAGTTTCTGTTAATTATTAGTTTTCTTTCTATCCATCATAACTAATATTTATCACAGCGCCCTCCTTCGGTGGTACAAAATTCAAACGCCACCGAAGTAAAATAATTAAATAAAGGCTACAAAATCAAGCTTTAACATTAATGCGCCTACTCACCACCAGAGGCGCTGCTATTCTGCACTAAAAACAAACATAATGTTCAATTGCAGACTTGTAATATAAAAAAAGCTTTCTTCTTTCGCCACCTTTACTTCTCCAACCTATCCCCTTTCCAAATAAAGTAACGCAAATATATGTAGGCATATTAATTGCCTGAGTGTTACTTCTCTTTAAAAAAAAAAAATTAAGAATGCAAGTGGAGTTTTTGTTGGGAATAGTACAAACAACAAACGTCTAACCAAACACCTTCCACGAATACTTTACATAACTGTGATCTTAGTTGTGCAGCATTTAACCATTTTTAACAGTGTAGTTCTTTGTGATCTCGTCAATGTCTCTCGAAATTATTATTTAATGTTTTCCATATTTATTTTCTGCTTAGTTCAGTTCAATTAAGTTTTATGTTCGTTTTATTCTTCATATATGATATGTCAATTGAATATAAAAATCTATTTTAATAGTTATACGAGTGTGTATGTGTGTATGTTTTTCTATGTGGTAAAACAGTTATACTTAATGTACAATATGTACATGAGTTCTTACATACATACATATGTATATATGAACTCACACCACAATATTTCCACTCATACCAAATTCCTTTCTATGTTATTGCTGCCTTCTGCACATCGATTTTCACTTGCGGCTACTTTGTGGCCTGTAGAGAAAAAAAAAATAAAATGAAATTTTCAAGTAACATGCTTCAATTCATTTCCCATTCATTAGAAATAAGAAGATTCCTTAAAAATTTAAAATTTATTATAAAAATCCAACTGAAATCCTATGGCAATTACTTGATCCTTTAAGAACAACAATTTGCTTTAATGTGTCCTGAACATATTTGAGTGGATTTTAGTTGTTAAGCAAAATAAACTTTTTAAACTTAAAAATTTTGTTTATCTAAAGACAAATATTGGTTTGATGTAAAATTTTTAAATTTTGTTTAGAACACACTAACATGGTAAGGTATTACATTACAAACAGTTGTATCTTAAATTTTAGATTTGAAAATATTAGTTGAAGCTGTAAAATATACAATTAAAGCACAAATTTTCAACATTATTTAATTCAAATATTTTCATAATAAAAACTTTTAAGATTTAATATTTCCTTAGGAAAACAGAAATGAACATGAATAGTTTTTCTAGATCTCAAAGATACACACACACACACACACACAAAGCATCACACAAAGAAAAGGAAGAAATAAAAACTGCACTATTTAATGGCCACAATTAAACAACATTTTGGCTCCAAATTTGTTTGCCCAGTGAAAGACACACCTGAATGTAATAAAGTTTTATGCCATCCAATACCAATTTCCAATTCATGTAGGTTTAAAATTTGCATTTGAAATTCAATTTAAATTTTTGAATTTTTTTGTTTCTTTTTTTAATGGTACGAATGTAATCTTATTGTAATCGTTATTTGTATAATGGACAATTTTAATTTAAATGTAAGATTTTTTATTTTCTTTTAAATAAGATTACAATATGTTTTAGTTGCTTGCGTGGGATATAGTTTATATATTCAAGCGAAAAAGGATAATTTAAATAATGCATTTAAAGCTTAAATAGAGTTTAGTTTGGCAACCGGAACTTATGGTCACTTAAGTATCATGTTGGTTTTTAAGATGATGTACAAGTAATATTGGAAGGAAGCATTTTAATTTTCAGAAAATTTCTGTGTCGTTGTTTGGCTTTTTCTTACAATGATTTTTTTTGGCATTGGCGACTGTTTTTTATTATGTAATTATTGGAAAACTCCCAGCAAAATTCTCTATATTAAGTTTTTTTTGAACTGGTTGAGGTCTATGTCTGGAATAGAAATGAAACTACGAGTAAATTAATTAACCCTTGGTGTACCAATATCATTGGACAATGAGTATGCTCTAAGGTTCCTCCCTTCAAAATCAGAATTGTTACTCTCTACCAGAATATGTAAAATCGGAATTTAATCGGTCAGAGTTCTATAATATCAATTTTTGAGGCAAAATCCTTTGAGTACGTTGTACTGGAGTCTCAATTCATATTTTATATAGTGGATGTACATAGCGGTCATTATAACAATTCTGATAAATGGTCTAGTTGATGCTCTAGTTTGACGGATGAGAGATGGGCACTAAAACACAGACGATGCTGAACATTACTTCCTTATATACATATGTAGATATCTACATTAAAAAGCATGTCTGCTAAGTCTGGTTGACTCAAGCAAGACTGTGTTGGTTACGATGCCATCCTAAGAAAGTAAGAGGACCAATGAAGGCTCAGCAAACGGATTATCTGGTACCTACTGCAAACTTTGGTACGATCTTTATGAAGGGAATACTGACTCGAGGTGACTGGGCTGTAAATTGTGTCCGGAGTAACTTGAAAGCAGTCTACTCTGACTCTCAGCAGTCACGGATTGGATGAACGAAAGGACTGGGTTGTAAATTGTGTGCTGTAAATTTTCGGAAAATTTAATTGATATTTCTCTGAGCACGCTACCTGCAATGGTTTTCAGGATATGAGGGCAAATGGAGAAATGAAATGAATACGATTATACTTGTGGAATAGGCCCACTGTGGTTAGGGAAAAGTCTAGGAATTTTCTGGACGTTGGTAGGACTCTGCTTCACAACTAAACTGCCGCATTTTGGTCTCTGAAATCCAAGATCAATAACTGAGAAGTTTTTGCATGTTGAACGTACGCTATGTGATCTGGAGGTTTGCTGGAATTCCGCTGAAAATTCAGTTACACATCAAGAGATGCAACTAAATTTTGACCTATTATTATTTTGACATATTATTATTGATACGAATATCACTGACATGAGGTTTTAATAGGATGGAGCCACATGTCGTATAGCCACCAAAACAATAAATATTTAGATCAATTTTCCAGATCAAAGTCTTTTAAATCCAGATACCTTATTTTCAACGTTAGATATAGTTCTCAATATGTACATATGTATGTAATTTAAAGTGAAGCATTCAATAGAATAAATTAAGCAACTTTAATCACGATTTACCCTAAACCATTCCACATTTTTATGGTTTAATAATTTTTTATACAAAATAGTTTTGTTTGTCTATTAGACGAAATCAGAATGTCCAGCATGAAAGGAATTTCTATTTTTTCTTGCATTTTTTGTTGTTGTTGCCAATTTGTGTATAAATATTTACTAACACTGCTAAACATTTCCCATATTTAGAATTTGTACATGCATATGTAGTACATGTATTTAGTATTTGTAATTGTGTGTTTATGTTTATGTGTATTTATGGTCGAGTTAGTTTTAACTCCGTCGTATTTAAAATTGTTGCTTCCCTTTGTTGCTGTTGTTAAACATTTTTATGTTACAAATGGCGCCTTATTAAAACCTCTTCTCTCTCACTCTCTGCCTCTCCTCAGTTAAAATTTTTACTTTCAATGCATTGTAAACATGTTTATGGGTGAATAAATGAGTACGAGTGTGTGTGTATGTTTGTTTGTATATCGATATGAAATTGTATGCATGATTGTTATTGTTGTTGTTGTGCTGACCATGCATTAGACAACAAAATAGGAACATAAAATTTATATCCTGTTTTTTCTGGTTTTGTTTTGAGGTTATTTTCTCTTTTCAGTTCGGTTAGAAATTAATGTAAATGTGTTTGTGTGGTAAGGCTGTGTGCGTGCATGTGTGTGTGTACCTGTATGCTTAGTAAATACCCAGCAAGGCATATGAGTCCGAATAGAGTCTTTTTGACACCTTTTACGGAGCATTCATGCTCTTTATGAGCCCAAAAAACAATCATTATTGCTGCGAAAACCTTCAGAAAAGAGGGTCATTACATTCGAAAATGGTCCGTCAGAAAGAGCTCTTAGATAATGTCAGAAAAGAATCTTTTATGAGGGGTTTTTTGGGCTCAGAAAAGAGTCATTGCAATTTTATATACAAAAAATTAAAAGTTCACATTTTTTTCAAATTGTTTTTACTCAAACAATAAGGAAATTCATTTACAAATAAACTAAATTAGAAATGGGAAAAAATAAATTGTATTTACAGTAAAAAATAAAATGGAATTCATTTAAATAAAATATATGAAAATGGAAAAAAAATTAATTTTTAAGGCAAATTTTTCTTTCGCTCCGAAAATGCTTTTAGCGCTCCGAAAATGCTCTTTAGTTGGACTCTTTTCTGACTCCTTGTTCGGAGCGCTCCTAGAATGGTATGCTGGGTAGTTTTGGTTCTACAAACCCAGCTAAATATGCCTGTAATCCAGACAATCAGTAATAAATTCACAGTACACACTCAATTCACTATTGAGAAAATTCATTGATTCATTATTTATTTAAAATGTATTAATTGAATTTATTTAACCATTTATTATCTGTGTTATGTGCTAAAATTTACACAGATACACTTGTTGGGCTTTTGTTTTCAGTTGTGTGAATTTGATTTCGTGTGTTTCTTTGCATATTTGGAATTTTTGGGCAATTTCAACTAAAAAAAGGCATTTAAATAGTATTAAATGTTTAATCTTTTAGATATTTTCAAAACCCTTTTAAATTAATTTTAAGTTGATTTTTATACCAGTTGGTATTTTTTCTGGTAATTGTTTGCAATTAACCCTGTTGCATGTTAAAAATTAAAAGTTTTTTCTTTTTGTATATTTTTCTGACAGTTTTCTAAGTTTCAGAATTTTGTATATAAAAACTATATGTACAAGTAGTGAAGTTTAATTTATTCAGTCACAACTGTTACATATTTTACAAGTATTACACACACTTAATTAAGTTTTTTTCCTAAAAAAATTTTAAATTTTTATTTAATATTATTATTTTAAAAATAATGCTTAATAACGTATACAAAGAGCCAAAGATTTTTGTATTTGGAAGTTCTTATTTTACTGATATTTATACATTATCTGCCGTATTTATAAAAAATAAAGTACGCTTGAAGTGTGCTTTTAGACAAAATTTTCATACAAAATTTTCTTAAAGTACACTTGAAGTCTACTTTAATTTTTTATAAATACGGCAGTATAAGTGTTAGTGTTTTTCACCTTCTTTTTAAGTAATTAAAAAACAATATTAATATTTCTTTATTAATTTCTACAAATGAAATGAAAAGGTTTATTATTGGCTACATAACTTAAATACCATCTGATTCATAACAGGTGGCGTATCTTTTGAACGCCGTTTTTGTCTTTAGTTATATGTTGAGTTTTATGTTATTTGTGACTTATTCTCACTTAGTTATTGAACATTATAGTGTAAACAATGGTCGAAAATTTTCCAGAATACTCGTATGCGGCCAATGATCATATTGACAACATTCGGCCGCATGATGCAAAGTACTGTGTAAAACCCATTTAGAATGAAGTGGTTCTATCTGTTTTTGCTAAGAATTAGTTTCTATTTTACTATGTGAAGACGAAAAACAGACGTACATAATTAGGAGGACTTTGTAACTCTTGTGGTCCTTAGATTTCTCAATGATTCATTCCAGAGATAGCCCCGATCAGGACCTTTTTTTCGTTCAGATAACCCGCACGTTTCAATATGTAATTTATACCAATAAAAAGTCTAATAGATACCAATACCAATAATCAAAATAGTGTTGGTCGTTTTATTTTCAGTACTTAGAATATTCTACAAGAAATAATCGTAAACCAGCAGAGTATCATCAAGGTCTGTTGAATGCACGTTTGATACTCAAGATTTATTTTCCCCGGATTCCCTAAGTCCCGGTTCTCATAAAAACTCAACAAAGATTTGTCTATGTTGGCCCAGTGACTAAATGCAATCGAGAAGACATTTTAACCTTTTTATATAGAAGTAGTGGTTGAAGTTTCGAGGTTTAATTGTCGGATTCTGGTCGCGACCTCTGCCTGGAACAATGTGCAGGTATTGGGATGATTGAGAATAATCCAAGTTCTTCAGAGGAAATTTTAGAACCAATGCTCATTTTCGTTTTTGAATCTTCAGTGTAGATTGAGATCGCGTCGTCCCGAATGACAGAGTTTGCTGGCTGGTATGATCAGTATTCTCTCTAATTAGTGGAACCCATGGAGCCAATAATAGCAAGGCAGGCTCAGTATGGATAGTTTTTAATATCCATCTCAGACAAGATAACCTTCAAAGGTTTTATTATATTTTACATATTTGATATTTAAAATTCATACTTTTATGACCATTACTTTTTTTTATTTTAATAGTTTCTAAATTGCACTCGTTATTTTTGAGATCAAAGTCATTACTTTTCTGTGGCGGCATAATTATAAAGTTGTGATACGTTTAATCCTTTTAAAACTCAACATTTCAAATAAAATCGAAAACCAAAAAAAACTTTATTATTTAATTATTTAATTTATGCAGGCTGTTTATTAAGTTTCAATGTGTCGCATACTTATAATTACGTTTTAGGAAGTTTGTATCGTTTATTTACATTTAATTAAAATTCACCCACGTTATACACACACCTACATACATACAACTAGTGTGTTGGTGTATGTAAAAATATGTATTTTTTTGTACCGTTATTAATTAGTCGTCACTATTTGTTGAAAACGTGTTTAAATCTTTTCATGAAAAGCTTTCTTTGTTGTAACTTTTATTCTCTCTCTCTTTTGTTAATTTTGTTGATGTTGTTGTATGCTGGCAAGTAAACACTGCATACATTTCCGGTTTTTATTGCCGTTATTTATTATTATATTAAATACTTTAATAAACACACACGTATACAGATTTATATAAATGAAAAGCCAACAACAAAAAGTTCATGAACACATAAATTAGCGAGGCAGGTTGAAAATTATTTTAATTTAAAAGAAAAACTCTATTCAAAGGATAGCTAAACATATGCATAGATGACTATCCTTACACTAAACATTTTTTTTGAAATTTGAAAACAGAAAACAGTTACCAGTAAGTAGTAATTGATAACTAAATTTGAAAACCAAAAACTTATAAGATTACCCTCGTCCATTAGGTAAATAAAAGTAGAGACCAGCAATAATGTCTTTTCATATGAAAACCTGAAAATTATATTAAATGAGTTGCAAATAAACATTAAAATAGACTTACGAGTAAATAATATTTACGTTAACGGAAACGCAATTGAACGAATGGAAGGAAGGAAGGACAGACAGACATACATACAGACAGACAAATAAATTTGTAAGTGCGTTAATGAAAAAGTATTGTACAGATGAAAAAGTAACAATAACAAGCGGTCAAGCAACAACAATAATTAACAAAAGTATATATATGTTTAATAACAAATTTAACAGACCGTATGATTAACAAGATTAACAAGAAATATAAAGAAAGGGAGAATTAATTACAGACATTTTACTCATACTCATGGAACAACCAATAGAGTCAATTTAATATAAATATAAAACTTTAAAGTAAATACCATCATAATGAGTGTGTTAAGCTAAAGTCATATTAATCCTAAGGCTGAAATTATGGCAAATAAATTGAAATAGTTTTTTCTTTTATTTTATTAAAAATATTGTAATCCCGACTAACTCAATAATGTGTCACCGAAACAGTGAAATTCACAAGTATTCACATGGTCGTCAGAATTATGACAGACTATTTGAAAATCTTAATGGGTATCACAATGGGCCGCAGCACCATGTACTGTACTTACTTTAATAAATATATGTACGAGTATTTAATATTGTTATTATTAAGTAGTTTTAGAATGGACCCTAAATAGGCTGAAAATACATTATTTTCTTAAACTATCTTAAACAATATAGGACTATTTTTGAGTGTAACTTTAATTACTTATTTTGTTTTCATTCGACTCACTAATTGTACATACATGCACATGTTAATTTGTTTAAGATTATGTATGTATGTATGTATGTTTCTATGTGTTATTAATTTTATTGAACTGTTTGTTAATTTTAAAATGATAATTATTGGCGTTCATTTCATTTTCACTGATTTTTTTTAATACATGTATTACTTTTTTTAAAGGCAATTTTAACGATTTTTAATAGTTATATTTTCCTGTTGGCTTTACGTCAGTGTCGAGCACACACATACTCACTCATATGTGCTAGTGTTGGAAGCAGCAAAATACGAACGGCCGACAATAATTGTACACTCAAATAATTTCTCAGTTGCCAAAATTAAAGACATTTTTTGGATTTTAGTATTTTTATTTGATTTGGATTTTTTTTTTTAATAAACTTTTAATGATAACTTTTTATAATAATAACAAAAACAATATTCTTTTAATGCAGTGGAGGGCGTTTTTTAAAATGCTATACACGCGTGTATAGAAGAAAATATATACAAATAATATTAAATAATAAAATAATATACATATTTATAAACATAATGTATAATTAAATATTTTTTGATTTACAATGCGATGACAAATCAAGCATTGTGCATCGCTATCCATGTTTTCTATAAAAAAAAAAATTATTTTTCCATTCTTCATTAAACATTTTCGTTTGAGTGTACTCAAAAAAATGGGCAGCGAGATCAGACAGCGAAACAGTTTATACCCAGCAAACCATATGAGTCCGAAAAGAGTCTTTTCTGACACCTTTTTCGGAGCGTTAACACTCTTTATGAGCCCAAAAAACAATAATAATTGCTTAATACACGCGTGCATGTATAGCATTTTAAAAAAATGCCCTCCACTGCTTTACGTACTCGTATGTACATATGGCTTTTTTCAACTTAACTCGTAAATATTAAATATTTTTACTTTACCATAAACAGCATGTAAAGTAAATGGTAAATTATTTAAATAATATGTTTAATTCAAAAATATTTCAATTTGTTAATAATCATACTGTTTGACGCAAATAAACCACTCCGTATTTAAAATAGTAGTGGCTAATTGTGATATCCTCAAATTAAGCATTTAAATTAAAACCAAAATCCTCATCCCTCAGCGCGCCATGCTCTCCTCTATTCAAAAATATTTTTTCTTGATTTTTTTTAACTTGTTAAATTGCACACTGTAAAATGTTAATATTGAGCCCTGATATACAATACACATATATAGTAAAGCGTTTTACAATAAGAACTTTGTTTTCCAACAGGGTCATATTGGAATAATATAACACTTTTGACATTTTACTTGTTGACATGTCAGCAGTATTAATGTATTCAGTCAACATAATTTTATGGATGAAACTACATCCTTAAAACTCCAAATCAGTGCCATCATCAATGAAATAAATCTGCCATTATGCCGACATCTGTATGCGTGTTCTGATGGACATCTGCTCTTACTCTTTTGAGTGCAATAAAATTTGCAATAAATTATTTCTTATTATTTTGTTTTCAGAAACCAAGTTCTTGTTGAAAAACCCCGCTAAATAAAATATATGAATATATACATATGTAGGTATGTTTTTGTTTATTACGCAATTACTTACAGAAGTGTATCATGTTTGAAAAGGATATCAACACGTTCTTTTACACACTTTTCCATACAGGCTCAAAGTCATGGTCATATACAAACACACACATAAAATATACAAATATACGACACTTAAACAATTATATGACACAGGGGTAAAATAATAATTTAAGTTGCTTAAACTACTTAAAATAAAATAAAAGCATCCATACGAATCAACCAGATAACGAACAACACACGTACTATATTTACTTACATACATGTGTGAAACAAGAAAATTTATAACTTAAACATCGTCGTGCAACGTGTATTCATGCATGTATCTGAAAAGTATTTATGTATGCCACAATATTTTATTTACGAGTATGAATGTACTTGTATGTTCTGGTCATTACTAAATTATTTCCTTTCATCTTACTCCATTTGTTTCCTTAATTTCAGCTGTTTTCTCTTCCTTTCACAACATTAGGTACCAGAACATGAAAATTCATTCAAAATGCTAATTAATTACTTAAGATTGTAGTCAAGCATAACTTAATGTTTGGAAAATCTTACTCACATTTCCTCGCAAATATTTACAAGTCTACATTCGTATAAATAATGTAACAGAAAACAACAACAGCAAAAAATAACAGTAATAGCAACACCATGAACTGAACAGAATTAAACAATAACAAATGTTTTTGCCGTTTTTTTTTCACTTTAACAAAAGTCAACAGTCAACAAAATGAATGAAATAATAACTACAAATGTCTAAATTAACAACAAACACAACAAAACACATACACAAACATTACCTACAGTAATTTTTACTAAAACGCACACAAAAACACTTCAATTAGTTTTCCTATCTGGGCATAACTACCAAGCAGTGCTTGAAACGTTTATCCTGTGAAAAATGTACGAGTATATCAAATTAATTTATCAACTATTTGACTTTTGCGTAAAACTTATTGATGCCATAAGCTTTACTCATGTTAAAAACAATTGTGTTTCATAAGAGTATAAACTTAGACTGAAAAAAAAGTGTTTAGATTACCAAAATTGTCAATCGCAACACAAAAACAAAAAAAAATAAAGGATACGCCAAAAAGGACATTTATCTTCAGGCCTCAATACCCGAATACAAAATTTAAACAATTGGCACGCAAAATTATTTATGCATATATGCATTTCCACGGATACACTGAACATGATGAGTGAGAATGAGAAATCTTAACAATAATTATTTATTCACCCCTATCGTGAATAAAAATTCCACATGAAATTTGTTCCCTTTTATTTTTTTAACATTGAATTTAAATAGGAAAAATGTGAAAAGGGAACAAATTTCATGTGGAATTTTTATTCACAATAGGAGTGATTGTCTGTGATTCCGAGACCGAACAACACCTAGTTCGCTCAAAAAATCTGTATTCGTATTAATCCTTAAATATTTTAAGTGACCTGCAGCACTGACATTCCGTAGTTGGCTCACGTTGTGTCATCTTTAACGGAAAATTGTTTTTTGTGATCAGTTTTGTTGATGCTTTTTTAAACACACATT
Organism: Bellardia bayeri; assembly: GCA_950370525.1. NCBI lineage: Eukaryota > Metazoa > Arthropoda > Insecta > Diptera > Calliphoridae > Bellardia > Bellardia bayeri. Next base: position 99,133,368 of record OX493266.1, read on the forward strand.
AGTATACTTTAGGTACGTTTACACATGGCAAAAGACGTAACCACTAAATAATCACCCCTATCGTGAATAAAAATTCCACTTGAAATTTGTTCCCTTTTATTTTTTTAACATTGAATTTTAATAGGAAAATGTGAAAAGGGAACAAATTTCATGGGGAATTTTTATTCACGTTGTAACCATCTAAATATACATACATACATACATGCATGTTTAAATAACAAAAACATTTGTTTTTGAAAATAGTTACTCAGGTATAATGGTGAACGCAACACATATTGATAATCAAAATAAAATGCTTAAACTAATGGTTATTATTTAATTGAAGCCACTAAATTTATATATAAATTAACATTTCCTACCTCTTCATAAGAACGATCGTAGATTACATATAACAAATGATGATTAGGTACTAGAACGCGACATAGGAACATGAACAATTCGCTGTTGTTAATAGAATGGTTTTATAGTTTTATATTTAAATAATAAAACTATTTATTTTTGAAAACTGTGACGCTTACGATAGCGAATGCTACACATTTTGATGAAGTTACAAGATTAGAACGAACGCCGAGTAATGCTTAAAGCTATGATTTAAGTACCTGTATGCGACATTGCAACATAGACGAAATCAAATTAAACATTTACTTTTAAATGAACTTTGTTCGTTCTTTTTTAACTTTTTTTTTGAATAATGTTTAAATATTTATATTTTTATTTTCGGAAATTCCCATATGTGTGAGGGTGTGAACAGACACGCACATACACACATAAACAAACTGACAAAAATTACGAAATTCATATGCCCAGGCACACACACAGCCGCACGGAATACCATAAACAACTACAAACACTAAACATGTTCAAGGTTATTATCAATTTTATCATGTTGTACAAACGGCTTAACATTTTTCGGCAGCAAAAGAAGAGCGAAAAAAACAATATCAATGAAATAAAAAAGGATTTTAGTGAGCCATGGAACTTTTTTGTTTTTTTATATGTACGAGTATTTTTGCTCTTTCGGTATTTAGAATGAAAATCACATAAGCATTTATTTTTATATACATAAATATTTAAGTATGTGTTAAGGATTTTAGACATAAAATACATACATACATACATACATATGTTTGTCTTTATATAGATAAATATATTATAATGTGTAAGATATATGGGTGAGTGTGTGGGAGTCTATTATTGGCAAGAATAAAAGGAAACGAGGAAATACTTTGAGGTTAAAAGCCTTCTTTGTCGACTCCCCCAATCCCCAGAGTGGGCTGTAACAATTTTCCCACAGGCTTTTTGCTGTGGGTTTTTATGAGGATTTTGTTTTCTCTTTGTCAAACAAAAACAAATATTTCAATAATTTAGTTCCATAACAAATTGTTTGGAATTCATGTCAATTTCTTTCTGCTGTAAATTGACAAATGAGCATGAAAGATTAAAATATTTACTCATCACCATAAACAAAACTTTTACCAATCTTAATTGGTTTTTGGCTTTTTGCGTTTGCAGTGAGACGTGAGACAGTTTTGGTCGTAAGTGACATTAAGTAAGAAGTTCCAAATATTACTGATTATATTTTAGAATGTTTTCAACTTTTTATTATTGCTTTTGTTCGAAAGTTTATTCCTGATGTTGCTGAAGCTAAACATTTTGTGAAAATAAATAGATTCAATCAACAAGTTTTCATAAAGTTTGATATCAAGTGCCAAATCGGCAAAATATACGACCGGGAAATTTCTCATTCAACAATTAATTTTTTTTTACCGTTTGTGTTGTGACGCCATCTTCATTTGAATTTGTCGCGTTCTAGCATCTACATAATCTTTTGTTGTCAATACTTCAAAATTCTACTACAGTGGCAGAATGTTTAAAGTCAAATAAAAATGAAATGTCCTTAACTAAAAAAATTAATGCATACAATAATCACACAAATTTTTAAAATGTGTTGCGTTCGCTATTAGCATATTGCATATTTATGTAGATGGTTAAAACTCAAAGTATAATGAATATTGCGCTAAAAGAGCAGAGAACTGAGGGCTATTAAAATAAAAAGCAAGCTGCTAAAATATATATGTAAATAAAAATGTTCTATCAATGAGATAAAGATAAGCTTTTGTTAAAATTACTACATCTGTATAACTATTAATCCTTATTACAAACTTGGTCGAAAATAATTCGCATGCTAAATTGCACTAAAGGTTCTAAAAAATGAATGCAAATATTTTAGCATAACAAATATCAATAAAAAATGACACATGACATAATGATGTTCCAATTCGTAGATTTTTTAAACCCAACTTTATGCTAATATACTGGGGGTTACTTTCTATTGCGATGCGAAAACAAATTCGATGCGTAAGAGTATCAATTGTACGCAATAGAGAGTAACCCCCCTGGAAACAACAGAAAGACAAAAAATACATTCTGTTAACAAAAATCCACTAAAAAATAAAAACAAAAAAATATTTGTTAGGATTTCTTTATTTTTTTCCCGCTTCAAATGCATTCAAATGTCGCGTTCTTAAACCTGTCTTTGTTTTTATTTTTATATAAACGTTATTAATTATTTAAATAAAAAATTAACTTTTCACTCTTTTTATTATCGTTTATTTATTTTAAATATTTTCCTATTAATCCCTTAAAGGTCTATTTTTCCAAAACAGAGAAAGAGAAAAAAGAATAACGAAAATGTCAATTTTGTTTCATTAACTTACAAAACGTCCAGCATACTGCGATGTAACACACTCGATTAATTGTAGAATTCAGTTTTGATATTTTAAGATAAAAATTGTAGCAAAAAAGAATTAGGGTGTTTAATAAATTTGTCCATAAAGTTGAATGTTATGGCATGTTCATAATTATGAGAAATATTTGTATTCAAGATGTTACATATCTTAAAATTTATTTGTTTTTTTTTAAAAGCTATAACTAATTACTTACGCCCTTATTCATAAAAACTTTCCATACAAAATTTGCTTTATAAACCTGTTATAAACCTGTTGTAAGTTTTATCAATAAGGGCATTCAAATATATTACTTCAAATATATTTTTTGCAATATTCCTAATTTATTCTTAAAATAAACTTGAAATATTTTAACACCCATACAAATGTTTACTACAACTTCCTTGAAACATTCTTTTCTTTCTTTGACTGTTTTTTACCTTTTACGTATTTACGTATTCTGCTTCTAATTAGTAAAAGTGCCGTAAGTAAAACCTGAAGGAGATCTATAAATTTTCATTAAATATTATTCAAATTAAGTGATTCAAAAATATTCAATATTTCTACGTATACCCATCTTTGTATATTAGGGTGGGTTAATTTGTTGGGGTGAGAAAAAACGTGACCGGCGTATACCAAAATCGAAATCTAGACAAAATTCTAAGAAAATTAGACACAGAAAGTATGGGTCTTAAAAGACAACCTAGCTCCCGCCGAGAGCTTTGATTATGAAATATCTTGTTGCTATTTTGGATTTTAGACCCATACTTGGAATTTATTATTTTAGAATTTAGAAATTGACCCACCCTAATGTATCCATATGTATGTATGTACTATTTATGTACATATGTATATTAATAGATGAAAATATAATTTTATGTAAAAGAGATGTTAATTTTATATGAGTGTAAATGTCTGTGTTTGTAAATATAATGACGTGAACTAATTTAAATCAACACTTCCTCGTTCACGTTCTGCTACGTCACTAATGTCAAATCAATAATCCCTTCAAGCTGTTTGTTATCAATATTCTTTGGCGGACGGGTCATTTCATGGTGATGTTGGATTAAAAACAAAAGCAATAACAAAATAGTACATGAAATAAATGTAATAATACATGTGATAAATTAATCCCTCCTTTACAGTGTCCGGGACAGTTTTAACAATACACATAATTCTGTTTTTACACGGTTTAAAAATAAACAAATTTTACATTTTTTACACGATTTTATTTCATTTAGCACGATTCAAATTTTTTTCGGCTTAACTTTTTTTGTTAAATTTAATTTTTGCGAAATAAGTTCATATCACAAATTTAGGGGAATTAACTTTTTGTGAAGACAAGCAAAGCTGGTCAGAACAATTTTAAATAGCACAAATTTGGGGGAATTCCTTTTTAGTGCATACAAAATCAAATGAACTTGTCATACATTTTTTTTACATTACTTTCAAGCTTTTACATAACTTGTATATATCTTTTTTTTCTTTAATAACTACATATGCTTGTGTAAAATGTACATTGTAAGTACATACATATGTATATGTAATTAAATATTATAAACCTGAATAGTTGTTCTTAAAAAATCCGTGTTTTTCACTAATTTCAATAGGTTTTGGAGATAAGGAACCAATCACCAATTTTGCATATGATCAATGTCTTTTTTTACACGGTTTTTTTACACGAAGTTTCCCGCAACCAATTACCCTGTAGAAACAGAATTAGGTGTATTTTAATTTAATTTGGCTCAACCATTAATAATAAAAAAAAGTTTTAGGAGTAAAAATAAACCATATTTTTAAAACGCTTAAAATCACTATCAGTTGAGTAATTCATTTTAGAATATTTTTTTATGATTTTCTCAAAAAATATTTAAGAATATATGTATGTTGCAGCAAAATGTTTATAAGAAAATATGTTGCAGTAACCTGTATATAAGAAAATGTGTCGCAGTAACATAACTGTTAGCCGCAATATGTTTTTAAGAACATATATAAAATAAATAAGTATTGATAGTGAAAATGTTGCAGCAACATATTAATTGTGAAAATGTTGAAACAACATGTTGATAACTATAAAATTGCAGCAACATGTTGATGCATATGCAAATTGATAGGGAACATGTTGCAGTATATATAGACAATGAGAATATTTCAGCAACGTGTTGGTATCGAGTATATTGCAGCAACATGTTGATAGTTGTAATGTTTCAGCAATATATTTATGTTTAGTTCAACACTTTTGTAAAGTAAACTTTCTTCCTGACATAAAGTGTTTAGTCCAACTTTCTGAAAATTGTCTTGAAATGTCTGTGTTCAAACCTTATTTATGCAAATCTATAAATAGTTCCTTAAGTGGGATACATGTTTAAAATGTAACAAACAACAATAATGTGTTTATAAATCAAAAGTAATTATCACATTTTCTTGTTTCATGTTTTACGCTTACAAAGCTAATTAGTTAATTATTACTAATCTATTATTATTAGCTAATTATTATGCTTATTAAAACCTACTTTTATTTTAATTACAATATAAGGAGGAATTCTTTAGATTTTAATTTGTTTTTTTTTAGCAGTATTATATATACATATATTACTGACCTAATTATTTAATCCCTTATTACATCGTATCCTTATTATTTTGTAAATGTAAATACTGTAAACTTCAATCAGATTTGTTGCAATGTATTCCATAGCATAACAATTTAAAATTCTTTTGTTCTGGGTATATTATACTCGTATTTTTTTTTTTTTGAAAATTAATATTTAAAAATTTCTCTTTCACAGTTTAGGCATGCAGGCATTTTTATTCGAAATATTTGTACCATTCCTTAATTTTTTTGTTATTATTTTTCTTTATTCGCACATACATTTATATTTTAATAATAAACATTGAATGTGCGAACTGCCAACAATTTGCGGAATAATAAGTAATAAACAGAAAATGAAAAATTCTTTGGATTTCTATCAGTATTTGTGTAAAATTATGGAGATAAAGAATAAGGGTATTCAATCAAGCATTCTTTAAAGAGAGAAAATATATGTACATACATATGTTTATAAAAAGGAATTTAAACTACAAGCCAGCTTTTTGCATTCATGAATCTCGAAATAAGACTCAACTTGGAAAATAATGCAGTTTGCAGTTTTTATGTAACAAATTTATTTAATTTTATTAAATTTTGTGGCGCATTACCTTAATGTTTGGTATTGCCGGTATTTCTGTTGAAATAGAAAATGTGAAATAATAATAGAAATTTCTGTAAGTCATGATGCTGTATGCAAAAATAAAAAATACTGCGAATTTCTTTAAGAAATACTTTCAGGGTCAATATAAAGCAAAGAAAGAAATGTGTAATTTATATATGTATATAATATAATATATGTATGTATGTATATTGCATAATTCCTAATAACAGCTGACCATCTTCTAAATATAGAATCAACGAGTTTTTTTTAGTGAAATCAGGCGAAATTTTGTTCCATTTATCCTGTATTTGTGCCTTTAGGTTATCCTTGCAAAACACTTTTCTTTGCCTAACTTTTTTGTCCAAATATTCTCACAGTTGCTTATTTGTATTGAGGTGTGGCGACTGCGGAGGATGATCTAAAGATTTTGTACAATGATTGAGCAAATAGACTTTCACAATTTTGGAGATATGCTATTATGTATAGCATAGGATTATTGTCCTGGTGGAAAATGCAGTTCTGCGCTAGTTCTAATTTCTCTTATATGTCAAGATAATCTTTCTTTCATTTTAGATTCTAAAGCTTACCGACCCCTGATGCCACCATACAAAACCAGATCATTACTGAGCCGCCGCCATGTTTTAACGTCTTGGTAACATATTTATTACTAAAGGCTTCGTTCTTGGTTCGCCATATTTTTGGGCGGCTTTTGACTCTAAATATCTAAAACTTTCACCGACAAAAATAATATTTTTCCAAAAAATTTGATGGTGAAATTCTAGCGTTTGTTCTGATTGTTCTTTGACGTAAATGTCTTCTTACGTGGCCTCTACCCTGTAGGCCATTTTGATGCAAAAATCTTCTAATCTTGCAAAAGTTTTCGTAGCATTTTTTTTTTAGCTATTTTTATAGCACTAGATGTTGGGTTTGCTCTTATATCTCTTACTATAGCACTTGCTTAAGTTTTAGTAAAATGCTTTGGTCATTTTGCACCAGACAAATTTTCTACAGTATTGTGTTTGGTCTTCCAACGATTTTATCTATTTAACGCAAGGATTTAGCTCTACTATGTGTAAGTTTGTTTGTGTCTACCCATTGTAATTGTTTCACTCCCTAGTGTCACAACTTAAGCATGGTACTCTGTTCAAATTTGCAAAAGAAATTTGTTGAGCAACATCAATTATTTCGTTTGAAAATTTTGACAATTAGCAAGTGGTGACAATGCCGCGATTTAGAAGAAAATTGTCGTTTTTATTGCCCTTAGGTATGCAACATTGTTTCTTTTATGTAAACAAAAACCATATGTTTTTGGATGTTTTTTTTTTCAATTTCGTGCGAAATAAGTGCCGCTTACATTATTTCACAGTTGAAAAAAAATGTTGCCATATACATTTTTTTGTTGAAAAAACATGCTGCCAGAAACATTTCGTAACTTTTCACAATAAGAACAGAGTACAACTTCAGCAGCATTAGTTCGCATTTATTTCGCATCAATGTTTTTTATATGGGCTTTTGATAGTATTTCGCACGAAATGATGAACAGATTACCATGCTTTAAGATACAGTCACACTTGGCAAATATTTGCCGAAAAAGAAGATGTAACCGCTAAATCAAATATATTTGAATTCATTTATTTGTTAAAAAAAAACTTTGTTTATTTAGAACAAGAGACAACAAATATTTAGTTCTTAATTTAGTAAGAGTAAAAAACGCCAAACAAATTTGTGCTAAAACAAGTGGTTATGCCTTTTTGAATAAATATTTGCCATGTGTGACCACACCTTTAATCTCTTTTAATGAGAAATTATAAAGCTTGCTATTATTTTGAACAGCACTTTACAAATATGCTTTTAAGCAAAGAAGAATTAAAAAAATTGCCACTACTTTTGGAATGGCAGGGGTGTTTACTATATTTTGACGCTTAAAAATTTGTATATTTTAACAATAAATCAATTATATTTGCATACGCTTGGGTTTTTGTTTCAATTCTACTTAAATAGCTATTTAAAAATGCAATATTTTTAAATAGCTATTTTAATAATATGTGGTGTTGGCTTTATTTTAACGCTCACAGTATTTGTAAAGTTGTAAAATATTGGTTTAATTAAATGAAAAGAAAACACAAACTGTTGTTGTTTCTATCCACATTTATTATTTTATTGATTCAATATAAATAAATTCCCTTAAAATATTTAGTATAAAAATGGAAAAAACTTTAATAAAATAAAGTGTTGAAACAAAAACCATAAAAGGTGTAAATTTTTGCATAAATTTTTCTTTTGGAAATAAATAAAAAATAAGTGTTATTGCCCAAAAAAAAAAAACCTTTATGAATAATGTTAGGGAAATTATGATTTTATTAAACAATGAATTTCTAAATAAAACACTACTTTCCTCGTTTTCCCAACTAAAAACGTTAGAAAAATGGGGTTTGAATATTGAATAAAATACAAGTATATACAACTTGTGTTTTTGCAAAATTCAACAACATAAATTTCCAGATTTTTAAAAAAAACGAGCTTCTGTAGTATGACCAGATTTTATAAGAACATTGCTTTAGATATGAAACCTGAGCGATAACGATTATTACTATTGAAATTAGTTTGTAATTTTATAAATAACTGAAATTCTCTTCTCTATCTGGTCCCCTTGCAAATTATATTTATTATTTTTAAACAGGAGTTATTTTGTTTTTCATCTTGAATGCATTTTTCTTTTCTAGCAGTTCATTTCATTTACTTTTTATTTTCCTACTTCTTTCTGAGATATTTCTATGCTATTTTCAAAAATGAGATCCATAAGTTTGCTTTTCCTAGTAACTCTTTCAGCTGTCAACACGTTTTATAGCCAGACATTATTTTGTTTGTCTATTTCGTTGGCACCGCCTTTTTGCCGTTTGCCTTGTTGCTTAAATTTTGTGTTGTTTTTATTGCAGTTCTTTGCCTCTTTTAAAAAGAAAACAATTTTCGTATTTCATTTTGGCCAACACCTAAAGTTTTTCTTTTTTTTTTGTGCTTGAAAATGAAGTTTTGGCCTCAAAGCAATAAAAAAGAAAAATAATGAAATGAAAAAAGAAGAACAACAAACAATCAACTGTTAATTGTCTAACTGTAAATTGAACGTGTCTTATGGACACAAAGAGGCGCACATGAACATTTTCCACTTGAATATTAAGTTAAGTGAATAAAATTTTACTCTGCCTTTCTTTTTTTTTTATAAGACAAACTAAACCGGCAAATAAAAACTAAATTAGAAAAGCTAACAGAAATTTAAAAAATTGTTATTTGTGGCAGAAAGTTGGGATTATAAAGAATAAACTGAAATCTTTTTATTTTATTTTATTTTAGAGAAGTAATACTCAGGCAATTAATATGCCAATACATATATACTTGCGTTACTTTCTTTGGAAAGGGAATAGTTGGAGAAGTAAAGGTGGTGAAAGAAGAAAGCTTTTTGTATATCACAACTCTGCAATTGCGCATTACGTTTGTTTTTAGGGCAGAATTGCAGCGCCTCTGGTGGTGAGTAGGCGCATTAATGTTAAAGCTTGATTTTATAGTCTTTATTTTATTATTTTACTTCGGTGGCGTTTGAATTCTATACCAAAGAAAAGAAAATCAATAATTATCAGAAACTGATTTTGTTTGAGTGGCAGTGGCTGAGAATCGACCCCGGGCTACAAATACCAACTCATGCTTAATGATCAAATGCGCTAACCAATTAAGCTACAGCACTCAATTCAGCGCAATTCACAATATTGTGCAACTGGTATTACATCATTGCATTTGCAAAAAGGTTTATCATATTTTTGCTCTTGCTGTGTAGTTTGTTAGTGTAGAGTAAAAATATGCTAAAACTTTTTGCAAATACAATGATGCAATACCATTTGCACACGATTGTGAATTGCGCTATTATGCTTTTTTCTTCTAACAAAGCCAGTAAGTATAAGTTTAAAATCTACAATATAAAACATAAATTATTTTTAGAATTTTATTAGTTAAGATTTTTTATAGTCTTAAATAATATTAATTTAAATGTTATTTTTTATTTAAATTCTTGATTTTTTTATATATATTTTTATATTTTTCAAAAATGTCAAGTTCTTGCAATATGATTTCATTATGGTTTCCATAAATTTATTAAAACTATTTTTATTCGTTGTTTTATGCTAGAAACACAACTGGAACGAACGACGAATTTTTGGTTGCGCATTTCGTCTCTAAAAATAAAACAGATTTGTGTGCATAAAAATACACACAATAACGGCGTCGTCATATACGGGAAACTCTGAAATAGAGTCTATATCTATTTATTAGGACAGCGAACGACAAACAAAAAATACGTAGTGAACATGTTTCATTTTAGTTTTTAATGTAACGTACTAATTCGTTGTGTTGGGCGAAATTCGTCGTTCGTCGCAGTTGTGTTCCTTGCATTAGTTGTTCTTTAATCCTGACTTTTTTGTTTTAGTTATTCCATGTCAATTTTCTATTTTTTATTGTTTCTTAAACGACCCACTCTTCAAATAACAAGAATTATACATTTATTCTTGTTGTTTAAACAGAAATCATGTAGTTTGAATATGTTTTCTTATTTTTTTTTTTTAAAGGGTAAACCAAAAAGGGGTTGCTTGTTTAACCTAAAATGAATACATTTCTTTGTGAAATGCATAAAATTGCCGCCAATGCAATAGCACAAACAGTCTGTTTCTCAGCATGATCCACAATGACATTCACAGAGAATGTGTTAGACCGTCTCCTATCTGCTAAGTTTCCGACAACGGTAACATTAGTCTTAAATGCCAAATATCCCTCAAACTCCAATTTCCTTCCAATTTGTGTCAAATATTTTTTTATAACCATGTTTTAACAATATTCAATAACTGCCTTATTGCTGAAATATAAAAATGGACTTCAAATGGCTACCGGAGTAAAATTTTGTGTTGCTGCGAAAAATATACAAAAATTTCGAAATTTTCTAAAAAAGTTTGACAAGTAATTTTTAGATGTGGTCTGAAGAGTTTCTCTTTTATCACCTCTTCAACTAAGACTTCGGATATTTATATAAAAAAAAAATGCTGCAAAAACGTTTGCTGCCTCATATTAGACACCAGACAGATAGAGTCGTCAGTAAAGTTTTAGCCTGATTTAGTTCACAGTCTTTATTGAAAAGCCGCAATGGATTGCTATCGAAGTAATCAGGTCCAACTTTTAGCGCCCTGAAAACCTAGTTGACACGAAAATAAAAAATATTAGAATTTCATACAATTTTCAGTTTCCCTTGTAAATTTTATTTCTTTTTAATCTTCACCCTCTTTAACATGCTTTTCTTATTTGTTTTTGCACCAACACATTGCAGTCCTTAAGAGGATATGGCAAAAGGAATGAATGAAACAGGAATAAAATATAATAAAAATACTGTAATAATAGTTCTTTTGGCTCCAGTTGACTTTTAACGCTAACGCATATTTGGATGGAAACGCATCATCACTTTTAACTGCAGAGGAGTATTGTTGTATTGATTTTGGCATTTCTGTTGCACTACATATGAGTGTGAATATGTGTGTATACATATGCATGTGTGTATACACACATAGTCACACATATTGTATTTATACATATATGTACATTCATATTGTCTTACAAATGCATTTTTTACATTTGACACTCTCTTCTGATGCAAGTTATTGTAAATGAAAAGGTCTGGGTGTGGTCGAATGTAAAGCTAAGTATCCCAGCGGGAAAAATTGTGAAAAAGTGCTTCCCTTTGCTGGTCTAATAGAAAACCTGTTTACACATTCTAAAAGATTCGATACTCATTCCACTATAAGACCTTTCATCCTCATTAAAAATTGTATTTAAAAAGAAAGTCAACAAATCATGATTCCAATAGCAACCACGAATGGGTTTGCAATTATTCCTGTACGAGTACGAAGCTGTACTTTATATACATGTGATTTTTAAACATGTTCAACAAATAAATTAAAAACGTATTTAATTTTAATTTTTACATGTATTACACGTCCATTGCCTATGAGAAGAAGCATTTAATTCTATTTATTTAAATAGAAATCTAATAATTTACCTGAGTTTGTGTCATTTTCAATTATTTTAAACCCAGTAAGAGTGAGAAATAAATTCAAATGTTCAAAATTAGTTCATCACCCTTATCGTGAATAAAAATTCCACATGAAATTTGTTCCCTTTTCACACTTTTCCTATTAAAATTCAATGTTAAAAAAATAAAAGGGAACAAATTTCATGTGGAATTTTTATTCACGATAGGGGTGCATATTTTTTAAAGGAATATTTAATTAGATTTCCATGAGATCTTATTAACACATACAATTATTAGATTTGGGTGTTATATTTGCATTTCGCAGAAATACAAATTGCTTTGTATACAACTTGTTTCTGGCTGGGTTTTGTAAGAAAATTTGTAAAAAAAAAAATCAATAGACAGTAAAATATTTGCAGAATGAATAATTTTAGAATTTCATATTCATGTAATGAAATTTTTGCCCTCTATTTTTGATGTGATAATTATAATTTTCATTTAACAATATTAGTTTTTGATTCTTATTACATGTTGTACTTTTAAACACCATTTTCCAAAAACTTTTTCTTCATCATGTTAATAAAGACAGAAACTTCAAAGCATTTACAAACCTCTTGCAAAAAGACGCCAACTTGTAAACAGAAACATTCAAAGTTAAATTATGTCTCGAAACATGTTGCAGTAGCAACAATACTCGTACAAATCTCATTGTTACCCCAGTAATGGAAATGGAACTCAATACACATTCACTTGCCCTTCATAAGGTTCGGCGCGCGTAACAGAAAATACAAAAAAAAAAAAAGATAAGAATTAAATACGAGTTTAAAAAATATAAATAAATATCATGTAAATAAAAAAAAAAGAGAAAATACCAAACTAAACGAATCCGAGACAAAACAAAAAATAAAACTGTTTCCGTTTCCTATCATTTCAATTGTATCAGTGCACAGTCGGGCGGATTGCAGCGGCTGAGCCGATATTAATATAAGTTCGTTAGAAATTTCATACAATTTTACAATTTTCAGTATTTTTTAGCCGGCTGACAGCCGATTTGTTTTTTAGAGTCCTCCGCTGGCGTTATATTTTTTTTTTAAGTGTAAATCGGTGCAAGTCTGTGCTGGGTTGAATTAAGATCAGTAGAAATTACGTTTTTCAAATACAGTTTGCATTTATGTATGTCCAGTTTAAACATAAGGACTAAAGCTATGTGTCCACGATCGTCAGATATTAAACGTTGTCAGATCTAGCAATGTGCTAGCAATGTACTGACATTGAAAAATTGTTAGCAAATGCTAAATTGTCAGTTTAGACGACTGTAAGAAAACTAACAATTTCATTTGCACACAATTGTCATACAATCAATTTATCTGTCAAGCGAAATTGTCAGTTCACAGGATTGTCAGATTGTTGTGTGGCATTGCCAAATTCGTTTTGCACCTCTGTGTGTGTGTTTAAAAATTTTAAATATTGTCTGATTATGTCCAAATGCACACTTTAATTTAATTCTTTAATTTTCTTCTACTTTTTTCAAAAATTTTATCAATGCTTGTTTGTTTATTTATGTAATTATATACAGAGTTGCATTTAGAAATAATTTTTATGACAATGCTGCCATTGGTAGATGCATAAACTTTGCACATATGACAATGAAAAGTGTTTGACAATTGTCATTAAACAATGATAATGACAAAATTGTGTATTTACACGATTGTTAGATGTGTGACAATATTTTTGTCTTCCAATGTACTGAAAATGCTTTTTCTTTCAACGTTGGAAGGCAAACATTTTAAGTTTACACGGTTGTTAGACATTTTCTGAAAAATTTTCAGACAACGTTGTAATATCTGACGATCGTGGACACATAGCTTAATACAAAATGATTTGTACTATTTATTATACTTGGAATTCTCAAATAAATATTTTTTTTTGAATCCGAGCCGATTTATTTAGTTACATCCACTAATAGCCAGCTCGTTAGGCCCATAGTGCTTGCTGTAGAGTTGAAAGCAGAAACGCATTAAAGTTTTTGTTTACAATTACAATAACAACAACTTGAATAACGAAACGAAACAAAACAAAACAAAAGGAATGAATAAATGTGTTATTGAGAGACGTGCTTTATTTATCTTTATATTTGTATGGGTACCCAGCAGTACCGTCTGTCTCTGACTAGTGATTTTGCTTGTTATATGAGAACCTTTGCACGTTTACTAAAAGACTGTCTGTTGGCTAGTCCAAAGTAGTCAACTTGTATATGTTGCAATGCTTGAGCTACATATCTAAATAGATGGGTATACTGATTCAGCCAACAACGGCACGGGAAACTAGAATTTCCAAAAAACGACAAAATTAGAAACCTCGATTTTAGTTTTAAACAATATTGAACTAGTTTACTAAATATTATAAATGTAGTATACAAAAGAAAGTGATTTTTTTTACAATCATAACCAAATTTTAAATGTAATTGTCTGGAGTTGTGCTTAATGGTTTCTGGATTAGAAGGTTTTTGCCTCCCATTCAAAAGAAATTATGTTAATTTACCGCAATGAAGAGAATACATTCAATGAAATATTTATGTATATTGATTTGCCTTTGGAGAAATTAAGCTTATTAAAATATTTTATTTGTGTCTGTGACAGCAACTACGCTATAGGTGGTCCATTTTCGATTAATATCTTCAGCATTTTTACCGGTGACTCGCGAATTGTGACTTTTTTCAGCACTTCTACCGGTTTTCCGCGAATAACAACTTTGGACTTTACATTAACTCTAGGTTCTAGGTCAACAGTTGACCGGTGCGGTCCGCGAAATTGTGAACGAACGTGTGAACACAGACCTATATTATAACTTATGTATGTATGTATCCTAGTAAACATTTCATTCTAAAAACTAACCCACCGTTTACACATGCGAGTACTTTGTACGTATTATATACGAAAACTTATTCGAAAAACTCGAATCATTTGCAATCAGCATTACTGTTTACACAGGACAGTGAGAGTTCATTTTCAAAATGTTTTCTAAGCGTAAACTTCAAACGGCAGCTGAAGAAAAAAGGAAAAAAAACAACTATGAATAGAAATTCATAAACAAATGATAACTACAGCAAAAACTTCGAACTACCAGAACTAACACTGGTTAAAGGATTGATGTTTGTCTGTTGGCTGACCGGCACCGCAGTGGTGCAGGTGGTAGAACGCAAAGAATTCTGATGAGAGAAAGTGGGATTTCTCGAAACATATGTAAATTGAACAACCCAGGTTTGATCCCCAGTCAAGAAAAATTATCAAAAATTTTTAATAATAAATTTTTCAAGTTGTAATTCCTAACTTCAGTAAAAATAATTTAATGAAAATTAAATTTAATGAACTCGAGCCTAACTAAAAATTTATCAAGGCAGCTGCATTTGATTTGCAATTGCTTCGAAGGCCTTGCTTTTTAAATCGTTCCTCCTCATATCCCACAGAAGAGGATGGGAACGATATAAATTAAATAATTTTATTATATTTTTTAAATTTAATTTTACTTCCATTTTTGTTTTGATTGAAAAATAGAGTTGCCCAGTTGATCACATACAAATTTTTCATAAGGGAAAATTTTCATTAACCATAATTAAGAACTATTCCTCTTGCGAGTATTTGAAAATTTTGAAGTAAAACTTCGAATAAAAATTTTTTAAAATTTTCAAATACTCGCAAGAGGAATACTTCTCATTTAATATATAAAAAAAGTTAAATATACAAGGTTTGAAAATAAACAATATTAGACACAAAGAATGCTGATGACGGCTTTAGCAGGCCAGAAAATGCATTACATTTTGCTAGTGTCTCTTTGTATATTTTTGTATGATTTTACATTTATGTTTTCCAACGGAAAGCTATGTGAAACATATAACAGAAATATACAAAAATAAATTGTAGTGTATACAATTGTTTTCAAACAATTTGTATATTTAATTTGAAGTAAAACTTCGAATAAAAATTTTTTAAAATAATTAAGAACAATTTATTATTTTTATTCGAACTGTTAATTTTGAAATTATTTGATATTTATTTAGTCGGGCTCGAGTTCATTAAATTTAATTTTCATTAAATTATTTTTACTGAAGGTAGCAATTGTTTTACAACTTGAAAAATTTTTATTATTAAAATTTATATTGATAATTTTCTGGGCTGGGATTTGAACCTGGGTTGTTGAATTTACATATGTTTCAAGAAACACCACTTTCTCTCATCAGAATTCTTTGCGTTCTAACCCTCTGCACCACTTGCGGTGCCTGCTAGCCAACATGCAAATATCAATCTTTTAACAAGTGTTACCTGGTGGTTCGAAATTTGCTGTAATTATCATGTTTTATTTATTAATTTCTATTTTCATGTTGCCTCCTTTTTTTCAGTTTTTTTCCCGTATTCATGTCAAGACTTCGTCTCGAAAACCTGAATACATTTGTTTTATTATGTTTGTTGTCCACTTTCGTGAACAATTACAAATATTATATTATCCACTTTCTATTCATTGGAAAATATAAATGGCAACATTATTTTTTTCTTTGACGTTTACTGGCATGGGAGTGTCAAACATCCAGTCGTATGCAAATTCAGATTTATTAAAGGATTATAAAAAAATTTCGAAAAATACATGTTTAAATTTGTCTGTATTTAATACCATGTGTATTGCGTATAACGAATAACTCAACAATGCAAAGTTAATTACCTCGGTATACACCTCGATCGTCGCCTTACATGGAAATCCCATAAAGATGCAAAATTGACTCAAATCAAATTGAAGGCTAGTTTAGATGTACACTCCTACTTTATAACACCTTTATGGTGTTATGGTATAAAAGGGAATGGCCTCAGCTTCAAATGTAGACAGAATTCAAAGACGGCAAAACAAATTGCTACGAAACAATTGGCCCTCGGCTATATATAAAATCCGAATACACCTAATTCTGTTTTTACACGGTTTTGATTTATGTAACTAGGTTTGAAAATAAACAAATTTTACATTTTTTTTATACGATTTTATTTCATTTAGCACGATTCAAAAATTTTTCGGCTTAAATTTTTTGGTTAAATTTAATTTTTGTGAAAAATTTTCATATCACAAATATAGGAGAATTGCCTTTTTGTGAATACAAGCAAATTTACTGGTCAGATCAATTGTAAATAGCACACATTTGGGGGAATTCCTTTTTAGTGCATACAATCAAATTAACTATTCTTACAATTTTTTTCAATTACTTTTAAGCTTAGAGTGCATATATTTTTTTTCTTTAATAATTATGCACATTGTATACCTACATACATATGTATGTGATTTAATATTACAAACCTGAATAGTTGTTCTTAAAAATCCTTATTTTTCACTAATTTCAATAGGTTTTAGAGATAAGAAACCAATCACCAATTTTGCATACGATCAATGTCTTTTTTTACTCGGTTTTTTACACGAAGTTTCTCGCAATCAATTACCCTGTAAAAACAGAATAAGGTGTATTTATAAAGACCTAAAGGTGCCTTTGGTAAATACTGAGATCAAAAAAAAAAATGCAGAAAAATACTTGAAGTACACCCAAGCCCATTAGTCCGCATCATTTTAAATAATAGTGGCTATATTCAACTAAAGGTACGGTCACACTTTGCAATTATTTGCCGAAAAAGACGTAACGACTAAATAAAATATATGTATTTGAACTCATTTATTTATTTAAAAAACTTTGTTTATTTAGTACAAGACACAACAAATATTTAGTTTTATTATATTTGATCTTGCAAAACTCTTGTAAGAGTAAACAACGTTAAACAAATGTGTGCTTCAAGTTCAATAGATATCAAATTTGAAATACTTATTGTTAGTTCGTTTTTAGTGAAGATACAATAAATAAATTGAGGTAAAAAAATTAATATTTAATTCAATTTCCATGAAAGTTAAACATTGGGTTATTATGTATTTCGATACGAAAGCAAACATTCTCGAAATAGAATGTATAAATCATTCAAATTCGAACGAGTTTTCTTTCGAAATGAGTTACAAAATGGACATTTAAGATTTAACTCAACAACATAAATTGGAGACAGCCAAGTAACGGGCAAGGGGTACCGCTATCACTATCAAAATTGAAGGGTAATCTCTTGCAAATGTCAGTGTGTGTATATGAATGTGTGTATGTATCTACATATATGTTGGTAAGAGTGTAATATGATGAGTATTGTACCAGTACGATTTCGAGTATTGTTGTGTTTGAACAAGAAAATGTCGTTAAATTCACACTTTGTCTGTGGCGAAGCAAAAAAGAAAAAAATATATAAATATATTTTTTTTATAAATTTATTTAGTTTTCTATTAAAACACGTACGTACACTTGTTCTGTTTGATTTTTTTTATAATTATAATCAGAAAAACGACAATGCAAACTAATTGTATTTTGTTTTTTAAAGGTGTTGTAGTTTAAAATTACTTTTGTTAATTTTTTAATTAATTTTAACAATACGTATATTGTTATTTGTCAAATATACATATATTTGCTTTCTTTCATAATTTCATAATTTTGACTTTACACAAATTATTGCTGTACTGAACTCTCTTAAAATCATATATTTGGTTTTTTTGGATTTTATTTGTTGATCCGTTATTTGAAAATTTTAATATTAAATTAAAACTATTTATAATATTTAGAGTTTTCTGTTTTTTCTGAATGAAAAATTGTTGAACTTTTGATATTTATTATTAGAGAAAATATCGTTTATTCATGCTGCCAAAACTGTTGCCTTCAAAAGGTGTCAACTAATTTCTAATCTATTCATTTAATATATTTGCATTCTATTCCATTCAATTTAATTAAAAAAAAAATACCTATTTAGTTTAATTCTCTTGAATTTGTTTTAACCACAATATTCAACCAAAATTCTATTTATTTATTTATTTCTGGTTTCAAATACATACATATATATGTATGTATGTACGTATGCAGTTTTTTTTGTTGTTGTGTTTATTTTAAATTAAATGCAAAATAATTCACAAGTACATTTATTCATTCATTTGTTTGATAAAATTTTGCCCAAATGACAAATACAATCGTTATCAACTCTTTCTCTTGCTCATGGATGTCGCAATCAGAATTGTACGACAGATAAAACAATTCATTTGATAATTCTTAAAATGCAAATATGTAATCCCTACTACAAAATATGTAAATTTAAAATGATGCATAGTTGTTATTTAAAATGGGTGATCAGAGGAAGACTGATGGCGTTTTTTTTTCTGGCAAAAATGTTACACTTTTTTCCTTTTTTATATGGGAAATGGGTAAAAAGTGTAACATATATGTAACATTTTTGCCAGAAAAGAAAACGCCATGAGTTTTCTATGATCTGTATGTAACTTGGAATTGTATAGTTAAGTTACAAGCTTGTAGAAAAGTAAAACTTTGTAGTAAATAATGCTTTATATTAAGAATCTGTTCTGATTAATTAGTTTCGCAACAAGCAATTGCTAAATCCTTTATTATGACGAACTGTGACGGCCCTTATTACTCATTACGGGCACATTTAAATACAGAAATAGTATTTTTGAATCGAATGTAGTTGTTGCTGTTGCTATTACTGCAGCAGCAATATTGATATATGAAGCAACAATTGTTGTTTCAGTGGCAATAGCAAGTAGCATTTCGTTGCTGTTGAGGGCAAATAAGCAACAATCATGATACAACTAACAAACACACAATCAGCCCCTGGCTAAAATATCAAATCGTATTTCACTTGATTTGCATTTTATGCACATTTTTTATTAGTTTCATGTCCTCAACGCCATCATATTCAAAGTCTGTGTACAAATGTACACTTTTCGTTTTTTTTTTCGTTTTTTATACCCTACACCACCATAGTGGGGAGGGTATATTGGATTTGTGCTGATGTTTCTAACACCCAGAAATATTGGTCCAACACCCATCTTAAAGTAGACCGCTCGACTCAGAATCACTTTCTAAGTCAATTTAACGATGTCCGTTCGTCCGTCTGGCTGGCTGACTGTCCATGTAAAGCTTGTGCGCAGAATACAGGTCGCAGTTTTGAAGATATTTCGATAAAATTTGGTACTTAATATTTTTTCGGCCCAAGGATGGATGGAATTGAAACTGGTGGAAATCGGTCCTTAATTTCACCTGGCCCCCATACAAATGTCCTCCCGAAATTGTGGTTTACCGATCAGAAATGTTTGAATTATGTAAGTCTCCAGACAAATTTCATCACAAATGAGTGGTAAATGAAGCCAAATCACATCTACAAATTCTGTGCAGATCGGTCCATAATTACTTGTAGCTCCCATATAAGGCCCACTTCCGAAAATTACTTTAATGATCACAAATTTCTTAAAAATGTTGGTATTCAAATAAAATTTGACACAAATAAGTTTCTTATATACAGAAATAATGACACATAATTTTATAATGGTCGGTCCATAATTAGTCGTAGCTCCCATATAAGGCCGACTTCCGAAAATCACTTTAAAGAGCATAACTCGCTCAAAAATTTTGGTATCCAAATAATATTGAACGAAAATATATTTCATATTTCTAAAAATAATATGGTCTAATTTTATGATGGTCGGTCTATAATTAGTCGTAGCTCCCATATAAGGCCGACTTCCGAAAATCACTTTAAAGAGCATAACTCGCTCAAAAATTTTGGTATCCAAATAATATTGAACGAAAATATATTTCATATATATACAAATAATATGGTCTAATTTTATGATGGTCGGTCCATAATTAGTCGTAGCTCCCATATAAGGCCGACTTCCGAAAATCACTTTAAAGAGCATAACTCGCTCAAAAATTTTGGTATCCGAATAATATTGAACGAAAATATATTTCATATTTCTAAAAAAAATACGGTACAATTTTATTATGATGGGACCATAATTAGTCGAAACTCCCATATAAGACGCTCTCCGTAATTCACTTTAAGCTCCATAAATCGTTTAAAAGTATTTATATTGAGATAAAGTTTAACACATATAATAATTATATTCACAGTCATCATGACACTAAATTTTTTGATGATCTGGGTGTAGGGTATTATATGGTCGGCCTTGACCGACTATAATTTCTTACTTGTTCATTACGGTTTTTGTGTAGTATTTGTTAGTAACATGATGATGTTATCTATTACTTTTTATATGTAGTATGTACATACATACATATGTATATAAAATTGAAGTTTTTTTTCGGTTCGGTTAATTTTTTCAAATCAGTATCTAGCAACAGCGAACTTCATCAATGGAACGTGGATTTGTTAAGAAACAGCAGCAAGAATTTGAGGAATTTCGTTGTTGTCAGTCAGTCAGTCAGTGAGTCTTGGTAGGAAAGTGTGGTTAAATTTAATTTAGGCAGTTTTTGTCTTCAGACAAAAGCAAATAAAACCAACAAAAAAAAAACAACAACAAAATTATTAACTGGTAAAAACACCGGATCTCACACAAGTTATAAATGCTAAACAGTACATATTTATGTAGAAAGGAGTGGAATTAAAATTAGACTACATTTTACCTTTCAGCATTGCGAATATAAATATTGTAGATATTTTTCATAGAGATAAGTTATGACAGTTTATTTCAAATGTTTCAGTTTCATTTTTTATGCAATTCTTAATTTCTTTAAAAAACATATTACAAACTAATCTCACTTACAATTATAGGCACAATTTATGGTTTGTTATGTTTCATTCATTCATTTTATTCGTTCATTCATTCGTTCAGGCATGTAGAAACCTACATATTTCTATGGAAAAAGTAAAAGAAATACAAATGACAAAAAACACAATATTAACATTTTCAGGACTATAATTTCGGCAATAAAACTAGAAGGCAAAATAACCTAAAACAAAATAACAAATTTCATGGTTAATTAATTAAGCTCCATTAAACAAGATAAAGACTTCAAGATAAAGATTCCAATGTCTTTAAAATTCAAAAAATTTTAATTTACAAATTCTCTGTTTGTGCAAAGTGCCACTGAGTCCATTTATCTTCTTCAAACACAATTGGAGTGCAGACAGTAGCATAGAAATTCAATTCACACAATGCAAATCATCGATGCGTATGAGTGATTTGTTAAAACAATTTCTTGTTCATGTTGCTGTGTGTGTGTGTGTGTGTGTGCATTTTTTTCAAAACCAATTTTAATTAAAATGTATGACACAAATCTACAATTGGAGGAAAAAAATATGCAAACAAAAATAACAATAATATTGCAATTTATTTGTAATGGATAAATTAAATAACAATATTTTATTATCTGTTTGTTGATATATATTTTTTTTAATAACTAGGAAATTTTTGTTGTTCTTTTGTTGATTTAAACGAATCTATTTTATTTCAAATCAAATGTGGTCACGTAACAAATTGCTTATGTATATGTATGCAGTACATGTCTTAACTTTTTTCCTGTTTGCTATAAAATAGACCTGAAAGCAATAACAAAAAAATAAAAAAGAACACTGTGCAATAAATATTGGATCGGATTAATAATAATAATTTTAATAAACATTTTATTTCGATTTTCAAATACTGTCACGTTCGCTATCTTAAGTGTATCTATTTTAAGAAACACAGTGATGCGTCAGCAGAAGAAGTTGAAACGTGTGTAGAAAAGATATACTAAATCAGCTGAGAAGTGACCGGGAAGTGATCACTGAATGCAAAAAAAAAATATTATATCAAACTGCTGAAAAAACAAAGCGAAAAATATTGATAAAGATAGAGTTAAAGTTATTAGAGTACTTTAGCTTTTAGCAAATTATTAAAAAAACATGAAGCTTCTGGTAGTTAATGCAATTTGAACCAATCCTTGTTACAAATGTGACGAGAAACTGTGTCACGTTCTAAATATTGTAATAAAAAGGTATGTAAACATTTCAACAGTCACAATATTCAGCTTTAGTTATAAATAAGCACTATCTACTATATAAAAAAATTGTGTTTTAATACGCAGAGTTCTTCCACTTTGTTGAATCCCATGTTTATAACTAACAATATTGAAAACGATAAAACCTGCCTTCTGCACTAAACACAATGTTACTAAAATGCTAATCGGAATATGGAAACTTAGGAGAAATGCTAAAGCTTTGTATAGACTGTTGTCAGATCTTACAAAGTTGTCCGAAAAATGTTCAGAAAATGTCTAACAACCGTGTGAACTTAACATGTTTGTCTTCCAACATTGTAAGAAAAAGCTTTGGCAATTTACCTTTTGGTAACAATTTCTCAATGTCAGTACATTGCTAGATCTGACAACATTGTATGATCTGACAACCATCTAGACATTGATAGCTTAAGTTTTCTTTATTTTGACTATGAATGTCACGTGCGAGACAAAAGAAATGATTTGATAAGAAAACTTTTTGACATAGAAATCCTCTAAATATATAGTTAGTATAATATAAGACGATGGCCTGAGTATAAAACAATTGTTTGAGTATAAGATGGCTAATTATTGTATAAGACGTTGCAAATCTATATTATATTTCGAAATATTATTTTAGAAAGAAAATTTAATAGAAAATCAATCAACGGCTGTTGTCAATTAAATCATGTTCTTGAAACAATCAATTTGCTTATGGTTGTCAGAAATATTTTTATTACACTGATTTATGAAACATAAAAGAAACGACAAACACACACATACACACACACACACACACACACACACACACTTGTGTGTAAGTTTACCAAATTGACATATTTTTCTCTATTTGCATAATATTTCAACATTTGTGTCTGGCTGTTCATCATGAGTGAATGCAAGTGTTGTTGTTTATTTTAATAATGCATTCAATGCAAATGGAGTTATTTATATGTATGTGTAGCATGCATTTGTATTTGTCTATTAAAAAGTACACATGTGTATACTGAGAGTCTTTGTATAAACGAGACACTTGGCTTTTTTACAATCCAACTTTAAACAAATTGTTCATATTTTTTTATCGTTTTTTTTTATAACTGACATTTTTGATGAAAAGTTTTCCATTTTCCTTTGCACAAATCAAATGACCTTTTGACTTGTTGTTGTTGCTTATTTTTGTCAGGGACAAATAAGTGATGAAAAACTTAAGTTAATTTTAACAAAAACTATAATATTGTTTTAAAAGAAGAAAATTAAGTTAATTTTATGATGACACATACATACATACATACATACATGTAAATTGTCAATTTAGGGATTTGTTTTAAAATTGTTTAAAAATTTAGATCTTTTTGTGTTTATGTTGGATTTAAAATTACAATTGTTAATTGCGAATGCACATGTACACTGGTAAATGACAATTTCAAATCAATAAACTTTAAAAAACCAAACTGAAATTAAATTTATCTGATTCCTTATATTGAATTCATAAATGTTTTTAATTTAAAATAATTTTAAATTTGAATTTAAATCATATAGAATAGAGCTAAACTTTTTAAAATGAATATTAATGTTTATAGTTAAAATTTAAGTTAAAACACACCCATAAACTTAAACTCAAAAATCTATACTTTATCTTTAAATTGAAGCATGATTTCATCGATTTTTTTTTTATGTTTTTCTTATTTACAAACCCCCCCCCCAAAAAAAAAAAATCGGCCAAAAAATATCATCCTTTTGTGTTTTTGACATCCTTTTTGAAAACTCACGTAATCTGCAAGACGTCTGCTTTCAAAAGATAATAATAATAAAGAAAAAATAAAAACGTATTTTTGTTCAACCAAAGTTATAAATCAATATCCACAGGCATTTAAGAATACCAATAGAAATTTCTTAAAAAAAAAAAAAAAAACATATTTAACATTTAATAGAGTGACAATTACACTTGAAAACTTTTACAAATCCATAAATTTGTTAAAAACAATGTGAGTTGTATGGACAGCAAAATATACAATAGCAAAAGTAAATTACTTGTTTATGGCGTATTGTGCAAACTTCAGCATTTTTTTGTGTTTCCATAAATTTGCAACATTTGCACACGTGCTGGCAACAAATCACCCAATTTGCAACTTAATTTGTTGCTACATTTATTAATTGAGATGTTAGATGACTTCTAAAAAGCCAGCCTGCTACAATACAAATGAAGTAACTCACAGAAACACACTGCCACTGGCACAACCACATGTCATCCATACAGTTACATGACTTTAGTAGCAGTCACACACACACACACAAACATCTATTTACACCTAAACATGTATTTGTATTTTAATGTGTATATATATTTCTACTCCTACTACTACTTCTATTTCCACACCCCAAAGGATTAAACTTTTCACATTACAGACACAACACCTGACATCTTTGCGCTTGATTGGTTGTATGGCTCTTTTCATGTCATTGTTGTTGCTGTTGTTGCTGGTTTAATTTAAATCAAGATTTCTTGTTTAATGCATTTAAGCAGAAAATTAAATTTGCGAATTGTTTGTTTCTTGTTTAAAATGTTAAAAATGAAAAATTCTGCCAAAACACTCTTACCACACACACACACACACACACACACTCCAAGAAGTCTGAAGGGTTTTGTTATTTAAATATCAGAAGAACTTTTAATAATATCGTACGTAGGCCGTATACAAACACATACTTTTAATACCTTGCAACCCACGGAACTACTATTTCTTAGCCATTGGCATACTGGCAGGTCTTTCAACTCGGGAATTACAACCTCCTATGTTGCAACTCTCATGTCACCCCTTAATTTACCATAACTAGTTAAGTCCATGAATGAAGCGTAAAATAAAATAATACTTGGTGAGAAGTTACAAATATCTTTAGGAGCCAGTAATCATTGCTGTAAAATGCCTTTAAGCTTCTACCTGCTACCCAACAGAATTGACAGTATTAAGGACGATAACGAGAGTTGTTAGAAATTTAACACTGGTAAATTTCAGTATGTGCATAGTGTCAGATTTTGGACCAAAAATTAATTTTTATATTAAAATTCTTTAATTTATTTTACTCATCAATAACTTTGTTAATAGACGTTTAATTAAGAAACGTTGCTTCATTTGCGATCACTGATATTTCTGAACAAACATCGAAATTTCTATGAAAATCCTTCCACGCGTTTGACATGACAAACTTTTTGAGTAAAAAACATGGTGCAATTATACAAGGTGAGTGCAAATCGGCAAGAAATTCTGTAAAATAATGTACTGCTGTCAAAAACAATTGATAAAGTGTTACTTTTGTCATAAGTAAATTGTAAACAACGTTAGTCAGCTGTGCTACTGCAATCACCTTGTATAATTACACCATGGTAAAAAAAAATAACAAAATATACTTGTATAAAAATAACAAAATATACTTGTACATTCAAGAAGACCATTTCCATGCAAATTTCTATAGAAATGTTATAATTATAATATATGACATTAAGTTGTTAATTGCTGTCCTTAAAACTGCAGGGAAATCGCAAACACACCACCTACGCGTACTTTAGTATGCCAGGAATTGTGCGTATCTGTGCTCTATAAATTATTTACTATGATTATCAAACATATAGAAATTTCTTTAATGTTATTTGAAATTACATTCTGTTTTACTTTATTTCTCTTTGAAACATGAGACTTGTTTTATCTGTATTCTAATACTATTTCATGTTATGAAATGGAATTTCTTAAGGGAGTTTAAACATTAATGATTCTCAATCTATTCTGCTCAATCTTAATGATAGGCTGCTTCTCATTAAATCACTATTAATGTCATAACAACCGTCAGTTATTTAATATTCCAAGCATGCTTTAAAATTTATACTGCAAACTAATTTCTTAAAAATAGTTCAAAATGACACTCTTTCACTTCACTTGCTCTGTTAAGCCTATGAAATGTTAAAGGCATCGAGCAACACACAGGCATTTTCATATTTCATTTTCTTATCTTTAAACACATTTATAATGTGCAAATACGACACAAATATGTATTACATTTCTAAACACACTCCCCAGCAACAACTCCTTACCTTAAAAATAATTCTTTAAAAACTGGCTTTACTGGTAATTTTTTTCTACAAAAGTAAGAAAGAAAAAAAAAATACTACAACAAACAACAGCAAAAGTCTAACATAAAATTTAAAATGTTTGTTAGTGGGGAATCTTTAACCCTTAAGGATTTAATATCATTACAGGAAATAGAACAAAAACATCGTTTGTAACAACATGGTTTTTAAACAGTTTTTTTCGGTTTCTCTCTGCTGGTTTTCATTTTTAAATCCATAAAGTTTGAATTGTCTAAGGTACCTAAAGATTCTATTTAAATACGAGTAACTACTACCAAACCAACTCTATAAAGATTTCCAGTTCTATTTTGTTTTTTATCTCTTCTGGCTCGGTATGTGTTTGTTGCCAAGTGTGCGTTAAGGTATGAGTGCATAGTGCCAAACTGCAGCATGCCAAAGGGTGAAGGCAATGAATTATAATTTTATATTACAATTTTTGTGTGTTATTTTTTGTAACCTTTCATCATGGCTCATACATAGTTACCTCATAAATACCCTTATGAATGAGTTTCTTATTTCTTTTGCTATTTTTACCACATTTATTTGAGAAACTGAAATGTCTTTTGAAATTTACTTGTCTATGGCCCTAGGAAACATACGCGCCTAATTACATATCAGAAATGCTACCGAAATTTAGCTATTGAAAATCAATTAAATCGCTAATACTATTTTAAAATTGACTTTTTGAACACTTTTGCAATCAGTTGTTTTTGTTTTGCCTAAATCTCTGATTTTTTTTTTTATTAGTGTAAGGAATATATTATTCGGCATAGTCAAACTGCTCAAATATTGCCGCACAACAAAAAGTGAAAATATAAAAAGCAAAAGTGCTACAGTTGGTCAAGACTGGCCATGAATTTGTAATACAATTTACATGCAGCACAGAGATTTTTAAATAGAAAAAAGAAATGTTACTCGTACGAGAATGTAATGTATTGCATATTCAGGAGCTAATAAAATTTGTAAAGAAAAATATACTAAATAGCATATGTCATATTTAATACTTTAAATTTATAATTTTAAAACTTTATTTAACAAAAAAAAAAAACTCAGCTTACTTCACAAAATATCTATGGAAATGCAGAAAACTAAACTAATGTCTCAAAAGAAATATTAAGAAATAAAGGGTGACACTGGTTTAAACAGCTGACGCACGTTTCGTGTTTTGTTTCACTGTCAAACATCTTCAGTTTGGTCTATAATTTAACTATGAATCGTCTTACAAACGAACAACGTTTGCAAATTATTGAATCTTATTATCAAATCCTTACGAATCCTGGCTTAAAAACACAACAAATATATTAAAGACAGGTTGTGAAATGCGGAAGTTATATATGTTTAAAAGTAGCAGCCTCAAAAAAATTTCTTTGGTCCATAACTTGAGAATTTGGAGGTATATTGAAACTTTTAGAACCGGTTTTGTAATGCACTCATTTGGACCTATAACATACACTTGGTCACTTTGAAAGTGCTTGCAAAAAAGAAATTTTGTAGCACCGTGTTATTATTAATTTGAGTATAATTTGTCATCTCACTGGAATGAAATAATATCTTTGCAATAAAACTAACTGGTGAAAAAAACGAATTTTTCTCAAGAGACCTGTGTCATTCACAGACAGACAAACTATACTGAGAAAAAAAAACGTACATACTCGTGTAGGCATGATTATTTGAAACTGATATAAGAAACCGATTAAAGTTCCGGGGCATTACTCTCCCTATGGCTTGGTGTAAATATAAAAAAAACAATGTATAAAAAGTTTAATTAGTTACTGTTCCCCCTTTTTTCCCGCATTTAAATTGTTTTGGAAATTACTTGGCGTACGAGCATTTGTATTGGTTATAAATGAAATTTTATTTTATGAATAATTTTGTTAATAATACTGCTGTATTTTTAAATCAAATGTCATTCAATGTGGAAATTTACTCATTTTCTTTACATCATTTTCATCACTCTAATGTCTTGTTTGTACATCTGCAATATCTATATTAGGAATTAAGCCCTTTTAAGCATCTTAAGCTACTAAATACAACACTGTATTTGAGAATCTAAAGCTGTGTATGTGTGTTTGTTTGTATGTGTTTGTGTGTGTGTGTGTGTGTGTGCGTTATATTTATCCTTACTAATTAAGGTACAAGTATCCTTGCTTTGTTGTTAATAAATCTATCTAAAAAAAATTTATCCATGTTGTATGGATATTAGATCTGCCCTTAAAAATATATTTTTTCCTTTGGATGGGTCTTATTTTGCAGTCTCAGCTGGTAGCTGATGCAATTGATTGCGGACGTTACCCGGTTGCCCTCAATGTTTGCATTAGTCAATTTTAAGTACTAAAGAACCGAATAAGATTCCACAACAAATCAGTTTTTAAAGGCCAGGTCTAATATATAATAATGTGTATGTAAATCAAGTAGTCTATGAGCAATAGTATGGGTTAATAAAAGGAAATGTTTTTGTGGGCATTGTTTGTTGAGTTTATTACGGTCATGCAAAGTTTCATGTATCATGTGAACTTTCAATCTGCTTAAATATGTAGGTACATATGTATGTATGTATGTATGTATGTATGTATGTATGTATGTATGTATGTGTTGCTACTTATAAGAGAGATTATGTGTATGAAAATGTATATGTTTTTAAGTATGTGTTTATCATCGTCTAACTCTGCTTGGAAAAGTTGCAGTTGTTTTTTTTGTTTTTTGATTGACATCAGAAGCCGTTCGTCAGTCTGTATGAAATGGCTTGCAGAAGTAACCAGAGTAAAACAGATTATTAAAATTTCTTTGTAACTTGTACTCTACGTCTCTCTCAAATTTACATTAGCAAATAAAGAGGTTTTCAATAAGAATCTTGTTTGCCTAGAGGAACATATTGGAATAACATGAAAGTTTTGAAGCTTTGACATTCAATTTATTTAAAAACAATCCGCTGCCTTTGTTAAAACTGCATACGTTAACAAAAAAAATTATATTCGGGCTTCTGAAAAAACTTTTCCATGAATAGTTGTTGAGCCTTTGCTTCTGAGTCGATTTAAGGATGTCCATCCGTCTGGCAAGGAAGATTGGTATTAAAATTTGTTGAAATCGGTTCACCTAGCCTTCATACAAATGTACTCCCGTAATATGACATAAATGTCTGAATTTTATAGGTTTCCATACAATTGGCCAAAAATTCAACAAAGCTCCCACAAAAGGTCCACTTTAGAAACATATTTTAGGAAAACTTTTTTTGCTCATATACTCGGTGTAGGGTATTATATGATCGGGCTTGACCGATTATACAAATACAAATTTTAATGATTGATATGGAAATTATTCTTTGTTTTATTTTGTTTTTAAAAACACAGTTCCTGCTGAAAAAATCGTTACATACATACATACTTACCTGCATACATACACAATTAGGTCTTGCATTGGTAATTATTTAATTTCATTTAATATCTATATTTGGTAATTGTTAATATTTAATTTATTTGCAATATTTATTTATCATTTGAAAATTACATAAATGAAACAAAGTTTACACATGTTAAACACTTGCAAAACACATGTAAAACTATTAATTTAAAATAATTCTCTAT
The DNA here is from genome assembly GCA_950370525.1 of Bellardia bayeri. Taxonomy (NCBI): domain Eukaryota; kingdom Metazoa; phylum Arthropoda; class Insecta; order Diptera; family Calliphoridae; genus Bellardia; species Bellardia bayeri. The sequence goes on from OX493266.1 coordinate 99,163,941, forward strand.
AATCGGCTGTATTTGTTCTTAATTTATTTATAACTTTATTTTGTATTTTCTACATAGTTTTTGTTTTGGTTTTAAGCATTTACAATAATCTGGTTCATCTAAATATGTAAATAGTATTTCGTGTATGTTTTTATGTAGGTATTTTTATACCCTACACCAACATAGTGGGGAGGGTATATTGGATTTGTGCTGATGTTTGTAACGCCCAGAAATAATGGTCCCTCACCCACCTTAAAGTATACCGATCGACTCAGAATCTCTTTCTGAATCGATTTAGGTCCATTATTTCACCTGGCCCCCATACAAATTGAGCCGAAATTGGGGTTTACCGATCATAAATCTTTGAATTATGCAAGTATGCAAACAAATTTCACCACAAATGACTAATAAATGAAGCTAAATCACATCTACAAATTTTGTCCAGATCGGTCTATAATTAGTCGTAGCCTCCATATAAGGCCCACTTTCGAAAATCACTTTAACGATCATAAATTTCTTAAAAATTTTGGTATCCAAATAATATTGAACGCAAATATATCTCATATGTATACAAATAATATGGTACAATTTTATAACGGTCGGTCCATAATTAGTCGAAACTCCCTTCACTTTAACCTCCATAAATCTTTGTATCGAGATAAAGTTTAACACATAAAACACATAAATTTTTGGATGATCGGCTCATAATAGGTAATATCTCCCATATAGCGCTCTTTTTTGAAAAACTGTTTTATACAATACTGGGTGTAGGGTATTATATGGTCGGGCTTGACCGACTATACTTTCTTACTTGTTAACAACTAGAAACAAAACAAATATGTTGATATAATATCTAACAACCAAAAAATAAAGGCTTTTATGTTCTTGCTTTAGTGTTTGCTGGATGTGTTTGTGCTGCGTTGAAGCTTATTAGGGGGAAACACTGTGTAAGTTTGTAAAAATGCACGTGCAGTTGCAATTCTAAGTAGGATTTTAGAAACTGATTTGTTTGTAAGAGGAATGCATTAAAATTCTTGTTATAACCTTTTTACCCTTCTCTACCCATCAAGAGTATGACATTCCGTTTGTAATATTTTTTTTTAGGTAGGGCCGCATATTTAATGACATCTGTATTTCGGTTGAAATCAGTAATCGAAGTTCTTTTTTTCAACTTACGAACATGATATTAATTCGAGTAGATAAACGTTGATTTAACGCGAAATGAAAGACAAATGAAATTTGATAACTCTATCAATATATTACAAACTTTCGTTCAAAAGCGTATTTTTACAATCATATGTATGATTGCTGCAATCATTATTTCATTTGTTAATTTGTGTACTTATCCGCTGACTTTTTATTTTTTGAATGATGACACTATGTTTCCATGTTGCCCGAAAAATACAATTTTAAGTTGTATTCCGAAAAAATTCTTCGTTTTATCTTTTCTATAAAAGCAAAAAACGGAATCAATTCCACTTCCGAACGGAAATAAATTCTGTAACATGGCTGTATATTTGTAGTATGACATTGTAGTACAGTAGTACTACAAAAACATTTTTTTTTTCATTTTTTTTTGTAAAAGTCCTACATAAGTGTTAAAACGTAAGACTTTTTGTTATTTTTTTTATCAAACACAATTCTAAAATATGTTGAATCTGTAATTAATTTTAAATTGTTTATTACATTCTGTTCATTTAAATGTTATAATGTTATAATGATATTCTAATGGCTTTTCACTACTTACACCTTGATTTTGAAAAATATTAAAATCCTAATAATCGTTTAAATTTAAAACGACATTATTATTATTATTATTATTGTATGTATTATTAAATGCTTATTAAATGCATTTAATTTAATTACCACAACAACATAAATTATTATTATTGTTTGTTGTGAAGTGCAGTTGATATGCAACACACATACATACATACGAGTATGTATTTATTTCTAATGATTTAGGATATGTGTGATTGTATGTAAAGTATTTATAGAACACTAAACCAAATGAAAGTAATCTGTCATGTCAACATTTTGCATATAAAATGTCACAATTACCAGGAAAATTAAATCAATGTGGATGCATTAAAGTGAAAAGTATTTCTTAGAAATTATACCTTACTAAGAGCAAAATTCGATTTTCGACTGTGGTCGAAAATGCTTATCAACCGAATTTTCATTTGGTATTATGGTGCACATTCGATGAAAAAACGCTATTGTGAAAATCACTCTTTTTTGGGTCATTCACAATAGTACATTTCTATCAGCTGGCGCTATATTTGTTTACAAATTCTGTAATGCAGTTTATTTTTCCCAGCTGAGGTATGTCTCAGTCTGTCCAAGGTTCGATTCAGAGGTCTGCTTCCTTTGAATTAAAATACGAATAATTTTTGGGTGTTATATAAAAAATATTCAAAACAAAGCTTTTATTAACGAAACCTTAATCTAATAACGAAGGTATTCAGCAATTCGAAACCGTTGCAATGACGAAACGTAGTAGCGGCGGGACGGCAGAAACTTATACGATGATGAAACAACGGAGTCGGTATACAAAGTGAGTGGTGAAGCGATGATGGAGAACGGTAGATCCTCGGAGAAGAGAAAAAAAGAACAAACAAAAGTTTGTAGTGAAATAATGCAAAGAGTTCGGGTTGTTTAGCGGTCTAGTATCTAAAGTCGGCTACGGTTGCAAAAATACGATTATAAGAAGAATTCGGGAGTTCTTACGATCGGCTAACTATAACTAATTTCATAGAATAATTATTATTTCATAATCGAACTGTTAATTTTTACTTTTTTTGATAATTTTAGTTAGGCTCGAGTTCATTAAATTTAATTTTCATTAAATTATTTTTACTGAAGTTAGGAATTACAACTTGAAAAATTTATTATTAAAAAATGTTTGATAATTTTTCTTGACTGGGGATCGAACCTGGGTTGTTGAATTTACATATGTTTCGAGAAATCCCCACAAAAGTGTACACAAAACATAATAAACAAAAACAAATGTATTCAAGTTTTTCGAGACAAAGTCTTGACATGAATACGAAAAAACTGAAGAAAAAGGAAAAAACAACTAGGTATGAATAGAAATTAATAAAGAATGATAATTACAGCAAAAACTTCGAACTACCAGAACTAACACTGGTTAAAGGATTGATGTTTGTCTGTTGGCTGACCGGCACCGCAGTGGTGCAGGTGGTAGAACGCAAAGAATTCTGATGAGAGAAAGTGGGATTTCTCGAAACATATGTAAATTCAACAACCCAGGTTTGATCCCCAGTCAAGAAAAATTATCAAAAATTTTTAATAATAAATTTTTCAAGTTGTAATTCCTAACTTCAGTAAAAATAATTTAATGAAAATTAAATTTAATGAACTCGAGCCTAACTAAAATTATCAAAAAAAGTATAACTAATTTCGACTACGTATGAAAGAAAAATAAATTAAATTTGAAATGACCACCACAGAATTATGGTTTGATGATTCGTCTGATGAAGATTAATCCTTACTAGAACTGGCCAGAAGCAGAAAAAGACTGAATGATGGAAATGGATTCCACCACTTGAGTATATTATTTAATGAGGTTTTGAGAAGGATATTATAAATTTAATTTACAGATTTATTACAAATTTTCGACTCTGTAAAGAAGCGTTTGTGGACTTGATGTCCATTACTGATGAACTGCTGCAACAATGCTGAAAGGGCAGAACATAAAATTGGCAATAGTTTTTCTGACTTCCTCCATGAGAGAAACGAGCGTCTCCAATTGTTTTGTACTTAGGACCTTACACCTGCAGGATATTAACAAAAGTAATTTACAAGTAGTATTTGGTTGGCCAAAACCAAAAAAAAAAAAAGAAAAACAAATACATTTTTAATAAATTTTGCACAGTTTTAAACACCATCGACAGCAAATTTGTGTTCGATAAAAAATTCGTTGAACAACGAAATTTTCGACAGTGACGCCAACTCATAATACAAATTTTACATTCGATAGTTACTTTTCGATAGCCAGCGAATATTGATTGTCGAATGCAGCTCATAGTAGGGGGTTCGGGAAAATGCATCCGAATACCAGAAACTTATTTTAGGTTGTAAATTTAACCAATATATAAATATGAGGAAAATCTTATTTTTTACAAGACAGTTATTGTATTTATAGCTTATTGTACTTAGGCACTTCTCAGCCAGTTTGTCAAATTTCAAACTCATTTGCATGTCAAATTTATAAATGAATATTGAATAGATATGACCATGGTACATTCAAGCAGGCAAAATTATTACGACTGTCATTATTTATAATAAAAGCTTTATTTTTCAAAATTTTGCTTAGTTTGTTTTATCATGGGTTACCTACCAATCATTTTCCAGCAATTATACATTATTTATTGGTTTTGTGCAAATATTAGGGACTCTCTCATTATTTTCATTTTAATTTGAATTTTAATCTTTTTTATTTTCTTTTAATTTAATAATTATTATAATATAACTAAATATGTAATTGTATTAATATTATTTATTAATACCGACTTATACTAATACACGAATGTCTTTTCTTTAGACTTCCAGATAACCAAGACTAAGTTTTATACTCACACTTAAGTCATTTACTCAAACTACTACAAACTATCCTCCTACAGCTTACTTACTTAAAATCTTATACCGTAACAGTTTCAAATTGAGTTCTTATACTCAAACTACACACCGATTTCCGTTTATGTTTTGCTTAAACCGCATACTATTTTTTGAACTCTACAATACACTAAATTTATTAAGGAATTTATTTTCAATTACGAAATATGAATATTTTTATGGGATTTCCTAATGGTTTTCGGCCTTTACATTTCAATTACTTAAATACCCATTAAGAGTTCTAGCTAAATGATCAATAATTTCTTCTATAACAATTTAGTATTCCCAGGAAAACGTTTTTCCACTCATTGAATTTTCCATAAAATTTACATTTACATTTTCAGTGGCAAACTCTCTGGCAAACAAATAAATTGTGAAATGCCAACATTTGTTTAAGAATGTGGTAGGAGTACAAATGCCTCAAGTTATTTAAGCATTAGGCAAAAATTTAACAAAAAAAAAAACAAAAAAACGTAGAACAAATTAAGATTTAAAACAAGTTGTAATGGAAAAAGTTCCCTTTAATTTTGTTTAACATTCAACTTTTTAAAGATTTCAGATTGGCGCACAAAGAAAAACACAATATTTATAATGCATTTATATTCGTACAGACTCATTTTACTTTCTCATGTTTCTTTGCAGGAGTAATTGATGTTTTGTAAGGACAAATTCACTGGCAAATAAACAGGTGGAGTAAATAAGAAAGCAGCGCTCCAATAAAGTCATCACAATTTATGCTCAACCGCAAACTAAAAAATAAAATAACTGAAAAAAAAAAACAAAAACAACCACAAAATAAACCTTAAATCCTTCTTATTACATTTTCTGAGGTAAAAAGCTTGATTTAAAAGGACGAACGCAACAAACAATTTATAAAATATAAAAACAAATTCCAATTGTGTCAGTATTTTGTTACTTAATGTTGTGTGACTTATAGAAAAGTTTACTGGTGCTGTTCGCTTCTACTGAATATAAAACAAAGTCTCCAACTGCTTAAAAGGAATTTAAAAAAAAAAAAAACATAAAAAAAGTAATGAAAAAAAATCCCAAAATATAAGTTTTGTGGAAACCTTAATGAAAACATCATTCTAAATTCAAAACACCTGCTACAGCAAAAGCCATAAACAGCAAAAGGATTTACTAGTGTTATAAAATTTTATTAATTTAAAAAATTCAGCTTTAGGCTGCCACATCTTAAACAGCAATAATTCAAATTTATAAAACTGCTGAAACCATTACTCTAAGTGAAAAGTGTTAAAAACATTTAAATCTGTTCTGAAGCAGCTGTTTGGTGTCAATAGAATTGCCATCATCTCAAAATGCAGACAAACGTACAAATTGATTCTAAGAATATTCGCAATACTGATGATAATTTCCGGTCCCGCGGTCACCACATCACCATAGAGGTAAGTTTTAGCATTTAAGGCTCTTACACTCTTAGAAAGTAAAAAGACAAATCAACAATTTGGTTGATGCATGGCTGTATCATCCTTATTTGTTTGGTCCTTTATAACTTGTATATTAACTCTAGAACGTTACAGTATGGCGCCTCAATTGTATTTCGTGTCTATTTGAACTCGTACGTTACGGCATTTATAACAATTAAGTCGTTGTCCGTTCTCATGCTAGATTCTGAAAGATTAAATACATTTTTTTCCGTTTGTTTCTTTGTATTCAGCTCGTAATAGTGGCTGCCAAATGAAATTGTTGCCGCTGTTAGAATTTCAATGTATTTTTTGTTTGTTTTGTTACATGTTGTTTTCGGCCTTTTCCATTAAGGTCCTTATTTTTGTGTTTTTTTCTTTCTTTCTTTTTTAAGTGGAGGTATGTACTGCAAATATTGTTTTATTTTTGTCTGTTTGTGCGTGCATCTATATTTGCTGCTTTAGAAACATTAGCTTTATTTGCAGTTTCATTTAAGGGCTGGTTAAAATGAAAAGTTTTCAGCAAAAATTGAAAATTTACATATTTAAATGATCAACTCTTTCAGTTTGTCATATTACACACATATAAACAACTTTTACTCGGAGAGTCTTGCACTCAGAGCTCTAAGTAGACAAACTAGTCCATACATGCATGTAAAGACTAGACCAAAACTACTCCAAATATATGAAAAAAAGGTGGTCGATTTAACATTGCGATGTCCTAGGATTGGACCATATAACCCATCGGAGTAGTCCCAAAACTACTCCATGCTTCTACTCCATGGAGTACACAAGAGGGTTAGTTTTAACCAAAAACAACTCAATATGCAATCGTGTTAACCATGAAACCATGTCGTTTAACTACAAACTCTTGCTTAACTATGACATGGTCCATGACTGCATTACATTGGACCATGTTGTTAGTAGTCCATTTCATCTAAAATGGATCACGTAGACCAATATTATTTGCAGGGAACGTCTACACCAACACATTCTTAGACTCGTAAAACCATCTTAAACACGGACAACGGACTACCATCGCACAGTGGCTCAGAACCGTTTTTCATCGCCCAAAAATCTGTAACTTTTGAACCGATGGAGATATTCTAGTAATTTTTTTCTTGTTAAGAGAAAACTTATTGGTTCAAAGTTGAACTTTTGATTTTTTGTATCATTTTTTTTTTAAAGAGAAGTAACACTCAGGCAATTAATATGCCTATATATAATTGCGTTACTTTCTTTGGAAAGGGGATAGGTTGGAGAAGTAAAGGTGGCGAAAGAAGAAAGCTTTTTATATCACAACTCTGCAATTGCGCATTACGTTTGTTTTTAGGGCAGAATTGCAGCGCCTCTGGTGGTGAGTAGGCGCATTAATGTTAAAGCTTGATTTTGTAGCTTTTATTTAATTATTTTACTTCGGTGGCGTTTGAATGCTATACAAACGAATGAGGGCGCTGTGAAACTGATGTTGTTTGAGTGGCAGCGGCTGGGAATCGAACCCGGGCTACAAATACCAACTCATGCTTAATGATCAAGTGCGCGATTTTTGTTTTGTTGAATCTGATTTTATTATACAATTTTTTTTTTAATAATACCCAGGAACATTTTATGAACAGGTATCCACTTTATCAAGTCTACAATAGGTTTCATTAGAACCGGTTCCAATTGAACCGAAAGAAAAATAGTTATAAATTCCCTAAAAATCCTAAAAATTTTGATAATTATATACTATATGTGATATGAAATTCCTAGCACAACTTACATGAGGCATGGTGTACATACACATACATATTTGAGTCTTATGAACAGGTAAAATAATTTGAGTAATTTCATTCAAATAAAAAAAAAATGTTCTACAGGCGGGTCCAGGCTAGTGCAAAAGTATATATGGGGTTAAGGAGGACACTTTCAGCCTTCTACTGATAGTAAAATTTGTTCAATCCGTTTTGATCTTCAAAAGTTCTATTCTTTTGAAATTGCATTTTGACTAAAATTTTGTACCTTAGCAAACATTTAATAACACTCTAGGTATAAAGGATACAGTGATATGGCATAGTGTTTCTTAACGACTACTATCATTGCCAATATTATAAAAAATTTCAACTCATTATCGATAATACTTTGCAAGATATGACAATTTCCTTCTGATCAAATTTGCAAAAATTTACATTTTTTCGAAAATAATGTAAAATATTTGTTTTTAACTGCATATACCACGTCCCAAATTGCCAATATTTTGACCTAATTTTTTTTAGCTACCTTAGCTTTAACGTGTTTGCTATTTTGCTACAATTTTGGAAATCGGTGACAACAAAAAATTCCAGCCACCGTGCGTCGTATTCTGTGACAACCGTATTAAACGCAGACTACCGTCTTATACTCAGGTTACCGTCTAATAGTGAGACTACTGTCTTACACGCTTATATTCATAACAGCTGTTTTAAATTCAGATAATTGACTTGTATCCAGACCTGTTTTTAACTCTGCCTTAAACTCAAAAAAACTCCCATTAAAATATGTCTTATGTTTGACATACGGCCCAATCATGAATAAAAAATCCGCGGGAGTTTTTTCCCTTTTTATTTTTTTAACATTGAATTTGAATAGGAAAAATGGGAAAAGAGAAAAAACTCAGGCTAAATTTTTATTCATGATTGGGCTGATTAACTATGCTGAGCTTGTAAACATTGATATTCTTGAGTATTACTCAATTGCTTAGAATTTTCATGATTCCAAAGTCATTGAATTATATTCTGCATGCATGAACAATGGTGGCTGTTCTTCATTGTTATACTCTCTAGGATGTCTAAGAATTTCAGGCTGTCGGCCATTTAGAATACGTGCACACATGTATTTTATTTATTTGTTAGAATTTGATATATATATTGCTGCATAGTTTGTGGCTGCTTTTAGTTTTGTTGTTAAAATCATAAAATAAAATCCATTTGAGTGTGTGTGTGGACATACTGTATAATCACATCGCATGGAAAAATTCCATATTGCTCATTTTATTTATACATTTTAATGCACTCATGCTCAAGTCCTACTACGGTCTCGTCTGTCATTATGAGCGGCTGCTGGTGCTGTGCCTAGAATTAATTTAGTTTACCAGCATTCTTCTGTTAGTTACTGGCTTTTATTTCGAGTTTGTCGCAAATGGTCGGACTGTGTCTGTTGGGCAGTTATAAAGTAGTAAAAAAGGTGTTGTGGCGCTTTAATTTGATTCCCTGTATTACAGTTTGCTGTTATTGCTACTGGATTTTGTTTATTCTTTCGTTCGTTTTATTTCGCTCCTAACTAGACACTGTCATTTGTGTTGTAGTTTTTGCAAGCTTTTCTAGGATTTTTTGCTTTTATTGTTTTTTCTGGTTTCTGCTTTGATTTGTTGCTGCTGGTTTTGCTGTGTCGCATGACTTAAAGTCATGTTAAAGTGTCATCATAAAATTTCATTTATGTTTTCATTTGGCCCGTCTCGTCGGTCGGTTGGTGGTATGTTATGCAAACGATTTAATGTTTGAGCAATAAAACCAAAATAAGTAAATGGAGATGTAATATAATTCTAGGCGCAATCTAAGATCTTATTTTAAGACGACTTACACATTTTAAAGCCTTAAGATATCAATATATATATTTTTATGATTATCTAAACAATAATAATACAAGCCATAATAAATAATACTATGTCATGCTATGTTTCTTCAAACAGTTTCCTATTTCATGTTGAGCAACGTTTTAAAAAAACTAACATCTGATCTTTTAGTCATGGCCAGAGGGCCTGTCTTTTGATTGACAATAATTTGATATATTTACTGTATTGTTACATGCTTATTTACTAAACATTTTCTTCTTATTATATTTAATATTCCACACCTAGGGCGATTCGCTAAAATGATGGTGTTATGTATTATAAAATAATATGATGTAGAATAAAAATAGGATTTTCCTAAATAAAACAACACATATGTTTAATATGCCTCAAAGACACATTTCATCATAATTTTGTAAATGCTTTCAACATGATAAACATAACTACTCGTAAATGCTGAATTAAACTTTGAATTTTTATTAATTTTTCTCTTTCGTTCTGTGTGTATTTTACCACTGAGACTTAAGGCGTGTGCTTTTGCATTTTTGCCTTACAACAAGTGTAGTTATGTAGTGTTTCTAGTCTAACATCTAACATGTAACTTTACTACATTAATACTAATACTAGTGACTTACGGGCAGACTAATAGCCATATTTTGTATTAAATAAGTTTGTTGTTTTCTATCCTCACTACTAAAGTATTTAAAAAGATTATGTTAATAAAATATATTCGGATTCGTCTAATATGCGTATTAATTAATAACCTTGTGCGAACTGAAGTTGTTCTATACTCAGCCAAAATCTTATTTCACTAAGACTACAGATGGTGGTGTTTTTGGGAATCGGATTTTAGTGTCTTCCTATTTAAACTGAGACTATTGACTAATATACTAAACTTTATATTCAGGCTAGTCATACTGACTAACAACTCAGACTACTGCTTACACTCAAAGTAAATTTTTACACTGACACAACCGATTCCAAAATTACAATAATCTTTTACTGCTCAGAACTACTGCAGAACTACAGAACTCAGAACTCAGAACTACTGCCCTTAACTCGGCCCTAAAGTCTCGTATTTAGACTAACTAATACCTTGTATATAAATCAAATTCTTATTATAGCAAAGTCACATAGTTAAACTACTGTCTTATAGTCAGACTACCGTCCCATGTTCAGTCTTTACAATCACACTACCCCTAATTTAGACTAAAATCTTATGCTATGAAGTTTCAGACTTCTTTCTTGTACAAATCTTATAAAAAATCACATATTTAAGATATTTATATTATAATGACTTTAAATTTTCATTTAAATTGTTTGCGCCTTTAAGCTTTACTAGTACTTTTTAAAATTATGTTCAACCAATATTTGCTGGGTTATAACAAAGCTTTTGTTTGCAGATATCACTAAACACTTGAGCTTATTCTCTTATATATTTCAATATAATTAAAACTTTTTTTATTTCTCTCATTCGTGTAAAGAGTACTTAATAATAAGCATATACTCTTGAAAACAATTTCTAACACAACGTAAGCTTTTTAGGTACACAGCAAGCTCTCAACAGCAACAGGTAAGCTTTAAGTAACTAACAGCTGTTTGATATGATAAGCTTTTTAAGAATAAATACTTACAATTCATTCATTCTTCTTAGTATACATACACTGTGAAAGCTTTAAAGTGGTAGTTTTTTGTAAGAAACTGTGTGAGTAAGTGAAAATACCGCTAAATTGAACATATGTTAAGATAGAAAAAAGCTTAATTGTAGATGCAATACATTTGTGTTGTTGTTGTAAAAGGTTATTAATATATTTTAGTTTGCAAAGCTTTTTGCGGTATATAAATCCTCTGAGTTTTGTGATAAAGCTTTTCTTAAGAATTTTCTCAATGACTGTCTGAATGATAGTGTTTTGTTTTATTTTTTGAACAATTTATCCTTGTAGTAGTGAATGTCATTGTTAACTTTACTACAACAATTAAATCGAAAAGCTTTTTTTGAGTGTATGCGTGTGTAAGCATAGGTTAGGTATTTATTACTGGCCGTATGATTTCAGTTTAGTCGCAAACAACATTTTGGCGCGTGTTGACATGCTCAGGCAACAAAATAAATTTCGCTTATTTTTTACGTTGATTTTTTCCCTTCATATAATAAATAAACTAAATTTCTCTCTATACACACATTTAAGTTAAACAAATTTAGTTTTATAATTGATAAACGTTAAACAACTGTTCAAGAATTTATGCAACTTTGTAAAAAATTTATGGAGATTGTAAAAAAAAGAAACAAAACAAAAGAAAATGATGAGTTAAAATTTTAAATGTAGTTTTAAATTTGTTATAAATTTAAGTTGCTGATTTAAGTTTAACTGCTGAGCTGCTATTAAAGGCCGTTAACATGCATCATTATTTCCGTTTCCGCTTCGTTTGACGGTATGAGTGCAGTTGTCAACATCGTTTGTTGTTTGCACCGTTAACCACACAATTACTAATCAGTTATTGCCGCCGTTTATAGTGCCGTTTATAAGAGAAGTTTATCAAGTTTTTTTTTTATTGTACAAATTTCAAAATTATTTACAAGAAAATATCAGGCAAGTATAACAACAACAACAACAACAAAGAAAGTGCCATGTTATCAGTTTCCGAATGTGTTTATGTGTGTGTGTTATACTAAGTGTCAAAGTTTGGGTTTTTGTAATGTATAGCTGACTGTATGTGTGTATCGTTTGTTTGTATGTATTTACATTGTCAACCATTTATAACAACAAAACAACAACAACAATATATGCTTATAAAAAACAAACCAGCAACGTCATTATTCTTGTCACACCAACAACAAACAACTAAAGAAACGACTGTGACAACAGTGTAAAAAAGGAATTGTGTATAAATTTCTTTCTGGCAACCTCTATTGTCTTCTCCTACAAATCATTTTGTTTAAGGACACACTTACTCACCTTCACACACACACACAGCCTCACACATACACAGCGACATTCACATTCACCCGCTGGAGAACACGCATTAAAATTATCCCTAAAAGCAGGCAACAACATATCGCTGGGAATTTGGGTTTGGTTTTACTTTTGTGGAGTGGTGTAATGTTGTGTATTTTAACGGAAATAGAAATTTAACAGTATATTGCCGCTGTATTGTTTGCTGTATTATTCAAGCTAAGTTCTTTTTTTTTTTTTTTTTTTTTTTTGCAATTTACTTAGCAAAACATTTAGTAAGAAATAAATTTTGTAAACTAAAAAGAAAACAGTGTATTTAATAACAAAAATAAAATACAATAATTGTGTGTGCGTGTGTAGTTGTTCACTGAATTTCCTTTTTCTTCTTCATTGTTAATACATGGTTATTTGTTAATTGTTGTTATAATCATCATTATAATAATTGTTGTTGTTATCGCTATTGGTGTTATTAACATACATTTAAATACATACAATATCCTTAAATATGGATAAAAGGAAATATCGAATATAAAGTTGTCGCTAACATTTGTATTTATAATTAAAGGCATGAATGGAAAAGTTTTGTTTCTTCTTTGTGCATAAAATTTCAAAGCAAAACAAACAAACCAACAACAACTGTTGAATGGGCAAAATGTATAATTAAAATAAAACAAAAGTAAATAAAACAAATTCTAAATGAAAACCAAACCCAAACAAACAGCTCTCTAATGTAAAGTCCCTCCTCCAACACTTGATTAAATTGAAAAAGTAAATTTAAGAAACTAAATACACAAAAATATATAAATAACAAATAAATGGCTTCGTTGGAACATTTTTGGTTTAATTAAAAAAAAAATACAAACTACATAATATGTGAGTAGTGAATATAAAAAATAAGCTAAATAACATAAAAAATAACAACAAATTCATGTTTTTGGCAAAAAAAAAAAAAAAATATTTTTTAAAATGTTAAAAAGTTTCATAACAACAAAACAATTTTTGAAAAATTTATAGAATTTTAAAAATATAAAATATAGAAAGAAATTCTTAAATATAAAAAGTTATTTATTTATCAAAAATAATACAAATACAAAAAAAAACAACAAATTTAATACATAAAATAATAGAAAAATAGAACCAAAATCTAAAAAATATACATACATACATACATACATACAAGAAATTTCTACAAAAAAAAAAAAAATCAACACAATCTCAACAAATTCAAAAAGTGTTACCAATAATTAAAATAAAAGAAGTTTAAATTAAGATTAAAAATATAACCAATCAACACATAACTATATTATAAAAAAAAAAGAATAACAATTTTGTACAAATTTATTTATACAAACCCAAACAATTCCCTTAATGTTTTGTATAGTAATTGTTGTAGTAAAATAATATAAATATAAATTTGTTATTAATGTGAAATAAATGTGTTAAATGTTTTTTGAGTGTGTTCCTTTTAACAAAAGATATTTCGCTGTATATCGTCAACTGGTCGTAATCTTTAATCACAATACAAATTTACTTACTTGGAATACGTTTTACTACACAACCAGATTTCTTAAACATAAACGGATTGACAAGAACTATAGAATAAACGGTAATTCATTAGATATTATTTATTTATATTTACATAAAGTTGTTAATATTTTATTACTATCAAAGGAAATTATAAATTAGTAGTTCTGGTGAATATATAATTAAAGACAGTTGAATTAAGTGCAACAGAATAAAATCAATTATTCGAATTTAATTTGAATTTAATTTTCTCTCCTATATTTACATTAAAAATTACCATCTATTAAATTCACTATGAGTTGTTATACCCTACACCACCATAGTGGGGAGGGTATATTGGATTTGTGCTGAAGTTTATAACGCCCAGAAATATTGGTCCAATACCCACCTTTAAGTATACCGATCGACTCAGAATCACTTTCTGAGTCGATTTAACGATGTCCGTCCGTCTGTCTGGCTGGCTGGCTGGCTGTCCATGTAAAGCTTGTGCGCAGAGTACAAGTCGCAATTTTGAAGATATTTCGAAACATTTTTTTTCGTTCCAAAGATGGATGAGATTGCAACTGGTGGAAATCAGTCCATTATTTCACCTGGCCGTCATACAAATGTCTTCCCGAAATTGGGGTCTACCGATCATAAATCTTTGAATTATGCAAGTATGCAAACAAATTTCATCACAAATGAGTGGTAAATGAAGCCAAATCACGTCTACATATTTTGCGCAGATCGGTCAATAATTACTCGTAGAACCCATAAAAGGCCCACTTCTGAAATTCACTATAACGATCATAAATTTCTTAAAAATGTTGGTATCCAAATAAAATTTGACACAAATAAGTTTCTTATATACAGATATAATGACTCCTAATTTTATAATGGTCGGTCCATAATTAGTCGATACTCCCATATAAGACCCTCTCCGTAATTCAATTTAAACTCCATAAATTTTTTAAAAGTATTTATATCGAGATAAAGTTTAACACATATAATATTTATATTCTCAGACATCATGACACTAAATTTTTGGATGATCGCTCCATAATAGGTTATATATCCCATATAACGCCCATTTCTGAAAAGCTGTTTTATTTAATAACAGATTTATTAATACGACATGATAAAGTTAGAATTAATAACCGGAATAGTATTACAGAACAGAGGATATATAAGTCGGTAACATATATACCAAAATTTTCAGAAAGATTAGAAAAATCAAATATATATGATAACAAAATATACAAAATAGCTCATAAATCTTTCAACACAGTAGGTAAACTATTTACTAATATGAAGGATAAAATAAAGAGAATGGATATGTCAAATATTGTTTATAAAATACCATGTAAGGGGAATGATAGTGGACAGTGTAATAAAGTTTATATAGGTACAACAAAGAACAAACTAAAGACTAGGATAGCAGGACATAAATCAGATCAAAGATATAGAAATATATCACAAAAGACAGCTTTATCAACTCATTGTGCTAATCTTAACCATTATCCAGATTTTGAAAATACAATGGTTTTAAACACAGAAAATAATTATAAACGTAGATTTATGTTAGAAATGTTACAAATTATAAAGGTTCCGACAATTTCGAGAATTAATTTTAAGTCAGACACTGATAATATAGCACAAAATTATAGACACTTAATTTATAAGAATAGAAACGGAAGTTAAAAAATAATTTATTTATATATAGATCAAGTTTAATTTGAAAAATATTTCTTTGTTTTTTGAATTTAAAAATTTTTTAATTTGTCAATTATTATTAAATTTGTTAAATTAAGAAAAAAACCCTGACGAAGGCACTCAAGGAAGTGCCGAAATATTGGTTTTAAATAAAAGATAAAAAGTTTTTTATATTTAAAAAAAGACCTCAAGCTCGAAAAATTAGTAATAATTAAAAACTAAGATATTCATGAAAGACTTTTTTTTTGTAAATCAAGACAAAAAAGTGTTATTTAAAGTTTTCTGCGGCAACAAAAATTGTTTAAACTGAAATAGAAAAATTATTTACAAATATATTTTAATAAAATTTTACATTTATATCAATATTTTGTGTAAAATACGAATATTCAAACAAAATTTAAAACTTTTTAAAGAAAATTTCCAAAAAATTTTAGATTTTTTGGCCATATTGTCTATAACATCCTATCCACCCGTCCTAACATCTATCGAACTCCTTGCAGAATAATTAAGAACATATTGTGCCATTAAAAGTCGGTTTTTACTTTTGAATATCGACTGTGCGTCTTTAAAACATTTGCCCTAAATTGGAATTTTTCATAAAAAATTACTATATTTTGAATGACTTTTGTCCGTTAGGTAACAACATTTTTTTTATTTGTTTCTCTTATCACATATTTCCTTTAAAGTTGTCTTTCCGACAAATATAAATACGTTATGTCTTCTTAGAAATTTCTTAAATAATCGAAAAATAAAAAAAGTTCATTTTTATGCAAGAGAAAAAAAATGCCAAACATTTTTAAAATTTGTTAACATTAATCCACCAAAAAATATTTTAAAAAAATCGGGAAATGTTTGGATCAGCTATTAACAAAAAATCAGACTAGTTTAAAATGTAATTTTCGTATGTGAATATCTTGTAAACTAAAGGGTGATTTTTTAGCTATTATCTTTTTGGCTACACTGGTTTAAACACTGGTTTAAACGCACGTTTCGTGTTTTGTTTCACTGTCACATATCTTCAGTTTGGTCTCTAATTTAACCATGAATCGTCTTGCAAATTATTGAATTTTATTATTCATTGGAAAAAAACAATCACATCGTTTTTATAGAATTTTATTTGTCAGCATTTTATTTCATATGTATAGTAGATGCATATGTATGTATGAATATGTAAGTAATATGGTGCGTATGATTAATGTTTATTAATTGGATTTATTTTCATGTTGCTCATACGTCCTGGTTTTTTGTTTTGGAAAAAGTTTAAAATATTTATTTATTAATCCTATTTAGCGGAAAAGCTCTTGAAGTTGGCTGAACAATTGGAAATGTAAATACCTATTTGAGTCGAAACAAAATCGCTTTCATTTTGTACCCAGAATAATTTAATATACGATATGAAAAGAAATGGAATGAAATGAAATACAACAAGAGAATTAGGATTTTTTCTAATTATTTATTATATTACTTGGACAGAGGATTTCTTAGCAGCATGTATGAAGAATGAAGTGAACAAGTGAACGGTTGGTTTATATCTAGCCAAAAATAAGTATTTACGATCTGTTTAACGTAAACTGCAACACATAGATATGTAGCTTTCTAAATTTATAGACAAGTACATTAAGGAAAATTGGAGTTGTAGAGAAACTAATGCGAATCGCTAAGTGTTGTGTTGGCGTAAATAAATTCTTGATTTAGTTTTGTGAAAAAATTAGCAAAACCACTCATTTACTAATTTATTATTGAAGATTCTTATAAATATTAGAATTGTTTAAAATGTGGTTAATCAATAAAACCAAAATAAATTTGAAAATTCAAATCGATACCAGACTGAGGGACTGGTTTATGCAATACAAATAATCGTATGGTGGGGAAGAAACGGAGACTATGACAAATCTTCTAGGTTTAGATGTTCAGTCAAAAACAAAAGCTAAGGTTATACTGAAGAATTAGTTCGAGTTCAATATTAAAAATTCAGGTTCATCCACAGATATAGTAAATATGGTTTAATGTCTAAAAAAGGATCTCACATGACTGCCCGAAGAGCTATCAACAGACCCACTTGGTTGAAGTGATTTAATTAGCTTAAAATAGTCAATCGATACTAATAATTATTAAATAGGAGATAATTTGATTTGTTCTACCCCTTTTATGTGCAAATGAAACCACCATCAGCATTTAGTAGCATGGACATCACTAACAACTGGCGCTTGATTATTGGTGATAAAAATCTAGTTCAATTTAATTAAACATTAAAATCGAACGCAATAAAACCATTTCTGTTTGGCAATAACATTAGCGTAAATTAATTAAAGAAACGCTAATAAAAGAAACATCAAGTTGAAAAATTTATATTGATAATAAAAAAAAGTGAAAAAAAGAAACACTTAATGAAACTAAAATTATATGGTCGTTTAATGCTCTTGTGGCGTTAAAAGTGGAAACAAGACAGAAACAACAAAATGGCATTGAAAAATATTATGTTAAATTCTACCTGCCAGCCACGAATATTAAATCCAGCTGAATGTTAAGCTGTCACAAGAAAATACGAATTCTATGTTTCTCAAACAGAAATCAAAAACCTTATTTTGCTTGCACAATTGGAAATAGAAGTTTGTCTGTGGCTTGTTTTTTATAGTGCTGGCTAATGACACTGTGTTTAAAAATAATGAAATCAACACTTATTCTCTCTAGTATCTTGTCTTGTTATATGAAAACTGAAACTAATGTTTGACAAAAACTCAGCGGACAGATTTTTCTTGGTAACACACTGTAATCCATGTTTTCAGTATTATCCAAAATTCTGAAAAAACACATTCAGTTGGTGTGTATCATTTCAAGGTCTTTGAGGCAACGAAAATGATGCAATGTTACAACTTCTTCTTTCGGTGAATTTACGCATGGTTTTTTCTTTTTATGTAATAATACACTAAGGGAAAAAATTCAAATTTAAAGTAAAACAGTGTATGCTATTGTTGTTTTTAAATTGAACCTTGTAACAAATACAACAACGCTATCTTTTATAAACGTTAAACTATTTATACTAATATGGAAATTTCTAAGAATGCAATATTCGTCCGCCTTTGAAATGAAAAAAAGAGATATCTTAACAATTTTGTTTGCATTATTCGATAGCATTAAGTTTACAACGCATGAGAAAAATAACCAGTTGATCCAGAACGCGACAAAAAACAGTACATACTCGTTTTTTTTTTCATCTACAAAATTGTAAAAATCTGGATCGCGATTTTCTTTAAACTAAAATGGAGTAAAGTGGTTTTGTGTGGTTAGGGTGCCTCGATAGACTACGATATAGTGTCAGTCAGAGGGTTGCGGGTTCGTTTCCCGCCAAAGATTCGCAGTTTGTGTTTGTTAATTATATATATAAAAAAAAAGTTGTCCTGATGAAGTATTTCTATTTTTCTTACCTGATTAGCAGGTGACACATTTTTCCACACCATCTTTAATAAGGATTAGTTGAACTAATTTCAACACAGGATGCAAATGCACTTATTGCTTTAACATAATTTTTTTTCGTATTTCATTGTCTTTAGCTTTATTTTTGTTATTTTTTTCCCAATGCTTGCTTGCAGTTATAAGGCTCAAACTTTCCTTTTTTAGCATTTGTTTTTTTTTTTTTTTATTTCTGACGGGCACTTTTTTCTGCCTGATACCATATTTTTCAAGTTTTTCTTGCAGCAGCTTGTTGTTTGTAATGGCGATTTCGATATCTCTTCATGGCGTCTTACCAGGTTATATCACATTGTTGCTTCCATTATTATTTCAGCGCGCGTTTTATCCATATACATAAATATACATATTCAAATAAAAATAGTTGTTTTGGAAAAATATGCATTTAAGGTAGCAAACGCGACACTCTTGGAAAATCAAAACTAAATGTTTATTAATTCATTTAGTAAAATTTGCATCTATTTGATTCACAGAGTACTGATAAAAACAATGCTTGTGGTAGCTGAACGCGCCATTAGAACATGAATAATAATGCCATCATGGAATCAACAAATGTTAGAAAACTTATCTTTACAATTTCTATTAAATACATAAGCAGCACAAAACTGAAACAGACTTGAATGAAACAATGGGAAATATAAGTTTAATTTCCCTTCGAAGGGTAACAAGGTTAAGAGTGTTTCAAGTAATAAGTAAGTAAAACCAAAACGCAAACAATAAATGAAACAATAAGAAAACCTTGTGTCTGCAGCCACCAGAGAGGGAAACAAGAAGACATACTCCATGACAACATCATCATACAATTGCAGTATTGTTGGGAGACTGCAGTACAATTCATAATGAATAATGCAACAATTGTTGGCAGCCTTTTTAAATACTTAATGAGAATACACAATAAACAGACTGAGACAAAACGTAACAACGTAGTAAAACCAACCAGAATTGAGAATTTTAGTATATTTTTTCGCAGTGGAGCAAATCATTACTATGAATGACAAACTCCTTAAGGGTATTCTAGCAGTCCATTCGGTACTAGTGCTTCTTTGATTGCGCTCTACTTCTTGTGTTCTTTTTTCGGATTAGTGTTGCCTAGTAGTCGTCATTATGATAATTTATAATTTACCTTTTTTTTTTTTATTTATTTTTTGTTTGTTTTAATTTTTATAGCTTCCAGCTAAATCTATTCAAGAGATATTATTAAAATTATGTATTTATATTTTGTATTTAAAAAAAAAACAACATTTTATTTTTATTATAAAATGCCCGAGGAAACTTAAAAACAACAAAATATCTTTAGAAATTGTATTTTACTTCATCTTCATATTTTTGCGCTTCAAATTTAAATATAAGAAAAGTCAATAGTGGTGAATAGCAAGACGAAGGGGAGGTGAAGGTGTAGGAGATTTTGAAGTAACTATTAGTATAAAATAATAAAAAAAAATGCCAAAGTAATGGAACTTGTAAGACAGGAAGAGTGAGTACACAACAACAACACAGTTTTTTTTATACTTAAATTTTATTTATTTTTTTTAATTGAAGTAAGATAAAAGAAACCAAGCTGAAAGAATTGCGTTGGTTGTTGTCAGCAGTAAAGAACAAAGTGTTTTTAAATTTATATATCCAGAATACTTAGATTTACAACCAGCCGTATTTTGCCAGTACTTTTCTCTCATACGACTCGTCTTAATTCATGTAAACTGCAGTAAATTGATTCTTTACTTTCTCTATGTAAATGAATTACTGATCCTGTAACATCTCTTTGACTATTTGTAATGATTTTTGTGTTAATTTACGTTAAGTTGTTATGGAACACAGCAGGACTCAGTTACCATGAATTTTGTTCACTTTACATCCCAAGAACTACAAGATACATTAAGCTGAAAATATACACATACATGCAGTGTTAAAGAGAATGAGTGAGAGAAGGAAACGGAAGTAGTGTGGAATATTAAAAACATGCGGTTGCCATATGCTACATACACCTAGTTTTTTATAATATGTTTTATACTTTTTTGCATTTTACATTTTGCGGCCTCCTTTCTCATGCATTCTCTTACTGCCTCTCTCGGGTTTCCTGTTTCTTTACTATTTACTTGCAATTGCTTGTTAACTTATAAAATGATGTGTTTTATGTACGTTTTTATTATTTTTATTATTAGTTCTTCTTTTAGTTTTTTCTTTACTTCAGCATTATTTATGTCAAACGCCTGTCTGTATGCGTTTCAGAGTATATGTCTGTATGTCTAAAGAAAATGCAGTCAAGTCTTATTATCATTTATTAAGTTGATCATAAACATCTTGAGTTATAAGTTTATAAAAAAAATACTTTTTGAACTGGGTCAACACTTTGCGTAAAAATCAACTTTAATTTCAAGTTAGCTTAAGATTTAAATTTAAACAAAAAAAAAAAAGATCAGGTTTAGTTTATCACCCCTGTCGTGAATAAAAATTCCACATTAAATCTTTTCCCTTTTATTTTTTTAACATTGAATTTTAATAGGAAAAACGTGAAAAGGGAACAAATTTCATGTGGAATTTTTATTCACGATAGGGGTGTATATTAAAACAACATTTCGGAAATCTTAGCTGTGCAAGATAATATTAAAACTCTTGTTTGTTCCTGCTTGCAACTAACTACATCATCATACATTCAAAGGGAGGCTATGTGTTTGCTCCGCCTATTCTGTGTACAAATTGCAAAGACGTTGCAAAGTTTTATGAAAAATTCTAAAAACTAAAACATTATTTTTAGTGCATTTCCCGTTTACACTCATACTTTTACAAGTACATTTTTTCTAAATTTTCATGAGAATTGTTACCGCTTAGAATGCGGTCGACATTTATGGCTTCAACAAAGGAACACCAAAACGAACATTTCCTTTTGTAAATGTCTAATTGATTTTTTCGCTTTTCTTGCTTTTATTTATTTAGATTTAGTTTTTCTTTGTTCAGTTGTGTTTATCACTTGTGTGTGTGTGTGTGTTTAAATGCATCACAAGTTTAAGTATGACTGTTTAGTGCAAAATTAATATTCTACAAAGTGCAATTAAATTAAATGCATATTTTGGTAGAAGAAATAAAACAAATTATGTATAAAAGAAATTCATAAAAATACGAAAACTAAAATAAAATGTTAAGGAATATACACACATACAAGTACACACATACATAAGTATGTGTGTACTTGTGTATACTTATGTATGTACATATATTAATGTCATAATTTCATTGTTGGCTGAAAATACTTTCATTGCTTAAAATTCTCGTTATATTTCATTTATTTATTTATTTATTTAGGTCAATAGATTTTACATCCTTACTGATTAAATATAAATGACAAAAACAGTAATATACATAAATAATTAGTTCAACAATTAAGATATAAAGTAATGTTTTTCTTCAGTACGTCATTACTAGATATGTCCATAAGGTGATAGCATTTATTAAAGTTAACACATGCACGACGAAAAGAATCATTCTTAGCATATATACAGAACGGTAGTATTTTAATGCTAAGATGTCAAAATTGCGGGTTGGTCTAACAGGAACATTGAAGTTTAGTTGACTAAGCAGGAACTCCGAATCAACATCACCACAAATTATGCCCAGAACAAATAAAGCGTTCAGCATCAATCGTCGACTATTTAGAGTTGGCAATTTTATCAAAGCAAGTCTTTTTTGATACGGTGCACAGTGGCAGCGCCCCATACATTTCTTGAAAAAAAATAAAAAAAAAAAATAGAAGGAGTGGTGGTACAGCAATGAAATTTTGCAGAAACACTTCTCTGGGCTAAATTAAGAAATTTTGAAAAAAATCTTGGAAAACCGCCCACTGTCACACCCACCTCCCTTACAACTGCACTTGCCAAAATTTTTATTTTTGAACCTACGGACTTGAAATTCGGGACACTTCTTAATTGAGTTCTCCTTATGAAAAAAAAATTAAACATATTGGTGATGCCACGTCTACTTTAGATTTTACGCCGATTGAAAGTTGTAGATTTTAAGTGTAAATTTTTTCCCAGTCTACAATCATATGAAAATTTCATATATGTTAAAAAATGTTAATTTTTATGCAAAAGTTAAACATGTGTTGTCTGCATACAAAAGAAGAGAATAGTCCTAACAACCCACCGCGAAAAAATATTAGCCTTCAAATACATTGAAAATATCGCACAAATGCATGCCGCTTTTCTAGTCAAGGATGCCAAGTTAAAGTGTGTAACACCTAAGTCATTGAAACAAATTGATATAAAATACAGTTATGAACCCTTTTTAATGATTTTTAATGAAAAAAAAAAAAACAAAATGGTGTTGCCAATATTGAGACACCAAATGAGGTTATCTAACCTTTCAACATGATAAAAATCCAATATAATATACAATGTTTTAATTGAAAATGTAACAGGCGAAAAATTGTGCTAGTCTTTATTTATAATATTCACCGCTATCGTGAATAAAAATTCCACATACAATTTGTTCCCTTTTCACATTTTTCCTATTAAAATTCAATGTTAAAAAAATAAAAGGGAACAAATTTCATGTGGAATTTTTATTCACGGAAGGGGTGATTATTCAAGCACCGTATCTTTAACAATGGGATCTAGTTCTAAGGTAATTTTGTTCGAATGACGCCTTATGCTACTTATGTAAGGATCCGAAGTTATAAGAAGTCTGTTGAATACATCAGTATTTGTGGAAATTCGATCACACTTTCGCGAAAACATCAATCGATACTTCTTGTAATCTTTGTTTCTGGCTTCCTCGGCTTCCTCTGAAAGCATTTCTATTGATTATACGGCAACATACATTATATCCTTAACATGCATTAGTACTTTATGTACAGTAACAGGCATATAAAACCAACTATATTTTTGTACGAACAGTTTCGCAGTGTCCGACGCATATAATTTAAATTTCTCACTATCAATTTTTTCGCCGCATGTAATTATTTGTAAAATTATTCTGAATCGATCGATAAGTTCTTCACTGACGCCAGTAATAACCGCAACAATTTGTGGGTTTGAAAAAAAAGCATTGACGTGTTCCCGTCGTTAGAAGTTCCTGTACCGTGTTGCACTTATAAATCGTTTCAAGCTTTAATTCCCGAAAGCCTGAAAGTATACCCAATTTTTTGTCTTATTGACCATTTGTATGAAATATTGAAGTGATTTTTGAAATTAAAATCGATGTTTTTAGTATAATTTTTGATAAATTATACTAATTAATTTACTTTTCCAATTTTAATAATTTTTTTTTTTATAAAAAAGTAAGTGCTATACTAAAAACTAAAACAAAAGCCATAGCTATAAACTTACAAAACACAAAAAAAGTTCTTTATTTGGACAATAATTTTCAGCTAATTTCATTGAATAAATTTCCGTTGACTTCTGTTAGTTTTTTTAACTAAAAAATTTCACTTTTCATAGAAAAACCTTGTTGAATTTTTCTTATCCAAATATTTCTTTACAAAACCAAATCCTTAAAATTTTGAAATTGGAAAGTTGAAAAACCCCATTTTTTCCGCCCAAATGCCACTGTGCGGTGGCAAGACATAAGAATTTCAACCAAGACCACGGAGACAGAAAATTAAAAATTGTTTTTGTACCGATTCAATACTATTGCTATGAATTGAATAACAAGGATCCCAAACAATTGATCCATACTCAAGAATTGGTCGAACAAGAGAATTATATAAAAGTTGTGTAATATAAGAATCGCTTCATGCATCCAAGTACCCCATAGGCTATATTTATGTGATCGCGAAAATCAAGTCAATGATACAACAGTATGCCAAGATCCCATATGGTTTGAACTTTATTTAAAATAACAGTATCAATACAATAAGAAGTCTCAATCGGATTGTGTCTAAAAAATGACATGTGTTTGCATTTCTTAATATTTAACTCCAATAAGAAAAATTGCAAAAGTCGGCACTTAGTAAACTATGCCCATTTGTATCATTAAAAGAGTTAAAAAGTTTAACATCATCGGCATACATCAGTACTTTAGAATGCAAAACAACAGTAGGAAGATCATTGATGAATAGGGTGAACAAAATTGGACCCAGGTGGCTACCTTGAGGAACACCAGAATGTATTTGAATGATTTTTGATATAACATGCCCAAATTTGACTTGTTCAGTTCTTTGTGTTAGATAAGAGTTTAACCATTTTAAAGCTGAGAAACTAAAGCCCATAAGGGATAATTTGTGTAATAGAAGATTGTGGTTGTTAACTTTATCAAACGCCTTACTAAAATCCGTGTATATCACATCGGTTTGCATTTTATTTGTAAAACCTTCATTGACGATAGTGGTGAGTTCCAAAACATTAGTTGTAGTTGAGCGGAACTTACGAAACCCATGTTGACATGGCGATAGAAGGGAAGATAGAAGGGAATAGATCTGTTTAAGTGTACAAACTGAAATATTTTTAAACCTGACCCTTCTTAGCAGACGAACACAGTTGTCTTGTTTCATTAGTTTATAGAAATTTCCTCTCCACTCCACTCTGCTCTACATTTGTCTTTATTTAGACTTTATGTAGATTTATTATTATTTATGTATTTATGTGTGCAAGTCTTGTTAATTTTAAAAAATAAGTATATCAACGAAATGCCAGTGGGAGTTGGTTATTATTGGTTGAAATGTGTTTTTTACTTTGAAATTATTTTAAGTAAAATGTCTTTAATGTTTGATTTTCTTAATTTTGATTCTATTGGCCACAAAAGCTTTTTTGCCGCATTTAAATATAAAAATATTTACCCAAGATTTCGTGCGCATTCATTCTCCTTCAAATCGTTTAAATCGCGGCCATCAAGAAGGAGCAAAAACGTAGACGAATACAAATTGTAAACAATTTAAACTGCTGTGGCACCGTTTTTTTTTTGCACCGCTTTGAACATGAATTCTTTTTTCAGTCTGCTGGTTAAATCGTACGCTTGTCTGCCTGCTGTGCATGCCAGCAGTTGCAGAAGCTAATTTAGTTTTTGATTTATTCATCAGTCAGGCTTTTAGTAATTTTATGTTTTTGCTAAGAAAGTCAAATGAGAAAGGATGTTATGTTTTGTAGTCTAATAAGATGAAGATCAAGTTGTTCTTTGGCATCATTAGTGGCAGCAACAGCCAGCAGCTGGCTTAGTTGTGATTGTGTATTTCGTTTATTGGTGCTGTTGTTGTTGGTAAAAGTAAAATAATTAAAATATTGGAAGTCTTAGGATGAAATTTATATCCAAATGCATTTACTACCAATATAATTTATTAATGAAGATAATGAAGATAATTAAGTAGGCAAGTAATTTACATGAGCTTCTATCTATATAGAAAAAATTATTTAAAAACTAGATAAATTAAATTTATTTTAATTTATTTTTTGTAGTTTAGTTTATTAATCGGACAATTAAAGAACTTGAGAGTTACGTAGATTTTATTGTAGTGTGTAGCGGGTATTAAATCATTACTGTGTCTATATGTCTATAAGATGCTATTGAATTTTACGCATAGAAATTTTATGAACTTGAAAACTGTTTTAGTTCCTAATTACTAGGGCAAGGAATCTTATGCACTAAAAAATCGAAAATATGCGCTTAAAGCATGCACTTCAAATTAAAAAATAAGCACTAAAAACACTGAAAATATGCTTTTAAAAATATTTTTTCAATACTTTATAAAAAAAAAAATATTGCAAGTAATTTAACAAACAAGGCTGAAAACAATTTATTTAATACATACATACATACATATACATATAAAACTAGTATAAACAAAAACAAAACCATAAATTCGAAAAAAATAAGTTGAATTGAAACTAACTAAAATTATAGCAATTAAGTATATGTATATGGGTCAATTTCAAAAAAAAAAAAAAAAACGCAATTTTTGTGTCCCCGCACTTTACACTACTATTTAGATAAAAAAACAAAAATGTGAGAGTGATCAGCGAGGAATATGTAACAGAAAAAAAAAAACAATTTGTATATTTAATTTGAAGTAAAACTTCGAATAAAAATTTTTTAAAAATTTTCAAATACTCGCAAGAGGAATAATTCTCATTTAAAAAAACGTAATTCTCAAATTTGTATGAGTGTTGTTTTGTTTATTCTGAGTGGTGTTTTGTTTCTCCCTCTGACTGCTTCCTTACAAAAGCATGTGTCCCCCGTTAGAATTTTTAGTAAACAAAATGAACTAAAATCAAGAAAAAAGTAAATATGTATGCAACATTTAATAACAGTATTCGAATTATTGCGTTTCTTTCTTGTGTTTTAATTTGTTATAATCGTCAAAACTTAATTAGTGCGAATTTGGCGTTGCAAAGGAAGGTTGTCCCCAAAATTTGCATTGAGCGTCACTTTTTTATAAATCAAGTAATATTACTAGTTTTCAATTTCAAGTTTAAATAAAGTAAATAACGTAAGGAAAGTAAAAACTTTAAACTATTAAAAAAAATTGTGCATTTGCGTAGTTTTTGTAAACCTATGGTTTACGCGTTAAATTTCATGAGCGTCACGCAAATTTTTTTTTTAAAGTGAATATATTATATGTAAAAAATTTAAGTTTACAATCATTGTTTACATGGTTTCAACTAATTTTTTATAATTTGTGAATTTAAGAAATAAATTGCCTACGAAAAAAAACCAAAATAGGCAAACATTTCATGAGCATCACTTTTGAAATATATTGCTTCATAGCTTAAAATGCTTAATTTTGATTTTATTTTTTAATTTTCAAGAGTTAAAAAACGACGAAACGAAATTAACGACGACTGAAAGAGCACGGAGATATCGAGAGAAAATAAAGTTCGATAAAGCGCGTAATGACGAATATAAAAGAAAGAAGAAATAAAGATATAATCGTGGTATATTTGAGTTTAATTTTTATTGTTACTGACTGAAACTGTTTTTGCCACAAGCTAAATTCGAAAGTAATAAAAATTAATGAAAATAAAAAAACGAAGCCACTTGTCATTTCATGAAGTTTATAGAGAATCAGAAAAAGAATTCCAATGAAAATTTATAAATTAAATTAAGTTATGTTGTTTACATATGTGCAAAAGTTTCTTCAAGAATTACTTCCTTTTTTCCATTTTTGTTAAAGACATCAAAGAATAGTTTTGTATAAAAATGTTTGTTTTTTGAAGACTTTTTTTTTATTAACTTTTTGTAAAAGAATAAACTTTTTTTCGTTAAACTTTAATTTGGCATTATTTCTTGTTTACGTGCAAAATCTCTTGATCGTCACAAAATATCTTGAGCGTCACACTTAGTTTTTTTTTCCTTAAAACGCTTATAATTGCAGTTTTTTTTAAATATTAAATATATTGTTTGCAAGTAACCTCTAATTTCTAGTTTTTTTAACAAAAATTTACATATTTTTTATCTTAAAATTTTAAAATAACTAGTCACTTAAAAAAAAATTAAAAATCAAGCTTTCCCGAATAGGTCTTAAAAAGTTCTTGTACTTGGCAAAGGAGCGCTCAACATCAACAGATGTTACAGGAGCATATTTAAAAGCACACACTTTATTTATTGTATAATTGGTTTGGGAAGAATTTTTATCAAATTCCAAAATTTCTGCAAGTTTCCTTAATTTTTCAATAATTTTTTGGCCAATTGACCCTTTGACATCATTAATTTTCTTCACAGAATTGTTTACTAAATCGATTGCATTTTTCAGAGAATTTCGTCCTTCTAATTTGTTTATTACTTCGCATAAAAACCCATAATTGCAATGTACAAAAATCAGTTGAGATTTGAGAGAAGGCAAGTCTAACAGTTCTTTTTCGCTTTTAATCGATATTGAATCGGAATCATAAAGCTCCTTTACTACTTCGCTAAATGTTTCGATGTTCTGGGCATAATGATATTGGCTCTGGAGGAAGCGGAATACCAAGAAATTGTTCATTAAAAATCTGTAAACGCGAAGACGCTTTTATGTTGTGTAAATATTAAAATTGACAGTTCACAGGGTGGTTCAGACGAATATTTTATAACATATTATGTGTCAACTTTTACCAGAAGTTGTCGCACTAAGTATCAGGGGCGTTTTTCTCTTTAAAATGGATGCTAACCAAGAAAGCAAAACTATGCAAAAAAACAAAAACATGCATTTATTGTAAAATATGCTAAAATATGCGCAAAAATATGCAAAAACGGGTATTTTTAGAAAAATATGCAAAATCGATTGAATGCCATTTTAAAGGATATTTCACGATTCGCAAAGATAACTTAAACGTTTCCGTTTTAGGATGCCCAGTAAAAACATGCATTTGCATGTTTACTACACACATACAAATGCCCAAAGTAGCCTACAGTTCAAAAGTTAGCTATTAGGATAATTTGATTTTTCTTTTTGCGAATAAAACGAATAATTCGAATAAGACATTGTAACTTGTTTGAATAATTTAAAATTAATCAAATAATTAGAATAATAAAAAAATTTTAAATAAAGCAAAATAACACGTTTTTTCCTTCATCAAGTCCTACCGAAAGTAATATCGTTTAAAGTCGCCTTTAGTGATATTACTTATATAAATACATGTTAATAATTGCGTATATTTTAACGTATGTATGTCATCTTAAATATCAATTTCTTTCATATATTTAGCATCTCATTTACCTCCAGCTTAGGTTAGGTGGTAATGACGACACTGGTTTAATTAAAAACCAGTGTATACGACTCTTCAAAATTGAGATCACCAAATTTTCTCATATACTAGTTGAAATGGCTTTACAACCTTTCTTTGTTTCGGTAAAGATTAAAGTTAAAATTGCTTATTTTTACAGAGCTTATTTTGGGTTTTACAACTTGCCATAAGTTCTCAATCACGGGTTGAGACCACGACTGCATGTAGGAACCGAATTGTTAAAAATCCATTGCTTGATGTGATGAGCCGTATGCTTTGAATATGCTTTGAATTATTATCTCATCAGCATACGGCATCATTGTAGCACTTATTTCTCTCAAACACCTACATGCTTCAAAGTAGCGCGGGAGTACTTTGGATCAAATTCTTTCTTTTCCTATTGCATGTGACACCATATGTCGCACAAATCAATATCATCCAATATGAGCAGAGAGAACTCTATTATCATGTCGCGATCAGACACATTGTTAAAGAAGTATGATCCTAGGATGACATTAGCCCCAAATTTGCATCCAGCAGTTGACTATTACATGTGGTTTCTGCGAACCAGATATTTTGACGATTATCAATGACCATCAAGATGAAAATGTGCTTCAGCGCTCAAGATTATTTTGCTAGAAGCTTAATATTGTGTTTAAAGAAGTGTGGGAAATTTAAACCTTTCGACGCTTTAGTGACACCCCTTTCGTCGTATTTGGAAAGTTGATTTAAAGCAACATGTCACCTTCTATCCAACTTCCCTTTAATAAAGTCAAAATATTCTTAAGCGGTACATTTCTGTGGATTTGAAGTGGACATCTTTATGTCAACTTGCCTATCTCAAAAGTTCCGGTATTACAAATTTATATTGTATAAATCATTAACAATTCGATGCTCATGTGCGCATGTTAAATTTGCCAACCAAAAGTCTTTCAAATAGGTTATATGTGATAGGTTACCATCAATCACATTCTCCCAATTAGTCCTTTAGACTGTAGCGTGAAATCTATAAACTGGAATAAGCTGACACTACTTCTAACAGATTTCAGCAATAATCACATATGCATGAAAAGATACTCGTACAATGAATTTTTAACAGTCATTCACTCACTTATTCGTTCATTCTGATACACAGTCATACAATCAGTCAGTCAGTCACTCACTCATTCAATCCCTGCAATAATGAACAGGAGTTTTGGAGGGAGATATTCGAGAATGAATTCATTGAAATACAATGACAATGTGGCTTTGTGTGATAAAATTTGTGTACACATGTGCTTCAAAACAACTGTATTATTAATGATGGGTAAGAGTTTCAAACGAGGGCCATACGAAAAGTCCTAGAATAATGTACATAAGAAGTTGTCTTAGTCAATGTCTAAACTCTTCCAACAGCCCTCCTCAAGTTTCTGAAAGGAAAAGCAATGGCTAAACAGCATTATTCGTTTAGCTGTTTTCTATTTCTTTTTTGTTGGGACAACATCTTTTGAATTGTAAAAATCACATCATTTAGTTGTTGGCTGCATTTGCAACTTGTAAATAATGGTTGGCAGTGTTTTTGACAAGGGTCAAGCATTTGTTTTAGTTGTCACTTCATACTGTAGCTCACAAATTGCCTGCCGTCTTCAATTTACTCTCTCTCTCTCTCTCTCTCTCTCTTGTATGTGTTCGGCTATAACATATCAATTGGCAACATTTTATTTGTCATCATGAAAGGGTTGCTGGCAAGGAATGTCTGCATGAGACTGAGTGCTGTGATCAGTTTTGTTAATTCTTTGGTTTTTTGTTTGCAATTCATTCCTTTGTTGTTGACAGTGGTATTGACATTTTGTAACAACAATGTCCAGCTGAGTTTTTTTTTTTGACTATAGAAAATATTTCTACTCATGTGATTTTTGATTTACATTTTTTACGTTTTTATGTCTTTTTTAAGTATGCGAAGCACGTTTTAATTGTGAAAAAGGTCCTTTTTGGATTGTCAATTGTTTGTTGTTGTTTTAAATTACCGGTAATGGAGAGTAAACGATATGAAAAGTTTTGTGTTACTGTTTTAAATTTCTAAATTTAAATTTTTAGCATGTTTTTAGTTTGTTTTTTTTTTGTTAAATAATTGTACGACAGACATATTTAATGACAATTTAATGGAGTGTTTTCTGTGAGGAGAAACTTTTTGGCCACATTTTCGCAGTTCATTAAATAAATCTTTGTAAACGTTATAACACTTTTAATACTTGCAAAGAAGTTTTATTGAAGCTCCTAGAATTAATCAAGCTAATTCTTCATATTAAAAAAAAATTTAAATGTTTTTAATAAAATACTTTGCATAATTTCTCAATTGAAGGAAACATACATATATTTAAACTTTTGTAAATAGTAAAAAAAACTTTTGTTCAAAATTGTCATTAGTTACATTATTATGTAGTGTACATGCTATTATTGTGCACATCATTGTATGTGCGATAATTGTGGACATCATTATACCCGCGCAAAGGAAATTTGATATCATTAAAATAAACAAAACATAATAGCGAACCAATGTCATGGTACTTGGTTACGTCAAACTTTAAAGAAACTGAAGTAATGCTATCATTGCAACTTTGTATAGTTACAATAGCGCAATTCACAGTCTTGTGCAAATGGTATTGCATCATTGCATTTGCAAAACGGTTTAGTATATTTTTGCTTTACACTAACAAAACACACAGCAAGAGCAAAAATATGCTAAACCTATTTGCAAATGCAATGATGCAATACCATTTGCACAAGACTGTGAATAGCGCTAATGTATTATAAGAATAGTTTAATGAACTTATATTTTATTGTAAATTCGGCAAATTTCACTGAGCTGAGCACATTCACACTTATTATGTTAAATCAATAGTGAATGAAGAAAGTGACATTTGCTGATAATGACAAGGAAATTGTAAATAAAAACCAGAATTGATTTAAGAATCTAACTTGACTGTTGTCTTTCATTAAATTCTCGTCGCTCGTCTATATCGGCTGGTGAGCTTTGTTGAAAACACAACCCATAGGGAACTAACAATACTATAAAACACACTACAATTATTGAGTTGCATTTGTTGTTCATTTTCTAAAACAGATATTCAAAATATAAATAACATTTTTAATTTTAGTTACACCAAAAACATAAATAAATTAATCTAACTTCTTTTATTTTATTTTATTTTATATCTTCTCACACATGTACTTGTACAAATAACTCTTATATGTCTCTTACATCTTAATGGCACAATGCGAATAATTACTATAAATCCCAGGTGATATATTCCTCATGCGACACAGCGTACTCAACCCCACTCAATAACACATTTTCAGACAAATGCTGTAAACACCATTCAGACAGAGACAGAAAGAAGCATGCAATCATTAATTTAGTCCTTCATTAAAAAAACACAAAAACACTCGCATTTCTAACGACATAATCCCATATTGAATGTTAAATATTGATATCAGACAGACAACCATGTAATAAACACATTCATAATTTCAAAAAAAAAAGAAACGTACGCAACGATTTTTTTTTTGCTTATTTTTAAAGTTTTTTCTAAATTGGCCTGTAAGAGTGGCCAATTTATGTAGAAATTGATGAAGAATCCGGTGGTACTTTTAGGCTCTCAAAAAATCAATATTTTTGGATTTTTTTTTAGGTTTTCTATGATTTCTATCTTGAGCGTCACACACCAAATATGTATAAAAAATCGCTAAAAATGCAAAAATATTTGAAATTCAAGCTTACTATGATGTTCTTTTGTTTCTCAAGATTGACTCTTGCGAAACTCATCTTTTCGATTATAAACACAAAATCACGATGCACCTTGATTTTTAATTTTTTTTTTTAAGTGACTAGTTATTTTAAAATTTTAAGATAAAAAATATGTAAATTTTTGTTAAAAAAACTTGAACTTAGAGGTTACTTGCAAAATAATAGGCTTGTAACAATATATTTAAAAAAACTGCAATTATAAGCGTTTTAAGGAAAAAAAAACTAAGTGTGATGCTCAAGATATTTTGTGACGATCAAGAGATTTTGCACGTAAACAAGAAATAATGCCAAATTAAAGTTTAACGAAAAAAAGTTTATTCTTTTACAAAAAGTTAATAAAAAACAAATTCTTCAAAAAACAAACATTTTCATACAAAACTAAACATGTACATATTCTTTGATGTCTTTAACAAAAATGGAAAAAAGGAAGTAATTCTTGAAGAAACTTTTGCACATATGTAAATAACTTAACTTAATTCAATTTATAAATTTTCATTCGAATTCGTTTTCTGATTCCCTATAAACTTCATGAACTAACAAGCGGCTTTGTTTTTTTATTTTCATTAATTTTTATTACTTTCGAATTTAGCTTGTGGCAAAAACAGTTTCAGTCAGTAACAATAATAATTAAACTCAAATACACCACGATTATATCTTTATTTCTTCTTTCTTTTATATTCGTCATTACGCGCTTTAACGAACTTTATTTTCTCTCGATTTCTCCGTGCTCTTTCAGTCGTCGTTAATTTTGTTTTTTAACTCTTGAAAATTAAAAAATAAAATCAAAATTAAGCATTTTAAGCTATGAAGCAATATATTTCAAAAGTGATGCTCATGAAATCTTTGCCTATTTTGGTTTTTTCTTCGTAGGCAATTTATTTCTCAAATTCACAAATTATAAAAAATTTAGTTGAAACCATGTAAACAATGATTGTAAACTTAAATTTTTTACATATAATATATTCACTTAAAAAAAAAATTAGCGTGACGCTCATGGACACTTTTTTCATAGATTTTTTTTTCGCTTTTTCACTTTTGTAATAGTTAAAGTTTTTACTTTCCTTACGTTATTTTCTTTATTTAAACTTGAAATTGAAAACTAGTAATATTACTTGATTTATAAAAAAGTGACGCTCAATGCAAACTGTGGGGACAACCTTCCTTTGCAACGCCAAATTCGCCCTAATTAAATTATGACGACTATAAGAAATCAAAACACAAGAAGGAAACGCAATAATTCGAAAACTGTTATTAAATGTTGCATATTTACTTTTTTCTTGATTTTATTTCATTTTGGTTACTAAAAATTCTAACGGGGGACCCATGCTTTTGTATGGAAGCAGTCAGAGGAAGAAACAAAACTCCATTCAGAATAAACAAAAAAACACACATACAAATTTGAGAATTACGTTTTTTTGTTACATATTCCTCGCTGATCACTCTGATATTTTCGTTTTTTTTTTATCTAAAATAGTAGTGTAAAGTGCGGGGACACAAAAATTGCGTTTTTTTAAATTGACCCACAGACATTTATAATGAACAACAGATAAAAAAAAGCAGTCAGAAATTCATAATATTCGTAAAAGGAAAAAACGAAATACAAAACATATGGCAGCAAAATTATACCAATATTAATTGGGTATTTTGAATTGAATGCCATCATAATTTTTGCTGGGCGGACAATGAATAAAAGTTTAATAAATTCATTACATGTTAACAAGAAAGAAATACAGGTAGCCAAACACATAAGTGGTTTAATTAAAAATTCCCTGAGGTGTTAACAGCCAAGCCAGGTGGTATAAAATACCTATCAAACCAAAAAAAAGAAAAAAACAGAAACTAAAACAGTCAATAACTATAATTAAATTTGTATAGTTATATTAAATGCTTATACATTTATTAAGGTACGGTCACACTTGGCAAATATTTGCCGAAGAAGACGTAGCCACTTAATGAAATCTAGTTGAACTCATTTATTTATTTAAAAAAACTTTGTTTTTTTTTAGGACAAAACACAACAAATATTTAGTTTTTATTTATTTGGCGCTGTTTGATCCTGCAAAACTCCTGTAAGAGTAAACAACGTCAAGCAAATTTGTGCTAAAACAACAGGTTACGCTTTTTTGAGTAAATATTTGCCGTGTGTGAACGAATCTTTAAAGGAAAACTTTTTTAATTTACCCCCCGGAAACGTATAATTGTTTTGTTTATTAATAAGATCAAGGTCTTGGACGTTTTCCAAATAATTTCATTATGTTTTTGTGTCATTGCAGTACAATTAAAACTAAAAAATAAAATATTAATTTACACTTGTGTCACATAAATACTCAGATGAGACAAAAACCTTGAAAAGATAAAAGAACAATAACTATTTATTCATTAGCTATTTACATTTCTTTATAAATTTAATTAAATGTGAAAAGGAACGATTTTTAAAATCAATAAATTTTTAATGGGAATTATAATAATAAAAAGAGGAAATCTTTCATGCCATTCATGGTGTATTAAAATATTTACATTTCAACATTTAAACATTTAAATAAATTACACTCTTATTTAATAAATATGTACTTGGTTGTGCTGGTGCTTGTGCTTGTGCTTGTGATAGCTCCTCTGATAGATAAATACATAAATAAATTATGAATTATATAATTTTGTGTTTATGTGAACGTGTGCAGCCAAATGAAAATTGTAATTATATGTATGTATGTATATGTTTCCTCAAACGTAATTATATTACGGACATGAAATGAATCTATGGTAATATGCACAGTGGGAGAGCTAAAGATTTAATTTGAAGAGTAAACAATTTGTTTCTTTTAAATAATTTTAAACATTATCAATTGCCAAATAATAAAACAAGCAATTAAAAAAACCTCACAGGAGAATTAAATCGGTCATATTTCTGAAATATATTGCGGTCTAGAAAAATATGTTATGTTATTATTAATAAAACTTATTATCTGTTATTCTACAACTTTTAGATATTTTATTATTATTTAGAAAATTTTGAGAAAATTGAAAACAATTTCAAGAAAAGTCTAAAAATATTCAAGCAGGGACTTTCAGATTTTCATAAAATTTTTAATTTGTTTGAAGCACTCACACTGTACGAGTACTTTGTAACAGGTACACTCAAAAAAAAAAAAATTGGGTAATCCGTACTTAAATCAATCCGTAGCGGTGTCAATAGGTGGGTAAGTACGGGGTTTCTTATACCGAGTACAAAGTACTTGATTCAAGTACGGATTCATCAAGTCAAAAAATCTTAATTTTAGCTCTCCTTAAGAATGGCTGAGATTGAATTAATCCCTAAATAAGCTTGATTCAAGAATTATAAACTAGATTTAAGCACGAATTCGTACTTGATGTAAGCCAAAAATGAGACTGTTTTAAGTATGTCCGAGTTTGAAATAATCCCAAAATGAGCTTGGTTCAAGAATTTTGAACTAGATTTAAGATCTAATTCATATTTGATGTAATCCTAAAATCGGATTGATTTAAGAATGCCCGAGATATAATTAATCCTAAAATGAGCTAAATAATACGAGATAAATACTTCGGATCTCGGTCGGCTAACTACAATATTATGAAGTAAGAACCAAGGCCTCGTCTGGTTATATTTTGTTCATTCGGAACAGATTATAACTAGATCGGTACTCTTATTCTTACTGGCTTTATTGTGATATTCTTATATATCTTATATTAAAATTCACATAGACTATTTGAGAATTATAATAGTGAATTTTAACGTAGGAAGTAAGTCTTAATTTTCGCTTTAAGAGTTATCTTCTTGATTTAAGAGCAAATTGGACTTCAAGTTAGAATTTCTTACTCAATAAATTATAAAAAATGATTTTGAGAGCTTCTGAGAGAGTGAGTTTAACTGCGCTCATTTCTTCTCTGGGTTTAATTAAAGTTTTTAGTTCTTAATTTAAGTAAAATAAGTCTTAGTTTTCGTTTTAAGATTTATCTTCTTGATTTAAGAACAAATTGGACTTAATTTAAGAGCTTTTTACTTAAATCAAGAACACTATTCTTGTTTTAAGAAAATCTGCGCTTGATTTGTCAAATAAATCCCGATTTTTACTTATTTTAAGTATGAACTAGTAAAAACGTATTTGAAAATTTCAGGCTAAAACTGAGAAAAATAAACTTAATTTTAGAATGCCATTTTTCTTTCTGTGTATATCATCATATTAACATGTTTTTAAACCGTTCGTCATGAGAGCTATAGCATTGGTTTAAATTTGTCATGCCGTTTGAAATTACTCTCTACTTTACTACTGAAAGTAAACATGTTTGTAATTTAAGGGGTTTTTCAAACAAGAACTTTGTTTTTTCTAAAGAATATAAAACAAAGTATTTTTATGAAAATCATTGAAATGTTTCTTGTAGTGGAAATAGTAATGTTTAACAATTACACAGCCCAACAAAATGACAACTTTTTGTTGGTGCCTTGGATTTCTTAGACAGTTTGTAAGCGTCTAGTATTGGGCTTCAATGGCTATAAATCACTTGTTTTTTGTGTCAGCTCTAGTTTTCGAGATATTAATTTTTTAAGAAAACTACGTAGTTACGCGATTTATAGTAACGTAACTAAAAACGGTTCTTTATAATCAGTAAAAATAAAAAATCGAAATTCGGCTAAAATATTATCTTTATGCTGCATTAACATTATTTTGCTTTGGATACAAATTTTATAACGGTTGGACCATAATTAGTCAAAGCTCTCATATAAGATACTCTTCAGAAATCACTTTAACATGTATAAATCTTTTAAAAGTTTTTATATCAAGATAAAATTCAACACAAATAGTATTCGAGTATTCGGTTTCCGATTAGGCTAAAAATCGGCCTAATATCAATATTTTTCGGTTTCGATATTCGGCCATATTTTGATGAAAATTTTTATAAAAGAAAAACATAGATTTTGAAATTTTTCAGCTAATACGAGCTTGTAATATAATTAATAGAATACACAATTTTATATTTTATTGGCAAATTATTGGCAAATATTTAAGAATAAGGTAAAGGTGCCTTTTATGAGCAAAATTCGATTTTCGACTGTGGTCGAAAATGCTTATCAACCGAATTTTTATTTGGTATTATGGTGCACATTCGATGAAAAAACGCTATTGTGAAAATCACTCTTTTTTGGGTCATTCACAATAGTGCATTTCTATCAGCTGGTGCCATATTTAAATGGTTATTATGGAATTATGGTTTAATGATTCGTCTGATAATTGGAATTAAGCTTCTGTGTAATGCTCTCCCATTTTTTGGCTGCCTGAACTTTAAAGCAAATACATTTTGTCACAAGTGGATCTTCTTCCCTGAGAGAAACGAGCTGTTTTCTACTTACGACCTGCAGGATATTAACAAAAGTAATTTACAAGTAGTATTTGGTTGACCAAAAGCAAAAAACAAACAAATTCTTACATTTTAAATAATTTTTGCACAGTTTTATACAGTGTCGACAGCAAATTTGTGTTTGATAAAAAATTCGTTGAACAACGAAATTTTCGACAGCAATGCCAACTCATAATGCAAATTTTATATTCGATAGTCGATTTTCGATAGCCAGCGAATATCGATTGTCGAATGCAGCCATAATAGGGGTCAAAAAGTGTTCCTTAAAAAACTTTGTCGCTCACGACGAAAAAACAATATTTATGGAGATTGCGCACTCCATTTTATTTATTTATGGAGATTGGTACTTTAGGGCATCTTAAAATAATCCGAACATGTTATAAAATTAAAATTAATATTTTTTTTTCTTTTTGGAAATTTGAAAGTATCGGTTTGTTTCGAATTAGACCGAATATCGACATTTTTTTGGCTGAATATTAGTTTTGGGTTTGTTTCGGCCTGAAAAAAAAACGGTATCGGTCGGATTCTAATATTTGTGTGCACAGAAGTCATGCTACTCAATTTTTGAATGATCGATCCATAATAGCTCATAGCTCCCTTTTAGAGCCAATTTCAGGAAAACAGTTCTTACACATGTTTATGTTTACTGGGAGTAGGGTATTATGCGGTCGGTATTATATGGTTCTTACTTGTTTTTTAATTTGGTTCATGTAATAAATACATAGGATTAAGCTTGCTGGTACTTTTTATTTGCATTTATTATGAGTTGTACTAATAATATTACAAAAAATCCCAAACGATTATCTGAACTGACATTTCAATATTGTGTTTGTATGCTGGTGCCTGCAAACACAACAGCAATAACAATGTACAAAAAAGTTAATTAAAATTATGCACTTGAAATTATTACTAAATATAATTAAAATGATTTATTGTTGCTGTAGGTACAAATTGATAAAATGAAGTTACAACAAATTGTATCGATAACTGCAGGTATTATGAAGCAAGTTTTGAAAACAATATTTTAATATATTGAGCTTGAAAAGAACTTGAACTTTACAACAAGGAAAATCCAATCAGATTTTAATATATATTTTTTTTTCATTAAATTCTTTATTTAAGTTTAATTAAGTACTTATTTATTAAATCTATTGCAGTGTTAAAAATATCTAAAATTTGTAGAATAATGTAAATTCTCATGTAGTTTTATTTGCTTTTGTTTAAATCATAATTCTAAAGCGGAAATAATAATTTGTTCTTATTTTATTAAATTGATTTTTTTCCGGTCACACTTGGCAAATATTTGCTGAAAAAGACATAACCACTAAATAACATATTTTTGAAGTCGTTTATTTTAAAAAAAAAAAAAACTTTTCTTATTTAAACCAAAGCACAACAAATATTTAGTTTTAATTTATTTGATGCTGTTTGATCTTGCAAAACTCTTGTATGAGTAAACAACGTCAAACAAATTTGTGCTAAAACAACAGCTTACGCTTTTTTAAGTACATATTTGCCAAATGTGACCGTTCTTTTTATATAAAAATTTCATCGCCATCGTCATTGACAGCATCATTGGCATTGTTATTTGTGTGTTGCAGCAAGAGTTTGATGATTTGTCTCCGTATCTGTGTCATCATCTGTCATTTAGAAGTTTATCATTGGAAGAATACTACAATAATTAAATTAATAAAAAAATGATAAATCTGTATCTTTAAATAAGATTTTTTGGACTAAAAAAAACTTAAAATTCTTAAAATTTAAACTAAAAATTTAAATTTAAAAAATTCACTTTAAAACAGTCATGGGCAAAATTAAAATTCTCCATCACATGTGCTTGGCCACGGAATTCTGACAAATGTATACTAGTTATAAGCTTAATTGTGTGTTGTACTAAAATTAGCATATGTTGTGATCTCAAAGATCTAGCTTGAATCAGTTGCAATTTGTTAAATGCAGCTTAACCAACACAACTATATAAAGGGTGGTTAAATTGTAAGGGCCGATGATGAATGTGAAGCACACCTAAACGCCAAGCTTTTTCCGAATTTTATTTGACATTTCTCTATTTCAGACTTACTCAATTTGAACCATGGAGAGATACACATTCCAACAACGTGTTAAAGTTATCCAGACTTATTATGAAAATGGGCGTTCAAATCAAAATGCATATCGTGCACTTCGTGATTTTTATTGTCAATTTGATCGTCCAAACGTGCGTACAATCGCAAATATCGTGGAAAAATTCGAGCAAACCGGGTCTGTAGAAGATGTGAGAACACCAGTGCATGCTCGTACTGCAGAAAATATTGCTGCTGTTCGCGATAGTGTGGCTGAAGAGCCGTCCACCTCAACTCATCGTCGTGCCCAACAATTGCATCTCTCACGCTCGTCGTTGATGAACATTATGCATAAAGACTTGCATTTACACGCTTACAAGGTGCAATTGGCTCAAGAACTAAAGCCTCTTGACCATTCCAAACGTCGTGAATGGGCAGACTGGTGACAAGAAATGGCAACAGTGGATGATCAATTTCCGAAGAAAATCATCTTCAGTGATGAGGCACATTTTCACCTCAGTGGATTTGTCAATAAACAGAATTGCCGCATTTGGGCGAATGAGAATTCAAGAGTGATTGTCGAAAAACCAATGCACCGACAAAGAGTGACTGTTTGGTGCGGTTTATGGGCTGGCGGCATCATCGGGCCGTATTTTTTCCAAAATGAGGCCGGTCAGGCAGTTACTGTGAATGGTGTTCGCTATCGTGAGATGATAACGAACTTTTTATGGCCCGAATTGAAAGATATGGATGTGGACGATATGTGGTTTCAGCAGGACGGTGCCACGTGCCACACAGATTCAATGGCCGTGTTATCTCACGTAATGGCGATGTCAATTGGCCGCCAAGATCATGTGATTTGACACCGTTGGACTTTTTTCTTTGGGGTTATTTGAAAGAAAAGGTGTACGTCGATAAGCCAGCAACAATTCAAGAGCTAAAGGATGAGATAATTCGGCACATTAACGGCATAGACCCTCCATTATGCCTCAGGGTCATCGAAAATTTGGACCATCGGATGGAGGTGTGCCGCCGTGGTCGCGGCGCCCATTTGGCCGATATTTTGTTCCATACATAATTGAGTAATACCAATATATCATAATAAAATTACAATAATTTCCTAAATAGTTTGTGTTTTATTCAAAATCAAGATCGGCCCTTGAAATTTAACCACCCGTTACATGATAGTCATAGCTGCCAGATTTGACGATTTTTTGTTTCAAAAATAGCAAAGTGACGATTTGATGATTTTTTCATTGAAAGTGACGATTTTCTGAATTATTAAAAATTTCTATCATTTGTTGGTTTTATTAGTATTTTTGTTCTCTCTTTTTTTTTTTTTTTTTTTTTTTGAGTCAACACCTATTTTTCTCATTTAATATTAAGAATATTAAGAAGAACATGACATATTTCAAATACAAAACTAAGTTGAAGTATAATAATTCCAAATAATGCTAGAAATTACTTATTTATCTGTAAACATAAAAAGCAATTTTAAATGCTGAATTCTATAAACTAAAATTTTTAGAGGAAACAATTTCTGAATTTCAACGGGTAAATTCTACAAAAATGTCTCCTATTTTAACAAAACGTCGAAAGAATATTAAGCCAAACAAATTTAAATAACAAAAAACGATGGAAATCTATGAAAATAAGTACCTGTATATGATGGATGAATTGGACTCTATATTAAAAATGTTATTTAAAACTTTGTTTGGACATTATAATTTAAAATATAGTAAATTCAGATATTTATTTATAAAATACTGTAAGGCCGCGTTTTCACTATGTCATTTTTGTTGTCAAATTGTCCAAATTGTTGGCAATTGTATAAAAACGGGTTGTCATATAACGTCATCTATGTTTGCAATCATGAAAATCATGATATGACAACCCGTTTTCATACAATTGCCAACAATTTGGACAATTTGACAACAAAAATGAGATAGTGAAAACCAAGCATAAGTCTTATTTTACACTTTCTAGTTTGAGCTGACCAGTTTTTGTTCAATTCTTCTTTAAACTTGTCATTTCATTCACACACGTCAATTCAATTTTCGTACTTTTTAATGCAAATCAACATGCGAGTAAAAAAAAAAAAGAACAAAAGAAAATAAAAAATTGACTAGTACCGTCAAGTTTTGTTCTCATTTTTCTTCTCATCCAAAAATACTTGCCTTGACGAGTCAGAATTGAAAAGTGTAAAAGCGGACAAGTTGTGTTTAACATTATATTTTGTGTGATTTCTTATTTAAAAAGTTAAAATTTGTGTATTTATGTTTATGTTTATATAAACTTGAACTTTTATGTTTTCGTTTAAATAAAAATTTCATAATACTATTAGAAATAGTGGCTTTTTATTTTTTCGATTTTTTTTTTGATGATTTTTAAAATTTGAAATGAAGATTTTTCTTCTTTTTTATCGGGATTTTGACGATTTTTTCTGAAATTCATCTGACAGCCCTGATGTTTGCCCATCACTGCTATAAAGTGATGTGTATCTTAGTCATTTGATGAATAAATATATTCCCAGTTGTTTGGTCTACATTCAAAGTAAGATTATGTAAATGAATCTTAATAATTTCCCTTTCAAATTA
This sequence comes from Bellardia bayeri, assembly GCA_950370525.1. Taxonomy (NCBI): domain Eukaryota; kingdom Metazoa; phylum Arthropoda; class Insecta; order Diptera; family Calliphoridae; genus Bellardia; species Bellardia bayeri. Next base: position 99,207,642 of record OX493266.1, read on the forward strand.
TTTCTGACTATGTGTCAGCATCATTAAAAAACATTAGTCATTCGTGTAAACAACATGTTGTGAAATTGTAGTTTTACTTCATACGTATTTCATCACAGTGCCTTTTGCTACTCTAGGAATAAAAAACCAAAAGCAACAAAAAAAAAAAAATTCTAAAAAGTACATCATAAAACACTTTAACTATTTCTTCGTTTTTATTTTATATTTATATGCAAGTTAAAAAATAATGTATGTATGTATATTTACTGTACAAATTTCATTGCAGATTATTTCAAGAACTAAACAAAACCCTTAAGCTTCATAAATTAATTGTAAATATCGAAAGTGTACCTTCAGCTAAGTAACTGAGTGTTTAAACACATGCTTTTGTTTATTTTGAATACATTTTTTCAACACACTCTCGTAAGTAGTACTAGGTACTAGATGTACATGTACAGCGTGATTCATTTAGAGTTCTATAGATCACATCCAGTCTGATTTGACATATTACTTGCGTAATTCTCGAAAATTCAATTTTCCGGACGGAAATTATGTAAATGGCAAATATTGAACTTTTGATTTCGACGTCCAGTTTTATTTGAAGTGTTTTATTTAAAATTAAAAAAGGTCTAAATGAATCACCCTATATACTCGTACATATATATTTCATTCATACACGTACACATGTCCTCTCATATAAATGAACGTAACTATGTTTGAAGGCTTTTGGAGGACATTAAAATATTGCTAGAGACGCTGTGCGGTTGTGTTGCGATTATTTGTTGATGATTATTATGGCGATAATGTGTTTATAATTTTTTTCTATTTATTCAATGATTAAACCTTAAGGCTTTAAGATGTAATGATGTATAACTATGTGTAAATATATGTATTTGACAGTGGAAACTTCTCACTATAAATTGATCAAACGCTTACGATATACAATATAAATGAGACTAATCAAGCACTGTTACTGATGCTTGAAATTGTGACATGATAAAAAAGTTATTTCTATCTAAACTGTGTGATATTGCTGTAAATGTCATGTGATTTTATCAAGATATGCCATACAACCCCTAAAATATTTCATGGTGTGTACTCTTTTGTTTCGGAGATTAGAATCGTCTCCCTAGATTTTGTAATTTAATAACATTCGAATAATTTTTACCAGCCCACAACCACCTGTGAATTGTAATGTTGCACTAACAGAATTCAGCTAAATTTATGCAAAATAGAATGCATGCTTCCATAAATCACTGCGAATGTTACAGCAATACCGTGGACATCTTTTTGTTGATCTGTTATCTCTCTATTTAATTTCCGAAATAATTAAAACTTGCATGCTTTTATTTCAATTTCTTTTACAAATTTTTTATATTTAATTCGCGAATCAAAAAAAAAAAAAAATTCGTTTTAAATTCGCGAATTAAATTCGCTTTTTTAAATTTTAGCAAAAAAAAGTCAATCAGTGTTTGGTTGATCTGTTATCTCTCTATTTAATTCCCGAAATAATTAAAACTTGCATGCTTTTATTTCAATTTCTTTTACAAATTTTATATATTTAATTTGCGAATAAAAAAAAAAAAAAAAAAAATTCGTTTTAAATTCGCGAATTGAATTCGTTTAAGAAAGCAATCAATTTTCGCAAAAACCAGTTAATCAGTGTAATTTAATAATATAAAATAAAGCCAATCTAGAAGTAGTTGTTGTTGTTGTTGCCAGTCTGCTGTCGGCGTTAGTTCTTCCAAAGGGCAGATTCAATTGTCATTGCGAAGATTGAATTGTCGTGTTTATAAGTAGTAGCAGTTGAACATATTGCCAGTTTAAATAATTTATTTCAAAAATCTGAATTTATAAAATAATTAAACTACAAAATTAAAATGCCAATTTTACAAAATATTTTTTTATCGTCTTTACTGCCACTGTTTATTGGAAGGACTTTATTTGTGCATATTGTTGTTTAATCTTAATCCTAACTTTTGACTTTAAGTCAACTTAATTTACACAATCAAGGTCTTAAATAATCCTACAAACTTGTTAGTTGCATGTTATTTCTTACTGACTTGCAGCCATAATCCTTATAAACTCAATAAAAAAAAGGTATCATTAACTTAACATTTATTAGCTATACTTTTCTAAACTGTAACAAAAAAGCAAATTGCCAGGAATTAACACAAAACTTGCTAAATATTATGTGTTTAGTTGTGAAGTCCTGCTGAATACACACGCACGTTTATATTTAGGATATACGCACACAGGCAAGCGTCCAACCAATTCACAAATCTTAGGCATCTAAACACAAACAATTTGGTACAAACTTTTTCAACATTTAGATGCATACACATACCAATTGAAAACTACATATACCTACCCGGCAGTTTTAAAGCTTAACAATGGGTAATGGTAACTTTGTATATACTGGCAATATTCCGAACTTACCTGGCACCTTTTTAATATAACACATAGTGTAACCAGCAACAATTGACATATAATCACCAGCCAAACAGAGTTTCAGTAGGTTCTGCAAAGCCGAACTGGTTTCAAGCGCTCCAGGGATCTGCTATGCGTGTTGGAATGCGAATGTAAGCCGAAAATGTATCAAAATCATCGTTATAATCAACAACACACAACATCACTGTATGGATATGAATTTGTATTTATGTAACTGCTTGGTCATTTATAAATTGCTACATAAGATGCATGTAAATGGTAAATACAGTTCAACCTTGGCATAACAAATCTTAAGGGGATTAGAAAAAAAAACGTTATATCGAATAATTCGTTACAATGAGGTTCGTTATATCGAGGTGAAGTTGCACTTCTATTCGTTATAACGAGATAATAAAAAATTTTGTATGTATAAATCATCATCTGTCTGTTTACCATGTTATAGCGAACGATTTCCGCTAATAAATCAAAACACATTTGAAGGAAAACACTGTATTTTGTAGTTTTAAAATTCAAAAATAGTGAATGAATGCAGTGAATGAGAATTCGTTATAACGAGGCTATTGACAACGGTATTCGTATTAGAGAGGTTTATTTTGTATTAGGGGATTTCAAAAAATTCGTTAAATCAAGAAATTCATTATAGTGAGGGTCGTTATATCGAGATTTGATTGTAGATTAAATAAAAGAATGTATTTGTTTATGTTTACAAAAACCAAACTGCAAAAAGATGACGAAATTAAGCTAAAAATCTGTACAAAATAAACATAAGTCTTCCTACGTATACAGCCTAAAGCAGAGGCGTTCTCTGAGTTTGATAGTTCTCTCTTTGTTTTGCTTTTATATAAAATAATTAATGTGTGTTGCAAGTATGTATGTATGTATACCTATTTACGCTTTTGTTCCAGAGGTGCTGGTGCGTGCTTTTCTGTATGTGTTATGATCTGCGGGTATAAACATATCAAACTCTCTAATACCCTTAAATAAACACAGTTTTGTATCCTTTTGCCAACAAACTGTGAGTGCCACATTAAATTGGTTTGATATTATTTGATTAAATTAAGGATTTTAATTAAAAGCCTATACATATTTAGTCTTCAGATATTTTTAGAATCAAACTTAATCATTGACAGGGACAGTAAGGGGCTAATAAATAGTACAATAGTAATTTCAATTGTATTAACTTCTTCTATTTCACAGAATAAATGAAATATGAACGTGACATCACCAAAAGTTTAAATCTTTATTAACAACTAAATTTTCCTAATATTATATTAAGAACATCTTTATATAAAAAAAAAAATTAATAAAAAAAACAAGAGGAAATAAAGCTCAAATAACGGTAAATGAATTTTATTTTGTTTATATTCTAATGTCGCGTTCTTGTACCTGAGTCTTTACCTCGAAATCGTTCATAATTTAGGGGCTTTAACAAAAACCAAGTTACTGCATTTAGTAATCACTGTAAACATTTTATTTCGATTTTTTAAAAGTGTGTCGCGTGTTCTAGTGTAAGTGTTTTTTATGACAATTTCATTGTTAATATACGATAAAACCAAAATGATAAAACCTGCCATGTGCCCTAAGTGCTACTGAAACTGCAAACAAGAAAACAACTTTTCTTTTAAAATCAAAGCCGTACAAATGTCGCGTTCTTGATCATATAAATTTACATATATTTTGAAACATTTCTTTTAATTACGACTTTTATTTATCCTTGGCTGTGCCATCTAGCAACACTTGTAGATGATTATTTACATATGTACTCGTATACGTATACACATGTTTGCTTCCTGTTAGTTTGAAAAACCAAAGTTTTAATTGAGTAGAGATTTGTTGTATATAAAGCTACATTTCCAAGAGTATCTATGAAAAGGCCCAACCATTTATTACTCACATACAATTTTAGTTGTCGCTGCTGCTGTAGAAAGTGAAGGTGCAGAAGGACCTGATAAAGTTACAAAAAAAGAAAAACCTAAAGCATTCACCCTTATATAAACCCACTCAACTTTAAATTAATTCATGGATAAAAATTACAACTGGCCGTCATCTCTCCCACTCCCAATATTATATACATACACACGTACCTACTCACATATACTTTCAGTCTATTTCCAGTTCCTTCTCCTATAGCTTTTCCATATACATACATCATCTTCTTGTATGTATTTGCTCAAATTAACAAGCTGTTGGTTTTACTATTTCCGTTATTTTGTATGTTCATATTTGCACTTGTGATTGTGCTTTATGTTAGAAGTAGCGGCAGTTTAATTGCAGTTTTGCTTTGTTTATCAACTAACTACACATGCATTCCTATGTACGTGTAATCATTTTGCATTCTGCTTTAGACTCAAGGCAAGACAGGACGACCAAGTGTCGGTTTTATATACCTTCTATTCCATTGAGAAAGTGCATTACTTTGAGAAAAAGTGTTATTATTGACTTACTCATACAGACATAGGAGTACATACATATGTACATGTTTGTGTATGAGTATGAATTAGTATACATCACATGTACTGCATACATACTTACATACTAAACATATACATACATATGTACATATATCTATGTATATGAATTTACTTGTTATTATTTAGCAACTTGTTAGAATGTCGTCGGTGTCGTCTACTGTTTGTTTGTTATTTTTGTTGTTTTGTTCATATTAGTTCAGTTGTAAAACAACCTTGACATAATAAATCTAACATTTTGACAACATCAGGGTTAACAGAGAAATGAAAACAAATGAATATAATACAGACACACACACTCACTCACATGCACTAACATACATATATACACATACACTGTGCGAACCAAGTGACAAAAAAAGGACATTTACTGTCTCTCAACTATTAACATTGAAAATGTTTTATTTATTTATACAAAGTATAAAATAGAAAAAAAAACTTTATCAAAATAAATTCCAATGAATGATTTATTTATATTTAAACAAACACCAACCAACCTTGCAGCAACTGGCTTTAGTTGAAAAAATATTTATATATTTTAATAATATATCTAACCCCATTAAATTAATTTTTAATTATAAAAAAATGCTTACATTAGATAAACTAGACTACACCTTTTCAAGTTGAAATTGTGAAAATACAGATTTGAAATCCAGAGAAGCATTTGATTTTGTGAAAAAACAAGTTGAAATTGCATATTTTCAATATCAATTTATATTTCTTAATTTCCGTTTGTTATTTCTCAATATTAAATTGGATTTTTGAATTTCAATTTGTTATATCTCAATTTGTTTCAATTTGTTATTTCTCAATATAAATTAAGAATTTCTCAGTTTCAACTTGAAAAGATGTAGATAACAGGAAAAAATAAATAAAAAAAATAATAATGAAATCTTCTTGTTTCCATTTGTCGTAAACATTTTCGTAGTAGCAGGTTTTCTTGTTTTGTTGTGTCCAACATATTACCAATACACTTGGAATTAAGAACGCGACAACACAAACAAGCCATGTTTTCCGTCATTAGAATTAGTTAAAGTCACAAAAGCTTCGTATTTATTATTTATTAGTAAGCCATACTTATTTTCAATAATAAGTTATATTTGCTAGCAGACACTTTACAGCGTCTTCTCCGCTGCTCTATCAAAATATTCTTTATACTTTAGTGACTGTCTTATAATTACATATTCCCAAGTACTGCATTTTTGCTTTCCTCCTTTTCTTGTCAAACATTGTACCCAACTAAAAATGCACATTAAAATAAAAAAAATATTGTTTTTGAACTAACGATAGCGAACGAGACATATTTTGAAAATCAAAATAAAATATTTAGTTACAATAACTTTAATTTAGATTCACTTGAGTAAAACATTTGTAGAGTAGTGAAAACAAAAGATGATTCAGGTACAAGAACGCGACATTAGAACATGAATATATAAAAGGTTTGTCTTCTTTTCATTTTTGGATTAATTTGTTATTGATAGAAAGAATTAATAGTATGCTGTGTTACCATTGAATATTAAACACAAAATGTTAAATAACATAGCTTAAAGCAAAAAAATTATTTTCCAAATTACAGGCAAATTTTTTCATGATAATTCCTAAATAATCTGAGAACAACGACCTGGCGACCGAAATGCAGTGTTATAATTGTTACATAGTCAACAGAATAGGTTTATTATTTTCAAGAATTGTTTTAAAGTCATAACCCTACTGTTAAATTACTTGTTGAATGAACATGTTTCATCCTTGTCTTAAGGAAATCTTAAAATATGCTTTTAATTAATTTAAGTTTTATTGTCATTCATCAGTTTGTTTGCATAATTTTATACATCTTTGCTCCTTTTGCTTTTAAGCTCAGAAATTAAATGCGAACTCCCTTCTTCTGCATATTAATTAGATGCTCAAGTTTTATTCAAAAATAATAAATTCTGTTAATGGATTCGGCAATGGTTGATAGACTTTTATACGAAAATTAAATATGGCTGTTATTTTAATTTATTCGTGAACATACTAAAATGAGTCTTATAGTTTATAGATAGGTTTTGTTTTTGTTTTGACAAAATTTAATTGTGGGCTGTTTGTTTTTACTAAAAGCAACACTAATTGCTAAATTAAAACTTGAGCAACTTTTTATTTTATTATATTTTACAGGAGGCACTTTGAATATTCTAACATCATTTATTTTTTGCATGACAGCATTAAGTTAAAAGTAAATTTTATATTTAGACACTACCCAAAATGTACTATCTGTTATTATTCATATTCTTGATCCTTATTAGATTTCTAGTTAATTAAGCTATATTAGTGTGTGTAAAACATGCTCATGTCCGAAAATCTAAACCGATTCAAATAAATTTCTTCTAGAATAGTTATTATTGTACTAAGTTATTTGGTATTGAAAACTAGTAAAATCGGATCAGTAGAAATAAAGTTATAAACAAAAATGTAGGACAACCTCAAACAATTTATTGTTTAAGTTTTATAAAATAATTTTTTTTTTATTAAAAGATGACAACTTCCCACATTAAAACAGAATATTATTACATTTTCTTTAAACAAATAAAACACGCAAATGACCTGTAATTAAAAAACAATAATAAATTAAAAACGTATTATTAACCAAACATGAAGAAACTGCTCTCAATACCGAACCGTAAAAACTACTACTGTAATACAAAAAGACGAAGCAACTTTTCATAAATGATCACAAATTATTAATTTTGTATAAATTATTAAAAATTTATGCAGACTCACATTATGCCAACTATCAAGAGAAATTAAGCAAAATCCATTCAATAAGCAGACAGACGACAGATTCAATTTCACGCTGTTGAAATACAAAATGGCAGAGATGGGATGTTAATGATGATGCACAATACTATGTGGCCCTCTTAATTAAAGTACCAGCACAACTACCAGTATATGAAACGAAGAAATGTGTCAATATTCATTCAACATTCAATTCATCATTATTTTTCATGGCATGAACAAATCATTGTTCTTTTTCTTCTTTTTCATTAACAATTTCTCTTTGTTGTTGTTGTTGTATTTATTGGTTGGTTGGTAAAGCATACAAACGCTCTTTTGTTTCATGCAACGTGAAGACAAAAAGTAGGGGAATAATTTTTCTAGAAAAAACTTAAAGTAGATAAAAAAAAATTGCCCTCTATTCTGGTTTAATTTCAGTTAAATCCATCAAGAATATAATGTAATAAATGCTTAATAAAGGAAAACAGATATAACATATTAAAGGAGACAACAGTTTAGGATAAAGAAATAGCACTTGTAGTTATAGAAAAAAATTCTTACTTTAATAAAACCCTTATCAAATCGACTTTGAAACATATTGTTAAAGAATATCCCAGTAAAAACTGCAATGTTGAGTAAAATACCCTTTTCAAACATTACTATTACCGTTTTCATTACTTGGAAGTAGTTAAATAATAATTTATTTATAATATGACATACAACTGCTTATTTTCCAGTCATATCTATTACCACATGCTCCATTTACTGATAACTATGATTACCAAGTCATTACATAATGATTTATTTGCATGCGGTTGTAAATAGTAAAGTTATGTAAATGCGATTATTGTCAGAATAATTAGCATTTTAAAGCATTACTTTGCATTTGCAAAAATCAACTTTCTCTTAAGACGCTACTGTTTAAACAGGCAAGCAAAAAAAAAAGTGAAGAATATACAAATGTTTGATACATTAATAATCTATGGACAAATATCGATTTTAATTAAATTAACACATACATGTATAAATATTTGTAACATCAAATACAAAAACTATACGAGTGTTAACATAAAATGAAGCTTTTGCTAAAAGAAAAATATACCAAAAATTTACTGCAGAAGAGAGGCCAAGAGTTATAAATCACATAAACAACATTTTAGCAACGATACAGGCATAAACGCATACGAGGGTAACTATTTATATTTTGAGCTTTGGCTAACTTAAGGGTAGATTGCTTTAAGCTATGATTAGCTTTTTTTACACAACATTATTCAGAAGTTTTTTTATTGCAATGAACTAAGTCGTGAAAATGTTCCTTCCATTCTTTTGACAAGCTACACTGGAATAACACAGTGATATAAAATTGAATGAAATAGAAAAACCTGGTACCGAATAGTATTTTTCTTGTAGGGCTTGTCGAGTAAAACAAGATTCCAATAGTGAAATATGTCGGACACCTCCAAAATCCGGATTTACGATTAAAAAACCGGGTTTTGTACCTTTGCGCACTTATAAGCCTGTAATTTTGTTGATAATTATCCGATTTTCAATTTCTTACTGAATTTGCAAAGAAGAAACTGAGATCTTTCGATATCAATGTACTGCAGTAAGTTATAATCTTAAAAATAATTGTTTAACATTTAATAAAAAAAAAAAAATAGTGAACGAGTTGAAAATTGTAGAGTCCTGAGTGGCGAATTACGCTATAATTTGCCTCTTATTGACAGCTTAAAAGAAAGTATTGAAATCGATTGCAGACAAAATATCTACAGACGTTGAATATTTTGAAGAAATTGATATTGCGGATAACATTGATGATGAATGACAACGTTCACATAGACCAAATAATATAATTACTAAAATGTTTATAAGTGATATTATTAAAGATGGCATTATTTTATGTACGACTTGATGAAGGAAAAACATTTTCATGTTATTTTATTTAAAAATTTTAAATTATTCGAATAATTTGATTTGATTTTAAATATGTGAGCGAATTATTCGTACAAGTCTCTCTAATTCCAATAATTCGTTTTATTCAAAGAAATGAAAATCGATTAATTTGGATACCCTAGTACCCAGCAAGCCATATGACTCCGAAAAGAGTCTTTTCTGACACCTTTTCCTGAGCGTTCATGCCCAAAAAACAATAATTATTGCTCCGAAAACCTTCAGAAAAGAGGGTCATTACATTCGAAAATGGTCCGTCAGAAAGAGTTTTTAGATATTGTCAGAAAAGAGTCTTTTATGAGGGGGTTTTTGGGCTCAGAAAAAGCTCTTACATCATGTCAGAAAAGAGTCATTCACCCCTATCGTGAATAAAAATTCCACATGAAATTTATTCCCTTTTATTTTTTAAACGTTGAATTTGAATAGGAAAAATGTGAAAAGGGAACAAATTTCATGTGGAATTTTTATTCACGATAGGGGTGAATGACTCTTTGCAATTTCAAATACAAAAAATTAAAAGTTCACATTTTTTTTTAAATTGTTTTTACTTAAACAAAAAGGGAATTCATTTACAAATAAACTAAATTAGAAATGGAAAAAAATAAATATTTAATTTTAATTTTAAATATTTCATATAAATAAAATATATAAAAATTTAAAAAACAAATAATTTTTTAAGCAAATTTTTCTTTCGCTCCGAAAATGCTCTTTACTTGGACTCTTTTCTGACTCCTTTTTCGAAGCGCTCCTAGAATCGTATGCTGGGTAGTTATCCTATTAAATACATACAATGTTATCATTTTCGTATTCACGCATTTGCTTACATACAGACACACACACACACGCGCGCGCACATAAAATTAATACTTTTTTCCATATTAAACTTATGGGGTTTTGTGTGTTTTATATTGGGCGTATAACTTAAAAATGCAACGTTCATAACAGATTAGTAACTTATATGTCATTTTGAAGGGTTTATATCTGTTATTTATGTATTCTCACTTAGTTACTGAACATTATACTGTAAACGACAAGGTTTTGTTTTTGTGCCAACAAAGCGTCATATGTGTATGAGGGAAGTTTTGCTTTAATTCTTTGATTTGAAAAAAAGTGCCGCTGAAGCATACAGATTGCTCACCGAAGCTTATGATGTATGTTTCAACGTGTGAGTGATGGTATGGGCGTTTTAGAAGTGCTGATTTTGATACGGAAGACAAAGATCACCTAGGCCAGAACAAAACGTTTTGACAACCAAGAATTGAAGGCATTTTCATGAAGATTGTTGTCAAACTCAAAAAGTATTGGGAGCAACTCAACGGATTCGTTTCAAGCGAGCATTGTACGCATAACGTCCAGAATACGCCACCATGATATCAAGGTTAAGAAGTTTTGACTCACCCGCTTTATAGTCCAGACCTTGCCCCCGTCCTACTACTATTTATTTCGATCAATGCAGAACGGTCTCTCTGAGATACGTTTGATTTAACAGCAGGATATTCAAAATTGGATTGATTCGTTTTTGGCCTCAAAAGCTGAGTAGTTCTTTTAGCGCGGAATCCATATTTTGCCAGGTCATAGCTAACAATGGCCAATACTTTAAATGAATTTATATTGTACAAATGTTTTATAATAAAAAGAAACAATTTTTAAAAATCCCGCATTTTTAAGTTATACACCCAATACGAACAATTTTCTGGACAAAATTGTCGTTTTAATATGATGCCAAGTGAAAGTAACAAGAAAGAAAATAATCGTAAAAATGACAGAATGAATGCATTGGATGACACATCTCAAGGTTTCAGTATGACCAAATTTGTATTTAATGTTAAAATGATTCAATAAGCAATTTATGCTGTTATTGGTTATTTATGGTGTTATTGTAGCGTTTGCTATATATTGGAATACTTACAAAATGTATGTACATATATTATACTCGTACACCATAAATTAGCAGAGATGTGTCTCAATTGTACCATTTGAATTTAATTTTATACTTACTACATATTGAGGCGCGTGTTGCTGGAGTGTAGCCACTATGACTCTAAAACTCTGCATTTGTGAACCCATTGCGGAATGACCATATTAGGATGTTGTATAAAATTTAATGCTAATTTGAGTTGAAAAAAAGGAAAGACTGTTTTAGTGCGATAGACTGTTTGAAGGGTGAAAAGTATTCGTAGACGAATCATACATAAAGGGAAACTCCAAGTGAGAAACTTGTTAAAATAAGCCATGTTTCATGTTCTGTTGTGCCGATATTGTTGTAGATCAGTGAAACGTTTCTAAACAACTGACACACTATTGCCGCTGGAATGTTTTAAGGCTCATTGCCGTTTCTGTTTCTATTAAATTGCATTTGAACGATTAATTTTCTATTCCAATTTTACATGTATTTACAAAAATTTACATTTAATTACACATGTATTATTTACTATTTATGCAATAAACTTGTATTGGTTTTTTTCATCTTTAAAATGTTTGATAACATAAGTACAGTGTTCTTCAAAGAATTTAAAAGATACTTAAGCTAGATTTACACGATGGAAATTTTCTTCAAAATTGCTCTTCAAAATGCTGCAAACTCTGTTTTATTTATTTAATAACTGTTTACACGAGTTTGCAGCATTTTGAAGAAAATTTCAGTCGTGTAAATCTAACTATATTCAAATATTTGTTGTACTCGTATAAGAAAGAATATGGTATGACAATTATAAATTGAAAATGATATCGGACAGATGTCTACCACGACTATACATATAAATCCATTCTTTTATCTAAAGTTTCAATCTTTGTTTTGCAAAATGTTGGGTATATTTCGTCAATCACATCACATAGACTCTACCACAATAAATAACCCAGTGGTGTTAAATCACATGATAATGGTGGCCAATTAATAGCTGAATTTCGTGAAATTATGTTATTGGAAAATTTGTGTTTGCAATCAATTCATTCTTTCGATTGTTGTGTGACATATGCACCTCGCAAGTCCCTAATTTCAACAAATATTGCAGCATAAGTAACGTATATCTTGCTAGGTTGTTTAGGAAATTGAGACTGTGGAGCATATCGTCCGTCATTGCCAAATGCTACAATGAAATGAAAGATCATTCTACGAGGGGCTGTTTTTAAACTGAAGGATATCTTCTGCTTGATTATGTTAATGAGAGGTGGCTTAATGACTGCAGAATGTGAACTTCTTCCTATTTTGTTACTAACGAAAATATAATATTTCTTTAGCTTCAAGTCTTTTGGCACATTTATTATTTGCGAAGGGTTGTACAATGATTCCTAAGAGTCTCCGAGTTAATGTGTATATTTTTTGTACCAAACCCTTCCTAACCTAATGATTTCAGAGAATTAAAACACACACAAAAAAACTGGCATTTAGCAAAAATTCTCTCTCCCCAAAGATTTTCCCCCGTATTCAAAAACGATTATTAAATTTAACAAACGTTTATTAAGCCAATTTTTATATGCAAATCTGTCTTAATAAACGTTTGTTAAATTTCATAATCGTTTTTGAATAAGGGGGTTTAAAACTATGTATAACATATCCCAATAAGAAATAAAATTTATACACTTGAATATTTTTTTTTAAATTTATTAGACAAAATAGTGAAATATATTAAAAAAAAAAAAAAAAAAAAAAAACTAAACTGTATGTTTAGCCGGGCCGGTTCCGGCTACTCTCAGTTGAAATGGTTGGCCACATTCCATTAAGTGCGGCAAAATATACTTTGATATAAATACTGATGATATCATCATATACTAAGAATATTTCTTCCACAAAAACAAAAAAAAATTCAAGTCAAATGTAGAATGCTATTGATATAATAGAATTGCATGACATTAGACTAAATTTGCTGGAGTTACAGTTGATTTTAGCTTGAATTCCAGAGAAAATACTTATTGAATTTTCATTTAACATCATTTAAAGAATTTATCATTTTGGTTGTCCCTGGGCTACAGTGAAATAACTCCCAAATGAAATAAGTCCCAATGGGAAAATAAAATTTTTTCATTTGGGGTGCCCCGATAGACTAGGCGATAGTCTGCTGGACTATCAGTCAGAGGGTTGCGGGTTCAATTCTCGCCATAGACTTTGGGTGTTTTCGGCAGACAAGCCAAAAAGCTTCGCAGTTTGTGTTTGTTTAAAAAAAATAATAAATCCCAAAAATTTTTCGATACAGAATGAAATAATGAAATAAGTCCGAACAGTTTTTTTTTGTTGGGAGCTATTTCATTTGGGCGCAAGGATTTTCTCCTCCATGGTATACAAAATACCGGCTTCGCATTGCCCAAATTTCTTGTATTGCCGTTAATTAATTTTTATTGGGATTTATTTTTACATTTTTGCCTTTGCAAGTTATTTAATTTTTTTCAGTTGGGCGTTATTTCATTGGGAGTTATTTCACTGTACCTGTCCCTGTTTTAGACTCTAGTTCTGGATTCAATTTGTATTTTCTCAAAAGTACAGTTTTTTTAATGAAATTGGAGTGCCCCGATAGACTAGGCCAAAGAGTGCCGGACTATCAGTCAAAGGGTTGACTCTGGGTGTTTTCTGCAGATAAGCCAAAAGTTTCGCAGTTTGTGTTTGTTAATTATTAAAAAAAAAAAGATGAGAGAGAAATTATTATAAAATGCTCGCAGTGATTGTGATTAAAGTGAAAAGGTTTAGATCATGTATGACTTGTTATGAATTTCTCTAAGCTCTCTTTCTTACATATATACATACATATGTATTCGTATATCAATTATTGTGCCAGTATCAATGAAAGAAGAGTTCCCTGCAAAAATCTGTGGAGTACGTGGTCCATTGTAACTAATGTAGTGACTATGTAATGCACTTGTGGACCATTTAATTTTCAAATCAGAACTTCTTGCTACACGACAATTAATCGTGCTTTAACGACCGTAATCGTTGTTTAAAAACATTTGCTATAGTTACAAGGAGTAGTTTTGGGACTAGTCCCGTGTTATGCAAAGCTGAATTATATGGTCCAGTCCTAGGACATCGTAATGTTAAATGGACTAGTTTTTTTTTTCAAACAAATGGATTATGTTTGGAGTACTCCTGGTCCATTGTGGTGTAGTCCATACATGCGCAAATTACCTCACTTGCGTATAAAATTTACAGAATTTTTTTTATTATTTGAGATTGAATACAGAAACAACAGGCATTTTGTTTGTGTAACATAATGTACTACTTTCAAAAACACTTGAAAAAGTATGATTTTTGACATACGTAAATTGTAAACAAACTCAGTCAGCTGCACTCACCTTGTTACACCATGGACTTACTGAAAAAAAACAACTCAAAAATATGTCTTTACATATATAAATAAATATTTTATTTCGTCATTAATCAACTTTTGTCTTATCGATATTCTTATACATATATAGCTATAATTATAATAATTTAATATCAAAATCGTTTATGTTTAACAATAAATAATACATATCTATGTATAGTAGTATGTGGATACGATGATAAAAATAATAATAATAGAAATAAATTGTCGAGAAACTCATCGATTGAAAACTTAAACCATTAGCCAAATAAGTTAGAATATAAATTGTTCAGGCCTGTTTGTCCCATGGTACCATCCTAAAACACTGTCCACTAATTATGTATGTGATGTCCCTTTGTTGTTTGTTCATTGCCTGTACTGTCAGATATTTCGTTATACATTTAACCGGATTTTACGCTTAACAATTGTAAACATTAAGACATATATCCCAGCAAGCCATATGAGTCCGAAAAGAGTCTTTTCTGACACCTTTTCCGCAGCGTGCATGCTCTTTATGAGCCCAAAAAACAATCATTATTGCTCCGAAAACCTTCAGAAAAGAGGGTCATTACATTCGAAAATGGTCCGTCAGAAAGAGCTTTTAGATAATGCCAGAAAAGAGTCTTTTATGAGGGGGTTTTTGGGCTCAGAAAAATCTCTTACATCATGTTAGAAAAGAGTCATTCACCCCTATCGTAAATAAAAATTCCACATGAAATTTATTCCCTTTTATTTTTTAAACGTTGAATTTGAATAGGAAAAATGTGAAAAGGGAACAAATTTCATGTGGAATTTTTATTCACGATAGGGGTGAATGACTCTTTGCAATTTCAAATACAAAAAATTAAAAGTTCACATTTTTTTTTAAATTGTTTTTACTTAAACAAAAAGGAATTCATTTACAAATAAACTAAATTAGAAATGGAAAAAAATAAATATTTAATTTTAATTTTAAATATTTCATTTAAATAAAATATATAAAAATGGGAAAAAAATTAATTTTTTAAGCAAATTTTTCTTTCGCTCCGAAAATGCTCTTTAGTTGGACTCTTTGCTGACTTGCCATTTGAAGTGTGGCAAATACGCAGTTGTATTCCTTTTTGATTTAACAGTTTTAACAGTGAGCAAGAAGTTCATTTATAGAATTACATATTAAATATTAATTTGTACAGTGGGCAAATTTAGTGAAATTAGTCTGTTGTTATAAACTGCTTTTATATGCCGAATATATTTTATAACATGATATGACTTTTTAGTTTAATATAATGCTTAAACATTTTCTGTATGTTGATCTTAAAAAGTTATTTTGAACTTTTTCGATTTTCGGTGTTGCCAAAGTCTTGGCAAATTTGCGATATATTTAAAAAAATGCTGAAATTAAAAAAAAAATGATTGTTTTTATGTGCTATGTAGACCTTTTATACATTGTTAAAAATCTTATTACTTTATTAATTCGGCTGAGGAGTCTTTTATTAAAAATATAAAAACTCTTGTTCGTTTCTTGTTTTTATTATCTTTTATTAGTTTCCAATATTTTGACCAACTTTGTTGATCATCTTCAAGGAAGAAATATAATTTAATGTTTAATGTACTGTATAATTTTGTAGCCTGATTCCTAATATTTAAAGCATGGTTCTCATAATATGTTAATCAAAAACCTGGTCACAAAACTATAATTTCGTTCAGTGAATTGTTTTATAAACAAAACTACTGTTAAAATTTAATCAGCCGGAATATGTTAGTATTAGTGCTGATCAATGGAAATTAGAAATAAAAAAAACATCATACGCTGACTCCGGGTTAAAAACCAAAACCTTCCGAAAAATTCGTAAACAAAAAGAAAGCAACTTAAAGCAATTAAATAAAACCACCAGGCCCTTACCTAAAAAACACTCAAAAAATTATACAACACCAGTGTATGTACCGAATGTTGATTTTTATACTAATTGTGCAATTAATAACCAAATCATAGAAAAAGGAAACATTTTTAACAAAATTCAGCAACTGTCTTGTTATTGAAGAAACATACATGCAACTCTTTCTCTTTTTTTCTTATTTTAAACATTTGACAATATGTTTGTTGGACAAAATCTCTCACCAATACATCTGCATTTTTGAACTCCACTGGTGGATAATGTAATAAAATGTTTATTTTTATTTTTTTTTAAGACACTCAGGCAATTAATATGCCTATACATATATAATTGCGTTACTTTCTTTGGAAAGGAGATATTTGAAGAAGTAAAGGTGGTGAAGGCTTTTTATATCACAACTCTGCAATTGCGCATCATGTTTGTTTTAAGTGCAGAATTGCAGCGCCTCTGGTGGTGAGTAGGCGCATTAATGTTAAAGCTTGATTTTATAGCCTTTATTTAATTATTTTACTTGGGTGGTGTTTTTAAATGCTATACCACCGCAGGAGGGCGCTGTGATATATATTAGTTATGATGGATGGAAAGAAAACTAAATTTATCAGAAACTAATGTTGTTTAAGTGGCAGCGGCTGGGAATCGAATCCGGGCTACAAATACCAACTCATGCTTAAAGGTCAAATGCGCTAACCAATTAAGCTACAGCACCCTGAATATATTTCATTTATATGTATTTAAAAATATCTATATACTCGTATATTGAATTGTATGTTTCTCGCATCAATTTGAAATGTGAATTTTTTTGACAGTTCTTGTGAGAATCTTTTCGCAAACTATTATTACAGAAACACTTTATCTTATATTCTTCCAATAACTCTTGGAAAACTTATTAAATGACAGATATTTCTCGCAAAATAAAGTTACAGAAACATTTGTGTGAGAAAAACCATTCTTTGTTGCAACTCACTAATTCAATGCGAAATATTTTACGATGCGAGAAATACAGAAACGAGCTCACAGGTCGACGTAATAGAAAAATATGTACATATATGAAAACCCCTAATTGTCCTCAGCTTCGGGAAATTAAACAATATTGGTATATTTTAAAGGGAGTTACTACAATTCTTGATAATAAAAAAATGTTTACGATTTGGAATAAGTATGAAGCACAAGTTATGAAAATATTTTGAAACAATTTCAAATATTATGAAACAGTTTCTGCGAGCTATCAAAACAAAAAAAAAATACTGATTTTGACAACATAAAATTAGGTTTAGTTTCTGTTTTTTTTTTTTTTAAATATCTCAACTCCTCAAATTTTTAGGTTTTGATTTTTATTATTAGAGAAAAATTCTTATTATTTCGGCTTGAGTTCATTTATAATTAATAATTAGAAGAATACCATTATAAAGTTATAATTTTATAGACAATTGGCACATTGGAATGCATTTTCTACCCTGCCCAGGACGTCATCAGCAATGTTTGGTGTCCATGATCTACTTGTAAATATCATCTATTTAACTATACAATTAAAGAGAAATAGATTTCGGGAATTATTCATATTTCTCATCACATGTTTATGAATTAGAATGAAATCTACATACGTTTACAATGGGTGTGTATTCTTCTTTTGATTTTTAGATGCCGGAAAACTATTTAAATCCAATATTAGTGCCACCCTAATGTGTAATAAAAATTTTTAGCTTTTTTTATTTTTTAACAAAACAACTATAAATTTTATATTACACTGATATGATACAACTATAAAATCATGCTTCACACACAATGTTTAAAATAGTACGCACCCGACCAACCCAACATGTATTTGCAAAATATATTTATTAAATATGTAATTTTCAATTTGTTACTTTTTTGCCTGTAACTCTATTATATTTATGTAATTTATGACTTTCAAACGTGTGACTAGTTTTATGGCAGAAAATAACATCTCCAGCACAAATTGCTATTATCTATGTACATATACAGTGGGAAGCAAAACTGTCCGGATGTTTTGCATTAAGGAAGTAAGGTAATGATGCGCTCATGCGGCCTTTGAAAATAGTATTCTTTTCCATCAGACTGGTATCGGTTGACTTTCGTTTCGTCACTTCAAATAACCCGTTTCCAGTCATCTATTGTCCAATTTTTGTGGGGTTTACAGAAATAAAGGCATTTTTTTACATTTCTATCTGGCTTTTTCTTTTTCACAGTGGCTGATAAACCAATTCTATTTTAAGCACGTCTAATCGTTCAGGAACTGACATCCTTACCAATACTTTTTGCAGCATTTTTCGGTGTCTTGATGTCCTTATTATGTAGCGAACATTCAATCTGCCGGGCATCACTATCAGAAAGCAGTCTTGGTCAACCCCCTTGGTTATTATTGCAAGCTACATTACGCTGTTTTGTATATCATTTCCATACTTAAATTCACACTTAAATTTATTTTTCAGCAATTTTACGGCATGAATAATTATTTTGCAACAAATTTATCACATTGCTTTCAATATCAGTTGAAATTTTTCTTATTTTTAAAGTTCTTTTAATTTTTTATTTAAAAATCAAGTTAATCACTTCACAGGTCAAACAATACTGCACAAATAGAGCAATAAAAGCTTGATAACGAGATCGCAACAAACAAAAAAAAAAAAACATTTTAACAGAGCAATATTGTGATAATGTTCATTTCTTGTAATGTGCAAAAGTTTCCGAATAGTGAATTTTTTGTTTTTTTTAAGTTTTTTATTTTTTTGAAGCAATTTAATAAGCTTAATGAGTCTTCAAATTTCATCAAAATCTGTTCAGAAGTTTAGAAGTTAATGTATTAATACCAAAAAGAAAACCTGTTACCCACTACTGTGACGTTTTGCAGTTACGTCTTTTTGTTTAAAAAAAATGGAAAGTCAAAAGAACGTAACTAACATAAAAACTTAAATGTTCGAAAAAAATAAAAATATCTTCACCAATAAATAAATCCCCACAATTTAAGTACAATTTACAAAAATTGCAAAGAAACCATAATATTTGTTGATTTAGAAGGTTTTTTGCTTCTCCTGTAAAAGTGTAGTTACGTCCGTTTGCATTTAATATGACGTTATGTGAGTTTTTGTGCTTTAAAATTTATAATGAGGTTCAATTAAATAAAAAAAATGCATTTATACGATAATATACTCGTACCTATATTTGTATTATTTTTATTACCTTATTTCCTTAATGCAAAACATCCGGAAAGTTTTGCTTCCCACTGTGCATACATATTGAATAAATATATCTGAAACCTTGTGAATATTGTTACTTAAAAAAATCTAATAAAAAGGAGAAAATGTCAGTAACACGTCTGTCATGACAATCCAAAACGTTAGTGGAAGAAATGTTCTTGTTTTAAACTTGTTTGCTTGATTTTATAAAGAATCCAAAAATTTATATGTCATCATGACTTTCTGTTTTGATATTCCTTTGTTAGCTTCAGTTGTGGTCAAATTATAAATTCAATATCTTTATTGTGTATGTGCGAAAGTAAATCAAGCGGAAATTGTAAATGTTTTAAGAATAGAAAAAACTTTTTACAACCGTTTTTTGTTCAATTATTTTTCACTTTAAAAATAGAAAAGCCCTGCCCTGGCCTTAATGCGATTAATATATTTTGTTAACAGTTACCTTTTCTATTCTATTTTTTTTTGCGCAAAGAGAGAGAGAGAGAGGAATTAATTCATACATATTAAACTACATACAAAAACCAAAATATAAAAAAGTTTTTAATTTATTTATAGGTTTTTGTAGTTCCTGAATTTACAAACATACCTTTGGTTATGGTTTTCATTTGACTTGATACACATTAACGGGTATATATATAGACGTATCTACATGTGTTTGTCTGATTTAATTAAGAAAGAGCTTTAAAGAGCTTTTGGTCCTTTGATTGGGCCATTTTCTGTCAATATTTCTACCCTACACCCTACACCCTACACCACCAGAGTGTATAGGGTATATTGGATTTGTGCTGATGTTTGTAACGCCCAGAAATATTGGTCCAACACCCACCTTAAAGTATACCGATCGACTCACAATCACTTTCTGAGTCGATTTAACGATGTCCGTCCGTCTGTCTGGCTGGCTGTCCATGTAAAGCTTGTGCGCAGAGTATAGGTCGCAATTTGGAAGATATTTCAATAAAATTTGGTACGTGATATTTTTTCGGCCCAAGGATGGATAAGATTGAAACTGGTGGAAATCGGTCCATTATTTCACCTGGCCCCCATACAAATGTCCTTCCGAAATAGGGGTTTAACGATCACAAATGTTTGAATTATGCAAGTATGCAAATAAATGAGTAGTAAATGAGGCGATATCACATTAACAAAATTTGTAAAGATCAATCCATGATTACTCGTTGCTCCCATAAAAGGCCCACTTTCGAAATTCACTTTAACGATCATAAATTTCTTAAAAATATTAGTATTTAAATAGAATTTGGCACAAATAAGTTTCTTATATACAGAAATAATGACACCTAATTTTATAATGGTCGGTCCATAATTAGTCGAAACTCCCATATAAGAGCCTCTCCGTAATTCAATTTAAGCTCCATAAATCTTTTAAAAGTATTTATATCGAGATAAAGTTTAACGTACACAATATTTATATTCAAAGACATCATGACACTAAATTTTTGGATGATCGGTCCACAATAGGTTATATTTCCCATATAACGCCCATTTCTGGAAAACTGTTTTATACATATACTGGGTAGGGTACTGTAGGGTATTATATGGTCGGGCTTGACCGACTATACTTTTTTACTTGTTTTTATTGAAAATTGGTTTGTTAGATATGGTCGTAGTTGTTGTTTTAGCTGTTTTGCAGAGTTTTTGAACATTTCTTTCATTTCATTTAAAAACTTTGATTTCTTTAATTTGCTTAAAGACTGTGTCGAGTTATTTTTGAGTATGTACTTCTATTTGAAAGAACCAGTTAATCTATTAAATTAATTAATTTAAATTTGGGCTAAAGTTAACAAAATTTAAATTTTTAATAGATTGTCTTTTTCGTCGCTTCAAAATGATAAAATTTTGGGTTAAGCTTCAAAATTGCTTTACAACGTCATCAATTCATCGTATAATAAAAAACACACAAGTATTTCAAATGCATGTTCTATTTTTTTGTTTGTTTCAAAATTGTCGATTTTTGTAGTCAAAAATTTATAAAAAATGTACACGAAAATTCATATAAAAATTATCAATGTAACTATTGAGGAAGTTTTTTTTACAAAATAGGTATAGGATCATTTCCAAAAATATCATTAACATTAATTAAGGATATCGGTTTTGAACACAGACAAATTACATTATCAAATTTTATATGGATCTAGGTTCATAAATCATGTCTATGAAGATGAACCTTTTTATGGTAATGTCCATCATGCATGGAAAATTGCAATATGTTCTAATAAACAAATAATTTTAATTAACAGAAAATATATTTCATTTAAAAACAGTTTATTTTTAATAATGACTGTTTTTATATTTATAACACGATCTTTTTGGTATCAACGATAAACTACTTTGTGTTCATTATTAAATGTCGCGTTCTTGTACTGAAACCGAATTGTTGCAAATTTTAATTGAAATCAATATTTAGTAGCATCACACTAAACATTTGATTTTTACATATTGTCGCGTTCGCTATTGTTAGTGTTTATTCTTTAAAAACACGTGTGCTTTGGAGAAAATTCAAAGAAATCCACAAATTATAAAAAAATACTTCATTAAAAGAGCTAAGAAAATACAGTAAAAGAGATTAAAATTGAAAACAACTTGCGCCATAGAAAGAAAATTTATACTAATGAAAAAAGAAGAGCTTTGCATTATATTATATGCAATGCAGAAAACGCATTACCCATAGTTAAAGATATTGTCGGATAATACTATTTATGATTACAAACCTGACGGAAAAATATGTGGAGTTTTAAATGTCGCGTTCCAAATCATACTTATGGTTGTGACAAATAAAGTTTCAGACTACACTAACAAAATACACAGCAAGAGCAAAAATATGCTAAACCTTTTTGGTAAATGCAATGATGAAATACCATTTGCACAAGATTGTGAATTGCGCTATTGTGTTTTAAATTTTTTCAGAAATAACTCGTTACAATTTGTATTGAACTTTTGTGTGGTTAAAATATTTTCATCAAAGGCGGTATATTTGTGTGTTCAGTTATATTTAGTTAAATAATTAACAATTTATTTTAGTACTATATTACAAGCGGATGAAATCATTTTATGGGAAAAGTATAACTTTTTCATTTATTTGGATATGGAGTATCCAAAGTAATAATCCTTTGGAATTTAACAATGACAACTACAGCAATCAGTAAAACGATACAATATAATTTTACAAAACTAAAACTAGAATTGGCTGTAAACTAAATATGTTTTATATCAACAATCATGACAATGTTCCAAACTCAACTACTTAGAACAAAAACAACATTTATTGTAATTATAACAAGTGCATTATTAAAACTGCAAATAACAACATTACAAGCATTCGCTGTTATCTGACGTGATAATGATGATGTTGATGATGCTAATAATGGTGATAATCATTAACGCAACATGTCAGTACTTAAGTTTTTGGTGTTACTAATGTGAAAAAGTGAAAAAGACAATGAAAATGTCTTTTGTCGTTATCATTGTCATTTTCACATTTTTTTTTATTTTGCTTTCTTTAATTTGTTCAATAATATGTGTGCACAACATTTAAGGCAACTGCTGAGAGTAAAAATATTAAACAAAACAAATAATTTAATAATAATAATAAAGGTAATAACAATATAAACACTAACATACAGTGGGTAGCAAAACTTCCCGGATGTTTTGCATTAAGGAAATAAGATAATAAAAGTAATACAAATATAGGTACGAGTATATTATCGTATAAATGCATTTTTTTTTTATTTAATTGAACCTCATTATAAATTTTAAAGTACAAAAACTCACATAACGTCATATTAAATGCAAACGGACGTAACTACACTTTTACAGGAGAAGCAAAAAACCTTCTAAATCAACAAATATTATGGTTTCTTTGCAATTTTTGTAAATTGTACTTAAATTGTGGGGATTTATTTATTGGTGAAGATATTTTAATTTTTTTCGAACATTTAAGTTTTTATGTTAGTTACGTTCTTTTGACTTTTTTTTTAAACAAAAAGACGTAACTGCAAAAAGTCACAGTAGTGGGTAAAAGGTTTTCTTTTTGGTATTAATACATTAACTTCTGAACAGATTTTCATGAAATTTGAAGACTCATTAAACTTATTAAATTGCTTCAAAAAAATAATAAACTTAAAAAAAAAAAAGAAAAAATTCACTATTCGGAAACTTTTGCACATTACAAGAAATGTACATTATCATTTTTTTTTGTTTGTTGCGATCTCGTTATCAAGCTTTTGTTGCTCTATTTGTGCATTATTGTTTGACCTGTGAAGTGATTAACTTGATTTTTAAATAAAAAATTAAAAGAACTTTAAAAATGAGAAAAACTTCAATTTCAACTGATATTGAAAGCAATGTGATAAATTTGTTGCAAAATAATTATTCATGCCGTAAAATTGCTGAAAAATTAAATTTAAGTGTGAATTTAAGTATGGAAATGATATACAAAACAGCGTAATGTAGCTTGCAATAATAACCAAGGGGTTGACCAAGACTGCTTTCTGATAGTGATGCCCGGCAGATTGAATGTTCGCTACATAATAAGGACATCAAGACACTGAAAAATGCTGCAAAAAATATTGGTAAGGATGTCAGTTCCTGAACGATTAGACGTGCTTAAAATAGAATTGGTTTATCAGCCACTGTGAAAAAGAAAAAGCCAGATAGAAATGTAAAAAAATGCCTTCATTTCTGTAAACCCCACAAAAATTGGACAATAGATGACTGGAGACGGGTTATTTGAAGTGACGAACCGAAAGTCAACCGATACCAGTCTGATGGAAAAGAATACTATTGGCATAGGCCGCATGAGCGCATCATTACCTTAATTCCTTAATGCAAAACATTTGGACAGTTTTGCTTCCCACTGTATTTGCTGAATGTTTTGAGACTTTGAAGTTTGCGAATTTTAAGAACAATTTATTATTTTTTATTCGAACTGTTAATTTAAAATTTTTTGATATTTATTTAGTCGGGCTCGAGTGCATTAAATTTAATTTTCATTAAATTATTTTTACTGAGAATTTTCAATAAACATTTTAATTAAAAATTTTTCAAGTTGTAAACCAATTCCTACCTTCAGTAAAAATAATTTAATGAAAATTAAATTTAATGAACGCGAGCCCGACTAAATAAATATCAAAAAAGTTTGCGAATTTTGTTTGAATTTTATATTACAACTAATAAAATATCCTAAAGAATGAAATATGTAATGGCCCATTTGCCAGAATTTTGTAATTAGAGTTAACATTAACTAAAGATCTGATTTGATACAAATTTAGTCTTTAGACTTTTTGGATTCTCTTTTTCCAGCATTGCTTAGAATGAGATTTTGCGGCATCGTGAATCTACAGAGTCCAAAAAAAGACACATTAATTAATATTGTATAACCGTGTAATATGCTTTAAATGTTTATATCCAGTTTTTAAGTGTAAACATATATTTTTGATTTTATTCTTTAGTAAAAAAAACTTAAATTAAAACTGACCTCTAAGTGGAATTCCTTTTTTTCGCAAAACATAAAAATGCATGTAAAAGCTTTATTAGGCTGGCAGTAATTTCTGGAATTACAAAGAATAATTAAACTTAAACATGTGGAAATTTCATAACACTAACTAATAATTTTAATATCACACCATATAGCTGTGGTAGAGATTTTTCAATTTTATTCTTGGTAAATTTACAAATTAGTGCCCTAATGATTTTGCCTGAAAAAAAAGTACAATGCAGCCAGCTGTACTTTCATACACAAACACAAACATGAACGTGAACATGCACATTTTAAATGCATTGTTGAGATTAAATGGATCTGTGTTTGCATTTCTGTATCTGTATCTATGTATAGGTTCTATGTATATTAACTATTTTTACAATGAATATTTAACAAGTGGCAGTAGGTTGGTTGGTAGTAGTTTACAGCCCATTATTTGTAGTTTTGTTTTATTCTTCTTCGTAATTCATATCGGTTTTTTTTGTGTTGCCAGTATGCAGTGGCACAATTGGCTGCGAATGTTGTAACTAAAAGTAAAAAAAAAGTGAAAACAGTATTATTAAATTGTGTGGGCATACAAATGAAACCCTGCAAGTTAAATGGTGGCAATTGCTATATTGCTACTTATTGGGTTATTCAAATTAAACGATTTTTCATTTGTTCGAATAAAACGAATTATTGAAATTAGAGCTTTAAGTTGTTAGAATAATTCGCTCACATATTTAAAATTAATCAAATTATTCGAATAATTTAAAATTTTTAAATAAAATAACATGAAAATGTTTTTCCTTCATCAAGTCGTACATAAAATAATGCCATCTTTAATAATATCACTTATAAACATTTTAATAATTATATTATTTTGTCTATTTGAACGTTGTCATCATCAATGTTATCCGCAATATCAATTTCTCTAAAATATTCAACATCTCATTCGCCACCATTTCAGATTAGGTTATAAGGATGACACTGGTTTAATTAAGAACCAGTATATTGATTTCTTTTCTATTATTTATATAATAATATAATATTTAATATTTATATAATCACCCCTATTGTGAATAAAAATTCCACATGGAATTTGTTCCCTTTTCACATTTTTCGTATTAAAATTCAATGTTAAAAAAATAAAAGGGACAAAATTTCATGTGGAATTTTTATTCACGATATGTTTCCAAAACTTTTCTTACTCTATTTGACATTTTTTTCATTTTATAGGTATTTTGTTTGCAATCACTTTCAATATTTTTTAATTCAATTTTTATACACAAGCATCTGTTTATTAAAATGAATGGTGTTAAATTATTAATGTTTTTAATTATAAAATTATGAAAATTTCAAAAACGAAACGATAAATTAACACAAAAATATTCACACGTTTTATTTTATTATTCTTCAAAAAAATGAATCGAATTATTCGTTATTCGAAAATGGCCGATGGAATTATTCTTAGGAAATGGTTTGATTAATCGTACGATAAGTATGAGAATGAATATCCTACTCGAATATCGATCTTCTCCATTCTAAAGCATTATTATACTCTCCACCACCATAAGTGGTGAATGAGGGTATAAATAAGTTTGACATTCCGTGTGTAACACTGAGAAATACTCATCTGAGTTCCAACAAAGTATATATATTCTTGGTACTTACCAAATTCTATGTCTATTGAGCCTATTGAGAGTCTGTGTAAAACACTCTCACGTTTTAAGAACTCTACCGAAATCAACAAAGTTTACAAAAAACCCCTTACAGTTCTCCTAAGCAGTTTGGTATTGAAAATCAGCACAATGGGTATAGTAGAACAAGAGTTATGGATCAAAATGTGAGACAACCTCCATAAAAAATTGATATTTTTAAACAGTTTTCTTGCTATATTTTTAAATATATTGCAGATAATACAATGAAATTTTTTATACATTGTTTTTATGATAAAAGAAGAGTAGTAAGAATCGCTCCATGATTTCTCATAGCCCCCACACAAAAATCTTCCCGAAATATTGCTCAATTCTACATAAATGTATATAAAATTGGAATATCAAGACAAAATTCAGCAAAAATAAGTTTTATGCAAAAAGAAATCGCAAAACGAAATTTTTCTTAGTTCGGTCCATGTTTGACCATAGACTCCATATAAAGTCCACTTCTAAAATTCACTTAAATACGTATAAAACTGGTATAAATAATGTTAAACGACTAAAATTTGACATAAATAACCCCTATAGGCAAATAAATTCTTGTACTAAATTTTATGGTGGTCGGCTCATAATTGGTCATAGCTCCCATATAAGGATCGCATCCGATAAAGCCATTTATCCCTATGTATATCGTATAAATATCGGTACCGACTCAAAATAGATCATCATCCCATAAATTTTTGTGAATTTCGGTCGATTTTTAACCATATCCTCCATATAAAGCCCTCTGCCGAAAATCACTTTAATACTCATAAATCTCTTATAATTACGGCTACCAATCCAAAATTTTATACGGATCATTTACATACATGCCTTCATCAAACTGCTGGATTTTGAAAATATCGGTCTATATTTGACTATGTCCGCCATATAAGGTCCACTTCCGAAATTCACGTTAATACTAATTTGTATCATTAATATACTGTTATTATGCTGAAATTCGACTTAAAATACCCTCATATACATGAAAATACTGTTCCAAAATTTAAGAAGATCGACCCATAATTTGTCATAGCTGTCATATAAGGACCATTTCCGAAAAACAAATAAACCCACAAAAATGTCTAATAAATATCGATATTTAACCAACTTTTATATACTAGGACAGTAATTTTAATTCAGAAATCATACTAATATCGGTTACACGGCAATTATGCTACTGGATTTTGTAGCTGTCAGTCAATAATTGGCAATAGCTCCCGAATTAAGTCCACTTCCGAGCATACCAAACAACCATATAACTCTTGTAAATAACATTATTGAGATGATATTCAACCAAAATAAGACTCAAATACGTAGAAACCACATTAGTGGATACTAGATTTAGAAGCTGTCAGTCAATAATTGGCAATAGCTCCCGAATTAAGTCCACTTCCGAGCATACCAAACAACCATATAACTCTTGTAAATAACATTATTGAGATGATATTCAACCAAAATAAGACTCAAATACGTAGAAACCACATTAGTGGATACTAGATTTAGAAGCTGTCAATCCACAACTGGTCCACTTTTACTATGCCACCCATAAATCTTAAATTCAAACAACAAAGCCTCATCTTATATCTTATCCTTTTTTATACTCTGTTTCTAAACTTGTGGTGAATATGGAAAAATGTTGTTTATAAATTGTTAAATTACACGCAAGATTATTATGAAAAATCAGACAAACTCTGTAAATTACAGTAAGAATCGGTAATTACATCAATTATAAATGATCAAAATTAGATAAAATTTCAAAACATTTAAAATAAAATCAATCAAATTCGTGAATTACGACCAACAGATAATATTTGTCTTTCAAACAATATACTAAAATAAAAAATAAAATTGTTCATTAAGACTGAATAGAAAACACAGAATAAGGATATTCTAGTCCTGAAACCAGTGTAGTTTTTGTATTTCTCTTTACATTTAGGTGGAGGGTATTAAAGATTCGGCACAGCTGAATATTGAACTCTTAACGTGTTTCTAAATTGCATTTCACCAATTCATTAATCATTAAGTATTTCATAATGAAATCAAGCTAAACAGCAAATACGTTATGTACAAAATGCTTTGGGTCAAACGTCTGATTACAAAACAAATCAGAGAATTATTCTGAAATCAAAGGCATTGTCTTAATATTCTTAATAAGCTATTAAAAGAGAGAGAGAATATAAAAAGAGATGTTAATGGTCAGAGGCCATAAAAACGTTTTTTTTTTTAGATAAATATCTCGGTTATTTTGCAACGTGATAAATACTTTAGTTAAACGCCATGCAAGTAGGTTGCTGGGTAACCAGTTGCCTTTTGTCAATGCGGAACAAGTTTCAAAAGCTGCTGATTATCTTTAAGCTGTTTCTGCTAATTCCTGACTATGCACATGTTTGCTTATATTTGCCTGGTATTGTTTAAATTAATAAAAGCTTATTACTACGACGAGTATATGGGTTAAGAACAAGGTTAAACTTATAAAACTTTATTTAATTAAAAAATTTATGAATTTAAACTGCAAATGTGAAGCCTTCAGTTTTACTTCTCTTCTTAAATGTTTAACAATGCTTTTAAAAGGAAAATCTTGTAAATGATTTAAAAACAGCATATTTTTACAAATTACAATTGTTTTGAATTTCAAAATGTATTTAAAGCAATTCTTAGTCATTTCATTAGATCCTTTGTGCGAGCATTGCTTTTTATCTAACGCCCAGAAGAATTTTTGTAAAGAGTTAAATTTTTACTCAGTAAAATATAATTATTACACTTTAAATTTATAATATCAAATGGCTGAGTGTAGAATGTTAAACTGATGCAATTATTTATACATTATTTCATCAGTACTTTTCCTACTGTTTGCTAGCAATTTTCAAATTTCGAGGAAAAGTCTTAACCCATTGCAAACTGTTAGCACGCAATAAGAAAATATAGTATTAAGGACAATCAACAGTTGTTTTTTTTTAGATTGTTAATTGCTTTTATTGGTCATCGAAACGAGAAATTATTCGGCCAGGATGTGCCTCTGCTTGACCAGCCTCATTCTCAGAAGAAAAAAAACCAAAAATCTAGAGCAATATTCAGCATAAAAATCACCTGAAATGGGTTGTATTTTGTCCAGGTACTGATTGTGATATATTGTGTTTGTTATTTCTTAATAAACGATCATATTCAGTTGCTGGTTTCTAAGAGTGCTGATCACTTTTCTACAATCAGTTTTAGGTTCTATAAATCTTAAATGGTAAAATTTTAACAATGCCAGGTGCAAATGTTCTTCATTGCTTTTTGCTACAAACTTTGGCCACCAAAATTTTATAATTTTTTAAATATTAATCTGCAATACAAACACATTATTCTCTAGTGTAATTCTTCAGTTTTACTATAACCCTAAACTGTCAGCTGTCAATATCTTTCTTGGTGGACAACATTTTACTGCACACATGGCTGCAAATTAAAATTTGATGTAAATTTAGGAAGACCCTTTGAAATATAAATAAAGTTTAAGTTGCATTTCAACTTTTTATTTACATATTTAAAACTACATAATTTCAATTAAACGTAGATTAATTGATGCACAAAAACAAGTTACAATGCTAATTTAGGTTGTGTCGAATCTTAAATACCCTGCACCTGTTTATACACAAAAAGGCAACTGAAGCAACCGATTAATAAAATGTTTGTTCATATTTTTTAAGCAATTAAAGGACATTGCTCAAATATACTCCGGATTACATACATATGTTTGCAATTACAAATGCCATGCCAAACTTAGTTATATGCTCATTACTAATGGTGAAGGTTATAAAAATAGCACACAACAAGAATTAGCAAGAACAATTGTTAATGGTTTGTTGACTATGTAGGTGGTCTTAGGTGCCTTTAAATTATGAGCTCTTTTAAATTGTAAATAAGCGTAAATTTCTTTCAGAAGCATATTTTCAGTGTTTACATTTCTGTGTAATGATTTGACCTGTAAAATCAAATAAATGGAAAAAACGTCAAAGTTAATTTTAAGTGTGTATTTATTTTTTTTTTATAAATAGTAAGAAAACAGTGCTTCAGAATAATATATGCAAGTACATTGTATGTTTACAAAAATATTTAGCATTATTGTGGGTACGAACCGTGGGAGTAAAAAATGATTAAAGACAGAACTGCAGCCCTTACAGAGCCATGAACACTGGTATACAAAATGTTATGATCGGACTAAAAATAGCGACACAGTAAACAAAATACTGAAAGGGCGGTTTTAGGCGTGGCAAAAAAAAAATATAAAGAAATTATTTCTGGAATTGTTTTCACATTCACCCCTATCGTGAATAAAAAATTCCACATGAAATTTGTTCCCTTTTCACGTTTTCCTATTAAAATTCAGTGTTAAAAAAATAAAAGGGAACAAATTTTATGTGGAATTTTTATTCACGATAGGGGTGAATATCTTTAATCGTAGGGGGTGACTGACGCAACTTTTTTTGTATGAAAGGCGAACCAAGGTACCTTGAAATGTTTTGCATAAATTTATATTTTCCATTTAATTATCTAAAACACCTTTGAAAAAATTCTATTAAGTTTTGATTTGCAAACAACTAAAAAGCGATAAATCACATAATAACATAAACATTTGTAATATTCTGCCACAAATTAATGGCTCATTCAATCGCAATATTTATTTAACGCTTCATTTATCAACTAAAAAAAAAACTACACAATCTATTGCTATGTTTACAAGATTTAAGCGAAAAGGCAGAAAGGAAGTAGAAATAATAAAAATCAAGATAAATAAGAAAAACTCCTAAAAGTATGCTGTAATATATTTTACTCGATGCATTTTAGGCGGAAATGTTAAACACTGTTGCCATCTTTACTAAGTACATATCACACTAATGCTTACATAACCATGCATTCTTTCATTCCTTAAGGTACGTACGGTCACATTTGGCAAATATTAACTCAAAAAAATGTAACCACTTGTTTTAGCACAAATTTATTTGATGTTGTTTAATCCTACAAGAGTTTTGCTAGATCAAACAGCATCAAATAAATTAAAACTAAATATTTGTTGTGTCTTGTTCTAAATAAACAAAGTTTTCTTAAATAAATAAACGAGTTTAAATAAATGTTATTTAGTGGTTACGTTTTTTTCGGCAAATATTTGCCAAGTGTGACCGTACCTTTACATTCAAACTCACTCTCCCACATACATACATACTTTACACGAAACGGAAATAAAAATCACACAAAAATTTCAAGGTCAACAAATGCCAAACGTATCAAAATACACTGCTTTTTATATAAATGTATAAAAATAAGAATAAAAGAAAGAAAGAAGGAAAAAATACAAATAATATAAATAAATATTTTAAGTAGTTTTCTGTCAGAAGAAAGAATCGTAGAAAAAAATGAATGGCATGAGAATAAGTGAAAAAGGAGTTAAAGGTTTTTATTGCAGAAATTTGTTTTTTTTTTTAATTATAATGAAATTTAATAAGTAAGTAAGTATAGTCGGTCAAGACCGACCATACACCCACTATATAAATTAAACAGTTTTTCAGAAATGGGCGCTATATGGGAGATATTACGTATTATGGACCGATATACAAAAAATTAATGCCATGACTTCCGTGAATATAAATATTGTGTATAATATAAATAGTTTTAAAAGATTTATGGAGGTTAAAGTAAATTACGGAGAGGGTCTTATATGGGAGTTTTGACTAATTATGGACCAACCATTTTAATTGGGTGTCATCATTTCTGTACATATGAAACTTATTTTTAGTAAATTTTATTCGGATAACAACATTTTGAAGAGATTTATAGTCGTTAAAGTGATTTTCGGAAGTGGGCCTTATATGGCAGCTACGACTAATTATGAACTGATAAGGAAAAAATTTGTAGATGTGATTTATCTTCATTTACCACTCATTTGTGGTGAAATTTGTTTGCATACTTTCATAATTCAAACATTTATGATCGGTAAACCCCAATTTCGTGAGGACATTTGTATGGGGGTCAGGTGAAATAATGGACCGATTTCTACCACTTTCAATCCCATCCATCCTTGGGCCGAAAAAATATAAGGTACCAAATTTTATTGAAATATCTTCTAAATTGCGACCTTTACTTTGCGCACAAGCTTTACATGGATGTTAAATCGACTCAGGAGGTGATTATAAGTCGTTCGGTATACTTTAAAGTGGGCGTTGGACCAATATTTATAGGCGTTACCAACATCAGCACAATTCCAATATAGCCTCCCCACTATTGTGGTGTAGGGTATAAACAGCCTGTTAAGCAAGAATATTTTATAGTTTTGGCAATTTGTAAACTGCAGATGCAGATTTATATAAAACTATCAAAGAAATTTCCTTGTATTTACACAGTTTTGAAATTCCTCATTAAATCTATTAAATTATTCTTTGTTACTTCTTAAACTAATTACTTTATCGAGTATTTTCTTGTCTTTACATTCAAAATTGGTTTATTAGTCCCTTATTTGCTTAACATTAATTTTTTATTCCATTCGAAACTTTCAACATCAATTGAATTATTGCCAATAGTCAAATAACATTCGTTAGTAAATGTAATAGTAGTTCTAGCTAAATTTGCATACTTTTATTTTATTTGCATTTTCGTCTTGAGATTTTGTTGGTTTTTCCACAATTTTATACAAATAATAAATTTGAGCTTTCCACTATAAATAAATATAGTCATGAAACATGACTTCTTTTATAAAAATAAAAATATTTCAACTTCATAAATCTCTTGAGATAATTTATGCTCATCGCAGAATAAGAAAAAAAAAAATTAACTAACACTCTTTAAGTAACGCAAATGTTACTTTAACGTTTAACCCTTAAAAGCCAAATAAATCACACAGAGGAAAAAGGCCCGAAGTCATGAATAAAAAAACTTTCTTAAGGTTTATGTCGCAGCCTACAAAAAAAAAAATAAAAAGAATTGGACATTAAAGTTAAGACATATTATTAAACTAAAACATTATATATAATTGACGTTTGTTTAATTTACTTTAATATGACTGTGGTCTAGTCATATGTATGTCTTTCATTGTGAAATGTTGCTGTTGACAAGTAAAACATTTTCTTGTTTATTTTTGGGTTTTCTGTTATTATGTATTTTGTAATTTGAAATGTTCACATGTAGCTCACAAGAGTACATACAGTGGCGCACAGCTTATTTTATGCAGTGAATTTTTTGTGTGTTTTCAAAGCTTCATAAAAATAAAAGTAACATTAACTTAAAAAATAGTCTAGCCAACAAAAATAATTCCTTGCAAAAATGTGGCCAGTTATATACATATTTGCCACGTTTGCACAATACCCGATTTATGCTTTTGCTTGGTTTTCACTATGTCATTTTTGTTGTCAAATTGTCCAAATTGTTGGCAATTGTATGAAAATTGTCCAAATTGTTGGCAATTGTGATTGCAAACATAGATGACGTCATATGACAACCCGTTTTCATACAATTGCTAACAATTTGACAACAAAAATGACATAGTGAAAACATAGTGAAAACACGGACTTTGAATCGTTATTTTGCTAAAATCAAAAATCTGATGTTATACGCTAGTTCTCCTCGCTTTCCAACAAGTTTCTTTTCAGAACCTGTAGCTGCTTAAACTTGTGCATGGTTGTTTCAACAAATGTTAAATTGCCAGTACGAGCAGCTGCCATACATACCCAAACCATGACACTGCCACCACCTTGCCTTCAGGTTTTCTTTGTCCTCTAGTTGGTTTCCTCCAAACATACGACATACTATCTGACCCAATTTCAAAATGAAGATTCCTTGAAAACATGTTCGTTGGCGAAATTTAGCCTGCACAGTCTGTTTAACGGTTTCGTGCGTGAATCTCGGCCATTAAAATCATGTTGGCGCAAGACACGACAAACAGTCTTAACGCAACATTGTCATCTTCAACTTCGAAGGCCAGTTGTGAAGCTGATAGCCGCGGATTTGCCTTTGTTATGGATGCGATTTTCATTAATGAAGCGCTCAATGATTTTGTGTACTGGAAACTTTAATGTAAACCATTTCTACTATTTTTCCCTGTGAGTGGCCGTTTTGGAAATGGTTTAAAACCAATTCTCGTGGTTCTATCTTTGTATGCGAACTTATTTAAACTCTTTTAAATTGAAACTTGATGTTACGAAATCGGACTCACACTTCAACAGAAAATATTGATAGAAGTAAAAAAAAACCCACAACACTGCATTGATCTATCGGAACAGTAGAAATTGACTGCGTAAACTATGCTGTGACGTAAACAAATAGACATTTTTTTTAGTTTTAATGTTTTAAAAGGTAGATTTTTGCAATAAATTATTATTTTTTTTTTTTGTTAGACTATAACATTTTTTCTTTTAAATAACATCAATTTCTTTTTTAAGTTCTTGTTCCTTTTCTTTTTATTAAACTTTGAAGAGAAATAAAATGTACTGCAAAAAATAAGCTGTGAGCCACTGGCATTTGAACCATAAATATTTTTTACAACAATTTCCATATATATTTTAATTAAAGTCTCTTTAATTTATTTAATAATTAAATTTTATTTGTTTCATTAAAACACATTGATGACCATTTGTTTTATGTCACTATTCATATTAAATTGTTAAATTTTGAAGCTTTTTAGTATTCGGTTTTGTTTATTATATTCAATAAATAATTTATTAATTTAAAAAAGAGCTAGATTTGTTCTTTTACACAATTTTCATTTGATTTTCTCTTAATTTAAAATGTTTGCAGTTTGCATTGCAGTTTATGAGCAAGCAAACAGATCAGTTTATATAGGGTGTTTTTTTTAGATGTATAAAATTTTAAATTGGCAACACTCTTTAGCTGGCGGCCATTTTGTCTGTTGTCAACATGAATGGACTGACGCCTGAACAACGTTGTGCAAATTTATTTTGAAAAACAAGATTGCTGTTGAACCCGATTTTCATAAGTGAATTTTGTTTTGTTTAGCGATGAAGCTCACTTGTGGTTAAACTTCAATAAACAAAACTCTCGTATTTCGAGCGATGCCACAAAGGCTGGAAAAACTCAACGAAAATTGGAACTCCAGATTAGACTACGTACGAGCCAGACGTGGCGATCATATGCTAGAAGTCTAATTTGAATTATAATGCCAGAAGATTATCTTTCGAATAAAGAAAATTGCATGTCAAATTAAAAAAAAATTATCTTGGTTTATTCCATTTCAAAGTTCTATACATTTAAAAAAACACCCTTTATCTTTATGAGCATTTAAATAGCTCTTTGTTAAAGTTTAAGACAATGTCATTAACAATGCCGCATTTATTTATTTATAAAGACAAGAACTGCTAATATTTTATTAGCTGGGGATGTAAATAGCAAAAGCTTTGCAAGTAGTTTGATGGGTAACCAGTGTTGATTTTAGTGCACTGAATTGAAAATGATTTAGTTGTAGTATACAAATGTTTAAATTATATATTAAAAATGGCATTTTGAATATGAATATATTTTAAGCAGACATTTTTAGATCTATAATTAAAACTATATAACTCAAGTTTGTAAATATGTCAGCAGTTGTTTGCAGTTTTTCTATTACTTAAGAATTAAATCAGTCTTTAATATTCTTTTGTATTAATACATTTGGGAAATATATGCAATCGATAAATGTGTGGTGAGCCGTGAGTAGTCATAAAATACAAAAACACTTGAGTGTCACATAAAATTAGACAAATGCTCCTTCCAATAAGTCAATGTACAACAACAAAGACCAGTGAGTGCTACAACTGAAACTGAACTAAAAAAAAACAAAAGTATGAAAAAAAATTAAAAACATACAGAAATACTTGTAAATACAGTCATACAAATAAATAAATACTTGTGAGCATAACTAAAGGTACACTAAATTGACAGGCGAAAAATAGGTTTGCAATTGTGAATTATTAAAGAACAACTCCGATTTTATTGAAGTTCAAGCTATGTATCGAATTCATATCATTTGGTTTACATTGCTAAAGCCTAGTACTCTGTTCAAATTTGGGAAAAATGTTGAGCAACATTAATAATTTCATACGGAAAATTTGACATATAGCTAATGTTGCCTATCACCCGAATTTACATAATTTGACGTTTTTTTTTTAATTAAAAGTACGCCACATTGTTTTACAACACATACATATGTTTTGCTTTTTTGTGAATTTAAATCGAAAATATTAAAAAGTCTGTGTTGAATCGAAATCGTTAAATAAAAATGAATAAACAAATATTACTACCCGCTTGTGCAGCAGCACAACAAGTAATAGATATTGTTGTTGCGACAGAAGAGCTTTTGAATAAAAATTCCACGTGAAACAATAGCTACTTTAATTATTTCGCTGTGAAAAAATAATGTTGCCAGATACATTTCACATGTTTTTCACAAAATGAACAGAGTACTACTTCTGCAACATTTTTTCATGAAAATTTCATGTTTATTTTTTTAACATGTATTTTGACAGCATTCCACTTGAACTTTTGAACAGAGTACTATGCTTAAGGAAAAAATTGATATATTTAATACTTTTTATTGAAAATTGTGTAAATTGTTAAAGAAAAACTACCATAACTGTAGTATCTATTGAGACCCCATTTAGTAATTACATTTCCGTTGCCAATTTTGTGTAAAAAATTATAAAAAGAAACATTTTAATTTTGAGATCGTTATGATAGAAAGAAATATATTTTTGAAAAATATTTGTAAATTTAAAATGGCATCCTCTCAGATGACATCACGCCTTCCATAGTTCTTCTATCTTAAAAACAAGTAAGAAAGTATAGTCGGTCAAGCCCCAGTATATGTATATGTATAAAACAGTTTTCCAGAAATGGGCGTTATATGGGAAATATAACCTATTGTGGACCGATCATCCAAAAATTTAGTGCTATGATTTCTGTGAATATAAATATTGTGTATAATATAAATAGTTTTAAAAGATTGATGGAGGTTAAAGTGAATTACGGAGAGGGTCTTATATGGGAGTTTCGACTAATTATGGACCGACCATTATAAAATTAGGTGTCATTATTTCTGTTTATAAGAAACTTATTTGTGTCGAATTTTATTTGATTACCAACATTTTTGAGTAAGTTATGCTCTTTAAAGTGATTTTCGGAAGTGGGCCTATGGGAGCTATGACTAGTTATAAACCGATCACAATAAAATTGTACCGTATTATTTGTATATATATGATATATATTTGTATTAAATATTATTTGGATACCAACATTTTTAAGTAAGTTATGCTCTTTAAAGTGATTTTCGGAAGTGGGCCTATGGGAGCTATGACTAGTTATAGACCGATCTTCACAAAATTTGTTAACGTGATTAGGCCTCATTTACTACTCAATTGTGGTGAAATTTGTTTGGAAACTTTCATATTTCAAACATTTATGATCGTTAAACCCCTATTTCGGTAGGACATTTGTGTGGGCCAGGTGAAATAATGGAGCGATTTCCACCAGTTTCAATCCTATCCATCCTTGGGCCGAAAATATCACGTACAAAATTTTATTGAAATATCTTCCAAATTGCGATCTGTACTCTGCACACAAGCTTTACAGGGACAGCCAGCCAGACGGACGGACGGACGGACGGACAACGTTAAATCGACTCAGAAAGTGATTGTGAGTCGATCGGTATACCTTAAGGTGGGTGTTGGACCAATATTCCTGGGCGTTAGAAACATCAGCACAAATCCATTATAGCCTCCCCACAATGGTGATGTACGGTATAATTACTGGTTTTTCACAAAAATGTGCGAGGAGTCCAACTTTGGAGGGCTGTCAAATATGAACCATAGTAAATCATATAATTTGAATTGAATTGAACATTTAAAACTCTTTTATTTTTTTGTGTCGTAAAATTGTTGAATAAGCCGCACCTAATGTTATAGAGCTTAATATAATTTCCTGCTGTTACTCATCCTAATGCATACATATGTATGTATGTATGTATATGTATTTTGTGTACCAGTCATGTTTTCTACTTGCTGAGTTGTTATAATAATCCTTGTCAATATGTGTACGAGTATGAGTGCCCTGTGTTTCCAACAAATCTCCCAAGTATTAAAAAGTATCAAGTCAGACATACGAGCACATATCAAATGTTCAACAGAAGACCTGCAAAAAATATTTAGGTAAGTATGTTGAGCAACTGAAATTAAATCAGCTTTAGGGTCAAAGTTCGTGAAAACAGAAACATATCTATTGTATCATGCAAAAAGAGTTAATACGGCCAAATAATTTTTGGGTCAGCAACTATCCAGGCTGTTTTCTAATCTAATCAAGTCAATCATTTTCTGCTGCTATTGCATAAATCAACATGAAAGGCTTAAGTTAAGAAATTGAATTTATTTGTTGATCCCTACAGTAATAAGGATTTAAATTACTATAACATTATATATATTAGTAAAATGAACCTCACAGCTCACTTTAGTATTCTTACACAATTTCAGAAATTGTTTTAGTTATTTGTTCTTTAAAGAATTATTTGTCTATAGATTATTGTTATTTATTTTTTTTCTTCTTGGCTTTTCTCATCCTTTCTTTTATTTTTAGTTATATTCATTTTCTTTATTGTAAAAACCTCTCTATTTCCAGTGAATGTCCTTAAGCGTTATAGCGTTGCGAATTTCAATTGAGTTCTTTTTTGGTTTTTTTTTCTGCCATTCCAATATATTCGAGTTGAAAAATGTCTTTCTTTTTTCTACTTAGATGAAATGAAATACACATCCTGTTGTAGTTCCGTATTTATGGTTGGAAATAATAATTTTGTGTAACTTTGAGAGACTAAAACTACAACGAGGCAGTGCATATGAAGTATTAGTTACAGTGGTAAACTGGATATAAAAGTCTGCTCAGAATAAAATAATAATTTCATGAACTTGACAGTAATTTCTGTATCAGTCTGTAATAAAGAAATATGTCAGCTATAAACGTCTCCAAATTCTGTCAAGGTTTGAATTTGCAGACATTTTTGCAGTAAAATTAATTTTACAGCTGACAGTTTAGAATAAATTTTGTATTTATTATAAGAGAGACTAAAGCGTTTTGATCAACAATATTTGGAAAAATTCTGAAAGTAAAAAGCCTCCTCAAGCATATTTTCATCTCGATGACTTTGTTATTTATCTTGTGATTATTTGAAAAGAAATACAAATGTCACATTTGGTGCGGATTGTTCAATTAACACGAAATTCAGACACATTATGCAAAGTGGTCATGGAAAATGTGCGATCCTGAGTAAACTGTGCATTATATCATTCAATGAAAAATAACTATCTGGAGAAGAAAACCTGTCTTTTCTATTTAATACAAATCTTGTGTAAATCTTTTACTTTTTATTCAAAAACAACCTATTCCAAACCACTGTACAATTGTTTATTATTCATTCCTCAAAATATTTTTTATTTTATATACGATTTCCGCAAATGTACGAAATAATGTTCACACATTGTCGTCTTAATATAACGGGTCCGCCATCTAACGTTTCTTTTCAACTAGTGCTTATTTCGTGAATGGTAACCCTTAGCTCATGTCTAAATTGACAGATAATTAGTTTTATTCTTCCGCTGAACGCATATGGTTGTGTAAACGCTTGAACAACGCTGGAAAATATTGCGACATTACTTTGAAAATCATGGTAATGTTGCAGAATGTGTGCGAAAATTGCGTACGGATTTTTGAAGAAGAGAAGCATCCTCAGCTCCGTATGTTCGTTATCTGGTGAAAAAAGCAAAAGAAACTGGCATCCTCATCGATAAGTCAAAAACAGTGCGTACACCCGAGAATATTGCTGCTGTGGCAGAAAGTGTGCGTGAAGCACCTTCAACATCAATTCACCGTCGTTCTCAACAATTGAACATTTCGGAGACATCATTGAGACGAATTTTACATAAAGACCTTGGTATGACGCCATACAAAGTCCAATTGGTTCAGGAGTTGAAGCCAACTGACCATCCAATGCGTTTTCGTTTCGCTAAGTGGGCCTGCGATCGACTTACAGATGCCGATTTTGCAAAAAAAAAAAAAAATTATCTTTTCAGATGAAGCTCATTTTTATCTTGGCATTTGGGGCACCGATAACCCGCACGCATACATTGAAAAGCCGATGCACTCAAAATGAGTCACTGTTTGGTGCGGATTTTAGTCCATAGGTATAATTGGGCCATTTTTCTTCGAAAATAAGCAAGGAGTGGCCGTTACAGTCAATGGCGATCGTTATCAGGCCATGTTGAACGAATTTTTGTTTACAAAAATTAAAGAGGAGGATATTGTCAACAGCCGAAACTACACTCGATGTTTTGCGCTCTGTTTTTGAAGATCGCATTATCAGCCGCAGAGCTGATGTCGTTTGGCCACCTCAGAGCTGCGATTTAACACCGTTGGACTATTTTTTGTGGGGTGCCGTCAAAGATAAGTGTTACGCTGACAAGCCAAAGACAATTGACGCTTTAAAGGACAATATTCGTGAAGCCATTGGTGAAATACAGCTGCAGACAAGCGATAATGTGCTTAAGAATTGGACCGATCATGTAGGCTACTGCATGGCCAGCCGAGGCAGCCATTTGAATGAAATTATTTTCCATTATTAACCGGAAGGATTGTACTTTCAAATAAGAAAAGAATTTCAGTAGTTTTTTTTATAGCATTTTCAAAACAAAAAAGTTATTTGGCGGACCCTTTACATACATACCTATACATTTTTACCACTTTAGAAATATTTACTCTTGAACCGTTAAAGACGATATATTATTTTCTTTTTTTTTTTTTTTTTTTTGTAGTTTGCGGTCCTGTTTTATTTGTTACAATTACCGCATTTGTGGCAATAATCTTGAAGCTTTTCTTTTAAACAGCTTTAATATTTGTTAACAAAAGATTAGAAGAAAAAAAAAAGAAAGGCAATCTTTTATGTACGATGTATTTGTTTTCTACTTTTAGCAAGAAAGGAAGAAAACATTTTATATATAAAAAAAAGCTTGAGGTTTTGCATTTTCTTTGTTCTTTTCAAGAGCTGGGGGCCACTTCAATTTCTTTTTTTTTTTTTTTTTTTGTAAAAGCTTTTGTGGTGATTTATATATTAAGTAATTGTTAGTGACATCAAACAATAAATTTGGTTATTTTGTTAACTTAATATTTCTTGGGTTTTCCTCTGTTTCTTCTTTGTTTAAGTGTTACTTGATTGGGTTTTTTTTTTTGTCTTTACAAGGGGCCGTATAATCGTAAGTTCTGCTTATGAAAATCTACATAATTTAAAAGGAAATAAAAACCTGTAGCTTGAAAATTTGTAAATATTTAGTTCTACTTACAAAACTTTTGTAATTTATTTTAAAATATTTGCTTTTACCGAGTTCTTGTTAAGTCAAATATTTGATCAACTGAATTTTTATATATCGCACCTGTTCAACAAAAGGGTAGTAACTCAAAATTTTCTCTTACTAAAAAATACAAATAAATCTCTTTTGTTGATATACAAATAGTAACTCTGCTGATATGAAGAGTGACATAACGGTATTTTTTGACGAAAGAGTAGACAAAATAATGGGAGATATTTACAGTGGGTAGAGTAGATCATTATGAAATTTTTTTTATGAAATTTTTGTCGCTGCGATTCTTGCTTTGTAGGCAAGAGCGGTGAGTCGTGCATGCATATTTTAATACCACTCACCGCTCTCGCCTACAAAGCAAGAATCGCAGCGACAAAAATTTCATAATGTAAACCGGGACTATCGGGCATGCCACATAATTCGATCGGAATGGTTTCAATTCCGTATTTGCAAATCGATCGTTTTTACTTTGCGTTCTCTAGATTCCGATCGATTTTGTTTATTACTAAAAAAAATTTTAAATCTCGATTTTTTACCTAAAAGTAAAAAACATATGATTTTTGTAATGAAAAGTTTAACAAAAGCGAACAAAAAAAAAAAAAAAAACGCTAACAAAGAAATTTTAAATAAAAGTGAACAAAATTTTCTAAAAATGCCAAGAATTTCAATTGTTGCTGTTTTTTAAATGAACAAAAACATCAAAACGCAGTTGAAAAGCTACGAAAAAGGAATTCCTCTGTCATATTCCAGGGTTGTGTAAATATTTTTAATTGTTTGTAATTTTTTGACAAAAGTTTTCTTGTTGCTGACACCAACTTTGAAATTTTTAAAATTTAATAGAAGTATCATACAGAGAACTAAAAAACAAAACAATGAAATAATAAAACTAAATATTTAATTGTCATTATAAATTAGTAGTATGAGGTTTTTCAATAT
Organism: Bellardia bayeri; assembly: GCA_950370525.1. Classification (NCBI taxonomy): domain Eukaryota; kingdom Metazoa; phylum Arthropoda; class Insecta; order Diptera; family Calliphoridae; genus Bellardia; species Bellardia bayeri. Next base: position 99,251,074 of record OX493266.1, read on the forward strand.
AAAATCATAAAATATAACAATTCAACTTTAGAAATCTAAATTCGTTTTTCGTTTTCTAAAGACTCAATTTACGGAATCAAAACCACATTCGATCGGAATTGAGTTCTGTGACATGACTGTATGTAACATTTTTTTAATAAAGAGTGAAAATTTCAAAATTTTGAGAGAATACCCTTTTGTTGAACAGGTGCGATATGTATCTTGCTGAATGTAGCAAATATTTATGTATTGCGGCCATAGTGGTAGAACACTTTTAGTTTTTTTGTCATATTCTACTTATTTTTTGTTACCATATCCGTGCATCAATTATTCTTTGTCATGTTAATATATGTTAATTACCTAAACTTACTTGAGCCAAAAAACCTAAATAAAATTGTTTATATGTATTTGTTTGTTCGCTTTTATTTTTTTAATTTATTTATTTAATTTTGTTTTATCTTAATATTTTTTTATTTAATTTTAGGTTGCGTCAGTTTGTTTTATTTATTAAAGCTGTATAATTGAGTAAGTTGATTTTAAAGTTATCTGTATTATTTTTATTTCTCATTCAAATTGTTATAATTGACTTTTAATTCAATTCAGTGGTAAATAATTTTATTTTTGTATGTGAATTTTAAACTGCCCAAAATGAAAAAGTGTCGATATTTTCAATCCCAATTTGAAAATCGACAAACAGCATAAATAACATGTTATGCCCCATAATATTTATAAAATTAAATGCCGTGAATTTAAAATGATAGACTCGGTCTCGTTTTAAGACAATAATCCAAATGCAGACAGTATTTGGACTTTGAGAAAAAATTGGCCAAATACTTTACTAAAAATCTTCATTGACAACTTCAGCAACAATTTAATTTTGAAAATTTTCTTTAAATTTCCCTAAATAATGAAGAGCTATTGTACAAGTACTGTGTAGAAAAATGCGAATATTATTTATATGCTGGCATTTATATTTATTGAAGAAATAAAAAAATAAAACTATAAAATAAAACTTTGAGTTTTACCTTGAAATCTTGTGCTCAAGGTTGTTTTATGCAGAACACATATACAGCTATGGACAAAGAAATAGCCCTCTTTACTGTTTTAGTAGTGTAACGTGGATTGTTTTCTTGCTTTATTCTTCTCCATGTACAAATGTTTTTCCAACAGGATCAATCAGATTAATTTTGGTTTCATTTGTGAAAAGCACACTTTTACACAATTTGATATCCTTGTTCCGGTGTGCCTTTATATTCTTTTTTCACAGAATTGTTTTTGTTCTACTTACTCGACCATAAAACTGATTTTCATTGAGGCGTCTTTTTACAAGTCTACTGGAAACATTTAACCCAACTTCATCATTTATTTCAGTCATTCTTGATCTTGATGACATATTATTTGAGGGTGCTGTAGCTTAATTGGTTAGCGCATTTGATCATTAAGCATGAGTTGGTATTTGTAGCCCGGGTTCGATTCCCAGCCGCTGCCACTCAAACAACATCAGTTTCTGATAATTATTAGTTTTCTTTTCTATCCATCAGAACTGATATTTATCACAGCGCCCTCCTGCGGTGGTATAGCATTTGAAAACACCACCCAAGTAAAATAATTAAATAAAGGCAATAAAATCAAGCTTTAACATTAATGCGCCTACTCACCACCAGAGGCGCTGCAATTCTGCACTAAAAACAAACATAATGTGAAATTGCAGAGTTGTGATATAAAAAGCTTGCTTCTTTCACAACCTTTACTTCTTCAACTATTCCCTTACCAAAGAAAGTAACGCAATTATATATAGGCATATTAATTGCCTCAGTGTTACTTCTCTTAAAAAAAAAAATTGTTAACTATTGAATTATCCTCACGAGCTGTTGTCTTTCGCGGTGGCTTCTTTTGATTATTTTTCATTAATTAAGCAAACTTGCATCGGATTTAACAAATTTCATGACACTATAAACCAACCATCTTTTAAGAACATTCAATTATTCAACTATTTTTGTGTGTTTTGTTCCCTTTCAGTGAAGTTCCCAAATAACCTTTTTTTCTCTTCCTAATTTATTTTTTTTTTTTTTGACAAAATTAATGATAAACAATCACCCCTATCGTGAATAAAAATTCCACTTGAAATTTGTTCCCTTTTCACATTTTTCCCAAATAACCATTTTTCTCTTCGCATTTTTTTTTACAAAATTAATGATAAATAAACAATCACCACTATCGTGAATAAAAATTCCATATGAAATTTGTTCCCTTTTCATATTTTTCCTATTAAAATTCAATGTTAAAAAAAAACAAAAGGGAACAAATTTCATGTGGAATTTTTATTCATGATAGGGATGAATATATTTGTAAAATTAGACAAGAATTTACCACCGAAATCATGGCATCAACTAGTTTAATTTAAATTGAAATAATAAAACTGTGTGCTATTGCATTGTCCAACCAAAAGAACTTAATTTTTAGCAAAATGTAACAAAATAAAGAAGGTGTAAAAGTTAACAGGAAATTTTTAAACGATTTTTTGGAAAAGCAGAGTGGAGCAAAATTTCATGTTATTATCATTTAATTTTTCAATATATTTACATAATAGGTTTGGCACTTCATAGAATATTGGTTTACTATTTCTCTGTCCATAGCTGTATATGAAGTTGTATCAAGAGGATAACCTGTAAATGCAAGCATAAATTCATGGAAATAAAAAGAATATTAAGGGTTATTAACTTTAATCATTTCCATCTCCTGTAAAATACATAAAAACATATAGAAGCAACTAGATGTGAATTACTTTTTTTTTTATTTCAACAAGTTTAAACAAATTTAATTATTTTGCCTTAAAATATTGACAACTTTATGCTAAATATTAAAAGCCAAACAAGTATACAACAATATCTTGCTTATTTATAGCTGCTGTGTAAAAAAAGACACAAAACTATTTTCATAAAATCTATATATAAAAGTCTAAATGAAAAAAAAACAACCAAAAACCTACAAGTAAATAAAAGATAGCACAATAAAACATATCCTGATCCATTCTTATCACTTCTTAAACAAATCGAAACTACCAAAAAATTCAAAACTAAATTTAAATTTAAATGAAACACACCAAATAAAATAAAAACGTTAAATCTTATGATTAACTCAAGTTAAAAAAAAAAAAAAAAACTACCAAACAAATAACAAAGAATACTTTTGAATCCCAATATTTTTATACCTAATTGAAAAAAAAACAAAACAAAACAAATAAATATTAAAAAATCAAAGCAAAATTAAGAAAACAAAATCAAAGCAAAATCAATATTTGGAATAAGTAAAGAAAAAAAGTAAAAAAAGTCAACATAATTTAAGCGAAAATGTCGGTGGATTTGAGTGTACAGGCGGAACCTACGGTGTCCGTTATAACGACAGTGCCAGTTTCCGCAAATGGCGGTGAAATGGATGCATTGCTTTTGGGACGCATTGGGGTAAGTAGCAGCTTTTATTTTCTAAACTTTTCTTTCGCTCCCTCCCTTTATCTCTCTCTCTCTCTCACACTCTTTCTCTATCTTTTTTTAAATTATTAATATCAAGAATGATAAAATAAAGATTACGCCAACGCACGTAAAATTTTAAAATGTTCTGCGCATTTTGGAACTGTGACGTCACACGTTCTGTGTTTCTATTGGCTAATTTTTATCTCATTTGTATTTTTACTGTTGTTTTGCTTGCATTTGCTCACTGCTGACTTTATGTTTATATTTTTTGTTGTTTTTTTTTTGTTTGTTTTTCTTTTTTAAACATCTTTTATTTTAGAACTCTTAGAGAGATTTCAATTGCAAGGTTGCCAACTATTACATAAAACATACATTTTTCGCAAGAAATTTTAATTCTAACACATGAAACATTCTTGGTAACCCTTAGAATGGAACTTCTACGTCACATAACGGTAAATCATGCGCATGGCGTAATCTTTATTTTAGCATTCTTGCTTAATATTACATTTAGTTTGTTAGGCAACACAAAAACTTATCTTTATAGAATTTGTCATGCTTAATTAGTTCCAACTACATAGCAACTAATTAGTAAATTAAGTTTAATTAATTAAATCATTATTCTTTCAAATAACTTAGTAGCTGCTGATGAAGACATCAATCACTTTTTCACTTGACATTTTTTGTTTTACTTAATAGACTGTTACATTTTATTATAGCGAAAAACGAATTTTTCCTCATATTTAATGTCAAACAAAATATAAAAGAAAAAAACAAATCACACACTTTTACTTTCACTTTGTTCTTTCGACTTTTAGCATCATGTCTGAGTGTTGGCGAACGTGTAGTGCCACTCTATTGCCATGCAAATTTTCTTTTCTTACACATCTCTTACAAGCTGGTACAAATGTTTCTTTGCTTTTACTGACTATTTAATTTCATGCATGAGTTGCAAATTAAACTTAACTTTAAACGCATTTCATACTAGAACATTTTTTCATTGAAAAATCATAAAACCTTAGTTACCTTAGCTATTGTTTAACGCTCCGAACAGTGAGTCATCCGTCGCCATTATCTATACGAAGTACATGGTCCACAGGGACCTATTTCTATTCGTATGGAATTTTATATGAAAACGTCATTTTTTGTTGTTTTGCTTAATTACTACTAACTAATTATACATGTAACTAACTATAATGTATGTAAATGAAATTTATATTTAATTTAAGTTTTATTAAAAAAAAAAAGTAACTTAAATTCAAAGAACACGTTTGTCATTTATTCAAGCAATAAAACAAGCCAAAAGAAAGTGCATTTATTAATGATTTCTTGACATTTCAGTACATGGTCCCAGCTGCATTCCTTAAAATCTCAATAGAAATGAAACTATTGGTTGGATCGTCTTGAACTTTTTTAAGACAATTGATCTCGGAATACATGTGTAAGTCAGGTATACTTCCCATTGACCATCAAGGCGGTTCTTACGTGTTTAAAGAAATGTACTTTCTTCGTCTAAAAAAAGAACACTTAAAACTAGTAAGAAAGTCAAGCCCGACCATATAATACCCTACACCGAGTATGCGAGAAAAAACAGTTTTCCAGAACTGAGAGTGCCCATAGAAGTCACGCTACTTCTGTACATACACGTATATTAACACTTGTAAAGGATTTATGCAAGTTAAAATAAAATTATTTTCAGAAAAGAGTCTTATATGGGTATCATGATTTCTGTATATGAAACTTATTTGTGTTGAATTTTATTTAGACGTCAACAACTTCAAGAGAGTTATGCTTCTTAAAATAATTTTCGGAAGTGAGGCTTATATGGGAGACTTGATCAAATTTGCACCGATCATGTACAACTTGTTTGTCGTGAAATTTGTTTGGATGCCTGCATAAATTCAACATTTATGACCGATAAACTATATTTCGAGAGGATATTCGTATAAGGGGCTGGGTGAAATAAATTCAATCCAAACCTTTTTTGGGCCGAACAAAACTGTCATACTAAATGTAATCGAAATACACTCCGAAAACTCTGGATAGCCTCACTATCTTTTCTTAACATAAAACACAAAATTTATGTATTTACTACTGCCTTATCGAAACCAATCGTACTGTACTTGAGAGAGTGCACTGTCTGCTTGTAGTAGCAAACATTTCAATAAATGGTGTAAAATTTAACGGTACTTTAAAATGTTTTTTGTAGAGCAATATGTAAAATCATACGATTTTTGGTGTAAACTCTGTATAGCCTCACTTTATAAAAATTTAAAATATGATGGAATTATTAGGCTTTAGCAGCGATTACAATATTTATTGGTTAGAATACAATGTTAACTTAAATTTTGTAAATTTAATATTTCGTGTGTCCACCATTTTTCGAAATCACATCGAATATGCGATTTTCTATGGATTGGTATAGGGAATTCAAATAATGGTATGAAATTTCATTCCAAGCTCTTTTTATTCCACGTATAAGTTCCTCTGCTGATGTATACTGCTTTCCTTCTTCATAAACTTTTCGAGCTAACCAACCCCACACGTTTTCTATGATGTTCAGATCAGGGGAATAAGGCGGCCAAGTTAATAACTCGATGTTTTGGGCATGAATACATTCTTTAACAACGCGAGAATTATGAATGGGTGCGTTGTCTTGATGAAAAATGAATGGAAGTGGACCAAAGAGCTCTTTTAATTCAGGAAATGCCGACACCAGTATGTTTTTGTAGCCCACTCCAGTCATTTTTTGATCTACAAAAGCGAGTTTAGCTACTCCATAGTACGTTATTGCGCCCCATACTATAACTCCTCCTTCTCTGCTGTGATAACGTTACAAAAATTGTTCCTCCTTTCTCATATCGTGAAAATAAAAGTTGTAACCATCCGGGCCGTCCAGATTAAATCGCTTTTCGTCGGAAAATACGACTTTCTTCCAATCGTTCGGATGTAGTCCATTTTGCACTTTCCACGTCATGTGTTTTTTTTGCGAACTGCAGTCGTTGTTCTTTTCGAGAAGCATTTAGAGGTGGTTTTTTCGAAAGTTTTTTTCGTTTTATAAACTCAGTACTTCGTAAAATTTTACTAATCGTAGTTTTGCTTACGTTTATCCCTGCAGCAGCTCCAATTTGGCGTAATGTCATGGCTGAATTTGAAGCAACTCTTATTATTTTTCGTCTTTCTCTTTCTGGAACTTTCTTCGAGGGATTTCCTGTATATCTTTTTCCATATTCCTCCGGGTTATTTAAATAATTATTTACAACTTTTGGACTTCTGCTTATTTTTGCAGCGATTGCATGGTTTGAAACACCTTGTTCGTGATACGCTTGGATTTTAGCTATTTCAACAGCACTTAACGCTTTACATCGTCTCATAATGGTTTATTTTTAAGGAAAACCACAAAATTTACGATACTTATTAAAAATTTAAGTCTAAGCACTATTAAAGTCAAAAGTAAACTGAAAAACTGCATTGAGTCTATTCTGAGTTTACACCATGAAGTACGTGGAGACATACCGATCACTTAAATTTACCGTTAACTTTTGCTCAATTGAATAATGTTTTTGTTTTTATTGAAAAAAGTTCACTCTCTTTAAGACACTGTAAAAAAAATTGGACTTGCTTGGTCAATTTAAAAACATTTCATATTATATTGTCAAAAAGAAAGAAAATTGCGACCTGCACTCTGTGCACAAGCTTGCCATGGACAGCCAGCCAGCCAGCCAGACGGACGGATATCGTTTAATCGTCTCAGAAAGTGTTTTTAAGTCTATCGGTGCGTGTTAGAGTAATATTTAATTTTTAGACAATATACCCTTTCCATCATGGTAGTGTAGGGTATAAAAAGCATTAAATCGGTTAAAAATGTTTCATGTTTTTATATTTCTAAAGTAAAGAAGTTTGCTTTTAGTGATACTTTTTTTTAAATTTTAAATTAATAAATTTGCGCCAACAACACAATTTTAAGTACATACGAGTACATATGAAATGAGATCGCACAAATTGTGCATAAGTGCACCTATTTATTCCACGTTTAAGTTCCTCTGTTGATGTATACTGCTTTCCTTCTTCATAAACTTTTCGAGCTAACCAACCCCACACGTTTTCTATGATCAGATCAGGGGAATAAGGTGGCCAAGTTAATAAGAAACTTTTTGAATTTTGAAATAAGAAATCCAGAAACATTAAACAGCTATACAATACCTCTCAGTGTAGCGGGAAATCACTAAGCAGGACTATGATAATTTTCTTACCTTTTTGGAATTTTCTATATTAATGTACCTAGAAGTATGATGTGTGCGAATGAACAAAGTGTTCTTAATGCTTCATTTTCTCTCTTCTAAAAATATGTAAATTAATTATAATAAATTTAAATGTAATTGTCGGAAATCATACAATACTTGTATTTAGAATGTATAACACTAATGTAAACTTTGGGATGTGGGCACTTACACAATCAAGAACGCGGCATTCGACAGCCTTTGAATTTAAAAATACATAGCTTTTCTGTGGCGTTATGTTTAATAGAAATGAATGAAGGTTTTGTCATTTTGTTAGCACTAATATATTATGAGAAACATGAGATGAAGAACGCTACAAAAAATAAAGTTTAATAGTGGTGGATTCTGTTGAAATGTTTTTTTTTCACAACCTTTAGTACGATTTCTCACGCGAAATTTTCTTCCATCATGATTGTAATATGGATTCAACTTTAAATTTAAAATTTCCTTATTGTTTTGTATACCGTTTAAAAAATTTTAACTCTTTAACTAAAATCACTGGCAATGAATTAGCTGCCTACTTTGCAGCTTTTTCCAATATTAGCTTGAATGTATAAAGTTCTCCTTAGAACAATTTTCTTTTCTATCTTTGTTATTTTAGCTTTTTTAGCCTTGTTTCTTTAAAAGTTGGGAACAATTGCTTCCCTTCTTATTTTCTCACAGGTTTCATGCATCTACATTAATAAATATTCGTGTAGAAATAATAAGAAAATCATAAATAGCGAACGCGACCAATATTGAAAATTAGCTTTTGATTTGAATTTATATCTTCAGACATTTAATAAGAACGATCACAGTGTACTGATAACAAATGTTAATTTGGGTACAAGAACGCGACAGAAACACTTTAAGTTAATCAGCTTCTTTGCCTTCTTCACTTCCGCTGTTCGTGCCGGTCTGGATTTTTAGCAAGCCCAATTTATGACGTCTAAATTAAACTTCTACTATATCTATGGTACATATTTGACAGCAAAATTAGCAATGTTAAGGATAAAATAACTTTGAAAGGCGTCTTTCAATTTTAACAATGTTGGTGTCATCTGAGAGGATGCTATTTTATATTTACAAATATTTTTTAAAAATACATAAATATATTTCTTTCTTCCATAACGATCTCAAAAAATAGAAAATGTCCTTTATCTTTAAATATCCTGAAAAAAACTGACAACGGAATTGTAATTAATATGTGAAAGTTACTAAATATATCTATTGTTATGGGTACATTTATAGTCTGGTCTCACAAGAATTTTAGTGCGAAACGAAAACGAAATGGCAAATTACCATTATTTTTTTTTAGCAAAATAGCAAAATGTTTAACCTTTTGTATCCTGCTGAAGGATATATATGATAAGATTCAGAACAGATTGATTGTAAGAATATTGTAAATATTTGTTAAAAATTCGAAAATATTGGTTTATTATGATCTCGCTTATTTTGCCAACTATTTGAAAACAATGTAAATTAAATTTAAGGAGACAAACATTTCATTTAGTTACTATAAATATTATCAGTAGTATTGTTTAAGTTATTTATATTACATTCAAATCAGCAATGTTTTTCCCCCTGAAATATCATCAGTCTGCGTGGGTGTATAGACAGTTGGTATCACATATTTTTTGTCACGGTGTGTGTATGTCCTTAAAACTTGGTACATTAAGATTTTTCTTTAAGTTTTATAACACATTCCCGCATCATGTTTCATGTACCAATCAATGTTTAACAAAATCTCTTGAGTTTTTATGAATAAAAACATTATTTTCGAAAACTTTTTATACTCAAGCAGCTGCTGCTATTATATGTAGTATTTATGTATTTATGTTTGTATGTATGTACTCATACTATTCACATTCAGTCTAACACTGCTGCTGTTACAGTTGCATGTCCCTCATAATAATTCGTTAGTTTTTTAACATTTACCATCAGAAAAACCATTATGCCGCATTTTAGACGTGTTTGTATGCAACTGATGCTCATGTGTTCAAAGAACAGCTCCCTTTACAGTTAAAAAGTGCACTCGAGAACGAAATCACACTCTAACGCATATTCATACTCATCTTTACATTCATATTGATTTTATTTCTGTTAAAAAACAACATGTACTTACATTCTGAATGAGTAAAAAAATAAATAAAATGTAAACATAAATAATCTTTCCCCCCCCTTAAACCCCATTTCGTATAAAAATATTTTAGCAAAATACACGTGTCGTAGCTCTTGTTTCCTGTAAAAACTTTTCGAAAATGTATAAAAGTGTTTGAATTTTGTTGTGTTTGTAAACTGTTGAAAAACAAATATTCAAAAACTATTGCCAATATTTGCGAATAAATATTCGTTGGATATGTTCTTACCAGAATATTTCGTTTTGGCAATATTTTCGTTTTGCGTTCAGCTGCAATGAAGGTTATTTTTGTGCAACTATTTTCTCTTTTGCAAAAACATGTCTTCCATAAATGAACAACCACAGAATTTGTGAAACATTTGTTGTGAAGGGGGGAATAATGAAATTCTTTATTGAGGGTTTAAAGGTAAAAGTTTTCTTTTATTTACTCGTAAACCTTAAATTGTGCAATTTGTTGTCGATGGCAAAGTTTGATAAATATTTGCAAACAAATTAAAAGAAAAAAAAAAAGAACACAAGAGTATGAAGTGAATAATTTGCAGGGGCAAGAGTTGACTGCAACAACGAGTATGATGTGTAAAGAACATAAGAACTTGTTAAACGTTTTGTTGTTTGTGGAATGTTTAACAAGCCCTTGAGCAGTTATAATTTTCAAATTTTCAATTACCTTAATCCAAAGTGAGCTGCATGAATTATTGATGATTTGCAATTGAATGGTGTTGGGGTCAAGAGCACTCACTCACTTACTCATGCAACATCTTTAGGTGCAACTGTAGGTAGATAGTACTCAAATATTCAATAAGACGGTGGACGGTGTACGGTGGACGGTGTACGGTGGACGGTTTGAGGCCGACCATGTTTGGTTTTAGATTTTCAGTTTAACAGTTAATAAACTTATTTCAGTTACCAGTTTTCTTTTAAATTTAGAAAATAAGTAAATAAATAAATTGTAAGTTGTTTGTTACTTTCTCTTTAAATAGCTTTAAAACACAAATACTCTAACCAAATCAAATTAGATAAATATGTATCAAAATGTAACAGAACACAAGTTTCAATGCTACACGTCAAGGAACCCCATTTCCTGAGAACATTTTTGCCAACTTCAAATGTAGCAGAATAAAATATAAAAACATATTGCTTTTCTTTTCTTTTTCATTGTATAAATTTGATTTACTTACGAACATTTCTTCAACAAACTCTTGATTTCCAAAACCTTTCGGATTTGCCGTTCATCCTTTTAAATTTTTGGTATGAGGTTTTCTTCGTTTCTTCCTGTCTTTGGCAAATTTGATTTCCGTTTGTTTCCTTAACAAACTTTCAGGATTTTTCATTTTACTTTAAAGCAGCAACAAGAGTTGAAACAAATCTTCTTAATATTGATTTTTTACTTTTTTTCTGATATTTTGGGGTTAAAATATGTAACAAAAAAAAAATGGTCTTGTTTATAAATAATAATGGAAACATTTTTCCCTTATTGTGTCATTGTAAAAAAAATTTGTTTATTTTTCTATATATAGAATTACAATTTTATGAAGTCTTACATTTTGGTTGCTGTTTAAACAGTCAACATAAACTTTATTGGATAGTAAAACAAAATGTGTAATTATAATAATAATAAAAAAGAAATAATACACACACATTTGTAAAAATATAAGTTAATTTCGTTCTAACTCACAACACGTAAAAAGGAAATATGATAATTCTCGAATTCTATTTCTCAGAAAACGGTGAGTTAAATAGATGATGTTTACAGATGGATCGTGGACAATGAAAATTGCTGATGACGCCCTTGACAGGGTAGAAAATGCATTCCAGTTTGCCAATTGTCTAGAAAAATATAACTTTACAATGGTATTCTTTGAGTTATTAAATAAAAATGAACTCAAGCCACAATAATAAGAAATTTTCTCTTTATTGGACATTTGAAACAAAATCATAAAGATATAATTTTGATGTTGATTAAATGGACACATGTATTTTGAGTCATTAGGATGAAGATATAACATGAGAAATTTTAAAGGGGAAAAGTGAATTAAGAGATCACACAGGATTAGAGTTCCTAAAATAGGTAATTTTAATTATTTTGGAAATAATTTATCAGTTATTTAACATTTACATATGTAATATTGCAAGCTTCTGTATTATTTTTGATTTATGTATATTAAACTCTGTCATATGTTAATCTACGCTGAACCTTGTTAAATTATTTTTTATCATCTAATAAATTTAATTCCAAATTTCAAAACATATTTATTATGTACATTTACCTTAAATGATATTTGTTACACGTAAAAAACACAAAGAAACACATAGAAATATGTACGTACACATAAATACACGTTACAAAAAAAAGTTTTGTTATTAAACGTGTCACACAACATTCCCTTAACAAGCACCTCTACGTATACGCTATAAAAGTCGTAAAACACATGTTTTTATTACTCATACGTTAAGATGGTTTAATTTACATTTTACCATTTTATAAATATCCATTCATAAGTATTATTTTGTCTCTTCAATATATTAAAGATAATATTGTTTCAGAAAATTACCAAAAATATTAAACCTCTGCATTACCACCTAACTAGGCCTGTCTGCCTTCTTTAATTTCTTTTAATTTAAAAAATTTAAGGTTATTTGGCCGATTCTATTCTAGACAACATGTAACATCAATTTTTAAATGCACTATTTGATACTTTTTTTGATGCAAATTTTAAGTTTATTTTATAATAATATAATTTTTTTAGACGAAGCTTAATGTACTTCAAAGCATTAAGATTCATAGATTTGGCGCGAACAGAAAATTCATTCATGTTGCACCCGTCATGACTTAAAAAGCAAATTCATATTATTGGATTATATTTCTCTACGATGTTTGATTTGATAATCATCGTCTGATATCTCATCTTTCACAATAAAAAAGAATAATACAATAAAAGTTTAAAAATTAACAGAGTTTTGTGTTTTTGTGGTATGATCTTATGAAAGTTGGCCAATTTGGTTGCAACCGTCATGCACTTTAAAGCTCTCTCGTTGCTACCCAGTAAAAATGTGCTCCAAAAGGAGCTTCAAACCTGCTGATGGGATGCATGATTTTTGTATGAGGTGTTCCCGCTTTGGAGAAGTACTTTCTGCTAACAATAAGCGCTTCTTTTAACCTACTCAAACATGCAAATAAAGCACTTTCCTAAAGTGTTTTACGTCACTTCGCGCACACCAATCAAAGAACAAATTCTATCTGAATGTTTTTGCTTAAGAAAAATGCATAATAACTGAGAAGCGCGATATTCGTTTTGTAGTTGTAAATTCGTTGTCATACGTAAATCTGTACCAGTGTTGCCAGAAAATGAATTTGAAAATATGCGAAAACTTGAAAACCCAAGTGCTAAAATGTTTTACAGAAGAAAAAAAAAGTGCTAAATTTTTTAAATGTAACAATACAATTTTTATTTCAAATGTTACAAATATAAATTATAGTTTTTTCTAATTTTGTTCATAACAATTGTTAACTTGTTTTAATAGATTACATTTCATATATTAATTAAAAAATTTCCCTGTTCATTTACTTACTACACCGAAAGAAATTTAGTTGAGATATTAATAAAAGTTATTTTTTATTTCTCCAAAAGTATTTTTTGGAGTAAAATAGTAAAAAAATGTTCGAGAAAAAAATTGTTTTTTATCAAGCAAATTATGCTAAAAGCATTTAGCATAATTTTTAAAAATTTCAATGCATTTTCGAGTAACAAAATGCTAAATCTAGCACTGAAAGTGCTAAAATGGCAACACTGATCTGTAGGCTATAATTTAATTTTTGTTTTTTCCCTTTAAAACCTTCTTCGTTGTCAGCACTAAAAAAGCATCTTTTTTGTATATTTTATTCATAATGGTCGTGATACACTATCCTACACAATTGTACGATTCATTCACTAGAAAATCTGACCGATTTCTATCACACTCAAAAATAAATCGCAACAAAGTCTGTCATAGGTGCCACACTATTACACAAAAAAGATGCAAAAACACATGTTTTTGTTAATGTAAACAAACGCGGGTTTCCGTCTTTTAAATTAACTTGTATTCATTGTATTTTGTTGTTAAGCATGGTACTCTGTTCATCATTTCGTGCGAAATACTATCAAAAGACCATATAAAAAAAATTGATGCGAAATAAATGCGAACTGAAATGCTGCTGAAGTTGTACTCTGTTCTTATTGTGAAAAGTTACGAAATGTTTCTGGCAGCATGTTTTTTCAACAAAAAAATGTATATGGCAACATTTTTTTCCAACTGTGAAATAATGTAAGCGGCACTTATTTCGCACGAAATTGGAAAAAACAGCCAAAAACATATGGTTTTTGTTTACATAAAAGAAACAATGTTGCAGACCTAAGGGCAATAAAAACGACAATTTTCTTCTAAATCGCGGCATTGTCACCACTTGCTAATTGTCAAAATTTTCAAACGAAATAATTGATGTTGCTCAACAAATTTTGCAAATTTGAACAGAGTATCATGCTTTATATGTGAAAATAATAAATATATACAAACATTTAAAAAATGTTAAACGTCTGTTCTTTAAATTATAATTGATTTTTTAAATCAATGAAGCCGACATTGTTGTTTTCTTATGAGCTGCATTAGAAAATACAACTCTGATCACATAGAAACTAACATTTTATGAAAATTTTTAAAACTGTTTGCAAGTCGGATAGACTTGTCAAAAAAAATCTGTTATTTAGTTAAATTTTTAGGCCACACTATCATACTTTATGAACACACACATTTTTTTTTTGACATATCGTACGACTAAACAGGATAGTCAGTAGACATACACCTTAAGCATTTACTGCTTCAAAAGAGCGCTTTTATTGAAGCGCTCGATTATGCGCTTTTTCTCTTACGTGCTTCAAAAAACACGAATTTTTCTACTGGGTATTTGGTCGTTTCATATAAATTCTTGTAAATAGCTAACAATAGTATATAGAAAAATATTACCCCTTCTAGAAATAACTTCATTGAAAATGTGTTTCTTATTATTAGTAAAAGACGTTTAAAGCGTCTAAATGTTGCACCCATCAGAATAGAATCGGCCATTTAATTTGTTTAAGTATATCAACATTCAATATTCAATTTTCAATTACTTATTTAATAAGCAGCTGTTAAAATATTTACTGAATACAATTTAATTTTCTTAGTTTTTTATTTAAACATTTCATATTTGTTTTCCATATAACTTCTGTTAAATTCCCAACTTATTTGTAACGCCTGACAACAATTGCGCTTGCTTTAAATATTCCTTAAAGGATTCCAAACATATTCATTCTTTATTTTTGTTTCTCTCAAGTGTATAATATTATGTTTGTGTTTGTATTGCTTTCGTTCCATTAGATTTTCTGTCATACCAAATCAACTGTCAATATTTGTCTGTATTTACTTTTATTCTAAATATAAATTAAATGTGTTTGTATAATCAGCATCATAAAAGCAAAGGTCTCCTGAAGTAATCACGATATTAGATCAAAGTAAATTCTAAACAAACAGAAGCACGATACCAAGATACGTTAGTTACTTGACATTATCGTTGTTATACTTACTTGACTTGTTTTTCTTTAAAGATTAAAGCAATAGCATTCAGCTGGTAGCAGAGATAAATTGGGCTTAAATTGTTATTAAAATGTAATTAATTATTTCTGTTAATGAAACATTGTTTCTGCAAAGTTTTTGCACCATTAATCATGTAAATTCTGCAAATGAGACAGAGTGGTGCTGTAGGAAATTTCCCAATTACTGGGCCGATTAAAAACAAATGACAAAGAAAGTTTTTAGAAAAATTATACTTTTTTGGCATTTTTCTACAAACAGGTAAAAATATAAAATAAAAATATTTTATTTTTCAAACATGTTGTTGCAAAAATATTTTCTAAAACATAGTTGTTCTTAATTAATATTTCTATATACGTGTTGCTGCAACATTTTTGTATGAATTTAACGCTGCAACACTCTTTCAATAAGCATGTTGCTGCAATATTTTTCTATAAACATGTTACAACATTATTTTCTTATAAACATGTTGCTTAATTTTCTTACAAACATGTTGCAGCAATACTTTTTGTATTAACATAATGTGACAACATTTTTTCTATATAAACATGTTGCAGTCACATTATTTATTTGAACATGTTGCATATAAATTATTTCTATCAACATGTTTCTAGGTTTTTTCTGTAAACTTAGTACTAAAACATTTGTCAAAAAAGCACGTTTCTGAAACATTTTACTATACACATATCGCTGCAACATTTAGTTTATAAGTATGCAATATTTTTTATAAGCTTTTGCTGAAACATTTTTCTATAAACATATTATAACATTATTTTCTTATGAACATGTTGCAGCAATACTTTTTGTATTAACATAATGTGACAACATTTTTTCTATATAAACATGTTGCAGTCACATTATTTATTTAAACATGTTGCATATAAATTATTTCTATCAACATGCATCATATTTCTAGTTTTTTTCTGTAAACTTAGTACTAAAACATTTGTCAAAAAAGCACGTTTCTGAAACATTTTTCTATACACATGTCGCTGCAACATTTAATTTATAAGTATGTAGCAGAAGCATTTTGTTTATAAGCATGTTGTCGCAACATTTTTTGTATTGTCCTTATGTGACAATATATTTTTATATAAACAAGTTGCTGCAACATTACTTATATGAACATTATACACCTAAATTATTTCTATCAACATTTGCTTTAGCCACATTGTTTTTATAAACACGTTGTACATATATAATATTATTTCTATAACCATTGGAACAAACTCTGCATTTTCTCTAGCTGTAAATTTATTTTTTATTTTATAGAAACGGGCTTTCCATACAATTTTTTGCTAAAGTTATTATTATACATTTTGTGCAACTACATATTTCTCGATTAAAATATGTTCATGAAATATAAAAAGAATATAAACTTTTTATGAATATGTTTAAACAAATAGATCTCATGCATGTTAAATAGTAACGTTTTAACGTTTTTAAAAACTCATCAATCATGAAACAAATATTCTTTCATAGCAACGTTTCTGACACAGCATGGATCTTTAAACAACAGCCTTAATTTATTTCCATTTAAGTCTATTAGTTATACTATTAAAACAATAAAAATATATATAAAAAATATGTTGAAAATTTGTTTGCTTTTATAAAATTGTTTACATAAATTTTTAAATACACATACTCGTACTTATACTGTATGTTAGATACTTTTTATAAATATGATAATATTTTTAAAGATGTATGTTTAATTTTAAAGATATGTTTAATTCATATTAAATTATATTTTTGTATACTTTAGCTCTTTCTTACCGCTTAGTGCTGCTTAGAAATGTTTGTTTGTTTGTTTGCTAGTTTTAATATCTTTATTCTTTAAAACATTTTATCTTAAGGTATGGTCACACACGACAAATATTTAATCAAAAAAAAAAAAAAAAAACGTAACCTCATTTTTTTGGCACACATTTATTTGAAGCTATTTGATGTTACAAATGTTTTGTAAGATCAAACATCATTTAATAAAATTAAACTAAATTTGTTTGTATGGCTTGTCCTGAAATATATTTCACTAAGTAGTTACGTCTTTTTCATCAAATATTTGCCATGTGTGACCGTACCTTTAGATACTAATGGCCTAATTCATAAAACTTACAACAGGTTTATAAGGGGGTTTTAAAGCAAATTTTGTATGGAAATTTGCTTTATAAACATGTTGTAAGTTTTTATGAATAAGGGGGTTAATCTGCAAAAATATTTTTCCAAAATAAATATTTTTCCAAAATAAAAATATTTTGCTTTCAAACTTTTGCTTAATAATAATAATGTTTGTGGTTTTGCTTGCATTTTCTTTGAACTAGTAGACATATTTTAAGCTTTCTTTCCTCCTTCCCTTTACTTCCCCTATAAAAACTTTTTTCTTTAATATTTTCGTTAACCATTTTGTAAATTTATTAATTATTAATTAAATATATATTAAATTAAATGAATTTGCCTTTTTTATAACAACTAACAAAATCCATGTTTTTCTTTTTTTTTCTTTCTCTGTATTTTTTCATTCCCAAAAATACCGAAAAAAAACCTCAAAAAAAAAATAAACTAAATGAAAATGCTTCAAACCACAACTAAAATTAAAACAAAAACAAAAACACTTTGTAAATATTTGAATAATAAACAAAAAAAAAAAAAAAAACACACGTTAAAAAATATTTAAATTCATTAAATCACTTTATCTGTAAATGTGTGTGTTTGTGTGCGCTTAACTGTGTGTGTAACGGTGTTTTGTGATTAAAAATCTGTATAAAAAATTGAATTTATTATAAAAACAACAATAACAACAACAACAATTACAATTTCAAAAAAAAGCAGCATACGGTAAGTAAATGGATTTTCAAATACATAAATGTTTGTAAATATTTTAAGCTATTTAATATTTAATATAAAAACTGCATATTATGATCTCAATTAAACTGTATGGCAATTCCTAAAAAAAATGTTTAGTTCCAATTTACACGAAGCAATTCTATAAGCAACTGCTTACGTTTTAGATTATCGAAGATAAGACGAGTGAGTATACAGTGGATTGTACAAGCAAATCGTGTTACTCTCTTATTTGTATTACATACTTATGTATGCGATTTGAGCAATAAGAATTGTGCTGTGTGAACACCAAAGAAATTTCAAAGAAAAAAAAATTGTATCAATATTTTTTACAAAAATTGTTTCCTGTAAATTTGGACTTAACAAATCAAATTTGAACACATACTTATCATTGTATTGCCTGGTTTTATTTAGAAAAAATGTGTAATTTTTTGAAAATTGTTGTATACTTTGGGTTTTATTCATGGTTGGATAATATTGGGCTTTATTTCACAAAACTTATACAAGTTTTGAAGAGATATTTCCTTTATGTTTAGTTTGTTAGTTTTTTTTTTATTGAATCATATGATAGGGTTATGTAGGAAATAACTCATCACGCAAAAGGCATCCACGACCGTTTTTTTTTTCTATCGAAATTTCTCATGAATATTTTGCATTAATACAACAAAGTTTTATTAAGGCAGGGTTAAATTTCCTTCAAAATTGTTGATTTGTTGCCATAAACCTTTTACTTTTAAGCTATATTGTTAATTCTCTTCACCTTAACAAGAATAATACGACCATTAAATATGTCATGCTCCAATTAAATTGGGCATGTATGCATGACTTGCTTAAATCAGATGCCGTACACATTATATTCAGGCAGAAATATTATTATTAGGTCATTAGCCTCAATTTTGATGAAGTAAGGTCCAATTATGCCTCCAGCTCTCGTAAAATAGCAACAATTTGTAAATGCATATGCATTTCGGCAATTACATGAGGGCTCTTTGAATAACAAATACATCATAATGAAAGACCCAAACACCCCGGTGGTTTGGAATGGACAATGTTGGCAAACATAACTTTTATTAGTCATTACCAATCCACTTCTAAATAATGAAGACGATTTGTAATTCTCACTAAAAGATATGCTGATGTTCCCGTATTTGTGGGCAAACAACAAAGAAAATTCAAATTATAATCAATTTCAAAACATAATTGCCGATGAGGTAGATGGTAAAGTGTGATAAGTTCTCTTCAATTAGTCCTCAGATTTGATAGAATAATTATAGTTTGGCGTTATTCAAGCTCTAACTTGTTTTCATAATTTGAAATGTAGAGTGATTAACTTGGACCTGAAAGAAAAAATCATAACTAATTGTCATTAATTAATTGCTCTATTGGGTTAATATCGGGCGATTGTGGAGAAAGCCTTTGTAGGACATTGTACAGAAGCCAAAGCTTTACAACTTCTGCAGTGTGTTTGCGGTCATTGTCCTTGATTAATCGGCAAAAACAAATTGCGTTTGCAAATAACTATGTAAAATATGCCGCAAGAGTTTTGGAGAAACATAATTTTTTTTATACGAAAGCAAATTTTGTATTTTTGGAATCAAGGGACCGCAAATTGTATGGAGAAAATCGGGCACAGCGTACGAGTAGAACAAAGAAAATCTGCTACCGACTGTTAAAAATGGTGGAGGAGGTGTGATAATGTGGGAATGTATGGCAGCTGGCTATCCGACGTGGTACTACGTTTTATTTATTTCAATTTTAAAGTTTTATTTCAATTTTAAAAGTGTGTCGCGTTCGCTATCGTCAAATGTTTAAAGCACTAAAAGTTTCGTTTAAATTTTAATGATGTGTCGCGTTCAGTAGCGTCAAATGTTTAAAACACAAAAAGTTTTATTTAAATTTTAAAAGTGTGTCGCGTTCGCTATCGTAATTTTATATTTTTTCACTGCATAGAAAATATGTTTAACTTATAAAATATAAATAAATAAGAAACTTCGATTGGAATTGCTTATTGCAATATGAGTTATTGACAATTTGTTGCGTGCTTAATTATTCTAGGGGCTGACAAAACCGAACACAAATATTTTAAGATTCAATAAGACAGTGTTATATTATTTTGAATGTGCTTATTTAGATGGGTAAAATATGTACTAAAAGAAATTCACAATGTGTACAGAATATTGTGATAAAGAGCTTAAAAGATAATAAAATGCTAAAGAGAAAGTGAAGTTTGAGCATTATACCTGCAAGCAAACAGTAAGCAGTGAGAAGCAGTAAATAATACAAAAAAATGCATTACAAGTGAGCTAAATTAAAGAATTAAAGTAATTGAAGCTATGTAAAGTATATGTTACATGTTATATGATGAAATTTGTCGATTTTTAAAAATTGTTCTAGATGTCTAAAACGAGTTTTAGTTTTTGTCACGTTCTTGATCCCTTGTATATTGCTAATCCATTATAAACATAGTGCTTCTAAAATTCTGTCGTGAAAATTCTCGAAAAAAATTGCTTCTCAAAAAACCGTAACTGGTTACTTCCTAACTGCAGACATGTTGTTTCAAAAAAAATATATATACCCAAAATCTATCATTTGTCAGGTTTCAATTTCTAATTTCCTACGTTCTCCCACCTAAACACATGTTTCTTAAGTGATATTGCTAATGTGGTTGCTATTGCTTATTTATGTATATGTAGGTGTATTTATTATTTGTTATTATATGACTTAACGGCTTGTTTCTACATGCTCAAACATGAAGATACCCAACGAAAATCCTTAAAAACCCCATTGAGGATTTTCCAACAACAATCACATGCCATTTTCAAATACGTTTTATTTTATTTATGTATTTCTATATTCTCTCCCAAGCACTTAAATCAGAGCTTTTACAAAAAAAGTATTGTATTGCTTCTCAAAAAAACGTAACTGGTTCTTTTTTTATGAGCGTAGGTAGACGTTTGACATACTATTTGTTTGACTTGAAATAAATTTTTATTTATTTTTTTATAAAAATATTATAAATTTAAGGAAAATTGTTCCTTATAATTTAAGCCAGTAGTACAAAATTTAATTTAAGAAAAAAAATGAACATAAATATATTTTTTTTTGTTATAATTTTATGGTATAAACAAATAATACGCTACAAGACCGTAGACTTTTGACTCCTAGTGTAAGTGAATTTTGAGTTTTGTACATTTTATTAATAAAACAAGTATTTTCGAAATTATAATTATCATTAAAATACAGTTACGGAAATAACAGCAAATACCATTACCGTTAAACTGTTGTTACGGAATTCTGTTAAAATGTCGTTACCGTACAATAATAATAATAATCGTTACCGATAACCGTTTGAATATTGGCGAAAATCAGTTACTTGCTGTTTGATTTTTGACAAACTTAAACTCAGCTCATAGAATCCAAACTCAAACGACTTTGATTAATTGATTTTCGTTCGCTTTTCCTTTCTTTTAAGATTGAGAAACATGAGAGAAAACTTATGTTTATAGTTATTATTGATATTCGTTAAATGTTAATATTTATTTTCAAATATTTATGCTAAAAACAAACGATCTAAAATAGTACATATGTACATATTTATAATTATTCAATGAAAACATTATAAGCAAATAAAAATACTTTCTATCTAGCAAGAAAGACTGAGAAAAAAAAATTATTTTTTCGAACTTTATAAAAGTTGAAGGACGTATAAAAAGAAAACAACGGCAACAGAGGCGTCATTAGCAGCAGTTACTTGTATCAGATTGACTGTGTAATGTTTTGTTTTTGTTCTTGTTGATATAACTGTCACATAAAAGACTTTTTGCTGCTGCTACTTATTTAAACTTACTCCTTGTTAGGCAAGTACCAACAGTGTAAGTATGGAAGCCATTCCAAGTAACCTACTGGGTTTCCCTTCTACTCTAGCAAACACACATTAGGTACTTCCTTATATTACTTATTATGTTTGTATGCATGTCTTCTTAATCTATGACTATTTCCTGGTACAGGTAAACAACAGGGATCTTAAAATTGTTTAGTTGATGCTTAAAGGGCTAAATGTCTTTTCGATGTCTTTTGACTTTGTACTTGTATGTATGTATGTATGAGTGTGCACCAAAATGCTTTATAATGCTTGGGTTCCACTATGTCATTTTTGTTGTCATATTGTCCAAATTGTTGGCAATTGTATGAAAACGGGTTGTGTTATGGCTTCAATCATGATTGCAAACATAGATGACGTTATATGACAACCCGTTTTCATACAATTGCCAACAATTTGACAACAAAAATGACATAGTACAAAAAAAAAATAGTGAAAAGGCGGCCTAACGATCTTTACCTACATAATGCTGGTATAGGCTACTCATGCCTCCACACATCTGAAAACATACATATATCGCTTTAATATTTAATGTATTTATGTATATGTATATGATTTTTATATACATACATATATTTGTATATATATATTTGTATATATATATTAGGGATGCCAAACAATTCTGGGTTCTCAAATCCCGGGATCGGAATTTTCGGGATATTTATTTCATATTAAAACAAATTGGTTTATAAATATGTAATAATAATTTATTTCATAAAATTGTTTATGTTTAATATAAATATGTTTGAAATTAATAAATAAAAATGATAATTACAGCAAATTTCGAACCACCAGGTAACACTGGTTAAAAGATTGATGTTTGTCTGTTGGCTAGCAGGCACCGCAAGTGGTGCAAAGGGTTAGAACGCAAAGAATTGTGATGAGAGAAAGTGGTGTTTCTTGAAACATATGTAAATTCAACAACCCAGGTTCGAATCCCAGCCAAGAAAATTATCAATAAAAATTTTAATAATTAAAATTTTTCAAGTTGTAAAACAATTCCTACCTTCAGTAAAAATAACTAACTAAATAAATATCAAAAAATATGTTTGAAAACAACAATCTTAAATTGATTAAAAGTTTATGAACCATTAATAGTTAACTGAAAAGCATAATAACATTATATTGAAATGTTAGATTGACAAAAATAATCACCCTTATTCTGTTTGGCGTCGTCGAAACAAGACGAGATCGTTTGTTGTAAATGCGTATTCTCGTTGTCAATATTGCCATTTGTCGATTTTGTCGACATTGTTTGGTATTCTGTAACTTGTTGATGACGTCGATGTTGCCTTTCATTTTTCAAATGATTTCCAAAATTTTATCACACATTCAAATTTAAATAAAAAAATTTTCTTTGTCAGCCACGCCTATTTTCGTGTGGGCGGAGCTCAAAAGTTTGTAATATATTTAGCTATATCTTGAAAACTACATTTATTTATTAGACTTTATATATGTATATCAAATGATAGGTATTTTAAGACCTTTCCAATGATGTATAACATGACCTAATTAAATGGATCATTTATAGGTGAATTTCGAAAATTATTTTTTTGATCCAATATTTTTTTAAAAACTCTAAAAAATCCGGGAAAAACGTCTATATGAATAAGTAAATAAATCACAAAATTTTAAAGTCAAGAAATTAAGGTTTAATTTGAGATATACTATAACCGTTTAGGTAATATAGATCCAAAGATATTAAAGAAAGATTGTGACATTTTAACATAAAAATACAAGAAATTTTTACTGTGCGAAGCCGGTGTTTTGTATATCATAGACGAGAAAATCCCTTCTTCTTCGCTGGAATCCGAATAAAAAAATCATTTTATTTTTAAGAATTATATTAAACTACAAAAGTTTTTATCAATTCACAAAGTTTTGTTTGTACCCAAAAAATAAACAAAATAAAATCAGCTGACTCAAATATTAGATATGTGTGTTGTATGTATTGGTAATAAGACGACGTAGACACAAGACTGTTAGGGACTACTAAATTTGTATTGATGTTGTGTTAAAGTGACGTTGTCTTAAAATTGCCGACGATGTCGACGACGCCAAACAGAATAAGGGTAAATATGTCATTTCGTTTTTAATATCTAAATTAATTTAAAAGCAACAGAATATTTATCGATCGTTAAAGCTTCTTAAAAATATTAAGATATATATAGGAAAAAAAAATTTTGTTTTAATTTTATTACCAATATATAAAGCTGACGAAAAACACCGTTCACATCGTTTATGGGCAAAAATTGTTAGTAAATTGTTTTATGCTGAGGGGTTATTGTGTATTTGTAAAAAGTCTACAAATTCGAAGGATTTTCTTTTCGAATCGAAATTCACAATAAGCCCCCTGATTGCAAAAACAAACAATCCTTTCTCACCTTCCGAAACAAATAATTCTTATTCAATATTTTATTCCATATTATTACGGGCATTATCAGGTGTCATGGAGGGCTTTTACATATTTCAATTACATTCATTATTTCATTCGTTTCGCAATCAACGTTTTTAATAAATTTCTAATAAGAAACATTTCTATCTCATTATAAAATTTATTCTTCAATTTTGGGTTTTTTTCAAAAAATTTAAAAGTGTTGAGTAAATGATCCTTCTTTTTTGGTTTATTTTAAGCAGAGATTTCACCAGATTACTTTTTGATATCTCTTTGATCATAAATAAAAGAAGCAAAATCAACAGAGATTCATATCACTGCGACAAAGAACTTGGTCTGTTACTTTAACCGGATTTAAAATGACAACTATTTGTTTAAGTAAAACAAATTCTTCATCTCTTGAGGTGTTAATCCTTCTTTGCACAATGGTGGAAATTTCCATCATAACATTGAATGCATTCTTTTATTTCTAGTTAATATTAAGCTAATGATCTAACATTGCCTTATGATGGAAAATTCCATAATTTTGTTTTTTTTTTACTAAATTTATACTATAAATAAATACTTACTGCCGTATTCATAAAAAATAAAGTAGGTTTGAAGTGTGATTTTAGACAAAATTTTCATACAAAATTTTCTTAAAGTACATTTGAGTCTACTTTAATATTTTATGAATTAGACCGTTAGATTTTTTTAACCATTTTCGTTTCATCTTGATTTAAAGCTTTTATATAGGAATTTCCAAATTCCAAAAACTGTAGACACATCAAATAGTGCGTTTGGCAATCCAAAATTAGTTAGGGATGCCAATCCCGTAAATTCCGCTATTTTTTAAAACAAATTCCGGGATTTGGGATATGATTATTTTCGGGATTGGCATCCCTAATGATATATACTACATATAAAGTTAATTTATTTGTTAAAATTTCAATTGCCATACCCTACCTTTTTTGGTTGGCAGTAACCGAATTTTTACGACACACATCCAAAATATATCGAGTATATTTCCTGACTACCGGATTGATATTGGATGGTTGAAAATTTGTGCCTAAACTTAATTTTAAACTAATTATAATGCTAAAATTGGTTGTAAAGAAAATACAGCGACTTTCGTTGATAACATTTTCTACTTAAGCGGGTTCAGTGATATTCGTTAACAAACAACAAAGCTGGATAATCAAATAATATGGGTGGATAAATGTTTGTTTTGTATTCGGGAGCCAGAAAATCAATTGAATTCATAGCGTAACAATATTTTCTGTCTATCCTGATTCAAGGATGAAACGTAAAATAGAAATTCTTTTCCATATAATTTTCTTTTACTGAAGTCATAAACAGCACCATGTTAAATTTGCATAACTTTTTGTTTTCTAAAACTCTTAAACAATTTTCAAAAGTCAAAGTTTATAATTATCATTTGTATCTTATATTTTTTTTTTTTTTTGTAATAATTTTTGTTAAATAAGTATTTCGTTTATTTTAGTCTGAGTAAATACCTCATTAAAACTGAATAAGGAGCAGAAATAACATTATATGAAGTATGTATAAGAATTAAATACATATATACATATATATAGCAGATTGTTAATACTTATTAATAATATAAATTAATAGAGTTTTTTTTTTTTTTTTTTTGCAAAATACAGTTTTTGTAGCTCTGACACATTTTTTATTTTATTAATACATATTTAATTAAATTGTTCCTTAATTGCTTATAATTTAACTTGATTTACATTTCACTTGCTTTAAACTCAGTCTTAGCTGTCTATGCCTTAGTAATTTAAAGAAATTATAAATCTTTCTATCGCACACCAATGACAAGAATCTCTGCTAATAACAACACGACGACTGCCTTCAACGGAAAACATTCTTATTTAAAGGATATTAAATTTCATTTATTTTACTTTTTATTTAGTTCAACACACACACACACATACACTTGCTTTATGAAAATTGTTTGGTTTCTGCAATTTAATTCTGTTTAAAAGTAGAAGCTTGAATCTTGTAAGTAATTTCTTTAAAAGATATTAAATTTCATTCTGTTGACACCTGAATTATGAATAAAACCAGTTCTGTTCTTTAAGGGTTGTTGGTTGAAATAGAGAGTGTATTTTTATTGGTAACGTTAAGTGCCCAAAAATTTTCATAAATCCCGAAAACTAGTATTTGTTTACAAAGTCATCTACAAAAGTTTAAATTTTACAAAAGTATGTCGAAGAAATACAAGTGAAAGAATTAAAATTAATTTTGGATTGCCAAATTCGAACGCACTATTTGATGTGTCTACAGTTTTTGGAATTTGGAAATTCCTATATAAAAGCTTTAAATCAAGATGAAAGGAAAATGGTTAAAAAAAATCTAACGGTCTAATTCACAAAATATTAAAGTAGACTCAAATGTACTTTAAGAAAATTTTGTATGAAAATTTTGTCTTTATTTTTATTTTTTATTAATACTGCAGTAAGTAATTATTTATAGTATAAATTTATTAAAAAATAAAAACAATTTTATGGAATTTTCCATCATAATGCAATGTTAGATCATTAGCTTAATATTAAGTAGAAATAAAAGAATGCATTCAATGTTATGATGGAAATTTCCACCATTTTGCAAAGAAGGATTAACACCTCAAGAGATGAAGAATTTATTTTACTTAAACAAATAGTTGTCATTTTAAATCCGGTTAAAGTAACAGGCAAAGTCCTTTGTCGCAGTGATATGCATCTCTGTTGATTTTGCTTCTTTTATTTATAATCAAAGAGATATCAAAAAGTGATCTGGTGAAATCTCTGCTTAAAATAAACCAAACAAGAAGGATCATTTACTCAAGACTTTTAAATTTTTTGAAAAAAACCCAAAATTGAAGAGTAAATTTTATAATGAGATAGAAATGTTTCTGATTAGAAATTTATTAAAAACGTTGATTGCGAAACGAATGAAATAATGAATGTAATTGAAATATGTAAAAGCCCTCCATGACACCTAATAATGCCTGTAATAATATGGAATAAAATATTGAATAAGAATTATTTGTTTCGGAAGGTGAGAAAGGATTGTTTGTTTTTGCAATCAGGGGGCTTATTATGAATTTCGATTCGCAAAATCCTTCGAATTTGTAGACTTTTTACAAATACACAATAACCCCTCAGCATAAGACAATTTACTAACAATTTTTGCCCACAAACGATGTGAACGGTGTTTTTCGTCAGCTTTATATATTGGTGACAAAATTAAATCAAGATTCTCTTTCCTATAGATATCTTAATATTTTTAAGAAGCTTTAACGATCGATAAATATTCTGTTGCTTTTAAATTAATTTAGAAATTAAAAACGAAATGACATATTATTTTTGTCAATCTAACATTTCAATACAATGTTATTATGTTTTTTTTTTGTATTTATTTATTTATTAATGGTTTATAACATTTTAATCAATTTATAAATTGTAGCTATGTTTGTTTTCAAACATTTTGATATTTAAAAGAAGTTGTTTGTTAATATAATTCTAGAAAAATTGTTATAATTATAATAGTACTCATATTTTTTAGATTATATTTCTTACCTGAAGATGATCAAGATGAACAAAGTTGGTCAAAATATTGGAAACTAATAAAAGATAACAAAAATTAAAAACGAACAAGAGTTTTTATTCTTTTAATAAAAGAGACCTCAAGCCGAATTAATAATGTAAAAAGATTTTTTAGAAGTTACTTTTTTGAAATAAATAGTTTTTATTGTGAATAAACCAATTTGATTTAATATGAAACAAAAATCCCGAAATCCCGAAAAATCCCAGGATTACAATTATGAAAGCCCGAATCCCGGGATTTGAAAAACCAGTTCCCTTTGGCATCATTAGTTTTAATCTATTTTAACAGAATTCTTGTGTAATCAGTATAAACTGCCTTTTTTAACTTTTAATTTACAAATTAGGTATTTAGTTTACAAAAATATTCTTAGGAAACTAATAAATTTCTTATAATACAAGCCACCAGGAACCAAACCGAAACCTCTATCTAATTTAGATCTGCATAAATACATTTAAAACCATTGTTGCAAATGTAGTGCTTTTTAGGAAAACGCTCTAAATTAACAAGTTTAATATTGAGGTTTTATTTTAAATAAAATTCGATGAAACTGAAAAATTGTATCTTATGATTTTGACAACTATTAAGCACAATGCCTTATAGACGCCAGGGGGGTTACTCTCTTACGATGCGAAAGCAAATGCGATGCGATAAGCGTACAATTTGCAATAGAGAGTAACCCCCCAGAACTGATGAATAACTGGTAGAGTTTAGGAGTGTTGTTCTTTAATAATCCAGGCAACAATTATTATTATTGGTAGTGTCCTGCTTTAGATCTGTAAATGTTTGGGAGCAAACAAATAAGAGGACTGTTTCCAATATTTCGAAATTTTAGCTCGTTTGCTATATGAGGCATTTGGGTCACAAATAGTTTTCATCGCTGGCTAGTTGTCAACTAACTTCATCTAGGACCTTATTGGACAGTAACTCAGTGATGCAGCTTAATTGTTGAGTCTAGCCAGGTAGTTCTTGAAAGTAAAACACTAACATTTCTACGAAGCGCCAATTAACACCAAGCAATTCTTTAAGCACAGCTAATTATCTTTTAGATGAGGAAGTATACACTTGATTGTACCTGCAATTCGCTTTACTATCTTATTCGTATTATTTGTATATACGAATGTGTGTATAATACTCTCAAATAAAGATACAAGCGTTTTAAACAGTAAGAATTTTGCTGTGTGAACACCAAAGAAATTCCAAAGAAAATATTGTATCAATCGTTTCAATAACAATTGCTTCGTGTAAATTGGCACGAATTCAGAAATAATATAATTGCGGATCGGCGATCAATACAACGATTTGTTTAAAGGGTGAGATGCTTGTAATACGAGTTGTGAAACGGGTGAGTTGCTTGTCAAACAATAAGGAAATCAGTTGAAGCTCGGCTTCATTGTAAAGAAGAAAATATAAGAAATCGGATGACTGGTAAGATATATTGAAAATAATAATTAAGACTAGTTTGAGGTTGGGATTTAATGGTTTTTAAATGCCATAACAATAAAAACCTTTGATCAGAATTTCTCTAACTAAACAAATAATTAAATATTCGATTTATATTTCAATCAATATGAATCGATTTCATATCAATTTGCTGAGTATGCGAGTTTTTCTTTTAAAATAATTTTATGCATATTTTTTTACATTGAACTTTAACTTTAAATACCCTGCTCCACATTTTCCTCAAAGTTCTTAGTTCCATGTTTCTTGTGTGTGTGTGTGTGTGTGTTTTACATATTTCTTGTATATAAAACTTATTACCACAATTTCAAATCATTTATTTCTTTTTTTGTTAACTGTCATTTATTTTCTTATAACCCTCCATTTTTGTATTTCTTATTATATGTATGTATGTGATGTATGTACGTCTGTAAATTGGTTTAGTTGAAGTGTACTTGAATTTACGAGGATTGTACTGTAAGAAAAGTAAATATAACGATTTACACGATTGAATTTTTTTTTTTCAAAATTGCTCTTCAAAATGCTTTAAACTCATGTAAATAGCAAAATTTCTTCAAAATTTATTTATTTATAAACTATTAATAACTATTATATAAATAAATTTTTAAGATTTTTGCTATTTACACGAGTTTGAAGCAATTTGAAAAAAATTTCAATCGTGTAAATCTAGCTTAACAAACTAATCGAAATGCAAAATACCACCATAAATCAATGAATTTTGGAAAGTTGCTATATACTATATATGTAGCTCCCACACAACATTGCCAGGATATATTATGTTCGGGCGGTTATAAGAAAATGAAATCCGAATTTTATAAAATTGAAGCACGGACATATTGTAGCAAATTTAGTTCTCAAATTTACGCAAGTTACATTTTACCAAACTCCCCCAATTACCCTCGTTTCAACATTACATTTCTTTAATAATGTATTAATTTTCCCGCCATTTCATTTGCACAGAGTTTGCACACTCCCTCATGTTTTGGTAAATTGCACTTCATTTGTCACAGAAATCAACTAATTTATTCCCTGTTTTGTTCGGTTTTGACACATTTGCATATAAATTTGCACCCCTGCTCCACCACCTGCCAACTCTTCAATCATTTAAGAAGTGTAATTTGGTTGTTTTCGCAGTTATTCTTTATTTTGAAGTCAAGTGCCAGCACCAAGGAAAGATGGGGTGCAAAGCATTGCTCGACAAGAATCTTTTTTTTTTTCTTTAATGTACTAGAAAGCATTTTAAAGAGAAGCTGTTGTCTTTAATTCCTTTCATTATCGAATCATTTAATGTGTTGTTTTTGTAAACTTTTTACACTGGCATTGTGTCATTACAAAAGTCATTTACAGTCATTTCGCCGGATACATTGTTTCTTTTGTTTGCTTTTGTTGAAGGTTTAACATCTTGTAGGTTGAGGTCTTTTTAATCGTTACCGGAATGCCACAAAGTTTCACAGCAGGTGGACTTTGTAAAATATTTCTCTCTAGTGTAACAATAAGATGGTGTTGGAAAACAGTTTCTAGAGTGGGGGGTATTTATGGTTTAAATTGGATGTTTCGTTAAATGTATCAAAACGCAAACAAATTGGAAATGGAAACGTTTTATTAAACATTACAATACATTTAGCCACGTGTTTTTTTTTAAATCATCAAAAAAGGTTTGTCTTTAGCAAAGCTGAAATCTTAATTGAAAATATCGATGGTGTAATCACTACTACATGTTTATTTGTGTAAACGATTGATGGCTGTCACTTTGTTAGAAGAAATGTTCTAATGTTGTAGCTATAAATAAATAGCATACACCATTTCCTTTACTCTTATCTGGACAATTCCACATCAATGATTTCACACATTCTATTATTTTCAAAGTAACAACTTGTGGTATTTATACCCTACCCTATATTGGATTTGTGCTGATGTTTGTAACGCCCAGATATATTGGTCCAACACCGACCTTAAACTATACCGATTTACTCAGAATCACTTTCTGAGTCGATTTAACGATGTTCGTCTGGCTGGCTGGCTGGCTGGTCATGTAAAGCTTGTGCGCAGAGTACAGGTCGCAATTTTGAAGATATTTTGATAAAATTTGGTAAGTGATAAAGACGGATGGGATTGAAACTGGTGGAAATCGGTCCATTATTTCACCTTGCCCCCATAGAAATGTCCTCCCGAAATTGGGGTTTACCGATCATAAATCTTTGAATTATGCAAGTATGCAAACAAATTTCACCACAAATGAGTAATAAATGAAACTAAATCACATCTACAAATTTTGTCAAGATCGGTGAAAGGCCCACTTCCGAAAATTACTTTAAAGAGCATAACGCTTTTAAAACTGTCGGTATCCAAATAATAATGAACACAAATATATTTCATATATTTACGAATTGTACGGTACAATTTTATTATGATCGGTCCATAATTAGTCGTAGTTCCCGTATAAGGCCCACTTTCGAAAATCACTTTAACGACCATAAATTTCTTAAAAATTTTGGTATTTAAATAAAATTTAACACAAATAAGTTTCTTATATACAGAAATAATGACACCTAATTTTATAATGGTGGGTCCATAATTATTCGCACCTCTCATATAAGACCCTCTTCGTAATTCAATTTAAGCTCCATAAATCTTTTAAAAGTATTTATATCGAGATAAAGTTTAACATACATACAATAATGATCGGTCCATAATAGGTTATATCTCCCATATAGCGCCCATTTCTGAAAAATTGTTTTATACATATACAAGGTGTAGGGTATTATATGGTCAGGCTTGACCGACAATATTTTCTTACTTGTTTTTTATATCTTATTTCAGTAATAGTAAATCAACTACATATATTCTAAATAAAAATAAAAAACACAACTCCTAAACTAAAAGCAGTAAATGGAAAAAGCTGGAGCTCAGCTAAATTTCAAAGCATTTAAGTTGAGTGAACCTTTCTGTTGCCAAAATCTAGTTATTACAGCTTTATTATACTTTCTTTTGTGGCAATTGTATGTAACTGGTTTAGTTCCAAAATAAACCAAAAACCAACTGCATTTATTTTAGTTGCTGGCATGTCTAGACAATTTAAGCACAATGTTGTTGCTATTACATATAAATCCGAAAACGCTTTTACTTTTATTTTCTATTTTCCATTTTCGTTTTATTTTTATTTTTTGCTATTAACGGAAATAAACCAAAAAAAGGTAGAATGTTCCATTTAAATAAATCGTTTTGTGGCAACAATAGTGACAATGACAGAACAATGTGTTGCCACACAAAGGAGAATAAATATTTTTTTCACAAACAACATCGTGCCAACAATTTGAAAGCCGTCTAGGAAAGTAAATTTTTATTGCAAATAAATGGCAATTTTCCAATTTTAGTTTCTTTTTTTTAGATGTTCAAGAAAAAATACAGATTACATTGTTTCATCAAAGTTGATGTGGCTGCGGGATAAAGTTATGACAAACGGAATGTTTATTTCATTTTATGCTTTACGTAAATTCAAATAGTTTTCTGTAATAAAACAATCAAATAAAATATTCTGCTGGTTTGTTAAGGAAATGCTTTTGCTTGAAATTTAGAATAAGCTTCATAGATTTAACACTATAATTTATATGCAGCCACAACCAGAGAAGAAATATTGCTGTAAAAGATCACCGCAATCATTTCAGCAATTTTACCAGTTTTGTAACAATATTATGGTCACAGAAATTATTAATATGTTCAAATTTCATATATTTTGCTCAGTGCAACATTTTTTGAATATGATTTTGATTCAAAATATTCTTAATCATCATAATAATTTATATGATTGCTACAATCATAGCAATAGTAACATTGCCACATTGCAACAATATAGCATTAGTATTTATATTTGAAACCAAAGGAATTTTATTAGTGCCCAAAACACTGTGACATACTAAAGCTAAAGTGCAACAAAAACACTTCCTAAACTAACCAGCAGAAGCTGTTCAAATCCTCTTTTACACATGTACGAGTAGACATTAAATCCTTGGCCACATGATGTCAATAAAAACCATTTAAATTTAATTTAAATTGATTAAAAAAAAACCACAAATCTTGAAATATTTTCAGTTTAAATTTGAAATTTTTACTTTAACTCAAAAACAAAACATAAGAAAAGGAAATCATTGGAAACCACAAAAACTAATTTCAAAATATGTATATTAAATTCTGTGGCAAAATCCAAAAAATATACAGACACATCTCGTTATAACGAACACCATGTGTTGTCAGGCCTATTCGTTACATTGAGGTTTATCTTTTTTGTTTAACTGATTTGGGCATATTCTACTATTAAAACTTTGAAAACTTTGCTTTTTCAAGACGAAGATGCAGGACTTTCGTCCTGATGCACTAGTTTCTTATAGCGTGAACAAACGTTTCATTTGGTGGCATTTTATTATAAAGAACAGTTTCATTCAGTTTGTGAATAACATCAGGATTTATGATTTATTGTTTGGGGTGTTTCATTAAATCAGCACGGAATGGTAACTTTGCTCCTGATTATTTCAAAAGTCTTTTACACCGTATCTTTTTTTAGAATAAAGGTATCCTGCCATCACTTGCAACACATCCAACATAATAATGGAATTCTAAAACTAAATATTAAGGAATCAAACGCTCTTGACGTTCTAGGCATGAGAATCCAGTGTGATGTCCGCTGGACCAAACACACTTTTAAAGTGTCGAAAGAAGCGCTCAAGTGCCTTGGGTTTTTTTAAAACGGTGTAGAAAATACTTCACTACATCTGATCTTCTTACTATTTACACCACAACTCTTTTGTATGGGCCGGTGCTTCGAAGTCTATTTTGGAGTTACTCGACCGTGTGCAGGAGAGGGCGAAGATGCTTATCGGTGACAGTTGGGTATCCAACTCTATTGATTCATTGGAGCATCGTCGCAATGTGGATTGTGTTTCACTGTTCTATCGATACTATAATGGAATGTGTTCTGCTGAAATCAGGGAACTTATTCCTGAAACATGCAGTTTTTTACGTAATACACGTTCTTCAGTCAGGGCTCATCCATTTGTGGTCGACTGGACAGTGGATCGCACAACACACTACAGGGAAAATTCGTTCTTTAGCCGTACTGTCCGTAGGTGGAACAAACTACCAGCAGAAGTATTCCCTGCCACTTTCAATATAGGAAAATTCAAGTCAAATGTTCACAAACACTACTCCCTCTATCCTCCCTCCCATAACTTATTTTCCCAGTTCCAACACAATGCATTGCATAAAAAGCGGTCATCCCCTGAGAGCTGGTCCAAGAAAAAAATTCATTTGACTGGAAAAAGTCGAGGAACTAACAAAAAAGCTCCTTTTGCAAGAGAGAATGCCCACCATTCCTTAGAGATCAATGATGTTTTGAGGCAATGATAAGCAATTGTTCAACATTTGTTGTATCTAGTTATAAGGAATTTAATGTTTAAAATATTGCTGTACTTGTTTGACTGTGTTGAGTTTTCGTTCAAGTGATATTCGTTATGCCGGGCTTTTAGTTTTTACACAAAAGATTTTATCTAAATAAAATAATCTCTAGAGCATTAACGTCTGTCCCACTGCAGGTTTGTCTTCTGTAAATAAATTATGTTACATATTTGAAATGCAACAAAAGGAGATAGAGATAGAGACAGAGAGTGGGAAAGTAGTTAATAAGATTAAAAGTAATAGAAAAGTAGATATGGAGTAAATAGAAAAATCTAATAAATATTTCTATATACATACATACATACATTGTACTCGTATATGTAGCAGATGAAAAAAAAACTAGTATTTAGTTTGTAATGCTGTCTGACAGTAGTCTGTGGTGCAGTAAATTCATTTAGCTGTGTGGTTTGTTGTCTATGATTTTCGAAATTATAATTGAGGTGGAAAGAAATAAATTGTTATTAAACTTTTTTGGTTTTTTTTTTGTTTTGGTATTTTTCAAAGAATGTTTTCTTTATTTGTTGTATTTTTTTTCCAAGGAGATTTACGGAAAACAATATTCTTTTCAATAGAATTTTTCGCAAGAAAATTAAAGTATTAATATTGATCCAGCAGAAAAGTGAAGTAGTTTTATTTGTATACATATATACATACAGACATAGTATGTACTTTAGTGTGGGACTTATATTGAACTTTTTAAATTTTCTTGGCTCCCAAGATCTAAAATTTAACCCTGTCCTTTGAGAATCAAATTCAGAAAATTTTAAATAGCTTTGAACAGGTATTTTTGACTTGAGGTTAATATGAGTTAAAGATGTTTAGGTAAAAGTATTTTTTTCTTTAAATAGTCACGGTTCAATAGGCTGATTTTACTTAACAGATCAATTCCATCTATTTTATATTTTTAATCAATTTTTGAGTTTAAACGTTTAATTTGTTGCCAGATATAAAATAGTTGACAATTTTCTAGAAATTTAAAATTACAAAATCGTTATTCAAAATACATACGTGCAATTTTAGACCTTGGACCATCCTAATGTACCACATACAGTTCAAGTCAAAATTGAGTATACAGCACGCTTTTTCATCTATGAAGCAAAATATTTTTATTGTAGGTATAATAAGAAATATATAAGTTTGAATCAACTTAAAATTTAATTTAATGTTTAGTGTTTTCTTATTTAAAAAAAAAAAATGTTTAAAAATAAAATTCATTTTATAGAAATTTTGTGACAAGAAGAAATAATTACCTAAGAGAGGCAATCAAAAATTAGTCTACATTTGAACGATATCTATTACCAAAATCCAAAAAGTTAAAATTTTGTTGGTCCTCCCTTTATTCAGCTTTATTACAGCCTCTAGTCGCCTTTTCATGAAAGAGGTTTAGTCACATACATACATACTCATATCTAGTAATCTTGCCCCACTCTTCTGTTAAAGCTGTTCCGAGTACGGTTTTCGATAAATTGCTTCTTTTTCTGATGTTCCTGTCTAAAATTAAGGTCTGGAGATTCGTAGATGAATTTAATTGCTTAGGCACATTATACAACAGCCACTCCAAGACAATTATGGCGGTGTGTCTTGGGTCGTTATCTTACTGAAAGACCCATGACATTTTAACACCAAAATTTTTAGCACTTACTTTCGAATTGTCCTTTGTAATTTGTAAGTAGTCTCGGCTATTTATTGTACTTTCAATGAATACAAGATTACCTGGTCCTGCAGCTGGCATACAATTCCAAACTATCAAAGATCCACCGCCGTGTTTTACTGTAGCACTAATGTTCTGTGGAAGCAGCTCACTATTTCTTGTTTTTCCGACCATTCTTCTTTGACCCAAAAATCTAAAATTGACTCTCATCGCTAAATATTGAATTATTTATTGCAGAAATATGTTCAGCCAGCGTGTTCGAGCGGACTTTTTTTTTAAAGAGAAGTAACACTCGGGCAATTAATATGCCTATATATACTTGCGTTACTTTCTTTGGAAAGGGGATAGTTTAAGCAGTAAATTTGGTGAAAGAAGAAAGCTTTTTTTTTTATATCACAACTCTGCAATTGCGCATTATGTTTGTTTTTAGTGCAGAATTGTAGCGCCTCTGGTGGTGAGTAGGCGCGTTAATGTTAAAGCTTGATATTATAGCCTTTATTTAAGTTATTTTACTTTGGCGGCGTTTAAATGCTATACCACCGAAGGAGGGCGCTGTAATAAATATTAGTTATGATGGATAGAAAAGAAAATTAATAATTATCAGAAACTGATGTTGTTTGAGTGGCAGCGGCTGTGAATCGAACCCGGACTACAAATACCAACTCATGCTTAACAATCAAAGCTTTCTTTCAATAACTTTTTGAACAGCTTTTGTTCACAATTTTAGCAATATCTGTAAGAGATTTTCCGTTGCTTCGATGCAACACTATTAAATCTCTCAACCCCACTGGAAAATCTTTGCCACGTGTCATTCGGTTCCTTAACCCTAACGTTTTTTTGCAAGTTATGCAATGTTAAATACGATTTGGGTCATCAAAAGACCCTAAACGTAGTAGCAGGGTTAAATAATTTCCTAACTCTGTATTTACAAAATTGCACTAAAAACGGGCTTAATATACGATCTACTCATTTATTCTATTTACAAGTTCTGCATTGACTGGATTTTTAAGAGCATTTTCTCTTTTATAACATATCTTTCAGTAAGAGAAAAAGATAACTCTTTATTTTAAAAGTATAGACTTCTTTTTTGTTTTCTGTATACTAAATTTTGCCTCTGACTGTATGTATGTAATTCTTTATACAATATTCTGGATATGTTTTCCTTTTTTCCTTGAAATAATTTAGTTTATTTTTTTATTGCTTCTTATGCAGTTATTATATTATTAGGAGATCAAGATACTATTGGACGCCTACTATTGAATACCTTGCAAGAATTTGGGAATTTACAAGTAGTAATGCTAGCTTTTGGTTTGTAGATTTGAATACCAGTTGTTGTTATGAAATGCAAATACAAAAATCAGAAATGTTTAAAGATTTTTTGTAGTTTCTCATTACAAACGACTGAGTCCTCAAAAAAAAACTAATTAAATGTAGCTCAACACGTGTGGAAAAGGCTACCAAAAAATTATAATAATGAAAAACAAAATGTTTATTACGTTGGCACAGCTTTTAATTCCAGTGTTTTAACTCATTTAGTATTCTGCTATTTAGTGAAAACTATTTTTTTTTAATTTAACAATTTACAAACTTTGAAAGTTTCACAGCACTTTAAGTTTCTATATTAATTAATAAATAGTTTTTATTTTTTTTTTTGTATTTATACCCTACACCACCATAGTGGGGGAGGGTATATTGGATTTGTGCTAATGTTTGTAACGCCCATAAATATTGGTCCAATACCCCCCTTAAAGTCGATTTAACGATGTCCATTTGGCTGGCTGGCATGTAAAGCTTGAGCGCAGAGTACAGGTCACAATTTTGAAGAAATTTCGATAAAATTTGGTACATGATATTTTCCGGCCTAAGGACGGAAGAGTCTGAAACTGGTGAAAATCGGTCCATCATTTCAACCATACAAATGTTTAACGATCATAAATGTTGGAATTATGCAAGTATCCAAACAAATTTCACCATAAATGAGTGATAAATCCATTTTGTGCAGATCGGTCCATAATTGATCGTAGCTCTCATATAAGGCCCACTTCCAAAAATCCCTTTAAAGAGCATAACTCGCTTAAAAATGTGGGTATTTAAAAAATATTTAGCACGAATATATGTATATACAAAAATCTTTCGGCCTAATTTTATGATGATCGGGCGACAAATAATCATTACTCCTATATGAGGCCTACTTCCGGAAATCAGTTAACGACAATCAAAATCTTAAAATCTCCAATAAAATTCAACACAAATAAGTTTCAAATATATACACAAATGATGATACGTAATTATATAATGGTCGGTCCATAATTAGTCGAAACTTCCATATAAGACTCGCTCCGTAATTCACTTTAAACTCCATAAATCTGTTGAAAGTATTTTTTATCAATATAATGTTTAATATACATAAGTCATGGCACTATATATTTGAAAGATCGGTACATAATAGGTCATATCTTCCATATAGCGTCCATTTGTGAAATACTTTTTTATAAATATACTACGTGTAGGCTAATTTCTGGTCGAGCTTGACCGACTATACTTTCTTGCTTGTTTTTCCTTTTATTTTTCTCTTATACAACATGACTGCAAATAATGCTTTTTCATTAATTTTTTTATTGTTTTTTCTAAGTTTTTCTTATTAAGTTGAGAGCGAAAAGTACAGTGAGTTTATGAAAAAGTTACAACAGGGAATTATAGTTAGTTTTTTCTTGTTTGTGAGAAGTTTGTGGTAGTTATTTTATTAGAAAATAATTTCATTTAATCTAGTTTATATTAACGACAGTGAAAATATATATAGTATAAATTTAATACTAAATAGACAACATTTTATAGTTAAATACGATAGTCGGTGTGAGCACAATTTCGAATGTAATTAAATCAGCTGACTAATCAATATCAAATCAAATAGATTATGTTTAAATACGTATAATAGTCTTCGAGAGAATAGTGGTTATTTTAAAATTATTGCTGAACCTTAAATATGGGAGCATAAAGCACAAAGACATGAGTACTGCATACTGTATAGATTACTTTATAGTATTCAATGTTCGGATTTATATTTAGTGGCATGAAAATATTCTCTTCTTACTGATAATGGCAACAGTAAGTTCTTACTATTAATGAGTGATTATCTTCGTTACTTGTAACCACATTTAGTAATATGAAAGACATGACCTTTTTAAATGCAGTTGTGGTATTTCACCTTGTAAGAATTACAAGTGGAATCACTATTGTGAAAGTTATGAAAAATCACAGTATTAGCATTTTAACTTATTACTTGGCACTGGAGTTTATGCTTAAACTACTAGAAAATTTCGTTTTACCATCTCAGCTTCTATTAAAAACTTTATACAAGTTTAGCAGAATTTACATACAATTTTAAATACAATAATAAAAGCAACCATAGTAACAACAAAATATAACAATGTTACAAATTCTGCAAAATTTTATTATTCCATGAAAAGTTTTATATTTGTTTTTTAAGTTGCTAAATTAAGCACAAGAATAGGGTTCTTTTGTAGAAATGTTTTGTCAAACGCAATAATAAATCTCACCATAATAAAGTTTTTTTTTGGAAATTTTAAAATTTATGTTTTTTTTAGTTTAGAAAAAATTTGTAGTAGGAAATTGTTGTTTAAACTATTTAGAAATGTTTGTAAATATTTTAAAAACAAACATTGTGCGTCAAATAACCCAAACAATTTTAAAACTTTTATTTAAGCCAACAAATGGAAATGCCACCCCAATAGAAATTTATTAATAAAAAGGAAATTAAAAGCACTAAAAATGGAAATTATTTTTAAGTAAATATAACCGAAAAAACTTTTCTGCATTTTTCACACACCTAAAATATAATTTGGATAAATTCAACAGAATATCCTGTAAATACAGCTGTAATTTCATCCAATATTTTATATGATTTAAATGATTTTTTTTTATTGATTTTGTATGTTGTAATAAATATTTAAATTATAATGAAAATTTCTAATAATTTGATTGACTGTGATCTCCTACATAGATATTAACTTTTTGTTAATATAAAAAAAATGAAAATATATATTACTTGCACCTAAATCATCGTTTGTTAATTATCATTCAAATCAAGTGATTTGAATTCATTTGAATTCAAATAATCGCTTATAATAATCACACTGAAAGTTTTATTTCAATTTTAAAAGTGTGTCGCGTTCGCTATCGTCAACTGTTTTAAAACACTGAAAGTTTTATTTCAATTTTCAAAGTGTGTCGCGTTCGCTATCGTCAAATGTTTAAAATACTAACCTCCTTATACATAAAAACTTACAACAGGTTTATAACAGATTTATAAAGCAAATTTTATATGGAACCTTATAAACCTGTTGTAAGTTTTATGAATAAGTTTTATTTCAATTTTAAAGTGTGTCGCGTTCGCTATCGTCAACTGTTTTAAAACACTGAAAGTTTTATTTCAATTTTCACAGTGTGTTGTATTCGTTATCGTCAAATGTTTAAAACATTTTTATTTCAATTTTAAAAGTGTGTCGCGTTCACTATCGTAATTTTATATTTTTTCACTGCATAGAAAATATGTTTAACTTATAAAATATAAATAAATAAGAAACTTTGATTGGAATTGCTTATTACAATATGACTTATTGACAATTTGTCGCGTGCTTAATTATCCTAGGGGCTGACAAAACCGAACACAAAGATTTTAAGATTCAATAAGACAGTGTTATATTATTTTGAATGTGCTTATTTAGATGGGTAAAATATGTACTAAACGAAATTTACAATGTGTACAGAATATTGTGATAAAGACCTTAAAAGATAATAAAATGCTAAAGAAAAAGTGAAGTTTGAGCATTATACCTGCAAGCAAACAGTAAGCAGTGAGAAGCAGTAAATAATACAAAAAAATGCATTACAAGTGAGCTAAATTAAAGAATTAATGTAATTGAAGCTATGTAAAGTATATGTTACATGTTATATGTTGAAATTTGTCGATTTTTAAAAATTGTTCTAGATGTCTAAAACGAGTTTTAGTTTTTGTCACGTTCTTGATCCCTTGTATATTGCTAATCCATTATAAACATAGTGCTTCTAAAATTCTGTCGTGAAAATTCTCGAAAAAAATTGCTTCTCAAAAAACCGTAACTGGTTACTTCTTAACTGCAGACATGTTGTTTCAAAAAAAATATATATACCCAAAATCTATCATTTGTCAGGTTTCAATTTCTAATTTCCTACGTTCTCCCACCTAAACACATGTTTCTTAAGTGATATTGCTAATGTGGTTGCTATTGCTTATTTATGTATATGTAGGTGTATTTTTTCTTTGTTATTATTGTTATTATATGACTTAACGGCTTGTTTCTACATGCTCAAACATGAAGTTACCCAAAGAAATTCCTTAAAAATCCCACTGAGGATTTTCCAACAACAATCACAGCCATTTTCAAATACGTTTTATTTTATTTATGTATTTCTATATTCTCTCCCAACTTAAAGCAGAGCTTTTACAAAAAAAGTATTATGTGCCCAAGAACCATTAAGGCACTCAATATTTCGGTGTAAATATTTCTGCTCATCCTTTTCAGTTATTTTTTCTATTTCTTGATAAAGAAAAAATATAAATTGACACATTGAATAAAACAATGCCAATCAGGTATGGATATTCTGAAATTTTGCAACTTCAAATAAGCAAACAAAAAATAATAATAAAACTATGAAAACCGATTTTAGATTGGTTCGTAGATTTGCTTCTTTTCACTGCAGCGCCTCTTAAGAAAAACAATAAATTTTCAGATTTTTTTAGATAAATTAGGTATTTCATAAAAATAGGCGCCATTTTTTGCTGTATAAAAAAAAATATTCTCAACCAAAGTAGATTAAAAAAGCCAACCCTGACCAAAATGTAGAGGATTTACATTAATACATTAACATGACTGAACGGTGATTGAATGAGTCAATGTAAATAACTTCTGAAATACAACATTATTTATCCTGCAGATTCTTTGTGGTTTGAGAAAAAAAAAAACTTCAATCTGAATCAAGAGAAACAAATTC
The DNA here is from genome assembly GCA_950370525.1 of Bellardia bayeri. Lineage (NCBI taxonomy): Eukaryota > Metazoa > Arthropoda > Insecta > Diptera > Calliphoridae > Bellardia > Bellardia bayeri. Next base: position 99,293,835 of record OX493266.1, read on the forward strand.
ATTGATTTTTTTTGAAATAAAACATAAAGATTTATGCACAGCACAGTGGGAGGATGAGAAATATTGTATTATTCAATGAATTTGTTTCTCTTGTTTAAATTTTAAATAATGTATTAATCTTAAAACATTTTTTTACATTCTCCTTCACAGTTAACAGATCATAACTTAGAAGTTTTGTAACTTCTTTGAAGAATATTTAATTTAAAATCGTGTTATAAATGAATAACCAACAAGAAACGAACCAATTTACACGATCAAAAACGCGACATTAAGTGAAAAAAAAATAAAACAGTACTATCTTGGAACCAACAACACGATCCGTATTCGTCTCTATAAATGCAAAAGTGAGCAAATTCAAACTTCATTTTTCAAATGAGTTGTCATCATTTGAAAAATGATTTGTATTCATTTCGTTTGTTCAACCTTTAGTATGATTTAAAATGCGACTAGAGTTTGGAATTTCCTGAAATGAAACAGCAATTTCAAAGTACTGACAAGAAATGATTTTGTTGCGGGTTAACAGATAAACCGAGTCAGGCACATGTCTTTCTAAAACACAATGATGCAAGAAATCCATTCCAATTGTTGGAATAATTGATCTATTTGCTTTAAAACTACAAACTTAGTTTATTAAAAACAATTTTTTTTTGATTTAGATTGATTTTTTTACCATCTCATACCACTGTTCATTTAAACGTATCGTGTTAATTTGTTATTGAAAGTTAACAATTTTGATTGTATTTTGGCTGCTTTTGCAACAAACATTTATTGCAGCAGCTTTAGAGAATTTGTTATTTTCATGCATTAAATGTCACTGGAATTTAATTTCCATCGCACAAGTTTTTATTTATTTGGAATCCTGCAGCACATGTAACTAGTTTCGCCAGTATAAACGTGGACTTTTTTTTTTAGTTGCCAAAGGCTTTTGAATGGCGAATTGATCACACAGTTTGCCATTGCTAGGGGGTAAATTGACAAGCTCTGCTTACGCGCTAACTAGTGAAAATGCTAGTGAATAGGGGTCAGTTAACAGTTAACTTGACTTTTATATATTTCTTTTGTACTAGAAATTAACTTTGATTGCATATTGCTCATCTCGACACCTATAAAAATGGATTTCAATAAGAACTTTGTTTTCCAACAGGTGCATAATGGAATAATGCTTAGTTTTCACTATGTAATTTTTGTTGTCAAATTGTCCAAATTGTTGGCAATTGTATGAAAACGGGTTGTCTATGGCGTCTAATGAGATTGCAATCATGATGACGCCATTTGACAACCCGTTTTCATACAATTGCCAACGATTTGGACAATTTGACAACAAAAATGACATAATGAAAACCAAGCATAACGAATAACATGAAAGTTTTGACATTTTCACTTGGAGAAACAGTTTTTTCAGTCAAATCTCATTTTCTATTGTCTGGATATGACAAGAAACAAAAATGCCGCATTTCGTCTTCTGAAAATCCAACAGTGAAGGATGTCGCTGAATAGAGCGAAATGTATGAAAGTTTTCGCTGGCTTTATTTTAAACTGCAGGGATTTTCCTAACTAGCTCATATGCTAAAAAGCGTGATAAACACATGTATACATTGTACAAGTATGTGTTATGTTGTAGTGTGTGTAGTTGTTATTTTCTAACTGTTTTCTAAAGCACATCTCTTTTTAATGTTTTTGTTGGTTTTGTTGTCATTTTCATTAAATTCATACGAAAGTTTATTTTTAAATGAAACTTTGTAGCTGTTGTTGTTTACTTATTCGCGAGTATTTTTATTTTTGTCTGTGTATAAGTGTTTTTTGTTTGTTTACCCACATACTTATGCATTTAAATATCTACATTAGGATGGCCCGGAAATGAAAACCAGATAAAATTACGATGTTTGCTTATAAAATCTCGTTAAAATGTCTAAAGTTACGAAGAAAATTTTAACATGTTTGTTGGAATGTTACCTCAATTTTTTTGTGCCCTGCTAATAAACATGAGTGAGGGCTTTTAGAAGTAAAAATAACAACATTTAATATTTAAAGAGCATAACATAAACATTTGTTTAACGTTTTCTGTTTTTTTTTGGTCTATTGTTACATTAAGGTTTTTTTGTCAAGTGTGTGCATGTGCAGTTCACCTTAAACTTGAGAATTTTAAGGTAAAAAAAAAATTGCAAGATGCGAACAATTGTTGCCAAAAAGCGCATTTTTTTTGTACCAATTTAAGTATTTTTCAGCAGAAAGTTTTAAAAATGCAACATGTTTAATGAAGTTTTCTTCGGCTTTCAAATCCATTTAAAATAATGAATGACTACTCATGTACCAAAATTGTTTTTAATTTGAGTAATGAATTAATGAATTGTAGCTAACAGTTTTCAGTTTTCCACAGTCTCGTTTTTATGTATGAAATGTATGAACATACATACTTTTCACTTTTCACATTTAGTTTGTGCGTTACTTTTTTATAAACTAAAAATTCAAAATGAGATTAAAACAACACAACAAATAAAAAAACGCATTAGTTAATATACATAGAGTTAATTGTATTTGGTTTTAAAACAATATAAAGAATGTTTCTTATTAGTCAATTAATTTAATAAATTATTCATTAACAGTATCTGCTAGTTTTAAATAATTCAAATACTTTCTTCCATTTACAGGTCCTAAAAAGTATTATTAACAAACACGCTTTTCTTTATATCATTCACTATATTAGCAAGTACTTAATAAATAACTTTTTTAAAATTTATAAATAATTAAAAAAAAATTACACTGAAAATAACTGGTTAAAAGTTTCAGTATGATTAGTTTCTTCGCTAAGAAAGCTTTTAATATTATTTCAACATGTCCAAGGAGCTTTTCACCACATAAGCAATGTCACCAACACTATAAAAGCTTTTATAACAGTTGTTTCAATAGAACTCTAAAAACTTTTGTTCACAAGAAATATTCATAAGTGGCAAGTTATGTTGGAACATATATTAGGGAGGCACTCATTGAACTTTTGCTCTTTAAACTTGCGACTTCTACTTTTTTTATTTCTTATTTGTTTGCAATTAAAACAAGATATTGTTATATTGTTTTTAGTTACATGTGTAACGAAATACTATCGATATATGTATGTAATGGCTAAATTCACAGTCTTTAGTTAGCTAATGGCAAAGGCTTAACTAATGACTCTTCGCAATGCTTAGTTTGCCATTAGTTAAACCCCCAAACATCGTTGGTTAACTATTAGTCAAATAACAGCTGTTGCTATGAAAATAAAGTTTACAATTGTTGTAAATATGTCTTACGAATTTAAATAATGGCTAATTTCACAGCCTTAATAGTAATAGTTAAACAATAGTTAGTATTTTGGTTTACCCATGGTTAACTAATGACCGAGAATTCGGCCATAAGTTAACCGACACTACGAAATTGAAACAAGAAATTGTTGCAGTTTTAAGAAATGATTTTGCAATGCTCTTCCTATTTGAGGGTCTTTAAAAAGCTTTTCTTATGCGGGCAAACATAACAACTAAATATTTTACATTCCACAATAAATGTCAACTAGCGGAAAGTTTTATAAGTTCATATTATAAATTCATTTTATAAATTATTAAATAAATATTAAAGTTTTCTATTTTTGATTCATGTAGTTTTTATATTCTTTAGCTGAAAATCTCTTAAAACTGGCTGGACAATTGGAAAATATTATTACACTCTCTGAGTAGCAACAAAATTGTTTAGATTTGTTACTCAGAATAATAAATAAAACCAATAAATATAAAAAGCAAGGAATGAAACAAAGGATAAGGCATTTTTTCTTATTATTTATTAAATAATATGGACCAAAGGATTTCTTACCAGCAGGGGAGAATAAAGTGAACAGATGAACGGTTAGTTTAACACTAATACGACATTTTGTTTAGTACTTTATGACATATTTTTCAAGTAAAAATTCAATAACTAAAACATATAGAATGTATGAATGTAATTTTTAATAAACTTAAATAATAAATTTTAATAAATTTTAACAGTTAAATTAGAATCATCTAAATCTTATCTCATCTTATGAAATCTTTCTATCAGCAATAAATTAATAAACTAAAAGGAGTTTTTTCAACTTCTAATGTCGCGTTCTTGTAGCCAAAGCATAGCTTGTTATCACTAGTCCGCGATTGTTCAAATTAAGTGACAAACCACAATAATCCAAATCAGAACAATCATAAATTTAATTAAATTTCAAAAAAAAAAAAATATGTTAAAAAAAGAGAATTTTGAGACTAATGTCTTCTTGAAGAAAATTATGAAAATTGCCAGTTAAAGAATTAAACTTCTTAAAACTTCAATTAAAGCAATTTTGAATTGAAATTATTTCAACTAATTCTTATAAACGAAAAATGAAGACAAATATTTCAATTTGCAAACTATCAACAGAGAACTATTTGTCTGTTGAACTTCATAACTCATATAACTTGAACTGTAAACAAGGCTAAAGATGTTCTTGCTTTTATAAAGCGGTGGGTCAAGGAATTTTGTGATCCATATATAACAAAACAACTGTACGTTTCGCTAGTTAGGCCCATTTTGGAATATGGATCCATCATATGGGATCCTTATTATAAGATCTATAATGGTCAGTCTGTCTGAGTCTGTGCAAAAACAATTTTTGCTTTTTTGTTGAAAATGTTTTCAATGGAATTACTCTAATTTACCATCTTATACGAGCAGATTGGCTGTAATTAAATTACCCACTTTAAAAAGTCGTCGAATTATGTTAAATGTATGTTTTATGTTGATTGTCGTAAATGGAAATATTATTTGCGAATATATTTTAAAATCTGTAAAATTTAATGTTTCACGTTGTAATTCTCGATACTATAAGCCATTGCATGTAAAATTCTGTAGTACAAATTGTGCTGATGCAGACCCATTTGTTGTTATAAGTAGACAATTTAATGATTTATATCAATTTGTTGATTTTGGTAACAATTCTAGTATAATTAAATGGAAAATGATTGTCTTTCTCAATTCTTAAATCTCTTTTCATTTTTATACCCTTCACCTTCATGAGAAGGGTATTTATAAGTTTGTCATTCCGTTTGTAATTTCCACAATATAATTTTCCGACCCTATAAAGTATATATGTATATTCTGGATCCCTATAGATAGCGGAGTCTATTAAGCCATGTCCATCTGTCTGTCTGTTGAAATCAATTTTCTAAAGTCCCCAGATATCTTTGGGATGCAAATCTTCAATAATTCTGTCAGACATGCTTTCTAGAAGTTTGCTATTTAAAGTTAATAAAATCCGTCTATAAATAACGGAGATATGAGCAAAAATCCGAGACAACCTCTGAGAATTTCATCAAAAAAACTTAGTGTATTAATATTGTTCATCAACAGATGGCGTTGATCAAACAAAGTGTTCGAAAACTTTAAGTGTGTTCTTAAACCGTAATATAAGTGTGTAAACAAACAGTGTGTTAATTTTTTTTAATTGTGTTTGTGTACATTTAAATAAATAAAGACTCGTTATACATATTTTTTTCAAACCACTTGACGCTTTTATTTTGCAATTAAAAAGAATCCGGTTTATTTAAGGGAAATAAACCACCGTTTTTAAAAGGTAAAAACGTAACAATAAAATATATATACATATGTATGTATATAATATAATTATGCATCCACAGCAAAGGTGAAGGGTATATCAGATTCGGCATAGCCGAATATAGCACTCTTACTTGTTTATTATATATTTCTAATTTAATAAAAATAAGTTTCTTTTATCAATAGTCTGTAAGGATTTATATTCATAGAATAAATAAATAAAAACAATTCGAAGAAAAATTATAGGTTAGCATTTTTCTAGCTGCAATCAGTCCAAAACGAGTTCTATTTTTTGTCGCGTTTTTGATCCCATGTTTATTGCTGATATATTGGAAATGACAAAAATGCTTTCAATAAATGGGAACAAGAAAAAATTTATAAAATTTATTTTTGTATTCACTTTAAAATCGTAGTCTGTTTTTATAAAATGTTTAGGCCATGCGACGATTCGCATTTTTGAAAACATTGTGTTCATACCATAAAATTTTATTACATTCTTGTTCTGGTAATTTTGTGTATTATCTAGGGCCATACTAATCTGCATTAAAGTTTAATTCTTTTAAATTAAACTTCCAAAACTAATTTAAACTTCAAATATCAAATGCTCAACTAAAAGTTGTTAATTATAATTGAGTAAATCGTGATTGAAAGATGTTTACAAAAAGAAAGGAAATTATAAAGTCTTTGTTCTTAATGCTACTTAAACAAACTCCCAACAAGGAGTTGAAGTTTAATGCGATATTGAAGGAAGGCAGTTGAACTATTTACACTGTTAAATATATTTATCCTTCACTTGCTTTATTACTCACTCTCTATATACATTAAAAATTCAATAGCTATAAATAATTATTTTAACGAAGTGCGTGATGGTTGCATTAAACATTTCCTTTTTTTCACTTCCTTATTTTCATTAAAGGAATTTGTGAAGCATCTTTTAGCTCAAAGCGAAATGTTTGTTGTAGCTATACATGTTTTAAGGGTGAAAAGTGTTTTGTTATAAAAAATTAAAAAAATAAAAACAACCAACAAACAAACAACAGTAGAATATGCTACATGTAAAATGCCAATCAACAAACTGTTGCTTCAACAATTTCTAAATTGTTTATTGCTACGAAAACCACGCAGATCCTTAATGACTGAAAGTTGTAAAAAAGTTGTATTTTCTTTATTTGTTAAAAACAAATAAAAATTAACAACGTAGACTCGGGTTTCACTTATTTATGTATAAGAAAGTCGTGCATGGTCTTAATGCTTGAACAACTCAGGTGAAAATTTAATAGGTCATGATTTGAATATGTGGAGAACTCGTTTATTTAATAAGCTGTATTAGGTTTGAATATTTATTTATTTATTTTTTTTTTTAAATTAAATATATTACAAAGTGAATTCCTGAATAAAACATATAACCTAAATTAAATTAAATTAAATATGTAAATAAATAATTACAAACATACATTTCACTAAATGAATAATTAGGCATAAATTATATCACTAAGATAAAATAAAATATAAAATAAAGTTTCTAAAATTGTTTTGATTTCTGGAATTCTGTATAATAATTTGTTATTTTTAAATTTCTCTCTTAAAAAAGGCAACATTTTATGAAATTTCAATATTTTTTTTTTGACTTAATTGAGATTAATTTGAAGGTACATTTGTAAACCTAATACATATGGGTAGTTCCATGAAAATGTCAGCCACGACAAAAAAAAAAAAAATAAGAGTACTTGAAAAATGTTTCCAACATGATTTATTAAGAGAAAAATATTCGATTTTTCATAATATGGAAGCATTTACAGGTTATTGGAATTTTAAAACTATAAAATGGAAGAGAAAAACAGAATGTCTCTTCGACTCAGTTTTTGCAAATAAAATAAATTATTTTCTCTTTGCTATTAAGTAAATTAATAGATTTGAAACATTACAATTACAGCTTTAAAATAAATTTGCAATAACAAATAACTATAATAATGAGAAAAAAATCAATGTTAAATGCAAATTTTCTATTTGCATTATTTTAAAAAGTCGTAAAACCATGAGACAGTGGCGGAAAGAGTTAAAAAAAAAAAAACGAAGCAAAACTAAAAGAGCACCAAAAAAAGGAGGCTGACTTAATATTAATAAACATTTTATGAATTTGATATTATTTTTATTATCACAACGTTTTTTAAATAAGTAAACAAATTTATCTCTAAAATTATCTACAAAATACATTTCATTATTTATATACGAGAAAATTTCTCACGTACGTTATGTCACGTACGTTATTATGTTTTTCTTTTATATAAAACTAAACAGAGATGATTTCTCTTTAAATATTACAGGATTGTAAAGGTACATTATTTAGCTTATTTTAGGAATTTTTAAAGAAAAGAAAAACTCTCATGATTCGCAGACTTTAGCATGTACGTAAATATGCTTTAAAGCCACTTCCGTTTTTGTCACATACATTATCACCACCTTATTTTGATCGGATATTTTCGACACCAAAGTTTTTTCTCAAACATAGAAGCTTTTGGTTGCAACATAACTGTAATATTGTTTTGCATTAACTTCTATTTTGGTGAGATTTATATTACTCCATATGCGTACGAATGTCACGTACGGCTGTATAAAAATACCCATATGTTAAATTTATTTTAAAATTTTAAAAAAGTATTTATCAACTTTCTTTGTCTACTTTTATAAATCAAAGCCTTAATGTAGGCAATTTTTTTTTCTTATTTTAAAAACCACTACAACTACAAATACGAATACATATGAATATTATTTTTATTTTGGTGCAAGTTTTTCAAAAACATTTGCCAACCGCTTAAACCACAATCATTCATTCACACCATGATGCTGAAAAATCTGTGTTTTTTAAATTAAATTTATGTGCAATTTATATTTTACTTTTTGCGCTCTTTCCTTTAAGAACTGAATGATATTTAAGAACTTTTACTTGTAAAACCGCAAAACAAAATTAAGAAGCTTTTAAAATGGCATTTATTACATGTATAGGTATGATTGCTTTCTTTTGTCTTTTATTTAACTAATAATTATTAAACATTTAAAACTTAAATACAATAATTTTAAGTTTTGTATAACTATGTCCATGTCATCATGTATAATTTGTTATTTGTCTAAAAAGTTTATTGGTAGATTTTCATTTAAGTCCTTTAGACTGTTCTCTACTTAAAGTTTTATTTATGTCATCGATGTCATTTTCATGGTTTTTGTTAAGAGTTTTTCTTGATGTTCATCGCCGTCTTTAATGCATTTCAAAAATTATTGGTTTTGTCATCTGCTTTTTGTGAGGGATTATCAACAGAAAAACTTTTTTTTATTTATGATGTGGTTTTTTAATGGTCGTGTATTTTATGACTGGTGCATAAACTTTATATAGGTTCACGTACAAAGATAAAGTCATGTACTAAAAAATAAAGGAAATTTTCATTGGAAATTGGTAAGAATATGGACCGATTTTAAGCAATATCAATAGACTTTGTCCTTGCCGGTGAAAATCTTTTTATACATTAAGGAGTCTAATTTAAAATTTAACATTTCCTAAAAATTATTTCAATGAAGTTTTGGGCGATTCTATTCTGACGGCTCCAACATTTAGACGCTTTAAACGTCTTTTACTAATAGAAAGAAACACATTTTCAATTAAGTTATTTTTAGATTTATATGAAATTTATATGAAACGACCAAATAGCCACGAGAGAGCTTTAAAGTGCATGATGGGTGCAACCAAATTGGCCAACTTTCATAAGATCATACCACAAAAACACAAAACTCTGTTAATTTTTAAACTTTTATTGTATTATTCTTTTTTATTGTGAAAGATGAGATATCAGACGATGATTATCAAATCAAACATCGTAGAGAAATATAATCCAATAATAAGAAATTTGCTCTTTAAGCCATGACGGGTGCAACATGAATGAATTTTCTGTTCGCGCCAAATCTATGAATCTTAATGCTTTGAAGTACATTAAGCTTCGTCTAAAAAAATTATATTATTACAAAATAAACTTAAAATTTGCATCAAAAAAATATCACATAGTGTGTTTTGAAAATTGATGTTAAAAGTTGTCTAGAATAGCATCGTCCTATTATCAAAATGTTTTCAAAATTCTAATTCATTTTACTATTTTTTTTTTTGTTGGTTGTTGTAAAATTTTACTGGTTGTAAAATAAACTTTAATTAATTTATTATTGTTTTTTTTCATTTTTATTTTTGCTAAATTTTCAAAATTGTAGAAAAACATATATTTTATTTATCATTTCTGTCACGAAAATAATTTTATTTCAATTGTAAAAAAAAAACAAAAAATAGTGATTTTGACTGGATGTAATTGCTGGAATTTTGTGTGCCACTTTTTTCTTATTTGCATTAAAGAGTAAGAAAATTGAATTGACGTGTGCGAATGAAATGGCAAGTTCAAACAAGAATAGAACAAACACTGGTCAGCTAAAACTGAAGAGTATGAAACAGTACTAATATTTATATATTATTATTTTAATTTTTTGTTAATAACTTTTATAAACTCACGTATTATAAAATAATTAATAAACTTTAATATATTATTTATTTATTAAAAATTTATTATAATTAAAATTACAATAAATCTAGGGCTAAAAGCACTAGCATCAATGGCTATCGGCTTAGAATATATATAATGATGTTTTGAAACATTTTGATATTTCTTAATAACGAAAAGTTAAGTCAGAGGCAAGGGGTGTGGCAAGTAAATTAAATTAGTTTTGATTATTTCTCATTTCATTTAGTTCATTATTGGGCTGACAGCCGATTTTGATATTTGTCCGCATGGAGGGCGAGCTTAGGAACTGTGTAGCGATTTCCCGTCTTAGCTGCACTTCATTCATCAATCGTTTCTTCTGCTATACACCTAATTCTTTTTTTATATGGTTTTGATTTAACACGGTTTGAAAATAAAGAAATTTTAATTTTTTTTACATGATTTTATTCCATTTAATTATTTTGTTTGTTATCTAACTAAGTAAAGTCGATGTTACTGATACTATCAGTAATACATACATACATACATACATACATATATATAATTTATTTGAGAACAAAACTCACTCCCCACATAGGTATCCCCGTTCCCAATATGATACACTCAATCATATAATCGTTACAAAGTTGCGCAAGTCTACAAATTTACCTGTGTTTTAATATTTATTTTTAGGATTTTAATTAATATTGAAACAATGTTTTTATAATGTTAATAATTGCTTGTATTAGTGAACTCGTAAAGAAACCCTGCAGGAAATGTCAATAGTAAAACTGTACTGATTTACTATTGACACAGTCACCAGTACTAGTGACTTAGTATAGCCCAGATAATGGTAATTACTATAGACATTTAACATGTGCGTGTCATTGAAAATCCGCTACTGACATAGGTACTATTGACAAGGTAGTTCTTTTGGGACCACATTGTCTACACTTCTGGTACTTATCTGAAATACAAAATAAAAATGCATTTTTTTTTTGCCAATTTTTGGAGTTTTATTAAAAAAATAATATACTAAAAAATATTTAATTAAAAATAAAGTCGAAAACACCCAGATTCTTTCGCGGGAATCGAACCCGCAACCCTCTGAATGATAGTCCGGCACACTATCTTCTGGTCTATTGGGGCTTCCAATTGAAAAAGAAATAATTGTATAATAATAACCATTGTGACAATACTGTTGACAATGTCGCCAAACCGTACCAAAATAGTAGACAAAAGTGGTGACTTGGAGACACTTGTCCCCCGGTTTCCTTCAGGGAATTGTCTGGTTATTATGTGTGTGTGCGTGTGTTTTGTGGATTTAAACAATTTTATTTTCAACTTTCAAAACAGTTGTATTTGCCAAATAGTTGTATTTGGTTTTTTATTGGCAAACATTAAAAGTCATTTCAAGCAGCTTTTAGCAAGATTTGAATTCTTAGCAAAATAGTAAAAACATATTTTCGATGTTTCTGAAAAGTAGGAATAAACTGATATTTTTAGCCAATTTAAAACTAATTAATATTTAGTACATTTATTATTGCATAACTTACTTTCATATTATAGGTCTAATAGCTACATACGAATTATTTTTTCCCTCACCTTCTATAACACTATTATGACTGCAAACAACGCCAATAGTAAACAATTGATTTAAAAATCTAACTTGAATTTTAAAAATTTTACAAATAAAATTGTACATATATTTATTTGTTTATAAAAACCTTTGAATACATTTTAATTTATTATACAGAAATGGTTTAATTGAATATAAATTAGAACCAAATCAAATAATGTTAAACATATAAATGTTAAATATTTAAAACTATTTATAAAACATTTTTAGTTCTAAGAAATGATAATTAAATATGTATATGAATTATTATAATTATAATTATATAAAAATGCAAAGCTTTTTAATTGTACATGTGTTAAATTGTTTGGTTTTCTATTTAAATTATGTTTTAGTATAACTTTCATTGTTTTCATAATTCATATTCAAATCAAACAGTTGGTTTTAAATCTACTTAAGCTAATTAAAAACCCCGACACAGCGATTTCACTTGTGAAATAAGTTTTCAAACTTTAAAAAAAAAAGAAAAATGTCGCCAACGCCACTTTCAACAGCTACTTAAACAATTTTCTCTTTTTCACTTGCAAATTCCCTTCTCTTTCAACATGCCAAAACGACAAATTAGCAATATTTTGCAATTTATTTGAAGAAATTGTTGGCAAGACAAACTTAAAATGTCAATATTGTTAATATCAATATTTGGCGGATAAGTTAGTTGGCCAAGAACGAAAGTCAAAGACCAGTTTAACAACGTGAGTATGAGAGGCAGTCACTGATGCAACTAGAAATTGAATGCATTAAGAGTTTTTGTCGCCAACAAGAAAATGCTTGATTGCTTTATTGTCTACAATAATAAAATCAAATAAGAAATTGTTGCATATTTAAAGGATTGCTATAAAATAAAGGCAATGGTATTTAAAAAGGCTAAATTTGGCAATAGAATAGTACGATATTTAAATGGTTTATATATGTATGTAAGTACGTGTATGAATTATAAAATAATAACATTGAAATTTAAAAAAAAACTTTTATATAAAGGCTTGATTTTATGAAATAGCTTTTAGATTTTTTTTAAACTTCGCATACTTTAGGGCTTTTGAAATATAAACTGGTTGCCAAATTTGTATGGATTTTTAGCAACAAGTGCTCAATTATATGTTCAATTATTTGTATTTGTTTTTTTTTTATTAATTAACAATACGTCAGGAGTTATTGTAAATTAAGATTTATTTGTGTTTTTTACTTTCAAGTGCCTTAATATGCTTTTGTTTAATTCCGTACAATTGTATTTTTTTTTTATTAAATTACATATTTTATAAAGTAATGGTAACGAAAACTCAATTTTAAATCTCTTCATCGGACAACATTTGCATTTTGCATAAACTTTACATACATTTGAAGTTTTTATTAGATTCCGTTTTTTTTTTTTAGCATTTTTTGTTACACGATAAAATATTCACATTTACATATATACCATACTTATTTATTTGCATTTTTTTCCCAAATATTCTTGATTTGTATATATTGCAACTGCAAAATGTTGGAAAGCGGAAGCAGTCGTTGGAGTGCAAAAAAGCTGAACTGAAATATGTACATGCCAAGTGCATAGCAATTGAATTTAAGCGTAATAAAGTGACGCACAAACAATATTATATTGAAAAAAAATTCTAAAACTGATAAAATATTTTAGATATATTTAAAAAAAAGACAAATTTTATGAAAACTAAAAAGAATTGAGCATAAATACATTTTACAGTATACCCCGGTTGAATACCTCACTAAAAAATCCAAAATTTTTGGATACTTCTCCGGGGAAGGTATTTAAGCGTTCACGGATATTTACCTTACGAAAGTAATTAAATGAATTTAATTAAATGCATTTAAGTAGGTAATTATCAGAATACCTATTTTAGGGGCCATGAAACATTACAATTAAATTCTGCAGTTATTTGGCGTTTTGTTTTTTCCCTTTTTTTTGCAATAGACATCAATAAGAGCTTTTGCTTTATAGATAGAGATGTTTTGCTGGGAGAAATTTCAATAAAAATGTATGTATGTATGTAACACTTTAAATTTGATTCAATTCACCACTTTTTTTGAAAAGTTATGTTTCTATAATTTTACCACTAACAGTAAATTAAAACAATTAACAAGCACGACGTTAACAGGTGCCTGAATAAAATTCTTACTTTGGGCAAATAAACGAAATTAAACTAATGAAAATGTCAGTGAAGGAAAATTTTTTTGAGGTAATTACTCGAATTGGGTATTTTAGAGAAAGTTATTAAAACGTGTTATTCTGTTTGAAAAAATATGAAAACTAAACGGGGATTTACAAGGCGAGGTCAATAAACGAAAAAGGCAATTAAATAACATTGTTAAGGAAATATGTTTAAAATATGCAAGTAGTTTTAATAACTAAACAAATTATAAAAAGATTTTCTTCAAATTTATTTGTTTTTCTTATCATATTTAAAAAACAGATGTTTCTACGTTAAAATTAATAATGATATATCCAACATTCGACAAATAGAAGCTGGAATCCCGCAAGGTAGTGTGCTTGGTCCTGTCTTATATACCATATTCACCTATGACATGCCAACAAGAGATGACGTTACTGTTGCAACATACGCAGATGATACGGCATTTTTATGTTCACATCAATCTCGTTCAGAAGCTTCTAGAATCATGCAACTACAACTTGATTGTTTTAATCATTGGCTCACTAAATGGAATATTGTAGTTAACACCCAAAAGTCAAATCAAATTACATTTGCAACAAGAAGAGAAAATTGCCCACCAGTATTTCTCAATGGCACTACAATTCCTAATAGTGACATCGTAAAATATTTGGGTCTGCATCTGGACCGACGTCTTACATGGAAAGCTCATATAATCGCTAAAAGGAAGCAATTAGACAAGAAATTTAAACAAATGTACTGGCTACTTGGGCGTAAATCCCAACTCAATCTCGATAATAAAGTTTTACTACTAAAAACTGTATTAAAACCTATTTGGACTTATGGCATAGAATTATGGGGAACTGCCAGCAACTCGAACATAGAAATACTGCAAAGATTTCAGTCAAAAGCATTACGAGCAATAACAAATGCTCCTTTCTATATAACAAATAAAGCATTACATAATGACCTAAAAATTCCATTTGTAAAATCTGAAATAAAAAAATTTAGCTGCAATTATTTAGAAAGACTTAGTAACCACACAAATATATTGGCAATCACATTATTAGATGAGACCGATGAAGTAAAAAGACTTAAACGAAAACACGTTTTAGATCTCCCTTTTATTTAATATGTACAATATCGTAGAATTCAAAAACAATAACAATGAAATTATGTAATTGATAAAATAATATACGAGTATATTTCTCTAAATAATAATGTAATACATATTATACACGTTAGATATAAATTAGCTCTATATATGCAAATACATGCATATATAATTGAGATATTGATTCCATTGGGAATCTGTACCACATGTTATTTTTAAAATTTATAAAATTTGCTTATTATTGTAAAATAGATTGCAAATAAAAAAAATATATATAAAAAAAAAAAAAAAAAAAATTTATTTCCATACGTAAATTAAAATGTCCATCCCTGGTTTGTTTGTTTGTTTGTTTTCATTCGATCTATTGTGCTCTGTTTTGCTTATTATTGTTGTTGTTTATCATACTTTACAACTACTTAACAAATGTGAGTATTTATTGATGACGCCATATTGCATATCAGTACAATTCTCACGGGAGATTTACTCTTGTTCTCTTTTTGTTTGTTTTTGATTTGTTTAAGAAATAATTTCTCCCAATAACTGTGTTTTTTCTTCTTACATTTATTTTGTTTGTAAGTACATACGATTGATTAGAGTTGTTAAATTGCTTATTTATGAAAATAATTATTAAAAAGTTAATTAATAAAGTGTTTTAATTGATTACAAATAACAAGTGAAGTACTTAAATTTGAAAAATAATTTTATAATAATTTATACACTTCATGGTGGACAATTTATTGCAATAATAAACTATTGTGTTATTAAAAAAGAAAAAAGTTTGTGGAAACTATAAAGGACGACTGCATCTAAAGTGATAAAAAGGTAAGACATGTAATATAAATATGTACGTATGTATGTAAATAGGTATTTAAATAAACTATCCAGTAAAACGGAATTTTTAGAAATTCTAGAATTCTACTACATAAAATTTGTACATCTTAAAGTTTCTATTTTCAAAAAAAAAAAAAAAATACTAAATAAATGACATAAATTACATATACATATATGTAGTTTACTGATTTTAAATAAATTAACAAAATATTGTTTTTACCTGCTTTCTACTATAAAAAATTCAAATTTTAAAACATGCCAGAGAAATTTTATACTTTATTACTGTATTAATTTAAAGAATACAATTTTAAAGTAATTTAGCCAATTGGCGAATTGAAGTATAGTTTTTACCCTGCCAAGGTCGTCATCAAATGAATTCAAGCCTTGCTAGGTTAGAAAATGCATTTCAATTGTCTAAATTAATATACAATTGTATTCTCTGAATTATTAAAGTCCAAAATAAAAATGTCTCTAATATTACAGTTCAAAAGTTCAACAATTACAGATTTTCAAAAAAAATTAAATATCCGATAACTTTTTAATTGTACTAGAATGTGGATTTAAAAGCCTATTTTAGCATGTTGCTATCACATCAAATATAATTTAAAATTAATATGATTGTAAAAGCCTACTGGTATCCGTGTATTGTAAAATTAGCCCATTTAAGTAGAAGTTACCAAGCAGGAAACATCGAGCGACTCTGAATTCGAAAGATAAAATAAATTTTTTCCTGTTAGTGGAAAAGAAAAAGTTCAGACTTCAGTCATAAGAAATTCTGACAAACTTTACCATACATATTTCGGATATTTTGAAATTGGTGTAACAATTTTTGGTTGTTTTTAAAATGTTTGTATTTATTTATCGACCATGAGTGATTATAAATCCACAAGTGGTAACTTAATGGTACCGTTTCATTATTCGAATAATGAACCTAGAATCACGGATGCGGGCTTATTTACAGACCTTAAAAAAAGTTGTAACATTTAATCTATTTTCTATTTGTAGTGTTAGAGTGTTTTTTTCTTTTTCTCTCAGATTATCGTGTTGAGTTCTTTGTAGTTATTTTATTACTGACACTCACAGACACACAATAAATTACTTTGTAATGCACTTAGTTTAACTTTTTGGTGGTATTTAATGTCTATTTCCCCCTCCTGCTGTTGTTGCCTTAATATAAAGTTTGTATTTATAGTTAAATTTGTTATATGAAAAAATAAAATGGGAAACGTTGATGCCCCAAGATGTTCCCATAAATTGTTGAAATGTTAAAACACAATATTTTTTTTTTTATTTTGTTTTGATTTGCCGTTGCTTGTGCTGCCAAAAGTCTCGTCTAACAAGCGCCCGCCAAATGCTTACGAGTATATGTATATGCCTCCTTTTATTATCATACACCTACACTTTCAGTGTTTTGGAGATATTAACATACCGAGCAGTTCTGTGAGACTGTCACGAATTAGTGACTTTACCTATAATTTAGGGACACCAAACTATTCTACCAATTAAATGGTTTTTAAAATCTATGATTTAATTCACTATACTCCTTGCATCACAGGCAAATTCAAATAAGGAAAAAGTTTATTAATTAAAGTCAACCAAGTACATAATTAGATATTAGTAAAATTTACTGTACAAAAAGTATACAGTGGCTGCTCAAAAAACTGCTGGGCACTTACACATCTTTTTTTCTATAACACTTGTTTTCGTTTCCTCTTTTATAAAATTTCGTTTAAAGTTTTATAAGTATTTTCATCATCACACCATCTTCACATTTCTATTCAACACATGACCTTCTTTTTTCTCTCTCACTGCCTCTTTTGATATTTGCTTTGGTTGCTCTTCTTATTTGTTTTTTTGTTTTTTGACACATACTTCAGCTGTTGTTCTTGTTGTTTGCGTTGATTTTTCAATTTTGTTTTGCTCGTGTGCTCCTTCCACCAGCAAGTAACAGCACGTTTTATTAGCACGTGATTTGCAAACGAAAGCTTAACATCCACTTGTTTGTGTTTGTGGAAATGGAGAAAAAAGCTTTTTTTAATTGTCGTTTTTCTTTTGTTGGATTTCTTTGAGAATCCGGCTAATAAATGCTGTTGAAAAGCTACTTGCTAGCACTCCACCCAAAAAGAAAACAAAATCCAGCAAATATTTGAATTTTTCTTTGGGGTTTTTTTCTGTATTTTTGCACACTAGACATGTTGTTGTTGTTGTTTTTGCTATTTTTTTTTACTCTAGTTTTTGTGTGTTAAAGACCCTACTGACACAAAATTTGTTAGTTCGTTTTGAGCTTTCAATGGTTAAACACCGGAAATTGTACACGATTTCAAGTGATAACGGCGGGTTTATTTGAAATTTTAAAAATATAGATATATTTGTAGGAGAAAAATTGAAAAAAAAAAAAATAAATAAAATCTTCCTTTGAAAAATAAAATCATGAAAAAATTCTTCCATTATATTTAATTACTAAAAAAAATTAATTCTGTTTTTAAAAAAGTTACAAAACTTAATGTGTAACAGTAAGATATTTAATATAAAAAAGTGTTCAATACAAAAATTTTGCTAATGATATATAAAAGACATTTTAATAACATAAAAATTATTCTATATTTTGCAACTGAATATATTCATAAAAAAAATTATGCAAATTCTCTACAAAAAGTAAAGAAGAGAAAGCTGAAATTTTTTGAAAATTTTTTTATTTACTGCATTAAATAACTTTAATTCTTTTCGAAATATTATATAAAAAGGACACACGCAGTTTCAATACAAAACCCATATTCACTTTCTGAATATCTCTTAACACTTAAAGACATAAATGACATATTTAATACATAAATTAAGGAACTACTTATTACAGTTATACTTGTATTTAGTCTCATGATCGGTCTACTGTCTCACTGTCACCTAGACAGTTTTTAATTGTTTCGACATTAACATGTAATTTGAAACAAACGCAAACGAATTTGATGTTTTCGTTTTTTTTTGCTTAAATTTAAAAAAAATTAAAAAATTAAATTTGCAACTGCAAATTTCGATATTAGTACAATTTGCTCCAGCAAAGTATGTGCACATCGACAGAAATCGGTTGGGGAATATGCGTTGTCTTTTTAAAAATTGTTTCCACAATCAGTGTTTTTTCGTCGTATTTTTGCCCTTTACATAACCTTTTGTGCAAAATATTTTTAATTTGTTTGTCTGTAATTTTGCTACAGTGTCGGACAAAACATATTACACTGAAATAACATTTTATTATTATGTGCATATTGTTTTGAAATTTCGAAACAGGATGTGTGAAAATGATTTTAATTTATACTATATATTGTAAACAAACAGAAATATTTACTTTTATTATATAAAAGAGCTCAAATTGTATAAAAAGCATGCGACAAAACATATTGGACTTTCGACAATGTAACATAGTAAAACTGTAAATGTGCCATTATTTTTCTAAAGAGAAAATAATAGAACCTATAACAAATTAATATTGAAGCACGTGGTGTTACATTATTCATCCAGTAGTCGAATAATTACTTTCTTAAGGCAAAGGTGGGTGCTTAAGGAAGCGAAAGTGAAATCTTACTACATTTTCCTCATTTGAAGATTTTAAAGACGGCCTATCACAAAAAAAAAACATTTGCGAAAAGTATTACTTACCAAAATCCATTGTCAGCTTTATTATAAAGGAAAAGTTGATAATGTTCACCGCAGGGGCCGACCAAGGTTCACGACATCGACAGACGATTCAAAAATAGTAAGAGAGTTTAAAAAATATCCAGATATGTAAGTCTGCTCCTGCAGTTGTAAAAACTCTTGACTTACAAATGAGTAGTCGAACAGTACAAAGAAGAGCATGTGATGCAGGACTTTATAGTTATCGGGCTGCAAGGAAGCCATTTATTTCGCAGAAGAACCGAAAAGCTCGAATACAATTTGCAGAGCAGCACATCGACTGGTCATTGCAGAAATGGAATACGGTTTTATTTTCAGATAAATCAAAATTCAACTTAAAAAACTCTGATCGCATGAAGAGAATACGCAGACCGAAAAATAAACGATTGGATCCTAACTAAGTATTGTCAAGGTACTGTAAAACGCGGAGGCGGTAATGTGATGGTCTGGGGTTGCTTTTCCGGAAATGGTTTGGGGACCTTACACAAAATAGACGAAATTATGGTTCATGTACCAAGGAATCCTTGAAAGTGTAATGCTTCCTCATGCTGAGTGGAATATGCCACTTTTTGGCAATTTCAACGGGACAATGATTCAAAACATACCTCAAGGTATGTAAAAGATTGGTTTGAGGAGGAAGGAATTCGTGTTATGAAGTGGCCAGCGCAATCTCCAGGCCTCAATCCAATTGAGAACCTTTGGAAAATAGTGAATAATAGGTGGAGGAGGAGATAAAAAAAATTTTTTTTTGTTGCTTTAAAAGCTGCTTGGTTTGTTATAAAAAAAAACGACAATAGAAAACCTTATTGCTTCCATGCCAAAAAGATGTGCAGCCGTCCTTGAAAACAACGGGTAGTCCACAAAATATTAATCCCAACGTTTAGTTCAATATGTTTTGTCGCGTGAATTTTTGACCAATTTTGTTTTTTTTTTTTAATAAATTTGTTTGAGTTTTGAATAAAATGTAAAAGTATCGTTTAGATTTTAATAATAAAAGAATATATTTTGAATTTAAATGCATATATCGTGTTAATCGTATTTAATTTGACATGTTTGTAAGGCTTAACAAAAATTTCTCTTCAGTCCAATATGTTTTGTCCGGCAGTTTCTTACTTGTTTTTTGCACTAAAAGTCCTTTTAGTTAAATATGTTGAAATCTGAAATTTTAACCGCTATTGACTGGAAAGAAACTAAAGACATTGCTCCTCATTCCGCGTTTTAAATATTTTTAAAAAATGCTCCTAAAATCAGGAGTTATTATTAACAAGTATAGGTGCTGACTTAAAAAAAAAATGCATAAAAAATGTAAATTGTTTAAATAAATATGAAACTTTTTACCCTAATTTACTTAAGGGTTTAGTTGCATTTACACCAATACACATACATACATATTTTTTTAACAAAAACAAAATTTTACGACATTTGGCAAATATGTATTTCTAAATTATACGATTTTATTAGAATTGTGTAACATTTTGTCTCATGGCAAATATTTGAGGAAAAATACGTTCTTTTCAAGAACTTGTTTTATTTACGACATGTCACAACAAATATCCAGCTGTTGTCTAGACTTATGTACATGTGTTTTAAAAGATCAAAACGCTCGCAAAAGTAAACAACTTTTAACAAATTTGTAGCAAAAAAAAAAATGTGGTTAAGCTTTTGAGTAAATCTGGCGTTTTATCGAAGACACAAAGTTTTTCTCTTTTATTTCATTTTAACATGAAATTAAATATTTTGATATTGTATAATATTAAATACATCGTATTCGCCCGTGGCATGTTGTGAATAAAATTTAATTAAGTTTTGGATGCAATTAATATTCTTAGTGTAGTGGGGTAAACACTATTTTAATAAGTTTTTTCTTTCTTAAAAACTGCTGATTAATGAATGTATTTTAACCCTCCGATGAGTGACAGTTCTGAACTTCACGGCCGTGTGAAAAGGTCCCTACGGACCTTTTTTGTAAATCATGTTTTTTTCATATAAAATTTTTTTTTTTTGTTTTTATTGTTTATAACTAAATTCTACATACAAAAATAATTTTTTCAATTTTTTAACTCAAAGACATTAGGGAAGATGATAGTATAAAATTGGAATATTGTGTCTTTCCTTGAAAGCAATAAAGTTCATGTCTTCGAATTTTTCTTAGCATTTTTTGTTTTTATCATCATACTTAATGTCTTTGAGTTTAGGTCTTTGTGTTCAGCACAATTAAATTATGTGTTGAAACAATAAAAAAAATTATAATGATGCCGAAAACATGCATTTATTAGTGAAATTCAGTACATACGGACCTATTCACACGTCCGCGTACTATTCTCACTAAAACCTCAATAACTCCTAAAGTAATAATCCGATCGGCTTGATTTTTTTCCAAAAGATGCGCAACAAAATACTCTTGGAATACAGAGTAACTTTGTAGTGGCCGCAGTAGGAGAATTTCAGTTTGTAAAGGCAAAAAGGTCCCTAGAGACCTTCTCACTCATGGAAGGGTTAAATAATAATAACTACACTTTAAAGTAAACTGTTCTAATACCTTATTTTAGGTATTGATTAACAAACAAACTGTAGTTTCCCATACAAATTCATAAACTATAGTTCAAGAGAGAGTTGGGGAAAATGTTAAGTAGTTTCCTTTTTAATCAGGATTCAATCTTGGTAAGATTTAAACACTACATTGGTGTGCATTCAATTGCATACATATTTTTTTCTTTTTTTAATATATAGAATTTTTCAAATCATATTACTATAAGTGATAGTATGCAAAACTTCTAAATAATGTCCATAAATAAGGGTATAACACAGTGTCATTCAAAATTACACCTAAGATGAACAAAAAATTACCCGATTTGAATAAAATTACATCTGATACCAAATTACGTTACATTTTATTGAAAACTTTTAAAAAACACAAAAACAAATCATTTAAAGGATATCAAATTAGTCATATTCAGGCATGTGATGCAAATCGATATCGAAAACGAATGAGTTTTAGAAGTCAATTTTTTCGTAATATTTCTGTATTGAAACAATTTTATCACATAAAATATAAAGATTTTGGGCTACTAAAGAGAATCTTAAAACAAAAATTTTAAAAATTTGATTATAAATGCATTAACATGTATTTCCAAAACTGATTCGTTTTCGATATCGATTCCCATCATATGCCTGATTATATTTAAATAGTAACTTAAAACAAATTAACAAAAATAACATTAAAAACTTAAAATAAAATAATAACACGGTGCTACAAGATTTCCTTTTTTGCAAGCACTTTCAAAGTGACCTAGTGTATGTTATAGGTCTAAATGAGTGTATTACAAAACCGGTTTTAAAAGTTTCAATATACCTCCAAATTCCCGAGTTATGGACCAAAAAAATTTTTTTTTGGCTGCTACTTTTATAACTTTTTTATTTATCAATCGATTTTTGTAATTCAAACGGTTTTGGAAAGCAAAATAATTGTTATTTTTATATATATATACATACTTCTCATACAATATCAGCATAAATATTTAGAGATTTTTGTAATTATATGGAAAACTTTTAATTTTTTTAAACTTTTAAAATTTCTACGTGACTTTTTTCCGAATTTAGTTTAAAGACAAGAAATATATTAAAGACAGTATGTTTCTGAGTATTATTATTAAGACAGATTTAAACACATCACATGACGCAATACACTACCCAACTGCAAAGACAATTCAGATTGTCAGACGCAAAAAAGATACATTTTTACAAAATGTACGCTAATTTCTCTTAAGTTTGTGATCTCCGTGATACGTCATTGGTGCGCTGGCACCAACTTGAAATACCTCAAACTTTATAAAATTACGCAGATTTTTTTAATTCTGCACTTAAAACTCATTTTTATTAAACGGCGCAAAAACCCTTTGTAAAATCTGCAAAAAGTTGAAAATTCGGAAAATTTTCGTTTCACTTGTAAACCACATGCAACTTTTCACCCAGTAGCGATATCAAATTTTATTTTATTTTTGTGGATATATCCTCCAAGTCTAGTGACTATATTTTGTATTGGTTTGGATCTTAAAGCTAAAAACTATTACAAAGAAAACGGAATGGATGAAAAAACTCTTGCAAGTTCCAAGTCGTTTTTTTAATTTTTCGAATTTTAGATGACCACCAATTCTTAAGGTGAAGACTTTTCAACGTAAAACTTTGCACATCATATCCTTTAAGTATAATCATACAAACCCTGTACAACGTTTTTATTTTCAATTCATAAAACTTAACGAAATAAGAGCCATAGTATGTCGGTTTTAGCAGGTGCTTAAAAAATTTGAAATACACCATATGTATATTTTAAAATAACAATTATTTTGCTTTTCAAAATTTCAAAAATCGGTTAATAAATAAAAAAGTTATAAATGTTTAAAAGTAGCAGCATCAAAAAGATTCTTTGGTCCATAACTCGGGAATTTGGAGGTATATTGAAACTTTTAAGCCCGGATTCGTAACATGCTCGCCAAAACCTTTAACGCACACTACACACTTTGAGACTGAAAAAATGAAACCATATTTAAATAAAACTTAAATTTAAGGAAAAATTAACTAATTTCGTATTTAAATATCAAGTTAAAAATTGGCCATAAGAATTGCACCTAATTCGGGTAATTACCCACGAAGTGGCAACACTGTTATAACATGTCTTAAGGTGTCTTTGGAAAATAAATCCACAAAACACATAAAAGTATGCTTCATATATTAAATATTTAGTATATATTATAAACGCAGTTTAGCACAAAGTAAGATGAATGAATAATAAATAGTAAGCGTATAAAACCAGCAAAATTAAATTTAAATTTCTTTTGTTAGTTTTGTGATGTTAACAAAATTGTGACTATGATTAATTTAATACCATCTTAAATTGATTGATGGCTTTAAAGAGTACCAAACAAAACAAGACCATTTTATGCAAAAAAATTATTAGATTACGTTTCTACCTACATAGTATAGTTTCAAAAAAAATTAAATATTGCCATTAATAGCTAAGAGTTTGTGAAATCAATTATATAAATGATGTTTCATTTTATAAATTGGCTCATAAAAAACATGCATAAATAGCTGTTTATATTATAAATAGCTTTGTGTAAAAAATGCAAATATTCCCTAAAACTATGCTTTCGAAACAAATAAAATATAAGTTTATTTATTTATCATTGTCTACCGTTCATAAGATATTCATATCTGAGTGTTAAATTTAAATCCCATTTGTTCTCGGTGTTCTTTTAAATAATTTTTAATTTATTTAAAGATTTTTTTCTTTTCGTTCAAAAAAATAAACAAATTCTTTAAATGGTATACTTTAGTCTATTTAAAATTAAATAGAATAAACAAATATGTAGAAAAGTCAGTTTGCCTTTGGTATTTGCTTGGTTGTTTGTATGCGCCTAAAAGTATGCAGTATATTATTCATAAATTCTATAGTCATTTTCATTAATTTTGCATTGCTGAATTAAAGTACAGGAAACGAAAAGAAATGAGAAAGGGAAGTGGCAAAGTCCATCTCCACTCTGATTTTTACGTAGACATTTCAACATGCATAAGTATGTACATACTCGTATATATGTATGTAAGCAAATATTTTTATGTGTTTTGAATTTTGATGGCATCGCTTGTTTTTTCTACTGCTTTCGTCTCCCGATTCTTTGTTTCTTCGAATTTTTATGATGTGGTTGTTTTTACGTTTTTCTCTATAAATAAAAGAAAACGGAAAAAATCTATTGTTTGTGTTTTGAATCTTCTTCATTCATATAAATGCATTTGTGTTGTTGGATGTGGTTGCTGATTTAACTTTATTTACTTAAATTTACTTATTTTGTTGCCAACATTGAATTGAACCTGCCGGTCTTTTTTTTCACCATTTTGTCTGCCGATATTTGCAAAAACGTTCTGTTCTTTCTTTTTGCGTTTCTTTTTTTATTTTTAATAATGATGATGTTGGGAGGTTGGTAACTAAACATGTGTAGGATTTGTAAAAGTTCTTCTCCATTGCATTTATTTAGATTATAAACTTGATAGGTAAAATTTGTATACTTTTTTTTACCTTTTTGATTTTATTACAATTTCAGTTTTCTTTTGCTTTGTTTTGTTAAACTCAAAAAAAAAAGACAGATTTATTTTAAATTAACCTTGAGACACCTGATGTTAATGTATAACATAAATTGCAAACATTTGTTACATGATTAACCCTAGAAAGCGTAATGAAAAGATAAATATAATTTTATATTAAAGGGCACATATTTGGGCTCAGATCACATTTTGACTGTAATATTTGGTAGGAACAAGGTTACCATTAAAAACATGTTGCTGCAACATGGTTATAACGAAAATATAGAAGCAGTAAAGAATGCAGAGAGTATGTAGAGTATGTTGCAGCAATATGTTTCTTGCGAAATTGTTGCAGCAACGTGTTTATAGCTCAATTCTTTATAATTGTTGAACAAATTGTTTAGCTTTGCGTCTCTTACATATCTGCATTTAACCTTAAAAGTGTTAAACCAAAGAATACAAGAAAGTAATACTAAAGCCTTTAGGCCTAGTTATAAAAAAATACAATTTATGTTTTTCATTCATGATAAAATAAATTTTTTTATTCTAATGCACATTTGGCAACAATAAAAATACACACACACAAAAGGTTTTTGTGGCTCACAAACACAGACTAAAACACCTAAAATTATGCTAAAATATTCATCGTTTAAAACAGATTTTGAATATTAAAATCATAAATTTAATATGTATATATAATACAAATCTTTAAGTCTAATTTCTTGTTAAATTTAAAATATTTTCATTTTTAAATTTATGTGTGAAACTATATATTTAGTATCTAGGCTTACTTTCTTTGTTTAACCTACTTGTAAATATTTAACTAATGTCAACATTATTTCTAATTATCCTTTTTAATGAAGGCACGTTCTAATTTCAAATTTAAAGTATTCCTTACTTAAGAGTGCGCAACACAAAAATACATAAATAGCACGTTACACAAACACAAAACTACAATAAAATGCAACATACAAATAATATAAACCTTTGTTCACATTTTAGAAAAGAAAACTGTGTCTTTATATTGTTTTTTTCTTGTTTGTGAAAAAAATTACTTCAAATGTATTTTTTTAGCAATTTACAATTGCCTTTTGTTTTCCCCAGCCACATTTCCAGTTACATTTCCCCATCTGTTTCCGTTTTTGAATTGCCTTTTAACTGTTGGCAAATATTTGCAAAGAATAGAACGCATTGTACTACAATATTTAGTTTCTAGTTTTATTTTAGGAATTTCAGCAATAGTTTATTGCATTCCATAGTTTAGTAAAACTTTTGCAATTCTGTTTGGAAATTAAATCGGAATAAATTTGTGTTTATAAAATATTAGAAATTTCCCAAGTGCTCTCAAAGTTTATTTTATTTATTTAATTTATTTTATTCGAGTATTTTGTAGTAAATTTACAGCGTTATGTATAATAAAAAATTGGCATGAAGTAAGCATACCAAACAAACTACGGTTAACAAACTGCTAAACACTTGTTAGCGTAGAACCAAATACTGACCATCTTTTGATAAACTGTTTATCTGTTTTCATCGTGTTGCCAATTTGCCGATCTTTTCGTTTTTTTTTTTTTTTTGTTTTATTAAATACCGGCACTTCCATTTTAAACTATGAAATATTTTTAACGCTTTGCAAATTTTTATTTTATTATGGAGGGAAATCACACTTTAAATGTCAAATTCAGGGATGATATAAACAAAAATAGTAATTTTAGTAGTGGCATCATTCATTTTCAGAGTTGATTTTTTTAACATTTTGCCAAGAAACTGCAAAGTCAAATCTATATTCTAGTTAGCAGCTAGTTGACCGCAGTTTATAAGGAGTTACCAACTTTTTATTATGCATAACGCCGTTAGATTTTATTTTATTATCTAACTGTTAAGTTCTCCTGCTAACTGTAATCGTTGCTCTTATCTGATTTTTACAACTGAAAACTACATCTTTAATAAGAGAACCTAAAAGTTAATTTTATTCACAATTTTTAAATTTTGTTTTTAGAATTCACAATATTTTTACAGACTACAGACTTTTACTTAAAGGTTGTTTAGTAGAACAGAAATCAGTTTTTAAAGAAGTACCAAAAAAATGCAATTTTCAAAAGTATTTTCAAAATTATTCGTTTTTATTTTTATTAATAATTTTTATTTTTATTTTAGTTTTATTTAATTTACTTTTTTGTTAATACTTAATTGTGATCTATTAATATTTTAAACAAATATAATTCCTTCACTGTAATTATAAGATTTATATCTTGTTGTGTAGGATAAGCAAATTCATAAATAAATACCTTCAATGGCTCTCGAACTATAGGTTTATTTTCAAAACAAAATGTTTCTAAGCCACTGTAATATGGTGTTCACAGATGCATTTTTAATTGACATTTTTTAATTAACGCCTAATTGAATTCAATTACCCAAAAAAAATTTCAAGTAAGATAATTGTTTCATTAAGAGTTAATTGTTCTAATAATAGTTAAAATTAAAAATACAACCCTGTGACTAGTAATAACTAAAATCGCAGTTGTTTCGCTTTTAAATTAATAAAGAATATTTTTAGGCTGAAAATTATAATATTAGAACCAAATAGAGTGCACTCGGGAAAACGTCAACTAATTAAAACCGTGGGTGTTGACGTTTAACAAATTGTTGACGTTTTAAAAAAAATCTGTTTTTTTCTGCTGTTTTTTTCTTTCCAACACTTGAAAGAGAGACTACTCTCTATTTATTTCGTAAAATTTTAGAGTAGGTAATGTAAAAAAAGGGTTGAGGTTTTGGGATGTTGACTTAAACGAGCGTTGACGTTTTCCCGAGTGTACTGTAAATGTATTCTTTTTTGTCAGCTGCTGCCAAACGGTAATTAAATTAGCAATATTGAGCATATGTGAACACTTTTTAATTAATCAATAATTGACTCAATTAAAAATGCATGTCTGAACACCATATAAGTCTTTAAAGCAGTGTCCCGCAGAATGAGAGGGTTTTGTAATTGCATATATATAGGTGACACTATACAGAAAGAAACAACATGTAATGTTTAAATAAACCTCAACAAAAAATTCGTTTGTTATTATGTATACATTTGTATGTAATGTATACATTTATGTGATCGCTGCTTCTCAGTGTACTGAAAACAACAACAAAAATGAGCTGAAAAACAAAAAAAAAAAAACAAACGGGATAGACGTGCTTTGTTGAATGTTGTTTAACAACACTGAATGAAATATTTGTATTTTTACGCTCTTGCTACGAGTATTGTTTGCGATCGTGTTGTGTACATGTAAATAGCCGAAAATCTTCATATTCTGAACAATACTAGCAAGGAACACTGCTTTAAAGGTCTTCACCACCATACGAGTAAGTAAAAATCTTTGCAGTAAAAAGGTTGGCCAGCACCCAGCAGCATTTAGAGTAGCCAAGTCAGATAAAATAAATAGTTACCCTACTAATAATTTATACGATCATCAATTATCGTGCAACATTTAAAACAATCATTCTCAAGTATTGTGATAGCTTTCGTACATATTTTTACTTGTCGGCAAAACCTAAACACAATCACCCCTATCGTGAATAAAAATTCCACATGAAATTTGTTCTCTTTTCACATTTCTCCTATTAAAATTCAATGTTAAAAAATAAAAAGGAACAAATTTCATGTGGAATTTTTAATCACAATAGGGGTGAATGTCAAAAGAATTCATATTTAAAGCGTACTTTTAGCTAAACAATGGCATTCTTCTATTATTAACCCAAAAATTTGTTTGTAATTGAACTAAATAAATGTAACTGACCATAAAATGCAGGATATTTTGTCAAAAGTCTATTCAGTCTTGCTCTTTGCCAAAACAAAAAAGCGACAAAAATTCCAATACGGAAAATTCTCGTAACCAGTAAAGAAAAAAAAACTAAAAGAAGTGTGACAGTAAAATTTAATTTACTGACATTGCACCAGCAACGAACAACCACAATAATAACAACAGCAGCAGCAGCCGGAACTAAAACTCCTGCCATATATTGTAACGGTGAATCGTACAAATTATTTTCTCTATAAAAGTTCTCCAGCTGACAGTGTGCTACTCTAAATTATTTTTAAATGCTGCCATACAATCACAATAATAAGTTGTTAGTTAAAAAAACAATTCAGAGCAAAAGAGAACGAAGAGGAGCTGCAGATTTTTTTCCCTTTACAATAATGAAGACAATAGAATGACATTATACGCTGTGACAGTTTCTCTTTAAAATTGTTTAAATAAAATACAAAAAAAAAAGGTTATGCAAAACCACGACTTGATACTATTACGTGCTTAAGTAGAAGGAAAACTGACTATAAAGTGAAATGTGTACTAGTTTTTCTTTATTATTATTATGTTTCTTTCTCCTTCATTTTTGTAGTTGTATCGTTGTAGGAGCAGACATCTCGGTGGTTGTAATACAGTTTAATCCTTTAAAAGTTTCTGTTTTAATTTAAGAAATCCAAAAAATGACAAATTTTGAATTAACATTTTTAAGGCTACATATTTATATTAAAATTATTTTGCTTCTCAATGGGTTATTTTTGCATTCGTTTTCTGTTGTTGTTGTTGTTGCTGCTGCATTATACAATATACAGCATAATGATGGTTGGTGAAGGCTTTGATAGTGTTGAGGCGTTCAACAACAACAAATTCCAAGCAACAATGCTGCTAAATTTATGCAGGAAACAAGCGACAACTACAATAAAAAAAAAAGAAAAGCAGAAAAATGAAATACGGTGGATACATGAAACTGTGGAAATATTTACTCAACTACTATGAGTAGAAGTATTTTATTAAAACATGACTTGATAGTTTTAGAGTCGTCTTTTTTTGCTTTTTTTTTAACCACTGTAGTTTTGTTCGAGTAAAATATGAGCTAAAAATAAGCTAATTATAAATGTAGGCAACATATTTCTTCCACACAGTCATCTGTTTTAAGAACTTTAAGAAGGAACTAAAACCAGGCTTAACGTGTGGCTTATCCTTTTATCCTCTTGAAAATTTCTTTATACAACTTGCATATGGAAGCTTTATACTGACATAGTTATACTCGTATATGCATACGTTTTTTTTGTTCTCATTTATTGTATTTGAGTTTTTCATTTTCTATTTAAGCTGAGAGGTTTTATGTTACTTTACACTTATACATTGACACATATGAGTATACGCACTCAAAAAAAAAAAAAAAACAAATAAACAAACTCTTGTACACTAAAGTGTTGATATTTAATTTCCGTTTTAATATGGCAGCATTTCCCTTTGGCAAGTTTTTTTCCAATGAAATATGAAAACTATTGCAAAAAATTAGAGCAAAAACGAAAACCATGTGTCATCAATTTTGAACAGCCTTTAAAATTGCATACAAATGAGAAAGAGGATTTGAGTGATTGATCGACATTTAACACATAATAAATTTGTGGTTTTATCCAGCAAAAATCTTACATTGCATGCGAATCGTCTAAAAACATTAATAATGTTGCAGTTTAAAATTGAAAATAATCACCCCTATCGTGAATAAAAATTCCACATGAAATTTGTTCTCTTTTCACATTTTCCTATTAAAATTCAATGTTAAAAAAATAAAAAGGAACAAATTTCATGTGGAATTTTTATTCACGATAGGGGTGAATGTTTTTACTGTTTTGTGTATAGTTTAGTTAGATCAATAGGTAGTTTTTCCATCTTAAGATACGGTCACACATGGCAAATATTTGACGAAAAAGACGTAATCGCTAAATAAAATGTATTTTAATTCTTGTGCTTATTTAGGAAACTTATTTTACTAAGGACAACTGACCATAGGAATTTAGTTTAATTCTATTTGATGCTGTTTGCTTTTACAAAACACTTGCAAGATTAAACGTCGTCTAACTAATTTCAGCTTAAAAATAGTGGTTACGTTAGTTTTTTATTAAATATTTGGCCGGTCACACTTGCCTTATGTTAGTTTAAAACAAATTTCCGAAGGCACAAATATCTAAAGGACCCAAATATCGTTTTGTTTCCATTCTACAACAATAATCAATAATGTTTTTATTTTTTTTTTTTGCAATTCTTTAATCAGTGTGAATCGCCAAAATAACATTTCTCAAAATGTACAAATAATGTGCAAGTAACTGTGTAAATAATTTGTGTAAAAAATAATTTCTACTTAAAATGTATTTTTGAGCACATTTTAAATTATAGTTAATTGTGAGGGTGTGTTTAAATTTAAAAAAGAAAATCTATTTCCAGACAATTAATTAAATTTTCAAGAAATCTCGAAAAGTAATAAAAAAATTAAGAAAATAATAAAAATAATAAAAACGTGCCAGTTAAACAAACGAAATCTGCTACAAAAATTACACTAGAAGCAATAAAAACAACAGTGTGTAATGTTAACCGACACATTCGCAACACAATAACAGAAAGTCGCAATTAAAGAGAAAACAACAACAAAAACAAAAAGAAAAACAAATCAAGATAAAATAGCAACAAAAAACAACAAATTAAATTACGTATTGTTTTCAGCATAAATGGATTCGAGCAGCAGAAACAAGACAAACTGCTGATAAAACCAAAAGCAAAAGCACAAGGAAACGGAAACAAAATCCACAACGGAAATACTCTACAACAATAACAACACGGTTGATTGTAATGTACGAATATTGCAGATGGCATAAGCAAGTTAAACAAAACAACTGTGTAATATAAATAATAAAACATTGTTCAACGAAACAATAATAACACCAACAGTAAAATGTTGTTGTTGTTTAAGTGTTAAACAAAAAATATCACAAATGTACCTGAACTTTCAACTCTCTGCTTTTACTGGACTACGAGTACAGACCAATTTAAAACTATAAAACGTTTTTTTTTTTCGGTAGTGCTGTAGGTAAGTGTAAAAGTTTGTGAAAAAAATAACATTTAACCCAAAAAGATAAATAAATAAATAAATAAATAAATAAAATATACTCGAAGTAAATAATAAAACTGTTTATTAGTTAACAAAAGCAACAATAGTATTACAATAACAACAACAACAACAACCACTCTTTATTCGTTTGTGTGGCAAAACTTTGAAAATTCTTCTATAAAACATGAATGCAGCACAAAGTGGTGGTGCTGGAGGTGGCGGAGGCATGGGCAAAAAAGGCTCACAAATGGAGGTAAATGTTTTCATTTCAAGCAAAATCTTTCCAATTCAAAGACCATTAAATATAAAATTATATCTCAATTTGTAGGCTATAAATTGTTTTGCCTTTGAAAACTTGTTGATTTTACCTGAGTATCGTTGACAAGTTGATATTTTTGGTTCTGCTTTGTAACTTTAAAATTTTTTATTTTCATGACTGACCAAACCAATCATTTCTTATTTAAACTTTCTTGTTGTGCCATTATGTCAGTGTTTTTGTTTTACCCTGCTCCATGTTTGTGATTTATTCTGTTTTTATGATTTGTTGCTGACTTTACTTTACTGATGAAATTAAATTAATTAATTTAACCTACTGTTAAACACAACTAAAATGAACACGATTTTGATTGTTGGTGGTTATGGATGAAGATTTAGCTATTTTCGGACCAACTAAGTTTTTAATTTCATTAACACAACTGTTACATGTATGAACTAGTAAACATTTTTTTTCAATAGAAGGAATTAAAAGACTTTTTATAGTTATTATATTTTAACTTTATTATATAATAGTTATTGAAGCTTAAGGTATTTCTTTTAAAAGATGTCTTTATTTTATTTCTAAACTCCAAAACGAAGCAAAATTAAAATATTCGACATTTTTATAAAACAGACCTAAAGCTTAACTATATATTAATGCAAAGAACGAAATTATTGCCATAAAAAAGTATAAATATTAAAAAAAATCTCCTAAAATATTGATTTTTGCTGAATATGAATAATTTGAGTGATATTCCAACAGCAAATGCCGTGTCATGGGACTCTCTAATAAGCTGCCAAATAATGGGTGGTTTTTTAAAAGCTATAGAAAAGTTTTTCATAAAAAAAAACACATAAAATTCAGAAAAATGCATGAAATCTTTATTTGAATCGATAGTACGGTCCATATAATTTAATGTTTGAAGATTATTTCATGCAAATGTGGACCTTGACTGCGCCTCAAATGGTCCATCCGCTTAGTCCAATTTTGGCATACTCTTTCCAACATTTCGGCCGGTATCTCACGAATAAATGCT
This sequence comes from Bellardia bayeri, assembly GCA_950370525.1. Lineage (NCBI taxonomy): Eukaryota > Metazoa > Arthropoda > Insecta > Diptera > Calliphoridae > Bellardia > Bellardia bayeri. The sequence continues at coordinate 99,327,566 of OX493266.1, forward strand.
TCAATGTTGTCTTCAAATGCGTCAATTGAAACGGGCTTGTCTGTATAGTACTGAGCTTTAAACTAGCCCCACAAAAAATAGTCTAAAGGCGTTAAATCGCACGATCTAGGCGGCCAATTGACCGGTCCCGAACTTGAAATAAAATGTTCACCGAACTCGCCTCTCAATAAGTCCATTGTTGCGCTGGCTGTGTGGCACCGTCTTGTTGAAACTGCATGTCATGCAAGTCAAGCTCTTGCATTTTGGGCAACAAAAAGTTGGATATCATCTGACGGTAGCGCTCACCATTCACAGTTACGTAACGAATCGCATCATCTTTGAAGAAGTACGGTCCAATGATGCCACCAGCCCATAAACCGCACCAAATTGTGACCTTTTCTGGATGCATTGGTAGTTCTTGCTCGGTAATTCATCGCGCGATGAACTTTCTTAATAAAATTCAATAATTTGCAAGCGTTGTTCGTTTGTAAGACGATTCATGGTTAAATTATAGACCAAACTGAAGATGTTTGACAATGAAACAAAACACGAAACGTGATAATAGATAATAGCTTAAAAATCACCCTTTATAATTGAATCTAATTAAATATTTATTTTTGAAATATTCAATTATCTTCATTGACATTCATATATTACTACGTTTAAAATGTATATATTGCTTATTTCTCAAACCTAATAGAGTGCTATGATGCGTATACTTATTAGTAAATTATGTTAGAAGTTTATAGTTATTATACGTACAGGCAGGCATACGGATTGAATGCGAATTAAGGCCCGATTATCGTTCACAACACTGAAATGTTTTGTTGTCTCGCTTACAACACAACATGCATTTTTCATACGAAAAAGCCGATAAGTGTTGTGAATTGTAATTACAGTTTACAACATACAACATCAAAATACTTAGTGTTGTGGACCGTAATCGGGGCCTAAAATAAAACTTCTAAATCCATACTTCGATTTCCATAAAAGTTCAATAGTAAAATGTTAAATCTTTCACCACCTTAATTTGGACCACTCTATTATACAGCTTCATATATAAACATCATATATGTATACATACAGGTATTCTAGCAATATTCAATAAACTTTAAGAGTATCGTTATATCTCATATCATTAAAGGTGCATATACACTACGTGTTTTTTACATTGTATATGTCAAATTTAACATATGGGAGTAAAAACATGTAGTTGGTGACCTCAAAAACTTTGCTTGTGTAAAATACATATGTATTTTTTCGATTAGAACACGCTCTATTTTCTTATGTTCAAACACATGTTTTCAAATGTATATGCCAGGCGAAAAGATTTGTCGACGGTTAAATCTGCGCTATCATTAGCCAAGATTTGTCGACGGTTAAATCTGCGCTATCATTAGCCGGCCGTATGAAGAATTTGCATAAGTGATAAATTAAATATTTTTTTATCCCATTTTGATAATTTAATAACAATGATATAAATTATTTAAACATTTTTTATACAAGCTCCACATATTGTATTTAAAAAAACGAAAAACCTTAAATCAATATTTTTGACGACGGCAGTTAAGTGACGCTACCAAAAATGTTTGCAGCGGCTTTAACGCATTTTTTAAAGAAACGACATAGAAATTTATGTGTGAAAAAAGAATAATATGTATTTAATTTAAGCGTATCAGCTGTTGTAAATAATCATGGCGATGTCACGTGTAATTGTACATACAAGTTGGTGACCAAAAATTAAAACCCTTATGTAAAATAACCAATTTTGACAGACATAAAGAAAAACATGTCAGTTGTAAACTTAAAAATACATAAAGAAAAACACGTAGTGTATAGCCAGCCACCTTAAATAATTTAATTAAGAAAATGAAGTGCATTGATGCGTATACTTATTATTTCATGTGTTTATTTTATTCTAAATTAAATCATACGTACAGGGGTATAGATTGTCATGTAGATCAGTGATGGAAAATGGGTTTTTGTTTTTTCGTACCAACTATATAAATAAAATGTACTTTTTAGACCTCCATGGTACCATTTTTAATATTTGTTAAATAAGCATAAAACTTTACCACAAATTTACTTTATCGAAAATTCGTTATATCTTATAGCAACATTATTGCGTTAATTGTCGCGATTATCTAAAAATATTCTTATTTATGAAGTATCAAGTCTTTTGCGAAAAGTTAACCTTGGTAAATATATATGTATATTTGCTAAATAACTAGAATTATTATTGTAAGAATAAAAGAAATAGACTTCTAACGATTTTGATTAATCCTGATTAACTACATTTTAAGCTTTAGTTTTTGAATTCAGCCTCAAAATCATTTAATGTAAATGAATATGTCAAAGACTCATCTTGTTCGATAATTGAACCAAAAATTGATTGTCGTAATAATCATCTTATAGCTGCATATTTAAAGATCAAATTGATATCAGTTCCAAAATATATAATGAAAGTTAATAAAATCTCTTTTGCTTGCTTGCACTATTACACAAATTGTAACTTATATGATATACAGCCATGTCGGAAGTGGAATTAATTCCATTTTTTGCTTCTATAGAAAAAGCAAAACGAAAAATTTGTTCGGAATAAAGCCAATTGTTCGTTTTACTTTTTCTTTAGAAGCAAAATACGGAAATAATTCCACTTCCGCACGGAATTAAATTCTGTGACAGGGCTGATATTTATCTGTTTCATCTGAAATATTAAATTTTGATGCAACAGTATTTTGAAATTATACCATATGACTCGTGGTAGTACCACGGTACCAACTGTGTTTAAAATGTATCAAAAAAAGTACAATTGTACCATCAGTGATGTAGATATAGATTAATACACAGGTGTTAAAAAATTTTGTACTTTAAAAACGTTGAGAAATAATTACGTAAGAAGAGAGTTTTGATGAAAATTCCAAAAACGGCTTAAGAAAGATATACAGCTATGGACAGAGAAATAGCGCATAATGTGCCAAATGTACTGAGAAATACTAATCTGAGACCCAACAAAGTATATATATTATTGGTGCTTACAAAATTCTAAGTCGATTGAGCCATGGTTGTCTGTCTGTCTGTGTAAAACACTCTCACGTTTAAAGGACACAACCGAAATCAACAAAGTTTACAAAAAACCCCTTACAGTTCTTCTAAGCAGTTTGGTATTGAAAATCAGCACAATGGGTATAGTAGAACAAGAGTTATGGATCAAAATGTGAGACAACCTCCATAAAAAATTGATATTTTTAAACAGTTTTCTTGCTATATTTTTAAATATATTGCAGATAATACAATGAAATTTTTTATACATTGTTTTTATGATAAAAGAAGAGTAGTAAGAATCGCTCCATGATTTCTCATAGCCCCACACAAAAATCTTCCCGAAATATTGCTCAATTATACATAAATGCATATAAAATTGGAATATCAAGACAAAATTCAGCAAAAATAAGTTTTATGCAAAAAGAAATCGCAAAACGAAATTTTTCTTAGTTCGATCCATGTTTGACTATAGACCCCATATAGAGTCCACTTTTATAATTCACTTAAATACGTATAAAACTGGTATAAATAATGTTAAACGACTAAAATTTGACATAAATAATCTTTATAGGCAAATAAATTCTTGTACTAAATTTTATGGTGGCCGGCTCATAATTGGTCATATCTCCCATACAAGGACCACATCTGAAAAAGACATTTAGCCCTATATATATCGTATAAACTTCGGTACCGACTCAAAATAGATCATTTACATATATACAAAAATCATCTCACAAAATTTTGTGAATCTCGGTCGATTTTTAACCATATCCTCCACTTTAATATTCATAAATCTCTTATAAATAAGGCTACCAATCCAAAATCATTTACACGGATCATTTACATACATGTCTACATCAAACTGCTGGATTTTTAAAATATCGGTCTATATTTGACTATGTCCCCCATATAAGGTCCACTTCCGAAATTCACGTTAATACTAATTTGTATCATTAATATACTGTTATTATGCTGAAATTCGACGTAAAATACCCTAATATGCATGAAAATACTGTTCCAAAATTTAAGAAGATCGGCCCATAATTTGTCATAGATGACAGCTAAGGACCATTTCCAAAAAACAAATAAACCCACAAAAATGTCTAATAAATATCGATATTTAACCAACTTTTATATAGATCAGCAATTTTAATCCAGAAATCATACAAACTAATATCGGTTATACGGCAATTATGCTACTGGATTTAGTAGCTGTCAGTCAATAATTGCCAACAGCTCCCTAATTAAGTCCACTTCCGAGCATACCAAACAACCATATAACTCTTGTAAATAACATTATTGAGATGATATTCAACCAAAATAAGACTCAAATACGTAGAAACCACATTAGTGGATACTAGATTTAGAAGCTGTCAGTCCACAACTGGTCCACTTTTACTATGCCACCCATAAATCGTTTGTAAATATTATTATTGAGATTAAATTCAAACAAAAAAGCCTCATCTTATATCTTATCCTTTTTTATACTCTATTTCTAAACTTGTGGTGAATATGGAAAAATGTTGTTTTAATTTTATAAATTGTTAAATTACACTCAAGATTATTATGAAAAATCAGACAAACTCTGTAAATTACAATAAGAATCGGTAATTACATCAATTATAAATGATCAAGATTAGATAAAATTTCAAAACATTTAAAATAAAATCAATCAAATTCGTGAATTACGACCAACAGATAATATTTGTCTTTCAAACAATAAAATTGTTCACTAAGACTGAATAGAAAACACAGAATAAGGATATTCTTGTCCTGAAACCAGTGTAGTTTTTGTATTTCTCTTAATATTTAGGTGGAGGGTATTAAAGATTCGGCACAGCTGAATATTGAACTCTTAACATGTTTATTTTTATCTTTGTTTCAATTATCACAACTGCACCCACTAATTTGAAAAGTTTTAATTAAAACGTTTGTTTTGCTTTAATTTAGAAACCATAGAACAGAATGTGAATTAGCAACTAATAAAATATATTTTGAACAAAAAAATTTAATTAAAAAAAAGACGGACTGGAGAGGCAAAGGAAGCAACCTTCAATAAGTTTCTAATTTTTTTAATTATTTTTTCTTTTATCCTGAAAATGCAAGTAAACTAAACCATGTTTTTTATATGTATGCCTGATCATGACATGGAATAAATTATTTTCTGTCTACAATTTCAATGATCAAAAGCAACAGAAAACTTTTATTTCTTTAAGCAATTAAAAGAAATTTTTCTTTATTAAACATGTTTCTATGTTTCTCTTATTTTCAAATTCCATTACAGTAGAAGTGGGCGGTTTATTTCAAGTGTTAAACGAATTGTTGCTATTAGCCCATCAAACTTGTAAGAAAAAGGTTTTTATTTTACTTTCTTTTTTTTTATTGCATTTGCTCTTAATATTTGTTAGCATATTTACAGGCGTTTATTGTGTGATTGTTTCGTTTTCTTTTGCTCTGCTTCTTTGTCGCTATTTCGTATTGAACAACTTTTTTTTTAGCAGCTCATTAACCAGGGAAAGTATAATACGTAATCTTTAAAATCAAAGAAAAACAGTTGCATTTTTATGGCTAGTCCTGTTCTGTAATAATTAAATTTTTATTGAAATATTTGTTTGTTTTATTGTTGTGAAATTATAAATCAAGCTAGTGATAATTTTCAATTTCCTAAGATTTAAGCTAATTCTAAAAAAATTATTTTATTAGGGTAATACAAGTATATGTGAATATATAGGTTAGGTTGGGTTGGGTTAGCAGGCGGCCGTTAAGTACACAGCACACTTAGATCCAATATCGCTGGTCCTTTTGTATTGCTTGAAAAGATAGAAAGAGAAAAAAAAGAGAAGTAGATTAATAGAGATTATATGAATATAACGGGTGGTTAAATTTCAAGGGCCGATGTTGATTTTGAATAAAACACAAACTATTTAGGAAATTATTGTAATTTTATTTTATTATGATATATTGGTATTACTCAATTATGTATGGAACAAAATGTCGGCCAAATGGGCGCCGCGACCACGGCGGCACACCTCCATCCGATGGTCCAAATTTTCGATGACCCTGAGGCATAATGGAGGTTCTATGCCGTTAATGTGCCGAATTATCTCATCCTTTAGCTCTTGTATTGTTGCTGGCTTATCGACGTACACCTTTTCTTTCAAATTACCCCAAAGAAAAAAGTCCAACGGTGTCAAATCACATGATCTTGGCGGCCAATTGACATCGCCATTACGTGAGATAACACGGCCATTGAATTTGTTGCGCAAAAGAGCCATTGTTGCGTTAGCTGTGTGGCAAGTGGCACCGTCCTGCTGAAACCACAAATCGTCCACATCCATATCTTCCAATTCGGGCCATAAAAAGTTCGTTATCATCTCACGATAGCGAACACCATTCACAGTAACTGCCTGACCGGCCTCATTTTGGAAAAAATACGGCCCGATGATGCCGCCAGCCCATAAACCGCACCAAACAGTCACTCTTTGTGGGTGCATTGGTTTTTCGACAATCACTCTTGGATTCTCATTCGCCCAAATGCGGCAATTCTGTTTATTGACGAATCCACTGAGGTGAAAATTGAAATGAATATTGACCAAAAAAATCACGAAGTGCACGATATGCATTTTGATTTGAACGCCCATTTTCAAAATAAGTCTGGATAACTTTAACACGTTGTTGGATTGTGTATCTTTCCATGGTTCAAATTGAGTAAGTCTGAAATAGAGAAATGTCAAATAAAATTCCGAAAAAAGCTTGGCGTTTAGGTGTGGTTCACATTCAACATCGGCCCTTGCAATTTAACCACCCTTTATAAAAAATTCTCTCATAACTTTGTAACTATTTCAGCGAATGCAATATTTGGCAAACAAGTTCGTCAACATTGTAGTAAAAAAAATTATTTCAGAATAAAATCACTCACTCCATAGGAAATAATGTTGAACGATACGCTTGACAAACAAAAGAATTAAGAACACAAGAACACTTGTTTAATATAAAGATCTTTATTGGTTAAAGTAAAGTTAAAGACTGAAAGAAAAAACTAAAAAGCAAATTCAAAAATATACAAAATTAGGAGGCAGTGTTGCATTGCAAGCGAGTTGCCATATTAGTTTAAATCTACTATTCATATTGTGTTGCAATATTTTCAACAAATAAAATGTAAAATGTAAATTTCGACCACTTTATTTAGTTCTTATATGTATGTCTAGGTAAATATACATATTTTGTTTTGCAATATTGAATTAACTTTAAGCGTATTGTTATTGTAGTTAATTTAAAATATTAAGTGCATTGTTGCGTACACTTATTACTTTATGTGCAAATGAAATATTAATTAAAATTAAACTTCGTTTTACAATATTTCACCAATTAACCGATGGCGGTTTTACGATATTAAGAATATTTTACAATATTTGATACGATAAATTTCACACAAAGAAATTTATTATCAATTAAGAAGATTTTTTACATACGAAGAGTAGAAAATGGAGAACTTTTAACAATGTTTAAAATACAAATTATTTTTAACTTAATAATTGCTAATAACTGCTATAGACATGACTATTACCACTTCTGCTCATTTGATTCTACGTCTTACAAATGTTTTGATTTATAGATTCGTAAGGTATGATCATAGCCACCCCCCTCTCAGTTTTCCATTCGAAAAAACAAATAATTGTTTTAATTAAATGTGAATAGTTTATATATCGATGGTCACAAGTAGAAAAGCTCTAACTCGTATTTTCTACGAAATTGAGTTTTTCAGTGATGCCTATACATTTCACGCACATACACGTCGTCACAACAATTTAGTGCAATAGTGTAAAAAAATAACGCTTTTATAAGCAGTTGTACAAAAAAAGTTACATGTTGAATATTACAGTTTCTATTATGTTTTTACCTTCTCCTGTAAAGTTACAATTATTTGAGTTAGGGTCTTTCTACTTGTGACCATCGATATGTATTATAATTTTTAAATAAATTATGATTAAATATTCATACGTTGAAAGGGGAATCACAAATTGCATTATCATCCACACAAACAAAAGGTGATGAAGAGTGTAACGACAGTTTCAATAAAACTTGTACCTTATGAATTAACTAACTAGATGGTGTTACTTGTTAGTATGTTTATTGGTTTTTTCCTGAATTAACCTAACCTAACCTAATCTTTTTCAATAGATATAAATAAATAATAACAATACAAAATGTGTGACAAATGTGTGCAATAAAATATTCGAATAAGTGTCCTATATCCTTCCCAGGATTTCTTTTTTAAATACTAACATCAATCTAAATTGTAGAAAGGTACTTGAAGTTTCAAGTCTCGAACTAACAGTTAAATATATTATAATAACATTTCAAATTGAAATAGGTCTGGCCAAACTCATGTGTAAGACGATGGGTTAATAAATTGTAGAACTGCTGTTATTTACAACAATAATTTTGAAATAAATTTGAACACAAATTAAATTCAATTTCACTAATGACTTGATATTTATTATTTCTCGACAGCTTTGTTGCATTTCTTATTATCTATTTCCATACATTGGCAATAATAAAATTTACTATTTTCATTGAATTTTATTGAATATTCAAATTTCAATTGCACTTTGAATATATTTGAGATGATCCACGTCAACATCTTCTTCCATTAAAACTTGAAAAATTTAATTTCCTTCTAGAATTTTCTCTAGTATCCGCAGTCGATTGCTGTTTGTTTGTTTTATTGTTTCTATTCTAATTGTTTCCCTTAAAAATATTTCTACTTCTTTCAGCATTTTCCAGTGTTTTAACTTCGAAATTTAGTTGTTAGAATTCAATTTTCTTTGATTATACTTTTAGACTGTTGTAGCACGAGACGTAAGTGTTTGAGCAAACATATTCACACAATTTCCAAGATAAATGACAAATACTTAATACATCAATTTGCGAATACCTTTGTATATAAAAAATGCAAATAATTTTTATGAAGAGTGAATTTTATATGCAAATAATTGTAAATGTAGATATTAAAAAATGTTGAAAACTATTTGTTCAATGGCAGTAATGTGAAAAAAGCAATAATTTATGAAAGGAAGTACTAAATGCAAAATAGACAAACAACAGGCAATTTTTTGATGGCCTTAGAAAGTACAATTTAGAATCAGAGAAGAATCTTAACGTGATTTCTTTATCACATCCTTGCAAATTTTTAATAGTTTTCAAAAATATAATTTAATATTTACCATGTTTCTTAAATCCTTAAACAAATCTTAAATATACTAAGGGTACTCATCATATTGTTTAAAATTGCCGTTTGTGCAATTGGGCAAACTTGCGAGACTTGTTTAAAGTTTTGTGCAATATAACAACGTCAGTTTGAGAGAAACGTCAATTCGAAAATAAACCTAAAATTTTTCTTTTCAAAAAAAGATTTATTTTTAAAAATGCCAAAAAAAAAGACTTAATTACTCAGATTATTATTTGAAGAAGTTACATAGTATATGAATAAGTATGTATAATTTTTCATGTAATTTTTGACAATTCATTTACGAGGGCGTAAAAATGCACAGTTGCGAGACTTTTAAACGATATCATGAGGACCCTTACTATTTATATTTTTATACCCTACACCACCATAGTGGGGAGGGTATATTGGATTTTTGCTGATGTTTGTAACGCCCAGAAATATTGGTCCAATAACCACCTTAAAGTATACTGATTGACTCAGAATCACTTTCTGAGTCGATTTAACGATGTCCGTCGGTCTGGCTGGCTGGCTGTCCATGTAAAGCTTGTGCTCAGAGTACAGGTCGCAATTTTGAAGATATTGCGATAAAATTTGTTAGATAATACTTTCTCGCCCCAAGGACGGATGGGATTGAAAGTGGTGGAAATCGGTCCATTATTTCACCTGGCCCCCATACAAATGTCCTCCCGAAATTGGGGTTTACCGATCATAAATGTTTCAATTATGCAAGTATCCAAACAAATTTCACCACAAATGAGTAGTAAATGGAGCTAAATCACATCTACAAATTTTGTGAAGATCGGTCTATAATTAGTCATAGCTCCCATATAAGGCTCACTTCCGAAAATCTCTTTAACGGTCATAAATTACTTAAGAATGTTGGTAATCAAATAAAATTCGACACAAATAAGTTTCTTATAAACAGAAATAATGACACCTAATTTTATAATGGTCGGACCACAATTAGTCGAAACTCCCATAAAAGACCCTCTCCGTAATTCACTTTAACCTCCATAAATCTTTTAAAAGTATTTATATCGAGATAAAGTTTAACACATATAATATTTATATTCAAAGACATCATGACACTAAATTTATGGATGATCGGTCCATAATAGGTTATATCACCCATATAACGCCCGTTTCTGAAAAACTGTTTTATACATATACTAGGTGTAGGGTATTATATGGTCGGGCTTCACCGACTATACTTTTTTACTTGTTTTAGATATTAATAAGAAACATTTTCCTGTTTAGCTGTTTAAAAATAAATGTAGGTTTTTGTTTTAGAATTCGTTCTGGTTGTTAAATTGCTGTTGTTTATCCAAGTTGGTGTGTTTTCAAAGATAAAAGAAATAAATCTTAAGAATTCTAAAAATCAAATTAAACATTTCAAATTGAGAAAAATTTATTTTATTTTAAAGATAAATTGAAAGTAGGTTTTCATTTTATCCATGTCTCCAACATAGTTTGCAAACAAATAACAAGAGATAAAAGTACATATGTATTTTTTCCACAACTTTTTTCCTTCTTCTCATGTTTTTCATTCTTGTAATTTTTCCCCAACACGTTCTTTTTTGTGGCCAGTCGTGGAAAGATGAAAAGAAATGCATGAATTCCTTAAAGCGTGCTTGCGTCGAAGAAACTCATCCAAAAGCATCTTATTGTCTAGAGTATGAACTTTAGGTGATAAATGATTGTATGACATATTTAAGTGTATAAAAAAAAGGAAACCTACAAACACTCACTGAAACAATATGAATTTATAAAGTGGCATAAAGTGTCGTTTGAATAAGTTTTTACTAGCAGATCGAAGCAACATTGTAGTAACAAGAACGTTTTTATAAGATGTATTTGCAAAGAAACTTTTATTAAATTTTATATTTATTTACCAAATATTTGGTTAAAAGTATTTAATAGAAAGTTTTACAAGAAATTGTTTGAAATAATGTGAGTATTTCTTAAATGTCCTTTATTCTCTGGGAAGTAACTAAATACAGCTTATAAAATATAAAATCTTCCACGTCAAAACAATCATTTGATGTGTTTTGTAATTTGTACAAATTTCAAACTCTACAATTTTCAAATGGCTCTGAAATAATTTTAATTTAATTTTTTAAATTACTTTGAACGATATTAAATCAATTTGAAAATATTTGACCGCATTTACGGTATTAAGAAAGTCTACTCTACTCAATTCTTCAATGCGTCAATATAAAGTAAGCACTTAATATTGTTTTGTAGATTTTCATTGTAGATTCTATAAATGTAGGATTACCGTACCCCTGATGCCGCCATACAACCCTAGACCATTACTGGGCCGCCGTCATGTTTTACCGTCTTGGTAACATATTTATTACTTACTAAAGGGAATGTTGGATTTGCTCTTACTTCTCTTACTATAGCTCTTACTGCAGTTTTTGTAGGACGCTTTGGTCGTTTTGCACCACACAAATTTCTTGTCTATAATCTCTTTTTTTTTTAACGATTTTAACTACTTCACGCAGGACGTTACCTCTTTCTATGTAAATCTATTATGATATGACAAGGTTAAATTAGTGTTTATCTTCCCATTGTAAATGTTTCACTACCTAACGTCACAACTTAATCTCTTTTACTGATAAATTATGGAACTTGAAATTATTTTGAACGGCATATTACCGTTCTACTTTCAAAAGACGAAAAATTTGAGGGTGCTGTAGCTTAATTGGTTATCGCATTTGATCATTAAGCATGAGTTGGTAGTTGTAGCCCGGATTCGATTCCCAGCAGCTGCCACTCAAACAACATCAGTTTCTAATAATTATTAGTTTTCTTTTCTATCCATCATAACTAATATTTATCACAGCGTTCTCCTTCGGTGGTATAGCATTTAAACGCCACCGAAGTAAAATAATTAAATAAAAGCTACAAAATCAAGCTTTAACATTAATGCGCCTACTTACCACCAGAGGCGCTGCTATTATGCACTAAAAACAAACATAATGTTCAATTGCAGAGTTGTGATATAAAAAAGCTTTCTTCTTTCACCATCATTACTTCTCCAACCTATCCCCTTTCCAAAGAAAGTAACACAATTATATGTAGGCATATTAATTGCCTGATAAAAAAAAAAAATTCAAGAATTGCCACTACTTTTTTAATGATAGCGGCTTTTTTTGCATAAAAATAACGACGCTGTTGACTTTAGTTTGACGCGTAAAAATTGGTCTATTTTAACAATCTTTTATTCTCTTGTTTTGTTTATTTTTTTGTGAAATCAATTCTACGATAAATAACGATATAAAAATGGAATATAATTTTCTAATACCCGTTTAATATTTTTTATAGTAATATAATTATGCTTTTCTTTTAATAATATGTGGTGTTGACTTTATTTTAACGCTCACAGTATCAAACACATTGATTAATTTCAAGATTATTAATACATATTATTTTTTTTTGTCATAAAACATGGAATAGTTTTCTGATTTTTTTTGTAAATATTTGATAAATTTTACGATATTTGTTTTAAAATTTTCCAATATTACAGAAATATTGCAATACTTGATCAATATTGATAAATGTTAAACTATTAATATTAGTATACTGTATGTATTTGATTTCCTATACGACATTTAATTAATTAATTTAACGATATTGAGAAATTAATTTTTAGAGACTATCTACTGTTTTTCTTAATGAAAAATGGTTGAACTTTTTTATATTTATTATTAGAGAAAAATTCTTATTATTTCGGCTTGAGTTCATTGATATTGAGAAATTTAACATTATGTAGTTGAAAATTGCAAATTAAACAGATTTTATGACTTGCTGAGTGTTTCCCAAATCATCCTCTCCAGAGCCGAAACATTATAAAAGTTTTTCTTTTTCTTCTAAACATAGACGTTACTTTTCAATTATTCCTTGGTCAAGTTTTCGACCAGTTTGAAATTCTTAAAATAATATTTAAAAATGACTGAATTCTTCTCGATGTTTGAGCAGTTTCCAAATTTTTCAACTATTAAATTTAAAAATTACAATACATTTTACAGTTCAAGAGATGTCAAAGTAAAAAAAAGGCTCAAAGACCTTTTAAATATTTTTTTTTTTTCAAATAATTAGCATAGAAAGTAGATTTGTTACCCAATTGAGTAGAACAAAGGAAGTTGAACTTTAATCATGTGGGGAATTATGATGTGACATTATGTAACTTAGCTAGTGTTTGTTCAATCATTTCCTGAATGATTGAACTTTTCTTTTTCTTAAACATATTACTTTATTGCTACTTTGTAAGTAGTTCTGCTCATCGCTGCTTTCAGTGTGTTAAAGTGATAATGGGCAAACCTGGCTTTATACTTTAGTTCATAACTTTGAAACTAAATGAGTTCCCAACTGGAAACTTTGCAGCAGTATATTTATATTTTTGTAAATGATGATGCATAAACTCTTTCAAAGAATTGAAAATGACATAATAATTATATATTTAAAGAAAAATGTTATTTTATTAAAAATAAACTTCGTGATAAATGTTAAAGAATTGCTGTTGCTCTGTTATAGTAGCCGAGTTTCAAGCCAAACTAGGTATTAAAATAGTTGGAGACTTGTTTCAAATATCTGTTATAATTTTGTTTACAATAAACAGTATTAGTAAAATACATTTTCTCTGCATAACAAACAGTATCAACAATCTCATAAACCTTTTGGTCTTACGTAGAGTACCCACACAAACCATTATCTTTTTCTCTCTCCCCTTACTGGACAAAACGGTTGCTTAAAGGTCTTGTATTTAAAACAAAAAAAATGAAAGCAAATATTTTATCAGCAAAGAAACTATTTAAGATTTAAGCACTCATGATTAAAAGGAAACCAAACCAAAATAAAAAAATAGCTGAAGCGTGAAGCTCAGGTGTGGGTGATTTTTTTTTTAATTTTAAATGGATTAGCAGCACTAGAGAATACGTAGATTTAATGCGGAGATTTGTTATTAGACAGCAATAGATTAGACAGATTGGACACTGAATTAAAGTAGATTCTCAGGGATATTACTAACTACATAATTTGAAAAGGTTCACGCAAATAATGACAGAAAGTGATAGATGAAATTAAGCTTAACTGTTTGTTAATAATATGTGACTTGATATTTCGGCATTGAACTCAAATAATTTCTTATAAAGGGTGGTTAAAGTTTAAGGGACGATATTGAATGTAAACCACACCTAAAGTTTCAAGTTTTTTTTTCTGCATTTCATTTGACATTTCCCAAATTCAGACCAACTCAATTTGAACCATGAAAAGATACACAATCGAGCAATGCGTTAAAGTTATTCAGGCTTATTATAAGAATGGGCATTTAAATCAAAATGCCAAATTTATGCCTAATATTCATCAATGACGAGTTGAGGTGGACGGCTCTTCAGCCACCCTATTCGCAAACAGCAGCAACATTTTCTGCAGTACGAGCATGTGAAAACACCAGTGGTTTTCACATCTCTTACAGACCAGGTTTCCTCAAATTTTTGCACGATTTTTCCGATTGCACGCACATTTGGACGATTAAATTGGCCGAAAAAATTACCAACTGCACGATATGCATTTTAATTTGAACGCCCATTTTAATTTCATAATATGCCTGAATAACTTTAACGCATTGCTGGATTGTGTTTCTTTCCATGATTCAACTTGAGTTAGCCTGAAATTGTTAAAAGAAAAATGAAAACAAAAACTTGACGTTTAGGTGTGGCTTACATTCAGCATCGGCCCTTAAAATTTTATCACCCTTTATATTTGTTTCCTTTTTACATATTTTTCATTTACATTCATTTACATTATTTTTCATTTAAATTTAAATATGTTTGATATAGTTTTTAAATTAAATCAACAACAAGCAATTAAATACATATACCAGCCCCTTTTGATTACTTTAACAGCAATATTAAAAACAGAAAAAAAATTTCTTTATTAAAATAAGAAACTCACAATTCGAAGCACGTTGCATTTTCCTCCGCTGTTACTACTGTATCCTTTCATTTCCTGCTCTTGGCTTCGATTAGCAACAACAATATAAAAGCACACACACACAACAAACGAAAAAAGGCCAAAGCGACATAAAATAAAATCACACGAATTTTATTTTGCGTGACTGTCAACAATTTGTTAAAAAAGAAAAGAACAAAAAAACTGCTGACAATTTTTATATATCCGGTCAACACTGCAGTGTTGTAACAAAGTGATGAAAAATAAACGGAAGAATAACAAAAAAAGCACAGAATTAGAATTGGCATAAATAACCAAATTCATTAAATAAAATCTTAAAATGCCACAAAATTAAAGAATTTGAAGGAAAAGCGTTTAAAAACATTTGTAGGGTGGATGTGTTTGTATCCAACTATTTGATTATCTTACTAATGAAGTTTATGGATTAATTTAGTTCCATTTTTTTTTTTTCATTTCAGTTTAAATTTAATTTAATTCAGATGCTTTTTCTTTATATATTATTCTATTTTATATGAGATTTTTGCATTTTATAAAAGGGAGCTATCTTTGCTTTATGTATTTTTTTCAATATTAATTGGTTTTTGCCTGTTATACATATGACTACCGCATAATCTATTGGCCAGCCATACAGTGAAAGAAATTTTTAATAGAAATTGCTAACAAGTTTAGTTTAATAATAAAAATTTTCGAAATACTCGTATTATGGGCAGAGTATAAATTTTTTAAATTATCAGTAAGATTTCATAACAAATAACCTTGTTCACATAGGAAAGATTTTAGTGGGCGAAGCTGGTGGCGTTGAACAATTTAAATATTTTCTAAAGTGTACTCGTATGTATTTCTAGACTATACATAACTATTTTTTTCTGTCATTTTCATAAATTCTATTCCTTTTCTATTTTTTTTATAAAATATTTCATGATTTACAATCTACACATTGCTATGACAGTTTGTGGTAAAAATAAAAAGAAATAAAAAGTCAAACATACCCAGAGCAGCTACCACTTCTGTTGGATGAAGACCGACCACTCATCCGTAAAAATACGGTCACACTTGGCAAATATTAACTCAAAAAAATGTAACCACTTGTTTTAGCACAAATT
Organism: Bellardia bayeri; assembly: GCA_950370525.1. Lineage (NCBI taxonomy): Eukaryota > Metazoa > Arthropoda > Insecta > Diptera > Calliphoridae > Bellardia > Bellardia bayeri. The sequence continues at coordinate 99,343,901 of OX493266.1, forward strand.
TGTTTGATGTTGTTAACTCTTACAAGAGTTTTGCATGATCAAACATCATCAAATAAAATACAACTAAATATTTGTTGTGGTGTCTTGTTCTAAATAAACATAGTTTCTTTTTTTTAAATAAATAAACGAATTCAAATATATTTTATTAAGTGGTTACGTCTTTTTCGGCTCGGCCGACATTTGCCAAATGTGACCGTACCTTAACCCTTGGTTAAGGTAAAAGCACACATCAACTCTATAATATATTGAGGATTTATCTTTCAATACATCATGGAATAGTTGGTTGGATGGTTGGTTGGATGGTTCGTGAGCAGCAAACGAAGAAACTTTGTTTTATGTTTTAAAAGCAAGCACTTTGCTTTCCCGCTCTATTGATTTTCACATGCATACATACATACATACACACATGCACATACAAGTACTCTTTTACTAAACATTTTACCGCCTCGATTGCAAAAATAATGTTGTGTGCTCGTTTGAGGATAAAGGTAAAATGCAATTATTTTTTAAAAGCATTTATTACATTCCGTATGAAGGGAGCGAAGGAATGTGTGTGTGTGTGTACGTTTGCAAATTTTTAAGCTGCACGAAAGGGAGTTATGTATAAGGAAAAATGCTGGAAAACAATTTCTATACAAATATATTTAATTACACTGAAGGTTTTGTAATCAAAATATGAAACTGCTGTTTTTATTTGGTAGCAAACGATTTTTGATAAAAAAAAATGTTTGTATTTAGGAAGATGATGATGACCCTATCTGAAAAAGTTATTTATTTTTTTCTGCCAAAAATATCAGACAGAATGTAGGATGTCTAAAAATCGACTCTATATATAATGATCATACACAATGAAATAACTTGTTTGTGGTGAACATAATCGAACTGGGTCATATAATGATTGCTGGTACTTGCTAGCCATAATATGATTATATGCAATCATATTTTAGTTTCACCTTAGCCATAATGTATACGCATTAATATTTTGGTTGAACGCAACCATATTATGTTTGTGCTATAAACAATAACAATATGATTATTTTTAAACTGACTTGCATGATATTATGGTTGTAGCCACATGACCATATTATAGAGTTTTTATGATCATGTCATTATTATAAATATAACAATATTTGTTCGTAGTTATCGTTATTTAGTTGTAGTTTTGCAATTTTTGTAATTTTTGCAAACATATACTTGTTCAAAATCAATCATATTGTCAACCGCATAGAGATAGCTATGTAATTATAAACTTTTGAAACAAAACATAGCTGAAGAAAAAAAAGTTATTATTGAAATAAAATATATTTAACCATAAAGTCACATGCGACAAACATTTATAACTGCTTTAAATATTATACGCAACCATATCGTAAACATGTCATACAATAACATTAGAAAATCAATAAAATAATCATTAAGATAAACTGAAATTATAAATGAATGATGGTTTGATTATTGTTTTCTATTGTTACTGAAATATTTTCATCGAAATACACAACAAATTAATTCTTTTGTTTCAAAAAATCGTAAAGTTCAGTTACAAAAACAAAACCAATTCAATACACACCAATTCTCGAATGAATGTTTGTTTAAATTCAATTGCAATTTTCTTTGAAAATACTTTGGAAACACAACTTAATATTGAAACAATATTCAAGCACAATTATTGACTTAAATTATTTGTATTCCTCTAATTTCATTCTAATATTAGAATAGACAATTTAATGTTTGTTTCCAATTTCACATTAATGTTGAATGTTTGGTTTTTACTTAATTTAACACAAGCAAATTAATACATTTAGCAACAATTTTTGTGATTTTAATTCACAAAGGAATCAAACAAAAAACAAATCTTTTAAAACAAAATTACATTTATTTCGGTGCTGTATTGTTTGCTGGCATAGAAACAAATAAAATCCTTGGAGTTTTCAACAACAATAGAAGAATACAAACAGCAACAACGAGTTAAACCTACAACATCTCTAATGCAGATAAAGATTTATGTTTCCAGCAATAAAAGGCCGAGAAGTAAAATTAAACCATAGCTACAATTTGTAGGTATAAAGTGTTTGAATAGTACTCTACTAAACCATATTTTATTTATAAAAGATGTGATTAGGTGTAAAAAAAATACAATGCAATAAAAGTAACCTTAAAATACTTGTAAGTCAAAGTTGTGGTTTGATAATATTATGTCTCTATATGCATATGTATATCTGGTCCATAAGATCACTCACAATAGTATAGCAGTTCCCGGCACCTAAAACCAACCACCACAACATGAATATCAACGTGCTAAAGAAAACTATAAATTACAATAAAGCGTGATCATAAGGGACCTTTTTCTAAAATCACAATTGCTGAGTATTCTCTTTGCGCTGACAACTGGTCTGAAGCACTGTAGGGTATTCTACTATTGAATTTGCATTTACGAATGTTAACAATTGTGTATCCCAGCGTAAATTACACTTCAACAATTACAAACCCCAATTTAGACAAGAGTGTTTTTTACACTTTCACTAGTCACAAATCAAAGATGACAATAATTTCTTTGCGGTTCAAATATCTATCAATTTGATATTGTATCAGAAATAAATATTTTCATGTTTACAGTTTGAATGGAAATACAAATTTCATTATATTTTGTATGAATGTCAAATATAAAAGTGGATTTACACGGCCCCGAACGTGACATTCGTGTGCATATCTCTTTTTCTGTAGCATAATTTTTATTTTTTATTTGATTTTAACTATTTATACTTTAGTGGATCTATTTGAATTTGTGCCAAGTTGAAGGTGGAAGGAAGCCAGTATTGTTTCCTGAGTTGATAGAACAATTTTTATAATTCAATGTTTAAAGGTGATTTCATGTACATAAATGTTGACCGTGGCTACGGCTCCAATTTTTGCATAATCTCTCCAACAAATCGGCTGCTTTTTCAATATTAGCTTTCAGTGCGTCAACCGTTGCTTGCTTATCTCTATAAATATGAACCTTAATATAGTCCCACAAGAAATGGTCTAAAGGACCAGCTCCAAACGTATGAAATAAACTGTTCACTGAACTCACCTCTCAATTTTGCGTACTGTGTCTTATGAGCCAGCCATTTTCTTGTTGAAACCACATGTCAGCCAAGTTGAGCTCTTCAATTTGGTGCAAAAAAAAAAAATACGACAATTTTGCTTGTTTACGTGTCCATTTAACCGGAAATGAGCTTCGTCTTTGAACAGAATTTTCATTCAACTAAATTTGGATAATAAAACTCAATAATCGGCAAGCGTTGTTCGTTCATAAGACCAAAACATGAACATTTTTAACAGTAACGTAATATTACGCGAAAACAGTTGAGCTTCTCAAAACAGTCTTGCCAAAGAGTTAGTCGCTATAAAAATCACCCTGTATTAAATAAAAAAAAAACTGTTAAATACATTTAATTTTGACTTTATTTATGAGCATGAAGGGTAAAAAAATTACGGATATTCAAGAATATTTGAATTTCTAGTAATGAAAAATGCTTAAACACCTGCCAAATTCATACCAATGACTGATAACTATGAATATGTTTTGTATTGAATACTGCAGACACATGGTATCGTTTATTTATATTCAATATTTTATTACGCAATTCTGTTTATAAATATTTAATTATATGAATAATGTCTGAAAACCAGACATTTTTTGCCATACAATTTCTTTTCGTTTCATACATTTATATGAATAGCGTACAGTTGTGGGCAAAATTCAGTTCAGTTTTGCACAATGCAACAATAACATTTGTTTTCTTTTTTTTTTTTTTTTTGTTTATGGTATTTCAGGGTCAATTTCAAAATAATTTATTATTTATTTAAAAAAACTTTTTGTCGACACTAATTTATAAACACAAAATTGTTGTTTTATATTTACGAGTATAGTCGTATACTCACTCAAGCAAACAATTTTATAGACACACAAGCATTTTGTTCCAAAAAAAAAAAAACAATTAAGTATAAACAACAATTATGGTAGTGTTTTTCCTGATAATTAATAAAACTATAGAAATTGAAAAATATTTATAGTACGACAACGTATTTTATTACAAAGCAATAAACAATTTAAATAAATTTAGTTTATTTGTTTCTCGTTATTTCACATCCAGACCATAGCTGCCAGATTTGACGATTTTTTGTTTCAAAACTAGCAAAGTGACGATTTGACGATTTTTTCTATGAGAGTGACGATTTTCTGAATTATTAAAATTTTCCGTCTTTTCTCTTTTTTTTGTTTTTTGGCGACAACAACTATTTTTCTCAGTAATTAACATGAAAAACTAAATGATAGTGATTTATTAATTAGAGAAGGAATTGAACTAATATTTTATTTTTTTAAGAGAAAAGTTTTTGTTCAGGCTAGTAGTTCGAGAATTTTAAAGAATAGTGATGTTTTCTTAATTAAAGCCAATTTTTGAGTTTAAGTATAATAATTCCAAATAATTATTAGAGAAAATTTCATCATTCGGCTTGAGTTCAATTTTTTTTTTTTTAATTAATAACTCGAAGAATACCATTGTGAAACTATGTTTTTCTAGACAAATGGCACACTGGAATGCATTTTCTACCCTGCCTGAACTTGAATATTTAGATGAAACAATTTCTGAATTTCAATGGGGAAATACTACAGAAAATTTTCCTATTTTAACAAAACGTCGAAAGAATATCCAGCCAAATAAATTAAAATAAAACAAAAATACGGAATTCTTTGTATACTTATTGTATCTGTTGATGAATGAATTGAATTCTTTGCTCAAAATGTTAATTAAAACTTAATAAACTAAATTGTTTTGACATTGCAATTTAACCTGAATAAATGAAATATGCTAAATTCTGATATTTATCTAGAAAATACTGCAAGATATTATAAAAATATTACACAAGTTGTGTTTAATTTTTTGTGATTTCTTATTAAAAAAGTTCAAATTTATGTATTTTGAAATGTATTGTACAAGAGACTATATAAACTTGAGTTTTTATGATTTCGTTTAAATAAAAATTTTAAAATACTGTTAGAAATAGTGACTTTTTATTTTTCCGATTTTTTTTTTTTACGATTTTTAAAATTCGAAATGACGATTTTTTTTCATTTTTATGGGGATTTTGACGATTTTTTTCCGAAATTTATCTGGCAGCCCTGATCCAGACACAAATTTACAACTGACACACTATCGACAAATGTATTTTCTGGAAACGAAAAACAAATAATTCAAGAAATTTTGTCTCACCTAATAAAAGCTCATAAATATGGTTTTATTTTCCAAAGAACAATGCCAAACTTAATACTCACTTTTCCCCATAGAATCTCATACACAGTAGAGGGGGTGCAATTTGTATAGTAACGTTTACAATTTCTACAATATTAATTTACAATCAGGCATGTAATGGAAATCGAAATCGAAAACGAATCAGTTTTGGAAATACATTTTAATGCATTTATAATCTAATTTTTGAAATTTTTGTTTTAAGATTCTCTTTAGTAGCCCAAAATCTTTATATTTTATGTGATAAAATTGTTTCAATACAGAAATATTACGAAAAAATTGACTTTTAAAACTCATTCGTTTTCGTTTTCGATTTCCATCACATGCCTGGATATAAATACCTACACTGCAAATTAGGAAGTAATACAAGAACGCTTTAGATATTTTATGGGCCTAAATCTTGTTATAAAATATACGTGCGTGAATTTTCCTACTTAAAATAAACCAAGTTACTTTATAGATAGCTGGGTATATCACCAACACCTACTATTATCTTTACACAGAAAATTTAGATTGGATTGTTCCTGGCATTACAAAATGATTTCTTAAATCAAATTATTCTTCAAGAATAAGTTACAAATAGAATAGATTTTTGGTGGACCCTATTTGACTGTGAATATATTCTAAAGGTGGATTAACCCATTTGTTCTTAACACAACTTTTTTTCGGAGAAAAAATTTTTTACTGAGAGTTTTTTTGCAGCACGATTCACCCATTTCGAACGATTGTTCTGAAAAATCAAAGCTGCCATATGTAAACAACATCTATTACTTTTACAAGTGTGGCCATTGATTTATTTTGCTTTGGCTTTTAAGTGTCAAAATACAAATATGAAATTATTTTAAAGTATTGTGTATTCAAAATAAACGAAAAAAGAAAGTTAATTTTGCTGATGGCCATGGAAATACATAAGGCAATGTTATTTGTATGAAAAAAAATGCAACCTATTGGCAACGCAATTAATTTTTGTTCAGAAAAAAATATAAAATTAAACCAATTCAAGTTCGGAAAAAATATTTTCTCTCTCTCTCTCAAAAAGAAAAACGTTAAACTTTATATAAAAAAAAATTGTTCGAACAAAATTGTTGTTACGAACGAATGGGTGAATCAGTGATGGAAAATTCAATACTATTGTACTATTTTCAGTACTTTTTCACAACAAAAATACCACAGTACCCCCACATCATATTTAGTACTCTTTGTTTGTTTTGCTTTGTTCCCTGTTTAGAAATCCAGCGTTACTATTTTTATAATCATTGACAACATTGGCTTCAAAACAAGAACATAAGGAATGAACAAATTTGTTATTCATGTTATTAATCTACAAAAGTAAACATATGCATAAAGAATTAAATTTTTTTGTGGTACTATTTTGATAAATTTATTAAATTTCTTATGTTTCGTACACTTTTGTAATTCTCATTTCTTGTTTGAGATTTTTTGTGTATCATATGAGTTTGAAAACTTCAAACATATTGGTGAACGATCTATTAATTATATGGCATTAACACTAACATGCTCATATATTTATTATCTTAACCCACAACAAATAAAAATTTTTGAAATATATATTTTTACATAAAAATGAATTCATTTTTAGTTTGTTGTTATAATAGTTTTTTTTTTATTAAACTGAATTAATTTTATTTTTGAATTATTTTTAAATGGATTTTTAATTTTATTTTTGAATAAAAATTGTATATGTTTCCTAAAAAGTACCAAAATGTTGAAAAAGCACTCTTTTTGTTGACGGTCAGTGCCATTTCAATTTTTTATTTGGTGAATCCACCTTAACACAGCTTCCCCTCAAAACACAATGGAGAGTAATATTTTGGCCTGTTTGTAAATTATAGTGTTTTCCTTTTTATTTTAAAATTATTGTTTGCATAAGTGTTTGTATGCATTAGCGTGTTGTTCGGAGTACTCGAACATTAACTATACGTTCAGACGTACATACGTACAATATGTAGCTATACTTACATTGGTATGACACTCTTTTATGATTCACATGGCACGAGGCCAAATTTAAATTTGAAAATTTGAAAGTTGTGAATTTGGTATTGTGTTTTAGTTGTGTCACATAGGGAATGATCGCAATAGAAATTAAAATAAATCTGTATGTTCTCTTCTAAAGTTTCAAAAATATCTTGCTGGTATTGCCATAAAACGGGCACGCATTCTTTATGGCAAAGTTTTAACAAAGCTCAAAAACTGCCATAGTGTACCTATACTCGTATATTATGAGACATATGTATGTTAAAATGTGTACCTCCAACGGCAACACAAGATCCGTTCTTTAAAGTTCCATAGTCAATAGACTAAATAACAGGAGTGAATGCATTTCATCTGGAACATTTAGCATTTTGATATTGAAAATCAATAAAAACTTTAATAGAAATTAAAGTTTTGTGTTGGAAGTGTTTTTTATGTGAACATCAGCAATCTTGTAGTTGAACTTGTTGCCTTGTTTACTCGGTTTAAGTTAAGTTAATGGGCAACAATGCCGAAACAAGTGCAATTTATCTAATTCCAACTTGTCATCAACTTGTCTAACTAGTCTACTAGTTTTTTTTTTAACTGAATTCTAAATTAGCCCACTTTGAAATACAGTGCGGTTTTAGTAAAACTTTGCTCACACACTAATCATTTTTAAACATTTCAAACATACATAAATACATATTTTATGTAAACACACACACACATATACACTTAGATATACATACATATAATGGGTGATTCATTTAGATCTTTTTCATTTGTTTTTTTTCACAGATCACGCGTACTGTCATCTTATTTTTATTCAGTTTAATATAAGAATTGAACAATGGCTGTGATCTGTGCGTCCAGATCGTTTGATATCACACATTGTATACTTTTTTACTTTGGACTTATGTGAAGATTTAATTGAAATGATGGTTAAAATGTAAATGCCCAATAATAAGGATTCCGACATCCAGTTCTATTTCAAGTGTTTTATTTAAAATGAAACAATGGTCTAAATGAATCACCCTACATATCTCCTATTTTGTTGTTATTTTGCTATTAAACCATAGTTAATGCTGGCTGGTCATCCCCTTATACTTTGTGAGTAAGTTTTTGAACATTTGAATGTTCAATATTAAAAGAAACAAGTTCAAAAATAAAAGAATATGAACAATTTGTATTCAGTTGTATGGGTCAAGGTGAAAATCTCATGTTTTACACGCTCACGGTTACATAAGTGCGAGTATGTGTGGTATATGTGTTTGTGCATGTGCGATTATATCATGGTGATGGTGGTTAAAATGGAAACAAAGCATGCCACACATTTGTATTTCATTAAATATCCTTTTCTTCTATAAACTGTAAACAAAAAAATTACTTTCAAGCTTGTTCATTCGTTCTCAACATTTTTCAATTCCACATCTTTTATGGTTACATAAGCATACTATTTGGTTATAGTATCTATATCGTACTGACTGGCAAAAAATAAATGTGAAAAGAAATTGTATCCTCTGTGTTCTTCTTTTTGTGCAAAAATTATTGAGTTTTGGTTGGAATTTTTGTACGAATGTAAAAAGAAGAATTATGAAAAACATACAAGGCAAAACTACAAGTATTTTTATAGAAATTTTTTTACTAAACCAGTTTAGTTGTGGTGGAAGGAAATAAATTTTAAAATAAACGTTCTAAGAAATGTGCTAAAAAGTAGACACTGAGCATTGAAATGTGTAGGGGTGTGTATGAATATATGTATTTTGTTCCTAAACACTTGCATGTGAAAGAACATTAAATATTTAAATTTTTAAAATAAAGAATAATATTAATATGTACACTGTGCTGCAGTAAAAAATTACTCGATTAGTAAGTAAAAATTAATAGTAAAAACGTATTATTTAAATAATTGTGAAACACAATTGGAAATACTTTTTAAATATGATCGATTTAAATTATGATTTAGCTGAAAAACTCTTAAAGCTCTTAAAAATCTCTGAGCAGAAACAAAATCGTTAAGACTTTGTACACAGAATAATTTAACAAACTAAAAGAAAAAGAAATGGAATGAAATAAAATCAGGAACAAAAGATTTCTTACCAGTAGGAGAGAATGAAGGGGACAGTTGAAAGGTTAGTTTTTATCCAACCGATTAGAAGTTTTAGACCGTTTTAGAATTTTGACATTTTATTTAGCACTTTATGACAAGTGGACACAGCTTTCTGGACACATGGCTTTCTGCATTTATTTATTTACATTGAGAAAAAATGGAATTGCAGGAAGAATCTCTAAGCGTTTTTTTTTTTTGGCGTAACAGGGTATAAATTCTAAATTTATTAGTGGACAGAAAAAAAATAAAAATTAGTTTCAATTAAAATATTTGTGGAATCAATTAAAAATTTAATTGAAATCGGACCTGTAAACAAAATAATAGTATCAATTAAAAAAAATGTGGGATTTAATTGAAAATATCAGTAAAAGTAATTGAATCAATTAAAATTTTAATTGAAAATTATTTAAAAATTAAAGGTTTAATTGAAAAAACATGATTTTTTTTCTGTATGGTTACGTCTTTTTCGTCAAATAGCTTTAGAAGTGAAAAACCGTAATATTGAGTTCACCTTTCCTATTGTCATTAAAACTTTTTCCGCAAGAAACAAAATCAAAATATATTCAAGAATCGATAAGAAAGATTTTCGGTCGGTATCTGTCATATGGATAATAAAATAATAATTTCTCTACTGCTTTCCGCAGATAGTTTCAATATTGAATAAAAAGCATTAATGAAAGAACTATTTGTGGCACCTTTCCTAAGAAGTGGCTAGTTCGGAAGATAATAATTTCAAGCCAAAAACATTAATAACTGGAGGGTTACTCTCTATTGCGATGCGAAAGCAAATTCGATGCGAAAGGTAAATGCGATAAGAGTCCAAATTGGTACTCTGTATCGTTCACGCAAACGCTTTCACAAAATAATTTGAAAAATTAGCAACACTGGCACCACAAAGTAAACCATAGCGAAGAATGACAAAATTAAATGTCAAAACTTGTAAATCAAAACATTTTAAAAACGCAGTTCGCATTTTTGCGTTCCCTTTGGGTTTGATATTGTGTTATTGCAAGAGATTTGCGCTTAACGGACGAAGAGAAAATACGAAAACGCAATAAAGGGTACCAATTGTTCGATTACGTTTCATTTTTCTTTCGCATCGCAATAGAGAGTAACCCCCCTGGTTCCAGAACAGTTCATATGTATTCGTAAAGTGACAATTTCCAACAAATATCATTGATCACGATTCCAAACTTTATATCGATTATTGTAATATTCTGGCACAATATCTTGTGCTTCTGTGTCATAACAATATAGTTACAATACTTTGCCAAAAATTAAATTGTTTATAAAAACTAAAGTAATATTATATTGTTGCAGTTGTTTCTTTGGCCAGAGTGATTGTCATTTTTGTTAAGCTAATATGGCCTAGATTTATTCAATGTAAATAAAAATCAATTTTTAATTACAATATTCTGTTCCCGACGTTTCGTCGATTGTTTGTCGACTTTTTCAAGGGCTTGTAATATGAAATTTAATCACATTAAAAAGTTTTAGATGTTTCCAGTAGCGTACAAATATAAATCATAATTTTAATATTAAAATACATGTTACTTTAAACTTAAATATATGTATATCACAGCTCAAGTGATGGCAACAATATTTTATCGACATGCATATAAAATTTGTCTATTTAATACATAATTTATAATATGAACAATAAATTGTTATTGTAATTGTAATAAATTAAGCACATCATTAATATGGCACAACCAATTATTTATACATACTTTTAAATTCATAATCTGTGTGTGTGTGTCTGTGAAATACATAAAAAAAAAAATAAACATATACCACGAGTATGTATAATGCAATGATTATGATAATCTGACCGAAAGTGAAAATTAAATTGTTTACACAAAATAATTGTACCCCAAAGACACATGTGGTTTAAACACAGTGTCGTAAACACACACTACACACAATGAAACATATCTGGCTGAAGTGTTGCAAAATACTCTTGGCTTTTTATACAAAATACATCCACACATATATGTACATACATATGCCATACAAAAATATTAAAACAACGCATCGTGTAAAGTAAAGTAAATAACTGAAAACCGAAACCAACGAAACAGCAATGTACGCAGCCATTGTAAACATTGTTGTAAAACCAAATGACATTGTATGTATGTATGTGCATTTTATAGCATGTTCAATTGTAAATATGAGCATGTGTGTTTTGTTATTGATGTAAATATGTGTATGTAGCTGGATATTGTTAAAAGAGCTTTCAGCAAACAACTTAATAAATAATTAATTGTAATCAGACACATGTATTCACACTCACCATTTAAATTAACACTTGCATACAACAAGACTGACGACAATCCGGATATAAAATGATACACTCAAATATACATGAATTATTTACAAGAAATAAAAAAAAAAACATATAAACACCAAAAATACTCCATCATCCATATTACCACATACCACACTCTACTACAGTAAAGAGAATGCGTCATTTTATCTATACACAAATGGGTATTTACGCATTTTATAGGGTGATTCATTTAGACTTGTTTCCATTTAAAATTGAATTGAATAGGACATTGGAATCTTTAGTATTTCCCGAAAGAACAATTTGTGACATTTACTTTTTAAAAATAATTTCATTCAAATGTTGACCGCGACTACGACATAAGTCTACCATTCGGAAGCTTGTTTATTTCACACATTGGGATGTAACCGTTTCCATGTTGTATTATCAAACAAAACTGAATGAAAATAAGATTACAGTGTGACACAAATCACACATGATCTGTAACAAAAAAGAAAAAAAAAACTGTCTAAATGGATCACCCATTACATACACACTCGTATATACATACGAGTTTGTTACAGTATTTGGCAGCGCTTGTGAATAAGTGAGTGAGTGAGTACGTGTGAGTGTTACTGCATTTCCTTGTTATTCTGTGTAAATGATGCATTAACTTGCTGTTTTGTGTTGTTGTGGCCTTCTTGTATAATTGTTTGTTAATAAAAATCTCCATTAAACAATAGTTGACAAGTCTCATGGTTAAAATCACATTCACAATTTCAGACACTGTTATGTTTCCAAAGGACTCATTAATTAGTGTTGCTTTTGCAATTCCTTAAAATGATATCTATTAGACATTACTTACAAGGACAACTGAAATTGAAATAAAAAAAGAACAAATATTAATAGTTATGCTTCTGTTTAAAGAATTAATAATAATAAAATTAATACTTATGACGTTTACAGATTTAATAAATGTGACTCACAAACGATTATTATAGTTGATGTTATTTAATTAAATTAATTTTCCAATAAACCTTTGTTAACTTTAGATATCAAAGAAAATTTGGTTGGTTTTGTTTTGTAATCAATTGTAATATATGTATTTGAAAAGCAATTGAACTATTCAGGAGGTGATAATAATGTTGTTAAATCATTAAATCACTGTATCATTGATTCAACAAAACTTATAACTCATATTTATATCCATAATAATGGCAAATTAAATTATATAAATTCGACGAGTTTTTCTACATTTTTAAACAATTGAAGACGCTGCACGGAATATATAAACGTATAATGCTTGGTTTTCACTATGTCATTTTTGTTGTCAAATTGTCCAAATTGTTGGCAATTGTATGAAAACGGGTTCTCTATGGCGTCTAATGAGATTGCAATCATGATTGCAAACATAGATGACGCCATATGACAACCCGTTTTCATACAACTGCCAACAATTTGGACAATTTGACAACAAAAATGACATAGTGAAAACCAAGCATTATAAGGCATGTGTCACCAACTTGTTAACACTACAAGTCATTTACCAATAGCATCCAATTTACAAAGAAATCGCTTGGTTATAATACCGCAATATCGTTCTTTATTTTCAAATTATTGTTCAATGATGGCTCCAGGATAAAATCCTCACCAAACAGTGACACGTTGTGAATGCACTTGTCTTTTGACAACCATAAGTGCTATGCCGGAAAACGAATTGTGGCAATTTTGATGATTAATGTAAAAATATTCTTCCCCGTGTAGAGTGATTTTGTTTGAGGTGTGGCCGGGCAAAATTTTATTATTTTTATTGGTTAAATACTTTAATAATTAGTTTATTTATTGTATATCTTATTTTGAAATAGGCTATCAAGTAGATAATATATATACTGACTATTCTAAGCTAAAGCTTCAGCACGACATCCTGCTAGCTTAATTAGATAACTTGGTTTTAATTAAAATTTTTTGAACTGGTTATTTTTTTTTAAGAGAAGTAACACTCAGGCAATTAATATGCCTACATATAATTGCTTTACTTTCTTTGGAAAGGGGATTGGTTGGAGAAGTAAAGGTGGTGAAAGAAGAAAGCTTTTTTATATCACAACTCTGCAATTGAACATTATGTTTGTTTTTAGTGCAGAATTGCAGCGCCTCTGGTGGTGAGTAGGCACATTAACGTTAAAGTCTGATTTTATATCCTTTATTTAATTATTTTACTGCGGTGGCGTTTAAATGCTATACCACCGAAGGAGAGCGCTGTGATAAATATAAGTTCTAATAGAAAACTAATAATTATCAGAAATTGATGTTGTTTGAGTGGCAGCGGCTGGGAATCGAACCCGGGCTACAAATACCAACTCATGCTTAATGATCAAATGCACTAACCAATTAAGCTACAGCACCCTCTTACTTACACGACAGAATGGTTTATGTTAATATCGATAATTATTTATCAAGTCCTTATGTTGCTATGTACTTGAGTTGTGCCTCAGGGAAGTGTTTTAGGCCCCTTACTTTTTTGCATTTACATCAATGATATTTCTTTTTGAATTTAATAATTGTAAATTTTTCCTGTAGCTAATTATATAAAGATTTTTTATCTTATTAAATATTGTCAAGATGCATTGGATTTGCAAAAAAATATCTAGATAATTTAGTTTCATGGTCTGCTCGTAATAAATTACTATTTAATATTGATAAATATTTTTATCTTCGTTTCCATAAAGTGAGACACACATATTGCTACATGAAGTTTGTATTTGATAGTAAATTAACTTTCATTAATCATCTGAATCATATTTTCTTTTGTCTTTTGTTAAAAGAAATAGTATTGGATTTGTTAATCAATTTACACGGAAAATTGTATAATTCTCATTTGTTAGATCCGTTCTCGAATATGCATTAGGGGCTTTAATATGGAGGCCCTGTTATATCATACATAAAAATCGTTTGGAAAAAGTTTAACGAAAATTTACAAAATTTACTCTTTGCTTGAATATAGTAGACTACAATTATATGTCTGCTTAAATTACCCGTTGTAATAAGTTGGGTATTCACACACTAGAGAGTAGAAGATCATTCCAATCTACTTATTTCATTCTTATTTGATAAAATAAATTATAACAAAAATGTCCTGAGTTGTTGCCATATACGACGAGTATGTATAAATATTAATGTACCCTCAAGATTATTAAGATGTCATGTCATGACTACTTTTTTATTGGTTACCATAAAACTATTTATTCATTGAATTAACCATTGATTAGAGCTAAAACAAGAATTTATTAAAAATAAATGAAAACTATGTTTTAGATTTTAGTTTTTCTAAAGTAAAATTTAAACAATATTTAAAAAATTTGTTATAATTATTTTAAGCGAATATGATATTTTGTGAATCCATAGACTTTTGTAAATATATAAATGGACTTTATAAATTTTATCAACAATTGCACAGAAAAAAAATCATGTTTTTTTTTTGCAATTAAACCTTTAATTGATTTTAAAATAATTTTCAATTAAAATTTTAATTGATTCAATTACTTTTTTTGATTTTTCTGATATTTTCAATTAAATCTCAAATTTTTTTTTAAATTATACTATCATTTTGTTTACAGGTCCGATTTCAATTAAATTTTTAATTGATTCCACAAACACATTTTTATTTTTTTCTGTGTGAACATTAGACATGAAATAGCTAAATATCACTAAAAAAAGAAACGAATAAATCCCATTTAACAATTTTAAGAAATCTAACAGATTTCAATAACTAAAAAGATATTTGTTTTGGAAAATTGTTTTAGATGGTCATTGTTCGCCCACTTTAAACTTCTGAAATACAATTGATGAAGTATTGACTATGATTCATAAACATATTCTGTTAATTAAAGTATGTATGATTTAAGGTAGGGTCATACTTGGCAAATATTTGCCGAAAAAGGCGTAACCACTGAATAAAATATTTTTGAACTGTATTATTTATTTTAAAAAACTTTTCTTATTTAGGCCAAAGCACAACAAATATTTAGTTTTAATTTATTTGATGCTGTTTGTTCTTGCAAAACTCTTATAAGAGTAAACAACGTCAAACATATGTGTGCTAAAACTAGTGGTTACGCTGTTTTGAGTAAATATTTGCCAAATGTGACCGTACCTTTACATGGCAAAAATATTAACTCCTTAAAACATAAAATGCAGAAAAAAACCATTCTTTTTAAATAGTAATATTATTTAATAATTTATTGTTTTTAGTAAATTATGTTTGGATATTGAGTGCTGACTTTCTAAAGTAAAATATCGAATTTATTTTGTTTCATTCTGAAATCTGTATGAAGCGAATGCTCCAAAATATTAAGTTATTAAATTGGTTTATTTGCAATGTTCCTTCTAGCACAATCTATTTTTAAATTATTCAAAATCAATATTTGAGTATGGAAATTTAAAAAATCTGAACAAGTTGTTAAACATTTTAGCAATTAAAGCATTCATAGCTGTAATTGAAAAAAGTACACATTCGAATTTATTTCGAATTAATTTGTTTAATTTCTGTTTCATTATATTATAGACTGGTCTTGTTTATTCCGTATGCTTTCAATAAAATTAATTGTATTTATTTACTAAGAATCACAATCAAACATACAAATGGCACTCATGCAAAAAACACACGTTTGTTTAAATTTATGTTTAAAAACAGGTGGTCTATTAATTTAATTTAATGTATTGAATTATTTGTATTTAACAATGATAGAAATAGGGTTTGCCCAATCTGTAACAAAATGAAAAGTTTACACGTCTTTAAAGTTTAAAGACATAGGAATTGAAAGAAATACTCACAAGCTGTCCCAATTGCTAGATATTGGCATTCAAAACAAATAAAAAGCTATTATTAAGAACCCTTTTAAAGTGTTTATTATTCCTAAAGTCAAAAGATATAAATTAACTATTTTCTGAAGCTCAGTAAAAATAATTCCTAGCCTCTAGATTACCCAGATAGATTAAAGTGACTATTGACTTACGCTAGATTACCCGGGATATGCAAAGTAACCAATTGACTTTTCATTGCATTTTAATTCGAAGGCAAACAAGAAATGATTAAAAATTATTGTCTAAAATGATATTTTTACTTTTTTTTTTTTAAACTGCTGAGAAGTTCAACAGAATATGTAATATGGAACCGTATGTAAAACTAAATGTGTGAAGACTTACAAACAATAATGTGTGAAACCCTTTTTTTTCTTATTTGTTAATTTTTTACTGCTAATTATAAAATACCCAAAACTGCAAATATTTGCTTTAACATAATCATAAATAACAGATTTAAATTATGTAATAAAAAAAGTCAGAATTTAAATATTTGTTAAAGTTCTCAAGAAAAAAATATTTGCTTTGAAAAAGGATGTATTTCGGCGACTAAATTGAAATAAAAACTACAAAATAAAAGACATATCAATTAAAGTGATAAGATTTACATTGGAACAACAAAAAGAAATTTGGGAGTTAGAATGTCAGAACACGAAACAGACATTAAAAAGCACCGGCTTTCTACTGCACTTGCCCAACACTGTTTTGAAAATAACCACACAGCTGATCTCGAGAATATAAGAATATTACATAAGGAATGAAAACATAACAAAAGATTTACATTGGAAAGTTTAAGTATACAACAAAAAACAAACATCGCAATAAACAACAAGACAGACAAGGACAACGCTAATGAAAATTACAATATTGCTCTTGTTTAAATTTTAGTTTAAAGACAATTGTGATACCTAGCATTAAGAGACAATCTACTGTGATATTTCTAATTAATTATTTTTGCATTTATTTCAAATTATATGTTATATGTCGTATTATTTGTGTCGTGAAAAACATCTTTTAATTAAAACTAAATGTAAAACTGAATAAGAAAAGATATGTAAGTCTGATTGTTGAAATAATAATATGCACCTTATTGTTGTTATTAAAATATTGTTATTTTGTTAATGTTGCCAGATTTAATAAAAATTCATCCCCTGAAGATGTTGGCAAAATACCAAGGAAACGTCGGATAGAAAATGCATAAATAAATCAAGTCTTTTATTTACATTTAGGAGGAAAACTGACCTTAAAAGCCTGTTAGAAATAATTTCTATAAAAACCAAGATAATTAATAAAGAAGGTCGATTAACTTACAAAATCATAAAGTCAAGTTCATAGCGATCATTATAATCGCAATGGATCAGTTCTCTGGCATTTTGGTTAAAAGAGCTTTCTGTATTTAAAATTAAACAATAACAATTCAAAATGTTAAACAACATAACTAAGGCCCGGTTTACATGATGATTTTTACGACGTCGTTTTTTATAATTCTCTTTTGAAGATGCTACGAAAATTTGTTTGCATTATACGACGTTGTTTTTTAGACGTCGTTTTTTTTACAAATTTTAATTTTTGTTGTAGTCAGGGTTGATTTTCTTGTTGAATCTGCCTGCTTTACTTTATTATTCGTATTAAAAAATTTTCTTTGTCTTTTAACAAATAATTGTAAATTATGGACACAATGTACGCACTAAAAAAATCACACATATAAATAAATAATTACAGAAATCCAAACAAAATAATTATTTTTCGTGTTTATATTCACCTTATTTATTTATTTATTTTATTTTTACATGTTGAATTTCTAAACGAACCTTTCAATTCCAAATAAGAACAAGAATAAAATGAAACAACAGACACAGAAATGAGTGTAAAGAGAAATATGAAAAAAAAACATGAAACCAGAAATCGTGTCTTTTTTCCTACCCCGCTTGATTCACTACACCGCTCGCCAACAAACCAAAAGCAACGTCAAAAAAACGACGTCATAAAAATCGTCATGTAAACAGGGTCTAAAAATTTACTGAAATTGAAATAATATTGTATGACATACGCACTCGTAGCATTACAACTGAAAGGCAGAGATGTCTATCTTTATGAAACATTTCATAATTTTTATAAAAACTATAATTTTCTCAAGTTTTTGCTAAATTATGTCTTTTGAAGATGAAAACAAAGAATTTATTTCAAGTATAAGAAATACTTAACACTTTTTATACTTGAAATAAATGTTTAAGTTGCACATGTATGAGTTTAAATAATATACGAGTGTGTATGTACATACACACATGTAAACAGTATGTATGAAAACTTAAAAGATGGAATTCCTAGCACCAGCTTATCGTTTTATATGATTTTTTTTTTTTTTCGTTTGTTCTTAATTTTTCTACTACAAGTGACGTCGCACACACATGTGACATTATAAATGTTTAATATTTTATTTAATATTTTTTTTAATTGCTCCTAAGAATGAGATTGTAGGAGAATTATGGTGCCCTAGTAGCCTTCTATCGCAAATGATGTGACTAAAAAGAATTAGCAAGATGACGCCTTTTGTGAAATTTAAATGAAAGCAAAAGCTTTTCTATATTTATATCATTTAAACTTGTAAGATTTATTGTTCTTATGATGGTTTTTTCCTTTCGTTTTGGCTTATTTAAGTATTCTCTGATATATTTTATTATGTACATATTAATTGAAATATGTTTAGATGCAGTGTATACTTTAAACTATATAATTTCATGTGTAATTTAAATTTTTATAGGTCTACGCCTTAAAATTCTCTAATGGTGTTTTCTTTTCTGAAATAAAATGTTACACCTTTATTATGTACATTTTTATAATGTTTACTCCACATTTTAAAGATGTCGCATTTTTAATGGTCAGAATAGAACATAAAATCACTTTTTTCATAAACAGCTGTTCTTCCCCACTAATACGCAAATTCTTCTTAAACTAAAAATTATGGGCCTAATTCATAAAAACTTATCAAGGATTTATAACAGGCTTATAAAGCAAATATCCATACAAAATTTGCTTTATAAGCCTGTTATAAACCTTTGACAAGTTTTATGAATAAGAAACTATATATATAAACATA
The DNA here is from genome assembly GCA_950370525.1 of Bellardia bayeri. NCBI lineage: Eukaryota > Metazoa > Arthropoda > Insecta > Diptera > Calliphoridae > Bellardia > Bellardia bayeri. The sequence goes on from OX493266.1 coordinate 99,363,496, forward strand.
CATTACATATACATATAAGAAGTAGGATATATTGTCCTATGAAATTTGACAAACATCAACTTCATAGTGTTCATTAATTACTTTCTCTACAAAGCCTTTCACTCGCGGTTGTGGATTGCTTTCCATAATCATATCAAATATTTCATCATCATCAGATGATGAAGATGAATTCAACAAGTCATCCAAAATTTTTTCAGCACATAAAAAAGTAGTAATATTTTCCATTTTGTATATTTTTTTTGTCTCTTAACACAAATACACATTCATAAACAAATCAAATGTCAGCTGTTGTATCGTGCGATTCTCCCCCTCTAAAAATACAGAGTGTGAAAGGTGCAACATTTTTTAAATTTTTAGTGTGACATTTATACAAAAGAACACACTATACTTTAGCAGTGTTGACATTTTTTCAGAAAAGAACACAAAAAAATTAAAAAAGGTGCGAAATGGGAAAAACGTGTAACGTAAAACGCCATTAGTCTCATTTAAACATTTTTATTTATATTTTTATATTCACCAGACCGTGGCATAGGGCGAATGATTATTATTTGACTTAATTTAATATAAATCATACGTCTACAGACAATTTTCTGGAAATGGTTTGGTGCAATGGTTGCTCACCAGCGTAGTCAACTTGGTGCGTTTCGCACCATTTTTGGTGCTTTTTTTAATTTTTGGTGCGAAAAATTCTTTAGTTGATGTGCGGTGCGCTTTTTTCTAAATTTTGGTGCGGTTTTTAATTTTTGGTGGCACCAAAGCAAATTCAACACAACTTTTTGTTTCAGCGTGAGAAAAAATCTATCTACAATAAAATACACCTGTTTGAGTACCATTTCATTCAACATTGCAAAGTTTTTTTTTGTGTATTTCGGTGCGTTTTTTAATTTTTTCGAAAATGTGATGAAATCTTTATTTTAACTAATTTTTAATTGCAGTTTTTTAATAATTCATAACTCATGAAATCTATACGATAAAAAAAATGTATTTTAAATACGAATGTATGATAAATGAAATCAAATTCTTCAAAAATCTTTATTTGAAAATCAAATTAACATTTGAAACATGCAAATAAAAATTCTTGTACAGCCTGATGGTTTGGTCTACCGAACTGTAGACGAACAAACAGGGTTTGAGTACCAGTGGAAACCTAACAAATTTTATTGGAAAAAATCAAATAGAAGTACTTAAACTAGAAAACAAAAATATATAAAAAAAAGTACCAAATATGTACTGAAATGCATTTCGTTATTTTCACATACACAGCACGACTGTTAACGAAACTCTTTACAAAAAGCGTAAAAAACATAATTTCATTCAGTTGCATGCTAGCTTTCAAAACACATTCACCCATATCGTGAATAAAAATTCCACATGAAATTTGTTCCCTTTTCACATTTTCCTATTAAAATTCAAATACGGATTTGAAATCATTCCGATCGAATTATATGACATGCCTGTATATTAAAATGTGGAAAGTAGAGTGGGAGAAGCATTTTTTTTTATTTTCATTTATTTCATTATGCATCCATATTTCTATGAGCATACAGGAATTAATAGTTTTTTAATACAAAAATATTGTTCAACATTGTTAGCAAGAAATTTCTTTCAGTACACTCACAACTACACACACATTTTAAACTGCTGCTCTTTGTGCACACCACTGGTTAAGTATTTCGCTCCCATTAACAATATGAAGTTGAGCTGAAGTTAACAATAACTTCAGCTCTTAATTTTAAAAATTTAATTAAAATAACCTTCGAAATAAATAATAAAATGAATGTGAAATATTCAGGTTTTAAAGCTAATTTTAAGTTAAGATATTTTTATTAGAGTTCGACCGAACCGAAACTAATAATATTCGACCAAAAAATCGATATTCGGTCCAATCCAAAGCAAACCGAAACTTTTAACTGACAAAAAAAATAACGAATAATTATTTATTTTTATTTTGTAACAGGTTTAGATAATTCTAAGAAGCCCTAAAGTATTAACACTAAATTGCGGACTTTGTCTAAATCTTGTATTTTTGAACGAACGATTTTTTTTAAGGAAAAGTTTTACCATATTCCTTAATATTTTACAAATTTACAAATAGAAATTTTTGTATTCTATTGATTATATTACAAGCTTATGTCACCTTAAAAATTCCATAATCTATGTTTTTCCTTTATAAACAGCCATGTCACAGAATTAAATTCCGTTCCGAATTTAATATTTATATATTTTTGGCCTAATCCAAAATCAAAACCGAATACTCGCTCAGACTCTAATTATTATTAATATAATAATAATTTATGAAGATTATTTGAGAAATAAACTGTTTAATTAAGTTAATAGAATCCTCCTTAATGGGCCATGTCACAGAATTTAATTCCGTTCGGAAGTGGAATTAATTCCGTATTTTGCTTCTATAGAAAAAGCCAAACGAACAATTTTTCGGAATGAAACCTCTTTTAATTTGCTATGTGGAATTGTAATTTTAAGACTTTTTAGGTTTCATTCCGAAAAAAAGTTTCGTTTTACTTTTTCTATAGAAGCAAAATACGGAATTAATTCCACTTCCGAACGGAATTAAATTCTGTGACATGGCTGAATATTTTCAAATTTTCATGCATACGAGTAACTATGTTTATAATCTTTTAAATCGGAATACAAATTTTAAATTCTTATCACTTTCAACATGATTATTATCTTATTTTAATGTGTTAGCAGGTTTAAAATGCATTAAAATTAACTGCCCATTTACATACGAATTTGTATTTTACATTTCATTTCCATTTCCATTTATCTCAAGCTTATTTCTTCAGTAATAATCTCATTTTTCTGTTATCGATTTTTGTTTTTCTTTCGCTACTCATTTTCCTTTTTTTGTTTTTTACTCTTGACCTCAGCGGTCTCATTATGTATAAAATATGTCGGCTACAAGGTCAAGTAATTTATTATATTGTATCTGAGAGCATGTGTATATTCAAATAGTGTAGAGTCCCTTCAGTTTTGTTAAGTGACAATGTATGGCTTTTAGGCAGTACTATTCACTAAGGACTAGTTACAGGACTCACTCCTATTTGTATAATTTTTGGTCAAATGTGATCCTTTAAATGTAAAAATGTGTCTTATCTGTTACTTTACACTTCCCGTATAGTTTATCATAGCAATTGTCAATTTTAAGCCCTGAATTCAAATCGAGAGCCAGTTATAAGCAACCAATTCCAAAGTCAATTGTCATTTAATATCTCTCTGCTACCTGTAATGTCTGTTTATCTGGTAGTTAGTATCATATTAGTGCGGGGACAGTCACCAGAACTGCTGGGATATAAAAGATAACTGTCTGTTAGTGTGTGTTAGCATTACAGCAACACGTGTCTGTGTGTTGCTTATTAAATGACAGAAATAACTTTTTAAATAGAAACATTAAGAAAGAAAGACAGAATGAAAAAAATAGTATTTAAGCAGAATTAATGTTTATTTAAACTAAATATAACACAAAGAAAAAACCATAATATTTAACAAATAAGAAAGTATAGACGGTCAAGCCCGACCATATAATACACTACACCCAGTATATGTATAAAATCTTTTTCAGAAATGGGCGCTATATGGGAGATATAACCTATTGTGGACAGATCATCCAAAGATTTAGTGTTATGATTTCTGTGAATATATAGATATTATGAATGTTATATTTTATCTCGATGTAATAAATACTTTTAAAAGATTTATCAAGGTTAAAGTAAACTCCTATATGGGAACTATGGACCGATCATCATAAAATTGTACCATATTATTTTATATTATATATATAAGAAACATATTTGTGCTATTGAACACAATTTGGATACCGACATTTTTAAGTGAATTACGCTCTTTAAAGTGATTTTCGGCAGTGGGCCTTATATGGGAGGTGTGATAAATTATGGACCGATCTGTACTAAATTTGTAGATCTGATTTGGCTTCATTTACCACTCATTTGTGGTGAAATTTGTTTGGATACTTGCAGAATTCAAACATTTATGATCTTTAAACCCTAATTTCGGGAGGACATTTGTATGGGGGCCAGGTGAAATAATAGACCGATTTCCACCAGTTTCAATTCCATCCGTCCTTGGGCCGAAACAATTTCACGTACCAAATTTTATCGAAATATATTTAAAATTGCGATCTGTACTCTGCGCACAAGCTTTATATGGACAGGTAGCCAGAGGGACGGACGGACGGACATCGTTAAATCGACTCAGAAAGTGATGCTGAGTCTATCGGTATACCTTAAGGTGGGTGTTGGACCAATATTTCTGAGCGTTACAAACATCAGCACAAATCCAATATACCCTCCCCACTATGGTGGTGTAGGGTATAACAAACATTTAGAAAACCGAAAAAAAAATATATGTAAATTCCCATGAAATTTTCAAAATAAACTTAAATTTAAAGTTATTTCATTAAAATAACGTTGTAATTCAAAGATAAATATTTAAGATTTTTTATTTTTGTGCAAAACTTTTCTCAATCATTTGTAATATAATAAATATTTTTAGCAAAATAAATAAATACATATTCACTTAAACTTTATATTTGCATATTAATTCGTTTACTTTGTTATTTGTTTGCATTTGTGGTTTGGCTTAATATCTTAAAATCTCACTTAATTTAATTTGAAATGTCATTTTGTAAATTCCTAAGTAAAAATCTTTTAATTTGCTTAAACTCCTTGTTGGCTATGCAACAAATGTTAATACTCTTAATGTCCTTAAACCATGTATATACTTATTTATCTCCTGTAATCCTTAATGTTTATTGAATTATTTTACAGATTGTTGTAGTATGAAAATAAAAAAGTGTTTTTGTTGTAAACTGGTATATATTGTAAACTTATATACATACATACACTTAAACATTACAGAGTAAATGTAATAAATATGACAATAATATATAAAATTAATCATAATGCGTAAGTAAGTTTGTTTAAAAATTTTGGGAAATTAATAAAATCTTTTGAAATTATACTTTCCAAGAAGAGTTACTTACATTGCTTCATCTTCCAATATTTCTAACTCAATTTAATTTTACTCATACCATGCGTAGTCCACTCAATATGCTATTAAGCCAATTTTAAATCCAATGATTTACAATTACACGTTTTAAATGCCCAACTAGTATCGGTGATCTGGCTTAAAGTTCGATATTGATGTATTTGTTTTTCGATATAATCATATGTATGAAAATGTATTATCTGAACCTGAAATGTGAAAATTTAAAAAATTAACACGTCATCTAGGTGAAATTTTATGATTTTTCTTGCATTGTTAATTTTGAAACACTTACCCAACAATGAAAATGTTAGCTGTCAAACTTATTCTTTATTTAATGTAATTATTTAGCTTTAATTTTTGGTATAAAACGAATATGTATTTCCTGTTTTAAAAAACTTTGCTCTTAAATAAAATTTAACAAGTAACATAGAAAAGTTGCTCTAACTAACAACCATGCTCGTTAAACATGCTACTTGAGATATAAAAATATGGTTCACTAACTTTATTAGAAATTTACACGATATTAGTAACTAGAATGTGTAAAACCTAATGGTAACATGAACAAGGGGGAGGGCGAAGGTGCTTGGAAATGATAATTTCTCTACTAACAGCAATGTTTTTACCTCAAATGAGAAGAAACCATGTAATAAAGTAACAACAAAGTGTCATAAAAAAGCAGAGCTCATAAAATAGTTGTACAACAAGTATTTATAGTTCAAGTAAAAGAAAATTAAATAAAATGAAATTGTTGTAATTGTCATTCAAAAACGAGGAAACGAGGAGCAGAGCGCTATCTGTAATCCGATAGAAAACACTAAATAATGAATTTCTGTAATAAAATCACTCAACAAATACATTTACTTACATAATACATCAGTATATACGTACATATACATATACATATGTATGTTGGTATAGTTAATATGTATTTGTAGGGGAAAAAATTATTCAAATTACAGCTTTTTTTCTTTGCCATTTTGTCATTTTGGAATTCGTTTAAGGGTTTTAGCAGAGAAACGTGTCAATAACATTTGGCAGTTGTTGAACTGTGAGTTTTTATGTTTTCTCCATTAAATTGCAAATTTAACACTTTCAGCAAATAATTGTTATTAGAAATTGTTAGCAAATGATTGAGTTTTATTGCAGTTTATTGCAGGTTTATTTCATGTGATAATAATTTAACATATAATACAATTGCGACGTAAAATTTAATTTTAATTTTATGAATTAAAGTCATACTTCATGGCATGACGTGTATACACTACAATACATTAACACCTTCGCCCTTAAGAGAAAATTTGGGGTTTCTATTTTGTTTTGTACAAAGAAAATGGAAGCAACAAATTTTATGAAATCTTAATATATATATATACATATGTGTATGTACATATGTAATAATATGTAATAATAAATGAAAATATGATATTTAGTAATTTAATTGATATTGGATATATATGGGGTTTTTTTTTTTGTGTGTGTGTGTTTGCTTGTTTTCTTCGGCGCACTTATGACAGTTGTTTATGTAAGTTTTCTTTTATTATTTGTGGTGAGGTTTTCCCTCTTGTTCTTTTAATTCATTTATATTTATTTGCTTAAATATTTCATCGTCTGTTGCTAACGCTAACTCCTTAGCAATATAGTAGAAAAACTTAGCAAATTAGAAATTATTACAATGATGGAAAAGAAAAATTTAAAAATAACTTCAGCTATAGCTCCGAAATTGTATGGAGTTCCTAAAATCCATAAGAAAACATTTCCATTAAGACCTATTTGTTCATGTATAAATTCTCCATCACATGAACCAAAGTTCTTAAAAACATGACTAAAAATTCCATAATTCCATATATAAAGGACTCATTACAATTTAAGGATAGAATTAAACAAATAAAAATAGAAAATGATGAAAAAATCATTTCTTTAGATGTAATTTCATTATTTCCTAGTATGCCTATAGATTTAGCATTAAATATTATAGAAAACAAATGGAATATAATTAGAGAATATACATCTATGGAGAAAGAATTGTTTTTAGAAATTGTAAAATTTTGCAGATACTTTCAATATAACAACAAAATATATTCTCAGCATAAAGGTCTACCTATGGTTTCTCCAGCTTCTCCAATTATAGCAGATATAATTATGGAAGAACTACTTAATACATGTATGTATTAACAAATTGTCTATTAAACCAAAAATTATAACAAAATATGTGAATGATTTATGAAATAATAAATATATTAAACATAAATTTTTGATATTTTATTTTAGTCGGGCTCGAGTTCATTAAATTTAATTTTCATTAAATTATTTTTACTGAAGGTAGGAATTGTTTGACAACTTGAAAAAATTTTTTATTATTAAAATTTTGAATGATAATTTTCTTGGCTGGGATTCGAACCTGGGTTATTGAAACACCACTTTCTCTCACCATAATACTGGTTAAAAGATTGATGTTTGTCTGTTGGCTAGCAGGCACCGCAAGTGGTGCAGTGGGTTAGAACGAACTAAATAGTTCCTAGTTTCTTTAAAAATATTTTATATATCTTTTTGTTTGCGACCTGTGCTTAAGGTCGGATTTTATGGTTTTATAACATTATTTAGAGTATCTTTTTAGAAGCTTTAGATTTTTACAATCTTTCAAATCGAAAATGTCTGATTTGCACGATTTTTTCTATATTTATTACTGGTGTAACTATACAAGGTGAGTGCAGTGGCACACAGCCGACTGACTTTGTTTACAATTTACTTCTGTATGTATGTCAAAAGTAATACTTTTTCAAATGTTTTTGACAGTAGTACATTATTTTACACAAACAAAGTAACTGTTGTTTCTGTATTGTGTTGTATTTGTTGCCGATTTGTACTCACCTTGTATAGTTACACCATGATTCTGACTGATTAAATAATCTGACAAGTCACTTAAAAAACATTTATTGGTCTATGAAAAAAATTTAAAACTGAATTCAATATTAATTTTACAGTCTTTGCTAAACTGGAAAAAAAATTTTTCTTTTAAAACTTTTTTACTTATTCAAACTTATTAAACTTCTATTAACGAAGTTATATTCGAAGTAAGAGGTGGTTTAGTGCAAAATCTCTTGATTATGTTGGCTTAAATAGTGGCCAATAAAAAAGTGTAAGCAAACTTAACAGAACCTTTAACTTTCTAAACGTTTTATTGCTTTCTTAATCAATCACAGGTTATACAAAGTTTATAAAATTTCGTTATTTATAAAGAAAAATATCCTTTCATGCATAAACGTTTTGAAAAATAAACTTGGGCACACCATAAATATTACCACAGACTTAAACAAGTAAAGAAACATTTTAGTTGTCTGTGTTTTTTCATTTGATGTAGATTTCTAAGTATAAAATAAAATCTCAACACGTTATTTTTTCTTCAAAAATATAATGCAATAAATAAAAAATAAACCATAAAAAAGAAACAGAAGATAATTCTAAACCACAATAAATTATTTAAATGGCAACCAAAAAAGTCAACAAAAAAAAAGCCAAAAGTCAACAAGAGTTTGTTTCTAATTTCAAATAAAAAATAGGAAATTTTAGCCTTTAAAAATATAAAAGGTTTCTCAAAGTAAGTAAATAAATTGTTGCCTAAATTAAAACAATGTCTTTGTATATAAATTTGAATCTTGTTCTTTTATCCACTTTGTCTGTCATGTGTGTTCTTTTTTAAGATGTATAGAATTTTATTTAAGTTGTCAACTCTTTTTAAGTGGTGGCCATTTTGTCAGCTGTCCATAGATTTACGTTTGAAGTGGCAAGATTTACCACTTGGGGGACAACATACCTTCACAAATGTTGGAAAAAGTCATTGAAAATTAGAGCTACAGATTAGACTACGTCCAAAGTCAGAGAGTCATATTTAAATTATAATGCCAAAAGATTAACTTTCGAATTAATTGCATTTCATGTCAATTTAAGAAAATCATATTTGTTTTATTCCATTTCAAAATAAATTTGCACTATTTGACAGCTAACAAAATGGCAGCCAGTTAAAAAAGTATTACCAACTTAAATAAAATTGTGTACATCTTAAAAAAACACCCATTATTAGCACTCTATACTTTTTTATTCTGGATACTTGTCAACTTTGGGTAGATGCTGTTTTATTTCAACTTAAATTTTCTGTTCTCTCGTATGCCTACAGCCAATAAATGTTAAAAAGAAAAAAACAAGAAAAATATTTTACTAAAAAGCCATAAAAAATTCATATTGGAACTGTTTTCAAAAAAAAAAAAAAACCCCAAATAAAGACAAATAGCAAATATTAATGATTTAAACAAGGTTGACAATGAAAAGTCTCAGGAGCATTAAAAAACAAAGCACAATAAATAGATGATGAATTAGTTCATACTTCCGTTTTTGACATTTTTGTCATTAACAATAAAAAAACGTTCACTGCCGGTTTTGAGGCGCTCTAAGACTTTTCTATTGTTTTTATTTTACAAAGACATGAATGCATTTAAACAAAGCCGTTAACGATTTATTTTTTAAAAGAATTTTGTAACTTAATGTTTTAAATACATATATATATAATATATCTATATATATACGTATATGTACATATATTTTTATCAAAATATTCTGTTTATTGAAAATATTGTACATTTATGTATTCTTGATTTTTTTTTTTTTTAAATAAAAAATATATATAGGGCTTTTGTTTGTAGGCCTTATAGACAACCTGTTTACACATTCTCAAATATTCGATACTCATTCCACTGTGCCTTCTTTCACATAGAGTTTCACTTAAATTAAAAATTGCCTTTCAAAAGAAGGTCAACAAATCATGAATAAAATTCCAATTATTTCTATATATTGTCACTTACTACAACAAACTTTATTTTGCTCACTTGTAATGTAAAGTACACGTGAAGCCGTACTTTATAAACAAAAATACATGGGATTAACTTAAAAGCCTTCTTTAAAGTCTTATGCTGAATTCATAAAAAATATTTTTCTTAATAAAATTATCAATTTAGCAGACCTTTATTTACGCCTTCTATGAATTATTACTTCTAATTGCCCTTCATCAGGCATTTAACCAGTAGCGAGTAGACAACTCCTTCACTACAAATGGCACGCCGTGAAAAAAGGCCTTTTGAAAGGCCTCTTTCCCGCTGGATTATAACCTAACCAAACATTTTCAGTATACGCAAACAAGATAAAAACACACACCCATATTAATATGTGCTTGCATTCCAACGCTCTTAGCATCCATCTTTTTAAAAACATCATCACTCCCTCATAGTCATCATCATCAACAATTTATTTGTTGTTTGAATAATGGATGCAACATTAATTTCTTGGCGTTTGTTGCTGTTCTACCCACAAAAAACAGCACATGAAAATATAAAAGAAAAAAATTTATTAATTTTTCTCTTACAATCATGTATCGAAATATTGTTGTTATTTATTATAAACATTCTCCTACACAACATACTCGTACCTAAACATTGTGTTACATGCATATGTTTTTTCATGTTGCTAAAATACACTTGTGTTTGTCTATCTATAGCTGTGATTAGTATCTATATACAGTTGTATATAGTACATGCATACATATCGTCAACTGAAATGCAAAACAACAGATCATCAAAAAAAAAAATTAAAATCGAGGTTTTGATTGATTATGATTCATTAGATAAAAATACACGTCTCCAAAAAAAAATTATGCATCTGCGTCAAAAAATAACGATTTTATAAAGAAATTTCAAAATAACGTATCATCAAGTACATAACATTCATATAGCAAAACAACGTATCATCACATTTGTAACAAGTATAAACACAATTTAAAATTTTGTTTTTCTAACAAAGTAGGCTTTTGTATTCCAATTATTCAATTTTTAAACCGAGAAATGATATGTGTGACACTTGTAGATATGAGAGAAGAAAAATTAAATGATATAGAAAGTAGCAAAGCAGGATTGTGCACACTGCTATATATAGATATGCAAACAGTAAAGCTTATATCGCAGTCGAATGCAAATGTCGCATATTAAAAAATTAAATGACAAGTCCACAACTTTACAATTTATGACTTAATTACTCGCAATAATTATTATAAAACATATAAGAAATTTAATTGGGAATTTTTCATTTTATTATATATTCCGATGGATGTTTCTATCAAAATCGTAATGCGGTGTTATCTAATGCTTTAATTTCTCTATGTATTGAGAAAAATCTTACAATTGAACATAAGTATTTAATTGTAGGGCATACCCAAATGGAATGCGAGATTCGCGAACAAAGCAATTTCCATTTAATGTTCATCATCTGCAATATGATTATATTCTCGATTATGAAGCAATTCCAAAATTGTACTCCTCAATTAGGCCACGTAAAATATACGTTATCCCAAAATAAACTTAAATAAAATTTGCTTTCATATAAACATATGTAGGTGGAAAGGCTGGAGACCCTACGGTAAATATGATTCGTGCTTTGGCATACGATTCAACGGGAACTATTCAGTTTAAAACTTGTTTCGCAGACGATTACCAGCCAATTCCAAAATGGAACACCAAAATATTCAATGTCACTAAATCAAAACAATTGCATTCCCAAAGAATACCGATTTCTAAAAAGAAATGGCAACATTTGCAAGACTTAAAAACTTTGATTCCAGCAGACTGTCATTTATTTTATGATAACATACTCTTTAAATAATGACCTATTTCCTAATTTATAAAAAACTAAATAATTTTACCTTTATCATATTTAAATGAATTACATTGTTTGTTTAGTTAAACCGATTTTTATGCAATAAAACACAGTAAATTGAAATATTAATAAAAACAAACAACTCCATTGCCTTTTATTGAATATCATTTAATCGCTTTTCGATTTTTTGTTCGCATTTTTCCACTTCATATTAAAATTTGTTCATTGCTGATACGTCATTTTGTTTCAGAAAATTTAAATTCAAAATAACGTAACAAACATAACTTCAACACGTTTTTGAAAAATATTGTTTATTTTTTCTTCTGGAATTGATCTCCTATCCTTTTTTGAGTTTAGCTACAAAATTTTTCATTTCTAGATGCAATATTTTCCATTTTATAACGTTTTTTGCTTCTGCTGTAAAATTGTGAAAAGTGATGATACGTTATTTTGCATTTTAGGTGACGATATGTAGCTAAGCTACACACATACATACGAGTATTTGCCTGTCGTCTTTTAAGCAAATATATTTTCTTTATTTTTATTTTTGTATAAGCATATGATAATGACAACAATGATGTGTCTCAAACACAATCACATCCAGCCACAAACAGAGACTGAGTGGGAAATGTTCCCTGGAGAATGTTGATGAATGAATGGTGGCAAAGAAAAGTGGAAACATTCTAAAAACTTGTATCATTTTGCCTACAGCCAAAATGAATTCCACTTTTCATACACTGAAAAAAAAGCCAGTCTTCAAATTTAATAAGACATACATAGTAGATTAGACCTAGATCGATCAGGCACTCATTTGCCACCAAAAAAGCTGACTATCACTTTAATAAAAATTGAAATTTTGTTTCCATTCCATTTTTTTTTTTAGCATATTTTAGTTTTTTCTATTTTTTATTCACACAGCTATTTTGTCTATTTATTTGTTTCCCATTCATAAATAATATGCAAAAAAGATGTAATTTTTATACCCTACACCATAGTGGATTTGTGCTGATGTTTGTAACGCCCAGAAATATTGGTCTAACACCCACCTTAAATTATACCGATCGACGCAGAATCGCTTTCTGAGTCGATTTAACGATGTCCGTCTGTCCGTCTGGATGGCTGGCTGGCTGACTGTCCATGTAAAGCTTGTGCGCAGAGTACAGGTCGCAATTTTGAAGATATTTCGATAAAATTTGGTACGTGATATTTTTTCGGCCCAAGGATGGATGGGATTGAAACTGGTGTAAAGCGGTTCATTATTTCACCTGGCCCCCATACAAAAGTCCTCCCGAATTTGGGGTTTACCGCTCATAAATGTTTGAATTATGAAAGGAACCAAACAAATTTCATCACGAATGAGTAGTAAATGAAGCCAAATCACATCTACAAATTTTGCGCAGATCGGTCCATAATTAGTCGTAGCTCCCATATAAGGCCCGAAAAACACTTCAACGATCATAAATTTCTTAAGAATGTTGGTAATCAAATAAAATTCGACACAAATAATATACAGAAATGATGACACCTAATTTTATAATGGTCGGTCCGTAATTAGTCGAACTCTTATATAAGACCCTCCCATAAATCGTTGAAAGTATTTATATCGAGATAAAATTTAACATACACACAATTTATATTCACAGAAATCATGACACTAAATTTTTGGATGATCAGTCCATAATAGGTCATATCTTCCATCTAGCGCACATTTCTGAAAAACTGTTTCATACATTACTGGGTGTAGGGTATTATATGGTCGGGCTTGACCGACTATACTTTCTTACTTGTTTTTCTTGCACTCGGATAAACTCAAAAAAGACAAGCATTTTGCTCTTTTCAAATTCAAGTTAAATTTCGTAGCGTTGTTTCTAGTCCCTTATTGCTGAATAAGTTGTAAAATAGTCTTATTTTTGGTTCAGTGCAATGTAAACACCATCACCCTCTCAAGCCGTTTCATCTACAATATTATCAAACAGAACAGTATTAAGTATAATAGTAAGTCTGTAAGTAAAAAAAAAAAAAATATGTTCAAAGTTGGCATCGAGAGCTCGAGATATTACAATTGTATGCAAATTAAATCGTCTTTATTTTGCGGTCTTATAGGTGGGGGAGGGGGCATGTTTGTTGCCAGTTGTTGTGCTCATTGATGTTGATGATGATGATGAGATTTGTTTTTAAGTGTCAGATCAAGATGGTGTAAATGATACAACTACTTATTAAAAGTTTACAAAATTTATTTTATTGCAACAATTGGCACAGAAACACAGATATTTGCTATTTGCTGTTTTAAAATATACTAATTCTATATTAAACGTTTCTCATGTCAATAAAATATTTTTTTTATGTGCAAGTTTGTGTTTGTGTTTCCTTTGAGATTATCTATCTATGTTTTAAAATTTATTTCTGTTTGTAGTTTTTGTTTTTTTTTTGCTTTTATGTTCTCTTTCCTTTTTCAAAGCATTATTATTTATTATATATTTGTGGTTATTTATTCCTACTCGAGTACTCCAGCAGCATTCCTCGTAAATTTTTTTTTTCACTCGCATTTCGTTCAACTAGAAAAATTGCAAAGAAACTGGTCGTGACTTTGATAAGCTTTGCTGTTGCATTTTTTTAAATGATTTTATTTTATTTGTATAATAAAAATAAACATATTTAATATATATATGTATGTATGTATGTATGTATGTATGTATATATGTATGTATGTATATATGTATGTATGTATATATGTATGTATGTATGTATATTTTTGTATATTTTTTTTTATAAAATTGAAACATCTACATCCTTAGGGGGTTTGGTTTCTTTCTGAAATCAACTTGAATTTATTTACATATTTAGTTTTTATTCAGTGTTTCTTATTTTGAGACAAGTCAACAAAAATAACTGGAAATGTCAATTAATATAATTGGTTGGTTTTTATGTAAATTTTATGAATTAAATAAATAAATAAATTTATTATTTTTTTCTTTTCTTTACAGGTATGTATGGGCAATCAATCCACTATATTTTTAATAGGAATAGTTTTCCATGATGTTTTCAAAAGGTAAGAGTTAGAAAAGGTTAAGGTTGTTAAGTCACATGGATGCAAAAACCAATTTGATGGTTTGATTCGGTTCATTACTTTGTTACTTGCCAACTTGCCAACTTAGTTGTTATTATTTAATTATAGAGTTCTAATATGTTTATTTTCGTATTATTTATGCCAGTATTAAATATTTTGATTTTGTGACTTATCCTGTATTTACACTAAGGCCTTTCAATTAATTTATTTTACGTGGTTGCTTGATGTTGCTCTCAATTAGTACTTCAGTAAACAAGAGCATCCAAGTAATATAAAATCATGGCATCATTAGGTTGTTTATCACTCCATCAATCGAAATCATTGATGCTCTCAATGGAACTAATAAAGTTAGCACTAACGCCAGCCACTTAACGTAGCATCCTTTCTCCTTGTGACACACCCACTACTTAATAAATGTGCCAGTTGTTGGGTTGCATTGATTAATTTGCCACATTAATGACGTCTGTGAAATATTGTTTGAAATGCTGACAATGTCGATGTAGTAGTAGTGGCGCTACTTTTAAATACGTGTTGATGATGGATGCTAATGCTAAAATGGCGTGTAAACTACCGACATGAACATTTGTTTCATAAAGTGTTTAGAGAAGAAAAACTGTAACGGAAAAGTTACAGAAGTTTACAGGCGTGTAGTTTATAATGACCATAATTAAATCTTGCACTTGTTAGCCAACAGTACATGGTTGAGGTATTCTCATATTAGTTTTAGACGTACATTCATTCTTAAATTTTAAAGTGTAGATGCAATAAAATAACAATCATGCAAATGCAACCAATACATTACCAGCCATCACTTGCAAACCAAACTAGTTCGACATGATAAATGTGTTTGCCACCAAGTTTGATGAACTCTTGTAATCCACCAATATAGTTTGAAAACTTTCAAAAAAAATTACCTTTGAATATGTCGTTGGTCTTTTAGACACTCTATGGCAGACATTACTAATGTAACTACAAGTATACTACAAAACTCCAATGTACTACTCATTGTGTATTACGGTTGTTATTCAAATGAAACCTCTAAACGTTGTCTCAAGAAACCCAAAAGTGACAAATAGGGGCCATCCTAATTATTTGGGTTGCTAATTGGGACTAGTTTTATAAATGCCGGAATTTGGGATTTTTGTTTCATATTAAAACAAATATAAAGTAATTTATGTTAAATAAATATAAAAATGTTTGAAAGCACACATTTGCTCATACCTCAAATTTTTAAATTTATTTAAAGTTTATTTAAGTTTTGTATATTGCAAACAAAATTTTATAAACCATTAATAATTTACAAATTCATAAAATCATACATTAAAATATTAAATTTACAAAAAAAAAAAAATAATAATATGTCATTTCGCCATTAATTTCTATTTTGATTTAAAAGCAATAGAATATTAACGTTCGATCTTAAAAAAGCTTCTTATAAATATTATGGCTTAAATCTTAATGTAATTTTCTTACCAATCTATGAAGCTGACGAAAAGCTGACGTTGACATTGTTTGTTGGCAAAATTCTTAGCAAACTGTTGTTATGAGCCGATTGCATAAACCATCCTTTCTCATCCACCGAAACAAATATTTGTTTCCATATCATTACAGACATTATTAGGTTTTGTGGAGAGTTTTTACATACATACATACGTATGTAAATATGTATTTTAATTAAATCAGACGTAATCAAAAATAAAAAGCTTATGTATTGGTAAGAAAATGAGACAAATTTAAAGGTATAGTAAAACGAAAAAGTAAACGATAAAAAAATCATAAAAAATTGTTTCGGTTGAAAAAATCTGTTTAATAATTCAGTTCATAATTATTTTGTTACTTGGTAAAACAGAAAATTTTACCTTATACTTTACAGTTACAAAATTACAGACATTGAGAATTACAAAATGCATTTTTTATTACAAAAAATTTTCGTAATGGTATAATTATTTTTTTACGTACTGTATTTTAAAAACAATGAAAGCATCCGCTAAGCATGTGTACAATTTGCCATGCGAAAGACAACCGATTTAAAAGAGCATAACAAAGTAGTAGATTGGGCAAATAAACAATTTCACTATGAAATGATCATCTCTGAATTAAATTCATTATTTCATTCGTTTCACAATCAACGTTTTTAATTCAATTCTAACAACTACAATTTTTCTCTCTTTTACAAATTCGCTCTTAATTTTTTTTACAAATTGTTCTTCTTGGTTTCTTTTTTTTATTAGTTATTGCTTAATACGCAATCACTGTTTGATATCTTTTTGAGCCTTAATAAAAGCGCAACATCAGCAGAGATGCATATCACTGCTACAAAGGGCTTCGTCTGTTACTTTAACCGGATTTAAAATGACGACTATATGTTTAAGTAAAATAAATTCTTCATCTGTCACCTGTTGAGCTTTTAAATCAATTTAAGATTTTTATTTAGGAATTTTCAATTCCAAAAACCGTAGTTAGACACATCAAATATTCTTCGAATTTGGCAATCCAAATTTAAAATTAATTCTTTTACCTTTATTTCTATGACATTACTTTTATTGATGACTTTGTAAATAAATACTAGTTTTCAGGATTTATAAATCCCGAAAATCCCGGGATTGGCATCCCTATTAATTATGTATGTAAATTTGACGTTCTAGTTAATTACAATTTGCCAAGTACGTATTACTTTCAAAATTGCAGGGTTAAAATAAAGATGGAAATACAATAGTATTAATAGTATAATCATATGTATCTTCTTGTTTTCTGAATTAACATTTTCTATATTAACTCTGTATGTATGTATAAATATTTCAAATAAATATATATTGAAGTTTATTGAATAATAAATACCTACATTATTTACATTATATATTCTTTTTTATACAGACACAAACTGCGAAGCTTTTTGGCTTATCTGCAGAAAACAGCCAGAGTCTTTGGCGGGAATCGAACCCGCAACCCTCTGACTGATAGTCTGGCACACTATCGCCTAGTCTACCGGGGCATAATTACAAACATACATATGTCTTGTAATTAGCATTCCCCCTTCTGCATTTTAGTATTATTGTTTTATTTTTGTTATTTTGATTAATGTGACATTTGATGTCATGTTTTGTTTTGTTTGCAAATATGTAAGTCAGACAGACGTGTGTGTTGTTCTTATAATTTAATTAAATTATATGTTTTGTTTTGTTGTTGCAGCTGTTGTTAAGTCAAATAAAAAATTCATCTCAGTGTGAGTAAGCATGAATAAGAAAGACCGGAAAGAGTGTGAAAGTGTGAAAGTGTGAGATTTTACCTTTTGCTTCCCGTTTAAATGTCAAGATGTCAATTCAAGGTTAATTAATATAAATTATATCATTACCTGCAGCAAAACGCCTGCTGCTTTTCAGTAGTTTTACAAGTGCTGCAAAACAAGCTACACCATTTCGAATTGTAAGAATTAAACATGTCAAAAAAAAAAAAAGCGAGATTTTATTTTTGTGAATTGAAGATTTCAAAATACAACTGTAAGTTTAGTTGGGAATTATCAATACACTAGAGCCCCGATTTGCGTCTATCCTATTTGCATCGTTTCGATTTGCGTCGCTTTTCTAAATGCGGTTTAATCCGCTTTGCGTCGTTTTGATTCCGATTTGCGTCGACTTTGAAATTTTGTGTCAATCTGTTTTGTGTTGTTTCGATTTGCGTCGTTTCGGTTTGCGTCGCATTTCCCCAGTCCCTATTAACGACGCAAATCGGTACTCTAGTGTAATTAAAAAAAAATAAATATA
The DNA here is from genome assembly GCA_950370525.1 of Bellardia bayeri. Classification (NCBI taxonomy): domain Eukaryota; kingdom Metazoa; phylum Arthropoda; class Insecta; order Diptera; family Calliphoridae; genus Bellardia; species Bellardia bayeri. The sequence continues at coordinate 99,382,045 of OX493266.1, forward strand.
ATTTTCAATTAATTTTTCTTTAAATAAATTTGCATTCATAATTTAATATATGTATGCGGTTAAAATTGTATATTTTCTTAATTTAAAATTCAAACATTAATCTGTTTTTCTTTTTAGCAAAGTTTAACTTCCATTTTCATTAGCATAATTAGATTTGTGTTGTATTTATTCTGTTTTGCATTTATTTTCTGTTGTGCACTCAATTACTAACACGATGCTGTACGGCTCTGCTTGTTTACTTTTAAAAAGGTTTTATTAAATTATGGAGTGCAAATACAGTCGAGAGCAAAAGTGTCCAACAAATATACAAATGTGTGTTGTTAAATGTATAACATTTTGGTTTTTGTTGAAGTTAATTAATTTTCTGTACAAATCTATTTTAATAAGTTTACAACAGAATGTTTGTAAGACACTAACCCCCTTATTCAAAAACGATTATGAAATTTAACAAACGTTTATTAAGCAAATTTTTATATGCAAATCTGTCTTAATAAACCTTTGTTAAATTTAATAATCGTTTTTGAATAAGGGGGTAAATTTTTATTTATAAATTAAAACCTTACTAGCTTAAATACAAATCTTAAAACTAAACTAGTAATAAGATAAGACCTCTTGTACTCTCGTGTATAATCAATCTTATCTATTTAATATTGCCATCACTCCGTGTGGTAAACAACACACGAGTGATAAGAACATATTTTTTAAAACGCATGTGTGAAGTAGCATGGGTCTCATGCACACATGCGTTTCAGTTTAAAATCATATCTAAGCAATAACAAATATTAAACTAGACCTCCACTTTCCACAAAATATAAAAAATCTTGAATATTACAATTATTAAAATATGTTCAAGTATTTGAAAAAATCTGTTCAATATTGAATGTGGATTTCAGAAAGTAATTTACTTCTCTTTGTTAATAAATTTCAAATGTTATTTGAGAGATATGTATATCTTGAACGTGCAAAACCATCCGAAACCGCTTGCGAGAGTGCTTACTAGAACTCAAACTGAAACAAGCCTTCGTAGAGCTGATCTACCACCCTGCTAATTTAGGGCCCATTTGTCCATTATGGCTCTTAAGGTTTAGGTATAATATTCAAATACTTATTGTAAGGCCTATGAAGTAAAGGCAGATGCAATAAATAATAAAAAGTGAAAAAAACTGTTTTATTTATGATAAATAAAAATAATAATATTTATTCAATTGAAATAATTTACATGAATACTCTGAAACTAAATTATTCAGTCATATCACAGAATTTAATTCCGCTCGGAAGTCAAATTAATTCCGTATTTTGCTTCTATAGAAAAAGTAAAACGAAACATTTTTTCGGAATGAAACCACTTTTAATTTGCCATGTGGAATTGTAATTTTAAGAATTTCTAGGTTTCATTCTGTCCCTTTCAGATCTGACGCAAAACTACCAGGAATTTTTTATAATTTTTGGGATATGTCATCTCTATAGCTTATGAAAATATATTCAATGATTAGGTTTTATAATTTTTTATACCCTTCAAGGATTTTCAGGACACGCACACTTGTATCTCGGTCGATTTTCATTAATATTTTTAATTAAAAGACGATTTCAATTAGTTTGAAATATTAAAATTTGTCATTTTTTTTTAAATTAATATATGTGCACTTCAATATTTGTGAACGATTAATACTTTTGTAATTAAAGACACTTACACTTACTACGGCTCATTTTGCTAAAACTTAAATGTGACTGAGGAATTTCGCAAAAATTCAAATAACAGTAAATCAAACAGAAGAAAATTTTGAGAAGCAAATATAAAAAACAATCAGCACAATCGATACATGCCAGTCTATTCCAAATTGGGTTAACAGAAGCAAAAATATTGAAACCGAAAACCACCCGCACAATCGATGCGGAATTAATTCCACTTCCGAACGGAATTAAATTCTGTGACATGGCTGGTTACAAGCATTTTCTGGACCGCTACAACTTTTTAGCACTCTTTCAGTCTGTTTTGTTTGTATAAGAAAGGAATAACAAACAGGTCCTTGTAACGATGTAAGGCATAAGAAATGCATAAACAAAGTGCGGGCATTATTAAAATATATAATATAAACATATTCTCTCTCTCTTAAAAAGAGAGGCGTCAAACTTCATATAAAAAAAACTTTGTTCGAACAAATATTATGTTCGGAACAAATGGGTGAAGAAATTGTTTCAAAAGTCTTTTCACACTCTTTTGCAAACAAATAAAATGTCACTTAAAGAGAAAAAGCCACGCAAATGCTTTAATGTAACTCGTTTTCGCTATAATAAAGTAATAAATAAAACAACTTAAAACTGATTTTATAAAAGCAACATTTCTATTAAACGAGTACAAGTATACGAGGTCTGATAAAAAAATAACCGGTATTTTTAATTTTTTTAAAAAGTGTTTATTTATTCATCAATAACATCTTGTCCCCTTCAAAGTAATCCCTCTCACATATATTATACACTTATGCCAGCTTCTGAAATGGGCTTTTTGGTATCGCCAACAGCTTCTGTTTCGATTTTTCTTTCATCTCCTCAAGCGCAGCAAAACGCTTTCCTTTCATCGGTGTCTTCAGTTTTGGAAAAAGTCAGCGGGACCAAGTCCGGTGAATACGGTGGTTGAGGCATGATAATGGTTTTGTTTTTGGCCGAAAACTTACGCACAAGCACCGATGTGTGAGCTGGTGCATTATCATGGTGCAAAATCCATGTATTCCTTATTGACCGTATGAACTTGTGGAAAGAATTCCTGATGCACCACGCCATTGCAGTCGAAGAAAACAATGAGAAAAACCTTCACATTTGACCGAACTTGACGTGCTTTTTTCGGTCTTGGCTCTTCTGGACGCTTCCATTGGGATGATTGGGCTTTGGTTTCAATGTCATAGCCATACACCCAAGATTCGTCACCAGTTTTGACCTATTTGAGGAAATCTGGATCGTCGTTGATGATGTTCAACAGCTCCTGGGCGATGTCCATGCGACGTTGTTTTTGCTCAAAATTTAGCAATTTTGGAACAATCTTCGCTGCCGCACATTTCATACTTAAAACATCCGTAAAAATTGCTTGGCATGAACCGAACGACATGCCAACATCATCAGAAACCTCTCTGATAGTGATTCGACGATTATCCAAAATCATTTTCTTCACTGCTTCAATGTTTTCATCGGTTGTTGACGTGCTCGGGCGACCAGGGCGAGCATTGTCATTGACATCTTCTCGGCCTTCCTTAAACCGGTTATACCACAATTTAACTTGTGTTCTGCTCATAGTAGACTCGCCAAATGTTGACTGAGGAACATTTCAAATGTCTTTGCGCATTCAATTTAATTTTTCACACAAAACTTTGATCCATTTTTTCGAATAGTAAAAAATCGAAGAGCACACCAAAACACGACTAACCTTTTTATCTGTCAAAAACAAACTGACAATCCAAAATGGCTGATATTACCAACATATATAACACACATGTGTACCAACGTAACAGAAAAAAATGCGAAAATCAAACATTCGTAACTCACGAAATTTGAAAATAACATTTATTTTTGGCAATAAATTATTTTAGCAAACAAATGTATAGAATAGAAAAAGTCAAATAGATCTTAGCAAGGGAAATTATAGCCATAGGTATAATTGGTTAGGGTTTTCCTTTAACTGTTTTCATTTAATGACTTAAATAAAGTCTTTAATTTGGGTTATGTGCATGTGAGAGAATATTTTTGTACATTTTTATCATAACAATATACGCACATTTCAAATGTGATTTCGTATATGTATTTGGAAACGGATGCATATAAGGATAGTGCAAGAAAAAGCAATTCTCCAGTTTACTTATAGTGAACTGAAGTACATTTTTTTAGATATCGTAAGATAAAATAAATAATTTTCATTGTAGAAGAAAACACCGACAATTCTTTTTAGGTCCACACAGATAGAGCTCTCCTAATATAAGCTTTGAATTTGTTCCTTTCTTTTTTCCTATTAATATAAATTTGCTATGCGTGTCATTCAATATTTAATATAGACGTCATCTTTTTATTAGCGAATTTCCTTTTAATTTGTACCATATATGTAGGTTAAGGATTTTTTTAAAGCTGTTTGATTGTTATAACCAGCTGTTAAAGTTAGAGAGAGAATTGAGAATTAAATTGGAATGCTTAAAGAAGTCTGGGGCCAAATTATCGCATTCGTGGTCGAATGAGCTATCGTATCGAAAAATGATTTCGATATCGAAATTATGATAAAATGTACTAAATTTCTTGCTCGATATCGAAAGCCATAATCTCAAATAAGAAAATTACGATCAATTTTACTCGATATCGAATGCGATAATTTGGCCCCTGGTTTTAAATTTTCTTTTTAGTTTTCATAATTTTGTTGCAACGTTAATGGAGAATAATAATATATTAAGCTTTGCCGCTTTTTTTATATTCAAGGCGTTATATTTCTGGACTGAAAAAGATTAATACTTCAATGAGCTCTTTAAATATCTGTAAATTTCATTGCAATCCATAGAGAACAATCCAAAACTATAAATTTTTTGTCGGTTGTCTGTTTTGGAATAAATTCTGTCTATAGGTTTTGTTAATTTGTCAGCAAACCATTTTTTATCATACAAACGTAATGTTTAAAAATATTTCGGTCTTTTAATGGACAAATTGCAAGGTAAGATCTAGTAGGGCCTTGTTAAGCCATTGAAATTTGTGCAATCCAAAAAGGGAAAGTAGGAATCTACTCGTATGTATCTGCATTCTAAGAATCACTTGTAATTTTAAGTTGGAAACATATTTATAGTAGCCTACTTTTTGCTAAAATATTTTCCAGTCGTTTAATCAAATAATACAGACATTTTCTTGTTTAAAAGTGAAATCTTGATTTGTTAAAATCGTACATATTTCTGTGGCCCCTCAACAATTGTCCTTTTATAATAAGAAATGAAAAAATGTATCATTTCCTTCCCATTGTTAGTTGTTCTACTTGCGCTGAGATGACATTCGATTCGGTCGTTGTGGAGTAATGATCCAATTGTTCTGGTTGTGATTGTCAGCTGACTTTTTTAAAATAATAAGCTTTATTTAATTTTTAAAAATGAAATAGTTTGTTGCCAATTTTGTCTGCACAATTTTTATTTCAGCCTTTGATTAAATTAGGCGCCACAAAGCATATGAAATACTTTCTTATTTATATGTAGGTAAATGTAAATATATTAATACAGCAGTATAGGGTACATAGGTTAGGTTAGGTTAGGTACGAAGGCTGGTGTGAGTCGCCTCACACCTTCACCCAGAGGCCAATATGGCCCATTGCGATGCCTTCGCAATTCGACCAATGTGAATTAATGTCCTTTATTAATTGCCTGTGTTAATGTTTAATGTTAATGACCATTTAAAAATGTTATTTAGAAATCAAGGCAACATTTTGTCTGTTTTTCATATTTTATTTTATTTATTTGATTTCTTTTTTGTAGATTTTTATTTACAAAGTATTCCGTAAACTGTTTTTGTCTGCGTTTGTTAAAACGATTTCCATAGAAATTTTTTAACACTTACACAAATTGCCAAACCGGAAATGTTTTTAGTTAATAATTAAATTGAGGTTTGTTTTCAGTGTTGCCAGAAAATGAATTTCAAAATATGCGAAAACTTGAAAACCCAAGTGCTAAAATGTTTTACAGAAGAAAAAAAAAGTGCTAAATTTTTTCAATGTAACAATACAATTTTTATTTCAAATGTTACAAATATAAATAATAGTTTTTTCTAATTTTGTTCATAACAATTGTTGACTTGTTTTAATAGATTACATTTCATATGTTAATTAAAAAATTTCCCTGTTCATTTACTTACTACACCGAAAGAAATTTAGTTGAAATATTAATAAAAGTTATTTTTTATTTCTCCAACAGCATTTTTTGGAGTAAAATGGTAAAAATTTGTTTGAGAAAAAAATAGTTTTTTATCAAGCAAATTATAAAATTTTAATGCATTTTCGAGAAACAAAATGCTAAATGTAGCACTGAAAGTGCTAAAATGGCAACACTGTTTGGTTGGTTGGTTGGTTGGTGAATTAATGTAGACCAGCGAACAGTTTTCATGGGTGTGTTCTATAATCAAATGTTTGTCTGACACAAGCCAAAAAATAAAAATTAAATAAATTAATAATTTAAATGAGATGTTTATAATGGTAATAAAATAAAGTCAAGTTGCGTGAATGATTTGCCAAACATTTAATTTTTAAATTTTGTTATTTAATTGGTGTTATATAAATCAGGTGGGGTTTTTTTTTTTTTTTTGTTTATAACAGCTACAACAATAACGAAAAAATTTCAACTTGACAATTACAGTGACTAATAGAAAATAAAAAAAAATTTGTAAACTATGGAAATTTCACTTTTAAAGTTGTTTTGTTTTTAACAAACTTTTAAACTAGGCTTTCTCTTTTCTTTAAACTTAACGCTCAATTACATTCTTAAAGGCCAAGGTTATTCTGTATTCCCTTTTAAACACCACTACGAATTCGTTTACATTTCTTGCAAACAGAAACGGACAAGAAATAAATGACAGAGAAATATTTGCACAACATCAGCATTTACATTTACATCATCAACATCATGACTTGCTCGGTATCCTCACGATATGCTGGACTTGCAGAGTGGAGGTGCTGATGCTGATGATACATGAACTTATTAAGTGGTCACGCAAAACCAACAAAATATTTCTTGTTCATTTGTACAATTTCTTAAATATTTTATTTATTTGTTGGCATATTTTCGCATTGTACTGAATGTTGAGTTGAGTTGAATTGAATTGAAATAAATTTATAACTTTTTTTTGCCGTATTTTAAGGGTTTCCTGTGAACAGCCACAGCTGACCAATTGAATGGCAATTGTAATTTTTTATCATATACATATTTATATTTCTTTAATTCCACCACATATTGCCGTATTTATATACTATTTATTAAGATGTATAAAAATGGGTGTTAAAAGTAGGTAATTGTATAAATCGGTAATCCTTTCATCAAAGTAAAATTTTGAAATTCCAAAAAAACAGTTTGATTGTTGAAATGTTTGCAAAATTTACTTCTGAACATTTTATTACGGAGTTTTAGAAACAATTTAAGCACATAAAAACTATTTAAAACTGGCCAACATTTCTTGAAATAATATTTAACGGGTGGTTAAATTTCAAGGGCCGATGTTAATTTTGAATAAAACACAAACTATTTAGGAAATTATTGTAATTTTATTTTATTATGATATATTGGTATTACTCAATTATGTATGGAACAAAATGTCGGCCAAATGGGCGCCGCGACCACGGCGGCACACCTCCATCCGATGGTCCAAATTTTCGATGACCCTGAGGCATAATGGAGGTTCTATGCCGTTAATGTGCCGAATTATCTCATCCTTTAGCTCTTGAATTGTTGCTGGCTTATCGACGTACACCTTTTCTTTCAAATAACCCCAAAGAAAAAAGTCCAACGGTGTCAAATCACATGATCTTGGCGGCCAATTGACATCGCCATTACGTGAGATAACACGGCCATTGAATCTGTGTGGCACCTGGCACCGTCCTGCTGAAACCACATATCGTCCACATCCATATCTTTCAATTCGGGCCATAAAAAGTTCGTTATCATCTCACGATAGCGAACACCATTCACAGTAACTGCCTGACCGGCCTCATTTTGGAAAAAATACGGCCCGATGATGCCGCCAGCCCATAAACTGCACCAAACAGTCACTCTTTGTGGGTGCATTGGTTTTTCGACAATCACTCTTGGATTCTCATTCGCCCAAATGCGGCAATTCTGTTTATTGACGAATCCACTGAGGTGAAAATGTGCCTCATCACTGAAGATGATTTTCTTCGAAAATTGATCATCCACTGTTGCCATTTCTAGTCACCAGTCTGCCCATTCACGACGTTTGGAATGGTCAAGAGGCTTTAGTTCTTGAGCCAATTGCACCTTGTAAGCGTGTAAATGCAAGTCTTTATGCATAATGTTCATCAACGACGAGCGTGAGAGGTGCAATTGTTGGGCACGACGACGAGTTGAAGTGGACGGCTCTTCAGCCACACTATCGCGAACAGCAACAATATTTTCTGCAGTACGAGCTGTACGAGCATGCACTGGTGTTCTCACATCTTCTACAGACCTGGTTTGCTCGAATTTTTCCACGATTTTTGCGATTGTACGCACATTTGGACGATCAAATTGACCAAAAAAATCACGAAGTGCACGATATGCATTTTGATTTGAACGCCCATTTTCATAATAAGTCTGGATAACTTTAACACGTTGTTGGAATGTGTATCTCTCCATGGTTCAAATTGAGTAAGTCTGAAATAGAGAAATGTCAAATAAAATTCGGAAAAAAGCTTGGCGTTTAGGTGTGGTTCACATTCAACATCGGCCCTTACAATTTAACCACCCTTTAGATTCCGACAAAATCAAGCTGAAATCAAATCAAAACTGGTATTACAGCGATTTTAAGTTCGATTTTATAAATCGAATATTCTGGCGGTCTTCACTTTAGTCTCATTTCTAGTTTTGCCAAGTTTCATCAAAGTGGACAAGTGAAGTTTCAATAACTCGAAAATCTTCCATTCAATTTTACATAGTTCTATATTCAATATGAATTCGCATTACTCATATTCACCAGGGGCTGGTCTCGATCATATAAGATATACATACATGCTGCAGATATGTTAAGCTATAGCGTTCAAGCTATCACTACTTGTACCGATTTAAATTCATCAATTCTTTTAGCTTGTTTTCCAAGAAACTGATGAGCATAGCAAATATTTCTTGCCTTCGGAATTAAATTCAAGATATATGCAATTCACAGCCTATTGTAACTGTTGTATGTTGTATGATTTTACAACAGATGTAGAATTTTTTTTTTTTTGTATTGTTTATTAAATTAATGTTTTCAACACAAATAAATGCTTTAAACTTGGAAAAGTTGACATTTATTTCGACAAGTTTTAGTGAATTTTACAACATACAACTCGTACAATGGCTTGTGAATTGAACTATTATTGTGGCATTCTACAGAAGTAACATTTGTTATTGTAAACATGTTTAAATGCCAATAAAGCACTGCTCCAACATTTATCATGGTCGTATGCGGTGAAGAAAAATCAAACAAAAAAAAAAACATTTTCCTTGCCAGGGTAATTAATTGTACGAGTAAAAGGTATAAAAACAAACTAAAAGCACACAGCGAAATACACAAGTTAAATTAAATAAAATAGTATAAGAGTTAATTTACGATTTTCTCATTGAAATGTGTAATTAAATAAAATTTTATTTTGCACTACACCAATATCTTAAATTAAATAAATAACAAAGTATGTAGAGTGTTATGTTCAACACAATTAAATACAATTATCGTATTTGTTTATAGTGCTTTTGTTTGTGCTATATTCTTCTCTGAGATTATTTTGATTAGTCTGACATTTTATTTGAAAATTGTATTATAATTGAATTCTTTTTATTGAATTGGGCTTATTGAGGTACATGGAGAGTTAACAATGCGGTCAACATCTAGCTAATTACTTGTTACCATTGGTAATTCATCAATTGAAATTGTGTATGAAAGAATTGAAAAATAAAATAAATTAAATCAAATATGAATATTTTGCTTCTTGAATAATTTACAACACAGCACAGCATTCTATATTGATTCTATATTTTACTTTAAATGTTTAAAAATTTATCAGACTATTTCTGTTGTTTCAAATCGAGGTTGCTTATCACTGCTGAAACTTCTGTTGAGCTGATAAAATCTGATTCTCAAATGACTTATTCTGGCTCCATACACGTACGTACATATTTACCAAAGATAACAAAAAAAAAAAACAAAGCTCATAAAATGTTCACATTCATTGCTGGAAAAGTTAAAACTTTCTAATAATAATAGCTGCAAACAAAGGAATAACTTTTTCCAAGTAGTCACAGTTGTTGTCGGTTCTTGATGAACGTACGGAAAGCATCTTTAAAAAAAAATTATAAATTTCTATGAGATGCCCTTTGTTGAACAAAAGTTTTGTGCGCTAGTTTTTAGCATATAACATACATATATATAGGAAAATTAGAACACAGAACAGCACTTGAGAGCTTAATTACCAGTCAATTTGGCAGCTTACTTTTTATATCTATACCCAAGTTAGTACAAATATAAAATAGATAAAGAGAAATCTTGTTGTCAAGCACAACTATTTCATTCATTTAGTACAACACTTTAATATAAACAATGTATACTCGTACCTGCATATGTATGTATGTATATAGTAAATGTTAGCACCCATACAGTTGAGTTGGAATAAGCTTAACAAGTTGGGGATTTAGCAGGTGCTGAACATCTGTTTTTTTAATAATACACAGGCAGGTACACTTCTCCTGTCTCTGTGTGTGTGTGTGTGTGTGTGTGTTAAAGTGTGGAAAGGATATGCCGTTCCACACAGGCTGTAGTCGTGGAAATCTTTAGAACAACAAAAACCAATTTATATAAAATACTTGGCAATTACTTGTATGGTTGTTGTATGTTTTCCAAATCCAATCCAAGCAAATCCAATGGTTTTATTTAATAGATGTAAATATTGTTGCAAGTAACACGTTCTGTAACCAAATCCTTTCTTTTCTTTTCTGTTTGTAAGAATGTTTAGAGAAGTGATGTTGTTAAAAGGCAATGTCTTTCTCTTACTATATTTTTATTAGCAATTTAGTAAGAGTTGCTAGAAAATCTTTAATTTATTAAAACTAAGAGACAATTCAAGCGTTCTTCGTATGTTTTTTTTGAGCAAATTATGTTAAATTTAAATTTCTAATTTGTTTCTTAATCTGCAAGGAAAAGCTAAGTGGAATTTGTTGGAAATTCAATGATTTCTTTCGTTTGAGTTCAAATTTGCCGAAGCCAAACAGAATGACATTTGTGTTCGAAAATTCGAAAATAAACAAACCTTATTTTGCATTTAAAAAATCTTTATGATTTTGTTCTAGACATCGTTTGCAAAGCAATTAAGTTAATCGAACTTAAGTCAGGTTCTTTCCCATTTGAAACGATTATAATTAAATTTATTGTTAATTAAATCAATTATTCAATCAAAATTAATTAAAATTAATTAATTAGAACCGAATTGAAATTGTCTGATTTCGAGGAAATTTAGCTTTTGGTCATAAACTAGTTGCTTAAATAAGTAAACTATATTTAAACAAATATTTCGTAATCTTTTGTCTAATATTTTATTTAATATTGTTTCTTTGCTAATTTACAAATTTTTCATTAAACTTTTCTTGGACATTGTTTTTCAAGGAATTAATCAAAACAATTTTTTTTTTTAGCAAAAACAAAATTTTTAGTTTTTAAGTATTTCGGAGGATTTACACTTTTGTTCTTTAAAATTCTATTAATAAAAAGTATTGTTGAGTTATATCAGCCCAATCATGAATAAAAATTCCGCGGGAGTTTTTTCCCTTCTTATTTTTTTAACATTGAATTTGAATAGGAAAAATGAGAAAAGGGAAACAACTCCCGCGGAATTTTTATTCATGCTTGGGCTGATAATTATTGTAATTGTGTTTCATTATTTTTCATCACTCCGCTACTACTCCTATTACGAGTATTTGCGTAATTGTAAAACGTTTGGCCCATTAACTAAATTAGTTATTAAATACTTATTTTAAAAACCGTAAAGCCGTAAAACAAATAAACAGAACACATTTTCTTTATTAAATAATAAATTGTAGCACCTTTGTTTCCTTAAACTGCATTTGAATGTTTAAATGAAAAGTCCAAAGGCCAAACAGTTTTTGCTTTTAAATAAATCAAAAAGCAAAAAAAAAACTTAAGTTTTATTGTTTAGTTTTATTTTTCCTTTTAAAACTTTGTTTTATTTAGCAATTTCCCTTTATGATGACGACTCAACTAAAATTAATGTTTTTTTTTCTCGTAATTTTCTGTTGTATTTGAACAGAAAGAAAGTAGTCAACGAAGCGTGTAACCACAAAATCTAACATTGTACAAAAAGTTCAAGTCATAAAAGCAAAAAACAAAAAGAAATTAAACAACAGAGAAACCCCTAAAACAAACTTACACATTCACACAGCCACACACACATACCATACAAACATAAAAGTGTTTTATCAGACATGAATTAAAATAAATCTCTTAAACAAACCAACAACAAAAAAAGAGTTTTTATGAAATTTTAATCGGTTTAGGCTAAAAACAACATTTTGCAATAGATAAATATTTTAAAATTTCTGTATGAATTTTATGCAGCTTAACTTTTAATTCTCTGAAATCTCCGCATCAAAAAAAAACAAATATTTATAAATATTTTATAGCCATAGTTAAAACAATTAATGTTTAACAAATTGTTGACAATTATATTTTCATGTTTCCATCCGTTTACATTTCAGACAATTATTAATATTTTTTGTCCATTAATGTATGCGTCGTGTGTGTGCTTTCTTTGACCATTAAATATGGTTTATATGTATTTTCATTTCCTCTTTCTATACCAACTTTCGATTTTTTTTAGATTTACTCCAATAAACCATAAAAATTATTTTAAAAAATAGAAATGATATGAGTAGAGCTCCTAAAAATTCGTGTGCTTGATGTCGCTATTTTTATGCCCTTCACCTTCATGAGAAGGGTATATATAAGTTTGTCATTCCGTTTGTAATTTCCACAATATAATTTTCCGACTATATATTCTGGATCCTTATATGTAGATAGCGAAGTCTATTAAGCCATGTCCGTCTGTCTGTTGAAATCAATTTTTTGAAGTCCCCAGATATCTTCGGTATCCAAATCTTCAATAATTCTGTCAGACATGCTTTCGAGAAGTTTGCTATTTTAAATCAGCAAAATTCGTCCATAAATAACGGAGATATGAGCAAAAATCCGAGACAACCTCTGAGAATTTCATCAAAAAAACTAAGTGTATTAATATTGTTCATCAACAGATGGCGTTGATCAAACAAAGTGTTCGAAAACTTTAAGTGTGTTCTTAAACCGTAATATAAGTGTGTATAAAGACAGTGTGTTCATTTATTTTTTATTGTATTTGTGTACATTTAAATAAATAAAGACTCGTTATACATTTTTTTTAAACAAACACAAACTGCGAAGCCTTTTGGCTTGTCTGCAGAAAACACCCAGAATCTTTGGCGGGAATCGAACCCGCAACCATCTGACGGATGGTCCGGCACACTATCGCCTAGTCTATCGGCGCAACATATTTTTTTCAAACCACTTGACGCTTTTATTTTGCAATTAAAAAGAATCCGGTTTATTTAAAGGAAATAAACCACCGTTTTTAAAAGGTAAAAACGTAACAATAAAATATATATACATATGTATGTATGTATATAATATAATTATGCATCCACAACAAAGGTGAAGGGTATATAAGATTCGGCATAGCCGAATCTAGCACTCTTTTTTATTGTTTTTTGTTCATCATTCAGCTAAAGCTTTTAACTACAAATTGCTCTTATGGAACGTAAAATTGGAGTGGGAAACAGGCAAAAACGCCTTTTTAACACCACATAAAAATATTAAGTAGAAAAAGAATACTAAAAATATAATAATAACGATAAAATTGTCTTATAAAAACGAAAATATGCAGTTTTTTGCGTTTGTATTAATGTGAATGAAAACGTATTGCTTTTTTGAATACATTATGATTCCGCACGCATATTATAATGTGTTTACACACATATGAGCTAAAAGTATTTGTTAAAAAGGTCTTAAGAGACATTATTTGCTGACAACAAAATTTACAAATTGCAATTGTTTACTAAACTGTTTTAATCTCGATAAAACTCATTGCAAATTATTCGTTACCGCAGTATGTAATTCGAATCTGTAATTTTACTTAAGTCGTAAGTCAGACTAATATTAATGAGAATCATTAACATATCATTCTTGAAGATATAAAGTATTCTTCTACTTTCGCCATCTTTACTTCTTCAACGGATGCCCTTTCTAAATAAAGTAACGCAATTAAACGATATAGGATTATTAATTGTCTGGATGTTACTTAAATATTGTAAATTTGAATTGGAAACCAATCTTGTTTAAAAGTTCATTACTCACAATCTTTTAATAACTGAGTAAAATTTTATTTCAATCGAAGTATTTGTTGAATGCAAAAAGTAAAATTTTTCTATTCAAAGTAAAATTTTCAAAAAGTTGTATTTACAGTGTCTCCAAGTAAATAAAAATAAAGGTTAGGAAGACAAGCTTGATAATAAAACTAGACTATTAAATCCAAACGAACGCGAAAGTTCTTTAATAATGGTTATAATAACCAATCAGTTACTTTTCACATGATTGCAGCAATCATACATATTATTGTAGTTAATAGGTTTATGTTTGTGACAATAATTTTTATGAAGAAAGATTATTACAACTTTTATGATGTAATCATTCAACATGAACATGTTCAACATACGTGAAAAAGATTTTCCGTATTTAATATTTTATTTTTACTTGAATGTCGAGACTAATAATTGAATGATTTAATGATAAATAAATGAACTTTATTTTTTAATACAAGCATTTGTCAAGTAAAACTCATTGGAATCAGTGTCGTCCATTACATTAATTTTGAGTTCTCAGCTTTCCTAAATTGTAGTTAGGCTATTTTAACACTCAACGAGAAAACATATAAACATTCTTATATTTCTGTGAATATTTATGAGTCCTTTTAAAACAAAGTATTAAAAATACGATACATCGTCTTTTGATGTGTGACTATTTATATCTATTTAAAGACTCTAATTTAGATAATGTTAAAATTTAAAACTTGTTTTACCACAAACAAAATAAAATTTATTTGAAAATATAAATTTGCAAGTATTTTTTGTTAAATTTGGTGTTTAACCATAAATTCTTTTCTTTTTGGAAATATTGAAACGGATTTATCTTTAGGAAAAATGAGACAAGATCTTAAAATATATTTTTAAAAAATAGAAAAGTGGAATTGCTTGTATTGCAACGGGATACATATAAAGAGAAACATATCAACGACCAGGTCAGTCTACATTGGGGATGCCAATCCCGTTCCCGAAACCCATGATTTTCATATATTGGTAACAAAATTCAATCAAGATTCTCTTTAGTTGAGATGCCTTAATATTTTTAAGAAGCATTTTTAAGATTGAACGATAATATTAAATAGAAAAAATATTAATATAGAAACTCAAGGCGAAGTGGCATATGGCATTACATGACTCTATCTAATTTTCAATGTAATGTTATTATATTTTTAAATTATTAATGGTTTATTTCTATTAAATAATTAAAATTCGAAGAAAATAGAATAAAATTAATGGTTTTTAAAATGTTTTTATTAACAAAAAAAAAAACAATTTGCTTTATAATCTTTTTAAACTATGAGGACATATTGTTTATTTCTATTGACAACGAAATAGTGCAAAATCAAAACAAAAATAAATGGTAAAGGCGGCGACATTTATCATTTCAGCAACTTTATATAAACGCCCTCTATTTCCTGATCTATTAAGAAGTTTATTAACTCTGTACATCCTCAAACTTGCTCCAATTCCATCCACCCTTTACCCACTTCATTTGAATGGCCACCACAAGAGATTTATTAACATATGTGTGTGTATGTATTGTTGTTTGGCCATATCAAATTACATTAATCATACGCTCCAGTGTAGAGAGAGAATTTGATTGGCACAAAATAAACTTTGAAAGAAACAATTTTTTATTTGTTCTAACAATTCCACTTAAATCATATTTCTATTGAATATTTACAGTTTCTTTATTGATTCATTTATCTTTTGCTTATAAATGTTTTTGCTGTGTTTTTGTGTCATCTTTATCTTTATTCCGTGTATTATCATAAATCAAACTTGTATATCTCTTGCTCTCTAATCACTTCCATGTTTCATCATTTAAATCATTTGAAAATCTCAACATTTGTTTGGAGAAATTCCTAAAATCCAACTTGAATTGCTTTTTGCTATTATTTCTTTTATGGCAGAACGCCAAAGTATTACAACCTTTTCTTGTTTATATTCTATACAAAAGCATAAAAAACAAGATTTATAATAAAATGTTCAGAACATGGCAGCATATGAAAAGCTAAAATCCAAAAACTTTGCATTTTAGACAAATGATTTGAAAATCAGTTAAAAAAACGTTGTATAAAATTTCGATTTAAAAAAACAACTGTTCGAGTTTACATATATTTGTTGTCCACAAATACACTTCAATAGAGTCGAATATATTGAGAGAGGGATATAAAATTAGTTTAAGATTTTTTTTTTTTTTTTATCAAACTTGTTGGTTTTTAGCTTTTAGTGAAATTTGCGATTTTATTTGAAACTTGTGATATTCAAATTCTTCTATAACTTTTTGTTTTTTTTCTTTCAAAACTTAAGGTTTACTTTAAGCATTTTTCGTCAAATATTTGCTTTGAGCGTTATCGCTTCAAATCGTTGTTATTTTTTAGTATTCTTCATGATTTGTAGTTTTTAAGGGATCGATCCGAAAACATGATTGCTTTTCAAAATATAAAGAGCTGTAAAAAACAGGTTATAAACAATTTTGTTTAGCTATTTCTGTCGATGAACTAACAAAAGCAGCATAAATACAATTTAAGTTTCATTTACTACCAGAAAGTGTTCATGTTTATTCCATTAAAAACTTAACAGTGCCCATGTTCTGCAACTTTAGTAAAAATTTCTTGCGTCGAAAAGATGTGAAACAAAATATTCCACCGTTTCTCGAAATGTCAGAAAAGAATGTGTCTGTAACTCATGTTGAAAACTATCAAAAGGGATTACGTCGATTACGTTAGAAATGTCAAAATATACAACTCAAAGCCAATGTGAAATTTCAGTCTTTAAAACCGCTAGTCAAAGATATCATTGACGGCGAACAAAATTTTCAACGGTGGTGCAAAAATACAACTGTCGGCAACTACAACTTTAATGTGTGTTATTTACAAAATAATTTGCAATAAAATAGAAATAGTGCTGTGAAAAAGAAAACTTTGTCTTTTTTTTTAAAGAAAATCCTTAAAGTGTTACATAAAATATAATGTATTAAATATATCTGTAGTAATGTGTCATTATTTTTTTTTTCTTGGACCAGCTCTCAGGGGATGACCCTTTTTTATGCAATGCATTGTGTTGGAACTGGGAAAATAAGTTATGGGAGGGAGGATAGAGGGAGTAGTGTTTGTGAACATTTGACTTGAATTTTCCTATATTGAAAGTGGCAGGGAATACTTCTGCTGGTAGTTTGTTCCACATACGGACAGTACGGTTAAAGAACAAATTTTCCCTGTAGTGTGTTGTGCGATCCGCTGTCCAGTCGACCACAAATGGATGAGCCCTGACTGAAGAACGTGTATTACGTAAAAAACTGCGTGTTTCAGGAACAAGTTCCCTGATTTCAGCAGAACACATTCCATTATAGTATCGATAGAACAGTGAAACACAATCCACATTGCGACGATGCCCCAATGAATCAATAGAGTTGGATACCCAACTGTCACCCATAAGCATCTTCGCCCTCTCCTGTACGCGATCGAGTAACTCCAAAATAGACTTCGCATCATCGATCCATACATAAGAGTTGTATTCCATTTTCGGTCGAATATAAGTGGTGTAAATAATAAGAAGATCAGATGGAGTAAAGTATTTTCTATACCGTTTTAAAAAACCAAGGCACTTGAGCGCTTCTTTTGACACTTAAAAAATGTATTTGGTCCAGCGGACATCACACTGGATTCTCATGCCTAGAACGTCAAGAGCGTCTGATTCCTTAATATTTACACCGCCCATAAAAACAGATGAAGCAACATGATCTGTTGTGCGTTTGTGCGTTAATAAACAACACTGAGTCTTACGTGCGTTATAATCGACTCTGTTCGCACAACCCCATTCCGAGATTGTTTCAAGATCTCGGCTCAGCGTATCATTCATATTTTGTCTCATTTCCCCATTCTCCAAAGGGTTTGGTCTATGGTTAAATGAGTATGAATGGCAAATGTTGCTATCATCTGCAAAAGAATAGATAGGGTTTGAAGTTTATAAAGATGAGAAATAAAGTGGGAGAAAGAACGGAGCCTTGCGGTACCCCTGCATGAATCTTGAACTCGTCTGATGAGATCCCATCTACATATAACAATTCGTATAGTGCGATTTCTGAGCAAACTCGATATAAATCGAGAGAAGTTATCACCGACACCAAAAGCAATGAGTTTCGATAAGAGAGCACCATGCCAGACTCTGTCGAACGCCTTAGAAATTTCTAGAGCCACCACTTTACTTTCGTCAAAACAATGTATAGAACGACACCATTTTTCCGATAGTAGGCCAGTACGTCACCCGTAGAGCGTCCTTTACGGACGTCCTCTTTGTAAACTTACGTGACAACGACTACTCGACAGAAAAAGTTACAGATATAGTTGTGCAAGAAAAACAGCTGTGTGTTTCAATTTATGGCATTTCTGTTTCATTCCACACATTTTAAGCGATAAGTTTCTCGATGCGGGAGTTATGGGACACGGGCATAGAATTATTGACTAGAATAGAAGCATATTTTAAAAGGGCTTTCAATCTAAATTAAATAGACACACAAGATTTCTATACAAACATACATACATATGTATGTATGTCTTTACATTTGTAACAGTTCATAATGGAGGCAATAACAGGCGTTCTCAGAAGCTAAAAGGTTTAATTTAGATTCTGTGTTTTATTATTACAGCCCTCGTTCCCACTTAAATGCTCATCTGCTCCTTAAATATACTCCAAGTGAAAGTTGTAGTGAATTAAATTTAACTGTCTGCACTTGAATTTATTACCAGTGTAAAAAATCAAAATTTATTATGGGTTTTCTTTCCTTTTATACCATTTTATTACTTACTGACTCTTAGATACATTAAATGTGCGAAAATAATCTATTTCTCTTAATATTTCAACGCCATACTTTTCTTTATTTATTAAAAGAGAGTGTAAAGAGCGATAAACGAAAATATCCTTAATTTTAAATTTATTTTTTGTTTTTCACAAGAATTTTAATCTTTTTTTTTATAGAAATTAATTTAAAAAAAGAAAAAGATAATTACCAGTTTAAGAATATGTAGAGAAATAATTTTTTGTACTAACAAAAAAAAAAAAAGAAAATTACCAAAAATTCGGAAAGAAAGCACTGAAATAAAAACTTAATTACACCTAATTCTGTTTTTACACGTTAATTGGTTCCAGGAAACTTCATGTAAAAAAAAGACATTGATCGTATGCAAAATAAGTGATTGGTTCCATACACATACATACATATCTAAAACCTATTGAAGTTAGTGAACAAGAAAGGATTTTTTAATGTGTTTTTACACCAGCAAAGTTATTAAATAGAGAAAGATATGCACTTTAAGCTTAAAAGTACTGTAAGAAATTTATGTAGGTATGACAAGTTCGTTTGATTGTATGCATTAAAAGGGAATCCCCCTAAATTTGTGATATAAACATATTTCACAAAAATTAAATTTAACCAAAAAAACTTTAAGCCCAAAAGATTTCAAATCGCGCTAATTGGAATAAAATCGTGTAAAAAATTTAAAATTTTTGTTCATTTTCAAACCGTGTAAAAACAGAATTGTGTGTATTTCCCTTTGTAAGCTGTTAAATATCCCAAGACTACGTTCTAATGATATCAGGCAATAATCATTGCCTCCACCATAAATTTTGTTTAAATTAAAGGAATTAAAGATATTTGAAAAATCATAATATTAAATGTAAACTTATATTTAATTTCCATTTATTGTTTCTGTTCAACCACTTTGCTTTTGTTTATAGGATACAAGCGTCAAAATGTCATGTGTAAAAATGAATCACTATAAATTTACAGATTTGCCAAAACTCGTAAATAATATTTGTTTTTTAACATAACACATTGCGAATCTCAATTTTGTTGTGTTTTGTTTGACATTATGTTCAGATTTTCAACGTAACAGCAACAATACAAGCTCAGATCAGACACAACACCAGCTGAGCAATACAATGGAAACAATAACATAAATGCAATATTTATTACAACCTCTCTCCCATTGTAACTGGAAAACTGAATTAGGACTAGTGTAACATTAGGTTTTGAAACCACGAAACTTAAATGAAATTTGCACAGGTATTGAGCAATATGTTTACATAGCGTATGGTTGGTTGGTTGGTTTACGTGGTAGTTCCCTACTTGCCAACACTTAAGTAGAGTCGAAGGGACCCCGTTTTAAAAGACCACACCACTCGTCAGATATAATGTCGTTTACATCATAATGTAACTAAAATGTGTACAAAAAGTCGTGTCTTGCTAGACCCAACCTGTAGCTGTGAGATATCTCAGTAGGTCATTGAGTTTTGACCCGGCTACCTCACCAAGCTTGTTCAATGTATAGTTTCCCATTAATTTATGTCTCCTGACACCCAGGGCTGGGCATTCGCAGAGAAGGTTGAAAATCGTTTCCTCTTTTTCCCTATCCTTACAGCTACGACAATGGTCGTTAAAAGAGAGTCCCAGACGATCTGCGTGCTTGCCTAACGCCCAGTGTCCCGTTAATACTGCCAGCAACTTTGATATATCCGTCTTATTCCGGTTTATCAGTTGCATAGTACGTTTCTCGTTAAAAGATGGTTACCCTACATGTGTCTAAATTACGCCATCTATACTCAGCCTTTGTAAGAAAATGTCTGAAGATGGTACCTTTGATAATCCCCAGTGGAATTTCTACTGAGACCGCATCGGAGATATCTAAGGCAGATCCCGTTCTGGGGCCAAATTACCGCATTCGATATCGAGTAAAATTTATCATAATTTTCTTAATTGAGATTATGGCATTCGATATCGAGCAAGAAATTTAGTACATTTTATCATAATTTCGATATCGAAATCATTTTTCGATACGATAGCTCATTCGATCACGAATGTGGTAATTTGGCTAGTTCGTCTGCCCGTTCATTGCCGTAGTGGTCCCTGTGCGCAGGTACCCAAACCAAAGTAATATCAGATAGACGACCTAGCCTTGACAGAGAATTCCTACATTGCCTAACTAGTTACATAGTGGATATTCAAGGAAATGTTTTGAATCTGTTTCAACCAAGATCAAAATAAAGACAAGCATCGTAGTCGTAGGCTTACTGTAGGTTAACATTGATGACCGAGAATGAACTAGTATTTCCCTCAGGAGCTTTAAAATGAAGCTTTATCAGCGAGGTAAATTTGACACGTATTTGAAACGAATTCACTCACTAGTTTCCGTCATGATCAAATTAAGGTACATAATTGTTTTAGTCCTGGAGTCCAGAAGAATGGAGCAGCTCTCATGAATGAACCTAAGACATATTCATACTTTCGCCAAAGAATCAGGGTGGTTCAAAATGGAAATAACAAGTGCTGCTTGATCGACCAGTTGTTTACCTAACGGCTAACACAATGGCATGAATCTAATGGACCCAAGTGAGCTTTTTTTAGAATTATAGCCCTAGGCACCTAACTTATTGTAATCATTCTTGTTAAGTAAATTTGTAAATTTGCTGCAGATATGATCAATATTTTATTGTCCATACTTTCAACAATTACCCAGCAAAAACTTGGTAATGACTTGGTAATTTCTCCACAACTTACTTTTCAATTACAATATACCGTCTACATTACTTGGAAATAGTACGAGTACATAGTAGTATGAGGACTATTATACAACTGCTTATTTTCTAGTCATTCACATGATGAAAGATCGCAACAGTGTTGTTCAAGTTTTTTACTTACTGGATTTGTAATTGATAGAAATGTTTAATGATGAATGTACGGCAGTGTGATTATTTATTTGTTTATTGATTTGATTTCTTATTTTTTCTAAATTCATATAAATGTTTTTCTTTAATACGTGTTTCGCCTCAGCGCCAGATTGGCTTTATATAATGTATAAAATTTGCAACAATTAAGAGTCATACTTTTAATTCTCATTTATGTATACCAGTCAACTTTTACCTTTTTTATCGTCACATTCTGCTTCATATGCATGAGTACATGTACATATATTGATTTAACTACATATATTTTAAACAAAATGACATGATGTTCCCTGATTTATCTACCATCATTTGACAAGCAGTCTGATCATTATGGCCGCAATTAAATAAAATGTACGAGTATTTCAAAATAAAAATAATTTTTATATCCTGCAAGCAATTGTCAATATTATTTCCGCTGGCAAACAATTCGACAGCGCAATTCCAAAACATGCTAAGTCGAAAAAGTGAGTTTTTCTGGAAAAGCTCCTAAAGTTTACAGGCGATATCTAAAAAACCATACAAGGTAGAACTTTGTTGTTTATAACTGATTGACTGATTGGACTAGCCAATCATAACCAAAATTTGAGAGAATTTAAGTTGAAGAAATCTAAATTCAAAAACGCAAACAAATTAAAAACATGCTAAGTCGACATAGCATGGTTTGGAATTGAACTGTCGAATTGTGTACATCAACTCATGCAAATGTGTTGGATAAACTTAATTTGTTGTCAATTAATTTGAAATTCATTTATGTGTTCAATTTCATTCCCTCGTATGCTTTAATAAATATAATTTTATTTATTTATTGTCATAATGTTTTAATTAATAGTACATATTCGAACGCAGATATGGGAAAATACCAGTTCCCAGAGCCACTTAATGATTGAAGTTAAAGTTAATATTTTTGTTTGAAAACTAAATCAGTTTTTTATAAACCTACAATATTAGTCACAGATCCGAAATGATTTTAAAATGTTACGTAAATTAATGTCAAAATATATGAATACATGAATGAATGAATGTATTTCCCCATTTCCTGTTCATTTGCATATGTCTACGAAAATCCAAATGAGTAGAAAAGAAATTACA
Organism: Bellardia bayeri; assembly: GCA_950370525.1. Lineage (NCBI taxonomy): Eukaryota > Metazoa > Arthropoda > Insecta > Diptera > Calliphoridae > Bellardia > Bellardia bayeri. The sequence continues at coordinate 99,404,997 of OX493266.1, forward strand.
ATATGGCTTCTTATACTCATACATATACAATGATACAAATATATTTTTATTCTTTCATTTTTGTGGGTTTTTGTGTGCCACCCAGACACTTGACATTGTTTATTGCCAACATTTTGTGTCCTACGACAAATACTCGTAAGGTTATTATAAGTCAACAGTACAAGGAGCAAAACCAAAAAACAAAAAAAATAAAAAAAAAAACAGAAAATTCTTGAAGACCAAATGTAAAAAAAAAATATTTTTTGTCACAAAAACTTTGACTTATGTTTAAAAAAAAAAACAACAATAAAACTTGTGACATCAGCAAAACAACCAGGAGCAAAAAAATCCTACTTCTCAAACAAATATTCAACGTATATTGTGACTATAATCATGAGTATGATAACATTGCCCTCCCACTCCCTCTCTCCACTTTGTGCTCTCGTTTGTATAAACACATTTTAACAGTTACATTAAGGACAAAAAAACCCTGCATTACACTGTTCGAAATTTTCGGGAATTTCTATGAGAAATGAATAAAGAAACTAAAACGACTTGTTTTTTATTTTTTATTTTTAAGTAATTCTTTTCAATTTGATAGAGACTGCGTTCGGTTAGTTGGTTAGTTTACTTAAGGTGCATATACACTACGTGTTTTTTACATTGTATATGTCAAATTTTACATATGGGAGTAAAAACATGTAGTTGGTGACCTCAAAAACTTTGCTTGTGTAAAATACATATGTATTTTTTTCACATGTTTTCAAATGTATATGCCAGGCGAAAAGATTTGTCGACGGTTAAATCTGCGCTATCATTAGCCGGCCGTATGAAGTATTTGCATAAGTGATAAATTAAATATTTTTTTTATCCCATTTTGATAATTTAATAACAATGATATAAATTATTTAAACATTTTTTATACAAGCTCCACATATTGTATTTAAAAAAACGAAAAACCTTTAATCAATATTTTTGACGACGGCAGTTAAGTGACGCTACCAAAAATGTTTGCAGCGGCTTTAACGCATTTTTTAAAGAAACGACATAGAAATTTATGTGTGAAGAAAGAATAATATTTAATATTTAAGCGTATCAGCTGTTGTAAATAATCATGGCGATGTCACGTGTAATTGTACATACAAGTTGGTGACCAAAAATTAAAACCCTTATGTAAAATAACCAATTTTGACAGACATAAAGAAAAACATGTGAGTTGTAAACTTAAAAATACATAAACAAAAACACGTAGTGTATAGCCACCTTTAGCTGGTGACGATGAAAGTCGGGAACCCTCGTTTCCATCCACACTTTATATATTTTTATTTTTGTATGAATTAATTTTTAGATCTTTTTCATTCTCCCTTTTTGAACTTAGATTATTATCTTATTTATAGTAAAAGAAAATGAATTATGATTTTTTTTTTATATAATATTGTTTGTATATTGTTTATGATTAAATTAGTTATTTGAATACAAATTGTTGTTTTTGAAATAAATTTGAATTGCATAACGGCCGTTTATGGCGACCTCTAGTGGTTGTTACTCGAATTGGCATATGATACCCTCTAGCGGCGTGTAAGCAAACACCACATTCCCAACAGATGAGACAACAAACAGCTGACTAAACGGATGGGTAGATGCAGCCAAGAATGATAAAATAAAGATTACGCCATGCGTCACGTTATGTGACGTAGAAGTTCCATTCTAAGGGTTACCAAGAATGTTTCATGTGTTAGAATTAAAATTTCTTGCGAAAAAGGTATGTTTTATGTGATAGTTAGCGATCTTGCAATTGAAATCACTTTGAGAGTTCTAAAAAATATTACATCGGGTTTTGATAAAATAAATAAATTTAGCATTGCATTGCATTTGGTGATAAATTATATTTAATTAATTAAAAACGTTCATTGTCGTGTCAAAAAAGTGTAAATAAAACCTGTTTAAAAGAGAAAAAACAAACAACAAAATATATAAACATGAAGAGTGCAGTGAGCAAATGCAGGCAAAACAACAGTAAAAAACAAGTGAGAAAAAATTAGCCAATAGAAATACAGAACGTGTGACGGCGCAGTTCCAACATGCGCAGAACACTTTAAAATTTTCCGTGCGTTGGCGTAATCTTTATTTTATCATTCATGGATGCAGCCACCTTGTATGTACGACGACAGAAAGGTATAAAAGCAGATCAAAAATGAAAATCATGATCAGTCGGTGCTGAACACAGTGGTAGGTAAGTCGTATATTACGGTGGTTGTCCCGCTCTATACTTTGGTAGTTGGTTTAGTTTGTTCTGTACTGATGCTGGTGTAGCCCAAATTGAAGATTCCGTGGTTGTCCCGTAGGTGTTCAGTTTGGTGATCCATCAAAAGCCGAGCGTAGTAGTGTGTCCGTGGTTGTCCCGCAGTCATACGACTACGAGACACTCGACACAGCGTTTTCGTGGTTGTCGCGCAGATTCGTTGTCGTTGGGTGGCTTCACTGGGCATTAGTGAGCGCAGACCGTATAAACTTACCACTGTTGACGGAGTCAAGCAGGCCAACCGCACGACCATCGTTTGTTCATGGAAACTGGATGATAGTGTCAAACCATAAACGCCGTTGTAGTAGTCCCGTAATGACATACGTGAATAAAGGCATGTTTTAAAAATAAAAGACAGATAGTGTGGTTTCCATTTTTTTTTTTTTTTTTTTTTTGACGAGGTCTTGAATAAATAATAAAATTTATTGTGAGTGAACCCTGGGTAATCGGCAAGATATACCCCAGCAAAAAGGTTCGTTACAAGCACAGTTGGTTACGGTTTCCAACTATCTATACAGCTAAGAAAGTTAATTTATTTGCAAATTTTGTAATGTGACACTAGGTGGACCAGTAAAATAAACGTTCTACGTCAGAATGATAGAAAGTGAAAAAAATATAAATTAGTGTAAACCTTCGTTAATTCAATTTCAATCAAATATTAGTGGGATTAATCTTAGGGATATTTTTATTGTGTATGTTTCATCAAATTCATAACTAAAATAGATTGATTAGTATTTTTTCAATAAATTGCGTCTAAATGTTCACTAATTTCTTTCTTTTTGTCATTTGAAAGTTTTTCCACTTAAACCTTAAGTTCAAAAAAAAAAAAAATCTGAAGAAATAAATAAAAAATATTGTATGTACCATAAATCAGTGTAAATAAATCAAATTTATTTATTAAGATTATCAGGCATGTTCTGAAAATCACTTTTTCTTAAAGTGATTTGAAATCACTAAAAAGGTGTTCTGTGCACAAAAATTATTGAAATCTCGTGATTTAAAACCGGTCATCTAACAGCCTAATGATTTCAAATCACTTAGAGTTTTTCAAGAATTTTTTGTTGAACTCTTGTAATAAAATTATCACATACACTTAAAACTATTTGTTCTTTATTTGTTTTTGAAATAAAACTAACTATTTTACACAGAAAAAACTTAAAATTTACAAATTTAGTAAGACGTTGTATTTTTTGCTGACCATTTTTTTAGATTTGTTTACATTTTTCGTGATTTACTTTTTAGTAGTCAGCTGATATTGTTGATCGAAATGACGTATACGGTTGCCAGAGTAACAAAGTTTTAACGTCTTATGGAATATGACTGCTTTATTAAATAAAATGCTTATTATACAATAAAATGAAAATTTATTAAAACTGTTAAAAATAAAAGTAGTCAATAAATATGTAGTTTGATAAATTAAATTTTAATATACAAATGTAAAAAACAAGTAAAAATTCCTGATTTAGAACAATAAAAATCCCTACTAAAAACTAAAAATCTCGTGATTTTCAGAACACCAAAATATTCCTCCCGTGATGTCAAAAACGTTTGTGATTTAAAATCACCGTGATTTCTGAACACGCCTGTATTTTAGGTTAATGCCAAAAATTAGGTACATACTCGTATGTAGATGTAATAATAGAACCAATCGTTTGAACAAATTTAATTTTTAAATTTCAAGCTCGTGCACTTACTAACTTTTCCTTTACAACATACATACACAGAAAAAAATTAAAATTGATTTTCAATTAGAATATTCGTATATTTAATTAAACATTTAATTGAAAGTGGACCGATGAAGGAATTTGTAGTATCAATTAAAATATTTTGTAAAAATTTAATTAAAAGTAGTTTTAATTAAAAAAAAAATATTATATTATTTAATTGAAAATTGTTAATTGATTAATTGATATAAATAAAAGTTTAATTAAAAATCAATTAAGACTCAATTAAAAGTTTAATTAAAATTTGTCGGGCAATAATTTGTTCTGTGTACATACATACACAAATAAATTTCATTAATTATTAATTACAGTCACTGTTGTTACATTTTTCTAAACAAAAATCTTTATTTTCTTTACTGCTTTTCTAGTGTACTCATCCAATTTTCCATTTACAATGGAAATATAGTGATAATGAATGTTAAATTCCTGTTATTGTTTGCATTGTATTACTCTCTCCACCTTGCTCTATTCTCCATTAATGTCATTCATCTGGTGTTGTGTCTGTTTTCTGTGTGTTCTTGGCGTTCGTTACATTGAAAATCTCACAATAATGTCAACGATGTTGCAATAAAACTAAATAATAAACAAACACAAATTGAGACACGTTGCAATTTAGCAAAAATAAAAGTCGTATTTACGAGTATTGGTAAATCTGAAAATCTATATTGAATCATTTCTACACATGACAATTTGACACTTGTATCCTGTGAACAATTGCAAAATGGTTGAACAAAAACAATAAATGGAGAATTATTGACACAGTTGCAAAGCTTAAATTTTTAATACAAATCTTAAGACTAGAATCATTGGTCGAATAAAATACCAGGCTTTTTTCTCTCCTAGTGATACACTTTTACCGAAATGGGGGCTTTAAAGATCTAAATTACCTAAATTTAAAAGAATTTCAATACTACAATCAGCGTAAGTGAATCGTAGTAAGTGAATAAAATCCTACTTAACTTTTTAATAAATCAGACTATTCTACCGAAACTTGCTTTTCAAGATTAAAACGGAATTTATTTTGCGGTTCAGTGTTCACTGACATTTGTGTTAAAAAATGTTTGACTTGGTTTTTGCTACTGTTGCTTGAAATTTCTTTGTATTTGTCAAGTATCTTCCTTCAACTTGGTCGTAGTTCTGGTCAGGTTTTTTTTTTTTTTTTACAAAATTATTTTATTCTTTTATTTTTAATTCTTCTGGGGGGTTACTCTCTGTTGCGATGCGAAAACAAATTCGATGCGATAGGTAAATGCGATAAGACAACAATTTGTTACTCTGTATCTCTTACGCAAACGCTTTCGCAAAGTAATTATAAAAAGCAGCAACACTGACACTGTAAAGTAAACAATAAAGAAGAAGGAGCAAATAAAATGTCAAAACTTGTGAAAAAAAAATTCAAACTAATTTTTTGGCAGTTGGTGTTTTGTTTAAAAAAAAAAAAATTTTAATATTTTTATTTGATGTATTCAAAACGAAATTCCTTATTTCGCCAAGTGCTTTAGTTGTTTCTTTATGTGCAGGCGAAACATCTTTTTCCACTAATGGCATATCGCTACACGAAAACACGTCGCCATTGTCATACCGGTAACGGCCTGTTCCATATTAAGAAGAGTTACAATATGTTCTTTTGTAGAAGAAAGCGTGCAAAATTCTGAGATGCTCAATTTATTTTTCCGCATTTTTATTTTTGTGTGGTTTTTCAAATCGGACCAAACCTATGTAGGTATCAGCCAACTATATCTCTTACAGGAGGTCCATTAGTGTTGAGGTCATCAGACAGTTTCGTCCATATACATTTTTATTACAAAATTCCACATGCAATTTGTTCCCTTTTCACACTTTTCCTATTATAATTCAATGTTAAAAAAATAAAAGGGAACAAATTTCATGTGGAATTTTTATTCATGATGGGGGTGAATATATAATTTTCCATCTTTTTATTTATTTGCGATTGGTATTTTACTACCGCAAGATGTTTCTTTTTATCGAACGATTTTAACATACGTTTTCGCATTACAGATGCCAGATTTGCGAAAACCAGATAAACTTAATGCGAAAAGGAAATGCACAAACGCATTAGAGAGTATCAATTATTCGATTTCGTACGATTTTTCATTCGCATCGCAATAGAGTGTAACCCCCCTGGGCTTTTCAGTCCATTTGACATGTCAATACGTATCATGGAAGTTTGTGAATTGTCCATCATCATATTTTTATTTAACAGCATTCTGGGGGATTTTTTTGTATTTCGATTCGAAAAGAAAATCGTTCGAATTTGTATACATTTTACATTGTATTTCGAAAGCTTTTGCTTTCGAATCGAAATACACACTACCGCCCTGGAATATTTTCTCGAATAACCAGTTTTAAAAAAATACTATCCAGGACTGATTGATACTGAATCAACAGTGATTAAAGTTTCGTCGTTCAACACAAATACTAGAAAAGAATGTCCTTTTTGGCCTTAATTTCCTCTCTAGTGTCATAAATGTAACATTTTAAACTCCTAATTTTATAATCACCCCTATCGTGGATAAAAATTCCACATGAAATTTGTTCCCTTTTCACATTTTTCCAATTAAAATTCAATGTTAAAGAAATAAAAGGGAACAAATTTCATGTGGAATTTTTATTCACGATAGGGGTGAATATTTTTAATATTACCATCAATTCGACTTTCATATATACGCTTTCTATTACTTTATAGACAGTTACTCTTTTCGACTAGAAGTGTTTTGTTAAGACGACCAAAACATCTTCACTTAATAGCATTGAGATCATCCCATAGCTATTACGTTGTTTTATCTGTTCCCGTTTGCCTTTAAGATTTTGAAAGAGAAGTTTTCAAGCGAAACTGGCTTTTATATAAGGAAATATAAAGGTCACAGATTATGGACCTATTTCATCTATAGTCTCTAGATTCCGGTAAAATGGATTTCTAGTTTTTGAGTTTTCACTCGAATAACGATTTTTAATGTGATCTTTTAATTTCCCAGAAACTTGAAAACAAATCATTTGTTTATCACAAATTAAGCACTTATTTTAAACTTTTTCTGTTACATTGAAAAAAAAATATATTTTGTTAAAATCTTCAAATCGTTAAAGAAGCAATAACATTTAAACTAATATTAATTCAGTGTTTTTTTTTATAATTTTGCAGGAAATGCTCATTAACTCATCAAATCATAACACACAAAGTAGAGACCAAATAAATGATGGCATCACTCAATCAGCTTCTTTACAGTTTCCCACTAACTACACACACATTCATTTGATAATCACCCCTATCGTGAATAAAAATTCCACATGAAATTTGTTCCCTTTTATTTTTTTACATTGAATTTGAATAGGAAAAATTTGAAAAGGGAACAAATTTCATGTGGAATTTTTATTCACGATAGGGGTGAATATGTATTAAAACTCACCCACCACACACATTTTCTTTAATCTTAATTTTTTTTTATCAGATATAAATAATAGCCCTATAAATTTAAAACTTGTTATTGTAGTGTTAAAATCATAATCATAAATAATTCTGTTTTCCAATGCCTTGATATTAATTTATTTGCCACATTATTTTTATTTTACCTTGATTATTGTAGATGGATTATAAACAAAATAAAGGAACAAATAAAACACAAAACACATTAAGAAATGACTTTTATTTATTAAGAAAAAAAAATACATTTTTAATTATGGCTTTAATAATTCTTTTAAATCACCTCTAATTAGTAAAATAAGAAGAAATTACTTACCCTCACATACCAAAACAAAAATAACAAACACTAGGCAATTGTTTTCATCGGGTTTAATTTTATAAAACTTTTACATTATGTACCTCTCTTTGAATACTGAAATGCATTTTATTATTTTTATTTAAATCGTGATATTTAGAGTGACATTCTGAAAAGTGATTGCAATCATGATTGCAAACATAGATGACACCATATGACAACCCGTTTTCAAACAATTGCCAACAATTTGGACAATTTGAGAACAAAAATGAAATAGTGTGAAAACCAAGCATTAATTTTTTACATAAGAAAACATTTTTATTTTTCAATAGTTTTTGTTGAAAACGTTCTCCTTTTTTATTGCCTACAAACAACGATATACATATATATGTTGTATGTACTCGTATGTAATTCATATGATTTTATGACTTTTTACACACATCAATGACACATGACATGACAATTCTTAAACATGAGTTGGAAAAAGCAAATAAAAAAACTAAATATGATGTTTTATATAAATAAATAAATATGTACATAATACGAATAAATAAATAAATTAAATTAATTGTTGCTTGTTTTTTTTTTTTTGATATTGACTAGTTAGTCTCCTTTTTATCATAAATAACAATAATTATAGATACACCAAATTAAAAATGTTATGGCAACATCCATCAATTTCTAAACTGCTTACTTAGTGCCAATTTACACGAAGCAATTTTTTAAGCTAAGCTTTAATTGAGCCTTTTAAATATCGTAGTGAGGACGAGTAAGCCACACACTTGATACTACTACTGGCAATTCGTGTTACTGTGTATACTCACAAATAAAAATACGAGTGAGTGATTTAAGCTATAAAATTATGGTTCTGCTAATACCGAAGAAATTTCAAGGAAAAATTGTATCAATCTTTTCAATAAAATTGCTACGTGTAAATTGGGACACGCACAAAAAAATTAATTTTTTTGTTCAAAAACTTTTTTTTTCTCCTCAAAAATTAAAAACTTTAAATTTTGTTGTTAATACCAGGCGCACAGTATATTCAGCGGGCTGCCATTTTGAAAATTATAAATATTGGTAGCGACAACATTTCCTACTGGGATTGTGCTAAAATGAGAAAACTTCACATATTTTAAGGCTGAAATAAATTTGTTATTAGTTTTACCCCTTAAAGTATGCGAAGATTTGCCTGTTTTAGAACAAACCCAGTAGGAAATTAAGTCGCTTTAATGTTCTTGTTTTTTCAAATGGCAGCCAGCTGAAAATTCTCTGCGCCTGGTATTAAGAACAAAATTTCCACATCTTGTATATTTTGAACGGGTGATGTGAGAGAGTTGAGTGTGTGCGTAAGTAACCAACAACCAACCCACGGTTGATAAGTTGGTACAATTCAAAACTAAAAAGTGGCTCATTTGGTACTATTTCCAAATTTTTCAAATCCAAACATATTTTTAATTGATATAATAAATAAATGGCAACGCTTATTTACTGAATGAATATTCTGAATAGATTTGTGCACTTGTTTTCATTGGGAATAAATAGCAGCAGGTTGTTTTTTAGTATTTAGCTCAGTGTTGCCATTTTAGCACTTTCAGTGCTAGATTTAGCATTTTGTTTCTCGAAAATGTATTGAAATTTTTAAAAATTATGCTAAATGCTTTTTAGCATAATTTGCTTGATAAAAACAATTTTTTTCTCGAAAAAAATTTTCTATTTTACTCCAAAAATGTATAGATTTGATCTCATTTATTTGAATGTAGCTTACTAATATTTTGTATGACCATAATTATCTACATAGCTATGTATAATTAATGAACATGTTTTTTTTTTTGTTTTTGTTGTAATAAATTTTTGTTTATTAAAATAAAAATAAAAAAAAAAATTATAAAAAAATTGTTTAGTACTATTGGGGTCGAAAAAGTACGATTTTTAAAGTTCGTTGGTACGATATTGGTTTTTTCATTAATCATCCATGAACCAACCACTTGTTTTACGTTGTTTACTCTTACAAGAGTATCAAATAAAATAAAACTAAAAAATATTTGTTGTGTCATGTTTTTTTTTTTTTTTTAAGAAAATAAATGAGTTCCAATAAATATTTATTTTATTTAGTGGCTTGTGCTTCTTTGACAAATATTTACAATGTTGAAGTACTTTCTTTAATGGGATGATTTATGTATTTTGATTTTAATTTTAAGACATCTCCTTGCTTATGTTGAAAAACGTTTATTAATCTCAATCAAATAGATAAAATATATAATTATTTTATTATTTTTTTTAATTTTATTCTATTTTCTTTGACCTTTTTGTATGTTTTTTATTAAATAAATAAATATTTTGATATTTACACATAGAAAATTTGTTATTTTTTTAAATATTAAAATAAAATAACTCCTGAAGAGGATTTCCAAGGAAATCGAAATATCGAGTTAAATTATATATAAAAATAAAAAATCTTTTATAAAAAACCAAAAGTGACCTCAAGCTTAAAAATTATTTAATAAAAATAAATTTTTTTTTAAATCCTTTGAAATATACATACAATTATTATAATTTATTAATATTAATGTGATTTAATGAACATGTATGTGTATGTATAATAAATAATTATGCCTTATTAAAAAAAGAACTGATAGAATTAATTATGTTATTGTTGTAATGGATGCCACCAAAGATGGCCGCAACAGACCCATCATACATGTCAATTTTAGTTCCAACTATAGCTCTTCCTTTGATTCGCTTATTATCTGCAATAGAAAAATGAAAAAAAAAAATCATTTGAATGTTGTAAACTTTAAACAAGTCCACGTAATTAATTCTCATTAGGATGCAGTAGAAATAAACGGAAGCTTCTACTATTTCTGCGTATTGCTTTTAACCGGTTCATCTCGAACAGGAACAATGCATTATAAAGCTCCCTTACATTACTGCTCTTATGACGAGCCGAGGTTAATGGAAACACAAGTTTTTCTACCTTTAATACAATATAAACTCTATAGGTACATATATTGGTTTCTGATGGCCCCGGATACCGATCAAAATATCAAATATATTGCATTCAAAAAAAAAATGGTATAAAAATTTAGCAAACTAAGTAAATAATGAGCGAAAAACAACGAATACCTCAATGTATGAAAGCATTTCTGTATATGTATGTATACATATTTATGTATGTATCAAAAGTATTTCAGAGGGCTTTTAATGCAATTGACTTTTACGAAAACTTTTTATGTTTTTTTTACAACGCACAAAGTTCAGAACCATATTCTTAAAAGATGTTTTCTTTAATAATTTCTTTATGTTTAATTATTTTAATTTTAAACGAAAGTTTTGCAATTGTCTTCACTGTATCCACTAAAAGTAAACAACAATATCAACTACTCGTAGTTGATGTATTTTGCAATTACATCAACTGTCATCTGAAGACAAAGAAGAAAATCGAAAAAAGAACTAAAAAAAAAAAACAAAATATCAGTGGAAAATCTCAGCAGAAACTGCATGAAAACTATTTGGAAAATCCTCACTGTCAAGACAAACAGACAAGAATAAAATATAAATAAAAATAAAAACATCAAAATAAAGAAACGATAATAAACGACGTTAATATACACATACATATACATTTACATATGTACATATACTCGTATTATTAATGGAAATAAAATTCGAGGACAGGACAATATTTTTCTTCTTTCTTTATCTCAAGCTGTAACATGTAGATGCACATTGTCTGCGGATAGCCAAGGAATATTTTGCCAAATTCTGAAATTCTGCACTAATATTTTTGTTTGATTGAATTAATTTCCTTTTTTTTAATTATCCACTTAAATTATTTAGTTCTTTTATTCGACCTTTTTTCGATATTCTATAATTTATTTTTTTCTTTCAAGCAATTAGGAAAATCCCTCCGGAAAAGTCGGAAAATTGGAAAATCGAGTTTTTATCTGAAATTTGGACTTAATGGCTTTCCAAATAAAAAAATAGAAATTTCTTAGTGTAAATCATGATAAATGCGAAACGCGGAAAATCGGAAAATCTCTTCGCAAAAGTCGGAAAATGAGAAATTTTGAAAATCGAGTTTTTGTATGAAATTTAGTGTGAAATTATTTCTTAATTGCTTTCCAAATAAAAAAATAGAAATTTCTTAGTGTAAATCATGGGAAATTGCGGAAAATGCGAAATGCGGAAAATTGGAAAAATCGAAAATTGATTATTTTTTTTGTACGAAATATTTTTGTGTGAAATTATTCCTTAATGGAAAAATAGAAAGTTGTTGGTGTAAATCATGGAAAATTAAGGAAAATGCGTAATACGGAAAATTGGAAAATCTCTCTGCAAAAGTCGGATAAATTGGAAAATTGATTTTTTTGTACGAAATTTTGTGTGAAATTATTCCTGTTGAAGGCTTAAAATTGATGCGAGGCGAAGTTCGCCGGGTCCGCTTGTATTTATATAAAAATTATAAAAAAATATTTATATATTTTAATATCCAATAAAAAAAAAACTTTTTTTTTGCATTTTTATACTTTAATTATTAATTTATTATAATTCAAAAATTGTATTATCCCTGAAGAAGCTATCCATCCTGATAGCGAAATATTGGATATTAAAATATAGAGGACATTTTTATATAAATATTAAAAGTGACCTAACTGCTTGAAAGAAGAAAATAAATTACAGAATATCCACTTAAATAATAAATACAAACAATATTTTCTTAATGATTGGACCTGTAGTTTAAAAGTGCGTCATATTAATCATATACACAGGTAATTTATATTTCAATGGGGCCCATTGTGCACTAGAATGAATGAATGATGATAAAATTGCAAGTATATTGTTTATTTAAATTCTACTCGTATGTAGATATAATTATTGTATATATTTTACTATTTACTATTTTGCCGTGTTTGCACTAAATATTAAAATTTTTTAAATTGTTTAGGGTTAATTCGCTGTCATCGTGTAATAGTGGTTGTGACATTGTTTTCAATCACAATCCAATACAAACAAACGAATGTTCAAACAACGGTTTGGATATTTCGGTGCAAATGTTGAGTTGATAATTATGTCGTAGATGTAAAAGCACATAAGTATGTATAGTATGTAGGTAAGTCGGAAACACACAATTACATGCATCCTGCAATCTATGGAACTAGAGCCGCGTCGACGAATATGTTACCTACTTTTAAATACTCCAAAAACTTTTAACAAACGAATCTAACTCCCACTTGTCATTAATCCTCTTACGTTTTGTAGTGCAATGAGCTAACAATTCAGTATATGTACCTACTCATTGTATAAATCGAAATAGTAATTTTGTAGTAAACTATAAAGCAGGGAGTTTAATTGACGCCTTCTGCCTTAACATTAACATTAGAGACGTAAATCTTACTTACTCATAGTAAGTTCTATATGAAGATCAGTCTAAATAGCGAATAAGAAACTGCAGGGTTTGAAATCTATGCTTGTAAATGTGCCACTAATCCCACAAACTTCACTGTCAACTTACTGAAATATTAATAATTTAAAAATGCCATTTACTGGCATATCGCTGATGTTCATTTATGATTGTACAGAAACTCAGTACAGTACAGTTTATCAGATTAACCTTTACCCACATAAATGCAAACACAATTCCTACACAATGCCTGCACAAATGTCGACATAAATTTCATTGGAGATTTTATCATAAACTGTGTCTGATTAAAAATTCTAATAACATTGATAAAAAAAAATGTAAAAATTATTCAAATTAAATAAAGTTAATTTATTCAAAACACTAATTAATACACTATTATTAAGATGGCCCACTAAACAACTTCATTAACAGCTGTTGTAATGGATTAAAAGAAACGAATGTGAATTCAAAATATTTTTGGACTCTGTTCAACCTTGCCTCGTTCCTAGTAGTAAATACAAATTTATAATTTTCTTGTTTGGTCATTCTGTTGGTGTTATTTATTGAATTTTTCCAACATGAAATAGTGAAAGTTTTGGCTTTATCACCTTTTTTAATGCTTTTACATTAAAAAGGATCCATATATGTATAAAGAAATGAAACACTGGAGTCATGTTCGAAGAAAATTCAATATAAAAAACGATACAGAAGCAAATAAATAAAGTTGATGCCAAAATTAAAAATATTATTCCAAATTTGTTCCTTTTGATTTGGAAAAATACAAAAACTCTGAAAATGGGACAAGCTAAACAAAAAAAAAAACAATCTAAAAATAAATTGTTGTAAACATCCTAATATGAATATTTCAACAAAATATGTAAATTATGTGTGGGTGTCTTCTTTGTTTAGCAATTTTTTGATTTTTTTAATTTGTCATGTTGCTTAAATACCACTAATGTTATTTATCTATGATGTACTTACTTAAGTACTTTAAAGTACATACCGGTGTTTGTATAAGTTCGAAAAATAACGAAACGATAAATCAGTCAATTGTTACCTGTAACTGTTACCGATCTACCCACACACTTCATCCAACTTTAGACTTGTGCTACTATAGTCAGTTTAAAAATGATTTTTCAATGTCTTACCTGTGTTCGTTAGTTGGCAGTTTATTCCCATTTCAGACTCTGTTTCTATTCCTGTCGATGGCATTTCATTGCGAGCATTAAGGTAATTTACTTTGCTCGTACATTTAAAGCTTGTCTTGTCCGCAACAAAAACAACAAATAGTTTTTACGCCAGCGAAGTTAAACCTCAACTCTGGCACACATACTACGAGTACACTCACTTATTTGTACATGATGACACAGAAAACCACACAACTCATGAATTGATGGCACATATGGCCATATTGAAATACACACCAAAAAGAATTACTCACGTACACATTTACATCGGAAACATATGTACATACATACTTCTTTGCTCATCTAAAACAAACGAGTTGCAAGCGGACTGCACCAGAGATGCAAGATAAGAATTAAAAATAGTACCAACAGGTTTGATAGTTTTTGTTTTCATTTGCCATCAAGCAGGAGAATTTTAATTTGATACCTTAAATACTTAAAAAGTGTTCTATTGGTACTTTTTTCCTCAAGAAACTAAACTATTATTTATTGGTCTTGTGAATACGAAAGTCGAATTCAAAGAGCTCGTTATACATAGGGCCAATTTAAAAATATAAATATAAAACTGGCTATGTCTGTTGAACTATATCTTGTAGATTTTTCAAATACCAGGCAATAGAATTGAAAATAAAAAACATTTTGAAATGGTGAAATTATAAAAATGTGTGTGCCATTTTAAAACTTTCCGTTTACCACTGCATGTACCTAAAAAAAAGTACAAACAGATCATCTCTATTTAATAAAACGGCTGTACTTGGGTTTTGCGTCAGTGTATTCGTTTTTCAAGTGCAAGCAGGCTCTTGACAGTTTGACAGTTACAAAAACGTTTTATGTTGCAAAAAGTATAAAACACAAGGATGTAAAAAATTAGAGAAGGAAAACAAACGACTTCTGGAAATAAGAAACATAAGCGCAGAGTATTTTATAGTTGTATAAACTACTTTCCTCTTAATAACGTTAAACTAGTGGAAAACTATTTGTTAAAATATATGGCACAAACTATAGTAGCAATTCTACAAGCTCCATTTTATCACTGGCATTTAAAAACAACTATTAAAGTTAAATTCGTATTGTTAAGCATAATATCAAATAAAATATAATAAAATAAAATTTGTGTTCTTAAATATTAAAGTATTTTTATAAAATATAAACATACATATGTACATACATATGTATAATTTTGATACTTTTCAAATATAGCACAAAGTTTAAGTCTTTCTGTGCGTGTAAAACAAGCTCATGTCCAAATTACACCAACAAAGTTAATAAGGTTTTTTTTTTATATATATATAAAGAGAAGGAACACTCAGGTAATTAATATGCCTATATATATTTGCGTTACTTTTTTTGGAAAGGGGATAGATTGAAGAAGTAAAGATGGTGAAAGTATCGCAACTCTGCAATTGCGCATTCTGTTTGTTTTTATTGCAGAATTGCAGCGCCTCTGGTGGTGAGTAGGCGCATTATTGTTAAGGTTTGGTAGTGAAAACAACCAAAATTGGTTCAGTAAAAAAAATGTATGGACTAAATATGAGACTACCTCTATAAAAACCTGTAGTACAAGACAAGATTAAAATATCTCTCTTAAACGCATGTGTAAAGTGACACGGGTCTCGTTCATTAACTACCCAATCTCGTACACATGCATTTAAAAAGTCATAAAATTATACACACAAAGATTACAATTAAATAATATATTCAAATATGTTTGAGCAACCGCAAAAAAAAATGCATCTATAATTTTCCCAAAAACAATTGCTGTTACACTCTTAAAAAGCAACAATGTGTGTGTGCGATTTAATGGCCATTGATTTAAAACTGGGCTCATTCGTGTAAGTCTAGTCTAGTTTTATTTGTAGGGTATTTAAGGTGCTATCAGACGGGATGTAATTTACATATATACTGTCACTTTTCTTACCCATATGTAATTCCGTATGTATGTCTAAATTTCCATTTTACATACGATTTATAATTTTTGCTATCACACCTGCTTATGTTTTTTTTTCGTATGACATAACCTATAAATGTAAACAAAAGCTGATTTTTTAACGTGTATAAATTTCAAGAATTGCTTCGTTTGGCCAATCTAACTGCAATAAATATAATAAACATAATTTAATTTATTAAAAATCGAAAAATACTTCCTCTTCCATGTTCATTATCTATTTTCTTTAATTTTTCTTTACAATATATTCTTTGAAACAATTTTGTTTCAAAACAAACCAGCTGTTTTGTTTATATTTGTCACAGGAAAATAGAGCGTGTTCTAATCGAAAAAATTACATGTGTATGTATTTCCACATGTATTTTACACATGCAAAGTTTCATATGTATCACACGATGTGTACAACTGTTACAGATGGAAAATTTGACAGTACATATGTAAAATACATCCCGTCTGATAGCACCTTTATATATATATACATATGTACTCTGTTAATACATTTTCCATAATTCTACATAAGCATGTAAGGGTGGTAGCCAAAGAGGTTGTCGTCATTCCCAACTATTTACTGTTTACTTTATTTTAATAGAATATTTCTGATGATTGTAGTTCTAAAATTGAAAGTTCATAGGTATGTAAAAAAACTAAGATTTTTAAATTTTCAACAAATATCTTTAAAAAATTAAATTTTTTCAAACTAAGCAACAGCTAAGGTAGAATAATAAGTTAGAGAAATTGAAGTTATCACTAAAGTTAAAATTTGTTTTATTTGACAGCAAATTTATTTTATTTTATTTATTTTTTGTACACCACTAATGCTTTACTTGAACTTTAGAATAATAAATGTGCGCTAAGCTTTAATGAAAAGCTTTTTATAATGAAGATATTTTTTGTTGTCACTTTGCATTTGTCTTCAAACAGTCAATTGGCAAATCAACTGGATGAGCACGTTATTTTAAAACGTGCAACACAATTTTTTCTCAGTTCTTTTATTGCATGTGTTTTTAAGACGAGTAAGAAAAGTATATCTCATTTGGTAACATGACTTAGTCAATGGAAGAGTAAAACCCTAAAGCATTTTATAAGAGTGTAAAAGTGGATATGTATGATATAAGGATTTTTTGTTTGCCATCAGTTTGCACATCAAAATGTTACTTGCAACATGTACATTAGTATATACTAAGTACGTTGTAATCGCTTTTGTAATTCAAATAAATATACCCTACTCATGTTAATTGAACCGCTACATTAAAAATAGCATGTAAATATACATATATAATCAAGTGAAACATACATTAGTTTTGCAATAACACTGTTCGTCAGAAGAACGGCCAGAGGCCAAATTACCGCATTCGATATCGAGTAAAATTTATCGTAATTTTCTTATTTGAGATTATGGCACTCGATATCGAGCAAGAAATTTAGTACGTTTTATCATAATTTCGATATCGAAATCATTTTTCGATACGATAGCTCATTCGATCACGAATTGGCCATTAAATCGACTTCCTTAAGTTTATATTTCTCTTTGGTGTCGCCTAGCAATATTGCAAGACCTACAAACATATACCCAAACTCATGATAGAAACATGTTGAAGCATAGATGGCATAGATTGAATTATAATAAAAAGAATATATGTAGTGTGTAAAGTAAAGGATGTTAGTATAAAAAAGTCATTCATTCCCAGCAAAAACTTCACTTACAAATTAAGTTAAAAAGTAGATTTTTTTTTTTTTTTGTTCACAATCTCCCAAAAGTAATCTGTTATAATATTGCTACTTTCAACCAAAAAATTAATAACTTGTTTTAAGTTTTTTAGAAATATGTAGATTCAATAAACAAAGATAACAAATACTAAGGAAACTTATTGCAAAATGATACTAATAATGATTTGTACTTCTGCAAATCTATTTATTTAAAGTATATTTTTTGGTTTTTATAATAATAACCTTTCTAAAGGTATGGTCACACTTGGCAAATATTTGCCGAACTCATTTATTTATTTAAAAAAAAACTTCGTTTATTTAGAACAAGACACCACAAATACTTAGTTCTCTTTTATTTGATGCTATTTGTTCTTGCAAAACTCTTGCAGGAGTAAACAACGTCAAACTTTTTAGAGTAAATATTTGCCAAATGTGACCGTACCTTAAGACATATGTATATAAAGTAATTTTTAATATATAATTAGTAATACAAAAAAGTGGTAAATTAACCTACGAAATAATAAATTCTGAAAGTCATTAAAATTAAGAATGTAAGTAAAGTTTATGCTGGGTTATAAACTGCTTATAACAGTTAAAAAAAAAACAGTAATATTAAATTATTGATTTTTACTCTGTACATTTCCTACTACATACTCTGCTTCCTTCCTACAGTCATAAATTTTAAATGAGTTGACTTGTTTCATATTTTCCAATTGATTAAATGATGCCCCTTAACATATGCTACAAATAATCAAAATAATATTATTACTGAACTTGCATGTATATGTGCGAGTGTATGTGGATGGTTTATTTATATTTATTTGAGTGGCTGTTATGCTTTTACAAGAACAAACGAACGAACTTGTTGTTCGTATTAGGTTGCCTAATAAAAAGAAAAACAGATTATTAAGAGGGATAATTCTGGGTTTGTTCTCATATTTGTCTAAGTAGGTATTGATTTATTTCAGTGTGACTTGTAGATTTATTGGCACATACACAGTTATTATTTATACTTTTCTTATTAAGCTTGATGTGTTTCTTAATTAGCAACAAGGGATTTTAGTTTGAAATGTTTGTCTTATTTAGGGATGTTATGATAAAAACACCGAAAATAATAAATAAAAGATGTAAAAATATGTCTGTGTAATATACATACATACATACATATGTATATTGCTAATTATGATGATAATTATGTTTTCTTTTCTAATAACTTTTCCTTGAAAACCGTATGAAAAGGAGAATTATTTGACAATAAGAAATTAATATTTATGTACATAATTAAGACAATGGCGGGAGAAGTGCAAACAAAAAGAAGACTTTTATGTTGAAATCTTGTCACACTTGTTAAATATTCCCAAACTGTAAGCACACATTGGTATTTCAAAGTACAAAACCAATTTAAAAACTCAAAAAAATACCCTGTAGTAATAAATAGAACTGTGTTGGTGATGTCAGCAATAAATCTACACCAACCTTGTTTTTGTGTTTTAATGTTGTTATTTGCAGTTCTATTCTGCTTGGGTTTTGGTTTTTTTATCAAAACGAAAAAAACAACAACAAATGTTTACACATGACCACCTTTAACCAATTTTTATTTTACATGTGTGCTACGAAAATTTATAGACAAAATTGGAAACGGTTGGTTGTGGGGCAAAAACGAACTAGCAAAGTTTTCAAAAGTTAGTAGCAAAAACAACAACAATAGCGAACTAATATATTTAAGGTTTTTATCGACCTTTTCCTTATTCTATTATTGATTTGTTTAGAAATTTCTAAATCGGGCTTATTAAGGTCATGTATTCTATGCAAATAAAAGATTATTTCATAACTTATTTTTCCGACGTTTCGTTGGAGATTCCCAACATCATCAGGGATATTTTATTAGATCTGGTAGCATCAAAATGAATATACAATTGAAAAATAATAATTTAATAACAACAACGATAACTTAGTTCTACAGGAATAATATTACTCACATATAATCTTTCGTCAATAGTTTTGCATTTAGAATATTTTATATATATTTTGTTTTACATAAACACAACATAAAACATAAATTTAATTAAACAAAACAAATGCAAAAATATAAATAAAATAATATCACAGTATAATTAAATTGTATTAAACTAAGTATCACAGCAGTAAAATCAAACTAAAATATTGCGATTGTATAAATTGCATTCGTGTTGTTTTTGTCGTCTTTTGTATTTAAAGCATTCGTAGCTCTTTCCTGAATCCTCAAACTTTCCAGTGTAAATCGTTTATTTGTTCTCTTTTCCTTGTCCAATATTTTAACGTTTGTGAGATCGGGTAGATGTTTTTCTTCAACACAGTGTGTAGCCAGAGCTGTAGTCATTTTATTTCTCTTTATGTCTGTTCCGTGTTCTGATATTCTTGTACCAAGGCTTCTCTTTGTAGTACCCACGTAAACTTTACCACACTCTTCATCTGTTTTACCTAAACATGTGATCTCATACACAAGATTACTTTGCTCATTTTTTTCTATTTTTGTTTTTGTTTGTGTAAATAGAGTATTGATTGTTTTGCTCGCTCTGTGCGCTAATTTTATTTTGTTGTCATTTATTATTTCTTGAATTTGTTTGTTTTCTGTGAGCTTTGGTATGTATGGGAGGCTGTAATATTTAGTGTTGCCAGATGTGTTGTTTGTGTTTTCCCCCAATTCCCTTCCTGTTTGTGCCTTTTCTAATAGATTATTTATTAAATATGTCGGATAGCTGTTTTTTATTAGTATGTCCTTTACTTTGTCAATATTTTTAGATTTGAATTTGTTATCGCTCAATTTTAAAGCCGTTGTTATCAAATTCAGTGCAGTATTTATTTTCTGACTTTTTGGATGCGTAGAGTGATAATTTATTAGACGACCTGAGGCAATAGTTTTCGAATACCAATCCGTTATTATAATTTTGTCCTCCCGAAATATTTTCATATCTAGATATGGTATGCATTTGTCTTCTTCTTTTTCTATCGTGAATTTTATTTTATTGTGGTAGTTATTAAATGTTTCTAAAATCAGTTTTTCGTCCTTTCTTTTAATAATCGCAAACAAATCATCCACATATTTTGAAATTAGTTTTATATTTACATCTTCCTTTTTAAGATCCGTGGTAACTTGTTCTAATAGTGTATCTAGAACGATATCAGCTATTGTTGGAGATAATGGATTACCCATGGGCATTCCGTAAGTTTGGTTATAGTAGGTGTTGTCATATATAAAATAATTGTTGTCGTTAAGACAGAACTGTAGTATTTTAAGGAATTGAGCTCTTGGTATTGTGGTGTGATTTTTCAAAATATTCCATTGTGACATTATGTTATTTATTGCCAAGTGTATTGGTATGTTCGTAAATAGGGATACGACGTCCAGGGAAATAAGGATTTCGTCGTCTTCGATATTAATATTTTTGAATTTTTCCTTAAGTTCTAATGAGTTTTTTATATTATATTTCTCTAATATAATATTTTTTAAAATGTGTCCAATATATTTTGACAGGTTGTAACATGGAACCTCTATCGAGGATGAGATTGGGCGGAGTGGCATATCAGGCTTGTGGATTTTCGGGAGTCCGTATAGTCTGGGTGCTGTGGCTGAATGGGATGTTAGTTTCAATTTTTCGTATCTTGTTATGTGTTCCTCCTTGTACAAATCCATGACTAGTTTGTTGTTTGTGCGTTGTAATTTTTGTGTCGGATCTGCTCGTATGGTTTTGTAAGTTGTTTTATCATCTAAAAGTTTGGTCATTCCTGATTTATAGTCTTCCTTGTACATAACTACCGTTTTATTGCCCTTATCCGATTTGGTTATTACGATTACATCTTTGTGTTTTTTCAAAATTCGTTTCGTCTCTTCAAAAATGTTTAAAATGTATTTTTCTTTTAGACTGTTCTTAGATTTCCTTTTAAACGTGAGTATTCTGTTCGCAATCTTTGATCTGATTATGTCCTTTTGCCTGTCGTCACCCAGAGTTTGAACCCACTGTTCCAAATCAGCTATTAGGTTTATTGATGAAAAGTTTTTATCACTGACTGGTAAGGCAAATTTTGACCCAAGGGAAAGTAGCCATTTGTTCTCATCTGTAAACAATACATTAGTCTTGTTGACAAACCATGATGGGTTAAATTTTAAATTGTATTTCTCCAGCTGTTGACGTTTTAATTTGGATAGTTTCGTCGAGTGTGTCTGCTTATCAAGTGATATAATATCAATATATCTGGTCTTTTGTCTTCTAATGAAATTATCATAGTCATCGTCGTTAAGTTTCAGTTTGAATGAGTGTCTAATTTTATTTCTTTCGCAATTAATGTTCTTAAGATTTTTATTAGTCTCCTTAATCTCCAAGTTTAAAACTTTTATGTGAAATTTCTGTTCTATTTTACTAAGTGTTCTTGATACTTCCTTTGATGTGAATAGCTGCCTTGCGTTTCTAGTTGAATTAAATATGTGACTTGGGATGAGTCCACTACTTCTGCATTTCAGCGAACTAAATTGCACATGACTCCTTACAAAAACATATAAATTGTCTGAATATGCGTGCATAGGTTTAACAAAATCTATGTATGAATGTATGTGTTGTTGCTTGTTTTATCTGTGAAAGATAAATGTTTTCGGAACATTCAAAATAAAACTATAAATTCTGAATTGATAGAGATTGTTATCAAATTTATTAAACTTTTCACTTTTAAAAGCAGCCAGCAACCGGTAAGAAATTTTTCGAATCAAATGTGCCCTTAACAACTGATTAAACTATAAACGTTGGCTAGCGTTATACCCAAAAATTTAATACAATACCAACTGTTATAACTACCATGAGTGAATTTCCCTTTGGAAAATCTCAGAATCGAATTTATAAATAACTTTTCACTAATGGTTGTACAACAAGTAACATCTCTCGAAATAAATAAGACGCATAAAATTTATTTAGATTTTATTTTTTAAACACAATTTAATAAGGGATTAAATAATCTCAATGGAAATGGGCATTTTCTTTCGAAAAGTTTTAATGTTAAAATGTTCCTCAAGTCGTTTGAATCGCATTTCGGTAAATTTAATATGAACACAATATTGTCATCATAATAAAATATTAATAATATTAGTTTGTGATTATAATCGAACAGCATCATAAGCATTTTATGGTTGCTGTAAAATTATACAAACTAATATGAATTATCATAAAAAATCATAATATGACCATAGTTAACCATAATAATCCCTTGTAAATAATTATTTATTCATTGACAAACACGTCAGTTTATGGTTCAATGAACAAATTGTAATAGCACAAATTATGGATGACATGAATCTACAATATTATCTGGTTAAGTAAATACTGATACAATCATATTATGGTTGCAGTACAATATATATTATGGTTGATGTGACCACATGATAATTCAGGCTACGCATACTTATATTTAAAAAAAATACAATCGATATTTGTAGTAAATAAAAAAAAAAACATTTTTTTTTTTTGAATATTGGTATTTGATAAATCCTAAAATTCCTGGGAGCGACAACATGGTATACATATATCTTTTACTATCCTTCGAACATTTTATTATCTCTTTATAAAATTTAAAAAAAAAATAAATAAGAAATGTCAAATACGAGGTGTCAAGATATGACAATCAAGATCTATATAACTATACATTGCTAAAGCACGCTAACTTTCCAACTTAAATACAAAGGTAGTAGGAACGCTTTACTTTATTGTCTTGTTCAAACCAAACTTTTACTTCTTGAAATTTCCCTACACTCCATTCCCTAGTTGTAACGCAACACAAAACCCAACTATTTATTATAACAAAAGTAACTAAAGAATATTTCTACCAAAAAAAAAAAACTGTTTTCCTAAAACATTTTAACAAGAACAAAAAAAAACGAAACTTGAAAATGTAAAGGGAGGAACTAAGTAACTCTAGCAGATGTGGATAAAACAACAGTGGCAACAGCAGCAGAAGCACAATTTGAAGTGGAACAAAAGAGGAAAACTTCAGTTTAGTTTTCACTCCTGCTGTTGTGCACTCGTAAATGAGTTCAACTCAATATAAAAGTTCATTTAAAATGTAAAATATTTTTACGTTTATATATTTTCTATTTAACAATATCATCATCGTCATTGGTAGTCTGTTTATTTAGAAGCTGTGTATTGTTTTGTTTGCTTTTTGTATTAAAAAATACTAAATAAATACTCTTGTAATAATGTACTTTATATTTATATATGTATGCGTTGCTGTTCTTTGTTAAGTTGCATGGCAAATGAATTTTCAATGAGCAGGAAAATAAAACTGAAAAATATGATATTTTGCAAAAAAAGAGGAGAATATAAAAAAATAAGATAAAAAATTTAATGAAGTAAATCTGCTTTTGTTTATTTGCTTAAAACATAAACTCAACACATACATATACAGCTGTGTACAGTAGATTTGTTTTGTGTATATAATTATTGTTTATTCAAGTGTAAGTGTACGTACGTTTATGGAGATGTGTGTGTGTGTGTTTGTTTGTGTTAACAACCATATAAACCTTGACCTACAGTACCAAATTTATTGTTAAACTTGTTCATTTATTTGTATTTTTCATTATTTTTCAGTTATTGTGCTGTGCTGTAATGTGCTGTGCAATAATTGTGTTGCTCTTTTTTGTTTAGTAGCTACATACAGTGTTTTGTTTTAATAACCGTTTTTTGTTTAATTCTCCACGTTGCACAGTGGGTTCGATTATACCTAAAATGGAGATTAATTCCAGGAAGTGTGCAATTAACGAGATAAAATTTTCTTTTTGTGTTAATGTTTATTGTTTTTTGGTATATTGGTCAGCCTCATGAACATATGTGATCAAACGCCACTCACGCAGCCATCTCTATTATATATCAAAATATATTGACAATAATATCAACAAATAGCTAACATTGAGAGTAAGACAATAGTAACAATAAAAACACTATGGGTATGGTAAATAAAGGAGTTTTGAAAACAAGACTTTTTACATAAAATTATTAATATCTTAAAACGGGGCAACAAAAAGGCAAACTTTTCTGTTTGTAATATCAAGTAGAAATCCCATACTTTTCAAAAAACACAACTTCAAAGCCGGCACTTTACTACTTTGTTACTTCTGGTCCATCATATATGGAAAATACCCCGATTTTAGAGCTTTTTTTACAAAATATTACAAATATTTCCACACATATTTTTATAAACACAAAATCATTTTTTGTGCACTTAAATACCTGAAGTTGAAGGTTCCATCATAAAGGTTTAACTTTATTAATTTTAAATTTAAAAAATAGCAATAATTAGCTAACTTTGGCAGCTCACTATGGATGACGTAAACAACTTAGATGGTTTAAATTTGAAATAGTGATGTAGAAATTTATTTAGTTTTATTCGATACCAATCGTTAATGCAAAAACTTAATTCTAAAATTTCAATTAAGCGCCACTTTGGACTTATTTCAACCCAACGTGCGTTGTGTGAACAAGTTGGAAACAGCTGAAAACATTTTATACGTTTTCCTTTTATTGTTGAGCCATAACTAGAGCAGTCAGCTACAATCTATAAAAAGGAAATTAACTCTTAAATGTCTTGTGTAATTTTGTCGACAAATGCATTGCAAAATCTTCTGTGGTGAGAGCTAATATGGCACATTCAAAAAATTTCGTTCTTTCCACCTGCAGAGGCACAGAATCTACATGGCCCTGTAGCAGTATTACTCAGAGTGTATTGGTGGTATCTAACAAGGATATATTCACATGGGAATGGACCTTGCGAAATGTTATCCTCAAATACCTGTTATGGTTTCAAACAAACAGGTGTATAGTTTGTTATATCTGTGAAACAATTTTGATCAGTACTTCCATGTACAAATGCTAGTATGCCGCAAGCATCAAGAATACAATATATTTAACCGACTTTCAAAATCAAAATAAAATGGTTAATGTAATTTTTAAATTCAGTACGTTTTTTTTTAGTTAAAGACAAGAGCGCACATTAAAACATGAATAACATTAAATAACAAATTTACTGTTAATAGAGCTTAATTTCAATTGTTGTGTTCTAATTTGTAATTGATAGAACAAATTCATAAGTTATATGTAAAGGAGTGGCCCTGTTTTTATATTATTAAATACAGAATTTGAAAAATACATATACATATACAGCTACATACGTGTAACTAATTAAGGACAAAATTTGTCGTAGTTTAGCCACCTCCATGCTTCACGTCATGCAGCACGTCAAGCAATTTAATTTTTTTTTAACAATTCGGTTACTGTTCTTGACCAGCCTTCATGCAGTCCTGACCTCAACCCGATTGAAACCTTATAGCAAGCTTATAGTAAGCTCTGTAAAAGTAAGCTATTTTAATAATCCCTGTGCCGAAGCAAAGAAAGCTTGGAAAGCCATTTCAAGTAGTATATGTAAAAATACCTCGCAGATATCAAGCTGTTATTGATAACAATGGATTTGAGACAAAATATGGATTTATTTTTAAATAAATACTTTTTTGTTTTGTAAAACATTTGGTTTGTCAAAAATGTCAACTACTTCAACTTCAAACTTTAAGAATATCATAAAACCTTTTGTATTATTTGCTTCAAGCTCACATGTTTGTATCGTGTCCTTAATTAGTTGCATGTAGCTGTATATACTCATACTTATGTTGTTCGTGGGATCAAGGGTTAATTGTAAACTTTCTAATTTGTGGTTAATGTCTGCTTGCCTGTCAGTACGTGTAAAATTAATGTAAATTGTTTGCTAAATATCAACAAATTTGAATGAAAGTGTATGTATGGGTATAAATTTGTTATAGTTTAAAAATGTTTGTGTCATTGTACTAACAACAACCAGTTTGTTTAAATTTTCCCCCAACAACCAAAACCAAAGAGGCCAGCTTTTTTCACAGACATCAAATGTGAACATGTGAGTGCATTAGTGCATGAGTGAGTGGTAGGTAACCCTTAGATAATTTGTTGTTATTGAGTTTTCAACTTAGTTTATTCTCTCTCTCTCTCTCTCTCTCTTTAGTTAAAGCTGTTGTTGGTATTGTTGTTGGCCAAAAATATTGCTCATGTTTTAGTTTTTATTACAGAAAAGCAGCAATAAATAGATGTAAATATGTATGTATGTATGCCTGTGTTATATTTAATACATTGTAGTTGTTAAAATGTTGCTGTTATTTTTTGATGTTGTTGACATTTATAATATTTAATAGTTATAACAAATTTTGCAACATTTTTAGCCAACATCATTTATCTCTTGACTGCTGCTGGAGTAGAGTATACATGTGTATGTATGAATATTTGTGAATTTTATTACATGTATGTATGTTTGTATGTGTGTTTTTTGTGTTGAAAAGTTTTTGCTGTTGTCAACAAGTTTTCTACATACTTAGCGCATTTTGATAAATTTTATTCTGGAACTTCTGACAACAACGACATTGTTGTGGTTGGGATATATTACACAAACACACAACACACAAATACTCCCATACTCTGCCAGATTGTTTGCTATATTTTCATGGATTTAAAAATAATTGTGAATAATTTACCAGAAATTCTCCGCTTAGCGGGTCTTGATAAATTTAGCAAAGAAAATTAGTAATTAATAATAATTCTTGCTGCAAGTGAAGAGAATTTTCTTGTAAGATTTTAATTTTCGCACTGTTATGAATAACGATGGCTGTTGGCAGAAATGTGACTAGAATTTAAATCTTTGTTAGCAAATGTTTTACAAATAAGCTTCTATGTATCTTTATAATGAATAATCTTAATTTCTATTCATTGCTTAAAATTTACACTTATTATATATTTACGTACGTACGCATTTTAAGTTGATAATTCTAAAATTATGAATTTATTTGTTTGATAAACTCATCATTTTGCTAAATTGTTGTGTTGTGTGGAAGCCAGATTTGGTTTTATATTATTCGAAGAAGACAAACGAACGTGCAAGAAAAAACCAAAATACACTTCGTTTTCATATTTTTTTAACATATTAAAATCGATTTTGAGGATATTTTTAAAATTTCAAAAACAGAGTGATGATGTATTTGACTAGATTTTAAAGATATGAATGATAATTAGATTCTATATTCACAATATTGTTATGTAAGTATATCCGTGAATTTGTTTTTGAAAATTACGATTAACTGGATTAGGATTTTACACTAATTTAAATGATCGATACAGACGAAAAAACACACCAACCAATATTGTGTTGATGATGGTTTGTCGATTATCATGATGATGGTGATACCAACACATTAGTTCCGTACTTACAGGAAAAAAACAAGAGTGCCATACTTGGCTGTAACGAATATTTTAATACCACAGTAAAATTTTAAATAACAAGTATTTTGAAATATATGGTGCTTCAGAAACTTGATTTCAAGCCACATAAGGACTTTTATAAAATTCATATATCAGCCCAATCAGCAATAAAAATTCCGCGGGAGTTTTTTCCCTTTTTCCCATTTTTCCTATTCAAATTCAATGTTGGAACATCTATGTACTATTTGTTTTAAATCTTTTAAATTGTTTTTTATTTTTATTTTAATTTTGTGGCTTAACAAGTACTGTGGCAAATTCAACGGAACGACAAATTAATTATATTTACTCTTAACACTCGCTGTGAAGAGTATACAAATGAATGGCTGAATGTCGGGCTGACTGATGATGTAATCAAATTTGAGGCTCCATAACAACATTTATTCAATAACAATTATTCAACTGCATTTTGGTAGCATATCAGCGAGAAAACATATTATTTTAGAGAAATGCTTTTTAAATTTTTGATATTTTATTTTAGTCGGGCTCGAGTTCATTAAATTATTTTTACTGCAGGTAGGAATTATTTTACAACTTGAAATAATTTTTAATTATTAAAAATTTTAATAATAATTTTCTTGGCTGGGATTCGAACCTGAGTTGTTGAATTTACATATGTTTCGAGAAACACCACATTCTCTCATCAGAATTCTTTGCGTTCTAACCCTCTGCACCACTTGCGGTGCCTGCTCGCCAACAGACAAACATCAATCTTTTAACCAGTGTTATGGTGGTTCGAAGTCTACTGTAATTATCATTTTTATTTATTAATTTCTATTTTCATGTTGCCTCCTTCTTTTTCAGTTTTTTTGCTGCTTTTTCTTTAAAAAAATGTAGCAAATGTGTCATTTTACACTTGTTTAGATTTCCATTTACCATGAATGATTTTGAGAAATTAGGTAAATACAAGTATTTTTGGTAAAATTTTATGGTAAATTGATTATAATTATAAAATTATGTTTATATACTAAAAATGGCCATATTTTAAAAAAAAAAACAGAAAAATATATTTTTAACAAATTAAATTTAGAATTATATTTATTTCTGTTACTTAAAGTTTTAGCATTTCACACAATTAGTTTTCATTTTAATATGTTAAAACTTTTAAAAACATTCATAATAACAAAAAAAAAACATATTTTTAATAAAAGAATATTAAATGTGTTTCCTTTCATTATAAAATTTGTGTCCTCTTGTGCCACACAACAATGTTCATTAATAGTCCTTTTCTTGTCGTTATTGTTGCTACTTTAAATGGCAACTGTTGTACGAGTATTTCACTTCCTATAGAGTCGTTTATGAACCCGCCATGTGAGCGTTCTTAGATATGCTACAGTGCCGGCAAAAACAATAGCACTTTGATCATTTATTTGATATCTGTTAACGGCGAAATATTTTATGGACGGACGTGAGGAAAATCATTTTATTTGTTGGAAAAGGTCCTCCTTCATATGTTCTACGTCCCCTAAATGCAGAATACAATCCACAATTCTTATCCAAGACGGTAAAGCATGGATGTTCTAGCATTATGGTATGGGGGGGGGGGGGCTTTTCATATTACGTAGTGGGACCAATATATTGCATAACATCAACAATGGATCTACATGCTTACATTAACATACTAAATAAAGTTATGCTTCCCTATGTCATGGACGAAATGCCATTGATGTGGGTCTTCCAACAAGACAACGACCCAAAACATACAAGCAGAAAAGCACGTCATTGGTACATTGACAACAATAATGAGGTCATGGAGTGGCCAGCGCAAACACCTGACTTGAACCCAATAGAGAATTTTTGGGCTGACGTAAAGAAAAGTGTATCTCAAATGAAACCGACTGACGATCTTTGGGCAATAGTGAAGTTGAAACCGACTAATAATGAGCATCTTTGGGCTGTAGTGAAGGAGTCGCGGGCTAAAATACCTAAAGAAAGATGTGAAAACTTCATTAACTCCATGCCGAAGCACGGCGCCGACGTTATTGCCAACAGCGGTCATGCAACAAAATATTAATAAGCTTCATTTTTTTTTTTATTTATTTGAAATATAGGTAGTTTAATTTTGAAAATCTATAATGAATAGTGCTCTTTTTTTGTGCCGTCCAAATTTAGATACGTCACCTGCAATTGTATATCTTTTCAATAAAAAGTCGATAAAAGTTACAGAATTTTTTTTATGTTTAACATATTATTGACATATGTGTCATGGGAATAACTAGGGAACTATATCGAAAAAAAATTCATATGTACAGTCGAATCCTGCCTTCAGTGCTATTTTTTTTACCGCAGCTGTATATATGTATATGTGCAATATTATATTGAGTATATTGGGAAAGGGTTATAGAACGGTCGACTGGCTGAGTGAGTGTGTGAGTGAGAGAGTGCAACAGAACTTATTATTATCACCAGCCATATGATGACCAATCAACTGTTACTAATGACTACAGACTGCATGTATTTGTTATATTCTGCTCTTTCATGATTTGAACGTACTACGCTGTTCTGTTGCAATAAGGAATTAAATGAACAAACAAAAAAAGAGAAAACTATTGGAAAATCAAGACCATATAAAAGGAATAAAATAAACACGAACATGAACCTGCTGCCATTATTATACTGATGCTTGAACAACTACTTGAATTTTGTTACACTGATTAATAGGCCACCATAATTTCATGATTGATTGGATTTCATTGTTAGCACGATTCTGGTGCTTGTATAACATTTCATTTAATATTTGTACTGTAGACGGTGTATTCGATTTGAAGTAAATATGTTAAAATCCGAATAGAATCAATTACACATTAAAAAAAGTAGGAGTGGTCGAAAGAAATAGGAAGCTTTGGCACATAAAATTTTTATTTTTACCTCGCCTTCAGTAAGATGTGGATACAATTTGTATGAAGTAAATCTGTAAAAAGCCATGCAGAAGCAATTAATCAACTTAAAAAAAGTGGGAGTTAGAGTAGGGGTGATCGTACCAACTAAAAAACTTTCCTGGACTCATACACAACATCACATGATCAAATGCATAGTTTACGATTCTATAAAGGACATACATACAAACATTAATTTTTATATATAGAGAAGATAATTTTTTTATAAGTATGTATCTATAAATATATATTATGAAAAAAAAAAGATTACAATTAAAATTCAATATATTACATGAACACAAATTTCATAAAATATAAATAGTAATTAAACAACAAACCTCCATGGCGTATGAGTATTTCAATGGTATCAAAAATGACTCATACGCACAGTGTAACAATTTCTATAGTTAGGACATCACAGTGGTTTAGTAATACATACATATTTAATTTTGGAAATATGTAATTTGATATTTCTTGAACGATTGGAGAATTTAAACTAATAATCAGTGTGCGGTCATAAATTGTGTTTTATATGAAACTACAAAAACATTTTTCATCAAAAACCCTGAAAATTTTAAGGGAAGAGTAAGCAAATCTTTAAGAGTAGATACGAATATAAACATTTTGTATAGATATGTATGTATATGGTTAATAATTTTTGAAAAATTATTAACATTTATTATTTAACGAGCAAGATCTTAAAAATCTTGAATGTACTTATAAGTGTTCCCACTACAGTAACACAAAATGTAGCTTGACTAAACCTGAGTAACTAGAGATTAGCTAATTTAAAAATAAAATGGTATTAATAAAAGTATAACTGGAAGTTAGCTGATTTTATCAATAGGATTAGTTGGGGAAATTACTAATCTATTGAAACATTAATAAATTGAAAAGAATAAAAGGTAACTGAAAGTTAGCCGCTTCTATTCTTATTCAAATAGAATTAGTATGGGAACTAGCTAATTCTATTGTATTTTATTTAGAGGAATTAAATTAGAGGTTGATAAGAGGGTATTGTGTGAGTTACACAATGGGGTTAAGGTTTTATAACCGAAATCTTATAAAAATAAATGAAAAGAGTTACTATTTCTATTTCTTTGATTTACATTTATTAATTTCAAAATGAGTATGTATATGTGATGAGATGAGAGCGATTGAGGTCCGGCCTTATGGTTTACTGGTTACTAATGAACTGTACTTTTATGGCATTTAAAATCGTTCGGGACCGCAAAGGCTCGTTATTTAAAGCTATAAATATGCATTAAGCTACAATTTCAATTTGTGGATTCAATCAGAATAATGGTGCCTATTATGAGCAAAATTCGATTTTCGAATGTGGTCGAAAATGCTTATCGAACGAATTTTCATTTGGTATTATGGTGCACAATCGATGAAAAAACGCTATTGTGAAAATCACTAAATTTGAAATGACCACCACGGAATTAATGGGAGGGCTTCTGTGTAATGCCCTTTAAAGCAAATACATTTTGCCAACAGTGGATTTTCTTCCATGAGAGAAACGAGCTTCTTCAATTGCTGTTTTCTACTTACGACCTGCAGGATATTAACAAAAGTAATTTACAAGTAGTATTTGGTTGACCAAAACCAGAAAAAAAACACAAATTCTTACATTTTAAATAAATGGTGCACAGTTTTATACAGCGTCGAAAGCAAATTTGTGTGTGATAAAAAAAATTCGTTGAAAAACGAAATTTTCGACAGCGATGCCAACTCATAATACAAATTTTATATTCGATAGTCGATTGTCGATAGCCAGCGAATATCGATTGTTGAATGCAGCTCATAATAGGGGCCAATGTAAACAGTTTAAATTACAATAATATAAACAGGGTTGGGAAATTCAATTTAAATGATAAAAGAAGTTATAATTGAAACAGCTTGTTTAATAAAAAAAACCTTTTAGAACTGCATAAAACAGCTACAAAAATAAATTAAATATCCTTTAAACATACTATATATGTACATAGAAATAGCAGTCCTAAGCCTTTTGAAATTAACACCTCTTCAAACTCAAATGATTATGTTAAATATATATTAATTACTATTTGTCACATGATGACTAGCTGAATTTATTAAAGCAGGCCCATGATTAATTACATGTTTAACGCTTAAGTTTACTTAAAATTAATTGTGTTTTTATGCAAAAATTCTTATTGTTATTTTTTGTTGCAGCATTTTATACATCGTCACATTTTATACAGCACAAGCACGTTATTAAACTATAATGATCCTTTTCAATTTATACGTACACACACAACATAAATCCCTTTAAATGTTTTTAGTTGTGTTTTATTTTTTAGTTTGTATATAAAAACGTTTTCATGGTTTATTAACAAAGTAGAAAAACCAAAAAAAAATTCACTCATTGTATGTGAGAGATTGGCATCAACATGAAAATAATTTATGGAAAATATTTCATGCTACGACGGACGACACAAATACGGACGAATACAAAGTACAAATTTACATGGGAAAGTTATTTATTGCCTTTTCGAATTGTTTCTAGTGTCAACAGTAAATGAAGGAATTAATTTGTAAATGAAAGATGATTAGTATTAGTTTGTTAATTAAAGTTTATAAGTACTCGTAGTTTATTAACTGTTAATTTTGGCCAATGAATTATATTCGTTTGCAAATAAATAATTAACAAAACGAAAATAATAATAATAAAATTAAAATAAAATATGTAATATTTAGCTATACTCGTATTTAGTAAAGGGTAAAATTAGTATTCAAGAAAAATATTAGATACTTGTACCCATATAAGCCAAGTCTTCAGACAAAAACTACAGTGCGTATGAAAATAAAGCCAAACAATCAAAAATCACTCATGCCTTTTGTAATATAAAAAATCTTGATTTCACATATTGAATTTAATGGGTTAATCAGTTGCTTAGTCAACTGACAACGCAACACTACCGAGATGAAAATTGTTATTTTGTAAGGTGACTTTTGTGTCTTTAATTTTCTTTTAAATGTTAAAATTTCAAATAATTTAAAAATAAAATTCCTAACATTTCAAATTGACCGCTTAAAATAAAATCAAAGCAACCAAAAATTCTCGGTTGTTAATTTTTGGCAACTGAAATTAACAGCTGACAGTTGCCATCTGCAATATATTTAGGGCAACTCACAACTCCACTGAGGTCGACCCATAAATCTGCAAATGTAAAGATTTCCCACAAGTAACTTTTGTTAACAAAAAAGCATTCATTAAATACTTTTACACAAGTCAAAGTACGAATGACATACATACATACATAAATACCTTAAAGTTGTTCAAAACGAAAATTTGTTGTTGACACACAAAAGCAAGATTATTTTAAACCTTTGTTTGCTATAAAAAAAAAACTTTTTTTTCTAAATTAAATAATAGTTGCTTTATGTGGAAATTTCTACAGAATAACAATATCCAATTAATTACAGTAAAAAAAAGTGTTAGAAGGAAATTACAGTAAAAAAAAGTGTTAGAAGGAAATGGAATTGACAAATTTAGACAAGCCCTGATTTAAAACGTTTGAAAAGCAATTCTTTATTTTTTTAATTGAAAGAGTTTGTAACAAAATTTGTATTTTTATTTCTTATAAAAATTTAAACCATATACTATATGTATTTATATGTACATACATATATTATATATCTATATATATGTATATATGTATGTATATGTGTTGTCTTATTGTACAATGTTTCTTTTTCACTCTTTAAGAGAACTAAAGAAGAAGTAAAATTGTATATTTTTTTTTTTGTTATTATCTTGTTAATGAAATTCTTTCAAGTGTAATAGAAAAACTTTATTTAAGTAGACATCCACATCCACTCACTCACCAATATCTTGTAATTAAATACAAAACAGCAACATCAAATTGCCAAAGTAATTTTAGAAACTTATACAGTAAGGCACAGAAGTTGCTAGAAATTCTATTAAGAATTTAGTTTTTTAAATCTTGCGTTGGCCAAGGTTGTCTTGCAGCATGTAAGTAGGATAAGTAGGATAACTAAGTTATACTGATACTACTAATACACAGTATTATACTTTTTTTTTGGAAAAAACTTTCTTGATGTTATTGTTTTAATCCTGATTGCAATTTACCTAATTCTATATCCTCGTATTGCATACAAATTATCGTACTCATTTGAAGTTGATTCAAATAATAATAAAATGCAAAGGGGTTCAAATTGTATAATTTTGTAGTAAAAATACGTATGTATGCTTACCAATGCTTACAGTGGGAATATTAATACCTGCAACAAACAATTTCTTAAATGATTTTTAAGCTCAAACAACAGTAAATATTAAAGTGTCGCAAACAAATGGGTCTTAATATCTCCAACTAAAATAGAAGTCTTCAAATACACATTTTATGACTTTTCTTTTCCAATATTTTTTTTGTCGTTAGCTGAATTAATGTCTACTAGTAACTGTCGAAAGGGGACATTTTTAGACGTTAACTGAAAATAACAATAACAAAAGAAAATCTTTTTAGTCAACGATGCTGTTTGCTACAATGCGGTTTTTATTTTCCATAAAAAATATATATTTAAAATCATTGTTGATAATGGTTGTGGTCCCAATTGTAATCCAGTTTTTTTTTTTGCGATATCGATATCTATAATACAATTAAATTCAAATATGGAACTCAGTTTTGGCAAAACTGTTCTCACGTTCTTTCGAGTACTTAATAAACTGGACCTCTTTTGTTTAAGGTTAGGAAGATTACAGTTATGGTTGTCCGATTTCTGCTTCTGAATTGAAATAGCCTGATGTAAAAGAGCTACTGGTTTAACAAATTAGAGCAAGATCTCACAAAGCGTTTAAAAAAACGTTTTATTGAAGGAAGTGTTTAGTGAGTTCTTCCAACGCCTGGTATGCGAAACCGCCGGTATGCAACCAAAATCGGATACGATTGTCAACTTTAAAGACAACATCGATATTACCCATCGAACCAATAGTCGGCCAAAGTCCTGGAAAAAATAATCTCCAGACTGCATCCGAGATAAGCGAGATAAGTTTCGGCAATAAGCCAGATATTTAAATAAAACTAGGGAAAAAAATAAATATTGTTACGTTTTTACCTTTTAAAAACGGTGGTTTCTTTTCTTTAAATAAACCGGATTCCTTTTATTTACAAAATAAAAGCATCAAGTAAAATATAACAATTGTAAATAAACACTCTGTGTTTTACTACTGTTTTACACTTTGCTTAAATTTAAATTTTTAAAATTTTACCTCTTTGTAAACGATTTAATGTTCACTTAACGATCAATCACATAAAAACTCCACTTTGAGTGGCCCTGTTTGCTCTATTTATGCAATGGCGCCATCTTCTACTAATTTCCGGTGGCCTAAAAAGAAGACAATCGAAAATTCCTTTCTATGGCCTTTAAAACTAAATGTTGTCATACTGCATGTTATCAAAAATGTTTGTAAATAGAAACTTCTACTAATGCAAATATTGATAAATACGCTGTATATTAATAACAGCCATTACAGAGCGTTAAATTTAAATTGAAATATAAATTCGTAACAATATGTTTCAAAATTGGCCAATTCAATGTTTTCTTCCTCTTTTATGACTTAAATTTTCAACAAAACGTTGGAAAATTTAAAATAACTATTCACAGATGGTGTTTTCTTACAATTTAGCTGCCGTAAAGAAAATAAAAATGTATAATTTTATAATTTAAAAATGTTTGTACAATATCCATAAATGTATTGTAAATTAATCGGCATTTTCAATTATTTCGGTAATGGGCTATAGTTGTTGTTGTAATTGCTGAGTTGACAGCCCTTGGCGGACCGATCTCGTTTCATTCTGGTGCTGTCGTGGGAATGATGGACAATAGGTTATTATAATTGCTGTTCTTTCGGTAACAGTATTTTAGTGGTACACTCTTGACATGTCCCTAGCTTAAATTCGGTTTTCCGAAAGTGGATTTGAACTGAAATTTAATTGTGTGTGTAGGATATAAATTAATATTTTTATTTCACAATATATGTAGCTGCAGTATTTACCAAGTATATTCAAAATTAGTAATAAGCATTCCTAATCACACATACAGAGAAATAATATAGTTGTACATGTTTACCACAACAATGTCAACATTATTACAAGTTTTTCCAACAATGTTATGGTCACTGTAATTATTTATATGATTGCGTTAACCATAATATAATTGTTGCAATCAAGTTTATGATGAATCATAATTCATAATTTGTTGCTTTTGATTATGATAGAGAACAACATAATATGGTATAATCTTTCATCATAAAACTGAGCACCATAAACATTACATAATTGCTATAATCATATATATACTTGCTATAATCATGTGAATAGTAACTTACCCATATCAGAAATCATATATATAATTACAGTGACTATAATATTTTAAAAAACTGTTTAAAAATGTTGAAATAGTTGTGCTGAACGTGCACAACTATATTTTTTTCTGCGTGCCTATGCCTTAACAAAAATATAGTAAAACTTTTTTTATACATCACAAATTCTCTTTTATGAAACTTTATTTCGAAATAAGTTTCATTTATGTTTTTACGTAAATTTCTAATAAAATGTTCTTGTATCTTATATTTTCTTTAACAGGTAAGTCAAAAGATAAATGAAATTGTTTTTTCATTAAAGTTGAAGCATGTACTTGGAACACTCCATGTGTATGTGGGTTAGAAAGTGCATCGTAGTAAGAGCAATAAACACGAGCTGCATAATGCACTTAATGTGTGGAGAAGATAAACGGGTATGAATTTTAAACGGAGTAAGTGGAGCACATTTCATATTCTTATATTAAACATATCAAGTACATATTTATTAAATGAAAGTAATAAAATTAAAACTAAATGTACTTAAATATTATACGAGATCTGATCAAAAAATAACCGTTATTTTAAATTTCTTCAAAAAGTATTTATTTATTCATCAATAACTATCTTGTCCCCTTCAAAGTAATCCCCCTTATGCCAGCTTCTGAAACGGGTTTTTTGGTATCGCCAACAGCTCCTGTTTCGATTTTTCTTTTATCTCCTCAATCGTAGAAAAACGCTTACCTTTCATCGGTGTCTTCAGTTTTGGGAAGAGGAAAAAGTCAGCGGCGGCCATGTCCGGTGAATACGGTGGTTGAGGCATGATAACGGTTTTGTTTTTGGCCGAAAACTCACGCATAAGCATCGATGTGTGAGCTGGTGCGTTATCATGGTGCAAAATCCATGATTCGTTTTTCCACAATTCTGTGAGTTTCTGACGAATTGCTTCGCGCAAACGGCGCATAACTTTAAGGTAGTATTCCTTATTGACCGTACGACCTTGTAGCAAGAATTCATGATGCAGCACGCTATTGCAGTCGAAGAAAACAGTGAGCAAAACCTTCACATTTGACTGATTTCGACGTGATTTTTTCGGTATTGGGTCTTCTGGACGTTTCCATTGGGATGATTGGGCTTTGGTTTCAATGTCATAGCCATACACCCAAGATTCGTCACCAGTTTTGACCTATTTGAGGAAATCTGGATCGTCGTTGACGATGTTCACCAGCTCCTGAGCGATGTCTATGCGACGTTGTTTTTGCTCAAAATTTAGCAATTTTGGAACAATCGTCGCTGCTGCATGTTTCATGCCTAACACATCCGTAAAAATTGCCTGGCATGAGCCGAACGATATGTCAACATCATCAGCAACCTCTCTGATAGTGATTCGACGATTATCCAAAATCATTTTCTTCACTGCTTCAATGTTTTCATCAGTTGTTGACGTGCTCGGGCGACCAGGACGAGCATCGTCATTGACATCTTCTCGGTCTTCCTTAAACCGGTTATACCACAATTTAACTTGTGTTCTGCTCATAGTAGACTCGCCAAATATTGACTGTGGCAACATTTCAAATGTCCTTGCGCATTTAATTTCATTTTTTACACAAAACTTTGATCCATTTTTTCGAATAGTAAAATATCGAAGAGCACACCAAAACACGACTAACCTTTTTATCTGACAAAAACAAACTGACAATTCGAAATGGCTGATATTACCAACATATTTATATCACAGACATGTGTACCAATAATAAGTTAATTGAAATCAAATCGAAATAATTCATTTTCAAAAAATGTTTTGTCCAAATAGAAGAGAATTTTACTATTTTGACAAAATTCTTTCCAAAGTTTCAAAATAACTTTACAACTAGTTTTAATAAAACTGTGAACCCAAATCAATTATAATAAATTTAAAACGATTTTGAACAATTCATACTCAAGTACCCAGTGCCCACTTTAATGCATCCCTTATTATTTTGTATCAATATTATAATAAACTAAAAATAATAATTTAATTAACACTCACTTTTGCTTTTAGGCACTTCATAATTAACATTATTGTTTATAAAGCCCTAAATGAACGCACACACAAAATACAGCCACCAAAACGCCAGCGCTTCCTTTCTATAGAATTGCCATTATTATTAATTAATTAACATAATTATGTTCTATTGGTTGTTTTTAGTTGGCCTTTTTCCTACAAGTTTTTGTGTTCTTAAAAGCAGCTCATTTTACGGATTATATTTATATTTACATTTTAAACCCTAAAGCAACGATACAACAAAAGAAATAGAAAAGATAGTCGGGTATTATTTATGCAGTTGTTGTTGGTTGTGGAAAATAAGCTTAAACATGAAATGAAAAAGGAACTTGTTAAATACAAAGTAAGTACGAATGTATCTATGAATTTGTATGTGCAATAACATTTTCCAAATGAGTGTGGAAAACGAGGCAATAACAAAGGGAAGGATGCGTTATGCGTGTATAGAACATATTTAAATAAGCGATTTAAAAATGAAAAACTTTAAAGTTTAGTTAACTTGGAAGGGCATAATTAAAATCTAGGGTATCATTTATTCCACTGTGTATACTTCTCCTGTGTTTTTCCTATTTTATTTGAATACATAAACACTTTAAATATAAATACCTGCGTGTTCGTAAGTACATACAATTATCGCACACAGCCACCATCACACTAAACAACTTCTGTGTAGGAGACTTAAGTACAGAAAGACATACATTCATACATAAATATGTGTGTATTAGCATGACCGAGAGTAGTTTTGTATTCATTGCATGAAACTTTATTTTGTACGCATTTTCAACTGTGATCCTCAAAACATCCCAGCAGCTCTGGGTGACTGACACGAACTAGTAATTTCATCTATCATTTAGCTGCATAATTATCTATTTTATTCTCATGCTCAGGGAAATTTCATGTATTAGTGTCAAAGAGACATTTCTTGTGAACATACCATACTCCGACTATTTACTATATGTCTACCTTAACGACCTTAACACCCGATTTACTGGGATGAAAAAGTGACCAATTGACTTATCTTTTCGATTAGAAATAATTAATAAAAAAAAAAACAAGTAAGAAAGTATAGTCGGTCAAGCCAGACCATATAATACCCTACACCCAGTATATGTATAACAGTTTTTCGGAAATGGGCGTTATATGGGAGATATCACCTATTTTGGACCAAAATTTAGTGTCATGATGTCTGTGAATATAAATATTATATGTGTTAAATTTTATCTCGTTATAAATACTTTTAAAAGATTTATGGAGCTTAAAGTGAATTACGGAGAGGGTCTTATATGGGAGTTTCGACCGATCATAATAAAATTGTACCGTATTATTTTTAGAAATATGAAATATATTTGCGTTAAATATTATTTGGATACCAAAATTTTTGAGAGTTATGCTCTTTAAAATGATTTTCGGAAGTGGGCCTTATATGGGAGCTACGAATAATTAGGGACCAATCTTCACAAAATTCGTAGATGTGATTTGGTTTTATTTACCACTCATTTTTAATGAAATTTGTTTGGATACTTGCATAATTCGAACATTTATGATCAGTAAACCCCAATTTCTGGAGGACATTTGTATGGGGGCCAGGTGAAATAATGGACCGATTTCCACCAGAAATATCTTCGAAATTGCGACCTGTACTCTGCGCACAAGCTTTACATGGACAGGTAGCCAGAAGGACGGACGGACGGATGGACGGACGGACATCGTTAAATCGACTCAGAAAGTGATTCTGAGTCTATCGGTATACCTTAAGGTGGGCGTTGGACCAATATTTATGGGCGTTACATACATCAGCACAAATCCAATATACCCTCCCCACTATGGTGGTGTAGGGTATAAATAATTAAATAAAAAATAAATATATAAATTGGAGTCAGCCAATGAAAAATTCTATCTAAAGCGTGATCCATTTCGAGGTACCCTACTTTTTTAAAGAATAAAACACACAAAATTCGAATTTAATGGGGAATGTTTATTATCATTTGAAAGAACATTCTTTGGCATTTATATTTTTAAAATTATGTCTATCAAATGTTGGCCATTGCTACGTGGCAAATGGTCTATCCGTTGAGTCCAATTTTTGATGACTCGTTCGAGCATTTCGACTGGTAACTGGCATATGACACGCGTGATGTTTTCCTCCAAATAAACTTTAGACTTTACATAACTCCACAGGAAAAAGTTTAACGGTGTGATAGCACACGATCTTTGTGGACAATCGACCGGCCCAAAACGTGAAATTATGTGCTCACCGAAGTGTTCTATCAATAAATCCATTGATTGATGCAATGTGTGGCAAGTGGCTGAAACCAAATGTCGCCATGGCGAAATAACGGTCTCCATTAACGAATCGACTCTCCACGGTCTTATGTACACTCTCAGCTACGGCCGCTATAATTTTTTCACAACGTGCTGGACGTAGTCTATTCGGTCGAATATTATCCAATAATTAATGCTGGGTCTCAAAATGGGTGATGATGTTGCGAATAGTACGCTCAGTAGGCCGATTATGTTGACCATAAGTTGAGCGAACTGCACGAAACACATTCCTCACAGAACGTGAATTTTCGTAATTAAGTTGAACGATTTGTAAACGTTGTTCAGGCGTAAGTATTTCCATTCTTTCAATGCCAAAATATATTAAACAAAAATAACATGGCAGCATGATACGGCTCACATGTGATCTGTCAAAAAAAAAACGGCTATTGGAAAAAGTATCTCTACTTGAGTCCCCACTGCTCTTAATTTTGCTGTTGTTTGTGTTTTCGTTATTTCATTTGTTATTATTGTTTTGTTTTTTGTTTTTTTAGTTTGCAGAGCTGGTGTATTTACACTATTTGCATGCTTCTGTGTATGTGTAAAAGTTCATGTGTGTATGAAGCAATTCCTTTTACAGCATTTATTCTTCATTCATGTGAATTAGATAGAAAAATACAAAAATAAAATTAAAAAGAAAAACACAATTGCAAGAGAATTACACTGTGAATGAATTAATGAAAAGGAACCAGTGCAAAGCAAAGAGAAGAGCTTAAGACTCACAAAAAAAAAAAAAAAAAAACAAAATGACACAAAACAAAATCTCTTAGAAAAGTGTTTAGGATTAAGTTAAACCAATATTTTACATGTATTGTATGCCACAATAGGAGAAGTAAATTTAGTATCTAAACCAAGTTCAGTTTTTGGAATATTGTATAAAAGATGCACAGTGCACAGGCTCACTATAGATATTTATCAAGTGTATAGAGGAGAAGCAAATTTCTACAATTTTAAAAACCATTAGCAAATAATTTTAATTTAATTTAGTAGCCAAATAATTACATTTCCAAAAAAAAAATCCAGCAAATATTCTTTAAATATATGTCAATTGATATTACATGTATTTTCTAACACAAACATCAATTATACGAATGATACTATTTACCAACTGTCAGTTAAGCACTTTATTTGACAACGATTTACAATTTCGAACGCTCACATACGACTGAACTGAAGGTCATTGATTTCATTAATTTAATTCATTTTAGAGTCAGATTGATTGATATACAATATTTGTAATAAATTCGCTTTCATTTACAAATACGAGTATGTATGTATGTATGTTTAATGTGTGATTTGACATGATAGTGTTAATGAGTATACATACAAACATGGTTGTATTTTTTAATCCAGCAGCACCATAATCCCGGACCGGCAATTTCTTTACAAAATTGATTTTAAAATACGCAATTCTTAAACAAAAAAATACAATTTATTTTAATTTCTCTCGGGAGTTTTTTGGTTTTCTCATTTTATTATTTGTATTGCTACATTTTTCAAAAATATGTAAATGATTTTCGTAAACAAAATTCAAAATTCAAAAAACGTTCAAATGAAAACTAAACAATTTTAATTCACCATTTTTTGGAATCTGGCATTGTTTTATTTTTACATTTATATTTTAACTAAAAA
Source organism: Bellardia bayeri (assembly GCA_950370525.1). Classification (NCBI taxonomy): domain Eukaryota; kingdom Metazoa; phylum Arthropoda; class Insecta; order Diptera; family Calliphoridae; genus Bellardia; species Bellardia bayeri. The sequence continues at coordinate 99,448,536 of OX493266.1, forward strand.
ATCATTTAGTTTTGATTGCAAGTAAATAGTTAATAGACTTAAAAGCAATTTCCGAATTAAGTAAAAAAGAAAGTTCGATATGCATTTTATATAGAAAACATCTAGTATTGGAAAACTTGCAACTATCTGGAATATAAATATAACAATTGGATAAAACCATATTTGTTAAATGAAATAGAAGTCCTTTTACTTAAGCTAGATTTACACGATTTAAATTTTCTTAAAAATTGCTCTTCAAATTGCTTCAAACTCGTGTAAACAGCAAAAATCTCAAAAATTTATTTATTTAATAGGTATTAATAGTTTATAAATAAATAAATTTTTAAGAAATTTTGCTGTTTACACGAGTTTGAAGCATTTTGAAGAAAATTTCAATTTAGTTTTTAACTCAACGTTTGCATAAAATCTGTTTTAAGTTTCTTAAAAACGAAAATGTTTCAGAAAAATATTAAAAAACATTGATTTTTTCTGTTTAACAAAAACAACCGGCTCAACCGGGATTTCTCCTTAAAACGTGTTCGAAACGGATTTTTAAGAAAATGCAATTTGTCGTAACTGCCACAATCGGCACAGTGGAATATATAGTAGCACTGTAACTTAAATTATTTTTATCTCTTATTTAAAAATATTTTAAATATGGAAAATTAATTATTTTAAACTCTAAAAATTCAATCCTCAGGGGATTTCTGGATTTGTATTTTTTTTTTTTTTTTTTTTTTGTACGTTTTTAAATAATAACAATTCCAAAAAAATAACTCTAGAAAGATGCTAAGGCCACGTTTTCACTATGTCATTTTTGTTGTCAAATTGTCCAAATTGTTGGCAATTGTCTGAAAACGGGTTGTCATATGGCGTCATCTATGTTTGCAATCATGAAAATCATTGCATCAATTTGACAACAAAAATGACATAGTGAAAACCAAGCTAATTACTTATTGGCCATTTTGGATAGACATCTTTCAAAACTCTTTAATTAATAGCAACATATTTGTCTATCTTCTACACTCTCAAACTGAATTTCTGTTTGGCAATGTGCAATAAATGTCAAACACAGAAAATGTGTTCTTTTTTTTTCAGAGACCATACTTGTTAACTTGGTTTGTTAGTTGACCATACACACAATCTATATTGCTACATACATACATACGTATACGTAATGGAATATGTTTTGGGGGTTTTATCTTTATTTGCTTGTCTACTTTTGGCTGGTTCATCAATCAAAACTGACAACCTACTCAAACATCATCAGGTAATAAATACATGGCAATGCCCAGATGTCAAACTGTATGGAAGCTTCGTAAAGCTTATTTTCAAAATCAGATCTTGTACTTTTGTTTCATAGAATCGCAATTAATATTACTTAACAAACTGAATAACAAATCTATTTTAAATTTCTGATTACATTAACAAATTGCTTTTAAGGCAAATTACTATAAATATCCTGTGACAAATTAGGCAAATAGTTTCATTTACATGACCTTAGTCGTTCAAATTCAATTGCGTTCCAACACAATGTTTAAACCGGCGAATGTCAATTGATTTAACATTTATTTGTAAAAAAAACAAACATCAATTAGCGAATTGTATTTGCCAACTGTCAATTAATGACTTTGTTTGACAACAACTTTCTCCTTCAAACGCACACATGCGCTTGATTAGAAGGTTATTCATTCAATTAATTTTAGGGTCAGATTTATTGAAATAAATTGTTGCTTTTCATTTACATATACATACAAAAGTTGAATGAGTAAATTTACAAAAATACAAATAAAATGTAAAGAAAAACACACACATGGTATTTATGTTTTATATACAAGATTAAGTTAAAATGTATAAGTCTCAAAATTATTTGGCTTTCTCCACTTATACTGTAGTATACAAAAGTGCCAAGTTAATTTTGCGATATGCAAAAATGTTAACTCCTTGTTTTGTATTGGAAAATGTTAAATTTGTATATATTGTATCCTTTTAAAATTTAACACAATTCAAAATAAGTAATATAAAACGAGCTTCTATTAAATTGTAATTATTTTTCATTAGAAATCATTCCAAATATGTAAAAAAAAAACTGCATGAAGAAATTTGTTAAAAGTGACTTGGCAAGTTTGCGTCGTTTGGGTCAGAATATTGTTATTTGGACTATTAGCCTAATTGAACAAATCTCAATGAGTTCAAAGTTTAGGAGGCATGCTTTGCAGGCAAACATAATAAATATATATAATTTCATTAGTTATCTTGAATGGGAGCATGAAAAGCTAAAGAAAATTGATATTATTTTCGAAAGTAAATTCGACCTCTGAAATTAATGCTACCATTAAAAATTTACAATAATATATACATATGTACATATTTGTGTAGCACCTTTCAATAGTGATTTTACTAGCTAATGGTAGTTCTACCTCCTTCAAAACAAAACACAAGCGAACAACTGTCTAAATGGTGACTGCAAATTCTAAATAAGCTAAATCTGCTTTCTTTTACAGCAGTTCTTTAGAGTGGCTACTTCTCAGCTAACTTCCTCCTAAAATAACCAGTTAAACAGCAAGTTGTTGCTGGATCATCACAGAGTTTTATTTATTATAATATTTCTTATTATAGATCATTTGACCTGTTTGATTATTATCTTAGTAATTGTTCAAGCTTAAAGACTTTTTTAATAAAATTTTATTTTTTATTTTCGATAGCGAAATATATTTTGTAACAAGAATAATTGTTATCAAATGATTTTTGTTTACATGACCACCATTAGTTTTTTTTTTTTTAATGCTTAATTGCTGTTAGCTCGAGATTGGTCAAAAAAGGAACAGAACAGGGGAATTGTCTTTCACTTTAAAATGTATGTATGTATGTATGTATGTAATTAATAAATTATTTAATAATTTTGTTTTAATTTTTCGAATTAAATAGTAAATGGTGACAAAGCACCAGTAAAACTAAAGTGAACCTGTTATTATCGGTCTCTTATAAATATGGAATACACTACAAATTCTTTAACATACAGTACACTAACAAAATAATTTGCCACAAATATGTATAAATACGATGTCTGATCAAAAAATAACCCTTATTTTAAAATTTCGACAGTTACGTATGTTCGATTTTCGCATTTTTTTTCTGTTACACGTACACACGTACGCATGTGTGTTATATATGTTGGTAATATCAGCCATTTTGGATTGTCAGTTTTACAGATCAAACTGTTCGTCGTGTTTAGGTGTGCTTTTCGATTTTTTACTATTCGAAAAAATGGATCAAAGTTTTGTGTAAAAAATGAAATTAAATGCGCAAGGATATTTGAAATGTTGACTGTGGCATTTGGCGAGTCTACTATGAGCAGAACACAAGTTTAATTGTGGTATAACCAGTTTAAGGAAGGCCGAAAAGATGTCAATGACGATGCTCGCCCTGGTAGCCCGAACACGTCAACCACCGATGAAAACATTGAAGCAGTGAAAAAAATGATTTTGGATAATCGTCGAATCACTATCAGAGAGGTTTCTGATGATGTTGGCATATCATTCGGCTCATGCCAGGCAATTTTTACGGATGTGTTAGGCATGAAACATGCAGCAGCGACGATTGTTCCAAAATTGCTAAATTTTGAGCAAAAACAACGTCGCATAGACATCGCTCAGGAGCTGTTGAACATCGTCAACGACAATCCAGATTTCCTCAAATAGGTCAAAACTGGTGACGAATCTTGGGTGTATGGCTATGACATTGAAACCAAAGCCCAATCATCCCAATGGAAACGTCCAGAAGAGCCAAGACCGAAAAAATCACGTCGAAATCGGTCAAATGTGAAGGTTTTGCTCACTGTTTTCTTCGACTGCAATGGCGTGCTGCATCATGAATTCTTTCCACAAGGCAATTCGTCAGAAACTCACAGAATTGTGGAAAAACCAATCATGGATTTTGCACAATGATAACGCACCAGCTCACACATGGATGCTTGTGCGTAAGTTTTTGGCCAAAAACAAAACCGCTATCATGCCTCAACCACCGTATTCACCGGACATGGCCGCCGCTGACTTTTTCCTCTTCCCAAAACTGAAGACACCGATTAAAGGAAAGCGTTTTTCTACGATTGAGGAGATCGAAAGGAAATCGAAACAGGAGTTGTTGGCGATAACAAAAAGCGCGTTTCAGAAGTGTTGTGAGAATTGGAAAAAACGCTAGCATAAGCGTATTATATCTGAGGGGGATTACTTTGAAGGGGACCAGATAGTTATTGATGAATAAATAAATACTTTTTGAAAAAATTTAAAATAACGGTTATTTTTTGATCAGACCTCGTATACACACATATACATACTTTTTAAATTACGAAACTAAATTAATGTTTCATGCGTATCGAAGTTTTAAGTAAATAAAATAAAATAAATTTTATAGATATTTTGTTAAATAAATTTTGGGTTTGCAAAAATGATATTTCAGCATTAAAACAAAAAATTCTTGTTATCTAATGTTTCACTTACGAAAATTTATGAAACAATCAATTCATAACATTATCGTTAGCTTATTGTATAAATGTGTAATAAAGTCCTACATACGAGTATATTTTAAACTAAATTACACTTCATTATAGCTTTTATCCAAATCCCGCACAACTTTAGAGCAAATAAATATTTATTATAAATTACATTAAATTGTGTTAACATTTCAACTTCAAGTTGGTCTGGCTGTAGGTTTTCAGATACAAAATTTACCACAATTTATGCAAGTTGAGTTTACAATAATGTTGTACATCATTACCAAACACAACAATGTCCATTAACTGAAAAAAAAAAACTAGAAACTGAAATTCTTTATAATAATCACAATATAAAAATATATATTTAACACTCAATTAGCTTTGGAACCTTAACATACAATTCGGAAATTAAGTGCCATCTGATAGGATTATTTTAAAATTTTAAAAATAACTAAAATTTACTGTAGAATTGATCTATTTTTGTCATACAAGAACACTTTAAATACACTATTAACCTTAACAGGAAAACTAATAAAACACATTAAACATTAAATAATAACAAATGAATTTATTTAACAAAACGTTATACTTCTATAATTCATCATTAAGCTCAAAATATTTTATGGGGGATAAAAAAACAATGTTCACATATTATCCTATGACTACATAATTCTATTATTGACCAACGAACCTCTAGTAACAAATAACCCTGCAGCTTTCATGAGTAAGATTAGTAATAAAGTAATTACTTGTTTAACCCAAGGTATTGCAAATGGTATCATATGGTATCAAAATATCAAAGGAGATACAAATAAAATAATCTGTTTAAAAAAAAAAGAGAAATTATTTTCGAAAATAAATTCGTTTTCTGAAAATTTACAAAATTATTTACTTATGTAGCACTTTTCAATAGTGATTCTACTAGCTAATGGTAGTGCAGAAGGTGCCAATACGCGAGCTAACAACTGTCTAAAATGTGACTGCTAGTTCTTTAGACTGACTTCTACGTTCTTCTAAAATAACTAGTTAAATAGGAAGTTTGGAAACCAATACGGATATGCATATTTTAACCAATACTCTAGCTATTACCATACGTTTGCAATCAATTGACTTCGTCCTAGAACATACATGCGATGAGACACGTCCATGACGATGGTTGTGTATAAAAACAACCATCTTATGATTGCATCCAATAAACCCAACTATATTTCCAGTCAAACAAAATATTATTATTAAATATAATATTTGGCCCAATCATGAATAAAAAATCCGCGGCAGTTTTTTTTTCCTTTTTATTTTTTTAACATTGAATCTGAATGGGAACAGGAAAAAAACTCCCGCGGAATTTTTATTTATGATTGGGCTGATTATTATTTTAAACATATTATAGATGATATTACCAATATAATGTGTATATAGATCGTGTAGTAGTTATGAACATGTCATGATTATATTATATATTTAGTTATATGCAGTTACAATGTTAACGAACATAACATTGCTCAAAATCAATCATATTGCCAACCATATATGTAATAGTTAAACCAAATTATGAACCAAATTATTATTGATAAAACCAAGTTGTAATTGAAATAAAATTTATTTAAAAATAAAGTTTGCCACAACCCTGTCGTAACCATGAATTACCTCTGCGTGCGGTCTTCAGAACACCAGGTAACATACATCTACACACACATGTACTATTAGACACCTGCGAGAGTACGTGACAGTTAAAATAATTCAATTTTGCAACCTCATGAAATAGGAGTACAAAGAGAAAGACAGTTTTATACATACACAATTATTAGGTTGATATATTTTTACAATGGAAAACCCATAAGATTTGAATTCTTGTTTCTAACAGTTTGTATTTAGTTTATATTGCTTAATAAGTAATTTATTGTTCAAGTGTTCAACCTCTTGTTAGAACAACAAAATAGCTTATTTCGAGTAATTTCTTAGCTTAAAGTGGAAAAATTTGTTTTTTTTTTACTATAAGCTTTTATTTATATTGTTACGAAATTGTATTTCAATTTAAATTTAACGGTCGGTATCAACATACAGCATGTGACTTATTTAAAGGAAATAAACCACCGTTTTTAAAAGGTAAAAACGTAACAATATCTTAAGGTCTACCCTAATATCAATTTTAATGGTCATGTAATATACATAAATATTGTTGTAGGTTTTATGTTACATATACATACTATACATAATTGCATACTGAAAACCATTCAATTGAATCGACAAAAAGTCAACAACAATTAACACAATACTAATGCATGCACACTAATACATAAATGTGCACATTTAAACATAAACTAACACAAACACACAACAAATATACCCTCACATGTTTGCAAAAACACAAACTCCCACATAAATTTAAAAAATTTACTTTAAAAAAATGCCAACAAGAAATGTTGACATTTATACTCTTCAACGGGGTGGGGAGGTTGGTGAAAGAAAATGTAATTCTTACCAACACTTGGGCATAATGTAAAAAAGGATAGTGGTGTCAAACAACAATTACAACTACAAATGTCACTACTATTACAATCACATACATTCATTAAACGTCACAGCAACTCAATTCTGGCAAACCGTTGTGGTGATTTAACGAAGCGAATAATTACAACCGCAACAAAAAAAAAAAAAACGTAGAACACTCTCATATAAACCACAAGAACAACAACATGAACAAGATGAACAACATTGCAAACAATTTGAACAATAATTTTATGGCAAACTAAACTCAATTAACAAAATGTTCCTGAAAGGATATCTAACGAAAACCAATTCTTGTGCTCATACGACCGATAAATACATACATTTACCCTACCATGCATCCCTAAATGCTCACATCCATATGAGGCATATGAGAGTAGAAAATATTATGCTGATTTAAGACAATTACAAACTGAACAAAATCTCTTTCACACATGAAAATTATTCGGTTCAAAAATTATATTCTATTACGGGTGAAACTGTAAGTGGCTTATGGAAGCAAAATGTTAACAAGGTTAGAATTGTTAACTGAATATTGTATTTAAGTACACACTGTTGTATCACTACATGCTTTGTAATTAGTTGTAATTGAGAAAATAAATACAAAGTCATGTTGAGAAAAAAAAATTAATATTGAGAAAAACCAAATTGAAAATAAGAAATCCAAATTGATATGGTGTAAAAAGAAATTGAAATTAAAAAACATTCAGAATATATACATAAATTGAAATTGAGAAATCGAAATTAATATGGAGAAAATAAAACTTGAAAGTGAGAAAATAAAAATTGTAATTTAGAAATTAAACATTTTTAAGACATTTTTAAAATATGGTTTTTCTTAAAAAATACGTAATCACCCCTATCGTGAATAAAAATTCCACATGAAATTTGTTCCCTTTTGACATTTTCCCTATTAAAATTCAATGTTAAAAAAATAAAAGGGAACAAATTGCATGTGGAATTTTTATTCACGATAGGGGTGAATATCGTGAATTAAAACTGTAATAGAAATTCATTATTGCTAAATTTTTCAATATATTTTCTCCATATCAATTTGGATTTCGCGATTTCAACTTGTATAGTCTTAATATTAATTCACATTTCTTTTGTTTTTTTTCCAATATTAATTTGCTATTCTGAATTAAAAATTATTTCTCATTTTGTTATTTTCTCAATATCAACTTGAAAAGGTGAAGTTATTAGTGGAGAATTTTATGTCATTTCTACAATATCAAGCATGTTCTAAAAACAAACTCTCTAATTTTAATCATTTTAATACTTAAATTTTTGTTTTATAAACCATAAATAAATGTAAAAACATTAATTTACTAATTAGTGTTTAAAACTCTAAACTAAACTGAATTTTTTTTTTAGAAATTTCATTGAATTAGAGACGGTGTAATTATATAAGGTGGGTGCAAATCGGCAACAAATACAACACAATACAGAAACAACAGGCATTTTGTTTGTCTAAAATAATGCACTACTGTCCAAAACACATGAAAAAGTATTACTTTTGACATAAGTAAATTGTAAACAAAGTCAGTCAGCTATGTGCCACTGCACTCACCTTGTATAATTGCACCATGGAATTAGATTAAATAATACAATTTTAAAAATTGTAACGTTAATTTTATTAAGCATAACCTAACAACCTATGTATGTATGTATGTATGTGAAATCGATTTACTTTTAGAATTGTTTTAAAACTGTAATTATAACAGTTTCAAGCAGGTTATGTTTTGTTTTGTTATGTTTACTCCTTTATAGAATTACCGTTATCGTTAGAATATTTAATGGTTGCCTCCGGAACTTTTTTAAACATGAAAATTAAGCTCTTAAGTTTTGTTTTACTTTGCAAATAAAACCATTTTAAAAGCTTTACTACAGTTCACCACCACTTTTTGGTACACAAACATTTTAACCGAAAGCTGCAAGGAACTTTTAAAAACATTTCCTAAATAAACTTTCCTAACAGATGTCTACCGAAAGCTATATATTTTAATTATCTATTACTGCTAAAGCTTTCCAATAAATTCTAGAGGTGTTTTCAAGTAACAGCTACAAACGAAAATAAAACATAAATAAATAAAAACAATTGACAGTAAACTGTCAAAACCTCTAGGACACCTTGTATGTATTTTGTTGTTGGCTGGTTTGACAGTCGTTTTAAAGCTTTCTTCTGAGCTACTCCAGACCAGACATTTTTAGTCAAATGTTTACCTTCGAAGAGTTTACAACGTTTTAACGGTGCCCAGCATGAAGCGGGAAATCTTTTAGAACGGGTATAAAATAAACGAACAATTTTTTATCCGTGAGTGAGTGATTGTTTGTAATTGTGCAAATTATTATCAAGAAGGAAAACAAAAACAAATATAAATAGTAAATGGCGCGCATTTTGAAAAATCGAATAAAACAATTTTTTTTAGTTTTAGTAACAACTGTTGTTCTTCTTTTCTGCTAGTTTGTGGAATATTAAAAACGGCCTTGTTTCTTATTGTTATAAAATCTGGATTATTGGAATTTATTTAAGAATACTTTTTTAACAATTTAAAAAAAAAAGAAAAAGAATATTTAATGGTGAAAGAAACAAAGTGATTTTCTTGTTTTATAAAACATAAAAAACAAGGAAGACTGGAGGTTGCTGGTTTGTTGTTTTTGTGAATTAAATGCGTCATATAAGAACGAAAAGTTGGAAAGCAAGTTTAAAATTATTGTTGTTGTTTATTCCATGAGTTACATAAATATCAAATTTAATAAGAACTAAAAAATCCCACAATGTTTAATAATGATAAAAACATTGTGTGTAAATTCTTAAACAAATAAATAATTTTTTATGCAAGAAAAGGAAAATTATACACACACTCAGATACAAAAGTACAACAGATGTTTTACACTTGAAACTAAAGGTGTGTGTGTGTTTAGTTGTTGTTGTTTTTTGTTATGATTATAATTGTAAGTAAGTATAATAAGGCCGCGTTTTCACTATGTCATTTTTTTTGTCAAATTGTCCAAATTGTTGGCAATTGTATGAAAACGGGTTGTCATATGGCGTCATGACAACCCGCAATCATGATTGCAAACATAGATAACGCCATATGCCAACCCGTTTTCATACAATTGCCAACAAATTGGACAATTTGACAAAAAAAAAATGACATAGTGAAAACCAAGCATAATAATCAAACACTATCTGGCGGGTAAATATTTTGAGTAAATTATATTTTTTTATAAAATTTATAACGAGTCTGCTGCAACCTATTTACGCCCCGTTCACAACAGTTAATATTTTGATGTAGCATGTTGTAAACAGCGATTACGATTCACAGCACTTATCAGCTTAATCGTTTGAAAAATGCATGTTATGTTGTAGTGGAGACAACACAACAGTTTAGTGTTGTGAAAGATAATCGGGCACTTAAGGTACGGTCCGTTACTGTCTCTAAAATGTTCTTTTTTTATTATTGAAAATAAATATTTGTATATTCTGAAACAAAGTTGAACAATACAATTATTGTTAGACCAACCGCAGCGCATTTCCTAAAATTTAAAAATGCGCTGAAAAGAAAAAGTTCGTTTTTTCAAGTTCTTGTGAAAAATACTAAACTTTCCGTAGTAATTTCATGAAAAATCTCAAATACCCCTCTGGTTACCACGGGGGAGAGTAGCTTTGGCGAGCCTGCCAATCTTAGACACATCTTTTCATTCGCCAGAGAATCAATGTGAAAACAAAACTTGTTCCCATTACAATCAGATCAGTTTTGATGGACCCAGATGAGGGTTCTTAAATTGTAAATTTTCAACACATGCCGCGTTGTTTATTTAGAGTGAGTGTCCAAAGGAAAATCTTTTAAAGATTGTTGTTTTCATTTATATATTTTTTTTTTATATTTAAATATCACAATATAAGAGCAGGGTTATGTGTGATCAATTACAAATGTTTAACCTTCAATACTTACATACTTACTCGTACATATATGATTTCATACACATTTACTACTTTTAGACACATTTGTGTAGATTTTCTATTTAACTTTTATCAAATGCATATCTATCATTGTGGTAGATGTTGCAATAATAAAACCCTTGTGCTTAATAGTTTCTTTTTTGTTTTTCATTTACTTGTTTGTTCTATTCTACATTCTGTTGGTTTTTATTTGCTTCTCAATCACTTGCCCTCAGCTATTTACTTTCATTCTTGAAAATTCTGCACTTCCAAATGAAACTGAAACCTCAAAATTTCTTTCATGAACATATTTCGTCTATTATGCTGGGAAAACTTTTACAACTACTGCTAAGTATACAATAACTATCAATCAATTAATTAAAAAAAGGATCTGACATTACGTGTAAGTTTTTAAAAGGTTGTCACCGATACATAAATACTGCTTAACATTCATTACCTTTTGTAGTGTACGAAAACAGACATATCTACATACATATTTTCATTTTACTTTCAAGTATTTAACCGTCCATTTCTTGTGCCCTCCATTTTACATATTTTTTCTCTCATAAACTTTTAAACACAAGTAACCATTACATTGTGTGCTCTGAATTTGCAGGAAACTGCCAAATCATTCATAAAACAAGAATGAGAACAAAAACATTTTTGTTTTTTTTTTCTACTTTATATTTTTTCGAAAATAGTTTCAAGGATAATGCGAAACAACAAAAACACTGATTTTTATAAATACATTTTTTTGGCCAAATATTCAAATGCCACAAAAAATAAATTTTTATATTAAAGTTTTGCCGAAAAAAACCTTAAATTTCGCAGAAAAGTTGGTAAAAAAAAATAACAAAAAGTAAAATTAATATGATGGGAATTTTATTCTTCTTATATTCGACTGTAACAAATCTTATATATCCTCCACTTAAAACTACAATTAGACTCTTCTCAAAATTGAGTACGACAAAAAAAAACACTTGGCAAATATTTGCCGAAAAAGACGTAACCACTAAATTGAATATATTTGAACTCGTTTATTTATTTAAAAAAAACTTTCTTTATTTAGAACAAGACACCACAAATATTTAGTAGTATTTTATTTGATGATGTTTGATCTTGCAAAACTCTTGTAAGACGAACGTCGAACAAATTTGTGCTAAAACAAGTGGATACGCTTTTTTGGATAAATATTTGCCAAGTATGACCGTATCTTTACAGACATTAAACTTTTTTCTTTAATAAGAAAATTTTTTTTTTTATAATAAAACTCATTCAAATATGTTTAAGAAATTAGAAATTTGTTAAATTAAATATTAATAACATTATGATGAACCTCAATCTTAAACATTAATTGTTATTATGTGCAAGTTGATGGCAATTATTTATATAGAAACTGGACAGTATGACTGACAGTGGTTGTGATAGAGAATATGATGGTGGACAGATTTGGATTCAGGAACGGGTGAAAATTAGATTGAGATATTGGAATGGTTGGGAAACGAGATGAATGCTAAAAGACTTTTAGATTTAAGTGTTGTTCAAGACTGTTGAAAGATAGAAATTAAATTGGAAATATAAGACGTAGAAGTTTGAACTCGCTTAATACAATTCGGTGTAAATAGTTTTGTGATTTATTTTGATATTTTCTATTTCATTTAAATACGGTAAATAAATTGAATTGAATTGAATAGGCACACTAATTTTTTTTTTTTTAATAATGATAAGAGCATTAAATTGTAAATTTAAATTGCACTCTAAATTGCATGACCTTCTAAATTGTATGAAACTTTTTATCTGTCGACTGGATTGCTGAAGAAAAGGCGAAAATTACTAGATTTTCAACTGCATGTTACATCACACTCATTGGGTAAAATATTCAGGTGATGTGATGGGAATCGTTTTCGTCGCTAAAGTGATTTGAAATCGTTAAAAGATGTGACGTGTGACAACCTGTCGATTTGCTGTAACGATTTCATATTCCATTTTGTTTCATAAAAACATGTCGATTTAGACATGTGACGCATTTCGATAAAATCAGTTTAAATCACTTTTCAAATCGACGTTTTTAACTTTGACGAATAGGAAATGTAAGTTAAATTTATTAAAAAAATGATAATTAATATTTTTTTGTATGTAGGGGAAAGCATAAGAATAATTCTCAAGAAGCTGTCTTGCTCGACTTCATGGAAAAAGTGTTTAAATGCCCTTGAAACTGCTTCGGTAGTGTTAAGCTTTATGCATACCGAAGAACATTTTCTTTCCAACAGGTACACGATTTTCGAAAAACATTTTGAAACAGTAGTGCGATGCATGCCAATATTTACAACATTTCTAACAAATCGTTGAAAACTTCCTTCTGCAAAAAATCATAAGACAGCTGCCAATTGTATTGTATTGTAAGAAGAGTGGATGAGCCTGTCGACCTATTTCCAATCTTATTTAATACCATTATAAAACCCTTCTTGCTTAATCGAAAGTATTCCATGAATCTAAAGATTAAATAAAACAAATAAACATTTTTTATTACTGCATACGTCTCCTAGGGTAAACTTAAGGGGTCAGATCTCGCAAGCGTTTCCTACGTACATATTCGGCTTCATCGTTGGAATTATTTTCATTAAGAAGTGAATAAACTGCAATAGCATCAGGCATTTTGTTTATTATTAATTATAAATATTTTCAAATGTAATTCACAAAAAGACAGTTCAGAGTTGTATTATAAGTTTTCGCAAAGTTGTATTTGTTAAAGACAATTGGAAATGAAACAAAAGTGGAAAATGAAATCGCTCGAAATCAGTCACATAGTTAACGATTTAAAAACGCGATTTACTTTTCAGATCGAACTATTTTCATCACATATCTGATTACAAAAATGTTGTTTTATTATTAGTCCATGTTCTTTTCTAAAAACAAAAACTGAGGGGGGCACCTTTGAACACTTTTTGCTTTCAAGCCACATAAAAATTTTTATTTTTGAATTATTGACTTTTTACATAATTTAACTAATATGTATGGAAATAAACTTTAGCTTAAGTCTACAAGTAACTTATTTTTAGTTTGATTTATATATTTGTTTTTTATTTTTTAATGAAAAAAGTCTTTGTGTTCAAATGTGCCCCCCATACGGGACAGCTTTGAACGGCAAAAAATATAATTTGTTATATTTTTTATATATATAATAAATTCGATTTATATATTAAGAAAAAAACATAAACATTAACAATTAAAAAATAAAAAAAATTCAGATCAAAAATAAGTTTTATATTATTAAGACGGAAAAGAAATTGCGATTTCAGGTGACATTACATTTTCCTTTAAAGTATCATGATCAGCATTAGATTCGTCATTTTCAGAAAATAAGAGAAATTCAACAATGTTTGGTACTTCGGTTGATAAAAAGGTGCACCCTTATTATTTGTTCAAACCTGAACTGGCTTGACATTTCACGGAAATTTATAATAAATATTTTTTTTCACATAAATATCAAACCTTAATTTTGTTTGAAATGAATTTTGGACTGCAATAAATTTCTTTCACGAAAGAAAACGATCACTGAATACTTCTTACACTCTTACAAAAAAAATAAAAAAAATAAATAAAAATTTACATTGGCACTTGTTCACCCAACTACATTCGGTCGACGACTGAAAAAACTAGCAAAAGTTTTTGACGTTGCTAGCAAAGAAGGTTGTCATGTGAAAAACTCGGTTAAGGGTCGAAAAAAAATGTTAAACTGAGATTTTTTCAACATTGTTCAAAGGTGCCCCGTGTTCAAACGTGCCCCCCCCCTCTCTCCTACATATGTACATCAAAAACCAAAATGGCATTTTTTTTCTCGAAAAGAAAGCGATATGCGTTTTACCAACCCATTTTCTGTTTTTTTTTTTTTACAAAATTTTTAAATATTTAAATTTTAAAATGTACAACCAAATATGTAATTTTACAATAATATTCACTTGAATAGCAACATCCTTATAATGGCACACCCTTCTTTTGGCATGGCCTTCTAAACAAGACAGTTGCTGATTTGTGAATTAAATTCATACTCGTACTTAATATTTTAATTTATATGCAACATGCGACAAACAACAATAAAACTGCATAATTTGAACATTTTTGGATTGTTGCAAAAGTTCTTCAAAAATAATAATTAACATGGAAGAAAATATAAGTATGTAAATAATGATTTAAATAAATATGAATAAGTGAAATAGAAAAATAAATTAAAATTTCATTTAATTCGCATATTTTGCAGAAAAACACGCATGTGTTTCATGTTTGTGTTTATGTTGAGAATAAAGTTGATGATTCGTTTGTTTTCAATTTAATGAAATTTAAAAATAATAAAAACTAAAACTGAAATATAAAAAATGAGATAAAATATTATGGTTTAGTTTATATGTTTTAGTTACTCATACATGCATCTACATTAGGGTTATAACTTTTTTTTGAGTGCAAAATACCACTCCAGTACCATGTGGTGAATGGTGTTCTGATAATAAAAAAACTGGTTTTTAGGTTGGTTCGGTGAAAAAAGTTTCCGCACCGAAAGCGATTTCTTTTTTAAAGCACTTAAATTTTTATTTATTAAAAATTAAGATTTTTCATTAGCGTACAAAAATACTAGGAATTATAAGATATAAACTTTAAGTTTAATGTGCGTATGGTTTTACACTGTGCATCACTTTAATCGCACGCTCGGCGCATGTGTTGCTGCGCTGATGAACTTTAATTTTTGACGGTTCTATTACCCAATGCCTTAAGAAGCATTCGTTAGCTTTCGTAAAGTTTTTTAAAGATTTACTTAATGCTTCAAAATCATTCTCGTTGAAGCAATGACCATAAAACCAAATTTCAAACCAGGAAGCACAAACAAATAGAACCAACCGTCTAATTTTTCTTTTTATACGATTCACGCGCATGGTTCTTATATTTAGCTTGGTCCACAAATTATGTAACTCCTTAGACATTTTAACATACCTTTCCTCTTTATATTTAATATTTAATAATTTCTTCCTTTGGGATCTCGTTCAACTCACTTAAAGGTATTTCGACTTTTTGTATTTTTTTACATTTTTCAATACCATCCTTATGTTTTTGTAAAACTCTTGACCAGATTTTTGAGTTTTTTTATAACAGATATTTTACTTTTTTTATACTTTATTTTAAGAACCAACAGAAATAATTTGCGAAATTTCACATTTGTAATAACAAAGACTCCATCACTACGTACTTAGATATTTAAGACAAAAGCAAGAGTAACTGTTTTAATGGAAACAAATAAATATGTCAATAAGAGCAAAACTTGAAGCCGTTCGGTGCGGAAACTTTTTTCACGATGAAGGAAAAGTGACAGCATATTTTTTTTAATGTTTTTTCATGCCCCACACGGCAACGCGGTGGTATTTTTGATATTTGCAAAAATTGCAAAAAGTTATAACCCTAATCTACATACTATGTATGTATATGTATATCTACTTACTATATTTATGTACATACATATGTACATATGTATATTTGTTTAGATTTGATATACTCGTAATTTTGATTAGATTATTTTTTGAACATTTAATAAATCTCTTGAATAATGAATGAATGAATAAATCATGCAGAAACAAATTTAAGCATGCCGTTGGTGTTAAATCGACAAATGGCAACAAAAATTAACTATTTATGAACTCGTATATCAAACAGTTTCTGCTGTGATTGAAATTAGCAGATTACAGTGAGAAAAATTAAATTATATTTTCGGAAATTACGTTACAAAACTAATCTTCTGTCGCTTATGCGTTACAAAATATGAAATCTGTAAATATGTTTACTTTCTTCTTTTTTGCAAATGTACTTTTATGTATTTATGTACATATGTATATTTATTTGTAATATATTAAACATTTAATTAGCACAAGTAATAATATAAAAGCTAAAAGCAAGAGGACATCACACGCTCCATTAATTATGCCATTACTATTGTATGTATGTATAATATTCATAAAAAGTTATTATGTATTTCATATAAATATATGTAATGAGAATTACATTAATTTGAAAACAATTTCTCTTAGCTGTATTTTATTGGCAGCGGCTTTACAGTTGATTTGCTTGGAATGGCTTCATAATTTTACTATTCATGAATTTACTTTTATATCGATTTTATATTTCAATTACAATAAGTTTTCCCCAGAAAAAGAATATTTGTTGATTATGTTTTACTACGATGTTGTGTCTGAACGTTATTCTTATTTTGTTAGCTTGTTTCTCCTTAGCCTTATTAAATATGCGAGGGTGGTATAAAGATTTCATTTTAATTACTTTCAAAATTTCTAGCCTTAACTGTCGTTATTTGAATAAATATTTTATAGCATCAAAAATCTATCTTTAATTTAATTTGCACGCGTCATCTCAACATTGATGCCCATTCAAGCACAAAGGTATACCACACTCAGAATTCATACCCAGATTCCGCTGAAGTTGGCGTTTATGGATTGTAGGCCCCGATTATCGTTCACAACATGCACACACACATCATGCATTTATTTAAGATTAAGCCGTTAAGTGTTGTGAATCGTAATCGCAACTTACAACATGCAACACCAAAATACTTAAGGTACTGTCACATTTGGCAAATATTTACTCTTACAAGAGTTTTGCAAGAACAAACAGCATCAAAAAAATTAAAACCAAATATTTTTGTGTAGTGTGCCCAAATAAGAAAGTTTTTGTTTTTAATAAATAAACAAATTCAAATATGTGTTATGAAGTGGTTACGTCTTTTTCAGCAAATATTTGCCAAGTGTGACCGTACCTTTAGTTTTGTGAACGATTTTCGGAGCCGTAATGTGCCTAAGAACATATATGAGAAATTGTAACTTTTCACATAAGTCTGATTAATATCAAAATGTAGAATTTTAAAATTCTAGCTAGAATTCTAAAGAAATTCTGTTTCAAAATGTAAACCTCGAAATTAATAAAGCGGAAACTCGTTATTAACTCTTATTAGAACCAGTTCTTTTGTTGCTATTTTTGTTTAAAATTGGCACATGAAATTCCATAAAACCATTCCTAATACACAGGCACATATGACAAATATTAAAAAAAAAAAAAAAAAAAAAAAAAAAAAAAAAACCAACTTCTTTTTGAACAAATTTGTTTGACGATGTTTAATCTGCCGAGTGTTTGGTAAAAAAGAAGTAGCATCAAATAATCCAAAACTTAACTTCCATTGTAATTTGTACTAAGTACAAGGGTGCTGTAGCTTAATTGGTTAGCGCATTTGATCATTAAGCATGAGTTGGTATTTGTAGCCCGGGTTCGATTCCCAGCCGCTGCCACTTAAACAACATCAGTTTCTGATAATTATTCATTTTCTTTCTATCCATCATAACGAATATTTATTACAGCGCCCTCCTTCGGTGGTATAAAATTCAAACGCCACCGAAGTAAAATAATTAAATAAAGGCTATAAAATCAAGCTTTAACATTAATGCGTCTACTCACCACCAGAGGCGCTGCAATGCAGCACTAAAACAAACATAATGCACAATTGCAGAGTTGTGATATAAAGCTTCCTTCTACTTTCATCACCTTTACTTCTTTAATCTATCCCCTTTCCAAAGAAAGTAACGCAATTATATATACGCATTTTAATTGCCTGATGTTACTGCTCTTTAAAAAAAATCAAAACGATTTGATCTTAAAAACTTTATTAAGAATCTTACAAATGTTCGTGTTTAAATAAACAAGTAGTTTGTTTGAATTTAGAGATTTTTACAGAACATTGCCGTTTTATAACCTTACAATATTCATGTACTCGTATACTCAACAAAGTCAGTCAGAAATTTTGAAAATTGGCCGGCCAATTGTTTAATAAACTTCCAGATAGTAATAATTAAAACAACAATAACAATCATCTAAACACAGTAATAATTTGAAATTCGATTTTACAGTTTTTCAGTAGACATTGTAGATGAATCACATGTACGATATACCTACATACATATCGCACCCTAAATACAAAAGGGTCAAAACTCAAAATACTAAACATAACATAAAAATAAACTTCCTGTTAAAAAAAATAGTGATGTGAAAGAAATTTTTGCAGTAGTTGGAGATGTTCACTCTGAATTAATTTATGGAAGAAAGTCAGTTTTGGAAAATTTTGAGTTGTGCCCGTTTTGTATTTAGGGTACGATATGTGTATTTAAATACTAACAGATTTCAGTTTAAAGTCCCTACACTGAATAAACTACCCACGGAATACATTGTAGAAGTTATTGTTTTGTTGCTGTAGATTTTTACGCATAATTTATTTTGGTTTTCAGTTGAAAAAAAAAAATCTCAGCCTATTTGGATGAATAGAAAATAAAAATATCTATGTATGTATTGGTAGTAGTGTATAAATAAGTATGTGTGAGTGTGTCTGCTTACAAAATGTATAATGACACTCACTCATTATGGTGGTCTTTGGTATTCATTTTTCTTTTTCTACCCCCATCGCTTTCACTTTTCCTTTAAACAAAAAATGAAAGCTTATCAATGTGAAGAGAAGCTATTAATATTCCATTCCACTCTTTTGTATTTCCATTGTAGCACATAATGAATGGTAATTTTTCCTAAAGACAAGATATGATATGAAAGATCTGTCTTAATTTAAGAATTTCGAATTTCTCTTTCTGCTACTACATTTACCCATTTCTATGAATTACGACATTTTTATGTTGTTGGTTAAAATCGTTTTTCACATAAATCATTTATTTTTGATTCACAGAGTTTAAATTACAATATTTTTGTGCTTTAACGTTTAATATACGAGGTCTGTTCAAAAAATAACCGTTATTTTCAAATTTCGTCAGTTACGTATGTTTGATTTTCGCATTTTTTTCTATTATCTTGGTATACATTTGTGTTATATATGTTGGTAATATCAGCCATTTTGGATTGTCAGTTTGTTTTTGACAGATCAAAAGGTTAGTCGTGTTTTGGTGTGCTCTTCGATTTTTTACTATTCGAAAAAATGTATGAAAGAAACTCGTCCTGGTAGCCCGAGCACGTCAACAACCGATGAAAACATTGAAGCAGTGAAGAAAATGATTTTGGATAATCGTCGAATCACTATCAGAGAGGTTGCTAATGATGTTGGCATATCGTTCGGCTCATACTAAGCAATTTTTACGGATGTTTTAGGCATGAAATGTGCGGCAGCGTGAAAATTGCTAAATTTTGAGCAAAAACAACGTCGGACGGACATTTCTCAGGAGCTGTTGAACATCGTCAAGATTTCCTCAAAAAGGTAATAACTGGTGACGAATCATGGGTGAATGGCTATGACATTGAAACCAAAGCCCAATCATCCCAATGGAAACGTCCAGAAGAGCCAAGACCAAAAAATGCACGTCAATTTCGGTCAAATGTGAAGGTTTTGCTCACTGTTTTCTTCGACTGCAATGGCGTGGTGCATCATGAATTCTTTCCACAAGGTCATACGGTCAATAAGGAATACATGGATTTTGCACCATGATAACGCACCAGCTCACACATCGATGCTTGTGCGTGAGTTTTTGGTCAAAAACAAAACCGTTATCATGCCTCAACCACCGTATTCACCGGACTTGGTCCCGCTGACTTTTTCCTTTTTCCACAACTGAAGGCACCGATGAAAGGAAAGCGTTTTGCTACGCTTGAGGAGATAAAAGAAAAATCGAAACAAAAATTGGTGATACGAAAAATCGCGTTTCAGAAGCTGGCATAAGTATATGTGAGAGGGATTACTTTGAAGGGGACAAGACAGTTATTGATGAATAAATCTAAATGTGGTTAGAACGCAATGAATTCTGATGAGAGAAAGTGGGATTTCTCGAAACATATGTAAATTCAACAACCCAGGTTCGAATCCCAGTCAAGAAAAATTTTTAATAATAAAATTTTTCAAGTTGTAATTCCTAATTTCAGTAAAAATAATTTAATGAAAATTAAATTTAATGAACTCAAGCCTGACTAAAATTATCAAGAAACTAAATTTAACAGTTCAATTATGAAATAATAATTATTCTTTTTGAAAAAAATTAAAATAACGGTTATTTTTTGATCAGACCTCGTACATATAATTTGAAGTTGTCTTCTAGCTAGAAAGCAGCTACAAGGTCTTAAGTGTAGTAAATTTCCGCATCCTTTACGCATTACAATTTTCATTCCATTTTATTTAGAGTTTTTATACGAATGGAAACTTGTTTGTTGGCTGCTTGTTGAAACAACATTAAAGCCTTTTTTTTGTGTTTTTAGAAAAAAGTACCACACCTTTGTGTTTTCATATTGTTACGACAATACGTATACTTTATTAATTTATTTAAAACTGGCGTTGTCACCCCTAAGTGGTGGGCAGGACAGAGTAGTGCAGTGTTTTAACTTCCAGTTACCATAAATTTAATACTTTTTACATTGTACTTTTGTACTTATGTACTCGTAAATTATTATTTGGCCCTTTCTTTTATGAAGTCCTGTTATATTCTTCTATTGTTTGTTTCATGGGAATGATACTTTTATTAATTACGACTCACAGCCATGATATTTTGTGTGTCATTAGCACACACTTTACACATATTTTTCAAATTGATTTACGTATTTGCGTTTGTGTGTGCCTTAAGCAACATATTATACAATATAATGGTTTTACATGGCTATGTACTTAAAGGAATGTATTCTTAATGTAAACAGTTAATTTAAAGAACATTCACCACAAGTGGTAAGGTTAATGGCTACAGTATTTATATTCAACAACATAATGTAAATATATTCTGGATTGTTATAGATAGAGAGTTGTTGTAACGATGTCCGTCTGTCCTTATATTGCTTGAAATCAACATTTCAAAGGTTGCCGATATTATTCTAACTCAAATTTTGTATCAGTATATCAGAAACACATTAGAGAATATTGCAAGTATATTGCAACCACCAAAACCAGTCCATAAATAGCTGCAGCCGAAATTACCCTTTTAACTTGTTAAATTTCTATATAGATTACTTGTATAATTTAAAAGTGGATACGGGCACAGGTTCTGCTGTATTTATATGTATGTGACGACGGATACTGGGATGACTTTTAGACTTCCGGATGAATGCAGTATCTTTTCGGCGGAAATTCGAGTGGTCTTGATGGTCTTACAAGATCATATCCAGGGTGGCAAATGACTGCCAGAGCGCCCTGCTACCAAATGGATATTGATAGGATTAGTATTAGGTAATGTTCAATTATAGCTAGGAATATGGCATGGGATACTCCGAGCTGTTGTAGGATATTCGGTAAGAACCATATATTTAAGTGACTGGGTAGAATTAGATTGGTTATTACTAGTTAGGGGATGTCATCTGATTCATTAGGGGACTAAAGTGGTTTACTGCCACAGCGGAGTTTATTTTATGAGAGCTAGTTGTTTCGTTTCATAGAGACATATTCCCACAGTTCTCTTTCATTTTAAGGTATTCAACCCATTTGGTGCCAGCACATTTAACTGGTACACATAGTTTTCCATAGTCCCTTTGGTTCCAAACTCCAAACCTTTTCAATGTTTAATATTTGCCAAAATGTTTGACCTTTCATCCAAATTTTAAATATTATATGAATAAATTAGTGATTACTTTTGGTTCACGGAATTACCTAAATACTCGTTAGAACTACAAATAAATTCTAAGTATTTTAGTGAATTGTTTTAGTACGATACGAGCATATTAGAGATAACGATCTGGTTTCATTTTACTGTAAAGCATTTAAAGTCTATTTTACATTACTGTGTTTTTAGCATCGTATATATCTAAAGGTACAGTCACACTTGGCAAATATTTGCCGCAAAAGACGTAACTACTAAATAAAATAAATTTATTTATAAAAAAAACGAAAATTTTGTTTATTTAGAACAAGACACCACAAATATTTAGTTCTATTTTATTTGATGCTGTTTGATCTTGCAAAACCAAGTGGTTACAATTTTTTTGAGTAAATATTTGCCATGTTTTATTTAATAAATAAGCATTTATATATTAGATAATAAACCATTCATTACTAATATAGTTTTTTGTAATGCATTTGGTATGCAGTAGTCATTACAAAGTATATAATTCTTTAGTTGTTTGCTGGTATTGATGATGGTATGATTTCACACTAAAAATCTCTTAGAATTGAGAAAATTTGTAAGATATTGTTACTCGTATTGTGGTGAAAATATTGTTCAAGCTGGATTATACTTACTATAGGTATAATCGTATCCTAGTATAAGTATAATGTAAAATTTTTGTACATTTCAAGGAAAAATTCGAGCTTGTATTCAAACAAATGCTAAAGATTTTATTTATGTTTTTTAAGGAAAAATGTAAGAAAATAAAAACAATAAAAGATAAAGAAAACGGATCAACAGGATCTGAAAACGAAACACAAGAAATTCGCATAATTGATTTGAAAATCAACACCATACAAAACGCACAACTTGAAAACTCAAAACAGCAGATACCAAAGCAGCCCTCACACAAAAAGAAAAGATACAACAGCTGAATCACATTATCTAATAAAAAGAATTTCCAAAAAAAAACTTAAACAAAATACTTTAAACTCATATAGATATAAAGAATAAATGCTTTTATAACAACAGTAATAAACAGGCAAGAAAAAAAAAAAAAAAAAAGAGAACAACAATATTAAACAGATTCTACTCATGGCTCGTCTAAATACATATTTGTGAAATAAATCGCATAAAGAAAAATAATCCTTGAAGAAAGCAGATGAAGAAGAAAAAAGTAAAGAAGAGAAAATAAAATAAAATACTCTCGACTATCGTTAAAAGCAAACAGACGTAAAAATGTTAAAAATTAAATATTTACAATGGCTGGTGTATCAACAAAAATATCTTTATTAAATGGCTTTGTCAAACTAAAGATATTAAATATTTTAATTCGTTAAATTTTACAAAATAAGAAAATCTAAAAATAACCACTAACTGAGTGACACTTGAAATATTCCTCGGAAATTTCCTTGCTGCTGCACAATTCCTAAAAAATCAACCCAGATAAATTCAGTAAACTGAATATTTAAAAAGTGAAAAAACCCTTACCATTTCCTACTAAATTGTCCCCCACTCCCCTACAACTTGTTCTTATAATCTTACTTCATTTTATTGCGCTTAGCTAATAATTACCATTTCCTTTCAATCATTCTCCTTTTTTTGGGTCTTTACTTTTCTGCTGTTATTGCCTTCTTAACTTTTTTTCCTTCCTTCTTTCCCTCATCTCCCTATAACCCTTTTTTTCTTTCTGAGCAAGTAACACTATGGTTGAGATACAAAAACCCAATTCAGCTTTAAAACGTCCATCATTGAAACGTGAAACGGTTGTCGTCAATAATAGTGCACCCATGAAGAAGGTTACGCTGGTGCCAAAAGAGGAGGTAAGTGGTGTTTTTTATTGCATTTTGTTTTCTTCTCTTCTTTTGAAAGAAATATTTATTTATTTCTTGTTTATTTGGCTTCAAGTTTATTGAGAAATTCTATCCTTTGGTGTCGTAGTCAGGAGGGGTAAATTGAAACTTTTATTATGCCATAATAAATATGGAAATAATATTTGCTGACATACAGGCAAATTGAATGTGTGCTGTTCTCAATTAGTTTTTATTGATTTGTTTTCTCTTAGAAAAGTAGTAGAAAATGGTAAAAGGATATTGTACATTACATTCATTTTTAACCATAAAAAAGTAGATTAAAAACCCATTTATCAGCCATGTGACAGAATTTCATTTTACTTTTAATTTGCTATATGGAATTGTAATTTTAAGCATTTCTAGTTTTCATTCCGAAAAAAATTGTTCGTTTTACTTTTTCTATACAAGCAAAATACGGAGTTAATTCCACTTCCGAACGGAATTAAATTCTGTGACATGGCTGTATATTTTATTTCTAAATATTTAAAGAATAATTTTTTATTTTAACTAATTTACTACTCCATTTGTATTATTAAAAGTGTTAGTAGTGTTCTATGGTTGATAAATAACGAATATGGCTGCTATTAACCTAAAAATATGTAATAAAAAACAATTTTAACATAGCGCCGCTTAGATCCAGCAGTGTATGAGAATAAACGACCAATTATAAGAGCCAAAACAATGAGTGAGAGGTGCAAGTGCAAAAACAATTTTGTGAAAGCTGAAGAGCAAACGTAACACTCACACTCGCTCTCTAACTTGGTTTGTGTTATCTTGCTTACAATTGGTTCCTTTCCTATAGCGATAGACCCTCACAATATTGCATGGATTTTACAGCTGTTGTACGTTATATTATGGTTTCTATATAGACATATTTTTTTCTTTAAAGAGAAGTAACACTCAGGCAATTAATATGCCTATATATTAATTAATTAATTGTGTTACTTTCTTTGGAAAGGGATAGGTAGGAAAAGAATATGTGGTAAAAGTAGAGAAAAAGCATTTCATATGACAACACTGTAATTGCGCGTTATGTTTGTTAATAGTACAGTATTGCAGCGCCTCTGGTGGTGAGTAGGCGCATTGATCAAAACTTTATTTCATAGCCATTTTTTTAATTATTTTACTTCGGTGGCGTTTAAATTCTATACCACCAAAGGAGGGCGCTGTGATAAATATTAGTTATGCTATCCTATCACTAATAATTATCAGAAACTGATGTCGTTTTTGAGTGGCAGCGGCTATGAATCGAACCCAGGCCACAAATACCAACTCATGCTTAATGATCAAACGCGCTAATCAATTAAGCTACAGCACCCTCTAAATATTGTTATATTGTAAGTGAGAATCATAAAATATCATATTATTATTCTACTCAATCATAATTTAATACCTATTAATCATATATGAGATAATAAATAATCATAATTTGGTTCAAGGATCATATGATAAAAGTGCTTCAATCATAATATGATAATATTATTGTACCCAAATATATTATGGTTCCAACTCAATCATAACGTGATGAATGGCATTATTTTTATATTATTTCACTTTCAACCATAATAATAAATTAATCAGAATATGATTGAGCCCATATTATGATTTAATTAGTAACGTAAAATATGGTTAGTTAACATTCCTTAATAAGACATTATCATGATTCAGATACAGGTAACAGTTATTTGGCTTATTTCGTTAACAGTATTCATTATTATTACGTTAGCGCTGATAGCAGTTACTTAAATTATTTATCATTCCATTTCCAATATATTTTTATTCAATAAATTCTTTCTTGACAGTAAATAAGTTTTTTTTGAACTAAAAATTTCTATTTAACATAAATAATCGTTACCGACTTTCTAACATCATTTTGCCAATTTATTCTTTAATCTTTAGTAATTAACATTAATCAACAATGAAAAGGTCTGTCTCTTCAGTTTACTTGAAGTTTTTTTTATTAATTTTTATTCATTTTTTTTTTTTTGCTACAAAAAAGATTAAAAAACTTTTTATATCAATTTATGTGGAATTCAAAGAGAAAATAGTACTTGCAACTACTGAATGTTTGTTAAACTGTTTGTGGAATTTTCTTGTTTTACTGGTCAAGACTTTAGGCAACGCCTCTCAGTTTTGTAGTTTTTGTTGCTGTTGTTTTTGTCAAGTGCCAGTTAGTCATTTGTTATTTTAGTTGAAAATTCTAACAAATATTTATTTAATTTACGGGTCACATTGAAAATTCTGCTTAAAGTTTAAATTGAAAACAGCTTGCAGGAAATTTATGAAGATGAAACATTTTAAAGCTTTAATACAATCAATACTTTAAATGTTGGAAGGTTTTCAAATACATTTTCTGGTTTATATTATCGATCACCAGCATTTGAAGTATGCATGAATAATCGATTACACTAAGCCAAAATAATTTGCAAATCGATCCTCCTTAACGGGGGTCATTGTTCAGAGTGCATAAAGGTCTATTGCAAAATACATACATACATACATACTCGTATATGGTAATATACACACGTAGGTATACGAGTATGTATATAACTTTTCAACCACTGGTCAAATTTCTATGAAGCATGGAACGTCGATAGTGGAGAAATTGGATTTTCAGAAAATTGTCTTTGTAGAATTTATGATTTGAACACAAATAGTGTTTTACGGAAATAAATTGATACAGATTATTACCATTTATTATCCAATAAATCCCTCTAAGTAGTATTGTAGTTAAAAACCGGCTCTATTTTAACAATATTTACTTTCATTTCATTTGTTGCCCAGTGTTATAGACAAAGATTATGCATACCAAACCAATACTAATACAAATACAAATGATGAAAATGTTGTGGGAAAAAAACTGCAAACTTTGTTTTGAAAATTGACCCGCATTTATTATTTACTTGGGTGCTTGTATGTGTAATTCATTGTATGTCTGTATGAATGTTTATCTGTGTATTTTTGTCAATATTTTTGAGATGCGGGTTTTATAGTTAGTTAACTTTATTGAGACTTGTTTTTTTTTCATAATTTAAGATTTAAAAACATTAATTATAAGAAAACCTAAAACTATAGTGTATTATTTTAATTACATATTATTCATTTGGTTATGCGACAGGCTTATTAAAAGTAAAGAAAACTTAATTAAAATTAATTTGTAATTAGTAAATTAGCTATACTTGTAGAGTTATATCTACTTTAATAAACTTAAAACTAAATCTTAAAATTAATTTAAACCAAAAATAATAAAACTAAACAAAAATAACAAATTTACCCCCTGTGTATTCCAGGAGTTGTACATGAGTAAAAGTTTTCACCAGGAAAATATCTTGCATTATATTGCCTTCGTAGGAAGACAGTCTATCAACACAACATTTCATCAAATGTAGAGCATAGAAGGAAATTGGAGATATTTTGGCCTTCTCATAAATAAATTTATTTGAAAATCTTTTATTATAAGTTTTAAAATTTTTCTCTATGCATTTTCTTAAAATGTGGCGTTCAGATATTTTTTCCTCATTATTGTTTTTGAAATGCTAAACCATATTGGAAATGAATACTTATTACTTTACTTTACTTTATACATATAAAAGTAATTTAGTCGTAATTGGCAAAGTTCTACTATTAAATAGTTTTGAAAAGGCACCTTTAACCCGATTAGACTTCTTTAAATTATATACAATATGCTTGTTGAACTTCGAAAGCTTACTAAAGTTTACTCCTAGGTATTTTATATTGTCCTTCAATATGATTTCAGAACCATTTAATTTTAATTTAAAATTTTTGCTCTCCGGAATGTGGGTTTTATATTAAAAAAAAAAATAGTAAAATAAACGTGGCATTTATTTAGGCATACTCGTATATCTTTGGGGACAATAAACAATTTTGTTGCTTAAACTTCTTCAAGTGCACAGAAAAAAAATCATGTTTTTTTCAATTAAACCTTTAATTGATTTTAAAATAATTTGCAATTAAAATTTTAATTGATTCAATTACTTTTTCTGATATTTTCAATTAAATCTCACATTTTTTTTTTTTAATTGATACTATCATTTTGTTTACAGGTCCGATTTCAATTAAATTTTTAATTGATTCCACAAATATTTTAATTGAAACTCAATTTTATTTTTTTCTGTGTGATAAGAAAAAACATACTTTTGATTAACTAACAGTTTTTCCAGACACACACACACAATGTGAGTAATCGAATTTTATTTCACTAGACGCTTGATTTACTGTTTAATTTATTTTATTAACACACAGAAATATTTGAGAAATGAACAAATACTTTTGTAAACAATACGAAGGCAAACTGGAAATTTCATTCGAAATAATATAAAAAATGTCGCCTTGCTCTTACTGGATGGACTAGCGACCAATGAGAACGACGCACATTAAGCGGCTTTTTGCACAAACAGAGATTTCGAAATAAACACACAACCAGGGACCGAAAATAACTCGTCCATATATTTCAAAAATAAGTCACTCAGAACAACTGTTATAAAGTGATTTTTGGTTGAATGTTTTGGTATGACCTCTATTAGTTTTTGTTGTTTCTTAATGATTTGGTAAGATATGGTTGATCTTATTTATTTTTTACTTACATACAAAATTTAACAAATTGTAAAATGAATATGTTGTACAGTTGCACCTCTATTATCCGTGATGGTCGGGACCGGAAGCATTTTTGATAATCGATTTTCCCGGTTAATTGAGGGACAAGTTTGAGTACTTTTTTTTAATAATTTTCTTTATTAATTAATGGACCTTGTTGTACATATTTATAAAATAACCACTTCAAGTGTTGTATGTACATATGTACATACATGTTGAAATAATATATGTAAAAAAATAAAATAAAAAGAAAACAGTGAACTATTCATAAAGATTTCAAGTTTAGTAATTTCTTAAAAAAAATACTGACTAATCGTATCCACATGAGGGAATTCCCCTTTTTCGTTTTGTTCACATTTTGTTTGATTGTTCAAAAGTAATCAAAAAATATGCTTATAATCCCGGATAATAGAGATAATCACGGTTAATCAATGCAAAAGAAAATTAAACCGGTGCAAAACAAAAAAAAAATCTGCTTCTTTCCCGGATAATTGATGTTCCCGGTTAATCGAATCACGCATAACCGAGGTCCAACGATATTGTTGAAGAGGAAACAAAACGAATTTTATATTCAAGCTAGGTCGATTAAGATTAAATAAACTTTTGCCATTTATTTTTAAAGTTCAAAAATAAAAAATATATGCATGTACATTACCTGGCTTTAAGAAAAAAAATTGAATTATACAAACCTCATCTTGATTATTTCTGTTTCTTTATTTTCGTTTCTGTTTCTCTCAACCACTAACCTAAAATGTTCGTATATAAATCACTCTCTCAGTGAAATAAAAGAAAAACAACGATGTTTAAATGGTAGATGGGGACAATTAGTCATTAAAATTAAAGTGGACGTGTTATTTTCGGTCGCTACTGTACACAACAAATCCGGTTCGTGTTAATTGATATGAAAAAAACGACATATTCTCATTTAAATTTTAACACTTTAACATTCTCATTTAAAGTATTTATCTTTTTGGCTGACACTGTTATAGACCCATTTTTGGCACTTTACTTTAGCTAAATCGACTATTTTGATTGAATTTTTAATTCAGTTTTTTTTTTTTTTTTGTTAAATAATGTATAATTTTCTTATTACTTATTACTATTACCAAGGGCCCAAAGTCTTGCAAGGAAACAAAATCGTCATGTTCTTAATTAGCAATAGTTGCCGTTTTTTCCAGTTAAATTTGTTTTCTCATACATGATGATTGATGATTGACTATTCCCCATGACTCATGCATGCACTTTTAGAAAATGCCACATAATTCTATATGAATTGAGATAAAATGTCTTGTAACACGCACATTTTTTAAGAAGCTCTTCCGAAAAATGACTTTCAAAATGACGTCGTAACATGAACCCATAAATATTTATGTTGGACCAACATAACTAATATTGATTTCTTATAAATAATATGCACGTTTTATATAAATAAATTTATTCAATTATAACTAAATCTACACAAATTACACTCGTCTCAATAGTGACTACAATTTAAACTCACACACTACAACAATAATTTAACATTTATTAAGTGTAACCAATTTTGCTGATATTTAAACCCAAAACTCCTTGAAGTACAACCCACATTCTGCATAATAAGTTTTTATTTCAGTCTTATACTTTGGATGGCATCGTCTTTGACACAGACAGAAAGAAGTTAGCTAAAAAGAATCCAGAATATACATAAGTAAATGCTTAATTGGATCGCAGGTAAATACGAGTAGCTATTTATGGGAATAAATAAAATAAACATATTCGCAGTTACCAAGAATGATAACGTAGGGTACGTAGACAAACAAATAAACTGCAGACGTACTTATGTTTACACTTTGCTATCTTCTAAGGGATTACAATTTATTTAAGGACATTTTTTAGTCGACGCATACGTACGTGGAAATCTACAAATACCAGCGCCATGATTACACAAACGTTACACCAAACAATTTTTACCCAAATCAATAATTTGCCTTTTGGCAAAGAAAAAAAAAGACCATAAATTTTATTTAAAAAGCGGCACAGTAAATGAACATTAAGAAAAACAAAAACAAAGCAAAGGACTATACGACGCAATTTATTATTAAAAGGGAAGTTTTTTTTTTTTTTTGGTGGTCGTCTTCTTTTAAAAAAAAGTTACATTTTGAAACCCTGCAGTAAAACTTATCTTATATCATAGTGCCCACGTACTTGTATTTGAATGGCATATTTTCATAAAGAATAATAATAACAGGATGAAAAAAATTGTAAAAATGAAAACTCCCTAATTATCTTAATGTTAAAAACACACTCTTGTAATTACTATTGTCGTTGTTTTTTGTTTTTTTTTTTTCTTTTGTTGTTTCTTATTAATTTATTTAAATTATATACATTTAAAAAGTGAGAATATAAAATTAGGCTATTTAAAAGATATGAACGCACAACGTTATACACGTAATAACATGAATGCGCAACTGATTTTCAGTAACAATTTTTAAAATTATTTTAATTTAAAAATCAACTTCAAATTTAAAATCAATGTTCTTTGTTTAAGAATGATTTATGCATAGCACTTGATATCAAACTTAAATTGAATTCAAGTGTGAAATTTAAAACTCGGATTCGGTTTTAGAAACATATCAGAATTACATATATTTGATAACAATAAATTACATAGGGGAGAGGAGGGCACCTTTGAACACTTTTTGCTTTCAAGCCACATAAAAATTTATATTTTTGAATTATTGACTTTTTACATAATTTAACTAATATGTATGGAAATAAACTTTAGCTTAAGTCTACAAGCAACTTATTTTTAGTTCGATTTATATTTTTTTTTTATTTTTTTAATGGATGAAGTCATTGTGTTCAAATGTGCCCCCCATACGGGGCAGCTTTGAACTAGGCTGGGGCAGCTTTGTACGGAAATTTTTTCTTGGAGCGCTTATGTCCAGTTATATCTTTTATATATAATAAATTCGATTTATTTATTAAGAAAAACATAAACATTAACAATTACAAAATAAAAAAAATTCAGATCAAAAATAAGTTTTATATTTTGAAGACGGAAAAGGAATTGCGATTTCAGGTGACATTACATTTTCCATTACATTACATTTCATGATCATCATTGGATTCGTCATTATCAGAAAATAAGAGAGAATCAACAATGTTTGGTACTTCGGTTGATTCACATGTTCAAAGGTGCCCCCTTATTATTTGTTCCAACCTGAACTGGCTTGACATTTCACGGAAATTTATAATAAACCTTAATTTTGTTTGCAATGAATTTTAGACTGCAAATAATTTCTTTCACGAAAGAAAACGATCACTGAATACTTCTTACACTCTTATAAAAAATAAAAAAAATTTACATTGGCACTTGTTCACCCAACTACATTCGGTCGACGACTGAAAAAACTAGCAAAAGTTGTTGACGTTACTAGAAAACAAGGTTGGCATGTAAAAAACTCGGTTAAGGGTCGGAAAAAATGTTAAACTGAGATTTTATCAACATTGTTCATAGGTACCCCCCATCTCCCCTACATAATTCTTCCGAATGTGTTCACGAGTTTTTCCAAATTAAAGCAATTAATAAAAGTTTAAAAAGGACATGAAATTTAAAATTATATTTCTACCGAGTATAAACGAAAATTAAATTTTTTATACCACTTTCTTGGAATGATGGCTATAAGGGGCTACAACCAAATATTTGTACTTAATATGTAGTGCACATTAAAGTTAACACCAAATTCTCTCTACAAATCATTTTGTAAAATTAAAACAACCAACAAATTTTGCATAAAAAAAAAAAAAAAATCTATCAAAAGTTGTTTGTCCGCATGAAACAAAAAACAGGAAAATATTTTAAATTGCTCATCTCTAGAGTTTTCCCAACACTTGGCCAAAGTAAGTGAATGTATGAATGAGCGAGTGCATGGACACATTTCTCAATGTTTTTTTTTTCAGTTTTCTAACAATGTTTTATGACACTCAGCAAAGTTAAAAACGGCAAAAGGGCCTGTTAAAAATTGTTAAAGACAAATCATGTACAACAACAGTTCAAGCATGTTGTAGTTGTTTGTGCTGATACTGCTGCTGATCTCAGTCGCCTTGTTCTTGAGTCAGTGTGTCCATCTTTTTTATGGCCTGTAGTAAATTGCTTAAACGTTATTGAGCCATAACTTTTTTCAGTTGTGGGGAGCGGTGTGAGTGTTTAATGTTGTTCACCATTTTGTTAGTTGATGTTACAGATTTATTTTATGTTGTGTTACTGTCATTAAATTTTAGTTGTCTGCACAATTATGAACCATTGAAAAGTGAGAGTATTTACTTAACTGTAAGTAAAACAGTAATAGAAAACAAATTTGACGGATGTAAAAATAAAAGTTATCTCACATTTATGTGTGTGCGTGTATGTGTATAAAATTGTTAATTTTGACTATCTTCTAAACTATTAATTGATCTTGCAAAAAGGCGTAATAACTGTCATTAAATTTTGAAAAGTTCAAGCAAACATATTTGGTTTTTATTACAATGTCCTTGAATTTGTCACGTGTACACTTTACTACATGTATGCCTGACTTTGCGTGTTTCTTACTCAACTCAATTAAAATAATAAAAATTAAAAGCAAACAAAACCCACGCCCACTGTATACACATTTGACGTAGATTTTGACACATTTTTTACCATTCGCATTTAACAACAGACTTACAAAGTGTTGGTCATAAAAGGTTACGTTGAGAAAGTGCAATTTGTAAAAGTACAAAATGTAACCATTTGCAAGCATTTCAAGGCAATAAAGACAAGTATTTCAAATAAAACTAAGAATTGAAAATACATATTTGTTTTAGGAAACTATCAATATCAAATGTAAAGTACAAATTTGAATTTTACACCCAACACCCAACTTTAAAAAGTAAATTTTTGGAATTCTTACAAATTATATATTAAGCTTTTCAAGTATTAGTGTGGCCTTTAATTATTTACGAGTACAATAATGTCTTTTAGGAAGCTAAAACTCAACAAAAATTACAAAATCCAACATTTATGGCCAGTTTTTAACTTGATATTTAAATACGAAATTTGTTAATTTTTTTTTAAACTTAAGTTTTATTTAAATATGGTTTCATTTTTTCCAGTCTCAAATTAAGTTTGGTATTTTATTATGATAAAAGTATGGTAGCACTATTGAATGTCAAAAAAATATAAACAACTTATTCATTTAACAGCTGATTACCCATTTAGTTTACAACAAATGGACATAAGCTGCATCATTCATATCCTCTTCATCTGAATTCATTGTTTTAGTTGATATTAATGACACAGTAGCACAATGTTTTTATTCGATTCGCGGCGAGTTTATTTATTGAATATTTTTATCAAATAATAAAAAAAAACTTTAATGCGAAATTGTCATAATTTGCAGAACTGTCAAAATCATATGGTAGTATGAACTACTTAAGTTGTATTTAAATGGACGTAGTCAGTGATTTAAGTTATATTTAAATATGATCTATAAAAATGAATTTGGTATTTAAACAGAACTTAAGTTTAAAAACCCTTTGATTTTTAAGTTAGAAACCAGCCATTAGTTTATTTTCATTTCTATTAAACATACATATAGATATATATACATATGTACATCAATGGTTCTCAATAGTTTCTCAAAACTAAATAGAGATTTGAATATCGCATTTATTTTTTTAATTTTATATACACTGTGTTGCATTACTATAATTACACTTGTTGTTAAGTTACAAACAATTTGTTAAAATGTTTAAAATATATTAAGAGTGTGTTTAATGATCTCTATTTTTTTAAAATTTGAGAGACCTCTTCATTTATTTAAGAGAGAAATTGTGTATTATTATTTTGTTATAGTTTCATAACTATAATTACATTTTATGACAAACAAAGAAGAATACTAGATAAACAAAAGTATAACTGTTATTTATTTTTGTTATGCTATTTTCAATTTTTTTTAAATGCCGCTCGGTTCGTACCTTCGTGATTTTGAAAAACGTTAAACATCAGTAAATGATTTTATTCTATTTTCTTCGACCTTTTGATTTTTATTAAATAATTTGTAAAGGAAATCGAAATATTGAGTTAATTAGAAATAAAAATAAAAAAATCTTTTATAAAAAACAAAAAGTGACTTCAAACTTACAAATTATTTAATAGTTAAACATCAGTTTATATAAAAAGTGGCTTAAGTTTTCGAGGAATTGTCAAAAATATAAAATGGTCACATGTTGTAGTAATAAGTTTTGCAAATAATCTAGATTATTATGGTAAAAATAAAAGTGGCGGGCTAAAAAAGCTCTTTCTGAACGGGACAATCGTAGAATTATGAACAGTGCCAGCAACACAATGAAGACTCTTGGTCAGACTATTAATAAATCAAGCATAAGTGCTGAAAACTTACAATATTAAATATCACCTAAAAGAAGCTGTTATAGATGCTTGGAGATCAATATACATGTGTGTATATCTGGAACATTGTTGCCAATTTGACGTTTTTCCCGTCAAATCTGACGTTTTTGCAATGCCAATTGCGGGAAAAAATGCTTTTTAGCGGTTAGCGTGAAATCTGGAGTTTTTTACAGTGCTTTAGCGTTTTTTCTAAGGTTTAATTATATGGTATAACTTACCTAGTAACTCAACCTAGCTAAAACCAAACTACGAAACAGGCTAATAACCTGTACAGTCAATGATGTGCTTCGAGTAAGGTAAATTTACTTTTAACGCAAACATTTCATAATACATAATATACATTTTTTATTAACATATTTTAAGAATTCTCAAAAAGCTAAATAAATTAAAAAAATATATATATATTTCTAACTCTTTCCAATAATTAAAGGAAAATGGAAAAATAGTATTCGCAATTCCTTTTAAAACCTCCTTTTAAAAATAAGTCAGAGTTGACTTATAAAACTATTTATCCACATAAATGTTTATAAGGAAAACATTACAAATTGGGAATCATAAGTGCTTGGGGAGTAAAAAGTGCATTTGTGTAATGTCGGTAGTTGAGCTAAGATCGGGATTTGTCATGGACTGTGTTAAAAGCCTAAACGAACTAAGTAGGTAGGTATAAGAATAAGGTAACGAAAAGGTTTAATGTTTGTCCAATAAGGCGGTTCAACTTATGTGGGACCATTCTTTAGTATGCTCAAAAACACAGGCTTTTGGTTGAGTCGGAGTTTATTCGCCACTGGGAAGCTGTATGGGCGATTCTTTTCTAGAAAACTTTTAAGATCAATTTTCAAATCACACTATTTGATACTTTTTTTGATGCAAATTTAAAGTAAAATATTTATATTTTATAAGAATATAATTTTTTTAGACGTAAGCTTAAATATAAATTTGTTGTGCACTTCGAAGCATTAAGATTCATAGATTTGGCGCGAACAGAAAATTCATTCATGTTGCACCCGTCATGACTTAAAAAGCAAATTCATATTATTGGATTATATTTCTCTACAATGAAATAGAATAATACAATAAAAGTTTAAAAATTAACAGAGTTTTGTGTTTTTGTGGTATGATCTTATGAAAGTTGGCCAATTTGGTTGCACCCATCATGCACTTTAAAGCTATCTCGTGGCTATTTGGTCGTTTCATATAAATTCTTGTAAAAAGATAACAATAGTATATAGAAAACTATTACCCCTTCTAGAAATAACTGAATTGAAAGTGTGTTTCTTTCTATTAGTAAAAGACGTTTAAAGCGTCTAAATGTTACACCCGTCAGAATAGAATCGCCCGTATATGACTCAGGCAAATAAACGATTTATCTCGCTGCCTTTTTTTATCACCGAAAAACTATTAACTCTCGATAAGGTCGACGTAAGGATAATTATAGCTACCAGTGCTAATCACCTCAGCTTCATTCCTAAACTTATTCTATTTTCTCATTCATTTTATTTGTTTTTGCAATTTTAACATTGTTTTTCTCTGTATAAGAGTATGTCATCAAAAAACAAAAAAAAATTATACACATCTTAAACAGTGTACACACTGTTGGGATATATCCCAACAGACATAAAGATAAACGTTTGAAAAATTATATATTAGATATTTTCATTTGATATCAAACATAATTCGATTTTACTTTAATGATTCTTAAATTAAGTTTGTTTGAATTTTTTTTACAAAAAAAAATCCCAAATTCATACCCAAGTCTTAAATATTTAAAACTGTGTTTTGAAATATTTTAATATAAAATTGTATTAACTCATTCTCAAACGCAAAATTTAATTTAGATTTATAATAAAAAAAACCGTTGGTCATACCTGAATAATTTGAGAATATCTGATATTGCTTTTTCAAAATGAGTTTAGAATAACATTTGATAACAAGTTGACAAAATGCAATTTTAAAAAATTCTATCAAATCAGCCTGAAATTTAAATAAAATGTAACATGAGAATAATATATGCTTGATATCAAATGAATAATTAGTATAACATGATTTTCAAATGTTGGATTTAGTGTTTGTTGGGGTTTTATTCGAATGTATATATTAGATTCAAGTAAGTATGTGTATTTCTCAAATGTAGATACAAATGTAAATATTTTAGACATTTTAAAGCAAATACAACAACAATGAAAACAAATAAAACAGATATCTGTTTCTGAAAAATGTTATTAAAAAAATTCCATGTTTATTTTTCATTGGAAAATATTTCATTTAACAAATCTAAACACAAAACTTTAAAGTTTAAAAGCAAATTTTGTTTTTGAAAAGAAAGAAAGAATGTATGTACTCGTGTGTACTCGTATGTATGTATGTACTCACAAATGTATGTCTCTGATTTGTGGTGCAACTGAACAATGTTTTCCTGTCTTTGTAGAAAATTGTGGCCGAATTCTCAGTCATTAGTTAACCATTGGTAAACTAAAATACTAACTAATGTTTAACTATTAATTGTTGTTCTTATGGCAAACTAAACCTTGCGAATAAAGAATCATTAGTTAAGCCTTTGTCATTAGTTAACTAAAGACTGTGAATTCGGCCATAAGCAATAAAATGAATTTACTACCAAATATTTAAACCAATAAAGATGTAAAATTATATAGAATACATTAGTGTAAGTAAACATTGACTTAATAATAAATTAAAGTAATTAAACATTCCGTAATTCTAAAGTATAAAGAAAATACAACTTTTGTCCAACTTGATGGAAAAATTATATGTTCGTGAGCAAAGACTTTTATTAATGATTTTAATGAGAAAAACGTAAAACATACGAGGTCTGTTCAAAAAATAACCATTATTTTCAAATTTCGTGAGTTACGTATGTTCGACTTTCGCATTTTTTTCTCTGTTATGTTGGTTCACATGTCTGTTATATATGTTGGTAATATCAACCATTTTGGATTGTCAGTTTGTTTTTGACAGATAAAAAGGTTAGTCGTGTTTTGGTGTGCTCTTCGATTTTTTACTATTCGAAAAAAATGGATCAAAGTTTTGTGTGAAAAATTAAATTGAATGCGCAAGGACATTTGAAATGTTCCACAGTCAACATTTGGCGAGTCTACTATGAGCAGAACACAAGTTAAATTGTGGTATAACCGGTTTAAGGAAGGCCGAGAAGATGTCAATGACGATGCTCGTCTTGGTCGCCGGAGCACGTCAACAACCGATGAAAACATTGAAGCAGTGAAGAAAATGATTTTGGATAATCGTCGAATCACTATCAAAGAGGTTGCTGATGATGTTGGCATATCGTTCGGCTCATGCCAAGCAATTTTTACGGATGTTTTAGGCATGAAATGTGTGGCAGCGTAAAAATTGCTAAATTTTGAGCAAAAACAACGTCGCATGGACATCTCTCAGGAGCTGTTGAACATCGTCAAGATTTCCTCAAAAAGGTCATAACTGGTGACGAATCATGGGTGTATGGCTATGACATTGAAACCAAAGCCCAATCATCCCAATGGAAACGTCCAGAAGAGCCAAGACCAAAAAATGCACGTCAAGTTTGGTCAAATGTAAAGGTTTTGCTCACTGTTTTCTTCGACTGCAATGGTGTGGTGCATCATGAATTCTTGCCACAAGGTCGTACACTCAATAAGGAATACTATCTTGAAGTTATGCGCCGATGGCGCGAAGCAGTTCGTCAGAAACGCACAGTATTGTGGAAAAACCAATCATGGATTTTGCACCATGATAACGCACCAGTTCACACATCGATGCTTGTGCGTGAGTTTTCGGCCAAAAACAGAATCGTTATCATTCACCAGACTTGACCCCCGCTGACTTTTCCCTCTTCCCAAAACTGAAGACACCAATGAAAGGAAAGCGTTTTGCTACGCTTGAGGAGATAAAAGAAAAATCGAAACAGAAGCTGTTGGCGATACCAAAAAACGCGTTTCAGAAGTGTTTCGAGGATTGGAAAAAACGCTGGCATAAGTGCATTTTATCTGAGGGGGATTACTTTGAAGGGGACAGGATAGTTATTGATGAATAAATAAATACTTTTTGAAAAAATTTAAAATAACGGTTACTTTTTGATCAGACCTCGTACAAAATGGCAATTAAAGGGATTAAGGATTAAATTAATTAATCACACTCCAACAAATTGTAGACATTTTTCTATTTCAGCACAAATAGAAAAAAGGATTGAACTTAAAAACTAATTAGTTTAAAATGCTAGTAATTAATTTTATACAATTTGTATGTCAATTTCTATGACTAAGAGAAAATAATAATAAGCCAAGTTGCTTAGTTTTGATCCATTCTCTTTTAAAAGATGTTAAACTATATTATCTAATTTTTTTATTCCAGTTATTCTACTGGAAACGTTCTAGCGATATAGGTTTTGATGTACCTTTTATAATAAACCTCAGTGTATGCTTGAAAAAAGTAATGTTTATATAGGTTCTCGTACGTACAAAGTAGATAATGATTAAATTGAGCTTAAATATAAAATTAAATGCAAAACCGCACATACGTTCATACTCATTTTGTTATATGTTCATATAACATATCCTTGCTTATATATTTATTTCTACCCGGCAAACACAAAATTAAACGTTTCGAAAATTATATTAGTTTCAATTGATATCAGTTATAGTAATTCTCCAAGTTGTTCGATACGTAGATATGTATATGTTTGAATTACATTTGATTTTCAAAAATAAAAAAAATTATTTTAATATATGTATGTATGTGTTTGAGAAATTCAGATTTAAGCAGTCTTTGAGAATCATGCTCGATATGACAAAAAAAGGCTGTTATTACTGTTTATTATGTTCGAAAAAAAATTTGAAAATCCAAAAGTTTCAGCAAAGTCATTTTATATTAAACGTTATTCTCAAAGGTTTCCTAAATTTAAATTGCGTTTGATTTGAAAATTAAAATGCTTGAAAAATACTATTTTCTCAACGTTATATCAATTATTATTTTTAAATTTTGCTCGAACCTTAAAATCGAATACTTCTTTAATTCAAATTAAATTTTACGAATATTTTCAAGTGCTTGAATTTATAGTTCTTTAAAAGATTTCTAAAGTCGCGAGTGATTCAGAATGAATTGATAACATTTGTGAATAAAAGAATTCTCAACAGCAGTATTTTTATACCCTTCACCTTCATGAGAAGGGTATATATAAGTTTGTCATTCCGTTTGTAATTTCCACAATATAATTTTCCGACCCTATAAAGCATATATATTCTGGATCCTTAAAGATAGCGGAGTCTATTAAGCATTGTTCGTCTGTCTGTCTATCTGTCTGTTGAAATCAGTTTTCTAAAGTCCCCAGAAATCTTTCTGATCCAAATCTTCAATAATTCTGTCAGACATGCTTTCGAGAAAATCCGTCCACAAATAACGGAGATATGAGCAAAAATCCGAGACAACCTCTGAAAATTTCATCAAAAAAACTAAGTGTATTAATATTGTTACGAACAAATTCATCAACAGATGGCGTAGATCAAACAAAGTGTTTAAGTGTGTTCTTAAGCCGTAATATAAGTGTGTAAAAAGTGTTCGAAAACTTTAAGTGTGTTCTTAAACCGTAATATAAGTGTGTAAACAGACAGTGTATTCATCATACCCGTTTTTTTAATTGTGTTTGTGTACATTTAAATAAAT
Organism: Bellardia bayeri; assembly: GCA_950370525.1. Taxonomy (NCBI): domain Eukaryota; kingdom Metazoa; phylum Arthropoda; class Insecta; order Diptera; family Calliphoridae; genus Bellardia; species Bellardia bayeri. The sequence goes on from OX493266.1 coordinate 99,489,619, forward strand.
GCTTTTATTTTGCAATTAAAAAGAATCCGGTTTATTTAAAGGAAATAAACCACCGTTTTTAAAAGGTAAAAACGTAACAATATTTAAAAGGTAAAATCGTAACAATATATATATATATGTATGTATATAATCACCCCTATCGTGAATAAAAATTCCACATGAAATTTGTTCCCTTTTATTTTTTAACATTGAATTTAAATAGAAAAAATGTGAAAAGGGAACAAATTAAATGTGGAATTTTTATTCACGATAGGGGTGATTATAATTAAGCATCCACAACAAAGGTGAAGGGTATATAAGATTCGGCATAGCCGAATATAGCACTCTTAATTGTTTATATATAATTTATTGAGCTTGAGGTCCAATATTTCGCGACTCCATTATGTAACAAAATTAACAAAAGTGATATTTACGTTAGTTCTCGTACGTACAGAGTAAAAGGATTAATTAAATTTATTTTGAATTTTTCCTTGATGTTGCTACATATTGGAAATAAAATATAATTTGAAAAACTCAAGCTCAATAAGATTTAAATTATTTATTGTAAAAAAAAAAGTTTTTTAAAAAACAAAAAATTCAAACAGGTAGAATTGAAAATTTTTTATAATTAATATATTTAAAATACATTTGAGGGCAATATAAACTAATAAATCAATTTTCCTTAAGCAACATATTTAAATCAACTGACAATAGAATAGTTTATTTCAAGGTGGATTTGCAAATAAAATATGTAAAACTTTGCAATCTCAAGTATTGGATAATTTGTATGGAATAGTTTTAGTTGTTATATATAGGTTTTAAGCGACAAATTACTATCTTTGATTTGAGAATGAATTGAGATGAATATTTCAATATCAGAAACTAAAATTCTCAAATTTTTTCAAATATTTTTTTTTAATCATCCTAAAATTTAATTTACAATATCGAATTTGACAGTGTGTTTGTTGGGATATGTATGTAAATACATACACATAAGTCAGTATGTTCAAGTAAATGCGAATCCTTTTTAAAATAACAAATTCTTGTATTAAACTCACAAAATGCAAAGAAAACCCACATAAAAAAACATATAAATCGTTTTGTCCATATCAACCATTGTTAAATAACAGTTATTTTCCCTTCTCTCTTTTCCTCACCGTTTTCCTCACCCACTTGCAATGGCTGTTTCTTCCTGTTGTTGTAAAATACACTTACGCTGGAGTTGCCATACGGCCTTGAATTAACTTAACTGTCAAGTTATTTTAAGTCTATTCAATTTACAAGCTAAAATATTATTTTTCAAGTTTTTGTTTAAAACCCAATCTTAAGAAAATAAAAATAATATTCTACTACAAGATTTACTAAAATTCAAAATGAAAAACATTAATAATTCTTAAAATTATTAAAATGCTAGAGTTTGTTTTTTCTTTATGAAAAATTGTTAAACTTTTATGTTTATTATTAGAGAAATTTTATTTTATTCAGCTTGAGTTAATTTTTAATGTAAAGCATTAAACACATTCAAGGCAGCAGACTACAGACTCAATATGTCAAAAATAAAATACACACGTTTATATGAGAGTGACTATATTGACGACAGCAGGCAACACTGATTTTTTCGTCGCTGTCAAATTAAACTAATTTCTATTTTTGTTGGCGACAAAAAAAAAAACAGTGTTGACCATATAGTAAAATGTGTAAAGCAAATTAAATAAAATGAAAAGCAAAATACACAATTAAAATATCGTGATCATTTATGCGTCAAGAGTTGTTAAATGTATCAATAATATTACATTAATAATATTAAATTTTATATTAATAAAAATGAGTGAAGTTTATTAGCATGTCTGGAATCATATACATATGTTTTTCATGTTTCATAAATAAAACGCTACTTTAAACAAAAATAAAAGCCTTAAGTAGCACCACTGAAATATAAATGGATTACTACAACAGCTGTTTATATTTTTATTGTTTTGTTTGATTAAAGTTTGTAAGTTTTTTATTGTTTAAGATTTATTAGTTTTAATGTTTTTATTTACTTTTTTGTTGTATTTTAGTAATAGCTTCTATAAAATCAGCCATTATGTTATTTAAAAAATTCAAAGAACAAATTTATTTTTTATTAAAACGTCAGATTTCGGGATCAGCTGCTGACTATGTAGCTGTCGTTTTCAAAATAATTAAGTAGCTGACTAGAGGGCGGCATAAGTACCCAGCGGCATTTTCACTCGTGTAGTCGTGTAGCCTGCTGTCTCGAATGTGTTTAATGCTTAATAATTCAAAAAACACCATTGTAAAGAAATATTTAGACAATTGACACATTAGAATGCATGTGTCAATGACTGCCAAGGGCGTCATTAGGAATATTCAATGTCCAAGGTCTATTTGTAAACATCAAAAAAATATCAAAACAACCTTAAACTCATGTAAAGAGATTTAAGACATCCATAATAAATTTTCCAATGATATTCATTCTGTAGGTAAAACTTGATTTTATACTTAACGCATTAGATTTAAGTTTATTTAATGGTCAGTTCGACTTTTAAAGTATACGAGTATTTTCAATCAAATTTTAAATGTATAAATAAACTTTTTCGTTCGACTTGTTACAGAGATATCGTTCGTCTTTAATTGGAACAGAGTTCTTTAACTTAAGAAACGAACAAAAGAATTCATTTGAATTGGTAAAACAGTGCGAAAGTCTACACAAAATTTGCTGGCTATCAATGTCCTTAAATAAAATAAAATCTACATCTCGTATTACTAATGCGAGTGTATTTTTAGTCTGTCAAGTTATTTTTTCGTAATCATGCTGGTTTTTCCGGAATGTGAAGACATTTGACTAATCTGGCAACCCTGACTTACGTGCAACACACACACACGTACTCGCACACTTGAAAACTTTCAAACCGTAATAATAAAATTTGATTTTATTACTTTACAGTTATTTTGTGTGTGTGTTGAAGTGTCTGTGTGTGTGTATGAGTAAAAGCGTGTGTATCAAAGACTATAAAATACGAATACGTACGTATTTAAAATTCCCCACAGTTGTTTGTTTAAGTATTAATGACCTTTAGTGTTTTGGTTTTAACTTTTATTTTCTTCTTTATACTCCTCTTCTACCGTTAGTTATACATCTTAAAATTGTAGTCAATTAAGCTGTTTTTATAATGTTTATGTACAAATATATTAAAAATGATTCGTTAAACATTCTTAACATACAAAAATATACTAATAGTTATATTATTTAATCTAACTAAACTTAATTTCTCAAAAGCTCTCATCTTTTCAATCTCTATCTTACTTAAAGTGGCCATAGTTTTCTTATATTTTACGAACAAAATGCATAGTTTCAACATCTTTTGAAGAATTCCAACGAAGTACAAAAGAAAACTTAAAAAAAATACAAGAATTGGAATATTTACATAAAATAAAATATAGAAATAAATCCATTTTTAAATTTATTTCAATGTGATATTTTGTAAATGATATATATGAACTATAAATTTTAATAAAATACTAATTGGAAACAAAGTCAGTATAAGCAATAATAATACGAAAATTATAATAAAAGCCGCACAACTTTATTTAATTTACATTTTCTCTGGGCGGCGAAACCTTTTCTAAAAACAGCAAGCTTCTATTTCTACTCTAAAGGAACCTTGTTTGCAGATTTAGTGCATTAAATACATTTGGTAAAGTTTGTAACAGTCAATAGACTTACATATTTGAACAAACACTGAGCCACGATTTTCTACTGTTTTTATGAGTAATTATTTTTTTTTTTTAAGTGGATAATATCAAAATTATTAATAGTCTATCAGAAATTATGTATTCGATTTCCTTTGCTTGTATTTAAAATAATTTGTTGAAAGTTGATAAACGAAATCATAAGCATTTCTAAAAGCTGAAAATAAATTAAACTCCGGGTCTGTGTGCTTTCCCAAATGATTTTTGTTTAAAAAATTAATATATTTTTAAAGTTTAAACGCAATTATAATTGTATTTAATTTAATTTTATAGATTTTTTAGTTCATTGAATTTGAATTTGAATGCGAATCTCAAAGGTCTTCTGGAAACATCAGGAAGCTCCGGAAAGAAGACATACATATGTATGTGTATAGATGTGTATTGGGTATTCTATACAAAAATAAACAAATTAACTATTTTACATTAGATGATGATATGACAACTATGATGTGTTTTCTTCAAAATAAATTACAAGAAGACAATACAAAAAATAAATAAACAAGAATAATAGATCCATGTCATTCTGCTAAAGTGTCCTTGAAAATGTAATGCTTGATGATTTGATAAATTTCTAAAAGATAATTAATATTAAATTATAAATAAAACGTTTGATTGTATGATTTACTTACTGAAAATCAAAATAAAAAGTATAAATTTTTCTCACTATCCAAACGTTTGAAGTTTGATGAGGTAAATTTCACAAAAAATTCTTAAATAACTTTCATGCATTTCCCATTATTTTTGTTATGTATCACAATCTATTTTAATTGCAATATTTTCGAGAAATTTTAAATAAAATGAAACTTTTTCCCTAATTATGATATTCATAAGAATGCAGTAGTTCTATACAAACATGTTTTTCTGTTAATTCCGCAAGATTTGCGCTGGACGTATGATTTATATTATAAATAGAAAATTAATATTACGTATACGTACTTATTAGTATATGTACTCGTATGTATGCAAGTCTTTGTTAAACACAAGTGAAACACGATCTAATGTCTCATTTTATAACAGTTACTTTTTTTTATTAACATTTATATTTAAATATAAATTTATTTCTTTATAGCATGTCCCCCAATTACGATAACAAAACTACAATAACAGAAATACGTGACACAACAGAATAGTAAAATACACAAAAAAAAAACTTACACACTTTCCTTGTACTTGTCTTTATTTGTTATTTTTTATCTTTTACAACAATATAAATTGACACCTTTTACAACCGTTTTTTAACAAGCAGGTACTTGATGCAAAGTGATGATAAATATCATAAAAAAGCACCAACACAAGTATTTTTGTTTTCTTTTATTTTGTAAATTATTGGATTGCGTGCGACTTATTTTTACTTCCTGTTACTCGCAAGCACTTTCACAGATACACACACTCTAATCATAGACAACAGAATGTTTATAAATTATAACAATAACAATAACAGGTGTAAGTTTTAACAACAATAACACTCATATACAACAACTCTATATAATCTTATATAATATGTCACTTCCTTTTGCCATTGCATTAGACTTTTAGTCATATATGTACATACATACAAACAGGATATTACTCGTATCATATTGACATTTTCTTTATATTTATTATTTTTACTTCTTTATAATATTTATACATTCTAGTATACACACATATACACATGTATACAAACATATGTATATGTATATATGTATGTAACTTCACTAGATATACAACATTTTTTTTTACAAAAAATGACAGCTGTCAGTGTGTTGAAAATACATAATACATACATATGTATGTATGTATATAAAAAAAAAACGAAAAAAAACAGTGATACAATGCGTAAATGTTTTCTTCTCTTTGCATTTTTAGTCATGAGTTAGAGGAGAGAGAGCTGGTACTTGTGAATTATTATTCATGTAAAGTTGTATCCTTTGTGTGTGTGTGTATACACTAGACCAGCCCTTATAAAATACATTTCATTAATTTTGTTCTTTAGTAGCTACAGCTAACTTATGTAAAATTGAATACCAACTGGATAACGAGAACCCGTAAAGGAAATCGATTTAAAGTCGTATAATAGAGTAAATAATGGTACTTATTTGATTTCTTAGAGATATTGAAAAACAAAATCAGATCCATGCAAAGCAAATCCATTTTTTAGGAGGCGGTCTAGTGAACACTTACAATCACAGTAAATGTTATTTTTGCATGTGTCAGCATTTGCAAATTACACTAGAGCACAATTTATTTCATTTTTTTTTGTATGTTTTTATAAGCCTGAAAGAAATTGATTGATTTTTATTGCATAGTTGTTTATTGTTATTGACTTTAATTTAAAAGTTAAAGTAAAAGTAAAGTTTAATTTGAGAAAAATTCATATACGTTATTGTTTTTAAATTATAGGCGTTTGGAAAATAAGTTTAAAAGGTTTTACAAATTTCATACAGCATCCAAACATATTGTTACAATATGGTTGCTGCAACTATATCATAAATATATATCGCAAACGACTATCCCCCTTATTCAAAAACGATTATTAAATTTAACAAACGTTTATTAAGAAAATTTTTATATGCAAATCTGTCTTAATAAACGTTTGTTAAATTTAATAATCGTTTTTTAATAAGGGGGTATATGATTACATACTAGAGTCCGACCGAAACGGGTTTATTTTTTTAATTGACATTAATATTCAGCTCTAGGTACAATTGGTTTCAATTAATTTAAATATTTTAATTTTAAAGCACGTTTATAACTTGTGTTTTTTTAATTGTTTAATTTGTTAGGGTTTCGGTGTCGGCCAATTTCCGAACGAATACAATTTCTGGACTAATTCAAATGTTCAGATAATAGATTTTTTTTTTAGATAATATTTTACAATTATATGATTGTGGCTTAAGATTGGCAGTAAAAACCATGAAAAAGTATTTCAATATTTATGATGACTACTAAATTCAATTAAAATGTTTAACAACAACTACATTATGATTGAGCTGGTATCATAATATAGTTTAGACCAAACTTAATATGATTGTTCTACAACCATACAGCAAGAAATTAAATTATGATTAAGTTGAATATTATTATGATATTAGTACTAATATGATCATATACAAACCATTTGAGAGCAACAAAAAAAAAACAATCATAATATTACGATTATGTTCCCATAGCTTGAATAAGAACTGCACATTTGTGACGTATTTGAAAAGAAGATACAATAACTGCATAGGAGTAAACAGCAAGATACAGCAATTTTCCCATATGATTTATAAAATGAGCTGAGATAGTTATGATTAAATACCAGGGCAATCTGGATTTTCATAAATATTTCTGAATATACCTCATTTTGTATATCAAATGCAAGACAATTAAAAATGGCGCATTCAAGATATCCACAAACATTTCTGCGATATGAATTTATCAAATATTATCAAATATTGTTAACAGTTTTTATTTGTTAAGCATTTATTATCATATTTCTTATTTAATGTGAGCAACTGAATACAACGCTTTGCCTCCATTGTAATGTTAAGTTGCTGCATAAATATTAATAAATGTTTTTCTATGTGGTTTTTCCTAAACACTATGATTTGGCAGTGAAGTACCTTGGGAATGTTGACATAATTAATATTACCAACAGCGCATTCAAAGCAAATGCTTTTACTTTTTTTTCTATACATATGTTATAACGAAAATTGAAAATAATTTTTATAAACGACTACTCAAGGTTGGCTTTGTGTGTGTGTGTGTTTGTTTGTATGTATTTTTAAAAGAAAACAGCAGTAATATAAAGTGAAAATATTTATATATTGAATAAATGAAACAAGTTTTGCGTTAATTAATTAAATCAATTAACAATAGTTCATACAATATTTTCACATATGATTAATTAATAATTTATTTAAATAATGTGGCAGAAAATAAGAGAAGAGAACAAAAATCAATTAAGACGAAGCTAAGCCAGGGAAGGAAATGTTTAACAAAATTAAACAAAACATTTCATGTAACCACCTACCAAAAAAAAAAAATATACCAAATGGCCTTTACAAGTTTATTATTTAAGTCAGAGACATTGAAAAATTATAAAATCATTTCTAGGGAAAGTTTCAGTATTCAGTTGAACATGTAGTGTATTGGCATGTATTGTTTGTTGATAAACAGAAAAGGTTTCCCTTTCGTTGTTTGGTTCTTTGTCTCATTTTCTTTGTTGAAACAAAAGGACATAAATGATATAAAGCTAATTTTATGATGATATACACAGACATTATCCTTGTCATACATAGTGGTATACAATCTTACAATCATCACACATACGCACAGCAATAATCATTTACTTAAAGACATACATATGTATACTCACACACAAAGGCTAACAATATATGTACATACATACATAGAGAAACAACAATGTAAATAAACTCTTACCTATCCCCTACTACTTCGGCTCTTTTGCTGAAATACTGCTGAAATACGTAGCAGATGCTACTACGAGCACAAGTGTATAAATACATAGCATAAAGTTCTGAAGTTATTTTGTCTATTTTATGAAGCAATAACAATAACAAAAGACCAGCCTAGCACCCATACGTGCACACCAACATCCTGTCATCCATCCAACACATCTTAATAATTCTGTTTGTAAATATGTATGTACATTTATTCATTTTCAGCGACAAACGCATAAGTATAGGTACATGTACATATGTATGTATGAAAGCTAACAGGAGCACAGCAATTGTCATCATCACGTTCAATTCTTTTTTTATTGTTTTGGTTAGTTTCTATTTAAAATAAAAGTTCTGTATATATATCTACTAAAAATATGTATTTACACAAATTCTAATACACTCACAATTACATACATAAATACACATGTATGTATGCCCATTAGGAGGGGCCCCAAAAAAGGTCCTTATTCAAACAGAAATTGAAATTTATTTATTTCAACAAATAGTTGCTTTAGATAGCTTTAGATATTGGAGCGTCGGACTAATGGAAAAAAGGTAATTTTTGGCGATTCTTTTTTTTTATATTTCCACACAGGAATCATATGCAATGGAAAGTCAATGAAATTAGTTTGCATGACAATTTTTTAAATTTTCGATTTGTTTTTGTATTAGGGAACTTAAAAGGATTGGAAATGCCAATGAATCTAGACTATAGAATCCAGCAAAATGATGACCTGTTGTGCATACACGCAGAGAAAAAAATATAGTTGTGCATGTTTACCACAACTATTTCAACATTTTTAAACACTTTTTGAAAATATTATGCTCACTGTAATTGTTTATTTGATTTCTGCAATCATGATATGGGTAAGTTACCATTCACATGATTATAGCAAGCATATATTATTGATTATAGCAATTATGTAATGTTTATGGTGATCAGTTTTATGATGAAAGATTATACCATATTATGTTGTTCTCTATCATAATCAAAAGCAAAAAATGATGAATTATGATTCATCATAAACTTGATTGCAACAATTATACACATATCATCTGAATCGTAACTTAACCATATTATGGTTACCGCAATCATATAAATAATTACAGTGACCATAACATTGTTGGAAAAACTTGTAAAAATGTTGACTTTGTTGTGGTAAACATGTGCAACAACTATTTCGGACATGAGAAAATTCCGGCTATCCGTCATCACAAAAATACTTGTACCCTCTAACCCTGTCTTCAGGTTATTTACAGTGCAAAAGAAGTCATCATGAATTTCCGTTTCATAAGCTATTCGCCATGGGAATGAAAGTTTGAAAATGTTACCCTCAAATACCCGCAACGTGTTCTCACTGATCAGTTATTTCATGCCCTACACGATATTCGAGAATCTATGATATGGGCAAAAGTGAAGTGGAACATAGTCACAGTGATTAATATGCGAATAAGAAGAATGACCTTATATAAATATGGCCTTCCTGACAGCTATTATTTAAAATGTCTAAGCCGAGAATTGGATAGTTGTAAACGTCTAAAAACCAAGATGTATTTATTATTATTTAAAATTAAGGTTTCGGTTTCGTTTTGGCTAAAATTGCATTTCTTTATAGCGATTGTTTCTGAACAGATATTAAAAAAATGTAAAAAAAACAAGAATTGGTTTATTTGTCGTGTACTCCAGAAATAATGTGTTTAAGTTACAATAGAAACTGAACGAACCTAATGTAATGCAGGCACTGTGTATATTAAAGAATCACAATGTCGATATGGTTGGCTGAATTTAAGAAATTCAAATGTTTAAACAATAATTGTGGATATTTCTTTGCTCTTAAATAAACATAAATATTTGTTTACAGTAAAATAATATGACACTCTAAAGGTGGATTCACTTATTCGTTCTGAACAAAATATTTGTTCGGACAAAGTTTGAAGAGAGAATATATTCTTTACAACCAACTCTTAGTTTGAATAGATTTAATTTTATATTTTGTCTGTACAAAAATTAACTGAATTGCCAATAGGTTACATTTTTTCATACAAATAATAATGCCTTATGTATTTCCATGGCCATCAGCAAAAGCAACTTTCTTTTTCCATTGATTTTGAATACACAATAATATTTGTGTTTTGACACTTAAAAGCCAAAGCAAAAAATAAATCAATGGCCGCAGTATTAACCAGTTGTAAAGATTTTGTTTACATTTTTTTTTTTTTAACAAACACAAACTGCGAAGCTTTTTGGCTTGTCTGCAGAAAACACCCAGAGTCTTTGGCGGGAATCGAACCCGCAACCCTCTGACTGATAGTCCGGCACACATCGCCTAGTCTATCGGGGCACCCATAAGTACAAGGTGGCGCAAAAGTAATCCTCCTATCAGAAAATGCTATAAATTTTGCGATTGGCCCCTAATGTCAGTTCTGTTTTGACATTTGTGTAGTAAACACATGCGAAATACACGTTAATAAACAATGTTACGCTACACTGCTCCAGAACGCGGAATATTGCTGACTATTTATTTGACCAATAATCGGTCGGTGACTTTGGCACAACGTAAATTTTGTCGCAGATTTCCTGGCCGTCCAACACCTACTGGTGAAACACAGCGACGTTTAGCCGCTCGCCTCAAAGAGACTGGCACAACACGAGATGCTGCCAGGCGTGGCAGACCCCGGAGTAGCCGTTCTACAGAGAATATTGCTGCTGTAGCCGAGGATGTCATGGAAGCGCCGTCGACATCGACCATAATCCATAAAAATAATCCACAAGAAGAATCAAAGTTTTTCATTTTTTTTTTTTTTTAATTACAGCCAAAAAACATCGGAAGTTTACTTTGGCGCCACCTTGTATTTCCAGACAACTCGGTCGAAATGAGTGAATCGTGCTGCAAAAAAAATTCAGTAAAAAATTTTTGTTCTTAACAAAATTGACATTATTCCCCAATGGTTCAGAGATCTCTTAAAGTTTAATCAAATTATGTGCCTGGTCAAATCAATTTATTTTTAAGTGCAGACCAATTGAATTTCATTAAGATCCATTTTCATTTCAGCTAACATTATTCAATTTGTTATTTCTCACAAGTATTTGTAGTTATTGCATAGTTATCCTTATTTTAATAAAAATACATACATACATATATAAAATATATGTGTGTGTATGCATATATAAAGAGAAACAGATGAATGGATGGGATGTATAATTTAGTTTTTTTTTTTTTTTCTTTTTTTGTTCAAATTATTGTTATATTGTTTGTTGCAATATGAGTTAATTTATTTTTAAAAGGAATTAGTTTTTTGTTATATTTTCTGTTTTTATTTACTCCTTCTTTGTCAACATCAACAGCTGCTGGTATTTGAATTCGCCGCCCAATTGGCGCCTTCAACTTTATCATACGGGTATTGTGGTCATTGTGTTCTGTTTACGTAATTTAAATTTGTTTAGGCATTGGTAACATATTAAGAGCAGCCTTATGAAAAATAAATGTATAAGAAAGTTATAAAAATTACATTTTTTTAGAACATTGAAACATAGTACGCTTTAGTGTTAAACGAGAGAACCCTAAAATACTTCAAATATAAACAAAAGTCTTTAATACTCGTACAAAAATACAAATATTTTTATTCGTCATTACGAAAACAAAACATACTTTCCATTCCATTACAAATTGCTATAGGGTTCTAGAAAACTCTTAAAAATTTTATTTTTTGTTATTTTAAACCATATGTGCCATATTTGAGAAACAAAGACGAGTCATAAGAATAATAATGTACCAGCACGAGTATAATAAAACATTTTTATTATACCTATAGTTATTTACGAGTATGTCTTGCATAAATTATTAAGTTGTTAAAACTTTTAATAATTTTCTATGATTTTTTTGTGTTTTGAAATGAAAAATATTTGTCCTTTTTGAAATACCAACAACCGAAGGCTATTGTGTTGTGAACATCCCCTAGTAAATTTTTATTAGAAAATAATCAATTTTTTTTTTTTTGTCTAGACTATAAAAAATGTGTTCTTTATGATAACAAATAGCAAAATAATCCATTTATTAAAAAAAAATAAAGGCGAGGAAAATGAAAAATCTTTAATAAATAAATAGATTTATACCCTAAGAGTGGGTTCACAAGCTGCGACTTTTTCGTGCAACATTACTATTGTGAATCGAGTTTATAAATGAAATGCGTAGTGGGAGAGTACGGGGTAGCTAGTGTCGCAGGTATTGCGAAACAAAGCGACAAATTTGACATTTCTCTTTTGCATCTTATTTTATTTTCTTTTCATTTACCAGCAGTGTTACCAGTGTTGTTTCTTTATGAATACCATGTTCATAAAATGGATATAACAAACCTTCAAATATTCGTCTTTCAAAGACCCTGGACCACAAAATAAAAACTTTTGTATGCAAAAATATATTATTACACATATTTTTCATAAATTTCCAAAACTTAAAACTAGGTCCTATATGGCAACACATCTGCGAATGAGCGAAATAAGAGAAATAATCAATTTATTGTGAAAATATCTCAAGAAAGGTGCAACCAATGTTTCATGTGAACAGACGATGAATTTAGAAGGGAGACCAAAAGAGAACGTCAGCAGAGTCAAACCCACTCTAAATAATAAGTAAATATATTAAAGTAATTTCAATATTGAATAGAAAGTAAACGTTCATAGTTTTATAGAATTGTTTTATTAATTCCCATTTATTTGGAATTACAAGAACTTTATTTTATGTGAACATAAATGACATAAATGTACATATGATACAAAGAATATTGAAGTTATTTGGCAACTTGTTGAAAAATATGTGAGTTACGAGTTGTCAACATCAATATATCATCAAATTTGAGGTTCAGAAGTAAATTGCAACAGCTTTAAAACACCTACATTTTTGACAAATTCAGTTTTATTGATCCTAATGTAATGTAGAAATATGCAAATTCATAACGAAATTTTATGTCTGGCAAATGTCCGTCAGAGGTCCGATAAAAATTTTAACCACATTTTTCGAAAAAGAAAAAAAAAACTTCCAAGCAGCGCTAAATTTAGCTTGTGGTTAGTTCACGTAAACCCGAACTTTTAAACTCAGAGAGAGATAACCAAAGACAACATTAGTTTGTTTCTATAGGGTGATCCAATTAATGTCGCAAAACAAATGCAATCGCAACATTTCACATTTTCAAGCAATGACTGTCACTTCTGCTTGATGGTTATCGCGACATGATAACATACATATTTCATTCTACCCAAAATTGGATGATATTAATGTGGTTACAACAACTAAAGCTAGATTTACACGATTGAAATTTTCTTCAAAATTGCTTTTTAAAATTCTTCAAACTCGTGTAAACAGTAACATTTTTTCAAAACTTATTTATTTAATAACTATTAATAACTATTAAATAAATAAATTTTGAAAAAATTTTGCGTTTACACGAGTTTGAAGCATTTTGAAGAGCAATTTTGAAGAAAATTTCAATCGTGTAAATCTAGCTTAAGTGCAATCTGAGAAAAAATTAATTTCTTGGATGAGATATTTCCTAGTCGTGTTCTTTCTCGTTTCGATGATCAGAACAATATGGATTTATTTTAATGGCATTATTTAAAGTCAAAGGTACATATTTATGTTTGTATATACCAACAAGTCTACAACCGCAAATAAAAATTGTGTAAATTTCAAACGGAATGACAAACTTTAAACACTCATGGCGAAGGTTAAATATAAATAAATATATGTATGTATGTATGTATGTATGTATTTTGTGGTTAAAGACACAAACTAGAAACAAAACAGCAGACTGTTGACATTTATGATTGTTGTTAAATGTTCAGCACACACTTGAAAATATTATTTAATAATTTATGAAGTGGTTAATACTTATTGTGCACAAAATCGTGCTCAATTATTAAATTCTTAAATAATAGAAAATTGAATTAAGAGCACAAGTGATTATTATGCAAATAAAATTAATTAACTTGTAATCGTTACAGCAAATTACAGATAAATACAATAAACTCTTTTTAAAATGGCTCACAAATATGCTGAACATTTAACTGCAAAGAAGAACTGACGATAAATTTGTACCAGGCAGAACTCAGACTAAAAATAAAATAAGTTTTCAAAGTTTTATCAGGTGTATTATAACTCATAACTCAATACTTTATTTATAATTTTTAATTTATTTCGTATGCTTTTTCAAGTAATTAGTTGTTATTTGTTATAAAAGAAAATCCTAAATTATATTTGGACGGGGCAAGTTGATGCAAAACTTCACAACCATGATGTCATGTCATTATGTCTGGCCGCATATTCTGGCCATTTTTCGGCCAATGCTCGCTTCAGATAATTCAGTAGAGTGGCTCCCAATGTGTTTTCTACTTTGTTGAGTTTAAGCACAAACTTTTTTTAATCGCCTGGACTATTTTTGCATCGTCTAAAACATTTATCTCACCTCAAAACCAATGGAACACATTCACCATAATTTTCGATGAGCAATCGATGTGCTTCAGCAGATCAGTAAAAAAATACTTTGTTGTTTTCACCATAAGTTCAATAACGAAGTTGAATAAATGACAGATAGTTATACTTTGAAATTACTTATAAGTTACTAAATACAAAAACCCAGTTTAAAAGATACGCCATCTGTTATGAATAGCGCATTTTTATGTTATACACCCAATACATTCACTTTTAATATTAATGGTTTTCTATTAGATTTCAGATAAAACGTCAACAAATGTTATTCTTCTGATTTCATTTTGCTGCCTTTTCCTCTCCTCCTCCTCCTTCTTGCAATGTGTTTTTACCAATCGAAAACAATTTAATAAAAACGTTTTTTTTTCAAATCTTTTCATTCTTCTTTCAAATTGTCGTGGTCGAGTTACCTAATGACATTTTTATGAAGTTTTTAGTTCATCTAACATGTGGCAAAAGCGCGACAGTGGCTGCAGCAGAGCCTGCGAACGCCCTGATAACTGGGTCGCATGTCACTGTAAGTTAACATATGTTCGTATGTATGTGTCTAGTGTGTCTATGTATAGAACAAAACAAAATGCACTTTGTTCATTTAATTGCATCATCATGACGATGATGAGAAGGATAGTGGTATGTTACATTGTTGCCTTTTGTTTGGTGACATGATGATACAAGTAATCGTCCTTGCTCCATCCAAAAGTTGAATGTGAAATTTTTTAAAAATTTCTTAATTCGACCATCAATAAAACTTAGTTTTTTTTAGTTTTTATCGTTCATGATTAATTTGTATTTTTGCTTCGATTTAATTTAAGAAATAAATTGTTTTGTTGGCTGGTTAAAAAACACATAAAACTTTTTGGTGGTGCATCGGCGATATGAACGAATCATACAAGCATATATACTTTACATCAGAGATGAGCATAATGCACTATATTTTTAGTGCACTAACAATTTCACTACATATATATGTATGTATATTAAAGTATAATATCAGTTGTTTGTCGCTAAATTATAACATGATTTTTTTACAATACCACTAAATTTAGTGGTAGTTACGAGCCTATTACTTTGCAAGTCACCTCTTAGTTCAAGTCTTTTTTTAACAAAAATTTACATATTTTCATCTTAAAATTCTAAAATAACTAGTCACTTTAAAATAAAAAAAAATGAAAAATCAAGTTGAATCGTGATTTTTTGTTTATAATCGAAAAGGTGATATTAGCAAATTTAATCTTGAGAAATTCAAATATTTTTGCATTTTAAGCGATTTTTTATACATATTTAGTGTGTGACACTCAAGATAGAAATCATAGAAAACATAAAAAAATCCAAAAATATTGATTTTTTTGAGAGCCTAAAAATACCACCGGATTCTTTATCAATTTCTACATAAATTGGCCACTCTTACAGGCGAATTGAAAAACCATATATATTTTCGAAAAAAAAAAGAGTGGGTATTTATCAACTGCGCCATGAATGCCATATCTCTTGCACTTTATAATTAAACAAAATAACAATCTGAAGAAAAAAGCTGTGCTTTGTAATTTAAATCTGGAGTTAAGTTCTTTTTTAACAACTCTATTTATTTCTACACAAATTTTTCTTTCAGTGTGTTCTACCAGCAACTGCATGCATGTCCTTCTCTGTCTTGGAATTTCGGAATATTAATGTATGCAGAACTGTGTCAAAAGTTTGTTTTGTTCTATTTTTAGTTATTTGAGGTAAAGCTACGAATTAGGTTTTATTACTTACATTTAAATGAAATTCTCTATTACTTCGAATATGCATGTATTAGTACATACATACATACATACATACATACGAGTATGTACATAAATAATGTTGTTGAAGCGATAAGCCGTGTGGCAAATTCACAACAAAAATAAATAGTGGCTTATTTTTAGTTTGTGCAAGTTACTGCTGCTGAGTCAACGTCGACTATAAACCAAAATGAATATTGATTTGCAAGGCTTAAAGAGTCAAATGAAAAATTTTTAAAAGCAGTTTAAGTGGTTTATGTTGTTAAAATTAATCGAATATGTCAGAGTGATTTTCACAAGAAATGAACAAATATATTTACATAATAATAGCCAAGGGTAAAATGTACATACATATGTACATATGTACATGTTTATACGAGTGATTTTATAAGAAAACATTTGTTCTTATAAATTTGATCGTCATTTTAGTTCAATTAATTAATTGATATTAAAGTAAAGATATAAACTCAAAATTGCATTATTTTCACAAAACATACTTTTGTGATATGTTTACAAGTTTAACTTTCTCAACTTAACTTCATGACAAGCCATCATTTGTTTACTCGGCAGACAATTTCTTTTCCACACATGAATGTGCATTCTCATTCGAATAACATTTTCAGAGCATAAAGACCACCTATTTAAAAATTCCAAAGAAAATTACAAAAATTGTTCTCCACACAAAAGACCATGAACAAATTTGTGTCCATAATGCTGCCGAGGTTTTATTCTTGGAATTGATATCAATCAAGTTCCTGGTGGGAGATGGTCACGACGGCTTTACTGGCACATACACACTCTAAATGTAGTTAAATTTCGAATATTCTGCGTGCAATTTCCTTCTTATGATGAATGAATGGTTGTGGGCATATTGGCATAAACATTAAATTCACATAACTCCATTAAATGAAATCCAATGGTGTGAAATCACTTCATTACGACCTCAAATCTGATCACCGAAACGAGAGTGTAAAGATTAAAAATATTTCACGTAGTAATTGAATTGTTTCAAAGTCTGTATCGTGCACATAATTATCATGCAATTCTGTCGGAAAAAACTCTGAAAGATCTGTGTCGCTAGTGTTGAATTTGCAAGTTGCAGTGTTGCAATTTTGAATTTTAAAAATGATTTTATTGTGTGATAAATTTATCTACTAATACAATTAAAAATCTCTTAAGAAATTCATAAGTCATGACTTCATTAAAAAGTTCTAACATATTTTGTGCCCTAAATGCTTGAGCTTTCATTATACTCGTAAGTAAGTGTCCAACAACAGTTACTTAAGAAATTTTTCGTATAGTTGTCAGTAATCAAATATTTGCTACAGAGCAGTAGCAAGCAAACCAAGTACAAATGTACGGCTATCTATAAAATACACTCACTGTATTCTTAGACACAAATACTTTTGTATGAATGTAAACCAGAGATGGGCATATTGCACTTGATTTTTAGTGAGCTAAAAAAACAAATAATTAGTAGTAGTGCTATTAAAATTTCACTACCACTAAGCATTTAGTGGTGTTTAAAAAAAAAAAATTGCACTACCACTAAATTTTAGTGGTATTTAAAAAAAAATTCCAACTACAATTATAAGCGTTTTAAGGAAAAAAATACCTAAGTGTGACTCACAAGATATTTTGTGACGATCAAGAGATTTTGTTGCACGTAAACAAGAAATAATGCCAACTCTAAAGTTTAACGAAAAAAAAATATTCTTTTACAAAAAGTAAATAAAAAATAAACAAAAATTTTTCAAAAAACAAAAATTTTCATACAAAACTAAACATGTACATTGTACATATTCTTTGATGTCTTTAACAAAAATGGAAAAAAGGAAGTAATTCTTTAAGAAACTTATACACATATGTAAATATTTGACACAAAACAATAACTTAACTTAATTTAATTTATAAATTTTTATTCAAATTCTTATTCTGAATCTGTATAAACTTCATGAAATGACAAGCGGCTTTGTTTTTTTTACATTCTCATTCATTTTTACCACTATCGAATTAAGTTTGTGGCAAAAACAGAATCAGTCAGTAACAATAAAAATTAAACTCAACTCTTTTATATTCGTCATTACGCCCTTTATCGAGCTTTATTTTCTGTCGATATCTCCGTGCTCTTTCACAAAAACTATGCAAATGCACACTTTTTTTATATTACTTGATTTATAAAAAAGTGACGCTCAATGCAAATTGTGGGGACAACCTTTCTTTGCAACGTCAAATTCGCACTAATTAAGTTTTGAGGACTATAACAAATAAAAACACAAGAAGGAAACGCAATAATTCGAAAACTGTTATTAAATATTGCATATTTACTTTTTTCTTGATTTTATTTCATTTTGTTTACTAAAAATTCTAACGGGGGACACATGCTTTTGTATGGAAGCAGTCAGGGGGAGAAACAAAACACCATTCTGAATAAATAAAAAAAACAAACATACAAATTTGAGAATTACGTTTTCTTTTTGTAACATATTCCTCGCTGATCACTCTTACATGTTTGTTTTTTTTTACCTAAAATAGTAGTGTAAAGTACGGGGACACAAAAATTGCGTTTTTGGTCAAAGCTGGCATATTACGCCCATTCTTGAAAAACTGTTTTTACACATACATATACTTGGTGTAGTAATAGTTCAGTGATTCCACCAGTTCAAAACCCGCACCAAAGTGGGAACAAATTTATTTTCCGACAATCACGTGTGGGTTCTCAAGGTGAAAATGTGCTTTATCATTAAGGATGTTATTTAATTTTTTATATGTTATTATTCAACAATTAAAATATGTTATATCGTGTAATGCTACATTTCTACTTAATTTAAATAGTCAGCTGTCACACTGTTTCATCGTTTGGGGTTCGGGATAGCCGACAATTAATGATTTCGGGAATCTCAGAAAAAAACTATCTGAGAAATTCTAAACACTAGTCAGCAACAAATGCGTCATCTTATACGGACGCATCTTAGCGAAAATACTTGGAATATACCAATAAACCAGATAAAACAAAACACATTTCATTTTACAATAGTTCTGCTAGGTGGGTTTTTTCATTGAAATTGAATTTGTGGTTGTGGACGAGTTATTTTAAGAATCTGTGTAAATGTAATTAAAATTTTCTTTAAACAAATATAGACTTTTTGTGAATATCTAGATTCTTTATAAATTCAAAACACGTCTACAAACTTTACTCACATTAGGCACGGTCACATTGTTCAAATATTGGAGGAATTAAGCGTAACCAATTCATATTGATATTACATGCAGTTGAATAAATAGTTCCTACTAACAATTTAAACCAGCTTTTATTTGCAAACAAAATATGTATGTAAATATTATTGTCTGTCTTATATGAAAGGAATTTAATTTGCTTGAACATTTTAAAATCGTATGTCAACAAATATTTGTAAAATAGGAACGTTACTTAAATTTAGTTTCTTTACTTGGAGAGATGCTTGCTTGAACACATTGTCACTGAGGTTGAAATTCTTCGGCAAAAGAAAATTTATTTTTAGTTTACCTAACTATGTATATAACTGACTGACTGTATGCCTGTCACATCTCGCCTGGCTGACATTCAGCCTATAACACCAACTACCAAAACTAACTGACTGAGTGTCATAATAGGGTTTCAGTTGTCAACTAAACTTTCATACAACCGAGTACTTGAAGGATTTTAAGAATGTGTAGTCTTTCTTATACAGCTACCAGCTACAGTTTTTGATAATTTCCTCCTATTTCTACCACTTTTAGTTTCACTTGGCTTACTTTTCGTAAATTTACATTCGTATAAACATGACTATGTATCTATGTATGTATGTATACGTAACTAAAAGTATTTGTTTTAAAAAATAAACAATAATAATATATATGTATATATATATATATATATATATATATATATATATATATATATATATATATATGTATATATATGAGATATATGTAAGAATATTAGTGTGGTGTGATTTGTATTAAAATTTGTATGGGAAATTAACAAACTCGAATCGGATAATGTCAACCAGTACCGCATTGTCTCTGATGTTTTGAAATGTGTTTAAAAGGGAAAGAAAGAGCTAGATTAAATATTAATATTTAATTTGCAGAACCGAATCATTACCTACACGCAATTAAAATTGGTTAGATAAGTTCCGAGTTATTTAAAATTATCCCAATCTACCCTAATATATGTACATGCAGTATGTATGTGTCTGTATTGTAACTTTTAAAACAATTGACTTGGTTGGTAATGTGAAATAAACTTTTGTATAAAGTTTTTTTTTTCTTAAGATAAGTCAACCTAATTGTTCGACCTTTTCTGTTTTGATTTTATTAGTAATTTTATGAGTTTTAAAAACAGAAAATAATTACAAATGTGGTTATATGTTAGAAATGTTAGGAATTATAAATGTACCAACAAATCTTTTAAAACAAATACTGTGAGCATTAATATAAAGTAAACACCTAATATTATATGTATATACATTTACATATTTATTATATATGTATATGTACGTATATATACACTAGGAGCTACATTGCTTTTTTAAAATGTCAAGATAATCTACAATGACCGACCCCTGATGCCGCCATACAACCCCAGACCATGACTGAGCTGCCATAAGTTTTCGTAATATTTTCAGCTATTTTTACAGTACTAGATGTTGGATTTGTTCTTACTACTCTTGCTATAGCTCTTACTTCAGTTTTTGAAAGACGCTTCGATCGTTTTGCACCAGTCCAATTGTCTACGGTATTGTGTTATATTATAGCGCTGTTATAATTTACAGCTGTTGTTTAAAGTGACAATATTTAAAAAAAATATATATGTATATATAAAAAATAAACATTAACAAAAAAGCAGGTAAAAACAATTTTTATATTTCACTATTTTATATATTTATTTTAAATTATATAAATTAAAAAAAACAATAATTAAAGTAAAAATTAACATTTTTTACTAAAACGTTAAAAACGAACACGATGGTCACCCCGTATTTATTGTTCTTTGTTCGCCGGCGTATGAAATATAAATAAATATATCGCATCTTAATTACAAAAGTGGCACAACTCAAAATACTAAAATTTTCAGGAGAGACAAAAAAAGCTCATCGTGCACAAGCAACACACTTAACATAAAAATAGACAAATTTGTATTTTTCTAGTTAAAGAAGATAGTGATGTGAAAGAAATTTTTGCAGTAATTAGAGATGTGCACTCTAAATTAATTTATGGAAAAAAGTTAATTTTGGAAAATTTTGAGTTGTGCCACATTTGTAATTAGGGTGCGATATGTATTTTAGAGATTGCCGCGTATGACGAATTCATCCGACGCCTTTATTATGTGTATTTTCATTTTTAATTTTATAAATTTATACTATATTAAAAAATATTTTATTTATTGTAAATTAGAATAAATATAAATTCTGAGCTCAAGTTTTCTTTTTTAGTTTGATCAGAAATCTTTAAATATTGTTACGTTTTTATCTTTTAAAAACGGTGGTTTGTTTCCTTTAAATAGGCCGGATTCTTTTTAATTGCAAAATAAAAGCGTCAAGTAGTTTAAACTTATAATAATCACTCTGTCTTTTACCACTCTTTTACAATTAACACTTAGGCCCCGATTATCGTTCACAACACTAAAATGTTGTGTTGTCTCGACTACAACACAACATGCATCTTATGAAGTTTAAGCCGATAAGTATTGTGAATCGTAATCGCAGTTTACAACATATGTACAACAAAATTACAGTTTAAAAACGCTTTGATGTTTACTCGACGATGACTCACAATAAACTAACATTTGAGTGGCCCTGTTTGTTCTATTTATACACTAGCGCCATTTCTAAAGAATACCATCGAAAGTTCCGTTCTATAATGTTCCACCAAAGCCGTTAAAACTTAATGTTGCAATACTGCTCAACTAGGTGAATAACAGGGTGTTATAAATGTAGGGTTTTATAATGAAAACACCTTTTTTTTAATTTCAAGATTATTTAATTATAAGTTTATTTATTTAAAATTCATCGGGCTTACGTGCTAGCTTAAAATTTAAAGTGTTATATGTCCGAGCTCGAAAATACAACTGACTTCGCTGTCTGCTTTCGTTCGTCGATTAAATCATAATTCGTCCATTTGTGACTCGCTACTTTTAATAGTCAAATATCCACAACAGTGTTGTAATTCAGTAAGAGTTGCCAATCCTGGTTGTATGTCCGTTATATCCCGTCCCCACATCAATAATGTTTGTAAATAGAAACTTCCACTAATGCAAATGTTGAAAAGTAAACATGCGGTATGTTTATATTACCCAGCCGTTAAATTTAAATTTAAATAGAAATTCGCGACAATATTTAAATAACAAATTTTTACTGTGCAAATATTTGAGTTTGCATTCTTTGCTGCGCTGCTTTTGTTAGATAATTTAAATGTCCTTCAAGTTTTGAGAAACTGCTGTTTAACAATGCTAGCAATTCATGTCAATTATTAATAATAAATAAAAATGTCTTTCAATATATTTAAATGTACGCAAACATTTTAATAACAAACACAATTTATTGCAGTAAATTATAAATTATGTAGCTGAATTGGTAAGCGCATTTGATCATTAAACATGAGTTGGTGTTTGTAGCCCGGGTTCGATTCCCAGCTGCTGCCACTCAAACAACATCAGTTTCTGATATTTATTAATTTTCTTTCTATCCATCATAACTAATATTTATCACAGTGCCCTCCTTTGGTGGTATAGCATTCAAACGCCACCGAAGTAGGCATATTAATTGCCTGAGTGTTACTTCTTTTTCAAAAAAAAAAAATTAGAAATTAGAATTGGTTAAGAAGAATGCTAAAATTAAGAAAATGTACTACTACATAGTTACTTCTTTAGAGCATGGAAGCATTGTTGGAAAGTATGGCTAAACTTCATATATGTAGATAATTAAATTTTTAAGAAATTTATACTCTTTACATTTATTATTTTAAACTTTATTTTAGGCTAATTCTTACTTGTTTAGAAAAATAACAGTCAGCAATTAGTAAAACACATACATACATACATACTCGTACATATAAGGTACGTTTCATATTTACATATAACGTCAGTTTAATATGTAGTATCAGGCTGTTGTGCAATTTTTGATAATATTTAATAAACATTTGAAATCATTTAGGAGAATTGTTCTCCCATGAATTTACTATTAATTGATGTTCCTTGGAACATTGTTGTATTTTCCAAAGTATATCAATCGATAGGAAATCATAAGTGGAACAATAATCACAACCTAATGAATATTAATAAAAATGTATTACAAAAAAACGTTATATGACGTTATAAATATAAAACGCACTTTATATTGTTAGCAATTTGAAAAATATACCGATAACATACCAATTTAATTCCATTTCAATGCCATCAATTTCATAGTGTATTGCTGTTTTTTACTAACTTAATTTATTTTGTTTTACTTTTTTCTGTAAACAAGAGGAAATTATTTTTAATTTATTTTCGAAATTAGTTTTTTTTTTCCTTGATTAATGAATGAAATCAAAACAATTGAATTGTTATTTTTACTCAATTATTTAATGTTCAAATGAAAACAACAGTAATTTATATAAAATGGAATTGTCAAAGAAAGAGGAAGTCAAATACTTATGTAGGTACATGTACATTTGTCTTGTCTACTACTTCAAATATCCTGCAATTTAATGATTTAGTTTAAAGGGGTGTACCAAAAATGACGCATAATTTTAGTTTCAAAATAAACACATTTGTTTTCTCCTTTGAATTTTGATTTATTGAATCATAAAGTATGGATTTACACGGCGAGCACGACGCCTTTGTCGAAAGTGTCCATGAATATTTTGCATAAATGTGCCCGAGTTTCGTTGATACAGCATTGAATTTCCTCCTTCAATTAATATAATGGGTGGTATTATTGATTTTGGAAAGGAAAACTAAGCGGAAAGAAATATCGATCGATATGTAAAATGTAATTATTCATTCCAACGCAATTCCTCCGCAATACTGTCTGTAAAGACGGTATTTTTTCTTTTTGGAGCAGCAACAGAATAAATAATAATTCGACCCAATAAAAATAAATATCAAGCAATTTAAGCAGAGAGAACAGTACACCAGCCATATTTTTGAAATAAATATGATTCAATGAGGCCTGCAAACCAAAATCAGCGGCAAACAATGAAAAGTTGTGAATGCATTTCTTTTTCGATAAGCACATCCATCCGCGTTCTCTGTAGCCCAAATGCGGCAATTTTGACAATTAATAAAACCATCAAGGTTTAGTGATTATCTTAAGCACATTTTGTCATTGCTGGTTTTGTTATTCTGAGTTCAAAGAATCCACATGATTGTCGAAAAACAAATACATCCACAACTTGTCACTGTTTAATATTTTTGAAATATTGTTTAACAATGACAACCTGTTGTTCTCACTGTCAGCTGACAAACATATTTTTTTGTGATTGGCAATACTATGCAAATGACATGAAGTTCAAATCTTGCTTGAATTTTGGCACACCCTTTAAAATGTTAAACTTCTATTGGTTACATTTCAGTGCTCCTGCAAGCCAACTTTGTTTATATTTACTATGAAGGAAATGAGAGGTGATGAATAATCTTCCTTTTTTTGTTGTGTGAATCAGACAAAGATTTCCATAGTTATTATTTATTATTAGATAATAATCAGATGTTGCTTATGATGGAATCCATTTTTCATTTGCCTTTAATAAACTACACCAATTCCAATTGTATTTCAGAAAAAAATCCCGTCTGTACTTCAGATATTTTCTATTCATATGTATTTAAAAATTTTATAATTTTGTATTGAACATTTTTGAACTACAAATGGAAGATTATGAAATATAATTGAAAATTTTACAAATATAATTAGAAACTTCTGAAATACAATTAGAAATTATTTTAATGCAACTGGAAACTGTGTAGTAAAACATATGTTTTAGTTCCTGAGTACTGTGAAAGTAAAACGCTTTCAAATGGTTTATTGGTCACATTCATTTAATCCTTTGAGACTATTACACAATTGCAAATAACCTTCAAGTTGAATTTATGCTAAACACAAAAAACAATTGAATTTTAATCTTACATTCGGCAACACAACCCAGAAGAAGTGACAATATAACAGGCGAAAGAAAGTCAAAAGAAAATTCTCCTTTTGCTCTGTTGGCCAAGACTAGAGGGCATCATCTGCATAAAAATGAACATGGAAATATGTATTAATATAAAAATTTATAGTTTAAAAGTCATCATACATGTGACGGCATACATTTCACATCAGTCCATTGCTACGTGTATGTTACATTTATGAGATTGTAAGAATTTTACTTTTTCATCTTCTTAATTTTGTAAACAGTCAAATAGATTTCTGTACTTTCTAGCTATTCCATATTATTTGTACATTTTTGTTTACCAAGTAAACGTTTTGGACCGAGGCCAAGAAAGAAACTGTTTATACAGACATTTTTAAATTTATATTTTACATACTTTTCATTTTTTTCAACAAGTAAAACTTTTCCACATTTTTAAAGATGAAAATGAAAATCTAATAAAAATTATGGTTGAACAATTCAAATTGTTATTACACAAAGGTGGTCGTTGCGCTACCAATTTGTTTGCAAATTATAAACTGTTTTAATGAAATTCAAATGCAAGAATTGAAAGTGTGTTTTAATTACATAAAAACATGCACATGCATGTAAGCATGCAGGCAGCGTTAAAACTTAATGAGTTATTAAAAAATCGTTTTACAAGATGAAAATAAAACTACAAAATTCGTATGTTTTTAAGGAAAGTAAAATACACATTTACTACCGTATTTATAAAAAAATAAAGTAGACTTGAAGTGTGTTTTAAGACAAAATTTTCATACAAAATTTTCTTAAAGTACACTTGAAGTCTAGTTTAATTTTTTATAAATATGTTACATATATGAATGTAAGCACTTTAAAATGTAGGAATTAAAATCTATCAAAAGTTATCAACAATAATATGAAACATACATATGTACATTAGGGTGGCCCCTTTTGTATGGAGAAAAAATAAGGTATCGATGTTCCCGACTAATATGAAAATTTGTTTCATGTTAAGACTACGTTTCTCAATTTTTTTGTCCTGGGGTCAATAATTGGTGAGCTGGATCAAAGGATGAAGATGTCCTTTTTAGAGCTTTTTTGAGATTTTTCACATTTCTTCCCAAGGAACTATATGTAAATTTGGTATCATATGAAAGGTTATTGAGAGGCGCATTCAATGGGTTATCCAAAATTAAAAAAAAAATTTCAAAATTTCAGACAAAATTTTGGCTTTTTTGTTTTTATTTTTTAATAGAATTTACTGAAATAAATACATAGTTGAAATTTCTTGATTAAAAACATCATTTTCTTCACTGCTTCAATGTTTTCATCAGTTGTTGATGTGCTCGGGCGACCAGGACGATCTTTGTCGTTGACATCTTTTGGGCTTCCTTAAACCGGTTATACCACAATTGAATTTGTGTTCTGCTCATAGTAGACTCGCCAAACGCCACAGTCAACATTTCAAATGTCCTTTCATTAAATTTCATTTTTTACACAAAAATTAATACAGTTTCTTTCATTCATTTTTTCGAATAGTAAAAAATCGAAGAGCACACCAAAACACGACTAACCTTTTGATCTGTCAATCCAAATGGCTGATATTACCAACATATATAACACACATGTGTACCAACATAACCACCCCCATTCTGACTTTCGATTCGAATCGAAATTTTCTCCGTTTGGCAAATTTGGTATTCGGAGTTTTGATTCCACTACGTTTCTTTCGATTGTTGGTATTCTGTATTACGATCGTAGTTACGTTTTTCTACGCTTATATTTTAGCAATGGAATTTTTTTCGCTTACTCTTTTATAAACTTAAAGTGTTTAATTTATAAAATGTAAGTATAAAATGTTTAAAAAGTGATTTATATAAATTTTTGTTTTGAGGTGATATGCAAACAAAGAACATGGTTAAACAAATGTGTAATGGTAGAACGAAGGAGTTTTGAATTATTGTCACTACAAACAGGAAAGCAGCCTATTTATTTATTTTTCCAGGTCAACAACAACAACACCAGAGCAATACGAAAAGCTGGCAAGTTTAATGTGAACAAAACAGGATATTGCTTGCGGCTACCATAGACGATCCTAGGAGGAAGTTCAGGTATTTTCTTTTCAAGCCTTACCTCTGTGTTCTGAGTCACGTTGTTCTCCTCTTCCACCAATAAAGCCACTGCTATGGATTCCATTTCTCCTTCAAATACAAAAATTAAAAATACCACCTTCGGCTTGACAGGATTCTTAGCACTTAGCAAAATATTTGCAAACAAAAATTATTACCTTTTTATTATTATTAATTCACAAGTCTTTTATATTATTTTATTTTTATTCTTTCTCCTTATTAATCGCACAAATTTGTTTATTTTTCTATTTTTATTGTTTGTTGTGACTTTTGTTTATTAAAATAGTAACAAACTTGGGCATTTCTTTCTTTCTATTCCACATTTCATAGTAACAAATTGGTTTTGCAAACATTGTTGTCTTCTTTTTGTTCTTTCGGTTCAGTTTTTGTTTGGAATACCAACTTTTGATCGTAGCGTAACTGAATGCGGAGACGTAATCGAAAGTCAAAATAGGGGTGAACAGAAAAAAAATGCGAAAATCAAACATACGTAACTGACGAAATTTGAAAGTAACGGTTTTTTTTTTTTTGATCAGACCTCGTATACGGTTTTTTTTAGGCACTTTTCCATGAAGTCAATGGTTATTCAGACTTCAGTTTTCCTGACCTCTCAGAGCCTGGTCGACCGGTATGTTTTGCAATTTTGGAGTTTCTTCAAGGTTTAGTTTTTTTTAAAAAACTTTTTGACAGTTGGCCGAGAGATTTTCCGTTGCTTCGATGCAACACAATTCGGTTCCTTAATTAATTTCCTAACTCTGTACTTACAAAATGATTACTAATTTTATTTACCTAAGTATATAATTTAATATTTTGTTCTATGTTAACATTTTGTAAACTAAATACTGGCTGCATTTTTGAGAGTATTTCTCTTTTGTTAGATAAAACTTTGACCATATTTTTCAGTAAGAGTAAAAGATAACTGTTTAATAAAAGTAGCCTAACGGAAACATTTTTATATAAATAGATTTTAAAAACATAGACTTGATTCTGACTGTAAATACATACGAGTATGTATGTATATACCACGAAGGAAACTTGGGGACAAGTGTCTCCAAGTCACCATTTTGTCTACTATTTTGGTAACGGTTTGGCGACATTGTCAACAGCATTGTCATAATGGTTATTATTATACAATTATTTTCTTTTCAATTGTGAGCTCCGATAAACTAGGCGATAGTGTGCCGGACTATCATTCAGAGTGTTGCGGGTTCGATTCCCGCGAAAGACTCTGGGTGTTTTCGACTTTATTTTTAATTGGGAAAATCCTTTTAGTATTTTTTTTTTAATAAAACTCCAAAAGTTAGCAAAAAATGTGTTTTCATTTTCTATTTCAGAAAGGTACCAAAAGTGTAGACAATGTGGTCCCAAAAGAACTACCTTGTCAATAGTACCTATGTCAGTAGTGGACTTTCAATGACACGCACATGTTAAATGTCTATAGTAATTACCATTATCTGGGGTATACTAAGTCACTAGTACTGGTGACTGTGTCAATAGTAATTCAGTACAGTTTCACTATTGACATTTCCTGCAGGGTATGTACTCATATTAACACGCTTCAAATGATGTTTCAGTGATTGATTTGTTTGCATGTCGCCGTTATTTTAATACTTTTTACAAAAAGTAAAAAATGTTGTCTCGATTTCTCTATAAATCAAATAAATAATATTCTTGTAGTCAAAATAAAAAAGTCAAATGAACCAACCGAAGCACCAGTTGAAGGCCAAGGTAACAAACCAGAAAAATACCAAAATTTTATGTTCGAATACATGCAATATTGTATGTTATAAATAACCATAATAAAAAATCAACAAAACGAAGAAACGAAAAATAAATAAAGTTAGGAGAATTCGTTTTATTTTTTGGGATAATTCAATCAATCGTACATGAATTATTGTAAAATAATATTAATAATATAAATCCAAAAAACATTTAAAATAAAAAAAAAACAATAAGCATTTTCCCAGGCAACAAATTTAGATTCTGTAAAAAAAACTGTTGAGTTAAACAATTATTTATTATAATTAAAAAAAAATAAATTATAATTTTATGCAGAATATAAAATAAACATCAAATATGTATTTAGAAAAGATTCAATTTCAGTAAAAACTTGGCATGGAATCGACCACGAAATAATTAACTACCGAGGTCGAATTACCATTCACTAGTCTTCACATTGGCCACATCAGTTTTATACACAGACAACCCCAAATAGACCCATCCCAGCAAACCATATGAGTCCGAAAAGAGTCTTTTCTGACACCTTTGTCGGAGCGTTAACGCTCTTTATGAGCCCAAAAAACAATCATAATTACTCCGAAAACCTTCAGAAAAGAGGGTCATTACGTTCGAAAATGGTCCGTCAGAAAGAGCTCTTAGATAATGTCAGAAAAGAGTCTTTTATGAGGGTTTTTTGGGCTCATAAAGAGCTCTTAGATAATGTTTTTTTTGGGCTCTGTGTAATCTTGTTTTTATCATTCTTGTGTGGTAAGTACGCTGTTTTTTTTTTTTTTGTTCCAAGCACAAATAACAGGACAACAACGCTTTGGTACACACATAATTAAGTGGAATTTCTGAGTCATACTGCATGTCGACTCAGGACAGTAACAAGCAAATTTTTCTTTCGCTCCGAAAATGCTCCTTAGTTGGACTCTTTTCTGACTCCTTTTTCGGAGCGCTCCGAAAGTGCTCCTTAGTAGGACTCTTTTCTGACTCCTTTTTCGGAGCGCTCCTAGAATGGTATGCTGGGTAATTAAATTAAAATAATAATTAAATACTTTAAGGTGGCTGTTGAACTTATATTTATGGGCGTTACAAACATCAGCACAAATTCAATATACGCTCCCCATTATGATGGTTTAGGGTATAATAAAAACCATTTGTATGAGTCCAATTATATAAAATTATGATGACCTCCGATGGCTCATTCGTACATGAATTTTTAATTTTAAATATTGATACACATGTACATAATTTTACTCAACGACCTTGTGTTTAATTGAATAACACATACATATGTACATATATTTGATGTAAACGTTGATGAATTTGTCTGTAGATTGATTAAAAACTATCACAGAAGCATATTAGGACAGCATTATGTGTATGACCTGACAATAACAATGCTTTTATTTTAATCCTTGCCACCAACAAATTTATTATTATCTCGATACAACGTTAACACTTTAAACAGATTTTGATGCAAATTCCATTAAAATAAATTTAATACGACTTCCATATAAAACCTAAATAGTTTGTCTTAAAATGATTTATTAGAATTTACTTTGTATATTGGCAAGTGTCTGAGATGTTATTTATTTTGACGTTGATGATTTTTTGTATTCTTTTGTTTAAAATGGCCTAATTTTGTTTGTATGTTGGTTTTTTCAAACATATTTTATTTTAATTCCAAAGTCAGATTGACAGGTGGGATTTTACATATAAAATGTATGATTAAATTCTGAATGAATATCTAAACAAACTAATAAAATTCACAACAATAAAAAAAAACAACAGATTCTATTATCAATGCAAGGGTTAATAACCTTTGTAAGGGTGCGCAGTGCATTAGTATGTAAAAGAATAATTTGCAAACAAATGAATCCATTCATTGTTAAAAGTGTTAAGGTAGATTCACCTATTTGTTCCGAACAAAATATTTTTTTCATATGAAGTTTGACGCCTCTCTTTTTAAGGGAGAGAAAAAAAATTAACTGAGTTGCCAATATGTTGCATTTTTTCATACAAAGTTGTATTGTAAAGTTGTAATGTGTGAAAATAGCCTATTGATCTTCTTTGCTTTAAAATTTTTTTCACTGCAATTTTTTTTATACTCTACACCACCATAGTGGGGAGGGTATATTGGATTTGTGCTAATGTTTGTAACGCCCAGAAATATTGGTTCGACACAGAATCATTTCCTGAGTCGATTTAACGATGTCCGTCCGTCCGTCCATCTGGCTGGCTGTCCATGTGAAGCTTGTGCGCAGAGTACAGGTCGCAATTTTGAAGATATTTTGATAAAATTTGGTAAGTGATATTTTTTCGGCCCAAGGTTGGATGGGATTGAAATTGGTCTATTATTTCACCTGGCCCCCATACAAATGTCCTCCCAAAATTGCGGTTTACTGGTCATAAATCTTTGAATTATGCAAGTATGCAAACAAATTTCACCACAAATGAGTAATAAATGCAGCTAAATCACATCTACAAATTTCGTGAAGATCGCTCCATAATTAGTCGTAGCTCCCATATAAGGCCCACTTCATCACTTAAAGAGCATAACTCTTTTAAAAATGTTGGTATCCAAATAATATTGAACACAAATATGTGTCGTACATATAATATGGTAGAATTTTGGATGAACGTCCATAACTAGTCATAGTTCCCATATAAGGTCCACTTTCGAAAATCACTTTAAAGATCATAGCTCTCTCAAAAATTTTGGTATCCAAATAATATTGAACACAAATATATTTCATATACATATATACGAATAATACAGTACAATTTTATTATTATCGGTCCATAATTAGTCGTTGTTCCCATATAAGGCCTACTTCCAAAAATCATAGAAATTATGACACCTAATTTTATAACGGTCGGTCCATAATTAGCCGAAACTCCCATATAAGACCCTCTATGTAATTCACTTTAACCTCCATAAATCTTTTAAAAGTATTTATATTGAGATAAAGTTTAACACATATAATAATTATATTCACAGAAATCATGGAACTAAATATTTGGATAATGGGTCCATAATAAGTAATATTTCCCATATAGCGCTCGTTTTTTAAAAACTGTTTTATACATACACTATGGTCGGGCTTAACCTTTAACTTTCTTACTTGTTTAACTTAATTTCTATATATGTATGTACTTTGGTAATAATAATGCCTTATGTATTTCAATGGCCATTTGCAAAATCAAATAATAATTTAATACAGGCAAAGCTCCGATCCGGATCCGATATAACGAATGAGCAAATTTGTTTATTAGCTACCTTATATAACGAACGATCAACTTTTTTTGCTCCCGGTTTAACAAATGGTTAAGAAAAACAAAGCAAAACCAAAAAGTTGTTACAATACCGTTTGTTTGGATGTGTTTTTTTTTTGTAGCTTTCAAAATTCAAAAACGAACTTGTGGCAATCAGGTGAAAAACTTTCAGCTCGACAAGATTTAGTAGAGCCATGTAAGCATCAATTTCAATGTGAGATAAAGGAAAACAATTTATCAAAAGACGCTATATTTAATGCCGACGAAACTGGGCTCTACTGAAAATTATTGCCAGACAAAACGTTTCTGCACGCCGGAGAAGCTCATGTTCCTGGAAGGAAACTGTCTAAGGAGAGAGTCACAGTTCTTTTATGCGCAAATGCCTCTGGCACAAAAAAAATTAAGCCACTGTTAATTGGAAAAGCTAAAAAACCACGTTCCTTTAGAAAGAGAGTGTTTTCAGTAAATTATACCCACTCAAAAAATGCATGGATGAATGCAGGAATTTTTGAGATGTTTGTCCCGGATTTTTAAAATGTAACTTCGGACATTTGAAACTTTTATATTAAACTTTCAGGTGACAGTTAACGTAGACGACTTAAACACTTGGAATGACGATGCTATTGAGTTTACCAACTTTGAAGATGAAGATGATGAAAATGAAAATAACGGTCCACCAATGGAGAACCAACAATTAAACACTCAGATGCCATATAAGAATTTGAAACCTGCATTTTGTGATGTGATCAAAATAAAATTGATTACACATAATCTTTCATGCTGAGAGAACTGAAAAATCAGTTGAAAAAGTTTGCAAGCTTCATACAAACAATCATTTATTAGAAATTTTTTAGACAAATAATTTGTCCCAATATGTAAACACGTATGTAAGTTCAATAAACATGAATATAATAACATAAAAAGCTCCATTTAATGGTAAATGTAGCTAATTTTTATTTAAAAAAAAGTTCGGTATTACGAATCTCTCAGTTTAACGAAAGGGGCTGACATTATATCATTCGTTATACCGGGATTTGCCTGTATTTGTATTTTAACACTTAAAACCCAAAGCAAAATAAATTAATAGCCGCAGTATTACCACTTGTAAAACTAATAGATTTTGTTTATACATATATTCCCAGACAAATTGTTCGAAATGGGTGAATCGTGTTGCAAAAAACTCTCAGTAAAAAAAATTTCTCCGGAACAAATACATACTTACATATGTATGTACTCGTATATACATATAATAATAATTGGTCCAATTTTGGCCTATCCATAAACTTACAATCAAAAACTGATCTTTGTGCCGACAACCCATCTAAATAAATAGGGGCACAATATGTCTAATTTTACAACTAGAACTTTTACTACAGCTTTGGACACAATTAAAATATTACATTTAAACAAAAATTTCTCAAGACAAATGAATCAGAAACACATGATTTCTTTTCCTATTTGAATTTTGCTCTAATAATATTGAAATTCCATTTAACAAAAAAGATTTGAATTTTATTCAATAAACTCATATACAATAAACGTTGTATTTTTATAGCCCACATACGAACGAGTAAATGTTTATCGCCCCCAGAAACCCAAAAGAAAAAAAAAGAAAACAATTAAATAAGTATATAAAAATAAAATTGCATAGTATAATAAATAAGTAAATAAATAAAGCATAATAATAAATAATGAATAATCATAAAAAGAAAAAGAAAAAGTAAAATACGAAATAATTCTTATTGATGTTGTTTGTTGTTCTGTTTCTTTTTATTTTTACAGGAACTGGTGGCCATTTCCCCCGAAAGGCGTAATTGGCGTGGTATTTTTATAGCGTTACTGGTCATAGCAGCCGTTTTTAGTTTAATTATATTCTCCATATTTTTATTATCGCCAGGTAAGAGAATGAAAATTTCTTGATAATGAAATTTCATTAATAACTTATAATTCGTGTGTTTTCGTTTTTCAATAACACGATAAATTTGTGTTTTTTTTCTAAAATACATTAGAGGATGAAGGCCTACGCATACGTGGCAGCAGATTAACAATTAGTGATATTTTAAGTAAACGCTTTCAATGGAAACCATTCAATGGCACTTGGTACAGTGGTATGTACATATACATATATTTAAAATAATAATAATTCAAATGACAGTTATTTTATGTCTATCTGTCTGTCTGTCTGTCTGTGTAAAACACTCTAACATCCAAAATACATAACCAAAATTAATGAGAATCGCCTGAAATGTTAATCATGGTCCTAAGCAATTTGGTATAGAAAATCACTTAAATCTGTTAAGTTGGCAAAAAGTTACGAAACAAATTCGGAGACTAGCTCGAAAATACTTAAAATTTTTAAACCAATTCTCTTAAAGTCTTTGTTTTTTTTTTAATTCCTTTTCAGATACTGAATTAGTATTTCGGGATCCCAGTGGAGGTCTATCAATAGTTAATTTAGATAATTATACAACACGAGTTTTAATGACCAATTCAACATTTGTAAGTACAATTGCAATAAAAAGGAAAATTTACATAACTAAATTGTAAATGTAATGTATTAAAATTTTATTTAAATTGTTTCAACTTTCAGCGCCAATTGAATGCTGACACATATTTAGTAGCACCAGATCTTAAATATGTGTTGCTGCAGTCCGATAGTAATGCGGAGGGCTCAAGGTAGAATACACAAATAAAATTGAAATTGAAATTCATATAAAAATAAATAAATAAATGATAAATTTCAAATGAATTTCCAATTTTATGGCAAAACAAACAAAGAAAGAAGCACTAAAAGTAGAAAAAACAACAAACAAATTTAAAAGTGTTCTTTCTGTTCAGTTCAGTTTTACTGTTCCGATACATTTTGCTAAATATTTAAAATAGCTTTTAAATAATATTATTTACTTAGTGTTAAATTAATAGTAAATATTTAAAAGTGTTCATTGCAAAAACAATTGCGCTCAAAATTATGTATGTAGAATATTTCAAACGGAAATAATTTAGATGCATCGAAAACATTAAACAGGCCTCTTAAATTGTTTATAACATTTTCTTTTCGTACAAATTCAAACAGTATTTAATTTGAAAGAAAGCAAAACAACTTATTACTTACAAACATACGTACTTATATGTACATATGTATATTTGATTAATTTTAAATAATTTGCTTATTCCATATGCGGCAGGCATCATGTTTACGAGGTACTAACAGCAAATACATTTCCCTTGGGACCAACTGAAAATATAGCAGAAGCACCACGCCTGCAATTTGTTTTATGGGCTCCTTACAACAACCATTTAATTGCAGGTAGTATTGGTGGTGGTGCCGCCGCAAATTCCATTTACACATCATCATCATTATCATCCTCTAATACACCAAAAACGCCAGTGCCCACACCCTCTAGCGGTAGTCCTCTACTGAATAGTCTAGGCAGTGGGGCAAGTGTAGCGAACTTAGTTAAACCTCCTCCACCAATTCAGCTGCAGCAACAAAATCAAGATGCCTCAACGTCAACACTAAATAATGGGTTGACTAAAGCTTTGGCCCTAAATCAAGCCATTGCTTTTGTCCACGAAAATGACATCTACTATAAACCAAAAGTTCAGGGAGAACTTGTATGTCGCATTACAACAACAGGTGAGTGTTTAAGGAACTTTCGAAACTGGTTATTTAATAATTACATTGTAAACATCACTTTTATGTACAGTGGCCCACGGCTTATTTCAACCAGTTATATAAAAAAATATTTAAATTAGGAAAAATAATTTATTATCCACTAACTTTTGTTTCGTTTGATGAGTTATTTTTGGCCATTCTTCCTTTAGCAAAGTTTTAAGGTCATTCTTGTTCGAAATATGGTCCTTGTGGACCTTTTGATCTAAAATTGTCCATAAGTTCTTAATAACATTCAAATCAGGGCGGTTGCATCAAGTGGGGACAATTCCAAATCAGCCATGACTGCACAATAAATTATGTTTCGGATCGTTGTCCTAATAGAACCGAAATTGCTCCCTAATACCCAGTTTTTCAGCACTTTGTAGTAAATTGGACTTTAAAATGTCAAGGTACATATTTTTGTCTATCGTAAACTGCCAGTTTCCTACACCACCTGATGACACACAAGCGCAAATTGTATGACATTGTCACTGTTGGTTGGTTGCTTGTGCCAAACGTAAGTTTGACCATCCGAGCCAAACATATTAAACTTAGACTGGCCCCAAAAAAAAAAAAAAAAACACGTTTTAATGGTAATGTGCTCATTAGCAAATTTTAGAAGGGTTTTTATCGGGATACCATTAAAATCATGGTTTCAAAGTACACAACGACAGCACTACATGTTTTGTTAAGCTCATTTTTAACTTTCGCAGCCAATTTTGTAGCCGACAACTTAGGGTTCTGCCTTTGTAACGCTCATATACTTTATTAAAAATTTTGTTAGGTGCTTTACTGCCCTTATTGCAAATCCTATTCTCGTGCATGAACCGAGATATTATGCTTTGCACTGATGAATCGGCGCGAGTGGTCATTTTTAAAATGACTAATAACCAACTATCTCTGTTCTATGGTAGTATGTTGCCCCATTGTCGAAATTTGCACTAATGAACCACTTAACTGGAACACCACACTAAAAATTAATTGCAACCATAACTACAAAACTGCCTATTATACGCTTAAAAATTCACCGTTACTCGAGTAGTGTTTGTTTGAAATAAGCTGTGCCGGTGACGGAAGAATTTGCACTCTACATACATATTTACTTTTTCTGTTTTGTATTACCTAAGCCACATACTCGTACATGCTTGTTTTTCGGACTTTTGTTTTATATATTTTTTTTAATTTAGGATACCTATAAAATAAAATAGAATATGTTCAGAATTATCTTTTGCATACAAGTTGTATCCAGTTAAATATTTTAATTCAAGTTGGTTGAAATAAGCTGAGAGACACTGTATGTATAGATTTTTCATGTTGAGCAAATTTCCCCGTTGTTGCCCCATTGTACTGTCAAATTTCTTAATTATGTTGTGCTTCGATACATGTATTTTAGTAAATAATAAGGTAGTTTGGTATTCAAACGTTCACTTACCTAGAATGAAATTGAAAATATAAAATGTTTCTTATTAACTGACATTTAAGAAAATTATTATCTAATGATTACTTAAATAAATTCTTTTCAAACTGTTTAAAAGTCACAGAATATTTCATTTTACATTTGGATCACTATTGGCTACTTTTTTGTTTTACTAAATTTTCATAAATGACAACAGATTATAAAGCATCCTTTCTCCATTTGGACCATTATCATTTACTAATTTATAGCCACTTGTACAAGGTGGCGCAAAAGTAAACTTCTGATGTTTTTTGGCTGTAATTAAAAAAAAAATGAAAAACTTTGATTCTTCTTGTGGATTATTTTTATTTGGTCTTTTAATTTTTTTTTACATCAAGTCGTGAATATGATGTCATGTAAATGGCCGCCGCCACAGTTGATTATCATTTGAGCCCTTTTTATGGCATTTTCCATCACTTTGGCCACAACTTCCGGCGATAGGTCCTCACATTCTTGGCGGATATTGTCTTTAAGAGCTGCAAGAGTCTGAGGCTTGTTGACATAAACCCGCGACTTCAAAAAGCCCCACAAAAAGCAGTCTGGAGCTGTCAAATCAGGCGATCTTGCTGGCCAGTGCAAATCGCCAAAACGGGAGATTAGGCGCCCGGGAAATGCATTCTTCAGCATATCGGTTGTGGCACGTGCGGCAAAAAGAACTCGTTGATCATTGCTCTGTAGCACTCACCATTCACAGTAACCGTTTGGCCCGCGACGTCTTCGAAGAAAAAAGGTCCGATGACTGCTCCAGCGAAAACAGCAGACCATACAGTGACTTTGAGCAGGTGTAATGGCTCTTCGTGGGTTATACGCGGATTTTCAGTGCCCCAGAAGCGTAAATTTTGCTTATTTACGTATCCGCTAAGATGGAAATGGGCCTCATCACTCATGATTATTTTTGATGAAAAATCATCTTCCTCTTGGTGGTGATTAAGGATGGCTTGAGCGTATGTTAGACGCGATTGGCGGTCAGCAGCTAACAGCTGATGCACCGTCTGAACTTTGTACGGAAACATCTTCAAATCTTGTACCAAAATTCGCTGTAAAGACCGTCGACTGATACCCATTTGCGTGGCACGTCGTCTGGTCGATGTCAACGGCGCTTCCATGACATCCTCGGCTACAGCAGCTATTCTCTGTAGAACGGCTACTCCGGGGTCTGCCGTGTTGTGCCAGTAGGCGTTGGACGGCCAGGAAATCTACGACGAAATTTACGTTGTGCCAAAGACACCGACCGATTATTGGTCAAATAAATAGTCAGCAATATTCCGCGTTCTGAAGCAGTGTAGCGTAACATTGTTTATTAACGTGTATTTCGCATGTGTTTACTACACAAATGTCAAAACAGAACTGACATTAGGGGCCAATCGCAAAATTTATAGCATTTTCTGATAGGAGGATTACTATTGCGCCACCTTGTATGTGCAAATATATGTAAAATATATCACAGATTACCATCCATGTACATATATGTACCTCTTTTTAATTAATTGTGCATTAAAATTTAACCATTCTTAATTCATTATTAATTTTCTTGAATGGAGCTGAATGAATAAATTGCTGCATTTGAGTTGATTAAGAAGTGTCTTTATAAATATACATACATATGTATGTATATAGTATATATATGTGTGTTTGAATTGTTCTTGGTCTTATTATTATTTTCAAACAGGTCAAGCTGGCATTGTTTACAATGGAATACCAGATTGGACATATGAAAATGTACCGGAATTGGATAGCCGTGGCGGTAGTATGGCATTTTCACCGGATGCTTTATATTTGGCATTTCTTACATTTAATGACAGTGATGTCAGCGAATACAAGTTAGTGTTACATTCATAAAATTCTTATTAAAGTATGACAACAATTAGTACATATATGTATGTATTTATAAATTGTTTGTTGCAGATATACTTGGTTGGGTGATGATTTAAAATATCCAGCTGTTCTCACACAACGCTATCCCAAGGCTGGATCTCCTAATCCCAATATAACTGTTAATGTAGTTAATCTATCCGTCCTTAAATACATCTTCCCTACACAAATCAAACTTCCATCAGAATTGGCTAATGGCAGCTATATTGGTGGTCTGACATGGGCCACGCCCATTGACCTATCTGTCACCGTAACTAATCGCGCACAGACCAAAGCCCATACCGTGCTTTGTAGAGCTCCCGAATTTCTTTGCAACATTGCACACACCGAAGTAACGGTCAATGATGGTTGGGTGCTGCCGGCGGAACGTCCCATATTTTCGGCGAAACTAAATAATCAATTGAAAAATCAGTCCAATAGCACAAATATTAACGAAAGCTTCCAGAATGTAACGAATGGTCAAACAACGTATGAAATACCCAATGGTGGATATTTACTCAAACGTCTTCCCGTACGAGATGGTGAACATGGGCATTTTCGTCATGTGGTATTTATTTCATCGGTGGATCGTAGACCGGTTCCTCTGACAATGGGTCGCTTTGAAGTAACTGAAATTGTTGGTTGGGATGAGACCAGTGAAATTGTCTACTTTATGGCTGCTCCTGAGAAGCGACCTGGTGAAAGGCACCTCTACAAGATCAGCCTTAAGTTGAATGTTACAAAAACGAATCGCACCTACATCACCTCATCGCAACCCACATGTCTGACGTGCGACAATACGCCCAGCACATTTAAACTGAACAATGGTCGACCGGCCAAAGATCCCCAAGATGTAGACGATGACGAGGAGGAATGCATCTACATTATACCCAAAAATTGTCTATACAATAAAGTCTATTTCAGCAAGGACTTTTCCTACTACGTCCAGGAGTGCTTGGGTCCCGAATCGCCCAGTGTTTATTTGGTAGACACCCTAACCAATCTAAAGACAATCGTTCTGAATGCTGGTGACAGTTTACGACATCGTCTGCTGCAGTATGCTCTACCCCAGATAAGAACGTTTAATGTGGAAATACGACATGGCTTTCATGCGCAGGTGAAGCTGTTTCTGCCGCCCGGCATGAAAGAAGACGAAGATGTAGCGTTTCCCATGATTTTGCAAATGTAAGTTTTTTCCTCTTAATGTTTATGTTTACAAAAAAAAAAAAAAAAAAAAAAAACAACTCCACTTTTATCTTCGTTAGTGATGCTTCGCCCGGTTCACAGCTGGTTAATGAACGTTTTCAAGTAAATTGGAATTGGTATTTATGTAGTCAACGTTCCTTTATTGTGGCACAAATTGATGGACGTGGTAGTGGCTATCAAGGTGAATTGCTGCGTACCCAAGTTCACGGCAAACTTGGTACGGTAGAAGTAGAGGATCAATTAGCAGTATTAACGTAAGTATTCTCCCAAACATAACAATCTTCTTAAAAACCCATTTTCGTCTAAATAAAGTTTACATTTACTTAATTCTAATTTACATGTTCTGCAGTTACCTGCGTGACAATTTAAAATTTATTGATCCCTCACGTATATGTGCTTATGGCTGGGGTTATGGTGGCTATGCCACAGCCATGACTCTAATCGATGACTCCCAGCAGGTATTGCAATGTGGTGTAGCTGTTAATCCTATAGCATCATTTGGTTATCATTGTAAGTTTCATTTTCTTACATTTTAGTTTAATTGCTTGCAACACAATTTAGATATTTTACTTCCTTTAAAGATTCCTTCTTTACGGAACGGTATATACCGCTCAAAGGCGACTATTTGCGGGCGCTGCAAGAAGCCGATTTAACAATGAAAGCTGGCAACATTAAGGGTAGAAATTTAATGTTGATTCACGGCACAGCCGATACATTTGTGCATCAGGATCACACGCTTATGCTGGTGAAAGCTTTGGTTGATCAGGAAGTTAAATTTAGGCATCAGGTAAGATAGAATTTGTTCTTTTATTTAGTAAAAAAAAAATCCTACGAAATTAAACTAATCCTATTAACAATTTTATGTTCGATTTAAAACTCTAAACACATTAAATATTTTCTATTATTTCCAGGTGTATCCGGATGAAGATCATTTAATGTTGAAATCCTTATCTCATGTCTACCAAACCATGGAATGGTATTTTGATGATTGTTTTGGTCCCAACGATGACAGTGAATGGGATCCAACTGGACTGTTTGTGTTCAAACA
The DNA here is from genome assembly GCA_950370525.1 of Bellardia bayeri. NCBI lineage: Eukaryota > Metazoa > Arthropoda > Insecta > Diptera > Calliphoridae > Bellardia > Bellardia bayeri. Next base: position 99,531,480 of record OX493266.1, read on the forward strand.
ATAATTGTTAGTGTTAGCAAACATTTAATTATTAGTAATTAATTAGAACATTTTAATTAATTTTTATATTAAAAATGAAAACAAAAAAAAACAAATACCAAATACCAAAAAAACAAAACAAAACAAAAATCCGTTTGTTAAATTAAAACAAAATAAATTAAACAAGTGATGAATTCATTTTTATGTATGACTGAGTAAATTTAACACACAAAACAAAACAAAATTATATAAATATATTTATTGTATTATTACTTATTATTATAATTAACTCTTATTTATTTATTTAAATATTATAATATATACGGCATTTAAAACTGTTAAATTAAAAGTCTTATTTAAAGATAAATCCAAAACATAATTTGTGTGAGTGAATAATGTTTGTGTTTCTTTTCTGTTATTAGAACTTATGTATGTATGATTGACTGAGATTGTTTATAAATTAAGAGTTTTTTTTTTACTTTTAATATATAATATGTATTTATTTTTAAAACCCCCTCCCCCCAAACAAAAATATGTAGATTTATTTTTTATAAATATTGGATAATATTTGTGTATGAGTATTTTTAGAAATCAATTGAATTAGTTTTTAAATATTTTTTTATATAATGAATGTTAAATTTATACTCCAATTACTACTAAATTAAAAAGTTTCAAATAAAACAGGTTATGCTAAAACATTTCTTTTAATCGCTCCTGAATAATGACCAGCTCAAATACATATTTAGCTAATTTCAATTTAAATAAACACAACAATCGTTCACGTATTGATTTGGCCGTAAACAAAAAATAGCTGTGTTGTAGAATCGCATTAATAATAATAATAAAACAGAAAATATGAAATTTTTCCTAAACTGAATCGTATACGCTCAAAATCTAAACATAATTGTTCAACATTAACCCCCCCCCCCCCCCCATTTCCATCAAGTTTATGTATTTTTAACCGAAAGTTCAGTATGAAAGTTCAAATAATTTTTGTATGAAAAAACATTAAAACAGTTTAAACAATTAATCGTGTAAATCTAGCTTAAGAGTGCTATAATCGGCTATCCAGAATCTTATATACCCTTCACCTTTGTTGTGGATGCATAATTATATTATGCATTATTATGTCGATAAACACGCCATCTGTTGATGAATTTGTTCGTAACAATATTAATACACTTATGGCCAGTTGTTAACTTAAAAATTAAAGTGTGTTTAAACTTAAGTTCTGTTTAAATACCAAATTCATTTCTATAGATCATATTTAAATATAACTTAAATCACTGACTATGTCCATTTAAATACAACTTAAGTTTAATTATTTGATAAAAATATTCAATAAATAAACTCGCCGCGAATAAAAACATTGCGCTTATTATTATCAATATCAACTAAAACAATGAATTTAGATGAAGGGGACATGAATAATGCAGCTTTTGTCCATTTAGTTTGCAACAATTTGTAAACTAAATATGAAATCAGCTGTTAAATGAAGAAGTTGTTTATATTTTTTTGACATTTAATAGTGCTACCATACTTTTATCATAATTAAATACCAAACTTAATTTGAGACTGAAAAAATGAAACCGTATTTAAATACAACTTAAGTTTAAGAAAAAAATTAACAAATTTCGTATTTAAATATCAAGTTAAAAACTGGCCATTAGTTTTTTTGATGAAATTTTCAGAGGTTATCTCGGATATCTCCGTTATTTATGGACGGATTTTGCTGATAGTAAAACTTCTCGAAAACATGTCTGACAGAATTATAGAAGATTGGGATCCCAAAGATATCTGGGGACTTTAGAAAATTGATTTCAACAGACAGACAGACGGACATGGCTTAATAGACTCCGCTATCTATAAGGATCCAGAATATATATACATACTTTATAGGGTCGGAAAATTATATTGTGAAGGGTATAAAAATAACTAGACTTGAGGATGAAAATGGGACTAAGAGTTATTTTATAGTTATATGTAGATAGTGAAGACTGGTTTAACATGTTGTTAAGTTTAACACAAAACAAATTTAGACGAGCTCTAACAACGATATTGTTTTTTAGTGCTAGAAAAAACGTGATGAAAGTGTTTTAAGATTTTCTTCAGTCGGATTAAATTTTTTTTTACCGAATTGCATTGTCATCGCTAATAAATTATTTGTATTATTTAATCACAGCTATGTATATATTTTTACGTCCGAGGTAGTCATAAGTTTTTGTTTATGTTTTATCCCTTTAATTTCCATACCAAAATGATCATGGTAAACAAACAATTGTAAATTATAATAGTAATTCAAATATAAATATCGTTAGTTAAACGAAAAACCATGTAATTGAAAAAAATTTATTAGCACCTTTTCTATTGAATATATGTACTATGTGATAAAAATATAATTTCTGTATATACATACATACATATGTATGTATGTTTAAGAATTTAGAGTAAATGGCATGATACTAATAACGAAAACAGAAAATGCTTAAGTAAAATAGCTAAATATATTTTATTAAGATTTTCACTTCTCCTGCAATCTAATATCTAATACATATATTAAGAAATGTTAATTTAATTTAATTTAATTTATTTATTTATCCTTAAGAATAAATTCTAAGCATAATATATTTAACGAGCAGAGCTGCCAGGGCTATCAGCTCGGAGTATATAAAGTAAAAGGAGTTTTTAATATACTACACTTGTGAGGTCATGAATTCTAAATTCTATTATAGCTGCTTAAATTATTATATTATATTTTATTATTATGTTACTAATTTTGTTTTCTTGAGAAAGTTGTATACGTTGTTGATGGGACTTGTAAAATATTAGTGGCTGATGAGTTGTTAAAGTACTTAATCCTTGTTGTTTGTAACATCTAGCAGTAATTGAGTACGAGATGTACTTACTGTCAAGTTGCCATTGCATAGCGCACATTTGTGCCAAGAATTATTTTTTAGTAAGAAACTATGGGAGAAGATTGTGTGCCCGAGTCTGAGGCTAGAGAAAGTTTTTATATTGCCTTTCCGTTGCATATATGGGTGGTTTGGCACTCGGGTTGTATTATCTGCATTTTCGTTGCCTTTGATTCCAATGTGGCTAGGAACTCAATGTATTTGTATTTTTCCCTTATTTTTTATCACGGTGTCTCTGATTTTGATTATTTTGTTGCATAATCAATTATTTTGTTGGATAATCAAAATCAAATTTTCATGTGGAATTTTTTTTCACGATAGGGGTGAAAGGAAAAATACAAATACATTAGGTTCCTAGCCACATTTGTATCAAAGGCAACGAAAATGCAAATAAAGCAGCGCGATACGCCTCTTTTGCCCCAATACTTCTAGACGATTCAAATGAAAAATCGACTAAAAAAGACTTATTACAAACTGTATAACTGCTAAGATCAGAGATAACCAAATCTTATATCAACCCGAGTGCCAAACCACCCATATACGATCGTATGCAACGGATGTCGATAAACGCAAAATAAAAACTTTTGCTAGATTTACACGATTGAAATTTTCTTCAAAATTGCTCTTCAAAATGCTTCAAACTCGTGTAAACAGCAAAATTTCTTCAACATTTACTTATTTGATAACTATTAATAACTTTTAAATAAATAAATTTTGAAGAATTGTTGCTGTTTAAACGAGTTTGAAGCATTTTGAAGAGCAATTTTGAAGAAAATTTCAATCGTGTAAATCTAGCTTTACTCTAGACTCAGACTCGGACACACAATCTTCTCCCATAGTTTCTTACTAAAAAAAATAATCCTAGGTCCAAATGTGCGCTATGCAATGGCAACTTGACACTACATCACGTAACATAATAATAATATATAATATAATAACTTAAGCAGATATCATAATTATTTTAGAATTCATGACCTCATATGTATATTAAAAACTCCTTACTACTTTATATACTCCGAGTTGATAGCCCTGGCAGCTCTGCTCGTTAAATATTTTGTGCTTAGAATTAATTTTTAAAGATAAATAAATTAAGAAATTTTATTTTCGTATGTATGTATGTATATGAAATCAAATATTAAACTAATTAAAAAATAAAATTGTTCTTTCTACCTGTATGTGGCAATTCACATACTTAGATATACATAGATATGTACCTATGTGTTTGTTTTGACAGTACTAACTTGGGTTTAACTTTTTAATACTGTTAAAGCAGATAATCTCTTATTTAAAAACAACATTTAAAGTTTAACAGTCTTATTCAGAAAAAATTAAAGTAGACTTCAAATGTACTTTAAGAAAATTATGTATGAAAATTTTGTCTCAAAGCACACTTCAAACCTACTTTATTTTTTATGACTACGGCAGTAAGAACATACAGTTAACTGAATAATATATTTGATCCACTTAACGAAAAATTAGCTCTTTAACCACAAACTATACCACCAACGGTTATTTTTTATATTGTGAGTTAAGTTCCTCTAAAATATATTTTCCACATTTTATTTAAAGCTTAACTCACATGTCAAAAATATGTCAAGGTGAAGGGTAAAGTAAGTCGACCCAATTGCATTGAAAGAATAACACAGTTGGCAACTATGTAACTGTCATTGACATTTCTCTCTTCTAGGGTTCTATGTATAAATATTCTATGCGAAATAATTTCCATAATTCTGTTGATCCTGAAAATTTTGAAACCAATTTCAAGTTTAAGTTCATTAACTATTGTATATAATATAATCCTCAGATTAAGTCAACTAGTAAATTCTTAATTTGTAATTTATTATGTCGCTATTTTTAAAAAGTCTCCAAAAATATAACTTTAAAGAAAAAAAAACAAAATGGCAAAGCTTTAAATGTTTATATGTATGTATGTGATATGTGTAGTTGGCTTAACATTTCACAATATATATGTATATGAAAATTATATATATACATAAACAGTGAGCGTCAAATAAAGTCAACACTACAATTTATTGAAAGAAATATTAATATAAATAATATTATACATATTAGAAAATTATCTTGCATTTTTCTATAGTTGTTTAAGTGGAATTGAATTCACAAAAAAAACAAAAGCGGGGTTTTCTGCATAAGTATTATGCCACTCTTTACTTTATTTTGTCGCGTAAAATTTGGTATATTTTAACAAAAAAAACCAATTAAATTTCTATACGCTTTTTGTGAATTCAATTCTACTTAAATAACTATACAACAATGCAATATAATTTTCGAATTTATGTAATATTATTTATATTATATTCGAAAATTATAATTAAGCTTTTCTTTTCATAATATGTGGTGTTGACTTTAATTTGACGCTCACTGTATATACAAATTAAATTAAAAATAATAAAAACAAAATGTTTAAACTACTTTAAACTTAAAATTAAACCAAGAAAAAAATAGTAAAACAAATAAATTTAAAACACAAAAAAAAAAAGTACAAACATATATTTTTTAAAATTCACTTCCAATTAGTTTTTAAAATCCTTTTACAACAAGACCAACTAGCAACATATTTTTACTTTGAGAAAAACATTCAGTTTTAATCCAACGACGTATTTGGTTTCATTTTATTACGAACAAATAATAATTATCATTTGTTATTGTTTCTAAAATAAATTAAAATTGTTTTTGTCTCTAGGTCTTAAAGAAGAGGAAAACAAAATGCTAAAAACCACTTACATAAATAGGCTTACAATATTAAAAAAAAAAAAAAACAAATAATGTAACATGTAATTCCAAAAATCCTTTAATAAAATAATATATAATAATATTAATATTTTAATAAAGAATAAATAAATTTTGAAAATAATTATAGAACTACATAATATGTATGGAAAAACGAAAAAAAAAATAATAAAAACATGGAGACAACGCAAATTAAAAACAAAATAAATACGAGTAAATACAAATTAAATGAAAGATAAAAAAAGAGTTTTTTATTTAAATACACAATTACTGTGTTCGTGTGTGGTAGTTGAGGTGGGTAATATACAGATTTAAAGTTATACTGCTAAATACGACGATAATATTTATTGTGTTGTAGTTGGTTGGTCGGTTTACGTGGTAGTTCACTACGTGCGAACACTTCCGTAGAGTCGAAGGGACCCCGTTTTAAAAGACCACACCACTCGTCGGATTTAATATCGTATACAACATACTGTAGCTAAGATGTGTACAAAAAGTCGGGTCTTGCTAGACCCAACCTGTAGCTGTGAGATATTTCAGTAGATCATTGAGTTTTAACCCGCTTCCTCACCAAGGTTGTTCAATGCATAGTTTCCCATGTATTTATGTCTCTTGACACTCAGGGCTGGGCATTCGCAGAGAAGGTGGAAAATCGTTTCCTCTTTTTCCCTATCCTTACAACTACGACAATGGTCGTTAAAAGGGATTCCCAGACGATCTGCGTGCTTGCCTAACGCCCAGTGTCCCGTTAATACTGCCAGCAACTTTGATATATCCGTCTTATTCCGGTTTATCCGTTGCATAGTACGTTTCTCGTTAAAAGATGGTTACCCTACATGTGTCTAAATTACGCCATCTATACTCAGCCTTTGTAAGAAAATGTCTGAAGATGATACCTTTGATAGTCCCCAGTGGAATTGCTACTGAAACGCCATCGGAGATATCCAAGCCAGATCCCGTTCTGGCTAGTTCGTCTGCCCGTTCATTGCCGTAGTGGTTCCTATGCGCAGGCACCCAGACCAAGGTAATGTCAGATAGACGACCTAGCCTTGACAGAGAATTACTACATTGCTTAACTAGTGAAGATGAAATTGTGTAGGCATTAAGTGAGAGGAGTGCCGCCTGACTGTCGACAAAAATACCTATATTGCCGCGGATATTATGATCATGTAGTGTATTACAAGCTGCCATGATTGCAAAAATTTCCGCCTGAAAAACACTACACTCATTCGGAAGACGATACGAGATGCCTACCCCAGGTTCGTCACAAAAGACCCCAGAACCAACACCGCAGCTCATCTTAGAACCGTCTGTGTATATCCTAGTGACACCAGGAATTAAGACCTTGAATACCCTATCAAAATCCGTGTATGGAGTAATATAGTCAGATGGTTGGAGAACGACCGAAGGCAACTGGCCAAGAATCCCTGCGTGGCCATATATTCTCGATCTCCAACAACCGGACGCCTGAAGCCTCGCTGTGCTGCGGGCAGAAGTGGCCATTATATGAAGGTCAATTGGCATAAGGTGCAATATAGTGTTCAGTGCCTCTGAAGGACTAGTTCTTAGTGCGCCGGTTATGTCAATGCAGGCTGATCTCTGGACTTTGTATAGTTGGTCTACGACATACTTCCTTCTAGTTGTAGTCCACCAAACAAGAGATCCGTAAGTAAGCCGTATACATCCATTTAACTATGCTGGGACTAAGTCCCCATTTTCTACCAAACATCTTACGACAGGTATAATAGGCTACCGTTGCATTCTTTACCCTGTGTTGAGTGTTGTAGTACTATTAGTATGATATAGAGAGGAGTAGAACAACAAATACAACATTTACAAAAACAACAGGATATTTGTTATTGTTTATATTATTTGGACTGTCAAAGTATGCCAGATGGTTTTATTTCTTTGTAAATAGTGAATTTGACAGCTCAAACATCTAAAAAAGTAAAGAACAAATTATCAGCTACGCCTTCGGATCGGGTCATTCAGAAAAAAAATGTTATTTTATTGATTGAGAAAACGAGATATTGGCAGTTGTACTACAACAGTTTCACAGCCGACATCGTTTTGTTAATATATGTGTGCACATATGTACATGCATACTTATGTGTATGTATGAATATACTCGTATGTATGTTATATCCATGCAGATAATATTGGATTATGTGGTCCATTGTGGCTTAAATGGACTAGTTACAACATGGTCCAATGTTCTTTAGTATGGACCATGTTGTGATAAATGGTTGTATATTAACATGCAGTATTGCCAAGAACTGTATGATCTATAATATTAAATTATATGTTGGTAACCCTGATGGCATCCATTATTATTTCTTTATTTGAAGTTAAAAAGTGAATTTTGTGAAATTTGTGTTTCAAAAATAATAAAATTAAAAATATTACAAAAATATCAAATAAATATATAAAAATGAATTATAATGCACGCCATAAAAGGCAATTAGTGAAAAAATGAAAAAGAAAAATGTTTAAATATGTTAAAAATGAAAATAACACAATTGAATGTGCAAGTGGCTTAGCAGAATACGCCAATATAGAATCTGCTGAGGCTGACATTTCCGCACATCAGGATTTACATGTGGAATGCGGCAATAATAAATTAGCTACTGAATTAGGGCAATGGCAGCTAAGCAGTAGGACATCAAGAGAAAATATGAGAAAGCTCCTGGTTATACTTCGAAACAATGGTGTGCCTCTATCTCCACTGACTCTTGTCAAAAAAATAGATATAGCACCCAACATAGTGCCTGTACATCCAGGTCGATATGCACATTTGGGCATAAGACAAAATTTAATGAAAGAGGCGCATTTGTTAGAAATATCCTTTGTGACATTAATATAGATGGCCTGCCAATTTTCAAAAGTTCAAATACGCAGTAAATTGGACTACATGTAGACTTCTCCTTCCCTGCATATATAAATATATTATATAAAGAGGATTGTTTTATGTTTTTTTGTTTTTATTGTTATTTTATTTTTAATAAAGAAAAATAAAAAGCTTAAACGTAAAGTTATTTTTAGTGTTTCATTAGGTAGTGACATGGAGTACTCCATGGAGTATCGATGTGGAGTAGTTTTTGGACTACTCTGATGGGTTATATGGTCCAATCCTAGGACATCGCAATGTTAAAACGACCACCTTTTTTTGATACATTTGGAGTAGTTTTGGAGCACTCCTACTCCACTCTTTACATGCATGTATGGACTAGTTGCGTTATCTGCAGGGATGTGTTAGACGAATTTCACAAGAACAAATTGCCTGTCGTTTTTTTTACCCACCACTTTGTATTTTTTGGAACTTGAAAATTATAAATTATGTTCACAAAACTGACAGAAAATGGCGTGAGATATTCCGCTTTGAATTTTCGCAATTTTTATTATTGATTTCGATTGATAAAATAATATATTAATAAAAAAATTGATAATTTTTCTTAAAATATTTTAAGTTCAAAAATAAAGTTTTTTTTTTCAAAAAATATATGGCAACGCTGCAACCACCAAGCAGATGAGTAGTATATTAAGTTAAGAGGCACTCCTCAAGGAGGCGTGTTATCTGCACTCTTGTGGAACATAGCCATAAATAGTATGCATAGAAAATTGGATATCACTGAACATAAGGCTGTCGCTTACGCGGACGACGTGGCAGTCTCAGGATTCCATTTGCAAACTATTTCGCTAAGAATGGAAGATGCAAGCGTGAACTTGTATTATTCACTATAAAATATAAGATTCCCACTTTCAAGCTTCCTAGATTGAACGGTATAGAAATAATAATCTCGGACAACGGAAAATTCTTAGCTCTTATCCTTGACAGTAAGTTATCATAGAAACCAAATATATTAGCAAGAACATCTAAGGCCATGTTCGCTTTGTATGTCTGCAAGAAGGCTATAGGTAGGAATTGGGGTATTAAACCTCGATGTGTAAATTGGCTCTTTGAAGCGGTTATAAAACCGATATCATTTTACGGGGTCTCGGTCTGATGGAAAGCACTTGACAGAATCTCGAACTGTGTAGTATTCGATAGGATATTAAGTATGACTGCTACACTGATAACTGGAGAAATAGGTACAACTCCGACTAAATCGCTTTTTACTATAATGAACTGCAAGAATTTGGAATTAGAATATTGTTTAGAATTCCAAATGAATGCAGCATTCTACAGTCCGAGATATCGGCTATAAAAAGAGCAGCTAACTGGATCAGTTATAACAAAATATCAGGCAGGGATATTCGTATATATACAAATAGCCAGGCTGCAATAAAGTCTCTAACTGGTGAATACACTACATCGACCTTGGTCCAGGAATGCCGCACATCCTTAAATATGATGGCGAGACATTCAATAGTTTCACTCATATGGGTGCGTGGACATGGAGAGACAATTGGAAACCTTGTTGCTGATAACTTAGCAAAGAATGGTTCCATGCTACCTGATGATGACATTGATCATCTATGTATTCTGCTATCAGCATGCAAGCAACGAATAGGCAAATTTTACTATGAGCTTGCTCAAACAAGGTGGGCAAATGAACACACCTGTGTATTAACACAACTTACCTCGCCTAGGCTAAATAGAGAACGAACGTTGTACGTGCTAAAACTACAACGATCACAATTAAGTGACTTAGTGTCAGTGATTACTGGACACTGCAAATTCGGCAATCATTCCAGAAGATTAGGTCGGCCCTATAATCATTTCTGCAGGAGTTGTAAAGATGAAGAAGAGGAGGAAACAATCTCTCATCTTCTCTGTCATTGCAAAGCAATATGTACCTTGCGTAACACCTTCTTGGGACAACCATCCTTTAATAATCTAGTTATCTGAAATATCAGACTTGAAATTAGAGCGTATCAATGCCTTCATTAGGAATATCATCATTTCAGACCCAAGCCCTTCACTTACAGTGGAACTACTGGCCCTTAAGCGGCACGGAGTATTTACTCCATCTTTTCTTCTAAACCTTCCGGACCCGACATCTTCTTCTCTTGACATTTTCTTCCCCTACCTGTCCACATCTACTCTCTATCTGTCTCTACAACATCTAACAACACAAAAGGACCAACGAATGGACCTAAGTGAGCTGTACTAACTATGGCTGCCTATATTAAGTTTGTCATTCCGTTTGTAGCACAACGAAATCTTAGTCGAAAAAATAAAAAAGTATATACGAGTACATATGTATATTCTTTGTACTTCGCAATGTCCGTCCCAAAGAAGGAATTATGATGATATTCTTTGGTAACCAGGAATAAACCTTTTTAATAAATTGAAATTCAACATAATAGGCCATAGCTCCCATTAAAGAACCATTTCCGATGGTACTATCGATAGTTTCATTTTTTGTGTACTATCGATTGTTTTTTTCCGATAGCGATACTATCGACAAAAATTGTCATTATTAAAATAACAGCGTAGCTGACAAGAATTGGTCGGCGGCATATTTTAAATTAATTGTTCGGCAAAAATTTTCGGCGCCGGTGGATATTTTTAAAACTTAAATATGAAATTAGTCAATAAGATTGAAATTTTAACTCTTTTTCAATATAAGGTGTTAATAAAATAAATTAGTTCAACAAGTGTTAACTAGTGTAAGTGATATATTCAAGAAAAATGTGGTAAAAACTGGCTACTTATATCGCAAGGCATCAGCGGATAAAAATATTTTAACGGCGGATAAAACACAATGTCATCCAACCGACTTTGCTTTATTTTTGCAATTTGCTGGTGACGCTTTGGTTTTTTGTAAGTAAATTGTTAAGAAAAAGTTTAAAACTTTTTTCACACATTGGCCTTCATATTAAATTACCCATTCTATATTTTGTATTAATTGAAGATTGAAAATTGTTTAATTACATGTGGGTTTATATTCTTTAATTTTGAACGAAGGTTAACAGCCGTATGCAAAAACGATTGCTGGTTTTAATATACATATCTTTAAGCTAATTTAAATTTAACAATTGTTTTTTCATACAGTTTTATCTATCGAAACTATCGAGTGGGGCGACTATCGATAGTTTTGCAGCTCTAGCTCGCTGGCTGTCCATGTAAAGCTTGTGCGCAGAGTACAGGTCGCAATTTTGAAGATATTTGGATAAAATTTAGTATGCGATATTTTTTCGGCCCAAGGACGGATGTTATTGAAACATACAAATGTCCTCCCGAAATGGGGGTTTACTGATCATATATGTTCGAATTATGCAAGTATCCAAACAAATCACATCTACAAATTTTGTGCAGATCGGTCCATAATTAGTCGTAGCTCCCATATCTCCCATATAACGCCTATTTATGAAAAACTGTATTATACTTATACTGGGTGTAGGGTAGTATATAGTCGGGCTTTATCGACTTTACTTTCTTACTTGTTTATTTATAAAATATTGTAGTCGGTAGCCTGCTGCGGTGAATGTGTTTAATGCTAAACATCGTGAAAAAGCGAGAAAGTGTGAAGCTATGTGTCCACGATCGTCAGATATCACAACGTTGTCAGAAAAATGTGCAGAAATTGTCCGTGTAAACTTAATATTTTTGTCTTCCAACGTTGTAAGAAAAAGCATTTTCAGTACATTGGAAGACAAAACACATCTAACAATCGTGTAAACACACAATTTTGGCATTGTCATTGTTTTAAGACAATTGTCAAACACTTTTCATTGTCATATGTGCAAAGTTTATGCATCTGCCAATGGCAACATTGTCATAGAAATTATTTCTAAATGCAACTCTGTATATACATAAATAAACAAAAGTGTGTATTAATAAAAATTTTAAAAAAATGGAAGAAAATTAAAGAATTAAAATAAAGTGTGCATTAATAAAATTTTTTTAAAAAGTGGAAGAAAATTAAAAAAAATAAAAAATGGATAGCGACATTTTTTTTTGATGAATCCTGTTTAATAGAGTGCATATAAAATGGTTCCAATTGCTCTGTTTTGTTTCATGACAATATTTAAAATTTTTAAACACACACACAGAGCTGCAAACGAATTTGACAATGCCACACAACAATCTGACAATCGTGTGAACTGACAATTTTGGTGGACAGCTAAATTCATTGTGTGACAATTGTGTGCAAATGAAATTGTTAGTTTTCTTACAGTCGTGTAAACTGACAATTTACCTTTTGTCTAAAAATTTTTCAATGTCACTACATTGCTAGCACATTGGTAGATATTACAACGTTGTAATATCTGACGACCGTCGACACATAGCTTGACTACATTCATTATTGTATCATGCATGGTGGAAATATGTCGATTTGCACTCACCTTGTACAAATAATGTTCTACTGTCAAAAACACTTGAAAAAGTATTACTTTTGGCATAAGTTACACCATGCTACATTCTTTATTGTATCATGGTTCTGAGTACTGAATACCCAAATACTGAATATTTTTACAACTCTAATACTTTCATTTATGAAGAAAATCGCAAACAATTTTTATTACAAATTAGACATTTTTACATTTAAGAAAACATAAATAGTTTCATAAAATGAATAATGGTTGTTTTATTAATGGAATCCAATATAAATGTCGTACATGCTTTGATCCGGGACAAACTGTTTACTCCCTTACAGCTGAATGCAGCAACTCGAAAACATGGCGAGATTTATTAAAGGATATTGCTCACTTACAGGTAAACGATGATATTACATACTATTCAGTTCATAAAAATCATTCATATTTTTTCCATAGACAAACGAGGATGAGTTACTCCCAAAGACCGTGTGCTGTAAATGTTTGGATAAACTTATAAGTTACTATGATTTTATACTGCAGATACATAATGTAAATAAAAAATACTCTGAATTATTGGGAAGATGTAAGAATGAGAATTCAACTGAAATTGATAAATATACTGATTGTTTCGCAGAAGATGCTAATTTGAATCCGGTGGAATTGATATCAGAAATTAAATTGGAGGAAGAACAGGTTGTTCCATACGACATTGTTTGCAGTGACAATAATAAATTGCAAAAATTGGAAAATATAGGTAAATAATGCTTAATAAATAGAAATAACTTGTATGCATCAGTAAAAATTTGACTCTAGAAAACGGCACGGGTTTACCAACATTAATGACTTTATTAATTCTCAATTAAAATATAAATATTTAAACAATTTAAAGGAAATAGCAGTTTGCACAGTAAATGGTTACTTCTTTATCCAGTTTATTTAATGTATGTAATTTTTTTTGTTATCCGCTTACACTAAACTAATTTTAACAGAATTATTTTTAAAATAAGTTCTTGGCACTTTTTATAAAGCTATTAAATTCTCATAACTATATAATTTAAAGTAAAAGTTGAATGTGAAAATTATTGGTACTATTATTAGGTGTACTACAAGATTTTGCTAATATGTAATTACATGTAAAATTTACATTTTTCAGACACTTATGACCCTTTTATGGAAACTTGTGATGAGGCTATCAATTCGATGTCAGTGCAGTTAGAGGAAATCCAAAGGTAGCTTTAAATTATATAATTCAATCAAATGTCTAAAATAAAATGTATTTTGAATATAGATCACTAAACGAACAGAAAAATCTATGTTCAAACGATGACAAAAACAAATTTAGGTAAAAAACAAGTAAGAAAGTATAGTCGGTCAAGCCCGACCATGTATATCAACAAAACAGTTTTTCAGATATGGGCGCTATATGAGAGATATTACCTATTATGGACCGATCGTCCAAAAATTGAGTGCCATGACTTCCGTGAATATAAATATTATATGTGTTAAACTTTTTCTAGATATAAATATGTAAATGTAAAAGATTTATGGAGCTTAAATTGAATGACGATGAGGGTCTTATATGGGAGTTGCGAATAATTATGGACCGACCATTATAAAATTAGGTGTCATAATTTCTGTATATATGAAACTTATTTTTGTTATTCGGATAACAACATTTTTAAGAGATTTATGGAACTTAAAGTGATTTCGGGAAGTGGGCCTTATATGGGAGCTATGACTAATTATGGACCGATCGTCATAAAATTCTACCATATTACATATATGTATATGTACGAAACATATTTGTGTTCAATATTATTTAAATACCAACACTTTTAAGAGAGTTATGTTCTTTTAAGTGATTTTCGGAAGTGGGCCTTATATGGGAGCTACGACTAATTATAAACCGATCTTCACGAAATTTGTAGATGTGATTTAGCTGCATTTATTACTCATTTGTGGTGAAATTTGTTTGCATACTTGCATAATTCAAAGATTTATGACCAGTAAACCGCAATTTCGGGAGGACATTTGTATGGGGGCCAGGTGAAATAATGGACCAATTTCCACCAGTTTCAATCCCATCCAACCTTGGGCCGAAAAAATATCACGTACCAAATTTTATCGAAATATCTTTAAAATTGCGACTTGTACTCTGCGCACAAGCTTTACATGGACAGCCAGCCAGACAGACGGTGAAAGAAAGTGATTCTGAGTCGATAGGTATCCCAAATATACTTTAAGGTGGGTGTTGGACCAATATTTATGGGCGTTACAAACATTAGCACAAATCCAATATACCCTCCCCACTATTGTGGTGTAGGGTATAATGATATTATACAAATTCTATATGATTTGAATTTTAATTTATCTCATTATAGTCCGATGAATGTGATTATATGTCTAAAAACTATATTAAAAAAGGTTGAAGAATAAAAAGGACATACTAAAAATGTTAATTTTTCAGCTCCTTATCGACCACTGACAATGATTATGAATCACTCCAAAGGTGCGTTAAGAATTATATTTTAGAAAACTAAACAAAGAAAAATTAGTCAAATACTAATTTTATTTTCTTATAGACCAGCAGTGCAACGGAAAGAATGTGCATTAATCGGAAAAGTCAACGGACATATAACTAAAAAACACTCACAAGAAACCATATTTCCTTGCGGATTTTGTGATCAACATTTTAATTGTAAGGACTACTTACAGCTACATCTTAAACGTAAGCATCCAGGAGAATCATTAGATTCAAACTCCAAACATATACAACGTTTATTTGGAGATCGTTTATACAGCAAGCCTAAAGCATGGCGTTTGGTAGAATGTAAATTGTGTTATACAACATTTACAACAACTAAAGAACTTCGTCAGCACTTAGAAAAACACAGTGATATAAACACCATTCAAAGCATGGACTTGAACAGTAACATTGTTCAAAATTTATTTCCAGAAATTATTGATCTGGACATTGTCAAGGAAAGTATATCTAATGATATTCGTGAGAAACAATGGTTCAAATATTACACAGTGTTAAATGAACATTTTTATGAAATGTCTATTAGTGACACGGAAGCAGAAGATTTGCTGGAAGAAACTGCAGAGCGTGTCGTCAAATACAAGTGCGAATTGTGTTTTGAAGATTTTTTTTATAAACACCAAGTTTTCTCCCATTTAAAAGAAGTTCATAACGAGGAAGAAATTCCTTTGAAATGCAGTCGATGCAAATTAGAATTTATTTCAATAAAAATGTACGAAGAACACAGGCAAACTCATTGCCGAAATAGAAATAAAGTTTTGCTTTGCGCAAATTGTCCAGCCAAGTTTGTTTGGGCGGAAAATTTGAAAAAACACAGTTGTTTAACAAAATTACCAGGGAACTGGCTTGCAATTTCAAAAGATCAACTAAAACGTAATATATGCGAACTTGTATTTGAGGAAAAAGCAGAATATCAAGAACATTTAGTTACACATAATAATGACAGGACCGCATCTTTAATTACACATCGTGGAATCACAGGACAGAACCAACTATTTTCAACGCCAATCAACATTTTCAATTCAAATGTTTCCGAAGAGTCCAGTTCAAATAAGGGAATGAAATCGCTATGTCCTATGTGCGGAATCTGGCTGTCATCCAATACGAGTCTAACATTACACGTTAGAACGCACACGGGTGAGAAACCCTTCAAGTGTGATTTGTGCGAAATGGCCTTCGTACGCAAACAAAATTTAGATACTCACCGACGAAAACACACTGGTGAACGTCCCTACAAATGCACGATCTGCGGTAAAGCATTTACGCAAAACTGTAAATTATCTGTTCATAATCGCATACACACCGGCGAACGTCCATACAAGTGCAAGTTTTGTCAGAGAACATTTACGAAATCGGACTCGTTGCGACTACATTTGCGTAATCATACAGGTGAGAATCTTTCTGTGTGTGATATTTGCGGTAAATCTTTTGTATTACCCGTGTATCTGAAAAGACATCGCATCGCAATGGGACATCACGTTGAATAAGTTTAATTTAAAAGCTAGCACCACATTTATATGAACTTCCAAATGGCTGCAAAAATGTAAATCAAAAATGCTCGCTGCCAAAATAAAAACTCGAAACAGACAGTACTCAAAACAACACTTAAAAATGTAATTTAGAATTAATAAAATAAAAAAATTAAGAATTAAATAAATACGAATACAAAGTCAAACGAAAAACAAGTAAGAAAGTATAGTCGGTTAAGCCCGACCATATAATACCCTACACCCAGCATATCAATAAAACAGTTTTTCAGATATGTGCGCTATATGGGAGATATTACCTATTATGGACTTTATATGGGAGCTACGACTAATTATGGACCGATCTTCACGAAATTTGTAGATGTGATTTAGCTGCATTTATTACTCATTTGTGGTGAAATTCGGGAGGACATTTGTGTGGGGTCCAGGGTCCATCCTTGGGCCGAAAAAATATCACGTACCAAATTTTATCAAAATATTTTTAAAATTGCTACCTGTACTCTGCGCACAAGCTTCAAATCGACTTAGAAATCGATTCTAAGTCGATATGTGTGTGTGTTGGACCAATATTTATGGACGTTACAAACATCAGTACAAATCCAATATACCCTCTCCACTATTGTGGTGTAGGGTATAATTATTATTTTTATTGAAAAATAAGTATGTATTTGCTTATTTTGCGAAATAAATAAATTTTTTGTTGAATCTCGCATAAATGTGCATATCATGCGCAGAAGGCAACATATAAATATCCTCTAAATGTATTTTTCATGAAATCTAACTATTTTATCAACAAAAAACATATCGTATCAATTTATGAAATTAATTTTTTATTATTATTTATCGATTTATAGATGATCATAGATTTTCATTATTTTTTTACAAAAATTTGCCGACTAATAGCCACTTTTTTGTTTTAAATAGCTTTCTTTAAAAAAATCAAGGTTAAATTATAAGTAATCATAGCGACGTTTTCGCATTACTTTATATTCATTTGAAAAAATCGAGTTTTTGGTTAAAATAAGCGATAATACAGATTATCAGCCTTTTTCCATTTGTACACTACATATATTTTACTCAATTTTCACTTGAAAATCGATTTTTGTTGAAAATATATGTGATCGCAGATTATCAGCCTTTTTATCAAAATCGTATAAAAAACTATTTTTGTTTAAAATTATAAGTAATCACAAATTATCATCATTTTGCATTTAGACAACTGTTTATAGACTAAAAACAAATTTTATGTAGTACTTAATATTCACTTAAAGATCAATTTTTAGTTTAAAACATAAGTAATCAAAGATTTTTATAATATTTTTCATTTGCACCACTATTTACCGACTTATAGCGTTATGTTTTACGTAATTTATATACATGTATACAGTGGTGATATTCGAAATATTTAGCAACCAAAATTTTAAAATTTGTTTATGTTGAGTTTTCAACTGTCAAATTTGCTCATGTTTTTTGTACTCAAAGTAAAGTAAATTTGTTTATTTTAAATTAATAATAAAAACTGAAAATTTTAAAAATGATAAATAATGATTTTTGAAAATATATCCAATTTAATACATAAACTAGTGTTTTAAATAATATCATGTGAGTAGCTGTAAGATAAAATCGTTCAAGAATCCAATGTATGACCAAAATAAAAGCTGTTTGTACTTTTCGACAACTCAAATAATTTGACAACTGAAAAATATCGGGCCAGAAGCATAGACAAACACTAAAGTCGTTTCTTTTTAAAAAGAACTTTAAACTTAAAACCTACTTTTAACTATGTATAGTCAAAATGGTTATGGCCGATTATGTTTGTTGCCGAGACTATATCACCTTCAAAAATACACATTGTATAAAAACCGTAAAAGCAAAAAACATAATATGCAACAACCGGTACGGAAAATTTTTAAAATTTTAACATCCGGTTCGAGCGAACCGTTCCGAACCGGCTGAATATCAGCACTGCATGTATATACATATAAAAGAGCAACGTAACTGACTGATTCATTCATTGCAGACCAAATCGCTAAAGTTAGAAACTTAAATTTGGGGTAATAGATTTCATTTACAACTAAAAAGTGATTTTTTGAAATTCGGACGTTAAGAGAGATAAGATGTATGGGGTAAAAATTGTATCCGTAGCACCTTGTGGAACCCTTTGCATCTGCTAATAAATAAACAAAGAAATAAAAATTAAAACTCTTGCAGCATAAATCAATGAAGAGAAGAATTTTTTTTGGTACTTTAAACTCGAGAACTTTAAAATTTTAACTGAAACAATAAATAAGCCGAATTAATATAATAAAAAGATTTTTAACAATATAAAAGGTCTACATAGCACATAAAAAACAATTAAACAATAAACCTGAAAATATATCTGAACAGAATAATAAGAAGACTTACTGGTAACTTGTAAATTCTTATCCAAAAAATTAGAAGGATTTTTATACATAGAATACCTTTACAAATCAAAAATATCGAAAAGTTATAGGTACAATCTGTTAGTTCAAATGGATATCAGTTTTGGTACATGTGCATACACTAGAATATGTTGGTATCTATTTTTAGATTAGGAAGTATTAATCGATTTATTTTAAGATTTATTTAATTTTAAGATCAAATCAACTTTACTGAGCAAAAAAAATTGAATTTTCCTTATAAATCACAGGTGAAGTCAACGTGAAATCTTTTGCTTTTTAAAGAATTTGTTTTTAAATTAACTTAACTTTATGACCTAAGTCTTAGAGTTAATTAACGAAACCAACTGCACACTAAGTGCTAATATCTATTTTATCTGCTGATTGGAATGCTTTCCAATGACCTGATGTTTTAATACCCACCATTAAAAAGATGAGTTTGTCATTCCGATGGGAAATTGGAGGAAATAATTAGGGTGATATTCTTTGTTATTCAGGAAGAAACATTTTTATTAAATTTAAAATTATAGGCCATTGCTCCCATATAAGGATAATTTCCGAATAATTTTCTACATACGTTCATATATCTATCTTATAAATATGGATATCGAAAAACTGTTGGATCAGAATGTATGAAAAACTCACTTTTAAGATTCGAATATAACACTTTTACTTGTCGTATCTGTAGTTGTTACAATTATTGTTATAATAACATTATACATACATACATACATATAATGTAATTTTCCACACCAAATCCATTTTAGTACGGGGTTTAAATATTCATTTTATTTAATATACTATTTAGAAAAGGTGTATGATAACACATTTCTTAAATGTCAGATTGTTAACATGGCGACAAGAAAAAGTGAGACTACATTCCATGGTTTAACTATACAAGGTCAGTAAATTGTAAACAAAGTCAGTCAGCTGTGCTACTGCACTCACCTTGTTACCCCATGCTACATTCTTTATTGTATCATGGTTCTGAGTACTGAGTACCCAAATACTCAATATTTTCACAACTCTATTGCTTTCATTTATGAAGAAAATCGCAAACGATTTTTATTACAAATTAGACATTTTTACATTCCAGAAAACATAAAGAGTTTCATAAAATGAATAATGGTTGTTTTATTAATGGAATCCAATATAAATGTCGTACATGCTTTGATCCGGGACAAACTGTTTACTCCCTTACAGCTGAATGCAGCAACTCAAAAACATGGCGAGATTTATTAAAGGATATTGCTCAGTTACAGGTAAACGATGATATTACTATTCAGTTCATAAAAATCATTCATATTTTTCCCATAGACAAACGAGGATGAGCTACTCCCAAAGACCGTGTGCTGTAAATGTTTGGATAAACTTATAAGTTACTACGATTTTATACTTCAGATACATAATGTAAATAAAAAATACTCTGAATTATTGGGAAGATGTAAGGATGAGAATTCAACTGATATTGACAATTATACTGACTGCTTGGCCGAATCTGCTAATGCGATGCCGGTGGAGATGTTAATGCCAGAAATTAAATTGGAAGAAGAACAGGTTGTTCCATACGACATTGTTTTCAGTGACAATAATAAATTGCAAAAATCGGAAAATATAGGTAAATAATTGACAATAAATAAAAATATTTAGTAGGTATGCGTCAGTATAAATTTGACTCCAGAAAGCAGAAGCGGTTTACCAATTCGAAGACTTTTTGGTTGTCTTCTTACACTAAACTAATTTTAACAAAACCTGCTTAAATTTTAAAATAAATTGTTAGCACTTGTTCCATATAACTCAATTATAGAATTTTAATTAAACGTTGAAGGGAAAATTATTATTGATACCTACCTACTGTAAAAATTTAAGCTTTATTCTAAGTTTGATTATTAGTTATTGAAATAGGTTTACAAGATTTTGCTAATATGTAATTACATGTAAAATTTACATTTTTCAGACACTCATGACCCTTTTATGGAAACTTGTGATGAGGCTATCAATTCGATGTCAGTGCAGTTGGAGGAAATCCAAAGGTAGGTTTTAAATTAACTAAATCATTAAAAGAGCTGAAACTATTGCCTAAAATAAAATGTATTTTAATAATAGATCACTAAATGAACAGAAAAATCGAAGTTCAAACAATGACACAAACAAATTTGGGTAAAAAAATATAATTTAAATTTTATTTTAGCTCCTTATCATCCGATGAAAGTGATTATATGTCTAGAAACCCAAACGAACAAACTACATTTGGAACAGATTCAGACTTTGGGCTAATCAAAAAAGTGAACAATAATTTTCAGTGTGCCGTATGCGAAAAAACCTATTCGTTGTTAAGAAACTGTCGTCGACATATAAAAACCGCACACTCTAATCAAAATGAATATAGGTGAAATAATGGTTAGGTTTATCGAAATTATGTTAATTAAAAATTGAATTTTATTTCAGCTCCTCATCGTCCACTGAAAGCGATAATGAACCACCCAATAGGTGCGTTAAGAAATTGATTTTAGAAAAAAAAACTAAGCTAAGAAAGTATAATTTTATTTTATCATAGACCAACAGTGGAACGGAACAAGAGTGCAGAACGTGATAAAATCGAAAAAGTCAACAATCGTTTTGTATGTCTCATATGTAAAAAATCGTTCTCTTTACAAAGAAATTGCCGTCGGCATATAATTATAAAACACTCACAAGAAACCATATTTCCTTGCGGATTTTGTGATCAACATTTTAATTGTAAGGACTACTTACAGCTACATCTTAAACGTAAGCATCCAGGAGAATCATTAGATTCAAATTCAAAACATATACAACGTTTATTTGGAGATCGTTTATACAGTAAGCCTGAGACATGGTGTTTGGTAGAATGTAAATTGTGTGATACAACATTTACAACAACTAAAGAACTTCGTCAGCACTTAGAAAAACACAGTGATATAAACACCATTCAAAGCATGGACTTGAACAGTAACATTGTTCAAAATTTATTTCCAGAAATTATTGATCTGGACATTGTCAAGGAAAGTATATCTAATGATATTCGTGAGAAACAATGGTTCAAATATTACACAGTGTTAAATGAACATTTTTATGAAATGTCTATTAGTGATACGGAAGCAGAAGATTTGCTGGAAGAAACTGCAGAGCGTGTCGTCAAATACAAGTGCGAATTGTGTTTTGAAGATTTTTTTTATAAACACCAAGTTTTCTCCCATTTAAAAGAAGTTCATAACAAGGAAGAAATTCCTTTGAAATGCAGTCGATGCAAATTAGAATTCATTTCAATAAAAATGTACGAAGAACACAGGCAAACTCATTGCCGAAATAGAAATAAAGTTTTGCTTTGCGCAAATTGTCCAGCCAAGTTTGTTTGGGCGGAAAATTTGAAAAAACACAGTTGTTTAACGAAATTACCAGGGAACTGGCCCACAATTTCAAAAGATCAGCTAAAATGTAATATATGCGAACGTGAATTTGAGGAAAAAGCAGAATATCAAGAACATTTAGTTACACATGGTAATGACAGGACTGCATCTGCAAAAGCGATAATACGTTGTGGCCTTTGTGCACAATCATTTCAAAAACTTCAACACTTGCGGCAACACATGCCGTTGCATGCCGATGGCATAACTGGTGTAGACTTCAAAAACTGTATTTATGTAAAATACTTTGAACATTCCAAATCAATTGATTTGGTGCCACTGCAACTGAAGATTCAAAATGCCTATAATAAATCTCAAATCAGTTGTTTTTACCAAGCTATCGATAAGTACGGCAATGAACTAGACATTTCAGATTCAGATTGTATTACAGACGATGACGATGCTCAAAATATAAAAACGCAATACGTGTGTGACGTATGCAAAGAAATGTTTACTAAACGAAAGCATCTATTAAACCATCAACACGAACAGCACGATAATGTTCCACTACCCTTTACATGTAAGAGCTGTAGTCAGCAATATGTTAGTCTTGATTTGTTGCAACAGCATTTAAAAAGGGTTTGCTGGAATGAACATCGACGAATAGCTGAACAATGTGATTATTGTAAGGCTCGTTTTATATGGCCAAATAATCTGTTGAAACACAAAGAAATACAGGTAAAACCGCCTACATTCTTATTTTTTTAAATAAATTTATTAATGTAAATGCTTTTTACTTTAGAATCACATGACAACCGACGTTCAACTTCATTACTGTCTTCTGTGCCCGAAAACATTCTTTAGCGTCGAAGAGGTCAAAGATCATTTAGGTTGTCATTGTGTTACACCAGCTGATGTCAAGACCATTGAAAGTATAGTAAATTCTACATGGTGGCCAAATGGTGTAAAAACAATTAAATGTAAACTGTGTGGCCTAACATTTGAATCTATGTCCAAATTGAGAGAACATTTTTCACCTTCAAATCCCGATACATTGTGTGCTAATTCGCATTCACTGTCAAATTATTCTATTACAAATCAAAAAGGATTTGAATTGCATTTAGAACTGGATTCTGAAACAGAAGTAGAAGATGAGCAAGAAATAGGACACAATGAAGACGATAATAAGACTTTATATCTCTATAACTGTTGCATGTGCAGTAAGTCGTTTATGAGAAAATATCAAATAGCTCAACATCAACGATCAGAACACAATTATGAATTACTACAGTTAAAATGTGAACGTTGTATTTTTAAAACAGTTTCACAGGTATTGAAATTCGAATGTATCACACGTTTACTTAAATATGTCTTGATCCTTTTTTCATTTCAGGAAGTTTTAGATTATCATAAAGTAACGCAGTGTTTTAATGTTGATAAAAAGTACGAATGTGATCAGTGCAATTTGAAATTTATGTGGCAAGAGAATCTTGATAATCATCGTGCAATCTTTCATACTCCCAAAGAATGGGGAAAAGCAACGTATGTTGCTATTTATAATCAGTTTGTACCAACCGACAACAATAATATGAGGTCTTCATCAAACAACGACGAGGTAAACGTTTTAAAACAATCCAGAAGAAGAAATGGAGATACATGTACAATTTGTGGGGTGTACTTTAATTGCGGTTCAAATCTTAGGGTACACATGATGAGGCACAGAGGAGAGAAACCTTTTAAGTGTGATCTTTGCAAAATGGCATTTCCACGCAATGCCGATTTACAGGCTCACCGCGTCACTCACACAGGTGAGCGTCCCTTCAAGTGTTTACATTGCGATAAAAGATTTGCACGACAATGCAAATTACGAGAACATACTCGTCTTCACACTGGCGAACGTCCCTATCAGTGCACAATTTGTCAGAAATCATTTAACAAATCGGACTATTTGAAACTCCATTTGCGTTATCATACCGGTGACAAACCCTTTAAGTGTGACATTTGCGGTAAAAGCTTTGTATGTTCCAATTATCTGAAAAAACATCGTGAATTTACAGGACACAACGAACTATTTTCAACGCCAAGCAATATTTCCAATTCAAATGTTTCCGAACAGTCCAGTTCAAAAGAGGGAAAGAAATCGTTATGTCCAATTTGTGGAATCTACTTGTCATCCAATACGAGTCTAACATTACACGTTAGAACGCACACGGGCGAGAAACCGTTTAAATGTGATTTTTGCGAAAAGGCCTTCGTACGCAAAACCGAATTACTTAATCACCGACGAAAACACACTGGTGAACGTCCCTACAAATGCACGATATGCGGTAAAGCATTTACGCAAAACTGTAAATTATCTGTTCATAATCGCATACACACCGGCGAACGTCCATACAAGTGCAAGTTTTGTCAGAGAACATTTACGAAATCAGACTCGTTGCGACTACATTTGCGTAATCATACAGGTGAGAATCTTTCTAGGTGTGATATTTGTGGTAAAGCTTTTGTTTTACCCGTCTATCTGAAAAGACATCGTATTGCAATGGGACACCACGTTGAAAAAGTTTAACTTAAAAGCTAGCACCAGTTTTATCTTCCAAATGACTGGGAAAATGTAAATAAAATATGCTCGGAGCTATAAAAAGGCGAAGACTCGAGGCGGACAGCACTCAATAATGTAATTAGGAATTAATTATATTTAAATAAAAATTAAAATAACAAATTATTATTAAATATATATATAATACCCTACACCCAGTATCTAGATGTAAAGGGTGTCCCAACTAGAACGCAATTTTTAAATTTTAAATAAAACACAGATATTAAAAAAAAATCGTGAAACTTTATTATATCGTAAAGTAGACAGAATGAGGTTATGTATGGAACAAGATATCGTGCAGATAGCCGCCGCGGCTTTGCTGGCACACACGCGATCTTTCAATAAAATTTTCAATGCATAAATGCTGCGCTATTTCTATTAAGGCTTGAGTCGTCGTCGAAATAACACGACCGGGAAATGACTGATGCAGCAATTGAATTGTTTCTCTGGCTGTATGACATGTGGCGCCGTCTTGTTGAAACCACATGCCCTCCACATTCATTTCTTTAATTCTAGGCACGAAAAAACTAGTTATCATTTCACGATACCGAACACCATTGACAGTTTGCGCTTGACCTGCCTCATTTTCATAAAAAAAAGGTCATCACGTACAGCTGCGACATTTTCGGTCGATCGACCTGGTCGAAGGCGCGTTGTTGTTACATCACTAACAGACCCAGTTTCGGCAAATTTATCCATTAATCTCTTTACAGTTGACTCTTTTGGAGCATTATTGTGACCCCAAATTGTTCGCAATTTGCGAACGGTAGCCGCAAAACTTTCACCATGAGAATACGTTGTTCATTCGTGTAGCGCTCCATTTTTACTAACCTCGTACCTTCTACTAGCAAACAATAACAATTGTTCAAATGTCAAACAATGACACTTCGAATGGCGCCAAATTTAAAAATTGCGTTCTAGTTTGGACACCCTTTATAAAACAGTTTTTCAGAAATGGGTGTTATATGGGAGATATGACCTATTGTGGACCGATCATCCAAAAATTTAGTGTCATTATGTCTGTGAATATAAATATTATATGTGTTAAACTTTATCTCGATATAAATAATTTTAAAAGATTTATGAAGGTTAAAGTGAATTATGGAGAGGGTCTTATATGGGAGTTTCGACTAATTATGGACCGACAGTTATAAAATTAGGTGTCATAATTTCTGTATATATGAAACTTATTTGTGTCGAATTTTATTTGGATAGTTTTCAATGGCCGCTTTACGTTTTAGGTCCTTATATGGTTGGAAATACCAGTTTCCAATTAGGATCATTTTGAATATTAAATTCTTCAAATTATCGTTTAATCAAACAAAAACTTCTATTGGTTCTACATTTGTGAAATGAAGTGTACGTGAAGTGTCTATGTGGAATTGATAATGATTTCACTTTGCGTATTTCTTTTAAATCTCCTTAATATTGGTCACTACGGATATGAATAATCATATAAAAAACTCACACGTTAGTAGAATTCATTATTCGGCAGTTGGTAAGTGTACTTTATTTTGGGATATGTCTAGAAGGACCAAATCGGCAGAAATCATAAAAGATTGCCTTGGTCATCAATTAATATATCCTTGCCCCACAAGATGGAACTCTCTGTATGATTCTATAGCACAACTTATGAAAAGTAAATCCAAATTAAATGGCTATAGAACTGGAATACTTAGAGGAATTCATTGTAGTTTTGAAACCAATTGCCACTGCTTTAGATTACCTTCAGGGTAACAACTGTTATTACGGATAACTTTTGCCGACTTTAATGTCTGTTAGAACAAGATAAATCGGTTGAATGGAAACAATTTAAGTCCAATTATACCACTACTAAAAAAGAGCTTGGAAAAAAGATTCGATAAGTTTTTTAAACTATCACCGGAAATAAATAGAGCTATTTTGGCCTCCTGTTATCATCCTGGTTATAAGATCACGACAGAAGAAAGGCAAAGAATCCAAATTCTTGCAATTTATACTCTGGAGGAAAATTACAAAAAACTTAAAATGACACCTGGAAATATCAGAAGTAAAAGCACCAGTAAAGAAGACGATAATTTTGTTGTTTTCGTAGATAGGGATGATGGTGAATCTAGGACATCAAATTTGGAGTTGGAATTTGTCAGTTTCCTCAGTGACAAGAGCAAAGACATTATCACTCTTGACAGTTTTCTAAATATAAAAAGATTATTCATAGAATTTAATACAAGTTTGTACTCATCAGGACCTGTAGAAAGATTATTTTCTTCAGCAGGTTTAATTTATTCTCCAACAAGAAACTGTTTGTCTGATGCTACATTCAAAAATCTGATATTTATGAAAGGAAACAATTGTTTTGTTAATTAGTTTTATGTAATGTATTTTTTGGTTTGAATAAAAATTGTGTATGTATTTCGTATTTTAAATACATACATATGTACATATACATGAAGTGGAAGTATTTTGTATTTTAAATACATGACCAGCAAGTATTTTGTATTTTAAATATCGCAAACCATGTATTTTGCCCAACACTGCTTATAACTTTATGCATCTTTCAAGTGATTTTTGTTTAGCAAAATTGATTACATACATACTTTTAAATAATAAAGTTATATAAATTAGGTTTCTGTTTGTTTATTATTTAAGTGCCCAACGTTCGTTTGGACAAATTGTTTATTAAATGATTTTCTATTCCCACAAATTTATTAAGAAAATTAAATAAGATTTTAGTAACACATTGGGTTATATTTTCTATTATCTAGGTGATAACAATCTGGTTTTCTTTAAAAAAAATTTAGCAGTAAAGAAATTGGAATTATTCTCCAAAAAATAACATGATATAATAATATAAAATATGCCCTCAATTTTTTTCAAAGTGTGTTTATGAATGTATGCAGTTTTATCGCCATTAATGTTTATTTATTTATAACATCTATTGGCCTAATTCGAAACTTGTACTATTAATTTCCTAAACTAGTATTTTTTTAATTTTAGAGCCTATTTCAATTAATTCAATTAACAACAAACGGGGAACCTAGTATAAACCTAAATCGAGTACGCTGAATGCAGCGGTGCTAACCGTTTTTTTAAGTTAGCTCTAGTTTTCGAGATCTAGTAACTCGAAAACTGTTTAGTAAATTAATCCGAGCAGAAATGGTAAAAATATTTTCTTTGCAAAAAAAAAAATATTTCCAAAATCACTGCCGAATTAAAAAAAATAGTCTTACCCCACCTTTACACATGCAAGTACTTGCATGCGAGTGCTGTGTACGTATTATATATGAAAACTTATTCGAAAAACTCGAGCAGCTCTGCAAGTGAAAAAAATGTGAGTGTATTAGTAAAAAAATGTGAGTGGATTGAGTTTTTCGAACTTGCACTTGCATGTGTAAATGACAGGTTAAAGATAATTTTGTTGCTGAACTGGTATTTACTATACAAGTACATATATTTTTTTTAATGATATGATAATAATATGGGATTATCTCAACGAATACGAATTTTCTTTAGAAAACTATTTTTTCAGCTACATATGTATGTATGTAATAATTTAGCCTATTTTCGTACTAGTATTTAGTATAGTTTTAATTACATCCTCTGGGAACACTGAAAATAGATCCTTTTGATTTTATAGTTTTGGCGATTTTTTTTTTTTTTCTTAAAATTAAACGATTTTGTAACCAATTTGTGTGGCAACTGTGTTTGGTAATTTATGAAAATATTCATGCAGAATTGTTTGATTAAAAAAAAATAGTTTCTTTTTAGAAAAATGGACAAAACGAGCAGCAATAATAAAACTGAGTGTTTTATAAATGGGATTCAATATAAGTGTCGTACATGCTTTGATCCTGGACAAGCTGTTTACTCCCTTACAGATGAATGCAGCAACTCCAAAACATGGAGTGATTTGTTAAAGGATATTGCTCAGCTTCAGGTAAAGTAGAAGATTGTAATGGATGTACAGGCATACATACATATGTTCATCATTTGTTTATAAAGTACTCCTATTCTACTCAATAGATAAACGATGACGATCTGCTCCCAAGAACTGTATGCTGCAAATGCATGGATAAACTTATAAGTTACTACGATTTTACACTTCAGATACATAATGTGAATAAAAAATACTATCAGCTATTGGCATGTAGTAATAATACACTACTGGATGGATGTTTTAAAGAAATTGGTTATATTAATGACTCCTTAATAGAATCTCATATTGTTCCGCAGTTGGAGCAGAATACACAAGAAATAAAATTGGAGGAAGAACAGGTTGTTCCATATGACATTGTTTTGACCAGCAAAAAAGAATTACATGGAGAAAGTGAGAAGAAATTGGAAAATAAAGGTAGAAATTAAAATTAAGTTACAATATATTGAATACATAGTGGATATTTTAACTATGTATAAAAATACTGATTTTATCCAATGCCACTGGATATAAGTAAAGGTTAGTGGAGTAAAAAAAATTTTATGTAAAAATTGATGCAACACAGTTTTTTTCTTAATCAATGTTCAATATAAAATTTGTTAAAGTCAACATTTAATTTAATTATTGAGTTAAAATATAGCACATTGGTAATTAAATAACCAAGAATGAATATGATGAATCCATGCTTATCCCAAAAAAAATATGTACTCATAAGTTTATTGTGCACAACATTAAAATATTTCTGTATTTTCAGACGCTCCTGAGTTCTCTAGCGAGATTTGCAATGATATGCTCAATTCGATCCCAGAAATTCCAAGGTATTTTTAAAACAAATAATTTATAACTTATATAAAATTATATTTATTTTATTAACAGATCTTTAAGTCAACAAAGTAATCAAAGTTCCAACGATAGATACAACGATGACAGAAATGAGTCCAGGTGAAATAATGGGATAATACAAATTGTATAAATTATATGGAAGTTGAATTTCATTTTAGCTCTTCATCGTTTGATGAATGTGATTATGTGCCTTTAAAAAGATTAAAGAATGAAAAAAGCCACACCAATATCAGAGCTTCTGTTAATAGGTAATCGGTTTTTAGATAAGAAACAAACAGAACTGTGTTAACATTTACAATATGTATTTACCTTTAGCCAACCGATCGAACGAAATATATTTGAAAAGGATTCAGACTATGATCTAATCGAAAAAGTGAACCGTCGTTTTCTGTGCATTATATGCAAAAAAACTTTCTCATTAAAAAGAAACTGTCTTCGACATATAAAAGCAATACACACTCGTCTAAATGAATCTAGGTAACTAATAGAAAACATTTTTAAATTGAATTTAAGTCCTTGATACATACATGATACATTGATACATTTAAAAAACTAAACTATCAACCCTGTCACAGAATTTGATTCCGTTCGGAAGTGTAATTAATTCCGTTTTTTGCTTCTATAGAAAAAGCAAAACGAACAATTTTTTCGGAATGAAACCTAGAAATGTTTAAAATTACAACTACACATACGAAATTAAAAGTGGTTTCATTCCGAAAAAATGTTTCGTTTTGCTTTTTCTATAGAAGCAACAACGGAATTAATTCCACTTCCGAAAGGAATTAAATTCTGTGTCAAGGCTGTATAACTACATACATCTCATAGGCAATCAGTCGATCGGAAAACAGTTGTAAAACATGATACAATCGAAAAAGACAACATATTTCCTTGCGCATTTTGTGAACAACATTTTAACACTAAGGACTATTTACAAATGCATATTAAATATATGCATCCATTCGAATCATTAGATTCAAATACTATGATTATAAAACTATTATTTGGAGATCGTTTATACGGCAAGCCTAAAGCTTGGTGTCTGGTAGAATGTAAATTGTGTGATACAACCTTTACAACAACTAAAGAACTTCGCCAGCACTTAGAAATACACAGTGATATAAATACACTTCATAACTTGGACTTGAACAGTAATATTGTCCAGCATTTATTTACAAATATAATTGATTTAAATATTGTCAAGAAATGTATATGCAATGATATTCGTGAGAAACGTTGGTTTAAATATTACACCGTGTTAAATGAACATTTTTATGAAATGTCTGTTAGTGATACCGAAGCAGAAGATTTGGTAAAAGAATGTGCAGAGCGTGTCGGCAAATACACTTGTCAATTGTGTGCTAAAGGTTTTTCGTATAAATATCAAGTTTTCTCCCATTTAAAAGACGCTCATAACGAGGAAGAAATTTCATTGTATTGTAGCCAATGCAAATTGGAATTTATTTCAATAAAAATGTACGAACAACATAAACAAACCCACTGCCGAAATAAACATAAAGTTTTAGTTTGTGCACATTGTCCAGGTAAGTTTGTTTGGCCGGAAAATATAAAAAAACACAATTGTACCAGGAAAGTACCAGTGACTTTACCGGCAGTTATTAAGGATGAACTGAAATGTAACATGTGTGATCGTAAATTTGAGGAAAAAACGTTATATCAGGAGCATTTAGTTGCACATTGTAAAAAGAGGACCATATCTGCAAAAACTATAATACGATGTGGACTTTGTGCAAATTCATTTGAAAAACTTCAACATTTACGTCAACACATGCCATTGCATGCCGATGGCAGAACTGCCATCGACTTTAAAGGATGTATTTATGTAAAATACTTTGAAAGTATGAATTCAATTGATTTGATACCACTGCAGCTGCGAATTAAAACTGCCTTTAGCAAATCTCAAATTAGTCGTTTTTACCAAGCCATCGATAAGTACGGCAATGAACTGGACATTTTAGATTCCGATAGTGAAGTAGAGGAAGCAGACGTTGATGATGATAATGTAAAAAAGGAATACAACTGCGAACTTTGCAAGGAAATGTTTAAAAAACGAAAACTTCTATTAAATCACCAACATGAACGACACAATGATGCACTGCTACCCTTCACATGTAAAGACTGCAATGAGCGATATATTAGTTCTGATTTGTTACAACAACATTTAAAAAAGATTTGCTTGAATGAACATCGTCGAATAGCTCAACAATGTGATTATTGTAATGATCGTTTCATATGGCCTCAAAATCTGTTGAAGCACAAGGAAATACAGGTAAAATCGACTTCTTTTGATAACGTTCCTTAACTTATTGAATTTTTACTTTAGCATCATATGGTCTCACAACCTTCCGCTGGTGTTTCTACCGCTCCTCATTATTGCATCCTGTGCCCGAAAGCATTCTTTAGTGTTGAAGATGTCAAAGATCATTTAAGTCACCATTGTTTGACACCAACTGATGTTATGACCGTTGTAAGTATAGTAAATTCCACTTGTTGGCCAAATGGTGAAAAAAATATTAAATGCAAAATATGTGGGCTAATATTTAAAAACATGGCAAGTTTAAGGGAACACTTTTCATCCAAAAAATTATGTGCCAATTTGCATTCACTGAAAAATTACTCGATTACAAATCGAAAAGGATTCGAATTACATTTAGAACTAGATTCTGAAACAGAAGAAGAAAATGAAGAAAACTCGGTACATAATGACAACGATAAAAAACCTTCGTTTCCCTATAAATGTTACATGTGCAGTAAGTCGTTTAAGCGAAAATATCAAGTAGCTCATCATCAGCGATCAATGCATAACTATGAACTGCTAAAGCTAAAATGTGAACGTTGTATTTTTAGAACAGTCTCACAGGTATTTAAATACTTATTAGTTTTTAATTAAACCCATCTAAAACTTATTGATTGATTTATTTTACTTTTAGAATGTTTTAGACTATCATAAAGTCACGCAGTGTTTTAATGTTGAAAAACAATATGAATGTGAGAAGTGTAATTTTAAATTTATGTGGCAAGAGAATCTTGATAATCACATTAACATAATTCATAATTCAAAAGAATTAGCTGAAGCGCCAGATGTATGGGTTTCTAAAGAGTCCATGCCATCCTACAACAAAAACGATACCAATATTATTGAATACATGGGCTCGAAAAATATTCACAAGATTTCTAATTCAAATATTTCCGAACAACCCAGTCCAAAAACAAAAAAGAAATGTCCCATTTGTGGGATTCACTTGTCGATCCAAACTAGTCTTACGTATCACATGAGAACTCACACGGGAGAGAAACCATTCAAGTGTGAATTTTGCGATAAGGCCTTTACTCGTAATAGCGTTTTAGATTATCACCGACGAAAACACACTGGCGAACGTCCGTACAAATGTACGCAATGCGGTAAAGGATTTTTGCAAAAAATCAAACTAGCTAATCACGTCAACGTGTTTCATACTTCAAAAGAATTAGCCAAACCAACTGATGTTGCAATTTCTAATGAGTCTGTAACCAACAACAACATAAGCAATATTATCGAATGTATGGACTCGGAAGAATTTCATAATATTTCCGAAGAAACCAAACCAAAAGGGAAAAAGAAATGTCCCATTTGTGGTGTATACTTGTCGATTCAAACAAGTCTTACGTATCACATGCGAACTCACACGGGCGAGAAACCCTTCAAGTGTGAATTCTGCGAAAAGGCCTTTTCACGTAATAGCGCTTTAGAATATCACCGACGCAAACACACAGGCGAACGACCCTACAAATGTACGCAATGCGGAAAAGGATTTTTGGAAAAAGGAAAATTAACGGATCACATCCGCATACACACTGGCGAATGTCCCTACCAGTGCAGATTTTGTCAGAAAAGATTTAGGAAAGCGGACTATTTGAGACTACATTTACGTAA
Organism: Bellardia bayeri; assembly: GCA_950370525.1. NCBI lineage: Eukaryota > Metazoa > Arthropoda > Insecta > Diptera > Calliphoridae > Bellardia > Bellardia bayeri. The sequence goes on from OX493266.1 coordinate 99,565,488, forward strand.
GCATACAGGCGAGAATCTTTGTAGGTGCGAAATTTGCGGTAAAGCATTTTTATGTATCGCATATCTGAAAAAACATCTCAAGTCAAAAGCACATCACATTGACAAAGATTTATTGTAAAGTTCCCATGAATTGGCAATATTTCGATATAAACTTCTAAATGGCATAGAGATAATAAATTTAAATATAACCGTAGAAAACAGGCTCGGACCACTCAAAAATACATATATGTATTATCTTTCGATCCTAATGAGAATAGATGTTTAAAATGTTGAATTGATGTTCACATCTGCAGAAACTTTAATTATAAAGTACTTATTTTATTTACATACATATATTGTAAGAAAAAAACCAAGAAAAAAACCCTCTAAATAAACTTCAACAAACATACTATTTTCAACAGTAATATTTTTTAGCTCTTGTTCAAATTTAGTTTATTCAGTTTACCAGAAAAAGATATAAACAAAAAAACATTTGAAATTTTAACTTATTGCTTAACATGTTTGTCTGTTGTAAAAAGATATGAAAATTTACAAACATTTTTATCAATACTAAAAATTGTTTTGATAAAAAAGTTCTAATTCCCTCAAAATCCGCTTTTTATTTGTTATATACATAAATTAATTTAAACAAGTAAGAGTGCTATATTCGGCTATGCTGAATCTTATATACCCTTCACCTTTGTTGTGGATGCATAATTATATTATATACATACATATAAATTTTGGAACAGTTATTTTCATGCATATGAGGATATTTCACGTCGAATTTCAACATAACGGTAACGGTATATTTAACGGTATATTTAAGATATATATTATTAATACTAATAATTTCGGTAGTGGACCTTATGTGGGTGATATAGTCAAATATGGACCGATGTTGTCAAAATCCAGCAGTTTGATTTAGGCATGTATGTAAATGATCCGTGTAAAATTTTGGATTGGTACCCTTATGTATAAGAGATTTATGAGTATTAAAGTGATTTTCGGAAGAGGGCTTTATATGGGGCATACGGTTAAAAATAGACCGAAATTCACAAAATTTTGTGGGATGATTTAAGTCGGTATGTACCGATATTTATACAATATATATAGGGATAAATGTCTTTTTCAGATGTGGTCCTTGTATGGGAGCTATGACCAATTCTTATTTTTGCTGAATTTTGTCTTGATATTCCAATTTTATAGGCATTTATGTATAATTGAGCAATATTTCGGGAAGATTTTTGTATGGGGGCTATGAGAAATCATGGACCGATTCTTACTATTTTCCGCACACTTTCTCCTTTTATCATACAAACAACGTATACAAAATTGCATGGTATTATCTGCAATATATTTCAAAATATTGCAATAAAATGGAAAAAAAATATCAAATTTTTATGGAGGTTGTCTCACATATTGGTGCATAACTCTGGTTGGCCTAAACCGATTTTGCTGATTTTAAATAGCAAACTTCTCGAAAGCATGTCTGACAGAATTATTGAATATTTGGATCCCGAAGATATCTAGGGACTTCAGAAAATTGATTTCAACATCCTTAATGGCTTAATCGACTCCGCAATCTATAAGGATCCAGAATATATATACTTTACAGGGTCGGAAAATTATATTGTGGAAATTACAAACGGAATGACAAACTTATATATACCCTTCTCATGAAAGTGAAGGGTATAAAAGTGTATATGAAAGCTCGGTGTACTTTCAAATATTGTGAAAAAGTTCGACACGTCATTGTTCTGTTTTCCGAAAGTGAGAAAAATATTATTACGTTTTTGGCAAATGTCTTGAGAACAAGAAAAAAAATAATTGTGCCGACAGAATTACATGTTTGACCAAGAAGAGGACATACATATGTAAAAAATTCGCAACGATCATTTACAAAATCGTGTTTTTTAAAGAAAGAAACCGCCCGTCTGCAAGTATGTAGTCAAATGTTTTTTCTTTCAACCCTTGAATTATCAGAATCAGTAGTAAGAAAACGGGTGAACAATAGTGAATTACATAATACACAAATATGTATGTAGGTCCAGAAAACTAAAAAAATTTTGAGAACCGGTTTTAAAAGAAAAATCACCCAATCAAAACGTTATGAATCACGTCCAAATTATTTAAATAATTGGTTGGACGAAGTTGTCAAATGAAAAAGTTCTCTATACAATTGTATATAACATAAATTATCATTAAATGGGTTCATTTTCGAGATATAATCACTTTTGTAAAAAAAACTAGAAAAACATAAATTCAGTTGTAGGCTCACAATGGGTTAATGGATTACGTCATATTATATATCATTCAAAAGGCCTTCCCGAGCAATTTTAGACGGTACCCATATTGATATTTACAGTTATATCTATGTATATCAAAACTTTAAAGGTGAATAATATAATTAAATAATATTTATAACGACATGAATATAGATCTTACGATACACGTATTACTGGCCACGAAGGCTTTCTATGTATTGAAATAAAGAATTGGACCCGTAAACCATAAGAGAGCGGGCTAAAATTTTTGCATTTTTATGTAAAATACAAGCCAGTTTATTAAAAAAAATATTTATTTTGTATTTTTTGTGTAAAAAAAACTGATTTTATACGTGTAGAACATTTTGTTGAGCATTAGAGAATTGGATATGCGATTTTTTCTACTTTTTAAGAAAATTAGTTTGTCGTTTTATGCAAAATAGTTTGCAAACATAGGTTGTTTATATAAATATTATGAATTGAAAAACTTTCTAGATTTTTAACTCTTTATACAGAAAAATACATCTCTAAAAAAATATTGAGTACTTAATTTGTGTGGTACCCAAAAATAAAAATCACTGAATAGTCAGAACTCAATACTTTTACATCTCTAATTTGCAGAAAAAACCTATACGGATTACCGGGCGCTGCAGTATATTTGCTCGTTTGTATTGTAGACAACTGTCAAACTTTTTGTTGTATTTGTTGTAGCCACAACGCCAATAGCAAGAAAAACAACAGGCAACTTTGACAGAACTATTAATTTTACAAAAGCCTTTTTTTGTTCATGTATTTGCTTTTGTGATATACCCACAACCTTATTATGTCTGCTCTGAGTTAAACATTTAGAACGAATTGTTGAGTTGGTGTCGGAAAATAAACAAATTAATTATAAATAAAAAAGTTTAACATGACCAGCGATGTTAAAAACGAATGTTTTATAAATGGAGTTCAGTATAAATGTCGTACTTGCTTTGATCCAGGACAAACAGTGTATTCCCTTACAGATGAGGCCAACAGCACAAAAACTTGGCGTGATTTATTAAAGGATGTTGCTCCTTTGCAGGTAAACGAAAATATTGCAAAATAATTCCAAAATTTAGATATTTTATTAGTCAACACAAATAAATAGATCACAGAATAATGTATACAAAAATTAATAGAACTATTTAAAAGCTTCATCCCAAAAAGTTGTAAAATTGTAAAAAAAAAAAAAAAATATGCTCTTGTTGAAGGGGTTGTTCAGGGGGCATATAAAGAACATATTGTAATATAGAAGCTCATACCACACAAATTTGGAGTTTTAGTGAACATTTGGAAATATGTCATTAAAGTACTACCGCCTGTTAAAATGTTCCGTAGAATTCCGGAGAATTTTGGCTTTTCTACTCTGGAGTATATCAAACACCGGCTTCGCTAAAAATTATCATTATCAAAGTTTTTAAAAGTACTCCCCGATTTTGTAAATCGAATTTGAGTAACGATTTCGTTTTTAAGGTCTTTAGTTCATAATTGTAAATTGTAATGTAATAAATTTACGCTCTATATAATAATATCCATATTGTTCAGAAAAATTTATTAATTATACCTAGTAGACATTTAGTATTAAATATAAAGACTTAAAATCGTATAACTTTTTTTAAGCCTATCAATGATGACATTTTGGAAATAAAGTAAACCCCAATAAAATCATCAAAAATCCCTCACTTTTCTTTGTATTTTATTCGTAGACAAATAATGACAGTTTACTTCCAAACACTATGTGCTGCATATGCTCGGAAAAACTTCAAAGCTCCTACGATTTTATACTACAGATTCATAATGTGAATAGCAAATACTCAAAATTATTGGAAGAATGTAATGAAATGTATGCTTCTACTGATTGCTTGGCAGAATCTACGATTGACTTGCCCTTGAAAGTAGATATGCCAGAAATAAAGCTGGAGGATGAACTGATTAATCCATATGAAGTGGTTTTAAATAACAACAATCAATTAGATGACGGCCCTTCAACAATATTTAAAAATGAAGGTAAGAAGATTAAGAAAATTGTAGTGTACATAAATAATGCACATTTTTTAAAATGTTATTTTTCTTTGTTTTTAATTTGCCAGACACTGATGATGATCCCTTTACGGATACTTATAATGATGATCTCGATTCAACTTCAGACCAATTGGAAGAAAGGTATTTTTTAAATCAACTAAATTATATTTAAAGTCCCACCAGCAAAGCAAACGATAAAGAATCAAGGCTTGATTTGGATTACTCAACAACTTTTCATCGCATCGTACCTGAAGATCGACATTTACAGAATATATAATTAATGTATATGTTACAATTTTCAATCAGCTAATACCATTTTAATGATATAATAACTACTTAAAACTAACAGAAAAAGGAAATAGGAATGGTAGAAGACGTTTTAGCACTCAAGCTTTTTGCTTCAACTACTTTTTCAACTATTTCTTCACAATTTCTTAGATTCTATCAACTGAAAGATACTTGTCGTTTGCTAAAAACAAATTAGGAGTTATTTTAAAACTTGACATGAGATTTTAATGTAAACCAATTTTAATTTTTCATGTAAAACATTTTACACGAGATAATCAGACATAATTCGATCGTAATGGTTTCAATTCCGTATTTGCAAATCGATGGTGTTTACTTTGCATTCTCTAGATTCCGATCGATTTTGTTTATTCCCAAAAATGTAAATCACGTTTTTTAACTTAAATATGATAACGTTGTGTAACCAAAACAAAAAAAACATATTATTTTTGTAATAAAATGTATAACAAAAGCGAACAAAAAGAGCGCTAACAAAAAAATTTTAAATAACTGAACAAAATTGTTTTTAAATGCCCGGAAATTCAATTGTTACTGTTTTAAATGAACAAATACATCAAAACGCAGTTGAAAAGGGATGCATCTGACCCTCAGTGATATTCCAGTGCTGTGTAAATGTTTTTAATTTTTGTAATTTTTTGACAAAAGTTTTCTTTTTGCTGACACCAACTTTGAAATATTTAAATAATAAAATTAATTATTTAATTATGATTATAAATTAGTAGTATGAGTTTTTTTTAGTATAAAATCATAAAAAAATAAAAATTCCACTTTAGAAATCTAAAGTGGTTTCATTCCGAAAAAAAATCGTTTTTCGTTTTCTAAAGACCCAATTTACGGAATCAAAACCATTTTCGATCGGAATTGAATTCTGTGACATGGCTGAATATGTACACTAATTCATCATCTGAAAGAAGATTATAAAGCTCCATAAAATATTGCATTAAAAACTCTACATTTTTGTATTTTATTTTAGTGGATCAATAGCTGAAGAAAAAACTAATGTTAAACAAGCAGAAGAAGGTGAAGACTTGCTCCGTAATCGTAAAATACTGACTAGAAAAGCTAAACAGCAACCAAATACTACAGCAAATAAAATTGGGAATATTTCAAATGCTGACATAATAAAAAATATTGATAGTGATAAAAAAGATTCGTTTTTTTGCGAAATATGTTCGAAAACATATGCTACTAAGTCAAAATTTAAAAGACACTTACAACGAGTACATCCGCCAGATGATGTTATAGGACCGATTATTTGTGAAACATGTTCGAAAACATTTGCTAGTATGTATAAACTTAAAAGACATCAGCAAAGAATGCATCCAGAGTTATATAAAACAGCTGACAAAGTGAAAAGTGCCAATAATGATGTAAAAGGACCGGTTGATTGCGAAAAATGTTCGAAGACATATGATAATATGCACAAATTTAAAAGACACCAAAAAAGAGTACATCCAGAGGAATATGTAAGTGAACCGATTGTTTGCGAAAAATGTTCGAAAGCATTCGAAAATATGTACAAATTTAGAAGACACCAACAAAGAGTACACCCAGAACCGAATCAAGAGATCAACAAGTGTCCGCTATGCTCAAAAGAATTTAAAAATAAATTCTATGTAAATGAACATATAAAAGTCGTACATGAAAAACTGAAGCCCTATAACTGTTCGCATTGTACAAAAACTTTTGCCTCTGCCCATTCCAAACGAATTCATGAACTTTCTCATACTGACATTTTCCCCTATGCATGCGAATGGTGCGATAAACGTTATCGCTTGCCAAGTAAATTAAAGATTCATTCTGAAATACATACAACCAAACCCGAACTTTTATGTCCCATCTGCAAAAGAAGCCAAAAGTCGGTGAAAGACTTGGAGGATCATGTAAAAAGTCACGATGACAATCGGTTACAGTGTCCATCGTGCGGCAACTTGTTTAGAAGAAGTTCACAACTTAAAGATCACTACAATGCAGTTCACTTAAAATTGCGTCCTTATAAATGTGAATTTTGTGAATTAGGTTTTGGTGATCGAAAAACACGACGTATGCATGAAAGAAAATATCATCCGAAAGACCGACCTGTTCCAACGTGACCCCTTTCTAAAAGTGATTTAAAAACTCCTATCTCTTTTAGCTTAGATGAGAGAGGGGCGTAAAAGCAAAGATATCAAAGAAATTAATGCATTAGCATTTGAATCCATAAGATAAAAGAAAAAAACTTCTTTTTTTGAAAAACATAATTACATATGATGAACACATACATAAAAGTATATTTAATTAAAAATGTGAGATCAATGTTCAATAAAAATGGTTTTAGTTCACATGCTTTCAATCTACATGATCTAATGAAACATATATAGCCTAATACATATTCAGCTTTTATGTACATACATATAAACACAACAATTCCATATGCGGTTAGATTCTACGTTAGACAAACTATGGTTGCGGAAAAGAAATTATTATTTTCATGCAAATTAAAGGATAAGGTCGTATAAAACTATTGCTAAAAAAAATTGCACATCTTCTAAGAACAAAAATTACTCCTTGATATTTTAAATGTATGTGGAGAGAAAATAATCTTTAAAACATTCCCTCCCATTCGTAAAAATTAATTTGATTTATTTATTTATTTATATTTAGTATTTCTAAAGTATATGTATAATATTTGCGAAAATTTCATTAATAAATTAAAGAATGTGTGAATGTATAATTTAAAATTACCTGAAATTTGTGTTTTTATTAAATCATTTATTACTTTTCCACAATGATCAGGAACAATTTTTTAAATATTTGCCATCAATATATTTTTTATAAATTGTCCTTATTTATTGAAAAATATATACTATTATAATCTATCAGGCATGTGATGGAAATCGAAAACGAAAACTAATGAGTTTTAGAAGTTAATTTTTTCCTAATTTTTCTGTATTGAAAAACGTTTATCACATAAAATATAAAGATATTGGGCTACTTAGGAGAATCTTAAAACAAAAATTTTAAAAATTAGATTCTAAATGCATTAAAATGTATTTCCAAAACTGATCGAATGAGCTATCGTATCGAAAAATGATTTCGATATCGAAATTATAATAAAATGTACTAAATTTCTTGCTCGATATCGACTGCCATAATCTCAAATAAGAAAATTACGATCAATTTTACTCGATATCGAATGCGGTAATTTGGCCCCAGATTCGTTTTCGATTTCCATCACATGCCTGTATATATATATATATTATATACATATGTATATATAAAAATGGTGTAAAAAATGTATAGTAATTCATAAAATGAGAACGGCTGGGCCGATTTCTGTAAAATTTTTTGTCAGTTGTTCGTATTTTCGAGGAGAAGGTTTTTACAGAAGAAAATTTTGCAAAATCCCTCCGGAAAATTGGAAAAATCAAAAATCGAGTTTTTGTATGAAATTTTGTGTGAAATTATTCCTTAATGGCTTTCCAAATCAAAAAATAGAAATTTCTTAGTGTAAATCATGAAGAATGCGAAACGCGGAATATTGGAAAATCTCTTCGCAAATGTCGGAAAATGGGAAATCTCGAAAATCGAGTTTTTGCATGAAATTTTATGTGAAATTATTCCTTAATTGCTTTCCAAATCAAAAAAATAGAAAGTTCTTAGTGTTAATCATGGGAAATTGCGGAAAATTGGAAAATCTTTCCGCAAAAGTCCGAAAATCGGAAAATTGATTTTTTTGTACGAAATTTTGGATGAAATTAATCCTGTTGTATTATATTATTATTCTAAAGTTTGTCTGAAGGCTTAAAATTGGGGCGAGGCGAAGCTCGCCGGGTCCGCTTGTATAATATATATTAGCTTCCAAGAAATATTATTTTTATATGGAAATATACATTTTTGTTTCACTCTGTTATTGTTTCATTTAAAAAGTATTTACATCTGTTTTAATCTTATTTTAAAATTCAATTTTCTAAATTTATTTTAAATAGTTAAATTATGTTCAAATAAAAGATACAATGATACATTTAAAACGCATAATCGGACAAGAGTTTGACTGATCTAAATATGCTCTGAACAAAGACAAAATACGTTAGGTATTGATTTTTTAGATTTTATTTACACTATACCTACTTACATATATATATTAATAATAACAACAAGTAAGAAAGTATAGTTGGTCAGGCCCTACCATATAATACCCTACACCCAGAAGATATAACCTATTATGGACCGATCATCCAAAAATTTAGTGTCATGATATCTGTGAATATAAATATTATATGTGTTAAACTTTATCTCGATATAAATACTTTTAAAAGATTTATGAAGATTAAAGTGAATTATGGAGGGGGTCTTATATGGGAGTTTCGACTAATTATGGACCGATCATCCAAAAATTTTGTGAGATGACTTCGGTGAATATAAATATTATGTGTGTTAAACTTTATCTCGATATAAATACTTTTAAAAGATTTATGAAGGTTAAAGTGAATTATGGAGAGTGTCTTATATGGGAGTTTCGACTAATTATGGACCGATCACAATAAAATTGCATCGTGTTGTTTGTATACATATGAAATATATTTGTGTTAAATATTATTTGGATACCAACATTTTTAAAAGAGTTATGCTCTTCAAAGTGATTTTCGGAAGTGGGGCTTATATGGGAGTTACGACTAATTATGGACCGATCATAATAAAATTGTACCGTATTATTTGCATACATATGCAATATATTTGGGTTCAATATTATTTGGATACCAACATTTTTGAGAGAGTTATGCTCTTTAAAGTGATTTTCGGAAGTGGGCCTAATATGGGTGCTACGAGTAATTATGAACCGATCTGCACAAAATTTATAGATGTGATTTGGCTTCATTTACCACTTATTTGTGGTAAAATTTGTTTGGATACTTGCATAATTCAAACATTTATGATCGGTAAACCCCAATTCAGGAGGACATTTGAAATAATGGACCGATTTCTACCAGTTTCAATCCCATCCGTCCTTGGGCCAAAAAAATATCACGTACCAAATTTTATCGAAATATCTTCAAAATTGCGACCTGTACTCTGCGAAACAAGCTTTACATGGACAGCCAGCCGGACGGAAAGACGATGTCCGTTTTCGATCTGACAATCACTTTCTGAGTCGATCGGTGGGTGTTGGACCAATATTTCTGGGCGTTTCAAACATCAGCACAAATCCAATATACCCTCCGTAGTTCAATTTAAGTTCCATAAATCTTTTAAAAGTATTTATATCGAGATAAAATTTACCATACACAATATTTATATTCATAGACATCATGACACTAAATTTTTGGATGATCGGTCCACAATAGGTTATATCTCCCATATAACGCCCATTTCTGAAAATCTGTTTTATACATATACTGGGTGTAGGGTATTATATACTTGTTTTTACTTAGCCAATTTCATTGAATTGTAGTTCCAAGATTCTAACAAAGACTCCTTTAGCTGACCTAATGTGTTGAAGTTATTTTTATATACACTTCAGGCCCATTCCTCCCAAAGATTCTGGGCTCTGAGCAATGGTTTCGATCAGTTTGGGGCATTTATGAACTTGTTCTCGATTCCTAATTTATTTGCACTTTGCTTTACATTTTGCTACAAAATGTCGAGGTAGACAAATTTGTCTATTTTACCATCTATAAAATACAAATTGCCTACTCCAACACTCGAAATGCAGCCCCAAACCATGACAGAGCCTCCTTCCGTGCTTAATATTTTGATGGTTAAATTCGAAGTGTGTTTACGCCACACAAATTTCTTACCGTCTGAAAAATAATGTCAGTGTCGTCAGTGAAAACAACATTAAAATAATGGGTGGTATTATCGATTCCGCACAGAAAGAATATCAAAGCGGAAAGAAATATCGATATGTAAAATGTAATTATTTATTCCTGCCGCAATACTGTCTGTGTAGAGATGATACCACAAAAAGGAAAAATGCAGCAGCAACGGAATGAATAATTTGAAATTATGCTTCCACACAAAAAATTTCTTTCCGAAATCGCGGAACGGAATGAATGATTCGACCCAATGGAAACATTTTTTAGATGATTTATTTGATTCCAAAAATCCATGTAATATATTGCGAACAGTATTCAGACGAACATTTTTTCTAGTGAAAGAATCCTGCTTGATTTCTTGGACAATTGAACGTTCTTCTCTTTCATTTAATATTTTACCTTGACCTCTGCTTATATTTGCCAGTCTAAATTTATTTTGCAACTTTTTTATAATGTGGACATGGATAGTAGATTTTATTTTTCTAAGATATTCTAAATTTAATTTGGCTCTTATTTCGACAGTAGTCTGTTTACCACTTGATGCCATTTTCGCTTAATATATAGTATATAACGACATGAATATATAATTTTCGGTTAATCTATATATGTATATAAAAGAGTAACGTGACTGATTCATTCATCATCGCACAGCCCAAACCGCTAAAGCTAGAAACTTGAAATTCGGGTAATGGGTTCCTTTTACAACATGTAGATCCACTAAGAAGGGATTTTTGGAAATTCGGTCGCTAAGGGGGACAAATGGGACAAAAACGGGTAAAACCAGTACCTCTATATCTCCAAAACAAATAAACTTAGAAATAATATGGGGTAAAAATAGTCCCCGTAGAACGCTTCGTTAATATTTATATCTCCGACTTAAATAAACATAGAAATACTATATTAAATGCATCTGGTTCAGATCAATAAAGACTAGAAATCTTTTTGGTACTTTTTTGAAATTCGAATTCCTATGGCCTAAAAATTGTATTCTTTTTTTGTACTTCTTTATCAAAATGTATTTTCTCTCTAAAAATTCCATGAACTATTATTTTCAAATAGTATGTATTACGGATAATTAATAGGTACTTTTTTGACAATTATTTTTTCACTGGTGACAAAAAAGGGACAAAAACGGGCATTTGATACTATTTATTCAATTTAAAAATAAAAAAAGATAAAATATTCTTCCATCTACACAAAAAAACCCCAGAACATGCTATCCATGACTGATATATAAAGGTGTAAAAAGGGCCAAATTTCAGTACATTGATATTGGTACTTTTTTGAAATTCATTTCTACTATTCTATTATCGCAAACTATGCATCTGATCATGTTATTATCTTCGCCAATATTGTTGTGCATGAGCCCGGAAAAGTTTCTGAGTTGGTAGGACCACGCCTACTTTTTTAAATTAATTACAACGCCTGCCAGGAAGGCCAGACCGCTGAACCGATCTTACTAAAACTTTGACCGGATATAACTAAGACTCCGGCATGACTAAGAATACTTTTTTCGACCGCCTACTTTTTTTCAAAATGAACAAAATCAATAAAATTACTCAAAATAAATTGAATATTTGTGTAATGCCTTTCTTTCAAATTAATTTTAATTGGTGGCGTAGCAACGCGAGCAAATGCCATCTAGTTATATATAAAAAAAAGTCCATTATCGAGTATCGAGTATTATTGAGTAACCAAATGAGTAATATCGAGTAACTGAAAGTTGTAAAATTTGACAGCACTAAACTGAACAATAGTACAATAGTACTAAATTTCCCAACCCCGATATATATTGCACTTGGATGTATACACAACAGTAGAACATTTAGAATACAAATTTTCATTTAGAGTCGAAAATTTAAAATATTTACAATTAAGGAAAGGTGCAAAATGGCCAGTAATGTTAAAAACGAATGTTTTATAAATGGAATACGCTACCAATGTCGTACTTGCTTTGACCCAGGAAGAACCGTCTACTCCCTTGCAGCTAATGCCATCAACTCAAAAACTTGGCGTGATTTATTAAAGGCTATTTCTCCCTCTCAGGTAAAGGTAGGATTAAGTTTATACATGCAAGTAGTTCACATATTTCTCCATAGATAAACGATGAAGATTTACTCCCGAAGACTATGTGTTGCAAATGCTCGGGAAAACTTAAAAGTTCCTATGATTTCATTCTTCAGATACAAAATGTGAATAAAAAATACTCTCAATTATTGGCTTGTAGCGATCCACTTCAGGAGATTGATAATTTTAGCGACTGTTTAGCAGAATCAACTATTGATTTTCCATTGGAGCAGTATATACCGGAAATTAAACTTGAGGAAGATCTAGTTGACCCATATAAAAGTGAATTAAGCAACAAAATTCTAGACAGTAAAGGTAAATTGGAAAGTGAAGGTAAATAGCTTAAATTGGGCGAAGACCTATAAGCAAAATTTTAATTATAAAATCATTAAATTCACATGCATAAATACATAATTTTAATTTGTCAGCCTCTGATGACTCCTTGAGGATAAGTTTTAATGAGGCACTTAACTCAACACCAGACCAATTAGAAGTCAAAAAAAATAATTCAAAAAGCAGGTAAATCAGCTTAGTTCCATAAACTTATTTAAAATAATCATAGTATGTAAACTAGTGGTCTTTAACCACATAAATATTAACTACTTTTATAATTATTTTTTACAAAGGAACGAAAGTTTCGACGATGACAACGACAATGATTACAGAAATGAATCCAGGTAATACATATTTGTACAAGTTATTTAAAGTATGGCATTACAATGTTTAATTGGTTTCAGCTCCTCGTCGTCCGATGAAAGTGATTATGTGCCTTTAAAAAAAATTAAGAAAGAAAAGGTCAATAATAGCAGCAGCAGCAGCAGTAGGTTTGTTAACAAGTATATATACCTAAAATTTAATTATTTAAACACATTCTATCATATCATAGTCAACCAGTAAAACAAAAGAAAGGTCGGAAAGCCCCTGATTATTATGATAAAATAGAAAAAGTCAATGATCGTTTCGTATGCCTGATTTGCCAAAAAACATTTTCTTTACGAAAAGATTGTGGTCGACATATTGCTTCGATACACTTACGACAAACAATGTTTCCTTGCGAATTTTGTGGACAAAGCTTCAGTCGTAAGGACAAGATACAACATCACATTAAGCGTATGCATACAGACGGAGTAGTGTATCCGGCTAAACATAAAGAATGGCTATTTGGAGATCGTTTATACAGCAAGCCTATTGCATGGAAACTTGTAGAATGTAAATTGTGTGATACCACATTTCAAACAACTAAAGAACTTCGAAATCACTTGGAGAACCACACAGATATAGATTCTCTGCATAACTTAGAATTAAGCGATAAAATTATACAACATTTGTTTCCAATTATGATTGATTTAAACATGGTGAAGGAAAGTATATGCAACGATATTCGAGAGAAAAATTGGTTTAAATATTACACAGTGTTAAATGAACACTCTTATGAAATGTCTGTTAGTGATACGGAAGCCGAAGATTTAGAAGATGACACTGGAGAGAGTGGCAGCAAATACAAGTGTGATTTATGCGCCAAAGAGTTTTTATTTAAATACCAAGTTTTTTCTCATTTGAAAGAGGTTCATGTTAAGGACGAAATACCTTTGAAATGTGGCCTATGTAAATTGGATTTTATTTCAATAAAAATGTACGAACAGCATGCAAAAATTCATTGCCGTAATAGGCATAAGGTTTTGCTTTGTGCACAGTGTCCCGCCAAGTTTGTTTGGCCTGAAAATATGAAAATTCACAATTGTGCCGCCAAAATACTAGCTAACCCACCCGCTGTTACAAAAGATCAACTAACATGTAATATATGTGATCGCAAATTTGAAGTAAAGACTAAATACCTTAAGCACTTGGAGACACATAGTGATGGCAGAACTGTATCTTCAAAAACTATAATACGTTGTGGTCTTTGTGCACATTCTTTCAATAAACTACAACATTTGCGCAAACATATGCCTTTGCATTCTGATGGCAAAACTGGCATTGACTTTAAAGGCAGTATTTATATAAAACGATTTGAACGAGCGAAATCAATTGATTATGCACTTCTACAGCAAGAGATACAAAACGCGTACAGTAAATCTCAAATTAGTCGTTTCTATCGAGCCATTGATAAGGACGGCAATGAATTAGACATATTAGATTCGGATAGTGGAGCAGAGGAAGCCGACGTTGATGGGGAAAATGTTAAAAAAGAATACATCTGTGAACTTTGTAAAGACATATTTAAAAAACGAAAACTTCTATTGAACCATCAACATGAAAACCATAATGATGTGCCATTGCCCTTCACGTGTAAGGACTGCACACAGCAATATGTTAGTAACGATTTGTTGCAGCAACATTTAATGAGGGATTGCTGGAATGAACATCGACGAATAGCTCAACAATGTGATTATTGTAATGCTCGTTTTATATGGCCTAATAATCTGTTGAAGCATAAGGAAATTCAGGTAAAATCTATAAATTTATTTATATTTTTATATAATCTCATTGATTTACATATATATAATGTTCCTATCTGTTTTAGCATAAAAATCAAAAACATTCAAGACCTCAAAGAGCCAGTACTCTCAAATGTGAGTACTGCGAAAAAGTATTTATATGGCCAAAGGATTTAGTGCGTCATAGAAAGACTCACACTGAAGGGAAAAAATTCACGTGTCCGCACTGTGATCGTAAATTTCACCGCAAAGACAATTTGCTTGCTCACATACGAATACATTGCCCCGATGGTATTCCCACAGTTTCAAATCCGGGAAAAAGTATCGACTACATACTGCCACATTTAATAAAACCTCACGGCTGCAAACGCATTAAGTGCATGATATGCTTCTCCGAACACAATCGCATACGTGACTTAAGATCCCACTTACGTACACATCGGTATTCGGTTAATTTCGATAAAAGGAAAGAAGTTGAGACTTTTGACGTGATATCATCTCTGCTATATCCTGATGAACCGGTGCCATTGGCAGAAGAGGAACTAGTGAAACGTATTGGTTCTGATATTGCGGCGGAAAACAATTTGGAACGTTTTTACTCCATAACAAGTGAAAACGGTTGTGAAGTTAGTTTAGATAGTTCTGAAACTGAAAGCGATTCTGATGATAACGAAAGCGATGAAGGCAATAAGAAATCGAAACGGGTTTATAAGTGTGATTTATGTCCTCAGTTGAGTTTTAATCGTAAATATAGAATTTTCGATCATCAAAATAAACAACATAAGTGGGATGAAGCACGCCACATTTGTATACACTGCAATGGGAGATTTCTTTCATCATATTTACTACAATTACACTATAAGAATCAATGTAAAAATTCCAAAAAACGTCACTTTTGTCGACGTTGTCCCTTGCGTTTTATGTGGAAAAATAATATGAAGGCCCATATTGTAATGGAACATGGACAAGAGGTTAATTCTTTTCTATTTTTTATTAAACAAATTATATATAAATTAGAATTTGTAAATTAGTTTTAAAAATTCTTTTTTTTCCTTTTTCTTACTACTCTGGGACATATATTTAATAATTAATATTATTTTAATTAAATAATTAATTTGGCTGGGGCCTCTATTTTTTATGTTTTTAATTTATAATTTAATTTTATTTTTGTATTATACATTTACTCATTATTCAGGAATCTGCACTGTAACATATTTAATTTATTGGCTTAGTAAGGCTTGTATATATTACTTGAAATAAATAAAATCATTTTCGTCTTTTTTAGATTGAATTAAATCGTCGCCATGAATGCTTCCTATGCCAAGAAAAATTCTCTGTTCAAAAAGAACTTAAACGTCATTTGATTACTCAACATTCCGCCGATGCTGCACTTCATTATTGTCTATTGTGCCCTAAAACATTCTTCAGTATTGAACATCTTAATGAACATTTAAATCGCCATCGTTTAACAACAGCCGATGTTAAAACCGTTGAAAGTATAATACATTCCACGTGTTGGCCAAATGGTGACAAATCAATTAAATGCAAAATATGTGGCCTGATATTTCAAACGATGGTCAACTTAAATGAACATTTTTCACAAAGAAATCCTCAAAACGTGTGTGCCAACCAACATTCACTATCAAACTACTCAATTACAAATCAAAAAGGATTCGAGTTGCATTTAGAACTGGATTCTGAAACAGATGCAGAAGATGAAGATGAAGTGGGACATAACAAAGACAATAAAAGATCTGTATATCCCTACAACTGCTGCATGTGTAGCATGTCTTTTAAGCGAAAATATCAAATGGCTCAACATCAGCGTTCTATGCACAATTATGAAGTGCTGGAGCTCAAATGTGAACGTTGTATTTTTAGAACAGTCTCACAGGTAGAGTAGTGTTTGATGGCTTTTTTTTATTAGAATTATATAAACCTTGTTGACTTAATTTTACTTTTAGAAAGTTCTAGAATATCATACAGTCACACAGTGTTTTAATGATGAAAAACGATACGAATGCGACCAGTGTAATTTTAAATTTATGTGGGAGGAAAATCTTGATAACCATATTGCCATTTTTCATACTCCCAGTGATTTGGCAAAAACAATGGATGTCGTTAAGACGACGGCTACTACTGAGCCCATACCTACCAACAATAAAAGCGATAACAATATTTTCGAATGTATGGACTGCCACCGAAGATATAATCGAAAAGATCGTTATAAAGCTCATTTTAAGAAATTCCACAATGATTTTGATCCAACGTCGGCCAACATTCCTAAGTCAAGAGTTCGCAAACCTGCCACAGCAAAGAAAGAAAAGAAATTTCTATGCGCCTTTTGTGGTCTCTCCTTTTCTAACAATTCAAATCTAACGGTACACATGAGAAGGCACACGGGCGAGAAACCGTTCAAGTGTGATCTTTGCGATATGGCTTTTCCACGCACATCAGATTTACAGGCTCACCGACGTACACACACTGGAGAACGTCCCTTCAAATGTATGTTCTGCGAGAAATCATTTTCGCGGCAATACAAATTAAATGTTCACAATCGCATACACACAGGCGAACGTCCCTACCAGTGCACGTTTTGTCAAAAATCATTTATTCAATCGAACGATTTAACTTTACATTTGCGTCGACATACGGGCGAAAGACCCTATATGTGTGACATTTGCGGCGAGGGTTTTATATGTGCCACATCTCTAAAGCAGCATCGTAACTCCAAAGGCCATCAGGAAGAAAAAATCGATTTAAAAATGTGTGTGCAACAATTGTCACAATTCGATATGAAATTCTAAACTTCTTGGGAGATAAGTGGATTTATTATGTTTTCTCATTACATGCATATGTATGTATGTATGTACATAATCCATTGTATGTATGTAATCTGGTCAAATACGAATATTTTTGTCGTAATATAGGAATACATACTTTTAAATAGTTTTTATATTACTCATTAATTTAATATGGTTTAATTTATATGTACCTATTTAGTTTACTCCAATATTGAAATTATTTACATAGATATTACTTTAAAATAAAGAACTTGCATTGAATTTCTAAAATTAAGGAAACATCGTCCTTTATTTTTTTGATCATGTTAGTAATACAAATTCTATAAAGAAATATGTAGTTGTTGTTATTGTATTTGACTCATTTATTCATATGATTAATTTTTTCAAATAGAGTTATTAATTAAAATTTATTTATATGAAGATAATGTAAGCAGTTTTCCAATAATTACTTAAAATATAATTTTCTTCAATACTTGCAAAGAAAAACTATTTCCAAAATACTACAAAGAAACGTTTAATACTATTCGTTAAGAAAAATGCTTGACTGCATACGTTCCAATTGATTGGATATATTTTTCTGCTCAGCTGTTAAACGATATATTTCCTGTTGTTCCTCAGGCGATAAGGGTTTACGTTTGGCTTTATTTTGTAGTGTTCGCTTGTAGGTCTCTAAGATTTCTTGATCGATTAGATCTAGTTTACGTTTAATATCCAATCGCTTTATTTCCTCTGAAGCGGCATCATGTAGACGCCGTAATGCACTACTATTGTATTCTGCAATAGTGGAGAGTTCCGCCACTAAACGTTTAATTTCATTATGAATTTCATCCTCGTCGTTGTTGGGGAAATCTGATATATCCAGAATTCCCTGTTCGATCAACTCTTTTTTAACACGCTTCTCAATTCCAATGCAATTGCGCAACATGGAAAAGGATCTAAAGTTCATAGGAACCGAAGAGTGGGTATTTTCACTGCTACTATTGCTATTATCTGCCACAATGTCTGCAGCGTTAGACAATAACTGTTCCTCCATTAGTGCCGAAACTAAACGTTGTGTTAGAGGTCCTGTAACACATTCACCCGCAATGGAGTCGGCCTTTTTTAGAATATTCCCGGCGGCTCCGTTGTTTTGTGGCTTTAGTCGGTTATTTGAATTAGAAGCTTGTTGTATTTCCTTTAAATCTTCGGTAGCCCATACTGTTGAATAATGGGGCCCCAGCTCGGGTATAGGCGGTACCAAAGGACCATTGTATTGCTCGAGAAGATCATTCAACAAACGCAGATCTTCATTTGTCAAGGGCATGCAGTATGGCTCCACAGACAACCAGAATTTGTTGGGAGTGTCAATTTTTGCAGGTAAAGGCTTTTGTGGATCCCTACTAGCACCATGAATACCCGGAGCGTAGTCCATGCTGTCGTCAGTCAGAGGAGCAAGTGGACTATTTTTTGCGTTTGGATTTTTAGCTTGTTTTAATGTAGCATGTTTTGGTTTCCGCACCAATGATGTCTCATCTCGTTTACGCTTGCCACTATTGACTACAGAAGCAGCCGGTGAGGCCGGTTGTTTCTCACCTACTTGACCGGCAATTTGTAAAGCATTTTTATTTTTTCTATCCTTGTTCTTTTCGTCCTTATCCAAACTATCGTATTCCGATTTTAATACTCTATACCTTAAAGCCACACTCGACAGCAAAGTTTCTAATTCCAGCTGTACATTGTCCAAATCTTCAGCCGCTAGAGATTCTTCAGATGAGCGATTTAATGCAGCTGTATATGTAGGCAATTGTTTAGCACAATCTTTTGTTTTTAGTATTGGGATTACAAGTCCACTAGTACTTTCAGCGTCGGGCGATGCTGGTGTATTATTAACTTGTGGTCCAATTTTACCACTTAATTTTCCACCTGTGGCAAATGACCCTATTTTCATATTTTTACTTGTAGATGCCATTTTATTTAAATATTTACATAAACAAAAACACGAAATGCATATTTTGCGTTGTTTTTCTTTCAATAAACAAATTTGTACAGAGTTGTTTGGAATCGTCGTTTATTCGGTCAAATAAGAAACAGGATGACACATCATTAATTAATATATGTTTTTGAAATAGCTAATTTGTATTTTAATTTCAAGCCTGAAAACATGAACATATAGAAAGTGTGAATATTAACCATAACTTGAACTTGAATCAATGAATAAATTATAAAATAAAGTTCATTCCATATTTTCAAAGAAAAAACAAAAAAATGTTATTTCTGAAATATAAGAATAAACAATATCTGAAACATTCCAAATTTAATAATTATACATTTTGTTTCATGACGATTAAAAAATAATTCTACAGAATCTAACATAAAAAAGGCACCCACTCACTTACTGTGACTAAAAAAAATATAATTTAAAACATTGTGGCAACTTTATTGCATTTGGCTCATTCCATTACATTCCTGTTGATTAAAAACATACTGAAATTTTAAAATATTTACTAACTGATGGAAAAATAAACAAATACAAAAACTAATGAATACACGAAAGGTTTGAATTATTTACTATTGCGAGAAAAATAAATATTAAGCTATAAACGTTTGCAGAAAACTTGGGTAAACTCTATGTTTTCCCAACTCTCACATCTGGAAAACAATTCACCAAAACCTAAAATATCAAAACACGATATACCAAAGCCCACAAGAAGAACTATAAAGAAACAGCCCATTACGGAACCAGTTGAAAATAAAGTTGATTTGGAGAGAACAACAAATGCTGATGTACAAATCTCCAATAAAAATTGGATTGATGTTTTTGCCCCAGTAACAAGCGAAGAGTTGGCCATACATCCTAAAAAGCAACAAGAGGTACAACAATGGTTTCAACATTGTGCTGTCATGAAGCGCAAAAACCCCTCCCAGCTTTGTTTGCTCACAGGACCTTCGGGTTGCGGAAAGACAGTAGCTATACGAGTTTTAGCCAAAGAAAACAAAGTCAATATACAAGAATGGATAAATCCTGTTGATCAGGAGATGGTTTATAATTTGGGTGATCAAGTTTATGGACAATCTTTTGTTAGTTCACAAGTAGAAGCTTTTAAAAATTTTCTTTTTAAAGCATCGCGGTATCGTTCTTTGTTGGAGACAACTGCAACAGACCAACGCTTAATAATGGTGGAAGATTTTCCCAACTTTCTGCTAAGAGATCCTACTGTATTTCAGGAAGTATTAGAGTAAGTTCTTCTAAAATAGCAGATATTAAATTTTTAATTTCATAATTGTAACTACAACTTACATTTATTTATATTTCACCATTAAAAGCACATTCAACACTAAAATAGTGATAGGTATAAAAATTTGTATGTACTTATGTATGTATGTGAGAATCAAATTTTTTATATACCTATACACATTTAAAACTCAATGATTTATAGTATTTATAGTTGTTACTCTATTCATTTATTTAAATATTTATTAAGCTTCAATTTGGTAATCAATGTTAAAAATGTTTAAAATTATTTTTAATAAACTTTTCATAAATAAAAGCGTATATTTTCAGAGATTATGTCAGCTATGCGAAATCACCTTTAATCTTTATAGTGACGGATGCTAAAACTCGAGGTCTAAATATCAGTTATAACCTCTTCACCGACCAAATAAAACAGAAGTTTCTTATTAATCATATTAGCTTTAATGCTATAGCATCAACTATCATGCAAAAAGCTATGAAAAGATTTTGCAATCTCATGCGTTCACCACCACACTGCGAAATTTACAAATTACCATCACCAGATATAATTGACTCGATTATTATATCGGCCCAGGGAGACATAAGAAATGCCTTAATAAATCTACACTTCTCATCATTGAAAGGAGCACCATGTTTATTAACGAAACGTGTGGAAACGGTAGAAGAATCAAAAACTTCAAGAAAGAGAAAAGGTCAGAGTACACTAAAATCCGTCGGGCGTGACGAATCGGTAACAATCATGCATGCTTTGGGAAGAGTTTTCAATCCAAAGTGTAAGTACAAATACAATTATGTAACTCACAATATAAATATCGTATTAAATTTCAGTTAACGAAGGCAGAAACTTTGTACATTCACCGGAAGAATTGGCCGAGTCTTTTACTACTGAACCCAAAAAATTTATCGATTTAGTGCAGGCAAATTATGTACTCCATTTTCGTGATATCGAATATGTTTTAGAAGCGGCGAATGGTTTAAGTCTTTGTGATGTTATGCTCAATAATTATAGAGATGATTCTTTAGCATTGACTGGTTTAAATGTTGGAATACGCAGTGTCATGGTTGCCAATACAAATCCCGCAACTGGCTGGATGCCCATCAAAGGACAAAAACGCAATGATTCGAATACTGCTAAAATACCAGCACAGGCTTCTAAAGTTTTACCTGAACATCATAATATTTCCTCCAGCCTGTATGCCTTGGACTATAAGACATTTGTTAATATAATATTTCCTTAAAGAGCTTCAAATCTTAATTAAAAAAATCTCTGGTTTACACATATTTTAAACATAATTTTTATTTTTTATATCGAGAAATTGTAATATTGAAAAACATACATATAAATATTGAAGAGTAATCATAAAACACTACGCTTAATAAAAACGAGTATGTATATGTTTTATTATGCGGGTAAATGTTTATTAATTTGTATTTAATTTTTTTGTAACATCATACAAAAAATGAAACTGAAAATGCATTTCTTATTGGTTTTGTTTGTTAAAGATTTTGATGTTCTATTTGGCTTGTTAGTTTTTGTTTTCATTAACATCAAAATACATTTGATCCATTTAAGCTTTTAGGTAGTAATAATATAATATAAATGTAGTAAAAATAAACAAACGCTTATTATAGAGATCCTTAAAACAATTGCTAGAATTCAACGCAAAGGCCTCTGCGGGCTACGATCATAGAATATTAAGTAAGCGGGCACACTCAAAACTTCATCTATGGACACTTCACGCACTATAGTATCGGATGTATAGAACCATCTAAAAGGTGTATATACATATTTTGAAAAAAAAAATCAATTCAAAATTATTTCAGTTTTACCGATGAGCATTGCGTAGAGCTCCTCTTCTGTAAGTAACAAAATGACCAGAATTTGCTTCACCGGAGTGCACAACAACAGCCAATAAGCGATAGAGATTACGCGGAAACATTATACCAAAGCCTGTACCATAAGACTCGGCACCGGCGGCCATGTTATTCATGGGCAGACTAGAAGAAAACAATGACATTGTAGAACCCCAAGGTGTGCCAGCCTAAAGGAAATTATAATGAAGTAAAACAACATCCAAATAAAATTCTTACAAACCTGACTATTTAAATGCGGTTGTACAAAACTATAGGGAGCCATTGAAAGGCTTTCAGGAAAATGTACGTAGTCTTGACGTTTGCATACTTGACCAGTAGGCAACCATACCGTGCGAGCTATATGTATGCAAAGACATGCTGGTAGTTTAGCAAATGTTAAGGATTTAGTGTGAGTAGTGGTTTCATTGCATGATTCACACTTGACTCCAGTGACATCCTCGGAGGTAATGTAGTCACTTAACAAATGACCCAAACTAAGACCGCTGCGTCGTTGTGGTGGTAAATTTAACGTAATACTATCGAACTTATCATAGCGAACAGTGGACTTGAAGGAAGATAAAATTATAGTAGTATTATATATTTAAGAGCTTTTCCATTTGTTCCAACAAACACTAACCTTAAATCCACAGCCATTACAAACAATTTGTGTGCCCATGGCACCTTGAAAAGGATGTGGTACTTGTGTGGGCATTTGTTCAGACCAAATCTAAAATACAAAATTTATATACAGGGTGGGCCAACTTGGACTGACTGATTTGAAATGCTTATAACTTTTGCATTTTTAATTTTTTTTTTTTGCAGATAATACAGAATTTTATAAAATTTCATAATGTCATCATACTCAGTGGAAGAACGTGTAAAAAAAAATATGCCAATAGATTGATTTTGCTAGCTACAGAAAATGACAATTTTTTGGATAATCTGATTATGAGCGATGAAGCACATTTTCATTTAAATGGATATGTGAATAAACAGAACTGCCGAATTTGGGGTACAGAGAATCCAAGAGCATTGCATCAGCGACAATTACACCCTGTCAGATGCACTGTTTGGTGTGGAATCATGGCTGATAAAGTTATTGGTCCATATTTCTTCGAAAATGAGCTTAATGAACCACAAACCGTCTCTGGGGTGGTATACCGGACCATGTTGGAAAATTTTTTACGTCCGATAGTTCTCAATAATCGTAACATATGGTTCCAGCAAGATGGAGTTACAGCTCATACCGCAAGAGCCACAAAAGTTATAAGCAGTTCAAATCAGTCAGTCAAACTTGGCCCACCCTGTATAAAGAACAAGTAAAGAAGTATAGTCGGTCAAGCCCGACCATATAGTATCCTACAGCCAGTATATGACCTATTATGGACCGATCATTAAACATTTCGTGGCATGACTTCTGAGCAAATAAATATTTGTTGTATTAAATTTTATCTCGATGTAAACATTTTTAAAAGATTTATATATGTTAAAATTATTTTGGAAGGGACCTATAGGGAGCTAATTATGGACCGACCGTTACAAAATAAGGTGATTATCTGAATATGTGAAATTAATTTGTCTTGAGTTTTATTTGGATACCAAAATTTGTAAGTGATATGGTCGTTCAAGTGGATTAAGGAAGTAGGACTTATATGGGAATTAGGACTAATTGTGGACTGATCATCATAAAATTGGGCTGAATGATTTTTGTATATATGAAACATATTTGTGTTGAATATTATTTGGACACCAATAGTTTCAATGGTTATACTCTTATATGGGAGCTATGGTCAATAATGAACCGATATTCACAAAAATTGTAGATGTGATTAGGCTAAGTGGTACATTTATTTTTAGAGAAATTTGTTTGAATATGTGCATAAATCAAACATTAATGACCGATAAACGCCTATTTCGAGAGGACATTTGTATGGGGACTAGGTGTAATAATGGACCGATTTCAACCAATTTCAATCCAAACCGTACTTGGGCCGAAAAAGTATCATGTACCAAATATTATGAAGATATCTTCAAAATTACAACCTAAACTCTGCGCACAAGTTTTACTTGGACAGCCAGCCAGCCAGACGACATCGTTAAATTGACTCAGAATTCTAAGTCGATCGGATCGGTATACTTTAAGGTTGGTGTTGGACTGATATTTATGGGGGTTACAAACATCAGCACAAATCCAATATACATTTTCCACCATAGTCTTTCCAACATACCGAAACTTTTCCAGGTCCTCGAGTCAACCGCTCTAGAGAACGACATGATCCTGATGATTTTTTGTTTAGAGCATCTCTAGAACGACTGGGTCTACCACCCAAGACAGGTGATGATATTCCATCAATTTCCATAGCTTCTGGTGGCGATGAAGATGGTAAATGATCAGCATGTAGGTCCCGATCACATATCGATGCAGGGGAATCGGGAGTGTGGGCCTCAGAACGTACCATACGTGATAAACCAGTGGATTCATCATAATCCGCATTGAGAAAATCACTTAACATGGCACTAGAAGGTCGGTTGGGTTGATCACCAATACCATTATCCACTGACAAAGCATCCGATAAGGATCCAACTTGTTTGGGACGGTGGGCCTCCTCTTCCAGTGTTGAAAGCATTACATGAAATAACTCATGAGCATCATGTTCTTCTTGTGGTATGACCCAACCCAATGCATTTAAAGCTCGTAAGACAGCTCCTGGCGAATATGGATCTCCTCTTAGACTAGTATGGGTGCCATTAATAACTTCCAACGTACTCAGCAACGAGCTTATTAAACTTTTGCGATCTGGTGTCGCATTGTTATACAATTGCAACCAGGCTATGAACTGCGGGCACGCAGCTAACGCCTGTAACAAAGTATTTAGAAAACATGTCTGACCAAAATTATGGAGTCCAGCTATTTGACCACGACGTTGACGTAGACGGGAATTACCTTAAAAAAGATTTAAATTTGGTATTAAACTGATGCAGACAATTTGCACACCACCAATCTTATTAGACTATACTAGCCGTGGGAGGTCACAGTCGTATGGGTCGCTTGTTTTCATTTGGTCATACAACTTACCAGAAGGTCCCCAAAAAACAAATGCTCCTACAACAGCTGCAACTGTTACCCCAGCTGCCATTAACATTTTTTCACTTTCCATATTTCAAAACTTTGTTTAAGGAAATTTATACAATTTTATATCAAACTGCTTAATTTTTTTACATTTTCATTGGCAATTGCACTCGGAGAGAAAAACAGACATTATTGAAAAAATAAATATCGATACCACATACAACAGCTGTGTTTAGTGATGCCGTACGAAATGATGTTACTCACTAACTTTGGCGTTATTGAAAATTCTTTTAATGTATTCAAATTACATACATAAAAACAACTGATGTACATACTTTTGCATAAATCAAAGTCATGACAACCTGTATGTACTTTAATAGTTCTGTGTGTCTCTTAATTATAAATATATGTAAACACGTTTAAATATTTGCTTGCTCTTAGTTTAGAAATTATATTATCAGCCATGTCACAGAATTTAATTCCGTTCGGAAGTGAAATTGATTCCGTTTTTGCTTTTATAGAAAAGGTAAAACGAAGAATTTTTTCGGAATAAAACTTAGAAATTCTTATAATTACAATTCCACATAGCAAATTAAAAGTGGTTTCATTCCGAAAAATTGTTCGTTTTGCTTTTTCTATAGAAGCAAAAAACGGAATCAATTCCACTTCCGAACGGAATTAAATTCTGTGACATGGCTGTATAATTATCTGAACAATATGAGTATCACTGATTTAAAAAAAAAAATAAGAAAATAAAGTGTCTCAGGAATTTTGAATTGAGCCCATACTTGTAGATACACATTAAAAAATAAATTTGTTTAAGATTAATTTAATTAGATTATAATATGTCTGGCATCCCCACAGACATATAACTTTTAAATCACAAATTTATTGCTTTTTAACCCTTCACTGCTCACACATTTTGATTATTAGTACATTTTTGTAGACCAGTGAAAATATACAAGGTGATAGCAGGAGCACAGCTGACTGACTTTGTTTACAATTTACTTATGTCAAAAGTAATATTTTGTTAAGTGCTTTGACAGTAGTACACTATTTTACACAAACAAAAGGCCCCTTGTTTTTGTAGTGTTGCCGATTTGCACTCACCTTGTTAATTACACCGTGATCACTGTTGTAGACAAAACGCACCAAAATGGAGAAATAAAAACGCGCCATTTAAAAGAAAACGCACCAAGTTTAAAATTTCTTTTTTGTTTAAAATGTTTATGGAGCTAATTTTACATTTGTTTAATTTCATAAATTCTATATAAAACTTTTTAAAAATTTTTTTAGTTAAAAGTATCGTGTTTAAAAAATTCTAGTAAAAAATTAAAAATAGTCACGTTAGTGACTATTTTGTAAATTCTGTATTTATTAGATTTTAAGCTCTGTTATAATGTTTTTGGCTACTTATGGCTTTTTTATTACTTGAATTGTAATAAAAATAAAAACTTCATAAAATTATCATTTAAAATTCTATTTATAATCCTGTTAGCTTTCTGTTTTAACGTACATAAGTACAAGTACGTATACGTATAAAATAAATGTTTAGTTTAATAAAAAAAATTATTTTTACACTAAAGACCTGATTCTATAATTTAAAAACACAACACGTTTTACATTTACATTTTTAAGTAACTTTTACATTTAAAGATTTCGTTAATCTTACTCGATTGTGATCTGTAACCAGACCGTAAAAGCGAGGAATGTTTGCTTAGTTTGTGGAGAAATGTTTTTTTTTCTGAAGAACAAACAGTGTTGATACATTTTCTAAATTGTATTTTTTAGGAAATATGTATGTATATTAACAATGTGTTAAGTTTTCAGGGAGTGTATGTAGACTTAATAATTTAGTAGTGTTATTTTTGGATTTTTTAGTTTTGGTTTTACATTCCTCTGTTGAGTGTCCAGACTCCTTAATGTGTCTGTTAAAGGAGATGGAAGATTTGAAACCACGTTTACAAACGGTACACGTAATAGGACGATCTTCCGTATGACTTTTTTCGTGCACACGTCTTGTTTTCCGATCACCAAAAGCCAAGTCACAAAATTCACATTTAAAAGGACGCAATTTTAAATGAACTGCGTTATAATGATCTTTAAGATGTGAACTTCTTACAAATAGTTTACCGCACGAAGGACACTGTAAACGTTTATCATCGTGACTTTTCAGATGATCTTCTAAGTCTTTGGCCGTCTTTTGGCTTCTTTTGCAAATTGGACACAACAGTTCGGGCTTAGTTGTATGCATTTCGGAGTGAACCTTTAATCGACTGGATTGGCGAAAACGTTTTCCACACCATTCGCATGCAAAGGGAAAATCATCAGTGTGTGTAAGTTCATGAACTCTTTTGGAACTGTTTGAGGCAAATGTTTTCGTACAATGGGAACATTTAAAGGGCCTAAGTTTTTCATGTACGCTTCTTACATGATCATCTAAATGGCTTTTACGTTTAAATTCTTTTGAGCATATTTGACATTTGTGCATACATTGATTTGTGGAATGCACTGTTCGTTTGTGTCTTTTATAGATGTTTGTTGTAGCAAATACTTTGAAACATTTTTCGCACACAGTCGTATCTTTTACATCCTCATCCTGGATAGTTTTCATATTATCAGTGCGTGATGTTTTTCCAGTTTTCTTTGGTTGTTTAGCTTTCCTTTTGCGGGTTTGTTGATTGTTTTCATCTTCAGCCGATTGTTTATCTTTGCTACGGCGTTTTGATTTTATTGTATTTTCTCCATATTCAATATTTTTTTCTTTTTTCTTTGACTAAAATTATAGAGGTATTTAAATTTAAAAATATTTTTTTGTAATGCAATCTTTTATGAAGTGTGAAAATTATTTTCATTTTTATTACATACATTTGCACATTGTACTTGTTAGTTTTCCAAAACAAGTCAGAGCAATATATATACATACATATATACCGTCTCGGAAAGTATTCATTCACTTCATTTATTTATTAATTCGTAATCTTCAAAAAATTAGTTTTAAATAGAAACTGAAAATTTTACTTTTTCAAAAATTTTAAATGAAATAAAAATCTAATAAGTAAGAGATTACATTTTAGAATTACAAATAGTTTACCGATGATCGATTTCAATAAAATTTGGTAAGCACATTAAAGAGAATACCTAAACTTTGAAAACAGTGCTTATGAATCGAAAATTAATTATACGCCTTTTATGATATTACGTGCTCACGTAGTATCAAGTCGGAGAACATCGGTATAATACTTTATAGCCTGAAAAGCCAGATAAATACGGAAACATTTTATTTAAAATAAGTTATCCTTGTTAAGAGTAGTAAACTTAAAAAAATTAAACAGAAAATAGAACAAAGGTTGTTTTTTAATTTGTTGGCGGTACTACATATATGGAATCATTAACTAATTTTAAGCAACTTCAGTAGATACCAGAAATATATTGAAAAATTTGTATAAGAGAATTTAATTCCAATATTAAAGTCTGTACGCTAGTTTCCTCGTTTCCAATTTTTTAATTTTTCCTATCCTATTCCTATCCACAAACATACACTTGTAAGCACTTTATTTTTCTTTGAGTGGTGGAATAAAAAAAAAGTTGAAAGATTACAAACAAGCTTTCTGTTGGCGTAATACTGATATGTACATACATACTATGTAAATAAAGAATAATAAACCAGACAAAATCTATACTCAATACAATTTTTTAAACAAAAATTAAAACTAAATATTTATTCAATTCAAAACAGTTTTCGAAAAATGTACAAATGTATGTAATTTAAAACTCAGGTAGGTGGTGGATAAAAAAACCCGGCCAAGCCGTGTATAAATCTCTTACTTGTATTGAATTTTTAACTGGAGTTTTTCTTAAACATTTATTTTCATCAGCATTGTCGCTGCTATCCGCAGAAGAAACATCTACAATATTAAAGTTTATGTTTAAGTCTTCATCACCGTCATCTCCATCATAATAGTTTGGAAAGTCATCCATAAACTCCATGACATCTTCAAATGCATCATCATTCATTTGTTCATCCGCAATTGGATCTACACCAGTATAAGTTTCTTGTACTTCGAATTGATATTCCTCATATTTAATATCATCGGTTTGTAAAATCGAACAATTCTTTGTGGCACTGATTTCATTAACTAAAACTGGCTGTTTTTGTGGCACTTCTTTGCATATTGCATTTTCACGGAACTGTTTAATTTCATGTGTCACCAAATCATCATCTGGGTCACTTGTATCGCCCATAACTGCGATCATATACTCAAATGACTGCGTAGCTGATTTTCGAAAATCCTCTACATTTTGTAGTTTTTTTAAACAGTTTTTGCACAATTGCTGGGGAAAAAGTGTATCGTTGATTACGGCGATTTCATTAATATTGGTTCCCTCTTTTATTCGAAATTTTTCCGTATCTCTAATCGATGTGAATCGTATGCCACTACAGTTTTTTAGCCAACTTAAATGTTGCACGTTTAAACATAAATGTTTTGTATTTTGTCGATTTAAGCAGACACGACAAAAATACTGCAATCTTTTAATATCACCATCATTTAGCTCACAACTTTCCAGCAGCTCTTTTAGCGCTACTGTAGATGCAATAATTTTTTCTCGAAAAAAGAAGGAATATTGCGTCTTAATGAAGCATATTTCACATATTTTCCGACAATAATCACTGATATATTTTTGATTTATTGGATTTTTCAGCACCGTAATGTGAGCCGTAAGTTTAAGTATTTTGGACATGTTCTTTTCCTCTTTGACATCGTACACTTTTTGAGTAAACATATCAGGCCTTATGTCCATAAGACATATGCAACAAATATGATCCAAGTGTGCACGTGTTACTGGCAACATTATGCGAAAAAGAATGAGATCAAAAGAATCGAACTAAAGTAATTATTCTCAAATGCATTAAAATACACTTTCTTTAAATAACATTTAAAACTAATTCATATTTTGTTTTTTAATTTTTAACACAATTAAAAAAATTAGTGATGTGAATTTATAATCAATTACTTTATATTCGACTAGTACATAAATGCAATTAACATTTTGATTATTATTTGTATGTATAAGTATGTATACAATTTTGTTAAATATTTTCGTTATATACCTACCTACATACATACATACAAATTTAATATGATATGCATCTTAAAAAGTTTGATATATTTTTAGGTACCTACATATATAAAAAAAAACATTTAGGCTCATTCGACTCTTAGGCTCATTCGGCAGTATTTAAAAAAAAAATATGTTTTGCAAATATTGTTATTTACAATAGTATATTACACAAATATCAAAAAAATACTAGTTTATGCTGCTTTATAAATGAAACCGAATACTTTCGTATTCGTTAAAAAAATCACCACCACTAAATATTTCATTCATTTGAAATAAATTGTAAACAAATAAACAAAATATAACTTATTGTGGAAAGACAATATTCCAAAGACATGGAAAATCTTTCTTATGAGACAGTACATAGTTTCTGTCGAGCATGTCTGAAAGAATTAAAACAACGACAAAGATGTAAAATAATAAGTTTGAATTTGCAAATACGACAATGGTTGGAAGATGCTACCTTAGATAACCCCTTGGCAAGTGATAAATATCCAAAAAGTATTTGTCATTCTTGTAGAAATAAACTGAACGATTTTTTTGAATTTCATGAAATGTGTAAACAATCAAGAAAAACTATTCAACAAATTTTGCCAAATGAAGAAGAAGTACGGGCTAATGCAAAAATAAACAATGTTGAAAACTCTGAACTAGAGGAAAATATGTTAGAATATGATATTTTGGCAGCACATGAAGAAAATTCTGTAAAGGCAGAGCACAATTTAAGTATTATAGACACAGAAAATTCTATCATGGACACAGAAGAGGTAGAAAAATATCTTGTTTTATTATGTTCATAAACATTTTTGCTTTTTAGCCATTAATTTGCAATGACAGTTTAAATGGGATTGAATCAAAAATTTTCCATAGTGCAGATGATGATGACAGTGATATTGAAGAACTGGAGAAACATAGTTCTGGTGACGATCTTGACGAAAGTGAGGAAATCCACTCAGATTCTGAAACTGACATACCAAGTAAAGTTAACGATAGTAGTATTATGAAAAAGAAAAAAAAAATTGCAATCCAAACAGAGACATCCTTATCTAAAGCGAAAAGAAAAAAATACACATATTCCTTTCGATGTGATCAATGTAAGTATCGTTGTGTTAGCCAGCAAACATTAGATATTCATATACGTACGCATTACGGTTTGAAACCTTACCAGTGTCCAAAGTGTGATGATGCTTTTGACAAATCTACGTTTATGCTTAAACACCTCCATGACATACATGGGGAAAAAGAATTAATCATCACATGCGAACATGAGAAATGTGGGCAACAGTTCACAAGTACCCGGAGCTACAAGGATCACTATCGACAGAATCATATACCACAACAGTCAAGTGAAAAACAAGACAAATCTGCGGCTAAAACTCCTTATCGACATGTATGTGAGGAATGTGGCAAGATTTATACAAAATTACAAACTTTCAAAGAACATCAATACACTCATGGACCCAAAGAACTCTATCCATTTCAGTGCAACGAATGTGACAAGGCTTTTGTTAAGCAAAGAACATTTAGTGAACATAAGCTAAGACATGCGGGAATTAAAAATTTCGAATGTCCCCACTGCGAAGCCAAGAAAACAACGAAAAAGGAGTTAAGATCTCATATGAATAGTCACACTAGAGAACGCCAATATCCCTGCCCCAATTGTCCCATGGTATTTTACAGATCTAGCAATCGTCGCATTCATGTTGACGTTGTACATCAAGGCATAAGACGATTTGCTTGTCGTTTTTGCGATCAAACATTTGGCAAAGGAGACAATTTAAAAAATCATGAATTGCTACACACTGGGGAAAAACCGCATGCCTGCATTGAGTGTGGCAAACGATTTGTACAAAGGGTATCACTAAGATCGCATATGAAAACACATAACAAATAATTTGACCACAAATGTTTAATTTTATACCATATATATACTTTCTTATAAGCAACTAACTATAGTTAGTTTTTGGCATGTGCCAGAGATAACAGAGCCAGTTTTTAAGTGGATAATTAGTATCGCTCTTTCACATATCCCTTCCAAATGCCGTCTAAATATATTTTTTTACTTAATAAATTTGCAGTCGAAATATTACATTAAACGATATTTGTTTGTTTGCAGTTTGACATACGATATTTAATTTAAATTAATATAATTTATTACAACAAGATTATAAATCGCAATGACTTACCAAAAAACTTGTAAACTGTATAGGTATGTAGGTATTTTTTTATTATTCATGTAAAATTTTTATTTATTTTATTTAATTTAGTAGAAATATGTATAAGATACCTACTTATACATAAATGAATTGTTTTGTTATTTGGGTAAATTGTGTTGTGTTACACTTTTTGACATTAATAAAATACAATAATTTTATAACAATTATTTCAAATTTTTTCACTTTTTTACCAACAATTTAAACACTAACAAGAAAACCAGACAGGACGCCCAAAGCACCGTTATTCATGGGTATATAAATGAGAGTTGCCATATTTATATATGTAGTACATGGTGTAATAACATGGTAAGTGCAAATTGGCAATAAATACAACATAATACAGAAACAACAGTAAATTTTAAACAAAGTCAGTCAGCTGTGCTTTTTCTCAATTTTACACGCATTAGAACAAGCTCATGGTGAAATATTTATACAAACCAGCTATCTCTTCAGCGCCACCTTGTAAAATTATTTCACCATGAACATGCTCTTGTTCTACAAGTAAATTTGAAAATAAGAACACATATTCAGCCCAATCATGAATAACAATTTCGCGGGTTTTTTTCCCATTTTTTCTATTCAAATTCAATGTTAAAAAAAATAAAAAGGGAAAAAACTCCCGCCGATTTTTTATTCATGATTGGGCTGATTATTTAAAAGAATTATCGAAATACATTAACCTGAGGTGGAAAAATATTTTAATTATAAAAAATTTCCGTTGAATTTTATCTATAATTTTGTATGTAGTTCATTACATTTATTTATATTAATAATGGCTATTAATCATATACTCGTAAAGCCTAATGGACTGGATTATGTACACACATATGTAAGTTTGTATATATGTATACAAAGAATAAATAAAAACCAATATTAAAATACTATGTAGGTACTAAATAATACTAAAAAATAAATACTTCAAGAAGTACATTTTAAACCCGGCATTAAATGACGAAAATTATTACTGAGAACTCAGTATCTTCAAAATATCAAACCAAGAAGGAACAAGTAAGAATTCGTCTGTAACGATTCTTATACCTATAACCAACACCAATATTAGTTTAAATTTCAACTACATACTTTTAAATGTTATCGAGAACAAAATATGTAACCGATCTATAGCAAACACAGTTTTCATATATTCTAATCTAAAACTTTTTACCATTTCTTCCTATTTAGTCATCCTATATTTCGGAAGTGGTCCTAATATTGGAGCTATGGCCTATAATGGTCCAACCTTCATAAAATTCGGTACGGCTATATACCTACATATATGTAGATAGATCTTATTGGTCGAATTGAAAACTATTCCTATGTACATAGGTATACATATGTACCTATATATTTTTTAAATCTATTTTTTATATTATTTATTTTATAAATATTATATTATTTTTTAACATTAAATAAATGTTACTAGTTATGAATTTAATTAAAACACCATTTGACATTCAATTAACAAATTAAATTACGTTGAATGTTAATATATTAGCTGTGTCATAAAATGTTCATCCGTTGACTCTATAAAAATGTATCTAATTCATTTTCGACTACAAATTGTTGATCTGAGCCTACCGCAGCTTCTAAATGTGTGCTGCGATGATTCTTTAAATCTGTTTCGCTGTAAAAACCTTTGCTGCATATATTACAAATATGTGGTTTATCACCTAAATGTCGACGTTCATGATCTACAAGATTTTTTAATGTTA
This sequence comes from Bellardia bayeri, assembly GCA_950370525.1. Taxonomy (NCBI): domain Eukaryota; kingdom Metazoa; phylum Arthropoda; class Insecta; order Diptera; family Calliphoridae; genus Bellardia; species Bellardia bayeri. The sequence goes on from OX493266.1 coordinate 99,600,392, forward strand.
TAAAGCGTTGTGAACAATATTTACAAACGTGTTTGCGTAGATTTTTATCATGATTTTTCATGTGAGACCTAAGACCTTCCGGTTGCACAAAACCTCTTTCGCAGATTTCACAAATGAATGGTCGTTCGCCAGTATGCAAACGTTCATGACAAACTTGAGAATTTCGCGTTCCAAAACGTTTGGGGCAATAGTTGCAGGGAAATCGTCTAAGGCCTTCGTGTATAACTTTAACGTGACGTGATATGGCATTTTTGTGATTAAATACTTGAGGACACTGAGGACAAGGAAATTTCTCTAAGTTGGGTGTATGTGTACGCATATGGGTTACTAACTCCGTACGTGTCACTTTTGCCACACCACACTCTTTGCAAACATGTTCTTTGATTTTTTTGTGTCTTTTTATATGTTCCCTAAGAGCACGTTTAGAACTATATTTACGTCTGCACAAATAACATATATGATCCATTTCAAGTTCCAAGTTTTCAGGCTCTGCTTCGTCATCTTCTTCTTGGTAGTCTTGCGAAATAAGTTCTTCAGAGGAATTATGCGCGACTTGACGATGCATCTTTAACTTAAATGCCACAGCAAAAGAGGCATCACAATTTTCATAATCACAACGGAAAAGCATTTCGTTGTGCTTCGATTTGATGTGAAGAAACAATTGATTGTAACGTGTAAATGCTTTGGTGCAATTTGAACATTGAAAAGGCTTCTCCAGTCCCAAATGAGTTCCCCGAACATGGGCATCCAAATAAACTTGTTTGTAGAACTGTTTGTTGCAGGCATTACAGTGTAGGGACTTTCGATCTCGATCTCTTTTGGATAGCACTACCTTCCCTTCGGAGCTGGTAATAGAAGGACTGGAGTTATTGGCTGCGCCGTTCGGTAGTAGTAGTTCTTCGTCATCAGCATCTTCTTCGGTATCATATGATTCATATATCTGATCTGTATTAACTTCACCTTCCTCAAGGTAAGATGGCAATATAAACTGGGTGTCCATTGCTTCAAAAGCTGGTTCAGGTTTAATATATAATGGTATATTGGCCAATTCGGGCAAAAGCTTAAAAAAATAGTAAATTATTAATTTAAATTTATCAATTTCGAAATTACTAATAAATTTCAATAATGTTTTGATTTTATTCTTACCAACTTATCGTCATCATTCTCCTCTACATTTTCCTCATCCTTAATGTTTTGAAGTAGTTGAATACATGGTTTTAATTCTTTACTGTCTTCTACTAATGCTGACTGTTCCGTATTGCTGGTATTCCATTTTTCATACAACATTTCAGTACTCCTTACAGCCGACTTACGAAACTCACCGTAATCCAATAGACGACTATAGCACCACTCACATAAACGTTTCGGAAAGTCGTCATATTCTTTATTCACGTCATAGGTGGTTAGGAACATGAACAATTTACACAAATTCGGCAATAACAAACTATTTAAACTAGATGTTCCTGCATTACATTCACTATCAGCAAAATTACTACTTCCGCTAGTATTTAGATTGTTGTGTTTTAGACTTCTCAAACAAGCACGACATAGCTCCTGTAGATTTTTATGGCTAATAGTGCTCATAATGACGCTAATATTTGTATTTCCTTTACAGAATTTAATGAGCACTGATTGATTTTTTTTCTCCAATATATTTCCTTTTTTTATACAAATAATAATCAATTTTTATTATTTGTATTTGCTTTTATCAGGGATGATAAAGATGGTACAAATGCACTTTTCTGTCCACTTTTATCTTTGTACTAAAAAGTACAATTGAACACTTGGTACAATTTTATATTACATTTGTTGTCACCTACTTTTTCTAAAAATAGAACCACAAAAATTCCCATATTCTTTTTTCTAAAAAAGTTCGCAAAATGATAGAACATCCGGGGTTGTTTTTCAAATAACGCAAGCAACACACAACACGCACAAACAGCAAGGACGACGACATACCGACAGCAGAGCACTTACGGAGAAATTTTAAAAAGGGTGGGCCGGTCGGACTGACGGAGGGAGATTGAGTGAGTGAGGATGGGAGGGAGTGGAAGGAAGAAAAAGTCGACCGACCTGCACAGAATTTGTTTCTACCATGTGGTGAATTTAAAAAGGTGGTTTTTATAAATTCACCACAAATACCGTTATTCGAAATTTTTCAAGGACATTGAAAATTTGTCATCCTAAAAGTAGGCAATGTGCATTTCTTTTTTTTACAGTTTTACAATGTGGTTGCTGAAAAAGAAAGCAAGAAAGGACTTTTTAGATCCTGTCGTTTTTAAACTGACAACGCTACAACGAACCCGGTTTTCTCTACGAATTCAACGGCCACAGCCGTTTTCTTGTTTTTTTTCTTTCTTCTTTTCTCTTCTCTCTCCTTCCTCATCATGCACGCACTCTCATATTTTCTTCATCTGTCGGTCATCGTCGTTGTTGGTTGGCTGCTGTGGCCGTTGAATTCGTGGAGAAACCCGGGTTCGTTGTATATATAACGAACTTTAAAAAAATATGGGAATTATTGTTATTGACAACGCTGTTGATTACTTACCATGGTGAAATAACTCTACAAAGTGATGGCAATATTACAACAATACAAAAGCAACAGAAACAACACGGTATTTTTGTTTTCATGTTTGTAATGTCAAAAACAACTGCTTATTTATTACAAACATTTTTGCAGGAAAAATAAATACATACAATTTTTTTAATTTCAAGATGAAAATAAAAATAATTTATAAATTTGTTAATTTATGAAACATTTAATTTGTGGACAATTGTTTTTTTCACTTTTTTTGTATAACTTGATACGTTTGCTATTTTTTGAACACAACTTGAGCATACATACATACATATGTATGTATATAAAGTTTGACATACCGAACATGACTAAAAAAAACAGCTGGCGTTTCAACACCACCTTGTAGAGTTATTTCACCATGTTACTTACCATATATCATGTGTTCACTGTAAGTTGTATTCAATTTTAATGCTATCAATTTGCTTTGTAGGCATTAACACCTTGAAGAAGAAGAATTTGTAATTTTGTCATTTTTGTCGTCAGCTTGCAAAAAAAAATTATTCCCAATTTCTTTAATTTATTGCAAATTTTTTTAAAACTTATACCGGGGCATTAGTCAAACAAAGATAAAACGCCGCCTTTTGAATAGAATATAACTAAAAGACAAAATATAAAAAAAAGTGATGAATCCTTGTACGGTCGCCACCCAACGAAAAGACAATGAAGGCGATGATAGATGGCTAAGGTAAAAATTTGGAAAAATTTTATAATTTTTTTCGTTTCAATTGCATTCAAATATATTTTCCGTTTTAGTATACATAAACGTTTTATTTCGGAGTGCCGTGAAAAAGACCCTGATGTCATATTCTTGGGCGATTGCATATTGGAAACATTACAGGACACGGAAACATGGCATGATTATTTCGCACCCATGCACTGCCTTAACTTCAGCATACGTGGTGATCGTTGCGAAAATGTATTGTGGCGCGTGGAAAACGGTGAATTAGATAATGTTAAACCAAAAATTGTAGTTCTACATGTTGGCACCAATAATGTCGACAATAAAACGGAAGAAATTGCTGATGGTATATATGAAATCATACAGAGAATACGTTCAAAATTGCCCGATTCTTATATCGTTTTGCCTGTATGTTTGCTAAAATTCAAAAACTCTCCCTCTCCTCTCTCATGCAACATTTTTTTAATTTTTTGTCTTGCAGTCTCTACTACCTCGTGGTCATCAACCGAACAAATTACGTGATAAAAATGCTCAAGTCAATAGTCTAATTAAAGAGAAAGTTGTGGGTCTAAATCGTGTACAAACTGTGGACATTGCAAAAGGTCTAGTACAGATGGATGATTCAATTAGTCATCATGATATGTTCGATTATAAGAATCTTACAAATACAGGAGCCAAAAAGGTCTTTGAACCAGTACATGACTTGTTGTCTCAAATACTCAATGAAAATGAACAGGAACGTGATCTCACACCATCAGAATAGTTTGTTTTCATTTGTCCCTTCTCAACAAGTTACTTTCGTTTCATCACTGTAACAACTATTATTATTATGTTCACATGCAGCGCCACTCTAAATAATTATTTTTTATATTATCAGTCATATTACTATATTTTTATAATTATAAAAAAATCCATTTTTAGATTTTTTAATTACATCCCATTTTTATTATTTTATAAAAACAAAGTTTCCTTGTGTAAATACAAATTTGCAAAGCAAAGCAAATTTGTATTTACATTTTTTAATTATTTAAGTTTATCTTATTTAAAGAAACCAAGAAAAATATTCCATTTTCTCAAACCATTTCAGCATTTCGAACTCAAAAGTCTGTTTAGCTTTTCTTTTTTTTTTAATTAATGTAGGTATGTATGTATTTCAATTATTTTTTTTTTTAGCTTTTAACCGAATTAGTTTAAGCTGTAAAATATGTTGTTGGTAATGGTGATTGATATTTTTGAAAGCAGAAAAAATAATTACTTAGTCCCGGATCACACAATGCAACTTTTGCTGCTCAACTTTTGAGTTTTTGGGTAATAGGGGAAAGAAGAGTGGTCCCCTCTCTCTCTCCCCTCTCACCCAAACACTCAAAAGTTGAGCAGCAAAAGTTGCATTGTGTGATCCGGGACTTACTCTTACAACAGAAGGTTTTATATGTGTATTCATTCCAAAGTAATATATTTAAGTTCTTTTTTTAAATTTAGATTGCAAAAATTTGTATCACTCATTCACATTTCCAAATATACATACATTATAGATAGACCCTACCTATTATCTGTGTATGAAAATCATTAAACACGAAGAACACAAAAAGAGAAGAGCAATTGTCTAAATTTAAATAAATATAACTTTTTTATTGCAAAACTCATAAAAGGTGTTGTATTATTTATTTTAAAATAAAAAATGGGAATTTATTCACCCCTATTCTGACTTTCGATTCGAATCGAAATTTTCTCCGTTTGGCAAATTTGGTATTCAGAGTTTCGATTCCGCTACGTTTCTTTCGATTGTTGGTATTCTGTATTACGATCGTAGTTACGTTTTTCTACGCTTATATTTTAGCAACGGAATTTTTTTCAATTACTCTTTATAAACTTAAAAAGTGTTTAATTTATAAAATGTAAGTATAAAATATTTAAAAAGTGATTTATATAAATTTTTGTTGTACGGCCAATCAAGAGGTGATATGCAGCAACAAAGAACATGGTTAAACAAATGTGTAATGGTAGAACGAAGGAGTTTTGAATTACTGCCACTACAAACAGGAAAGCAGCCTAATTATTTATTTTTCCAGATCAAAAACAACGACATCAGAGCAATACGAAAAGCTGACAAGTTTAATGTCAACAAAACAGGAGACGGAGACGTAATCGAAAGTCAGAATAGGGGTGATTATTTCAATAATTTAGGAAGTGGGAATTCACCCCAGCAGCATTAACCTTGATAAAAATGTAAAAAATAAAATAAAAAAGTTTCTTCGAGCTCGAGGTCATTTAATTTAATGTAAAAAATAAATATTTTTTCACAAAAAAAAAACTTGTTTCACCCTAAAAATCATTTGTTCAGAAAAGCCTTTATTTAAGATTTGTTTTTATTTAATAAAAAACATTGAAACTTACGCTTTTCAATATGTTAAATAATAAAAATAAATTGAAATTGAATTATTTTTTTTTAATTGTAATAATTTATTACTTAAAAACATTAAAAGGGTCAATATGTTGTAACCTTTAAATTAGACAATTAATGAAACTTTTAAACCTTTACTTATTATTGGATTTCAGTTTATACATAAATGATTTCTCCAATATTTGTTCATTTATTGCCCATAATAAATATATATACATATATATGAGTCCTTGCATTAAATTTATATTAACATCATCGTTTGTTTTAAAATTTTATTTATTTTTTCAATGAAAATTAATTTCTTTAAATGTAATTATGTATATGTATGTATATTAATATCTCTGACCCTGTACTACTCAGAATTAGTAAAAAGGAGTTAAAAAATTTACAAATGAACATGAAATCAAGTATTTGATTACATTTCAGCGAAAACATAATATTTTTAATACGAACAAAATCTGAAACATGCTTTAAAATTTATAACATTAAATTTTAATGTTCCGGATATTAAGTACAATGTTTTCCTTTCGGATTACCAACACCGGCCGAACTCTAATTTCAATACATTCTCATGAACGAGGTTTTTGACAATAGACTTAAGTTTTTCGCTATTAATTTATACGGTAATCTTTATACCTATGTTTGTACAGTAAAACTCCCCATTGCGGAAACTTCTTATAACCGGACAAATTTCGTGGACACAAACATTTTATTAGTTTTTCCATACAAATATGACTCCAAAAAGCGGACACTCTAATGACCGGACGCAGACACATACTTCAAATCATTTTGATCAAAAAATCCCTCATAAACGGACAAAATTTAAAAAATCCCAAACAAGTTTTTTAAAAATCTGGTAATCCTTACAAAAGAAATCGCATTTGTGCTGAGAAAACCAAAATTGGTGATTCCCCTTTTCACATTGCATTGATAAACATGAATTTGGTGATTCCCCTTTTAACATGTATGCACACATTGTCTCACTGTATATGTGTTAAATAGTATGCGCATTTTAGTTCAGTTTGTTAAATACAAAAGGTATTTGTGAATTGTGTTTTAATAAACTCGTAATAACATATGGTACCAAAAAAAAGTAACGCCTCATCGTACGATGAGGCGTTAAAACTTGTTGCGCGTTTGAAACAATTTGCCAAAAATGATTTTGTAGCTTTTCAACACATTAAAAATATCGCGACTCATTTTTAAAATGAACATTTTAAATTAAAACAATCACTATTTAAGCAATCAACCATTAGAAAATTTTTTAAACCAAAGTAGTAATGAAATGTAAAAACTTGTACAGGGGGGTTACTCCGTCTTTCGATTCGAAAGCAAAAGCTTTCGAAATATAATGTTAAAAGTATACAAAATTAAATGATTTTCTTTTCGAATCGAAATACGGAGTAACCCCCCAGTGCACATATGTATTATTAAATATTATTCGTAAATTCGTACAAAATATGAAATAAACGACAACTTCTAATGATTTGGAAGCAATTTAAATAAAATTTTTCTGAGCCCTCCATATAAGCTGACAAAAACACTGCGACAGTGAGTGTCCGGTTATGAGGAGTTTTACTGTATATGTAATTATACTTTAATTTTCTATAAACTTATCGGTATGTGCATTTTTTTGTCTTTGCAAACAATAAATTTAAATGAAAAAGAAACAAAAACTATTGGTGTTTATTTTAAATGTATATTTCCTTTTTTTATAAAACTAACTACAACAAAATTAGAATAATTATAATATTGGCAATTTTTTACTTTTTTATACATCCCTATCGTGAATAAAAATTCCACATGAAATTTGTTCTCTTTTATTTTTTTAACATTGAATTTTAATACGAAAATGTGAAAAGGGAACAAATTTCATGTGGAATTTTTATTCACGATAGGGGTGATAATTTAATATAACCTAATGAAATAAAATTATTAGGGATAAACAAGTAGAGGAGCATATGAAGAATAAGTGTATGTATAAAGAAATTAAACTAAACTATAGCCATAATATTTTAAATACTGTGAGATAATAAATTATAGAGATGTATTATACAAAATTTATTTGAAAACATTTAATTTAAACTAAAGCGGACAAAAAAATATGTTAAATAAAACGTAAATAGCAAATGAATTTTAGAAAATATCATTTAAAGCAAAAATTGTGTGGAAATAATAGTTTTAATGCATAAAATCAAATATAAATACATTTATGCCCATATTCATAAAACTTTCAACAGGTTTATAAAAAGAATTTTGTGTGGAAATTTTCTTAATAAACCTGTTGTAAGTTTTTATGAATACTTTAGGTATCTGATCTTTTTAAAATTTACTATTGGTATCATATAAGTACTATTAATTCAAATTAAATCTAATCATTGCAGTAAATACTTATCTATAAAATAACGTTTACATTTGGAATAAGCTTTTTTTTTAAAAAAAAAGACGAACAAAATGTTAAAAAGCAAACATAAGTTTAAATTTATTGTATATACTTATAAACATTTAAAAAATCACTCCTTTGTTTTATATTAGATATTATTCCAAATAATACATATTTAAATTTAGTACTCATTTAGCTTTATCTTCATTTTCCACGACCATTTCATTTCTTCCGTATGGAATTTATTCTATTTTCTTTTTTAGTTTATTTTTCAAAAGTCCCGGCACTAGCGACAAGCAAGCGCAGAACGTCAAAACACCCATCGAAGTCCACGAGAAGGCATCGCTCGAACTAGTCATTTTTTGTAAAGTTTTTCCAGCTTGAATGGCCAATACCGATGGGGGCGCTACTCCACAAAATGTTCCAAATGCAAATGTAAACATTGGTACTCCAATAACTGGTGACGCCAGATTAATAAACCAATTGGGTAAAATCGGTGTCATGCGCAGGAATAACATGTAGTTGAATAAACTTTCACGATGTTTCTCCACATGCTTAGACCACTCACTGATTTTTTTCGGCCAAAAGTGTCGTATCAGACGACGTCCAACTAAATTCGATAGGCAGTAACACAGTGTTGCGCCAAGTGCTGAACAGAAACATATCAAAAATAGTGCAATGGGAAAACGATAAAGGAATCCAAGCAGAATAGAGAGAAACAAAGATCCTGGAATGGCAAAAGTTTGAAGGCTAAAAAACGAAATAGTTATAGAAAACCACAGAAACAGCAAAAGATAAACATTTAAATAATTTCTAAATTATATTGAGAACTTTAATCGGTTCTTGTCTGCCCTATCGTGTTTTAATAGTTCCTAAAATCATTTTGTTCTAAATATTATTTTGGTTGGACCAATTCTGCACATTTTAAATACCAAACATTTCTGTTTAACAGAGAATATTTGGGGTAAATATAATTCCTCAAGGTGCTGTGCTCTAGGTTACATCATGCCTTTAATAAATAAACATATTTAGGTCATATTACATATAATTTTTATATCATACGATCAAAGGAAATTAGAAATTAAACCAAATTCTCAAATTATATTTCTTAAAAACATTGACGTTTTATAATTTAGTTTATACCTAGTTTTTTTTCAAATTTCCAAGACTATAAACTGTATCAGTATTAATTCGTCATGGCAAATTGAAGGCTAATGAAGACTTACATACATATGTATGTATGTATATATATGAAAGTCTCTGATGAGCGTGTTTTGTGTGTGGGTTCGTGCGACATTTTACGTATTGACAGTAACGCAATATGTGCTTAGAAAGCATAATACAAACATATTTATATTGGCAAACAGAAGCAAAAAACAAAATGAAAACCGCCTTTAAAAGAGGTCAAGGTTAATTTAATACAATACAATATTTGACGACACTATTATTAGGTAAATAGAATAGAATTAAATTATGTTATCAGATTTTAAGAATGGGTACATTTTATAAATAGATACGAATTATTTGATTTGCTACGTTTTTACCTTTTAGTGTAAAGTACACAACATTCTTATTGAGCTTTATATTTAATAAATTAAGTATGTAGATTAGGTAGACCTTAATGCTATCAACCAATTTACAAGCAAATTATCAAAATACTTTGGGAAATCAAGATCAATTCAAGAACTCAATATAATGATAATGTTGTTGAACTTAAATAAAAAAAAAAGAAATAAATTTTGTATTTGAAAAAAAGGATACAATATATAAGCGACGACCACACCAAACATGACTTCAAAATAGTACATGTCCTTGTAGCGATCCAATACTTTGGCCAACATTTTAGCATCTTGTATATCACGCGGGATCTTCATGTGTTGTTTTTCTGATCTGTAAGAAAAAAAATTATTTAATTAACATGAACTGTACAATTAATCAAAGTAAATTAAAAAAATGTAAATAGGTATAAAAAAAAATTACTACACAGATAAAGTCAAACGAAAGCAGAGAGGCGGAGAGATAGAAAAAAGAGAAAAAAATTATACATACATATGTATGTATGTATGTATATACAAATGGGTTCAATTAGTGGGCAACTCTAAATCTAACAGATCGTTTTGTTTATTTTGTTGATTCTTCACACAAAGAGGAACTAAGATTATCGCATGTTTTTCGAATTTATTATAAAAGTTGTGTTTGCTAATAATAAATCATACACATGAACAATGTTAATAGAACAGATGCGTAGTTTTTTTTTGGATAACTTTATCATATAGGTACATACCTACATGCAAGTATAAATTATTATTTAGCTTTCGCTTTTGAGATTCAAAACGATTTCAAAATGTAACTCCACATTATATAATTTTTTGCAAACTGTTGTTTACGGTTAATGAATTACTCAAACATCGATTAAAATTATAAACAAAATTACCCACCATTTTTTTTTTTTTATTAAGTTTTATAACAAAGTATGTATTTTTTTAAATTTAATTAAGTTATTAATAAAAACAGAACAAATTGAAAAACGTTTAAAGCATTTTTACCCTTTAAATATAAGATCAGAATAAGCAGAAAAAAGTGGAAAACACTATTAGTAGTATAGTATAGTAGGTATATATAAAGGCCAAAAATCTTTGCAGTTTGTGTTTGTTCAAAAAAAAAGGAAAGGGGATAACGATGTCCGTGTGTCAAATAACTAGTTGCTCAAATAAATCGGATTTTATAACAAAAATCTGAAATTTAATGCTAAAGTTTTTTAAAAATAAGTGGACCCTAATTTTCAGTATATGTTTATAACACAACAGAATTTCCTAAATAAAGATTTGTCTGATTAAGTTCCGCTGAACTGTACTTTAAACATTGACAAATATATTGCAAACAATACAAATAAAATTGATGCGCATCTGCTTTTGCTTTTGTTCGACATTATTATTAATATTTTAATTTGGCTGGGCTTGTCGTTTTTTTGTACGTATTTAATTGTAAATTGTGCCAGTAAGCTGTGTTTTTATATTAAATACTAGACACACATACAATAAAAAAGAAATAAGCTTTTATACATTCATTTATAGTACACGTATGATGTGATTTAATAAAAAACACCACATAAAATAAATTTCGTAATTTTGTTATAAAAAATAAAACAATAAACCCCCTATATTTTAATTAGATTGCTTGAAAAATACAAGAGTATTTCAGGACAGGTGTATCTTTTTTTATTAATATGGCTAAATGCTAATTAAATATAAAATGTGAAGAAAACTAAGACTTTTTATTTTAACGTTTAAATATGCCAAAAGTCAATTAAAGCTGTTTAATTGTAAATAAATTTCATAAGTTTTCCCAATTCATATGATTTATAAATACATAAAAACATTTTTTAAATACACCTTCTAATTAGAAAGTCATTGTGATCATAAATATGATCATGACTTTTACCGAATATGTAAAGAACTTTTCTTTATTACACAAAGTCTTACTTAATATTTTTTTTTTATTATTAATTTTATTTTAATATTAAATTATTATTGTTAAATATAACGATAAATTCACAATAATTTAATATATGTATAAATAAGAAAGAGATTAGTCAAAACGTAACGAGGAAAAAAATGAAAAGGAAGAAGAATTTAGCTCAGGTTTGGTTGGTTTACGTGGTAGTTCCCTACGTGCGAACACTTAAGTAGAGTCGAAGGGACCCCGTTTTAAAAAATTTAGTGGATTAAATTCTTTCGAAAGCGAGGCCTTCTGCTTCCTTGACTGAAATATCATTTCAACCTCCCGCAGACATTTATATACCCTATCACATACATCATCAGATTAATCCTACTATATAAAAAAAACTAATGTTAACTTGACTAATATAATACCATTTTTAAAATGCCTGCAATGAGATCGTCAAGCGCAAGTCCCAAATGATCCGTGTATTCAAATGTATTCCCCAATATTGGTTCCTAACATCTTTTAGCGGCAAAGCACTCATAAACCTAATGAATTGCAGGATTATTTGAAGAATTTTATTTTGTTAGATTTCTTTAATACACAGAAGATTCATCTATAGTTAGAGTAGTCTATTTTGAAAGAATAAATAATTTAATAGAATAGTAAATCATATAATGTTATTAAATTTTGTATTAAATTTAAGTTTTTACCTATGTATTGATTATTTGTTTGAAAATATTTTTGTACCCTACACGCGTTGCTACGCCACCAATTAATATTAATTTGAAAGAAAGGCATTACACAAATATTCAATTCATTTGGAGTAATTTTATTGATTTTGTTCATTTTGAAAAAAAAGTAGGCGGTCGAAAAAAGTATTCTTAGTCATGCCGGAGTCTCAGTTATATCCCGTCAAAGTTTTAGTAAGATCGGTCCAGCGGTCTGGTCTTCCCGGCAGGCGTTGTAATTAATTAAAAAAAGTGGTCGTTAGAGTAGGCGTGTTCATACCAACTCAGAAACTTTCCCTGGCTCATGCACAACAACTCTGCCAAAGATAATCACATGATCAAATACATAGTTTACGATTCTATAAAGGACATACATACATACAAACATTTATTTTCGCCTTCAGAAAGATACACTTGTTTGAAGTAAATCTGTAAAAAGCCATGCAGAAGCAAATAATCAATTTAAAAAAAGTGGGCGTTAAAGTAGGCGTGGTCGTACCAACTCAGAAACCTTCCCGGTCTCATGCACAACAACTTTGCCGAAGATAATAACATGATCAGTGTATAGTTTGCGAGAATAGAATAGTAGAAATGAATTTCAAAAAAGTACCAATATAAATGTACTGAAATTTCTCCCACAAATGCTCAATGGATTTCAGTCTGGGGACTGCTGGGATGTGGCAAAACAAGCAAAAACATGCATGCCGTTTTATATGCAAGCCACATTTTTACTTCATGGGCTGTGAGTTTCGGGTCTTGAATGTAAACTACTCAGGTAAGTTTAGTTTTGTGCACTTTTGTTGACATTTTCCTTTAAAATGTTAAGATAAACTGTCTTGTCCATTATCCCCTTATTAACCTTATTTTTCCAGTAAAATAAAGCGTTTGTTAATGTTTTTTTTTTTTTTTGTTAAATAACGTTTTTTTTTGCAAAGAAAATATAATTAATTTTAGTGGTAGTTATTTCAACGTATAAGTTTTATAGGTATCTGCAATTAATTCATAAAATAAATATTTCGTGTTTCCTTATACCTATAAATAAATAGCAGTTTCTTTTAAAATTACACTTGTGCCTATACTTAAGTCCGTTACTGTGTGTGTATTTATTTTCCAATATTATAATAAATTCAATTAATATCTTTTTATTATGCTAAATTTTGCTTTAATTTTTGTTTAAATTCTAAAATTCCCACAGTTGCTTGATAAAAAGACATGTTGGCATTCGAAGAACGCTTAAATGTGATATTTGTTGTCAACAGCAACGATCATAGAAAACTTTTTTTTTTATTGTTGACGACGAGACGCTGTTGGCTGTAGCGTAATTAATATAAAGAAGAGGTGAGAGATAACAACAAAAATGCAGTGGAAAACGTATTTATGAGAATATTTTTCCATTTTTACATTGAACTTGAGTAAACGTATGATTTTGTTTACGTTTCGTTGTTGTTTTTTTTTTTTAATTTGCAATAGATGCATTAGTCAACTTTTTTAAATTACTTTAAAAATTATTGCAATCTATTTTAGACACAATTACGATTCACAAGTTATTATTGTGTAGTTTTCATTTAAATTTTTTCTTACAAATATCATTAAAAGCTAGAATTTAAAAACATTCTGCTTTCATCAAAACAGATGAACAAACGAATATTGAAATATCTTTTTTCTTGTATTTAATTTATTTACTTATTAAGCAAACATGCATTGTAAACAAAATTTCCATATAAAAATTAAGCTTTTGAACTCGATGCTTATTAAGTTTTTTTTTTAACATATACCTATGTACCTAAATATTGTTTCGAAAGGGGTTCTCAAAGGTAAAGCTAATTTAAAATTTTTCTGTAACGGTATTTTAGCTTACTAACGAACGACAAAAAAATATTAAAGTAACAATGGTAACTTACTCATCTAATTGGGGAAATATCATATAGACGTAAAACATTGCCGCTAATGATGTTGCAAAAATTCCAGCTAAAATAAATAGAGATTTTTTTGTCGCTGAACGTTCGTCAGCAGACATGGGCTGCTTTTTACTACTCGGTGGTTTGTCATATTGCTGCTGGTTCTGGTGTTGATCCTGTTGTTGTAATTGTTGCTGTTGTTGTTGACGTTTTTGTTGAGTAAATGATGACGATGATGTTGATGATGACATTGTTATTGTTTCAGATGATGTTTGTGATGACGATAACAAGGAAGTCAGAAGCGTATTGTAATTTACATTATGTTCTTTTTCGCTTATATCTACAACAAGAATAAAACACAAAATAAATATACAGTGTATAAGAGCGAGACATATTAAAAGAGAAACAAAAAATTTTAATTATTGAATGTAGTTGTTTTACTACATGTTTATTTATTTTATTTATTTATTCATTTATGTAATACAGTGTTGCCATTTTAGCACTTTCACTTAGATTTAGCATTTTGTTTCTCGAAAATGCATTGAAAATTTTTAAAAATTATGCTAAATGCTTTTTAGCATAATTTGCTTGATTTTTTTCTCGAATAAATTTTTACGTTTTTACTCCAAAAAATACTTTTGGAGAAATAAAAAATAAGTTTTATTAATATTTCCATTCAATTTCTTTCGTTGTGGTAAGTAAATGAACACGGAAATTTTTGAATTAATATATGAAATTTAATCTGTTAAAACAAGTCAACAATTGTTATGAACAAAATTAGAAAAAACTATAATTTATATTTGTAACATTTGAAATAAAAATTGTATTGTTGCATTGAAAAAATTTAGCACTTTTTTTTCTTCTTTAGAACATTTTTGCACTTAGTTTTTCAAGTTTTAGCATATTTTGAAATTAATTTTCTGGCAACACTGATGTAATATCATGTTTAATTTATTTAATAATTTCTCAAGGTGACAACTTACCTACAATATCCGCCGATTCTGCTATCAAGGGAGTCTCAAATTCCATATTTTCAAACTATTGTATTGTTCTAATTTCTTTGTTTAACACTTGTAATTAATTCTTATATTCTTAGGACATTAATTTTATGGCAAATTTGTTTATTTTTAACTTCCGCCTTTGAATCACTTAATTATTTTAATTATTCTCATGAGCCTAATTGAAGAAAATGTTTTTATTTTATAAACTATTTTCAAACGCAATAATGAAAAATTAATCAATATACCGAAAAAATTAATATTTGTTGTTGTATTGTTTTCCTCTTTTTTTCTTTTAATTTTTTGTTGTGGTCTTGTAGTTGATATTCTGTTATAGCGTGTTTTCTCTAATTGCTTTACAGAATCATACGATTTTTTCACAAATTAAATTTGTTTTTTATGAGCTTTTGTTACACATTTGGGAAATCACTTAAATGATTTCTTTAATGTGATATACTATTTATTTTCCGCAAATATTTTTCATATTTAACAAATGAACTAAAACCACAAGTATAAATTAAAGAAGCGACCGAGAGCACAGACGAGAGCTTTGTTGAAAAGAGACTGGCGTTTAATAAAAACTACAAAAATTACAGTGATGTTAATTGGATATTTGCGTATCAGATCTAGCGATTTTTAAGATTGAAACAATTTTAATAATTGTTTTACTGTTAATATCTAATTTTTTTCTCTTAGTAATATCGGATTTAGAACTCTATATCAAACAAATGTTCAAAGTTCCTTCAACAAAAAACGTCAATTTGTCTCTCAATCTATATATATATATATATATAAATTAATGTCTGTCTGTGTGTTTGTGCTTTATAGCAGGCGAAACCTTTGCCCGATCTTCCTGAAATTTTCATAACATGTTACTGTGACCCTGGAAGGAATAATATGCTGTATGAAGTTTTGATTGGACAAAGCACCGCCCATATAACCCAAAAATTTAAATCGACATTTTTTGGCCATTTTTTGACCTATGTCGTTGATATTTGGTATATATGGGTTTGTTATAATTGGGAATACGTACCAGGAGAAAAGTGGGTGGGATCACGCCTCTTTTTAGGAAAATTAAAAATTGTAATATAGTCTTAACTGCTGGACCGATCGTCATTAATTTTTCACATATGATATTCTTACGAAATAATAAATTCTTGACTATATAAAGTTGTGAGTGGACAAAGGGTCGTGGCCATAAACCCAAAAATTAAAATCGTCATATCTTGGCATTTTTGACCAACGGCGGCAGTATTTGCTATATATGTATATTGTAGGCTGGACCTGTTAACCGATCTTAAAGTTTCACACCGTGCAGCTTTGATAGGCGTTAATCAGTTAGTTGTATATTAATTTATCGTGTTTGTTCCAACTTTTTATATCAAAACTTATACGTGCTTTATTTCGAATCCGGACAACTCGTTTTTGGTCCCATATGAATGTTTAAATATCGTATAAACAAAACACTCACGTGTACATATCTAAAACTACTATTCAAAAGTATAGTTTAACAAATATCACATTAGATTATTTTTATACCCTCCATCAGCAAGAGTGGTGAATGAGAGTATATTACGTTTGTCATTCCGTGTGAAACTTTTTTAATATTCATCTGAGACCCAACAAAGTATATATGTATTTTCTCGATCCTTATGAAATTCTAAGTCGATTGAGCCATGTCTGTCTGTCTGTCCGTCTGTGTAAAACACTCTCACGTCCAAACTTAACTAAACGAAATTTCCAAAAAAAATATTTCGTATTTTGCAGGTAACTTTGGTATTAGGTCAACCAGAGTTATGGACCAATATGTAGACAACCTCCATAAAAATTTGATATTTTTTGTCCATTTTATTGCAATTTTTTTTAAATATATTGCAGATAATACCATGACGTTATTTTTATGATAAAAGAAAAAAGCTTGAGGAAATTAGTAAGAATCGGTCCATGATTTCTAATAGCCCCCGTCCAAAATCTTCCCCAAATATTGCTCAATTATACATAAATGCCTATAAAGTTGGAATATCAATACAAAATTCAGCAAAAATAAGTTTGATGTAAAAAGAAATCGCAAAACGAAATTTTTTTAGTTCGGTCCATGTTTGACCACAGGCCTCATATAAAGTCCACTTCCAAAATTCACTTAAATACGTATAAAACTGGTATAAATAATGATAAAAGGTTAAAATTCGACACAAATAATCCTTATAAGTAAAAAAAATTGTTGTACTAAATTTTATAGTGGTCGGCCCATAATTGGTGATAGCTCCCATATAAGGACCACATCCGAAAAAGACATTTATCTTTATATATATCTTATAAATATCGGTACCGACTCAAAACTTTGTATAGATCATTAACATATACACAAAAAACATTCTGCAGAATTTTGTGAATTTCGGTCCATTTTTAACCGTATCCCTTATATAAAGCCCTCTTCCGAAAATCACTTTAATACTCATAAATCTCTTATAAATAACGGTACCGATCCAAAATTTTACACGGATCGTTTACATACATGCCAAGATCAAACTGCTGGATTTTTAAAATATCGGTCCATATTTGACTATGTCCCCCATATAAGGTTCACTTCCGAAATTCACGTTAATACTAATTTATATCATAAATATACTGTTATTATGTTGAAATTCGACGTGAAATATCCTCATATCCATAAAAATCATTGTTCCAAAATTAAAGAAGATCGGCCCATAATTTGTCATAGCTGCCATTTCCGAAAAAATAATTTAACCCACAAATATGTATAATAAATATCGGCATCGAACCAACTTTTATATAGATCAGTAATTTTATTCCAGAAACCATACTAATATCGGTTATACAGCAATTATGCTACTGGATTTTGTAGCTGTCAGTCAATAGCTCCCGAATTAAGTCCACTTCCGAGCATATTAAACAACCATACAATTCTTGACAATAACGTTATTGAGATGAAATTCAACCAAAATGAGCCTCTAATATATAGAAACCACATTATGGGATACTGGATTTAGAAGCTATCAGTCCATAACTGGTCCACTTCTACTATGCTAACCACAAATCCCTTGTAAATAATATTATTGAGATCAAATTCAAACACAAAAGCTTCACCTTATATCTTATACATTTTTATACTCTGTTTCTTAACTTGTTGTGAATATGGAAAAAGGTTCTTTTAATTTTATAAATTGTTAAATTACAATCAAGACTATTATGAAAATCAGACAAACTCTGTAAATTACAGTAATAACCGGTAATTATGTCAATTATGAATGATTTTACAATTGCAGTTGTAAAATGGTGTAATACAAAATGTGTTAAGGTAGCGTCAACTATATGCGGAAAGTTCCGATAGGTGAGAAAGAGCGCTGGAATAAAAATTTAAAACGACGTTTACCGGTCCCAATTACAGTTGTTATTATGGGCGGTGTTGACATTGCAGACCAAAAGAATATAGGAGAGATGCGAAAATACTTCAAGTACAAAAAAAAGGTAAAGAAGTTTCTGAGCTTCAAAATGGAATTAGGAGAAGTTTTGGCAAGGTATAAAAATGTGCCGCCTGAAGTAGAACCTTTCCAGTTGCCCGACATATATTATGGAAGCAAATATCGTCCCCATTATACACCAGATGAAATAAGATATGATAGGTTTGATCATTGGCCTGAATTTATAGATGGTACGTCTTAATCTATGGATGGTACAGCGAAGCGATGCCGAAATGTTGGATGTGAAAGCCGCTCTATGGGAAGATGCCAAAAATGCAATGTGCATTTATGTTTAGCAAAAGACTTTCTCATTTTCTTTTATTTAATGTGAAAAAAAAAATATTTTAAGCATATGTATATTCATACGATCTGATTTAAATATATATTTTTTTGTTTTCTGAAGTACAAATTTTAATTTTATGTAAAGAGAATCTATATATGGGTGTTTCCATGGTTATGCACGCGACATTTGTACACGTTTAATTGTCTTTGAATATTGTGAAAATGGAAATGGATTGGAATTTTAGAATGGAATTATAGG
This sequence comes from Bellardia bayeri, assembly GCA_950370525.1. Classification (NCBI taxonomy): domain Eukaryota; kingdom Metazoa; phylum Arthropoda; class Insecta; order Diptera; family Calliphoridae; genus Bellardia; species Bellardia bayeri. The sequence continues at coordinate 99,619,524 of OX493266.1, forward strand.
ATCGTTCATTGTATGTGGTGAGACTTTTCAAAAAGTATATATATTGGAAAATTGAACACTTGGGTACCCAGTTCCATGCAATCAAAGTTGACTTACGCACGTGACAAAAAATGGAAGTGCCTTTTAGAGCCGTAAGAAAAAGTGCGAAATTAAGCGAATTGTAGGAAATTTTTATTTCGGTTAATAATGGACCTTTATAATCATGCTTTGTTCAAAAACAACTATGCATAAATTTGCTAAGAAAAAAAAAATTTCTTGATTACGCACGTTCCATTACGCACGTGACACTTTTTACTTTCATACCAATTTTAGTAATTTTATATACATATAGTTATGTATAAAAATGTACTAATTTCCAAACGTTGTTCCTTCGTGTACTTTACCATAACGAAAATGTTAAGTTTACTGAAAAAAAAGAAAGCAACAATTAGATGATCAGTGAAATAGTGCGTTCACAATTTAAATTCAGAGTTGTCAAGTAGCTATTGGAAAACCCGATATATATATTTTTTTACCAAAAAATTAAACTTTTATTCAAAAATGAAAAATAAAAATATACTACAATTAATTTTAAAACATTTTTATTCGAAGTTTTACTTCAAGTTAAATATACAAATTGTTTGAAAACAATTGTATACACTACAATTTATTTTTGTATATTTTTGTATATAATTGTAGTGTATACAATTGTTTTCAAACAATTTGTATATTTAACTTGAAGTAAAACTTCGAATAAAAATGTTTTAAAATTTTCAAATACTCGCAAGAGGAATAATTCTCATTTACTACAATTAATCTAATTTAATTTTTTCCTTAAAAAAAATTATGCGAGCGTTGTGATTTTTTAGTCACGGTGGACCATGGAAATACCCATATTAAAAAATGGTGTAAAAATGTATAGTAATTCATAAAATGAGAATGGCTGGGCCGATTTCTGTAAAATTTTTTGTCAGTTGTTCGTATTTTCGAGGAGAAGGTTTTTACGGAAGAAAATTTTGGAAAATCCCACCGGAAAAGTCGGAAAATTGGAAAAAATTGTTACAAGTCCTTTGGGAGCACTAGATTGAACCATGGCCGACTAGCTTTTAGCATGAATTACTCAGGAGTGGTCCCTCCCTTCACTCTAGACTCAGGACTGTACCAATAAAAATTTATTAAACACAAAAAAAACAAACAGAAACTAACATGTCTTCACTACTACATATCAAGACCTCAATACAATAGGAGGTAGATGTTACTCCAGCCGCCCTTCCCTACCATGGTTACGTTCAAACCAAATATTGATAGTAACCCCGTAACACCGATCGCAGTTCACCACTTACCTTTTCTTTTTCCTACCCCTTAAATAAATAAATTTAAGCCCTCATGATTCTTATTAAATCTTCATGCATAATATACCATCATATTTATTAAACATAAAAAAAAATTACAAAACTATCCTATAATATGTCGCATTTTAACAATCTATTAGCAATTTTCACAATGATATCTATCAGGCGTTTCTACATGCCACGGAAAAGTAATTCCCGTCTTGAAATTCGTTTCAGTAATATATTTTATCCTATGACTTGAAAGAGCTCTCTAAAATCACTTATCTAGTATGTGGTGTATAGTAGGTATTATATATATATTTTTTTAAACTAAAACGCTTCGGATCTGATATCTATTGTGAGACTCATTACTAATAAACTTTAACATTTACTTAAAATTACATAAAGACCTACACTCAAGATTATTTAATGACTTAATTATCTAATTTTTTTTTTTTCGCCTTCATTAATATCGAGGAATCTAATAAAAACTGTTACGATCCAGTTTTCCCCTCGTTCTGTTATTACTATTTGTTGCTTATTTCTATATTCTGGACTGATTCTTTTTCCTTTCCCTTCTCTTTTTTTTTCATTTTTTTTTTTTTGGTTACCTTGTTCGTTTCTCATGTGGGGGGGGTTTAATGAAGAACCTTCACTTCCCAGGAAGTTTCCGGTTTCTTATTGTTCTTTCTCTGGTCCTGTTCCAGAAAGAAACCAGTCTCAAGCTGTTTATTTAAACAAAAAAGAAACAAGCCTAATTAAACTCTTAAAAGAAAACTAATATGCATATCAACTAAACTTACGTTCTCGCTTTTTACTAACACAAATAACAGGAATGTTCAACTTTGTATGCCTTCCCAAACAAATATTATATTTAGCCTAACAAAAAAGAAATTATTGCATAGATTAACGTTGAATCAACTAGTTTTCCTATTTATCAATTGCTCACCTTTGCTTCTAATTATTTCGACACAATTAATTCTTCACTTCCGTTCAGTTATTCAAATTTTTGTAAAGTCTCACTTTTCACTTTTTTTTTTTTTTTTATAATTTGTTTTTCATTTGCGCGCTGCCTTACTCAACTATATTTTTCAACGTTCAGAACTGCAATGAACTCAAATACCAATATATGGCTACGGCTGGATTAGATTAATCGCGCCTTCCCATAGAGCCATCTTTATTTAAATTTCCCTCTTATTTGTATATGTGCATTTATCCTTTTCTACCATAACCATTAATATTTATCCCTTTTTGCCTTCACATTTACTTATTTGTCCCGCCCACTATATAACACTTAAAACATTAAAACAAAAAGGATCTACTTTTATTCATCTTACTACGTTATGTATGATAAACAAAACGAGATTTATTCACAATAAACAAAAACTACACATTACGTTATCCAACACTGAACACCATCTGTTTAATTTTTCTAGAAATACAAAGTCAAAATGGTATGGTATGCATTGTTCCATTACATTCTTTTTTTAAATAAATTATTAATTTATCCTTTTCTTTTACTTTCAGGTTTGTACGCGGGGCTTACTGCGATTCATTCGTTCGGGCGGTCGCATGACAAGGTTTACCCCTCTTGTTGCCAATGGCCTACTGCGGATTGACAATCCCCAGTATGCACACAGTAGACCATTCGAAATTAAAAATAACCAAAATTTATACATAATGGGGTAGCATGACCATTGGGTACTTTGGCCGGTGCCCTGGACATGAGTACTAGTGCTCGCCCCATCATTATTATTCTGGCACACCCACGCCAAGAAAATTTCTCATACCCCCTACATTCGGCACCCTCGAAAATCCACCGCAACAAAACACCGGGTTTCGTAATGACAATTAGAGATGGACGGTGTGCGTGGACAATTAACTCCCTACGTGGGGAACTCCCACACCCTGACGTCTCACTAGCCGGGCACATAGAAATACGTATGTATGCCAATTACACTGTTCATTTTCATATATTCATTGCTTCATTATCATCATTTCTAGTTGCTTTCTATGGGCGGTACAGTGTCGCTGACCATCATTATTACAGTGAATGTTCAGATAAGTTCCAATTATTATACACAATTTTAAGGATTTCACTTTGTGGTAATTTTTTTTTTTTTCAGGTACTGTAATTCTATCAACATTTTGGACTATGTCGTAAATTGCACACTTGGGATTCTAAAAGTATGAACATATAAACATCCATAAAAGTGTATAATTACGGATATAACATGAACAGAGATCAGGTACTAAGTGTTTATATCTAGACATAAAAAAAAAATACACATTTACATGACAACTACAAAAAAAACCTAACCACCGATTGATCATAGATTTGTATGAATAGTGTATTTCTCAAATTCTAATATTGCACCTAGTAAAACTCTATCACAGATCCGTTAGTACATATAGTTGTTGTGTTCTATCTTTTAATGTCTTTTGCATGATAAATACCTATAGATTTCCCATGCATATTTTCAAGTTCGTACATGTTGTTGCCTATCGGTTTAAGTACCCTACACTGTATGAACTTTTTACAAAACTTTGCGTTCCTATTTCTTTCGAAGTCGCTTAAAATGTTATTGCGCCTAAAAACTTCTTGCCCTGGTAAAAATTTAGTATTTCTTGCACGTTTATTGTACCTTTCAGCACTTTTCTCATACGCCTTATGCATATTCTGCTTAATTTTTTCTCTAATTAGTTCAAGTTTATCATTTGCCCTTAAACCTAGGATCTGATGATCTGTTAATGATGTTAGTTTTCTCGCCAACTTATAATCTGATCCGTTAGAGAACATATGAAACCCGAATAAGGCAAAAAATGGAGATATACCTATTGCAGAATGAATTGAGGTTCTCAATGCGCATTCTATTTCTGACAAATACATATCCCAATCACGATGATCTTCATTTATATAGGTTCTGATAGCATTTAATACCGATTGGTTAACCCTTTCTGCAGCGTTTGATTGTGGACTATAAAAAGCTGTTTTCATGTGACGAATCTTATAGGCCTGAATCATGTCCTGAAAAGTTTTTGACACGAATTGTACACCGTTGTCAGAGTGTATTATTTCCGGTACTCCGAATTTGTGAAAAATTTCATTTATCAAAAATTTGACAACATTCCCTGCGGTAGACTCTCTCATTGCCTTTAAAAAGATAAATTTTGTAAAATGATCTACAACAATAAATATATAACAGTTTCCGCTCTTTGACCTAGGATATTTTCCGAGAAAATCGACGTATAATTTCTGAAATGGTCGATCAGTTAACACTTCCTTACCTATTTCAGGCATTAGGTTTTGGTTTACTGATTTGACCTCTTTACAAATCTGACATCTATTGACGTATTCTTTTACCTGAATAGTCATTCTAGGCCAGTAAAAGAAACGTTTAACTCTTTCTAGAGTTTTGGCTATCCCACCATGAGCAGCTGTAATTTCATTGTGAGCTTTCTCAATCATCGTTGATGTTAGGTTAGGTGGAATCCACAGTTTCCATGCATATTGTTCTCCTAGTGTTGGATCAACTACAGTCTTCTTAAAAACTTTACCTTCTACAATTTTTAAGTCTGGAAGGTGATTCGCATTTGCTTTAATATTTTCAATCAGTTCTAAGTACTCTTCGCTATTAAACTCAGTAGTTTCGAAATCTAGTAAGTCTACATCATCTATTTCTTCTATTATACCCATATTCTCTATTGGCGATCTGGAAAGCATATCGGCGACTATATTTTCAGAGCCTTTTCGGTGCTGAATATCAAAATCGTACGCTTGTAATTGAAGTGACCAACGCGCTAGCCTACCACTTATATCTTTAAGCGTCATTAGCCATTTTAGGCTCGCGTGGTCTGTGATGACAGTAAATGGCATCATCTCAACATACGGCCTGAATTTCTTTATTGCCATTATCGCTGCTAAGCATTCCTTCTCAGTTACGCTGTATTTTCGTTGACATGAATTAAACTTCTGTGAATAGAAAGCGATAGGATGTTCTTCTTCGCTAGCGTTCACCTGAAATAACACCGCCCCGATTCCATACTCCGATGCGTCACACTGAATGTAAAAACGTTTCGTGAAATCAGGATGTCTTAATACTGGAGCGCTGGTTAAAGCTCTTTTTAATTTATTGAACGATTCAATAGCCTCCGGAGTTAAGACAAACTTTTTCGATTTTTTTAATGTATCTGTTAGAGGCGTGGCGATTGTAGCAAAGTCTTTTATGAACCGCCTGTACCAGCCGGCGGTACCGAGAAAACTTCTTACTTCTCGTGTCGTTTTTGGAATCTTTATATTTCTTATCGCAACAACTTTCTCAGGATCGGTTTTTAGCATTCCTCCTCCAATAATAAATCCTAGATATTTTAATTCTTGAAAGCAAAATTGCGACTTTTTGAGACCTATTGTGAGATTAGCTTTCTTTAAACAATTCGCCACTTCTTCCAATATTTGTATGTGCTCTTCAAAAGTGCTTGATATTATGAGCAGGTCGTCGAGATACATGAAAACATTTTGCTTTATTCGTTGTGGTACCACTTTATCCATTAGTCTGCAAAGGCGTTGGGCCGCATTGCAAAGACCAAATGGCATAACTCTAAACTGGTAGAGTGGGCGTCCAGGTACTGTAAAGGCTGTATACGGCTTGCTTTCCTCATCCAGTTCAATCTGCCAAAAGGCGTATTTGAGGTCAATGCTGCTAATAAAGTACGTTTCGTCTATTCGACTTATTATTCCATCAATGTTTTGCAATGGGTATGCATCTTTTATTGTAAGGTTGTTTAGTTTTCTAGCATCCAGACAAAAGCGATTTTTTCCAGGCTTACGTACCACCGTTGTTCGATTGTTCCATGGACTTTCACTGACTTCTATTACGTTCAGCTTAAGCATTATATCAATTTCGTTATATGTTATTTCCTGTACCGCAGGCGAAATTGGATAATGTCGGTCTTTAACGGGTACTGCGCCTTCAATCAATTTTATGGTATGCTTCTCCAAAGGAGTTACACCTAATCCATTTTCCTCAAAAGAGTTAAAAAGTTTTATTACCTTGTCTAATTCATCCTGCTGATCGGCGGTTAATACATGCGGCTTCATTCTATATTCTAACTCTCTATTTACTAAATCAGGTTGAACTTTCTCAATATTCATCTCATCTATCCTAACCGTCTCTGGTACTAGACCAAATTTTTCCCAAAAATCTATACCTAAATATAATTCTTGTTCTAAATCAGGACAAAGATACAATACCATTGCTTGTTCTTGATCTTTATACTTAATTGATACTTTTGTTTTTCCTAGTATTCTGTGATGTTGACCACTGGCAGTTTTCACACTGGTCAGCATTGGATTAACTAGAATACCTAACTTAGTTATTAATTCCCTACAATTTTTTCCAATGATACTAACAGATGCTCCCGAGTCTAACAATCCTTTCATCTCATGCCCAAATATATTCACCTTCACAAAAATTCTTGGATCTCTAGTTCTATCTATTCCGTGAATCGCTTCTATTATCATTTTCCTTAATTTACGACGCTCATTGAATTTACGCCTGATCTTTAGAATCCTCTCCGATACTGTCGCCTTTAACGAATCCATCCCGAATATCCTTGTTCTAACTCTATTATAATTTTCCTGTCTCGCCTGTAATGGTAAATAGTGTCTAATCTGAGCTATATTTTCTTTACTATTCGCTTTTCTAAACTGATCTAATACATTTTCCTTTTCATTTTTTTCAAAGCTTACTCCCTTGAATATGCAGGGGTTTCCTTCTGACGCGAGTCCCCTCTTATACTCACGCCATTCATCGCGTTTTTTTGTTGACATATTGGACACTTAGGAGTAGTGACGTTTGGCTTTCCGCACTTATAGCAAAAAAGAGTTCTTTGTTCTACTGGACATTCCATATAAACATGTCCAGCTGTTTTACAGTTCCAACATGTTAGGAGTTGTTTTTGTTGTTGAAATTGTTGTTGTCCCATTCGTAAGGCCTCAACTTCCCTTATTTCTTGTATTGGACTTGCTTCATCATCTGGATAATCATTGCTTTCTAATTGGACTTCATTTATATGTTTACCACTACGAGGTGGTGGAATTACATTTCTCATATCTCTTCTGGGGAAATTACGATCTGCCTCATTGCATTCAATACGTAATTGTTCTACGGATGAAACAGCTAGTGGATACACAATTCTTGCTAGATATGAATTTATGTTGCGCTTCATGATTTTTATCATATCATATTCTGGCATTGGTTGTGTAAGTTTTGACCTCAACTTATTCATCTCGTGAAAAAACATATCAATCGTTTCATTACTTTGTTGTTTCCTTTCTACTAGATCTCTCATTACTTCAAAGTTGGAATGTGGAGTCTGATATTGTGAGAGTAGCGCAAGACGCAGTACAGGCCATTCGGTTAAACCATGAGTACCTATAAAGTACCAATACCAATCTTTGACCGAATCCGCTACTAACAAATGAAAATCTCTAACGACTTCTCTATCTGGTATGCTATAATGTGTTTTTAGATGCTCCAATCGAAATATAAAATCATCGATACTCAAAGTCTTGTTATCAAATACAAGCCCCAATTTATCAATTCGAATCTGCCTAAAATCAAAAGACGAATTTCCATTTGAAGCTGCCCTATTATCTCTATGCGCAAAACTCATATTTACTGATGGTATTGAGTTATTGATAAATTGATTTGAAAATGGCTGATATGACGTGCGCGATGCATTTATCCCCGGTATGTATGTGTTTTCATTCCCGGAATTGCCTCTCATCTCACCATTCTCTACTGATGTACCATTTCTATCTTCCCTCGACACACTAGGCGTCTCAGTCTGGGTAGGAGCAGATGCCGTTCTAGTTAGGACATTAACAGCCTTTGTTAGATCGCCTATAGTTTTTCTAACTTCAGTCATTTCTTCGTGAACCATTTTCCTAACTTTGTCCTCCAGAGACCTCTGGACAACTAACGCTTCATCAGCGACCATTTCCCTAACACCTGGCCCTATGTCACCACTACCCGCGTTTGTCTCAGTTGAGAGTGCCCGAAAACCTGAGTCCGGCGTCTGATTGGAAGTATTCCCATGCGTCGAAGCCATAATCGTACCAGATAAATCCGTAAACTGGGATCCTATGTTCATATTATCATTGGAATTAGCCATATTATCTTTTGGTTTATTCACTTTTCTTTGTTTTGGTTCAGTGTGGATTGATGATCGATTTAAATCAAATTCAGATAACCTACTGCGTTTTCTATTACCTTGACCATTCACTGATTTCCTATTGGTTTCAATAATACTATTTCTTTCTTTGTTTTTAGCTTGGTACCTGGTTTGAACGTTCATCACATCAAAACTCCAAATTCTACTATAATTTTTGATTTCTAATTACGCTGGTTATAGTGAAATTTTTATAAAAACGTAGATATGAGAAATAACATTCACACGAATAAAAAGAATATTAATTGTATCCTAAAACTTATGGTTTACAACGAATATTATTAATTAAATAACCTACTAAATAAATTGAATAAAAAAAATATAAATATCCGAATCCTAATATTGGGGATATTTTCTAAATAATGTAGTTAAACCTAAACTAATAAAAACGTACAAAAAAAAACATAAAATCAATAATTTTTCTAAATATATATAAATTAACCTAAATAATGAAAAAAAATATCAAAGAAAATAATATACGAATTGGATTTTGACTGTGCCTATTATCTATATAAATTCTAAATTCTAACATCCACAAAATGTAATAAATTATTAATATCAAAAAAAAAATAATTATCATGAATGAGTTTAAAAACTGAATAGTTTATTCTAATGTTAAGTAAAGTCTCTTAATATTTTTTTCTTTTTTTTATTTTTTTTTTTTTTTTTTTTTTTGCATAAAAGGGGTGGTAAAAGATAGGTGGTGGTGCATGCGGTTATACAAATTGGCTCTCTCCATACAGAGAGTTTCTGTATTGATGTCTCTCATTCAAAAAAAAAACTATTTTCAGACTTGAATCCCTATTGACCTTTCACTAAGCATCAATGACCTGATTGAGAACATTTTAATACGACTGGCCTCAAATAATATTATTGAGCGGCTATTAAGAGGTTTCCCATCAGGTTGTAAACAAGGTCTATAATAATTTAAAATATTATTATACATTTTACTCTTAGGTTGACTCTGTACACTTAAAGGTCATTATTATTCTCGAACTCTTAGTTTATTAGTCACACCTAATTAGTGGTAAATTCTTCTAATTTCAAATTTGATTACTATTAATGACCTATACTACTATCTTCCAGGATTATTACCCAGAAAGGCTATCGGTCCTAAATTAGTATAAGATATGGACTAGAAGAATTTAGTATGTCTATAGATTTATACTCTAGTGAACTATTGTGTTGTGTCTAGATCTTTTTACACTTTTTCTTTGAACTAGGCGTTACACGCCAGTACTTCTTTAGTTTGGGCGCCATATTGTTACAAGTCCTTTTGGGAGCACTAGATTGAACCATGGCCGACTAGCTTTTAGCATGAATTACTCAGGAGTGGTCCCTCCCTTCACTCTAGACTCAGGACTGTACCAATAAAAATTTATTAAACACAAAAAAAACAAACAGAAACTAACATGTCTTCACTACTACATATTAAGACCTCAATACAATAGGAGGTAGATGTTACTCCAGCCGCCCTTCCCTACCATGGTTACGTTCAAACCAAATATTGATAGTAACCCCGTAACACCGATCGCAGTTCACCACTTACCTTTTCTTTTTCCTACCCCTTAAATAAATAAATTTAAGCCCTCATGATTCTTATTAAATCTTCATGCATAATATACCATCATATTTATTAAACATAAAAAAAAATTACAAAACTATCCTATAATATGTCGCATTTTAACAATCTATTAGCAATTTTCACAATGATATCTATCAGGCGTTTCTACATGCCACGGAAAAGTAATTCCCGTCTTGAAATTCGTTTCAGTAATATATTTTATCCTATGACTTGAAAGAGCTCTCTAAAATCACTTATCTAGTATGTGGTGTATAGTAGGTATTATATATATATTTTTTTAAACTAAAACGCTTCGGATCTGATATCTATTGTGAGACTCATTACTAATAAACTTTAACATTTACTTAAAATTACATAAAGACCTACACTCAAGATTATTTAATGACTTAATTATCTAATTTTTTTTTTTTTTTTCGCCTCCATTAATATCGAAGAATCTAATAAAAACTATTACGATCCAGTTTTCCCCTCGTTCTGTTATTACCATTTGTTGCTTATTTCTATATTCTGGACTGATTCTTTTTCCTTTCCCTTCTCTTTTTCTTTTATTTTTTTTTTTTTTTGGTTACCTTGTTCGTTTCTCATGTGGGGGGGGTTTAATGAAGAACCTTCACTTCCCAGGAAGTTTCCGGTTTCTTATTGTTCTTTCTCTGGTCCTGTTCCAGAAAGAAACCAGTCTCAAGCTGTTTATTTAAACAAAAAAAGAAACAAGCCTAATTAAACTCTTAAAAGAAAACTAATATGCATATCAACTAAACTTACGTTCTCGCTTTTTACTAACACAAATAACAGGAATGTTCAACTTTGTATGCCTTCCCAAACAAATATTATATTTAGCCTAACAAAAAAGAAATTATTGCATAGATTAACGTTGAATCAACTAGTTTTCCTATTTATCAATTGCTCACCTTTGCTTCTAATTATTTCGACACAATTAATTCTTCACTTCCGTTCAGTTATTCAAATTTTTGTAAAGTCTCACTTTTCACTTTTTTTTTTTTTTTTATAATTTGTTTTTCATTTGCGCGCTGCCTTACTCAACTATATTTTTCAACGTTCAGAACTGCAATGAACTCAAATACCAATATATGGCTACGGCTGGATTAGATTAATCGCGCCTTCCCATAGAGCCATCTTTATTTAAATTTCCCTCTTATTTGTATATGTGCATTTATCCTTTTCTACCATAACCATTAATATTTATCCCTTTTTGCCTTCACATTTACTTATTTGTCCCGCCCACTATATAACACTTAAAACATTAAAACAAAAAGGATCTACTTTTATTCATCTTACTACGTTATGTATGATAAACAAAACGAGATTTATTCACAATAAACAAAAACTACACATTACGTTATCCAACACTGAACACCATCTGTTTAATTTTTCTAGAAATACAAAGTCAAAATGGTATGGTATGCATTGTTCCATTACATTCTTTTTTTAAATAAATTATTAATTTATCCTTTTCTTTTACTTTCAGGTTTGTACGCGGGGCTTACTGCGATTCATTCGTTCGGGCGGTCGCATGACAAGGTTTACCCCTCTTGTTGCCAATGGCCTACTGCGGATTGACAATCCCCAGTATGCACACAGTAGACCATTCGAAATTAAAAATAACCAAAATTTATACATAATGGGGTAGCATGACCATTGGGTACTTTGGCCGGTGCCCTGGACATGAGTACTAGTGCTCGCCCCATCATTATTATTCTGGCACACCCACGCCAAGAAAATTTCTCATACCCCCTACATTCGGCACCCTCGAAAATCCACCGCAACAAAACACCGGGTTTCGTAATGACAATTAGAGATGGACGGTGTGCGTGGACAATTAACTCCCTACGTGGGGAACTCCCACACCCTGACGTCTCACTAGCCGGGCACATAGAAATACGTATGTATGCCAATTACACTGTTCATTTTCATATATTCATTGCTTCATTATCATCATCTCTAGTTGCTTTCTATGGGCGGTACAGTGTCGCTGACCATCATTATTACAGTGAATGTTCAGATAAGTTCCAATTATTATACACAATTTTAAGGATTTCACTTTGTGGTAATTTTTTTTTTTTTTTTTTGTTCCAGGTACTGTAATTCTATCAACATTTTGGACTATGTCGTAAATTGCACACTTGGGATTCTAAAAGTATGAACATATAAACATCCATAAAAGTGTATAATTACGGATATAACATGAACAGAGATCAGGTACTAAGTGTTTATATCTAGACATAAAAAAAAAATACACATTTACATGACAACTACAAAAAAAACCTAACCACCGATTGATCATAGATTTGTATGAATAGTGTATTTCTCAAATTCTAATATTGCACCTAGTAAAACTCTATCACAGATCCGTTAGTACATATAGTTGTTGTGTTCTATCTTTTAATGTCTTTTGCATGATAAATACCTATAGATTTCCCATGCATATTTTCAAGTTCGTACATGTTGTTGCCTATCGGTTTAAGTACCCTACACTGTATGAACTTTTTACAAAACTTTGCGTTCCTATTTCTTTCGAAGTCGCTTAAAATGTTATTGCGCCTAAAAACTTCTTGCCCTGGTAAAAATTTAGTATTTCTTGCACGTTTATTGTACCTTTCAGCACTTTTCTCATACGCCTTATGCATATTCTGCTTAATTTTTTCTCTAATTAGTTCAAGTTTATCATTTGCCCTTAAACCTAGGATCTGATGATCTGTTAATGATGTTAGTTTTCTCGCCAACTTATAATCTGATCCGTTAGAGAACATATGAAACCCGAATAAGGCAAAAAATGGAGATATACCTATTGCAGAATGAATTGAGGTTCTCAATGCGCATTCTATTTCTGACAAATACATATCCCAATCACGATGATCTTCATTTATATAGGTTCTGATAGCATTTAATACCGATTGGTTAACCCTTTCTGCAGCGTTTGATTGTGGACTATAAAAAGCTGTTTTCATGTGACGAATCTTATAGGCCTGAATCATGTCCTGAAAAGTTTTTGACACGAATTGTACACCGTTGTCAGAGTGTATTATTTCCGGTACTCCGAATTTGTGAAAAATTTCATTTATCAAAAATTTGACAACATTCCCTGCGGTAGACTCTCTCATTGCCTTTAAAAAGATAAATTTTGTAAAATGATCTACAACAATAAATATATAACAGTTTCCGCTCTTTGACCTAGGATATTTTCCGAGAAAATCGACGTATAATTTCTGAAATGGTCGATCAGTTAACACTTCCTTACCTATTTCAGGCATTAGGTTTTGGTTTACTGATTTGACCTCTTTACAAATCTGACATCTATTGACGTATTCTTTTACCTGAATAGTCATTCTAGGCCAGTAAAAGAAACGTTTAACTCTTTCTAGAGTTTTGGCTATCCCACCATGAGCAGCTGTAATTTCATTGTGAGCTTTCTCAATCATCGTTGATGTTAGGTTAGGTGGAATCCACAGTTTCCATGCATATTGTTCTCCTAGTGTTGGATCAACTACAGTCTTCTTAAAAACTTTACCTTCTACAATTTTTAAGTCTGGAAGGTGATTCGCATTTGCTTTAATATTTTCAATCAGTTCTAAGTACTCTTCGCTATTAAACTCAGTAGTTTCGAAATCTAGTAAGTCTACATCATCTATTTCTTCTATTATACCCATATTCTCTATTGGCGATCTGGAAAGCATATCGGCGACTATATTTTCAGAGCCTTTTCGGTGCTGAATATCAAAATCGTACGCTTGTAATTGAAGTGACCAACGCGCTAGCCTACCACTTATATCTTTAAGCGTCATTAGCCATTTTAGGCTCGCGTGGTCTGTGATGACAGTAAATGGCATCATCTCAACATACGGCCTGAATTTCTTTATTGCCATTATCGCTGCTAAGCATTCCTTCTCAGTTACGCTGTATTTTCGTTGACATGAATTAAACTTCTGTGAATAGAAAGCGATAGGATGTTCTTCTTCGCTAGCGTTCACCTGAAATAACACCGCCCCGATTCCATACTCCGATGCGTCACACTGAATGTAAAAACGTTTCGTGAAATCAGGATGTCTTAATACTGGAGCGCTGGTTAAAGCTCTTTTTAATTTATTGAACGATTCAATAGCCTCCGGAGTTAAGACAAACTTTTTCGATTTTTTTAATGTATCTGTTAGAGGCGTGGCGATTGTAGCAAAGTCTTTTATGAACCGCCTGTACCAGCCGGCGGTACCGAGAAAACTTCTTACTTCTCGTGTCGTTTTTGGAATCTTTATATTTCTTATCGCAACAACTTTCTCAGGATCGGTTTTTAGCATTCCTCCTCCAATAATAAATCCTAGATATTTTAATTCTTGAAAGCAAAATTGCGACTTTTTGAGACCTATTGTGAGATTAGCTTTCTTTAAACAATTCGCCACTTCTTCCAATATTTGTATGTGCTCTTCAAAAGTGCTTGATATTATGAGCAGGTCGTCGAGATACATGAAAACATTTTGCTTTATTCGTTGTGGTACCACTTTATCCATTAGTCTGCAAAGGCGTTGGGCCGCATTGCAAAGACCAAATGGCATAACTCTAAACTGGTAGAGTGGTCGTCCAGGTACTGTAAAGGCTGTATACGGCTTGCTTTCCTCATCCAGTTCAATCTGCCAAAAGGCGTATTTGAGGTCAATGCTGCTAATAAAGTACGTTTCGTCTATTCGACTTATTATTCCATCAATGTTTTGCAATGGGTATGCATCTTTTATTGTAAGGTTGTTTAGTTTTCTAGCATCCAGACAAAAGCGATTTTTTCCAGGCTTACGTACCACCGTTGTTCGATTGTTCCATGGACTTTCACTGACTTCTATTACGTTCAGCTTAAGCATTATATCAATTTCGTTATATGTTATTTCCTGTACCGCAGGCGAAATTGGATAATGTCGGTCTTTAACGGGTACTGCGCCTTCAATCAATTTTATGGTATGCTTCTCCAAAGGAGTTACACCTAATCCATTTTCCTCAAAAGAGTTAAAAAGTTTTATTACCTTCTCTAATTCATCCTGCTGATCGGCGGTTAATACATGCGGCTTCATTCTATATTCTAACTCTCTATTTACTAAATCAGGTTGAACTTTCTCAATATTCATCTCATCTATCCTAACCGTCTCTGGTACTAGACCAAATTTTTCCCAAAAATCTATACCTAAATATAATTCTTGTTCTAAATCAGGACAAAGATACAATACCATTGCTTGTTCTTGATCTTTATACTTAATTGATACTTTTGTTTTTCCTAGTATTCTGTGATGTTGACCACTGGCAGTTTTCACACTGGTCAGCATTGGATTAACTAGAATACCTAACTTAGTTATTAATTCCCTACAATTTTTTCCAATGATACTAACAGATGCTCCCGAGTCTAACAATCCTTTCATCTCATGCCCAAATATATTCACCTTCACAAAAATTCTTGGATCTCTAGTTCTATCTATTCCGTGAATCGCTTCTATTATCATTTTCCTTAATTTACGACGCTCATTGAATTTACGCCTGATCTTTAGAATCCTCTCCGATACTGTCGCCTTTAACGAATCCATCCCGAATATCCTTGTTCTAACTCTATTATAATTTTCCTGTCTCGCCTGTAATGGTAAATAGTGTCTAATCTGAGCTATATTTTCTTTACTATTCGCTTTTCTAAACTGATCTAATACATTTTCCTTTTCATTTTTTTCAAAGCTTACTCCCTTGAATACGCAGGGGTTTCCTTCTGACGCGAGTCCCCTCTTATACTCACGCCATTCATCGCGTTTTTTTGTTGACATATTGGACACTTAGGAGTAGTGACGTTTGGCTTTCCGCACTTATAGCAAAAAAGAGTTCTTTGTTCTACTGGACATTCCATATAAACATGTCCAGCTGTTTTACAGTTCCAACATGTTAGGAGTTGTTTTTGTTGTTGAAATTGTTGTTGTCCCATTCGTAAGGCCTCAACTTCCCTTATTTCTTGTATTGGACTTGCTTCATCATCTGGATAATCATTGCTTTCTAATTGGACTTCATTTATATGTTTACCACTACGAGGTGGTGGAATTACATTTCTCATATCTCTTCTGGGGAAATTACGATCTGCCTCATTGCATTCAATACGTAATTGTTCTACGGATGAAACAGCTAGTGGATACACAATTCTTGCTAGATATGAATTTATGTTGCGCTTCATGATTTTTATCATATCATATTCTGGCATTGGTTGTGTAAGTTTTGACCTCAACTTATTCATCTCGTGAAAAAACATATCAATCGTTTCATTACTTTGTTGTTTCCTTTCTACTAGATCTCTCATTACTTCAAAGTTGGAATGTGGAGTCTGATATTGTGAGAGTAGCGCAAGACGCAGTACAGGCCATTCGGTTAAACCATGAGTACCTATAAAGTACCAATACCAATCTTTGACCGAATCCGCTACTAACAAATGAAAATCTCTAACGACTTCTCTATCTGGTATGCTATAATGTGTTTTTAGATGCTCCAATCGAAATATAAAATCATCGATACTCAAAGTCTTGTTATCAAATACAAGCCCCAATTTATCAATTCGAATCTGCCTAAAATCAAAAGACGAATTTCCATTTGAAGCTGCCCTATTATCTCTATGCGCAAAACTCATATTTACTGATGGTATTGAGTTATTGATAAATTGATTTGAAAATGGCTGATATGACGTGCGCGATGCATTTATCCCCGGTATGTATGTGTTTTCATTCCCGGAATTGCCTCTCATCTCACCATTTTCTACTGATGTACCATTTCTATCTTCCCTCGACACACTAGGCGTCTCAGTCTGGGTAGGAGCAGATGTCGTTCTAGTTAGGACATTAACAGCCTTTGTTAGATCGCCTATAGTTTTTCTAACTTCAGTCATTTCTTCGTGAACCATTTTCCTAACTTTGTCCTCCAGAGACCTCTGGACAACTAACGCTTCATCAGCGACCATTTCCCTAACACCTGGCCCTATGTCACCACTACCCGCGTTTGTCTCAGTTGAGAGTGCCCGAAAACCTGAGTCCGGCGTCTGATTGGAAGTATTCCCATGCGTCGAAGCCATAATCGTACCAGATAAATCCGTAAACTGGGATCCTATGTTCATATTATCATTGGAATTAGCCATATTATCTTTTGGTTTATTCACTTTTCTTTGTTTTGGTTCAGTGTGGATTGATGATCGATTTAAATCAAATTCAGATAACCTACTGCGTTTTCTATTACCTTGACCATTCACTGATTTCCTATTGGTTTCAATAATACTATTTCTTTCTTTGTTTTTAGCTTGGTACCTGGTTTGAACGTTCATCACATCAAAACTCCAAATTCTACTATAATTTTTGATTCCTAATTACGCTGGTTATAGTGAAATTTTTATAAAAACGTAGATATGAGAAATAACATTCACACGAATAAAAAGAATATTAATTGTATCCTAAAACTTATGGTTTACAACGAATATTATTAATTAAATAACCTACTAAATAAATTGAATAAAAAAAATATAAATATCCGAATCCTAATATTGGGGATATTTTCTAAATAATGTAGTTAAACCTAAACTAATAAAAACGTACAAAAAAAAACATGAAATCAATAATTTTTCTAAATATATATAAATTAACCTAAATAATAAAAAAAATATCAAAGAAAATAATATACGAATTGGATTTTGACTGTGCCTATTATCTATATAAATTCTAAATTCTAACATCCACAAAATGTAATAAATTATTAATATCAAAAAAAAAAATAATTATCATGAATGAGTTTAAAAACTGAATAGTTTATTCTAATGTTAAGTAAAGTCTCTTAATATTTTTTTCTTTTTTTTATTTTTTTTTTTTTTTTTTTTTTTGCATAAAAGGGGTGGTAAAAGATAGGTGGTGGTGCATGCGGTTATACAAATTGGCTCTCTCCATACAGAGAGTTTCTGTATTGATGTCTCTCATTCAAAAAAAAAACTATTTTCAGACTTGAATCCCTATTGACCTTTCACTAAGCATCAATGACCTGATTGAGAACATTTTAATACGACTGGCCTCAAATAATATTATTGAGCGGCTATTAAGAGGTTTCCCATCAGGTTGTAAACAAGGTCTATAATAATTTAAAATATTATTATACATTTTACTCTTAGGTTGACTTTGTACACTTAAAGGTCATTATTATTCTCGAACTCTTAGTTTATTAGTCACACCTAATTAGTGGTAAATTCTTCTAATTTCAAATTTGATTACTATTAATGACCTATACTACTATCTTCCAGGATTATTACCCAGAAAGGCTATCGGTCCTAAATTAGTATAAGATATGGACTAGAAGAATTTAGTATGTCTATAGATTTATACTCTAGTGAACTATTGTGTTGTGTCTAGATCTTTTTACACTTTTTCTTTGAACTAGGCGTTACACGCCAGTACTTCTTTAGTTTGGGCGCCATATTGTTACAAGTCCTTTGGGAGCACTAGATTGAACCATGGCCGACTAGCTTTTAGCATGAATTACTCAGGAGTGGTCCCTCCCTTCACTCTAGACTCAGGACTGTACCAATAAAAATTTATTAAACACAAAAAAAACAAACAGAAACTAACATGTCTTCACTACTACATATCAAGACCTCAATACAATAGGAGGTAGATGTTACTCCAGCCGCCCTTCCCTACCATGGTTACGTTCAAACCAAATATTGATAGTAACCCCGTAACACCGATCGCAGTTCACCACTTACCTTTTCTTTTTCCTACCCCTTAAATAAATAAATTTAAGCCCTCATGATTCTTATTAAATCTTCATGCATAATATACCATCATATTTATTAAACATAAAAAAAAATTACAAAACTATCCTATAATATGTCGCATTTTAACAATCTATTAGCAATTTTCACAATGATATCTATCAGGCGTTTCTACATGCCACGGAAAAGTAATTCCCGTCTTGAAATTCGTTTCAGTAATATATTTTATCCTATGACTTGAAAGAGCTCTCTAAAATCACTTATCTAGTATGTGGTGTATAGTAGGTATTATATATATATTTTTTTAAACTAAAACGCTTCGGATCTGATATCTATTGTGAGACTCATTACTAATAAACTTTAACATTTACTTAAAATTACATAAAGACCTACACTCAAGATTATTTAATGACTTAATTATCTAATTTTTTTTTTTTCGCCTTCATTAATATCGAGGAATCTAATAAAAACTGTTACGATCCAGTTTTCCCCTCGTTCTGTTATTACTATTTGTTGCTTATTTCTATATTCTGGACTGATTCTTTTTCCTTTCCCTTCTCTTTTTTTTTCATTTTTTTTTTTTTGGTTACCTTGTTCGTTTCTCATGTGGGGGGGGTTTAATGAAGAACCTTCACTTCCCAGGAAGTTTCCGGTTTCTTATTGTTCTTTCTCTGGTCCTGTTCCAGAAAGAAACCAGTCTCAAGCTGTTTATTTAAACAAAAAAGAAACAAGCCTAATTAAACTCTTAAAAGAAAACTAATATGCATATCAACTAAACTTACGTTCTCGCTTTTTACTAACACAAATAACAGGAATGTTCAACTTTGTATGCCTTCCCAAACAAATATTATATTTAGCCTAACAAAAAAGAAATTATTGCATAGATTAACGTTGAATCAACTAGTTTTCCTATTTATCAATTGCTCACCTTTGCTTCTAATTATTTCGACACAATTAATTCTTCACTTCCGTTCAGTTATTCAAATTTTTGTAAAGTCTCACTTTTCACTTTTTTTTTTTTTTTTATAATTTGTTTTTCATTTGCGCGCTGCCTTACTCAACTATATTTTTCAACGTTCAGAACTGCAATGAACTCAAATACCAATATATGGCTACGGCTGGATTAGATTAATCGCGCCTTCCCATAGAGCCATCTTTATTTAAATTTCCCTCTTATTTGTATATGTGCATTTATCCTTTTCTACCATAACCATTAATATTTATCCCTTTTTGCCTTCACATTTACTTATTTGTCCCGCCCACTATATAACACTTAAAACATTAAAACAAAAAGGATCTACTTTTATTCATCTTACTACGTTATGTATGATAAACAAAACGAGATTTATTCACAATAAACAAAAACTACACATTACGTTATCCAACACTGAACACCATCTGTTTAATTTTTCTAGAAATACAAAGTCAAAATGGTATGGTATGCATTGTTCCATTACATTCTTTTTTTAAATAAATTATTAATTTATCCTTTTCTTTTACTTTCAGGTTTGTACGCGGGGCTTACTGCGATTCATTCGTTCGGGCGGTCGCATGACAAGGTTTACCCCTCTTGTTGCCAATGGCCTACTGCGGATTGACAATCCCCAGTATGCACACAGTAGACCATTCGAAATTAAAAATAACCAAAATTTATACATAATGGGGTAGCATGACCATTGGGTACTTTGGCCGGTGCCCTGGACATGAGTACTAGTGCTCGCCCCATCATTATTATTCTGGCACACCCACGCCAAGAAAATTTCTCATACCCCCTACATTCGGCACCCTCGAAAATCCACCGCAACAAAATCCAGTTTTTGTATGAAATTTTGTGTGAAATTATTCCTTAATGGCTTTCCAAATCAAAAAATAGAAATTTCTTAGTGTAAATAATAGGAAATTGCGGATAATTGGAAAATCTCTCCGCAAAAGTCGAAAAATTGGAAAATTGATTTTTTTTGTACGAAATTGTTTGTGAAATTATTCCTTAATGCCTTTCAAAATAACAAAATAGAAAGTTCTTGGTGTAAAACATGGAAAATTGCCTAAAATGCGAAATGCGGAAAATTTTAAAAATCGAAAATTGATTTTTTTTGTACGAAATTTTGTGTGACATTATTCCTTAATGGAAAAATATAAAGTTCTTGGTGGAAAATGCGGAAAATTGATTTTTTTTTGTACGAAATTTTGTGTGAAATTATTAGTGTTGTATTTATTATTACTCTAAAGTTTGTCTGAAGGCTTAAAATTGGGGCGAGGCGAAGTTCGCCGGGTCCGCTAGTATTTTATACTTATTCTAATAAAACTACTCAACTTGAAAATGCATTTGGAAAATGTAATTATTTTAGGCCTTTTCAACCAACATACACGATTGTGCGAAGTCCTTTTCCTTAAAAAAATACACAGAAAATTTTAAAAAAATCATCTTTGCGGGAATATAAAGATTTTTTACAAAAAAAATATTTTTTGTAGAAATGAGTAAGAAAAACACGTTTGGTTCTTAAAGGGATATATTGTTACGTTTTTACCTTTTAAAAACGGTGATTTATTTTCTTTAAATAAACCGGATTCTTTTTAATTGCAAAATAAAAGCGTCAAGAAGTTTGCAGAAAATATATCGAGTCTTTATTTATTTAAATGTACACAAACACAATTAAAAATGAACAGACTGTCTTTTTACACACTTATATTACGGTTTAAGAACACATTTAAAGTTTTCGAACACTTTGATGTTTACACCACGTTTACACAACAATGACTCACAATAAACTGATTCATTTGTCTATTCTGTTGGGAATCTTTTCATTGAAACAATTGCGTTTATTTCTCGTACTATACAATTCCCTTGTATATCTGATTTTACGCACTGTCGGTAACCCTAAAATACTTTTGTTTGACGTTTCTACACCATAACTTTTTCCTCCTTTTATTATCTTGCTTTCCTTTTGTTAACTCATCCTCAAAATAGGAGAAAAACATTTTTTATGGATCATACGATTGGAAAGTTACCGTTACATTCCAGTTGAATGATGAAATATTCTAGAAGTATTTCGTCACATAGTTAGATATAAAAGAGGAAAAAGAAAAAGACGCTTGGCATTAAGTATTGAAAAAGTTGTTAAAGAGGACGGTTGTTTTAAAATCGGTGGTGAACAAGTGGCAAAAGTGTACAAAAATAAAAAAAATTTATTATTATGAAGCCTCCAAGAAAAATGAAAATGGCGAAAAACCGAGTGCACAGATTTTCTTAATTAAAAGATAATAAGAAATCATTTAAAAAAAAAATTGAACTACTCCATATTGGGTATAATCTTTTATACCTAATTAATGACCAAAGTGTAATAGAAAAGTGTACCATAATTTACATATATAAAGAATAATTAACTTTAAAAAAAAAAGTGCAGAAAAATTAACATTGAAAAACAAACACTGCACGCAAATAAGAATTTTTTTTATAAATTTTTTTAAATTAGTAA
Organism: Bellardia bayeri; assembly: GCA_950370525.1. Taxonomy (NCBI): domain Eukaryota; kingdom Metazoa; phylum Arthropoda; class Insecta; order Diptera; family Calliphoridae; genus Bellardia; species Bellardia bayeri. Next base: position 99,641,886 of record OX493266.1, read on the forward strand.
TAAACAATATATAATTTGAAGTTTCCACAAGTATTTAAGATATTTTTCACATACTAAATGTACTTGGAAACCGTTTATTGTGCAAACATTTCGTGGCTGGTTTCAGACTCCTAATAAAACACACACAAGCAAATAAAGTGGAAACCAAAAGAAAATCGATTTGACGGTATTCATTAATACTCTTGGATATTATTCATCCAATCATCACACAAAGTTGTACAGGGTTACAACAACTACAACCGCCAAAAGCTCCATCACCAACAACTTAACTCCTAAATACCACATCATTGGCACCACTTCCATCATCATCATTGTCATCTTCACATCATTGTCATCACATCCATGTCATCCTCATCATTGTCATCCTCACTTCTTTCTTCATCATTGTCATCTTCCCATCATCATTATTGCCATCTCCACATCATCATCATTAGCATCACATTCGTGTCGTCATCATTGGCATCATCATCATCAATTCTTCAACATCCAGGTTTTTTTTTGTTAATTTTTATATTCATATATTATACCTATTTATTTATATATATATTTATTTAAGTACATATGTATAAATTTATATCTAAACTCTAATATTGTATTCCCTATTACTAACCTAACATGAAAACTTGTATTAAACTGAATTTTTTTATAATGAATATTGAAATGAATGTGTAAATTCATTTATTTGAGAGAGACAGGCTAAGCATAGATTTGGTATATATAATGCAGTGAAAGTTTAATGGGGTAACATGAGACATATGGTACCCATGTTGCCACTGGAGCATTCCTACGGAATTTTGGGAGGGAAATATGGTACCCAAAGTGACATTACCATCAAGTCATTTCATTTTTTTTGGCTCATTTTCGGTCAGCTAATGTTGGACAATTTTTTTTTGTTTGCATAGTAAATTTTATTGTGGTGATTTTAAGGCAATTTATTTTTATGTGCGCTTCGAAGACTAGGGCCAAGAACCATATCACCTCTGGCAGAGCTAGCCTATTTTACCTTTATATGCCTTAAGCCCAGTTTTTGTAATTTCCATCAATCTTGAAAAATTTTAATAGCCCGAGCGTAACATAAAATGGCGCCCAACGATAAGGCTAACGTAAAGGGCCAACATGGTCGCCGTAACATAAAATGGCGCCCAACGGAAAGGCTAACGTAAAAGGCCAACATGGTCGCCGTAACATAAAATGGCGCCCAACGGAAAGGCTAACGTAAAAGGCCAACATGGTCGCCGTAACATAAAATGGCGCCCAACGGAAAGGCCAACGTAAAAGGCCAACATGGTCGCCGTAACATAAAATGGCGCCCAACGTAAAGGCCAACGTAATGGCCAATGTTAAGCAAAAAAAATTAACCAACGAAAAAAGTCTAACGTAAAAGGCCAACATGGTCGCCGTAAAATAAATGGCGCCCAGGCTGAAGGCCAAAAGCATTCAACATTTTTTTTTTTTCAACGTAATCCTGTTTCATTGGTTTTATTTGAGTTATTAATAAGTCGGTTGAAAATAATTCCAGAGTTTTAACCAAATAAATTCTAATGAACCTTGATAAACTGAGTGAAGTTGACAAAACCGAAAATTTGCAAAAAGAAAAAAATGTTTCTTCTTTTGTTGTGATCTCTAGTTGTATTATAGTAACAGTGGCACTTCAAAGGAATGAGAAAATTCTACAAATTCTTTATCTTATTTAAACCTCAATTCAATTTTGTGTGGTAGGGATTTGTGAGTGAAATTTGTAAAGATCTATAATCTAGCGCATTACACGGCAAATGTTCCGATACAACAAAATTGAATTAAGTTTACTATTGATTTTATAAGTTCGAATCTCGGGTCGAATCATATAATTGGACAGATTTGTTACGATAAAATATTTAGTAAACTCAGTACACAAGCTTTGAAAATTTTGTGTAAAGGATTTGTGGATTCTAACCGAAGGCACAATAGACTTTATTTTAATATGTTATTAGATGGAATAAATGTCATTGTGTAGAGGTTTGGACAAGACTATATAAATTATAATATTATAATAAAAATTTATATTCTTTTGTCTGTTCAAACAAATAAGTAACTGCGTTATAACTACTAATTATGCTTTGCCTGAATCTCTCATAGGATACTAATTATTTACTACCAAATTTGAAATTACCAGTACATATTATAATACCAATATATACTAACTATTAATACTCTTTAATCTTATATCTTTTTATCAAAAAAAAAAAAAAACAATTTTTTTTTTAAATCTAATTTTTTTTAAATTTGTTAATTTTATGTTTAATTAACAATTATCTCTGCATTCTTTTGTTCATCGTTTTATAATACCACTTGTTCGCTCTGGTTTGAATCAACAGACTCGGAAAAAGTTTAGCTAGTTACGATAGAAAGGGAACACCGATATAATAGATATTTTCATGACAGGAAGGCATGATAGGTCATTGCGCAGCAAGACAAACGATTCAAAAGTTTTAAGTTCGGCAAGAGGGCGTGGTAAAAGTATATGTTCATCCCCAAGTACATCATTAGAAAATATTGATTTTTCAGCACAGCCAAGTAGGCCTTTAGTTATTCATAGCCCTGTTCGTCGCTCCAGTGAGCCTACCATTTGTTGCGAAGAGTCGAATATTAGTGAAAATATATATTCCGCACCTAATCTAGTACAATTACCAAGAGAGTCTATTCCCTCTGCTATAACTGAGACTGTTGACGTTTCCCGTAATTCTTCAGGGTCCCTTAGTCAGACTTCAACCTTACGTGGATTTCCAACGAATCAGGATTCTAGTCAAACCTCAAATAGAATGGCGAATTCGGACACAGGTGCAGATAACCCTGCACTGAATGAAATTTTAAAAGCCTTACGGGGTATGCAACAAGAACAAGCCAAAATTAATGGGGAGTTAGGTTCTCTAAGAGCCACCATTTCCAATTTGTCACAAGCATCCGAAATCAGGGCGAGTTCAGATCCCACGGGGGATCAAATAATTTCATCGGATTCACGTCAACGACATTTAAATGAGCCTGGTCATAACTTATCAGAAATTCGAAGTACCAAATTTGATTTGGAAAAGTGGAAACTAAAGTTTGACGGCACCGGCAGTGTTGAGGATTTTCTTTTTAAAATAGACATTCTGGTTGAAAGGACTCGCTGCCCAGTGGAACAATTAGAAACGAATTTTCAAACTTTTTTATCTGGGAGAGCGGAAACATGGTATTGGGATTTTATAAAAACCAATAATGACCCTCCATATCGTCTTTTAAAAAATGCTATTTCTAAAGAATTTGCTACTCTCGAGAATGACGATGACATTTTGGTGAAACTAAACCTAAGAAAACAAAACCAAAAAGAGTCTTACGATGATTTTCATTCGGTTATGGTATCTCTAAACTCTCGCATGTCTGAGTCCTTGTCAGAAAATAGACTTATGCAAATAATCCGGAAAAATCTTAAGCCCGAATTGCGTTGTATGTTATTTAGTTCAACTCCAAAAGGCCTTTATGATCTAAGGGATATTGCTCGAGAGGCAGAAAAGGTACTTAAGGAAGACAAAACAGCTTCAAAAAGTTCCACTCGCCAGGTTAGCGCCTTAGAAATTGACCCCGTTCAGGAAGAGGAACATGACTTAGAATCTGATCCTCAAATTGAGGCCATGCAGATTTCGCGTCGTCCTATTAAACCTGATTATTCGCGCATAAAATGTTGGAACTGTTTGGCACTAGGACATTCATATATTTATTGTCCTGATAAAACCAGATTTCTTTTCTGTTTTAAATGTGGGGAACGTGGAGTTGCCACCCCTGATTGTCGAAATCCTCACTCGGGAAATCGGAAGCGGAGCGAGATGGCCACCGGGGACTCTCGTTCCTTGCCTCAAACCCCGAGTATGTATCAGACACAAGGATAAGTCTCTCACAGGGAGATGAATCCAGGTCCCTATTCTCGGGACGCACTTTTATCAATTCACCTGATTTGTCAAAAAACCTAAAACCTGATTGTACCAATTTGATAAAAATTCGTAAAGACCGTGAGCGATTTAAGAGACGGAAAAATTATAGAAGACAAATAGAATCTTCACTTTTATGTAGCTCCGTAGATGATCGGCCTTTTGCTAATGTGAAAATTTTGAATGAACATTTTTATGGATTGCTTGATTCTGGGGCAAGTGTGTCAGTCTTAGGCAAAAATAGTTTAACTTTTATAGAAAGAAATGGAATTCAGTTAAAACACTTTAAGTCTTTTATTTCTACAGCTGATGGTTCGAAAAACGATGTTTTAGGTCATTGTAATTTACCAGTTTTGTATAAAGGCGTAACGCGCAATATCGATTTTTATGTGGTTCCTTCTCTTAGTAAAGAAGTCTATTTGGGTCTAGATTTTTGGCGAAACTTTGCTATAGCCCCAAACATCATACCAGCTGTAAACTCACTCCATTTAGGTGTTAGGGATACCAAAGACATTTCATTTCACGAACTTAATGCTGAGAGACAATTACTTCTTGATTCTGTCATTTCCGAATTTCCTGCTTTTGAAAAACTTGGCTTAGGCCGCACACATCTTTTAAGTCACGATATTGACACAGGTGACTCAGTGCCTATAAAGTGCAAGCACTATCCACTTTCTCCTCCCAGACAAGCAGAGGTGTATAAAGAATTAGATCGTCTGTTAGAGATGGGGGTTATAGAAGAGTCGAACTCACCTTGGTGTTTTCCGGTAGTAAATGTGAGAAAACCAGGTAAAGTTCGCCTGTGCTTAGATTCGAGGAAACTAAACGCCATCACTAAGAAAGATTCCTACCCTTTACCCCATATTAACGGCCTTCTAAGTCGATTACAGGATACACACTTTATAAGTGGGATTGACTTGAAGGACGCATTTTTTCAAATCCCGTTGACAGAATCATCAAAAGAAAAGACAGCCTTCGCGGTACCAGGTAGGCCGCTATACCAATATCGGGTTATGCCATTCGGGCTCTGTAATGGTCCCCAAACGATGAGTAGGCTAATGGACAAATGTATACCCTCTCGCCTGAGAGAAAATGTCTTTGTTTATTTAGACGATTTACTGGTATGCAGTGCAACTTTTGAAGACCACATTAAAATTTTACGCGATGTAGCACAATGTTTAAGAACCGCTGGCTTGACGATTAACGTCGCAAAGAGCAAGTTTTGTCAGGCCGAAATAAAATACTTGGGATATCGCATTGGCCAAGGGTTCTTAAAAGTTGACCCGGATAAGGTTTCAGCAATAATGGATTTTCCGATACCAAAAACTCCTCGACAAGTACGCCGTTTCGTCGGTATGGCAAATTGGTATCGTGCTTTTGTCAACAATTTTGCTGATATTGCTGGCCCCCTCACAGACTCCTTAAAGCGCGATAGAGGAAAGTTTTACCTGACTGATGAGGCCGTTGACAGTTTTGAAAAACTTAAAAGAGCCTTAAGCTCTGCCCCTGTTCTTGCACAACTAGACTTCTCCCGGGAATTTGTTATCCAGTGCGACGCTTCGAAAATAGGCGTTGGTGGAGTCTTATATCAGGTAGATGACGAAGGTAGAGATAGGCCTATAGCTTTCGTGTCACAAAAGCTTAATCGGGCTCAGCGTAACTATACAGTTACGGAGTTGGAGTGTTTAGCGGCTGTCATAAGTGTACAAAAATTTAGGGCCTATGTAGAGGGACTACCATTCAAAATAATTACCGATCACTCAAGTTTAAAGTGGCTTATGAGCCAACGTGATCTAAGCGGCAGACTTGCTCGCTGGAGCTTGAAATTACAAGGTTTTAATTTCCAGATGGAACATAGAAAGGGCTCGCTTAACGTTGTCCCTGACGCCTTATCGAGGTTTGATGTAGACGCTATGGAGATTAATAACAGTTTCCCTGAAATAGATTTAACTTCTTCCGAATTTGATTGTCCTGATTATAAATCTCTCATGAATACTATCGAAAAAAATAGTGAAGCTTTACCTGACGTTCGTCTGTCTGATAAAGTCATTTTAAAAAGAGTAAAGTTCCGTCAGGGCATTGACAACGAGGAAGAAAGTCTTTGGAGGGTATGGCTTCCAGCCGCTCTAAGGGAAAAGGCGATTCAATCAGGTCACGATGCTAGTTGTCACGGTGGTTACTTTAAAACACTCTCAAGAGTACGCCAAAAATATTATTGGCCATCCATGGCACGAGATGTTAAATCAGTGGTTGCTAAATGTGACGTTTGCAAAACTATCAAAAGCCCAAACCAAATTCAGCGCCCACCTATGGGTGATGCTTTTATTACTGCTCGTCCAATGCAGCGTCTCTATTGCGATTTTCTTGGTCCGTATCCGTGTTCTAAATCAAAAAACTCACACCTATTTATTGCTATTGACCATTTTACGAAGTTTCTATTCTTAACACCTTTAAAGTCAGCTACCTCTATAAATGTTATTGATTTCTTTGAAAACCATGTTTTTAACACTTTTGGCGTACCGCAATTTATCCACAGCGACAATGCAAAACAATTTATCTCCCGTGAAATACAGGAATTTTTCAAATTGTATGGCATTACACATATACGTACTGGTCTTTACTCGCCACAGGCAAATTCCTCGGAAAGAGCTAATCGTGAGATTATTTCCAAAATACGGTTTTATCTGAGAACCGAGCCTCATCATCTAAACTGGGACCTATGTATTCCCCGTATCCTTGCCACTCTAAGAAGTGATTACCACACCTCAATCCAATGTAGCCCCTACTATGCCATGTTTGGTCAGAACATGTGTATGCATGGTTCAGCTTATCCACTTTTAGATAAATTAAATATGTTGGCTGATGACACTATAGTCAAGAGAACGGACAAACTGTCTACCATTCGAGAAAAAATTTTACGGAACTTACAAATAGCTCATGATAAAGCTACTAGGGTATACAATACTAGGACAAGGTTAGTAAAATACACCGTAGGACAGGAAGTTTACCGGAGAAATCACAGTCTCAGTAATTTTCAAAAGGGAATCAACTCCAAATTTAATCCTAAATATATCAAATGTCGAATTCGTGCCATAGTGGGCAAAGCCCTGTACGATGTAGAGGACCTACAGGGAAAATTAATAGGTAGATACCATGCTGCAGATTTGAGGCAGTAAACCTAAGCCACAAATTTAAATCAGTTAATACTTCTTACGAGAAATTTAATATGTTGCTCCGCCCGGCTATCTAGTCTTATAACTGAGGGTCGTGGGTCGTGCCACACGTTTGGGCCTATATACCAGTTGATGAAAATATTCTTTTCCTGTTCGTTAATCGATGAGACACTCTCCTAACGAAGCAGTTTTGTTGGGAATCTTTTCATTGAAACAATTGCGTTTATTTCTCGTACTATACAATTCCCTTGTATATCTGATTTTACGCACTGTCGGTAACCCTAAAATACTTTTGTTTGACGTTTCTACACCATAACTTTTTCCTCCTTTTATTATCTTGCTTTCCTTTTGTTAACTCATCCTCAAAATAGGAGAAAAACATTTTTTATGGATCATACGATTGGAAAGTTACCGTTACATTCCAGTTGAATGATGAAATATTCTAGAAGTATTTCGTCACATAGTTAGATATAAAAGAGGAAAAAGAAAAAGACGCTTGGCATTAAGTATTGAAAAAGTTGTTAAAGAGGACGGTTGTTTTAAAATCGGTGGTGAACAAGTGGCAAAAGTGTACAAAAATAAAAAAAATTTATTATTATGAAGCCTCCAAGAAAAATGAAAATGGCGAAAAACCGAGTGCACAGATTTTCTTAATTAAAAGATAATAAGAAATCATTTAAAAAAAAAAATTGAACTACTCCATATTGGGTATAATCTTTTATACCTAATTAATGACCAAAGTGTAATAGAAAAGTGTACCATAATTTACATATATAAAGAATAATTAACTTTAAAAAAAAAAGTGCAGAAAAATTAACATTGAAAAACAAACACTGCACGCAAATAAGAATTTTTTTTATACATTTTTTTAAATTAGTAATAAACAATATATAATTTGAAGTTTCCACAAGTATTTAAGATATTTTTCACATACTAAATGTACTTGGAAACCGTTTATTGTGCAAACATTTCGTGGCTGGTTTCAGACTCCTAATAAAACACACACAAGCAAATAAAGTGGAAACCAAAAGAAAATCGATTTGACGGTATTCATTAATACTCTTGGATATTATTCATCCAATCATCACACAAAGTTGTACAGGGTTACAACAACTACAACCGCCAAAAGCTCCATCACCAACAACTTAACTCCTAAATACCACATCATTGGCACCACTTCCATCATCATCATTGTCATCTTCACATCATTGTCATCACATCCATGTCATCCTCATCATTGTCATCCTCACTTCTTTCTTCATCATTGTCATCTTCCCATCATCATTATTGCCATCTCCACATCATCATCATTAGCATCACATTCGTGTCGTCATCATTGGCATCATCATCATCAATTCTTCAACATCCAGGTTTTTTTTTGTTAATTTTTATATTCATATATTATACCTATTTATTTATATATATATTTATTTAAGTACATATGTATAAATTTATATCTAAACTCTAATATTGTATTCCCTATTACTAACCTAACATGAAAACTTGTATTAAACTGAATTTTTTTATAATGAATATTGAAATGAATGTGTAAATTCATTTATTTGAGAGAGACAGGCTAAGCATAGATTTGGTATATATAATGCAGTGAAAGTTTAATGGGGTAACATGAGACATATGGTACCCATGTTGCCACTGGAGCATTCCTACGGAATTTTGGGAGGGAAATATGGTACCCAAAGTGACATTACCATCAAGTCATTTCATTTTTTTTGGCTCATTTTCGGTCAGCTAATGTTGGACAATTTTTTTTTGTTTGCATAGTAAATTTTATTGTGGTGATTTTAAGGCAATTTATTTTTATGTGCGCTTCGAAGACTAGGGCCAAGAACCATATCACCTCTGGCAGAGCTAGCCTATTTTACCTTTATATGCCTTAAGCCCAGTTTTTGTAATTTCCATCAATCTTGAAAAATTTTAATAGCCCGAGCGTAACAATTCATACAGCAATCATAATTTCTGGAAGGTTCGAAACTAAGATACTAGAATGTTCGTGACTGCAAGTCTAGAATGTTCGGGTCTAGAATATTCAGACAAAGTCGTTAAAACTCAATGTTGCCATATTGCTATGTTTATAACAATAATATTTATAAATCAAAACTACTACAAATGCTAAACAAGTTGTATGTCGATAAACACGCCATCTGTTGATGAATTTGTTCGTAATAATATTAATACATTTTGTTTGATAATTTTTTTGATGAAAATTTCAGAGGTTGTCTCGGATTTTTGCTCATATCTCCGTTATTTATGGACGGATTTTGCTGATTTTAAATAGCAAACTTCTCGAAAGCATGTCTGATAGAATTATTGAAGACTTGGATGCCGAAGATTTCTGTGGACTTCAGAAAATTGATTTCAACAGACAGACAGACAGACAGACGGACATGGCTTAATAGACTCCGCTATATATTCAAATCAGTCGTAATTAAGTACAATCAGGTCGTTCTTTTTTTGCTGCCTTCGAGAGATTTGGTTAATGCTTGGCGTCGTCTAACTGTACCGCATTATGGTTTTTCGAAGTTGTGCATTAGTCACATGCTAAATTTTTTTAATACAAGATTTAAGCGGTTCAGCTTCCTATATGAAGGTATAGGTCGACTTGGGACTTACTTGAATCGATCGTAGGATAACCTGGCAATTTGAGGGATTAATTCTCCGCCAACCATATTTATATTAAAAAAAAAAAATCAAATTTAATGCGGAATGTTTTGTATCATTTAAAAGAACATTCTTTGGCATTTATTTTTTTAAGACTATGTCTATTAAATGTTGGCCGTTGATACGTCGCAGGATGGTCTATCCGTTGAGTCCAATTTTCGATGACTCGATCGAGCATTTCGACTAGTAACTGGCGATTGACATGCGTGATGTTTTCCTCCAAGGCCTGAATCGAAGAGAGTTTGTGCGCATAAACTTTAGACTTTACATATCCCCACAGGAAAAAATCTAACGGTGTGATATCACACGATCTTGGAGGCCAATCGACCGGCCCAAAACGTGAAATTATGTGCTCACCAAATGTAGCCGAGATCACGAGCTTTAATTTCAGGCATAAAATAGTCGGTTATCATGGCACGATAACGGTCGCCATTGACGGTTACGTTCGCACCGGCATCATTTTTAAAGAAATATGGACCGATGAATCTACCGGCCCACAAACGTGGTCTATTCGATAGGGTCTCAAAATGGCCCATTATGTTGACCATAAGTTGAGCGAAGTACACGAAACACATTCCTCACAGAACGTGAATGTTCGTAATAAAGTTGAACGATTTATAAACGTTGTTCAGGCGTAAGTCTTTCCATCATGAAATGCAACAAAACAAAAATAACATGACAGCATAACACGACTCAAACGTGATCTGTCAAAAAAAGGCTTTGAAAAAAGTATCTCAACTTCAATCACCCTATAGAACCGATAAATAAGATTTGAGCTACTTTACATACAAACATATATTTTTAACATTCCCTTCATGGTGTAATTATACACGGTGAGTGCAAATCGGCAACAAATACAAAAACAACAGGCATAATGTACTACTATCAAAAACACTTGAAAAAGTATTACTTTTGACATAAGTAAATTGTAAATAAAGTCAGACAACTGTGCTACTGCACTCACCTTGTATAGTTACACAATGAATAGAACCAACAATTTTCGATCATATCATGTAATGAAATCTTGGTAATATAAAACTAAAATTTTCAAAACAGCTACTGAATGATTCATTTTTAGTTTTTTTTTTTTTTATTTTATATAAAACACTTAAAATAGAATTGGATGTCGAAATCGTTATTATGACGCTTGAGAATAAACTCTGATAATTTAAAGATAAATAATTTAGAACATTGTCGCGAATTGATTGACTTTTTCCATGATCTATTGTCAAAATAAGACGTAATGTTCATTTTTTTGAAAAAAAAGTATAGTCGGTCAAGCCCGACCATATAATACAGGTGTAGGGTATTATATATCGTTGGCTTAATATAGAAAAGGCGTATCTACATTTTTTTGAAATCGCGTTTTTAATGTATTCTATTAGACCACTGTCAAATACATCTTCCCTAAAAAAATTAGTAGGCTATGATTGCAAATAACGGATTTATAGTCATATAAAAAAAAGCTCTAACTCATTCGAAGCTTTTTTTTTTGAAAAAAAAGCCCTAAGTCATTTAAAGTTGAATTTACAATTATAAAGAAATTGTCATACATTTTGTATGGTACTCAAAAATTCGCCAAGCTATTTGCCGAACCAAAACTAAAATTTCGTCAGAATAAAATTGTTTCTAATATGGCGAAATTCAGGTTTTTGCTTGGCGAATTTTTTTGTAGCCTTGATTGTTTGTCTATTCTTCTTGAATCTGGACTATATGCAGTAGAGTTGTGCCCGGTCGTTCATTTCAGTGACCGGTCATTTTCGTTCATTTATCCAAGACTGATTCGTTCATTCAATTCGTTCAATCGTTCACTTTGAACGAATGAATCCAACCCTTATTGAATGTCATTTTCTTCTTGTCTTTTGATAAACAGCAGCTGAACGAAATTGATCCGTACACTATTGAACGAAAATCGTTCAGTTAAATGACCGGCTCATTTCGTTCAATGAAGTGATCCGTTCATTTTAACCCGTTCGTTGATGAACGACACAGCTCTAATGTGCGGTATTCTTTATGGAAATGCAGGCAGTTAAATTAGTGCCTCAACTAAACGCGATTGCTGCATATTATAAAATGAAGCTTCAACTAACTACATAACTTTACTGTCTATAATATTATAACGCATGAATCAGATAATTATGTGTGGGACGAAATTTGGAAATCTAGTCTCTTCCGTTTTTGCTACATGAATTATTAAGCACTTAAGGAATTGTCATGCTCGATCGTCTGAAACCCATTAAATTATTATTTACTCGGATGGCTGCTTTCACCAAAATCGTAATACTGTTTTGTCTAACGCCTTGTTGAATTTTTTTTAAAGGAAACCGAAATAACAATTGAACAGAGGTATTTAATAAGTGGTCATACATACGCAAATGGAATGTGATGCACTCCAAAAAATAAATAAAAAACAAATAAACTTGCCGTCTCAATTTGTTCAAATCATTAAGGGAGCTAAAAAAGTTCCAGCACCTCTATAAGCGAACCATTTGCATTATGGTTAATTTTTAGAATTCGAAAATATTTCAAAGACTTACACATCAATACGGCCAGGTGAAAATATTGCACACTGATATGTATGTACGTACTTAAATGTACTTTTCTTAAATTACAGGCAGAGGCATTGGAGATCATACAGTAAACATGCTTCGAGCCTTGGCGTGTGACTCGTCAGGATCAATTCATTTTAAAACAAATATAACGGAATATCAGTTATTCCCACAGAGATCGAACTCTACGATTGGAAATGTGTCCCCGAATGTCTTTATAAAGAGAAAATAGCCATAACTAAAAAAGTGGGACCATTTGCAAGATCTAAAAAAAATTCTTCCAGCGAATTGCCACCATTTTTAAGATAATTTACCTTATAAAACCTAATTTTTTCAGTATAATAACATCTGCCTTGAAATATGTATTTTAGTTTTAATTATTTATTTTTTTTACTTCAAACATGAATTATTATATTAGTTTACCATAATTTTAATTTACAACAAAAAGCCCTAACTTACATTTATTTTCAAGAAACATAATAACAAAAAGACCTATCTAAAATAACTTCAAAGAAATTAGAATTAGAGATTTTCGAAAGTGGACCATATATGGGAGCTAATTATGGACCGATCATAATAAAATTGTACCCTATTATTTGGATACCAACATTTTTGAGTGAGTTATGCTCTTTAAAGTGATTTTCGGAAGTGGGCCTTATATGGGAGCTACGACTAATTATAGACCGATCTTCACATTTTCGGGAGTACATTTGTATGGGGGCCAGGTGAAATAATGGACCGATTTCCATCAGTTTCAATCCCATTCGACCTTGGGCCGAAAAAATCACGTACCAAATTTTATTGAAATATCTTCAAAATTACGACCTGTACTCTGCGCACAAGCTTTACATGGACAGCCGGCCAGACATCGTTAAATCGACTCAGAAAGTGATTCTGAGCCGATGGGTATATTTTAAGGTGGGTGTTGGACCAATATTTCTGGGCGTTACAAACATCAGCACAAATCCAATATGGTGGTGTAGGATATAAAAACTTATAAATGAATCAACCTTTATAACTCATCTTTATATCGTCACCTAAAATGCCCAAAGACGTAACCCTCATTATCATAATTTTACAGGAGAAGCAAAAAACGTTATAAAATGAAAACTGCTTAATTGAAAATCGCGATATGTACATATCGTCACCTGAAGTTTGTCGTGTATCTTAAGACAAGATGTAAAGAAGTCGCCAATTTCAATTAAACAGTTTCCATTTTATAACGTTTTCCTGTAAAATTATGATAATGAGGGTTACGTCTTTGGGCATTTTAGGTGACGATATATAAAAAAGTAACGTGACTGACTGACTGATTAATTCATCATCGCACAGCCCAAACCGCTAAAGCTAGAAACTTGAAATTCGGGTAATGGGTTCCTTTTACACTAAGAAGGGATTTTTGGAAATTCGGTTGTTAAGGGGGACAAATGGGGCAAACACGGGTAAAACCAGTAGCTCTATATCTCCAAAACAAATAAACTTAGAAATAATATTTTAAATGCATCCGCCTTTAACCCATTAGTGGACGAAGTCCTGGCCACTTTCCATAAATTATTTTCACCAATTATTAATAAAAATGATCTGATTATAGTTTTGGAGTTATGGACCGTCCCTTATAAGGGACACTGCGCAGTAGGTACACTAGGCGTATGATAATATATTACATTTGTTGCAAATGAAGTTTGTTTTTTCCCGCAATGTCCATATCGTTTATCAGTTTTGAAATATTCAATAAGGTGGTTTCTGTCATACACGATATATCTTTTGTCATTTTTTTAGTGCTTAGATGGGGTATCATACTAAGTTCTTTGGGGTACCATACGTTTCAAGATAGGATGTAGCAATATTTCGGCGAAAAATAAGAAGAGACGCACGTGCCGAATCGTTGGGATGTAGCTTCTTCATCAGCAACCATGCATTAACAACTGATGCATCAAGGACATGTGCAAATGTTATGGGTCGATTACGGATGGCAACCAAACCTCTGGAGTTGACAGTTGCCAATTGGCAACCCAACTCCAGTTGGTGGTGGTGTCTAATGGACCACCATTGCTTTTGTCTGATTCGCGAGCGGTAGACTGCCCATATTATATCGATGAAAAACTTTTGGTACAACACCCCTTCCTTTAACGAATCGTTGGTAAGATCCCATTTCATTGACATCAAAATTTCTTGCAATTGTGACAATTGTTCCCCTTTTCACATTTTTCCTATTAAAATTCAATGTTAAAAAAAATGAAAGGGAACAAATTTAATGTGGAATTTTTATTCACGATAGGGGTGATTATCTTCCCATCGTATGAGCAATATGTTCCCATTATTTGTATGTAAATTTACAGACCCCCTTTGTTCTTTTTTCATTACCGGTATTGAGGAGGACATTTTTCTTTTATCTGTCATCCCATTGACTATCTGCCTGCACTACTTCACATTTGGTAGATAAACATTTTGAACCGAGATGATTAAGATTCGCCTCATTCTCATCATCGCTATATATCTACTATTCTATTCTCGCAAACTATGAATCTGGGGGGTTACTCTCTATTGCAATACGAAAGCAAATTCGATGCGTAAGTTTGTTGTGCATGAGACCGGGAAGATTTCTGAGTTAGTAGGACGACGCCTACTTTAACGCCCACTTTTTTGAAATTTATTAATTGCTTTTGCATGACTTTTTACAGATTTACTTCAAACAAGTTGTATACACATCTTACTGAAGGCGAGGTAACAATAAAAATGTTATGTGCCACGCCCACTTTCATGCCCCAACTCAAAAAATAAATGTTTGTATGTATGTCCTTTATAAATAGTAAATTATGTATTTGATCAAGTGATTATCTTTGGCAAAGTTGTTGTGCATGAGCCCGGGAAGGTTTCTGAGTTGGCATTAACACGCCTACTCTAACGCCCACTTTTTTAATTAATTACAACGCCTGCCGGGAAGGCCAGACCGCTGGACCGATCTTACTAAAACTTTGACGGGATATAACTAAGACTCCGGCATGACTAAGAATACTTTTTTTCGACCGCCTACTTTTTTTCAAAATGAACAAAATCACTCAAAATTAATTGAATATTTGTTTATGCCTTTCTTTCAAATTAATTTTAATTGGTGGCGTAGCAACGCGCGCAAATGCCATCTAGTTTTATCATATTTTCTTACTTAACATAACAGATTGAATTTTCTAAATAAAAAAGTAATAAATTAAGATTCCTGTTTATTATTTTTATATCGGCTAACGTCCGGGCGGAGAGTATATGGGGTGTATCAAACACCGGCTCCGCTAAAAATACTCTTTCGGTATATTGAAGTTTTCTAAAGCACGGTCATATAAACTTAAAATGTGTTTTTTTTTAGTTCTGCTTATTAATAAATTATACCGTATTTAGATGAAAGGTTTTTTGAAAGACTATTTACAGGTAACTAATGTATTAAAAGTGATATTTACTACTATATATAATAACTTGATTCCTCGCTTCATAGAAGCAATTATCAAAGCAAAAGTAGGTCCAAACAAATCTTAGATGTACAAAAACCAATCATATATCAAAACTTTTCACATGTCCCTAAACTTTTTTACATACATGGATTTACGTTGCATTGTAGCATAGGAAATATTGTTTGTGTATAATAGTCAATAAGCGATCAACTTTGAAAACGTTATCAAAATATTTTTTTCAAGTTAAGTTAAGAGGCAAAGTTACAGTTATCTTCGATATCATGGTGAGCCTAAACTTTATTGATTCGCTGTATAACGTACTTATGTACTTATGTATAGGAAAAAAGTGTTCCTTTTTTAACAATTGTTATTTTTA
The DNA here is from genome assembly GCA_950370525.1 of Bellardia bayeri. Taxonomy (NCBI): domain Eukaryota; kingdom Metazoa; phylum Arthropoda; class Insecta; order Diptera; family Calliphoridae; genus Bellardia; species Bellardia bayeri. Next base: position 99,658,044 of record OX493266.1, read on the forward strand.
TTATAAATGTAATATTAATTAAAAGTTACATTTATATATCTAAATATATATAAAATGAATATATATTTTTAATAAATATTCAAATGAATGGATTATTTTACTTAAAAAAAAAAATTGTTTAGTAGAGTAAATATATTCGCTTTGTACCAGTACTGTGCCAGATTTGCAGATTTTACATGAAATTGTTTCTGTATTGAAAATGTCAATATTTTTTCTAATTAATTCCGACTAGTACTGGACAAGAGACCAATTAAGAACAAATAAAAAAAATCAAACTACGACTACATACATTTATAGTAATAGACAAAATAATTAAAAATAAATATGTCTATTGATGAAAATAATATGTTTAAGCTTTGATATAGTATATCTGTATTATGTTCTTTTAAACGTATTTTAATAATAAAATAACTTAATAACCAAGTTATAAGTTTTGAGAAATTTTATAGGAAAAACGTAAATAAAAAATGTTTGTTTTACATATTGTTCTTTTTTAAAGATACGCAGGAAAAATATATATTCAAAATACAAACAAACACATATGCATAGTTTTTTATGTTGTTGTTTCTTTCTTCTTTAAGTGTAAACTTTAAAAATAAGAAAATAATATAAATTTTATGTATAAAAAGCGATATTGATCGAATAACACACTCTCGCACTCTAAAATACCATCATACCAAATCACACAATTAAAAGAAAAAACAATTAATCATAAAATAAAATTAATCACGTTTTCGTCCAAAAACCAGAATATGTAACGACAATGATCTTATTCCATTCTCTCCGATATTACAATATTAACTTGAGGAAATTGGGCGGGATTTTGTTCGGCAACGGCTAATTGAGCTAAACGTTGATTTAGTTCCTCGTGGGAGCTAAATGATCCAGGCGTTACGAGACATAAACTGTCGCCAAAATATTCGCCATACGGTGTACATAAACGCCAAATGACTGGCTCATTGGTGCATAAATCTGCTACAACTTCACAGGTATCACCAGGGCGTAAAGTAGGCACCTCGATGCGACGTGTTTGACTATTGGACATTAAGTAACAACCATTTGGCCATGATTCTGAACCAATATTTTGCAGACTCCATGCCTTTTGTTGATTATTCGGTTGTGTTTGCTGTACAATTTTCATTGATGGCAATGTTTGTCCATTACAAAAGTCTAAATAACAACCAACAGCCGTTTGAAGGTTCCTGTAATGATAAACAAGAATTTATTTTATCTGTAGTTTAAATTTATCTATAGTTAAAACAAAACAATATTCTTTTAACCCTGGATGGTTACTGTTCGTCGTATCAACGAAGCTAATTTACTCTGTATCATATAACTCCTAAAAAAGAGTCAAATTCGTTTCGAATTTTAAGATAGAAAAACAAATTTGTGTTACATTAAATTTTATTTTTTTTATTTCTTATATAAAATACTTAAATAAAAATATTTTTGTTTATTTTTAACTTTTAAAAACTTCTCCGCTAAAATTATTTTTAAAAATTGTTCGTCGATTCAACGAAGAGTAACCTTAATGTACAAAAATGAAGAGTAACCATCTAGGGTTAAATATCTTATGACATTAAAACTTCAATTGAAACTACTAACTTATGTTACCCGTTTTATCACTATTTTATATAATATTAAATATTTAAAATATATTTAATCCAACATATTTTAAAATATATGTATATGTATTTAAATGTTTTACTATTTTAATTTAAATTTGTGCAGTTTATTCATTCTAAGATTTTTTGAAAAAAAAAAAACATTTTCAATTTATAGACCCGATATCTTTTTCTTTATCTTTCATATCTATTCTTCATCTCTATCTCCTCCTCCTTTTCCTTTTCATATTTTCATGCAACAAAGACAGACCAGATGAATTAGCTCAATGCGTTTTTGAACGGCCACCTGTTAAACCTAACCTATGGATTATAAAATTGTTTCTATTTGTCGAATTGTTTTTGAAAATATTCGTGTTGAGCTGGTGATAATAGTATGTATATGTTTGCGTGTAACTGGATAGCACTTACTTTTGCTTTACATATTGATGTATTGTGCACAGCAAGGTTTTTGGTATTATGCGTAAGATTTACTCGCCGAATTTGTATTTGTCCTATACATACAGGATTAAAACCGCGTACTGTAGTTTTATTTTTAAAGATGATTTTTTTTAAATATAATTAACAAACACAAACTGCGAAGCTTTTTTTCTTTTTGCTTATCTGCAGAAAACACCCAGTCATTGGCGGGAATCGAACCCGCAACCCTCTCTAGTAGTCCGGCTCACTATCGCCTAGTCTATCTATGTGTTAAAAGTTTTTAATACTTAATATTGCGTTATATAACAGATACAAAGTGTGCTAACCTTGTGTACACCGCTGTATATATTAGTATGGTTTGGGGGTTTGTATTCCTTTCAGTGTTATTCTTGGTAATTTACTCAAGTGAATTATTTCAATTAACAATATATAAACGATTAATAGAAGTTTTATTTTCAAAATCCACAGGCTGTATACACAAAGTATGTATTTATTTTTAAGTTAGCCAACTAAATAAATGGTGATGAAAAGGAAATCTTTAATTCATAGCTGAAAATTGTTCGTTGGTCAAACTGGAAGTTAGATATATTTTCAGTTAAACGTATAATATTAATTTTTTATAGATTGACTTCGAAAGGGCATTCGATAGGGTTGGATCCCACGTAATCTTAGACTCTAAACTCATTATTATTTTTAACAAACAGACGCTTTAAAGTTAGAATCAATGAGCAAATATCTAAAACTTTCCCTTTGGAAAATGCCATTCCACAAGGTTCACCGCTCTCAGTAGTACTGTTCCAAATTACCTTTAATGAAATTAGCAAAATAATAAAAACTAACCGTTACATAGACCACTGCTTATATGCTGATGATTTATATATCCTTTGCAAAAAAAAAAAGTAATAACAACGAAACTAACAGTATTTAAAAAAAAACCTTTCAAGATATCATAAATTCCACATTTGCGGGAAATATAACTGTGACTTTGACTTCAATTCCACTCATATCGACGGAGTAACTATTCAAAATGTGGAAAAGCTACGGATTCTGGGATTGGGATTTTTCAAGGAGATACAATTGGAAAGAGCACCTACTACAACTTAAAAAGGCAATAGCAGCCCTCTCAAATATTATTCGATATTTGCCAACAAAAAGCTTCATCCATATAAACACTTTACTTACCTCACCAAAGCCCTAATATTGAATAAAATCGATTATGGCCTTTTCATATACGGCAATAGTTGCAAAACGGATATCAACATAATAAGGTCTACTTATCACCAAGCTGTCAGAGCCTGCGTCTATGCGTTTAGAACAACAACTATCGAAAATATTCTATGCGAAGCCAACCTTCCTTCAATAGACGAAAGAATATACGAAACAAAAGCCAGGATCGTGCTGAAACTTCTCAACAGCACAAATTCAGTCTTAGATTAAGACATATCCGCCATTATTGCTGCAAAAAAACCTAAACGCATCAGTTCCGCAATAGCCTTATCACTATTTTTATGTAAGGAGCTATCCGTACCTATAATCACAACGAAAAAATACATAAAGGAACCCCCATGGAAACTCAATAAAACTTGTTTTAATTTATCACTTACAAAATATGTACAATAATAATAACACCCTACATATGTATTTCTTAATCTACTATCAGAACAGAAAAATTACCTAAAGCACAACAACTGGCGATTCATCTACACAGATGGCACCAAATCACAGTGCAATATACCAGTTTATGCTATAGTAGACGAAGAAGGGCGCCGTGGTAGCTCTTTTCGAGAATACTTCAGTGTTTTCAGCAGAATCATGCGCTATTTATCAGGCAATACGCTAAATTTAGACAGATAGAAAGAAAACTGTAATTTTTACCGACAGCCTATCGGTAATTAAATCGTTAAGTAATCCATTTAACAGCAGGTGGAACATAAGTTAAAATTAGAGATGCTTTAATTGCTCACCCAAATATAATTAAAATTCACTGGATTCCAAGCCACGTAGGCATCGTCGGCAATGAAAAGGCCGATATTGCGACAAAGTATGCATCTTATGCTCCTATCATCACAGACCCCACATTGAAAAAAAAATGACAGAATAAAATAATAGCATTTTCACGTCACACAATTTTCTCACACGAGTGGATGCTCAAAAACCAACCTCAACCACCTACCTGTAACCAATGTAAAAAAAATCTCCCAACGTTCTTATGGAATGCCCACTATTCTCTCGCAAAAGACACAAAATGTTTAGGAGCGAAACTGCCCTGGACATCCTCAAAAATCCATCTTCCATTAATATTAATTTAATTTTTAACTTTATAAAACTTACTAAACTGAAAATTTAATACTCTTTTTATCACGTTAAAACCAATCAAATTTAAGATTTAAATACCGTTCTTGTACACTTTCAATTAGAGCTGATGGCCAATGTAGCTAGTGCTCCGCAATTTAAATTTAATCTTAGAATTAATTTCTTTTAGATTAAATAAATGAATAATAATAATAATAATTTTGGTGAAAATGGCCGTAATATGTACATATTATATTTTTGTTCATTCGGTGTTTTTTTTTATTTCTTACCAATTGCTCATTTCTAAAAAGAATCTAGCCGCATCCTTGTTCATTTTATAACTCATTAGGTTATGAAATTGTTCAATTAAATCCTTATGGTCTCGTGTACCCAAACACCTGAACTGTTGCAGTAACAGTGAATCGAAATCGATGTCAGCTGCATTTGAACGGGCCTTGTCGTAGTTCTGTGGTGGTGCTGGTAGTGGTATCGGTCCACCCAATGGACCATGATGTGTTGTTGTGCCGTCGAATTGCTGTTGGGGCCCGTAGGCAATAGAGGAGGAATCACATTGCATTTGTTGACCTTGTATAACAACTGGTGAAGCGGATTGTTGCTGCTGTTGTTGTTGTGGCTGGCCAGTCTGTTGAGGATCAAATGCATTATCGCTTATATCCATATTGTCTGCAACGAATGCAAAATAGGAATATAATTAGAAAAATCACAATCAGTTGGAAGTCGTTTATTTTTCCCTTTGTTCTATTGCTTCTTTTGTTTTTGTCACACATTTTATTCATTGCAAGCAGGGCTGCCAGATGAATTTCAGAAAAAAATCGTCAAAATCCCGATAAAAAAATTCAAATTTTAAAAATCGCCAAAAAAAATCGGAGAAATAGACACTATTTCTAATAGTACATATTTTGAAATTTTTATTTAAACGAAAACATTACAATTTAAGTTTATATTTTTAAATAAGAAATCACAAAAAAAAATTTGAGCTAAAACAAGTGGTTACGCTTTTTTGAGTAAATATTTGCCAAGCGTGACCGTACCTTTAGTTTTGTTATTGAAATATGTAATTTATTTATGATATTCAGTGTTGCCAGAAGATTTTGGTAAAAAATCATTTCACGGAAAAAAATTCATAATTTTTTAGTTTTTATTTGTAAAACATTAAAAAATAAATAACAACTTAAAATTTAAGTTTATTACGTTGATTTGTTATCTGGTTTTGTTATCATATTTTTACTCAATATAGCTATTTTTGTTCATAAGACATAACCCGATAATCAACCAATTTTTAATAAACTACATGTTTTACCAAAAATATTGTATATGTACATATATGTATCTATGTGCAGTAAAATACTTACATACATATGTCTGTTTAAATAACTCAATTTACTATACATTCAAATATACTAAAATCACAATTATGACCCTCTATTAATCCAAAGAAGAAATCTTTCACAAAACTTTTAATGACGACTCTGACCACCAAACAAAGGGATTTTTTATTCGCTTTATCGGTTGATTCCTCAATGCATAAAGAAAATTTCTGTTGGCGAAATACATTGCAAATAAATTCAAATTGAGTTCGACCTAAAACATTTTTGACTAAACAAGTACTTCTGGTTTTGACTAAACAAGTTCTGCCACATGATACTTTAGGAAATACATTTGAATCAGGAATAGACGTTTTCAGAAAAATGGGTAAGTGGTCCATATAGAAAAATGGCAAATTATGTTCAGTTATAAGTTGCAGCTTCGCCAAATTTTTCTTTAATGGTAACTTGAGATTTTTGTAAACAACCTGCTCGTTCTTGGTGTTATTTGTTCTCTTATGTTTTATAAGAGCTTACAATTTTTTTTTGCATGTGTTTTGTTTAACGTAAATCAAATTGCTACTGATTTATAATGCGTAACTGCCATTTGAAAAAATAAGTGTTACATTTTTGCGTAATCCATATTAATTATAAAAAAATATTAAAACTTTTTATTTAAAAAGCGCTTAATTAAAAAAAATCATATTTTTGCAAAAAAAAAATCATCAAAAATATGATAAAATCATCATTCTGGCAACGCTGATGATATTAAATGAGAAAAATAGTTGTTGTCTCAAAAAAAAAGAGTGAATTTGGCAACAAAAACATTAATAAAACAAAATGATAGAAAATTTTAATAATTCAGAAAATCGTAACTTTCAATGAAAAAATCGTCAAATCGTCACTGCTAATTTTAAAACAAAAAATCGTCAAATCTGGCAGCTGTGTTTGCAAGATCATTCAATACCCTCGCTGTAATATAATTCTTCCTTCTTCTTAATTTTCTTCTATTCTTTCTTACGTTTTATTTTTTAATTTCCTTTCCCATTGTCCATTTAAAGTGGAATTGGATTATTTGTTCTTAAGAGGTTTAATTATTAAGTTAGAAGGAATTTGTAAACTCACCGTTAGATTTTATGTGGAATTTCGTTGTGCTTTTTGTTGTTTAATAAAGTATTTAAATAAGTTTATTTTATAAAAAAAAAACTGGAAAATTTAATTTTTTTTCCGCAGTTGATAAACAACGTAAAATGCAATTTAATAAAAATAAAACAAACGCTGCCAGATTGCAAGTCTTAAACGTCTGAGAATGACTTTGATTAGCTGATATATTGTCATGTCAAAATAATACAACAATTCATGATAATACAGTACCCCAGCAACATAAAGCACAAAAAGCTCATTCGTTCCACATACCAAGTTTGCCAGGTTGTTGTAGAATTAGGAGGTTGCCAGATGACGGGATTACATTTAGAATTTTTTTTCGGGAAATTTTGCGAGGTAGATACAAAATTGTGGAAAAATACAAAATTAGCCAAAATAACAAAAAGTTGTTGTTTAAAATATTGTTATTTGTTAACGTTATACATTTGTTTCCCAGAAGATGCTACATTATTAATTATATTATTTTAATTTTTCTTATATTTTTAATTTTAGTTTTTGTTAAAAAAACATTTTTTTTGGGAATTTATTTTTAGAAAACGAACAATACTGATTAATTAACCAACGAATTTTCACACAATGTAATCAATCTGACAACTTCAAATGTCCCCTTCAAATAACTATCTCTTTCTAAACCATTGCATTCCTACCTAAATGATACCAATTCAGTCTAATTAGACAGCTTTTGAACTTCAATACGTACAGATGTGTGGCACAAAGTATACAGAGGCGACAATTTTGGCGTTTCAAAATCGCTACAATCAGCTACAATAAGGCAGTTCTCTTAAAAAGAGAGAAAATATTTTGTGGTAGTATTTGGTAATGTGAAAAAGCAAAGTACTATATACAACAAGAATTTTGTGAACAAAACAAAATAAACAAAACAATTTGAGTTAGAATATTTGAATTGAAATTTTGTTTATATGTTTGTGATTTCAATAACTTACTAAATTGTATTTTAAAATTGTTATACTTTGTGATATGCATTGTGGATTTTGTGCATTCGTTAGATATTATAAATGCATTTTTTATGATTGTATCAAACCCTGTGACCAAAATTGAATTTTATTGCACCAGAAAAATAATAACATAAAGAAAACAAAAAGACAGTTCTCAAAGAAATGGAAAAGTATAAAACTTCATTTTCTCTGTGGTGTGTGGTACGCTTAACTAAAAAAAATCTGTCGGACAAAGAGTAGCTGACTACAAAAATAGCCAATTTTAAGTTAACTTTTATGGATTAACTTTAAGTTATCTACTTCGCAATGTAAAATTTCCTTTAGCAAAAATTTATATTCTGTAGTTTTTTTTTGTTAATCGTTGTACGTATGTGTTCTTTATTTGGGGTTTGGCACAAGTTGGTTTTAGTGACTTGTTAAAAAAAAAAATTCATCAAATAGGGCTTTTGTTGGCGGTCAAGTCTATTTTCGAGGGGACGGGCCCTTAAAGTTGAAAATATATAGGCCTATATCTCCGGAACTACTGGGTGTCTAATAATTTGTAATACATTAAATTAAAGGTATTAAAAATACCTTTCCATCGATATAGGTATATCATTATAAAATATGGACCGACTATGGGTTAAATCCGAAAACAATATTTTTAGATCCGAATTTTTTTTAATATCTAAATAAAATTAAAAAAAAGTCTATATAAGTGTTATTTTAGTTTATTAATATAAATAGCCTAGACATTAAGCTTTAATTTAAGGTATCATATTGCGGAAGGATTTCCTCCTACATGCTATACAGAACACCGGTTTCGCATAGTACAGATTGTATTTTTTATGGTGAAATGTCATAAACTTTTTTAATATCTTCGGATCTATATTACCTACATGGTTATGTTATACCTTTAATTAAAGCTTAATTTCTTGACTTGAAAATATTTAATTTATCTACTTACTCATATAGACCTTTTTCTCGGATTTTTTAAAAAAAATTCGGATCAAAAAATAATTTTGCAATAGGTGGTCCACATAAATAGGTCATGTTATTTAACGTTGGAAAGGTCTTTAAAATACATATCATTTGATATGTGTATGTATGTATATGTATATCGTCTAATAAAAAAATGTAGTTTTAAAGATATAGCTAAATATATTACAAACTTTGGAGCCCCACCCACTCGAAAATAGTCGTGACCGCCCCAATTTTTTTTTTTATTTTAATCAGAATTTAAAATTCTATTAGTGATAAATTTTTGATATTGATTTGAAAGTCACTAAAACCAATTTAAGCCTGTGGTTTTCCTTCTTTTACAAATTATTTTTTGAAAGAGATCAAAGTTGAAAATTAATAATAAAGCTGTTAGACTTTTGATTAATGAACATTCTCGCGCGTGATATCGAAGTTTTGATTAAAAAAAAATAATACCGCGAGTTCTTTGAAGAATTATTACAAATTTTAGTTGAGGAAAATATAGAAGTTTTTTTTTCGTGCAAACGCACTTGTAAAAAACTGGAAAAACTATGTTTAAAAAATATTTTCCCCGGCTTATATTACCATTTCGGTGTACAAGAATTTCAAGCATCACAAGTGGTTGCAACAAAATTATGATAGATGTAAATATTGATGGTCTACCTTTGTTTAAAAGCTCGAGAACTCAATTATGACCGACTTTAGCAAAAGTCGTCAATTTCCCTAACATCAATTGCTCCATGTAAGTAATAATAATAAAATGTAGAATTATTATATTTAGTTCCTAATTTTTATAACTGGTACTAATGTTACAGATCAGAAGAAAATGGAGCCATGCCCAAATTGTTCCAAATATTTTGAGAAAATTTTAAGCAGATAAACAGTAAAAGATTCAATTTATAAAAAATTACCAAAATTTAAATTAACCATTATGTTTTACACTTTCAGATACATTACAAAATCTACAAGGTAATTATTTGTCAATAAAAATATCTTGCTTTATTTTATACATAATTATCTTCATTATCCATTTACAGAAATTATTGTTAACCAAAACAACGTAATAATGAAGGCATTGTCTGATCAAAAAGTGTTAGCAGATAGGATGGTATACCAGGAAGTAATCAAGAAAAATTTACCCTCTAAATTACCTATCAACAATATAAATGACTTAGATGAACTAAATAACACTATTAATGAACACAATCGTGATGCTTATGTAAGTTTTCTGATCGAATACTTAAATCATATATACTTCTATATTAACTTAAATTACTTTCTGCAGATAAATACAATGAAGTTGCTATTGAAGGGAGGGCTACCAAAAAGATTTAAAGATTTAATTTATGCATGGAAGTAAATTTGGATGGGATTCATGGAAAGAAAAGATTAAAAGACTTTGACGTTTTCTTTCACGTCTTAACAGGTAACCGATAATTTGAAAATTTATATATGTATGTATTCTGAAAAAGCAAATATGTACGAATCTATATTCTTAATAGATGCCTGGCGTTTACTTGGCTCTCAAGACTTTGAAAAAGACATACGAAACGCTTTAAAAATAATAAAAAAGCATTATATTCATAAGCAGTGCATTGAAAATTAGAAATTAAAATAATATATGTATGTATTATATATACATATTTAATATTATAAAGTATGTTTATAAAGGATGATTTTTTTAGCTATTAGCTTTTTGGCAACACTGGTTTAAACAGCTGACGCACGTTTCATGTTTTGTTTCACTGTCAAACATCTTCAGTTTGGTCTATAATTTAACCATTATTGAATTTTATTATCAAAATGCGTACTCTGTTAAGAAAGTTCATCGCGCGATGAATTACCGAAAAATTGTGTTCAGCGACGAAGCTCCTTTTTGGCTCAATGGGTACGTAAATAAGCAGAATTGTCGATTTTGGAGTGAATATCAGCCAGAAGCATTGCAAGAGCTACCAATGCATCCAGAAAAAGTCACAGTTTAGTGCAGTTTATGGGCTGGTGGGATCATTGAACCGTACTTCTTCAAAGATGCTGCGAATCGTAACGTAACTATGAATTGTGAGCGCTACCGTCAGATGATATCCAACTTTTTTTGCCCAACATGCAAGAGCTTGACTTGCATGACATGTGGTTTCAACAAGACGGTGCCACATGCCACACAACACGCGCAACAATGGACTTATTGAGAGGCGAGTTATGTGAACATTTTATTTCACGTTCGGGAACGGTCAATTGGCCGCCTAGATCGTGCGATTTAACGCCTTTAGACTATTTTCGTGGGGCTATGTTAAAGCTCATGTCTATACAGACAAGCCCTCTTCAATTGACGCATTGGAAGACAACATTGAAGCATTTATTCGTGAGATACCGGCCGAAATGTTGGAAAGAGTATGCCAAAATTGGGCTAAGCGGATGGACCATTTGAGGCGCAGTCAAGGTCAACATTTGCATGAAATAATCTTCAAACATTAAATTATATGGACCGTACTATCGATTCAAATAAAGATTTCATGCATTTTTCTGAATTTTATGTTTTATTTTTTTTGAAAAACTATAGGAAAGCTTTTAAAAACTCAGCCTTTATATATATATGGGCAACTTCAAAAATTTACGGCATATAGAATTTTTTTTTGTCTGACATCAATGTCGATTTGCGTGTATATAAATCGATATTTGAGCATGTCAAATCCGTTCGCGTTAATCATTTTTACTGCGGTTTTAAGTTAAAAATTAAAAAATATATAAAAATTACAGTTTTTGAGGTTAGAAACATTTTTTTCCTCCATAAAATTTTAAATCTTTAAACTTTTTTCGTGCGTTTTCAATTTTAGTATCAAGCTCAGTAAAGTCTTCTATTCGATGTACGTTTTAGCGCAATTGATACAGCGCTTTAGTTTGGGAAAAACTGCCGCTGCACGCGCACGGGTTGAAAAAAATTCTTTTTTTGCACTTTATCAGTTTAGTCCGTCGCGAAGAATCTATTTAGATACCTAAAAATGTTCCCATGCCATGTTTTGATATAAAGAAATGTTTTTTTTTTTTTGCAAAAATTTTCAAAAGTTCATAAAATTTTTGCGTTTAAAAATTTTAAAGTGCGTTTTCGACTCGGAGGTACCCTTTATGAAGTTACTCACATCACGCAATACACTACCCAACTTAAAAGACAATTGAGATTGTCAGACGCAAAAAGGATACATTTTTACAAAATTTTCGCTAATTTCTCTCCGTGATACGTTATTGGTGCGCTGACACCAACTTGATAAACCTCAAACTTTATAAAATTACGCAGTTTTTTTAATTCTATGTAAAATCTTCAAAAAGTTCAAAATTCGGAAAATTTTCGTTTTACATGTAAACCACATGCAACTTTTCACCCAGCAGCGATATCAAAAAAGAAATTTTTTTTGTGGATATATCCTCCAAGTCTAGTGACTATATTTTGTATTGGTTTGGATCTGAAAGCTAAAAACTATTACAAAGAAAACGGAATGGATGAAAAAACTCTTGCAAGTTTCAAGTCGTTTTTTTAATTTTTCGAATTTTAGGTGAAGACTTTTCAACGTAAAACTTTGCACGTCATATCCTTCAAGTATAGTCATCCAAACCCTGTACAAGGTTTTTTTAATTCATACAACTTAACGGAATAAGAGCCATAGTAGGGTAGGTATATCGGTTTCAGCAGTAAATATAAATAAAAAATACTGATGTTTTAAAAAAATTATTATTTTCCAAAAATTAAAACAAATTAAAAATTTAAATGTATCATTTTATTTATAGTTTTCAGCTAACATGTGAACAGTTAACTTTTAGTTGACTAAATCTAACTTACAGTTAATTAAAAAAATACTTATAGCGAACGGAAAATCAATTAGGTTAAAACTAGCTATAAAAAGTTATCTGAAAGCTAACGTTTTGGAAGATAACTTAAAGTTAGTGCAGAGTCGGCCAATTGACTACAGCCTGAACATCGCAATGTAAAAATAGTTGCTTCCATTGAAAAGTGATCCGAGTGTCAGTCAGCGTTAGTTGCGAAATAGTTAGCTTGAAGTTAATTTAAATTTAACTCAGTTTCCGACAGGGAAGACACAAAATTTAACAAATACTTTTTACAAAAAAATGTTTTTTAATTGATATCACAAGTAAGAAAAAAAATCTTTCTTACGTTTTAATTTTTCAATTTCCTTTCCCATTGTGCATTTAAAGTGAAATGGAATAGGATTATTTGTTCTTAAGAGATTTAATTATTAAGTTAGAAGGAATTTGCAAACTCACCCTTAGATTTTATGTGAAATTTCGTTGTTGTGTTTTTGTTGTTTAATAAAGTCTTTAAATAAATTTATTTGATAAAAAAAAACTCCTGGAAAATCTAATTTTTTTCTGCAGTTGATAAACAACGTAAAATGCAATTTAATAAAAATAAAACAAACGCTGCCAGATTGCAAATCTTAAACGTCTGCGAATGGCCGTAATTAGTTGATATATTGTCATGTCAAAATAATACAACTCTGGTCGATGACACAATTCATGATAATACAGTTTCCCAGCAACTTAAAGCACAAAAAGCTCATTCGTTCACATAACAAGTTTGCCAGGTTATTGTAGAATTAGGAGGTTGCCAGATGACGGGATTAAATTTGGAATTTTTTTCGGGAAATTTTGCGAGGTAGATACAAAATTGTGGAAAAACACAAAATTAGCCAAAATAATAAAATATAAAAATAACAAAAAATTGTTGATAAAAATATTGTTAATTTGTCAACTTTATACATTTGTTTCCCTGAAGATGCTACACAAGGTTGTAGCGAAATATTGGAAAACATAAAATTTTATTAAAAGTTTAATAATATGACAGTAGTTTAATAACATAATCATAATAAATAATTATTGAAAAATACAGGGAGGTACAATTTTTTTTACTTTTTCGCGAGCGTCTTTTGTGTTTGTTCTTTTGAAGAAAAAAGAGAGAAAGAAAGAGATGGGGATGAATGAGAGGTTTTGTTTTCAGATGTATATTTTATTTACGTCATTGTAATTATTAATTGAAATAAATTAATAGACTGGGAAGAAGTAGTAAGTAAGTGATGATCTTGATTGATTATTATTATTTTTTTTTTTTTTGGGAATTTATTTTTAGAAAATAAACAATACTGATAAATAAACCAACGTATTTTCACACAATGTAATCAATCTGGCAACTTCAAATTTCCCCCTCTAATAACTATCTCTTTCTAACCCATTGCATTCCTACCTAAATGATACCAATTCAGTCTAATTAGACAGCTTTTGAACTTCAATTCGTACGGATGTGTGGTACGCTTAACTAAAAATAATCTGATTAAAAAAGATACAAAATTTAACAAATATTTTTTACAAAAAAAAAATGTTTTTAATTGATATCACAAGTGAAGTAAAAAATAAGAAAAAACACATTTAATATAGTCAGACAACGAATAAAATAAAGAGAATAATTGTTTTTTATTGTATAAAAAATACGCAAAAAGTAATCTGTAAATAATATAATGGCAAATATAATATTTCGAATAAAAAAATTAGAATGAAAAAAAAATTCCAAGTGGAGTTCAGTCGAATCATGTTGTGTAGTGGAATTTACTTTTCTCGTTGTATTTTTTGTTGTTTTTCTTTTAACGAATTCTAAACGTCAGCGCTAGATGATGAGTGCCAACGTCAACGTTGCCGTTTATAGTATGATACTGTGTTTGATTGTGTGGATTGTGAATGTTTTTGTACTAGTGTGTGTGTAATTAATTGAAAAACATCAGTGGTATAAGAAAAAAAGAAGCAAAAAAGAATCGAAATTAAAAGAATACAAAAAATAAGGCAGAGTGGGAGCGGTGACGGTTATTATTTATATTTACCCTCCGCCTCATAAAAAAATCCCCGTCATAATTTCCTTTTTTTTTGGTCTGAGTGAGTGTTTGTTTTGTGTAGCAAAGTGGATTTTTTTGTTCTTGTTGATATGTTGTCATTACTATACATTATTCTATCATCATTCTCTTGTTTAATAAATATAAAATGAAATTATTTTCTTCTGCTAAAATAATAACTAAAATTTAATTCATCTTAAATTTTTTGACGTTTGCAAAATTTTTAATCTTTTATCTCACACACTAACAGAGAAAAAAGTTAATATAACAGCAAACAAAAACAACAAGTGCAAAAAAACATAACGACAGAACAGAAACTTGAAAGGTGTTTTTTTCTCCATAACAACAAATAAAGTGACAAAAAGAGGAACGATAACAACAACAAAACAATACAGAATAAAATTATCAACAAAAAGGCAAAATAAACAGTAAGTTAAAAAAAGTAAATAAACAAATACCTAACGCAGAACAAAAATAGATGAAATCAAAATTTAGCAGAACAATAATAATGTCTATCGTACACTAAATCAATGACTCATTTGATACAAAAAATAATTTATTCGTTGGCTTAGAATTCAAATGCGTCAAGTCCCATTGAATTCTTATTTTATATATTTAATATGTACCTAGTTTCCTTATTTAAAGTTTTAAGTTTTTTCTGTAGGATCCAGTGTGACCATTTAAGCATTTTTTGCGGCCAAATTTAGCTTTATTTGGACTTTGTTTCAAAATTTTACATTTAGCGTTTGTCATTTTATTTAACATTTTTTAATTTTTAAAAATCTCGAAATTAAAAAAAAGTAAAATTATATTGTAGGTATGCACATTTTAAGACCTTACAATCAAATTGCAATCCAGTAAAAATGCTTACTGAACGGTTATTGAATTCATTTTACCATCATGAAATTCAAGATAATTTCTTCAAATTTATTTAATTCCAAAACAAATATGTAATGACTTCATTTACAAATTATTTTATTATGTTTTGTGTTAGAAATTTAATTTTGAACTGAAAATCGAACTGAACTTTTATTTTTAATCACCAGTGAATGATTTATATTTAAAGGTGTTTAGATTCTGAAAATTCTGTGGATTTCAATTGATCAAATTCTTAATAATTTTCCTAATACTTTATTTATATTAACATTTTTATTTGTGAACTTTTACTACCTACTCTTGGCGATTAATTGATTTTTATCTATTTCTTTTCGATATCGATAAGTACCAAATTATTTTTTTATTTATTTATAAATAAAATACCTTCTGAAAATCATAAATAAATGAAAGAATAAATTTTAATCTCATTTATTATATTTATTAATTCTAGAGTAAATGTATTGTTTTCTACATACATACATATGTATGTATGAATGAATGTGAATATAAAGAACATAATTATAGACTTCACTGTAAATATCCATTAACAAAGCATATTCATTAATACTTTTTTTTATTTTTCATTATTAGGATAGATAGGCATATTTCGTAGAAATAGATACGTACATACAGGCATACATAAGTGCATATCTCTTTCCAACATCGTTGTCAACTTTAAAATTTCTAAACACACCAAAATGAAGAAAAAACGCACCAAGTTTACAATTACTATTTGTATTTAAAATGTTTATTGATTTTTTTAATTTCGTAAAGGACCATGATAGGCATTATCACGGGCCACTGCATGATAGGCAGGATGGCGGTAAGAATGGGATCCGAATTGTGGGATATGTGCAGTTTGTGTGAGGACCCGGATGAGCTGGAGACGGTTGAGCACATTCTGTGCCATTGTCCCAGGTTTCAGGGCAGCAGGCTGAGGTGGCTGGGTAATAGATTCTTGGGTGAATTAGGGGATGTCTTGGGCTGTGGGCTAGAGAGTCTGATAGAATTCGTAATGGGAATGGATTGGCTACGCGGTAGTAGACTGGGCGCTGGTCGCACACGTGGTAGGATTTAGTCCGATCTCTTTCTTCTCCTTATATTCTATTATTCCTTTCTTATCTTGTGCTTTCGCTTTTTATTTCACCTACTTTCTATACTTTTATTTCTATCTCTAATTAAGGCGTCACAATGGACCGTATCGGTCTCTGGGTGAGGGTGTGAGGTGACTTCACACCAGCCTTTATACCTAACCTAACCTACATACATATATACAACTTTTTAAAAAGAGATCAACGATTAATATTAAAAGCATCATTTTAAAACGAGATAATAAAGATAAAATACGCTTTTAACCACTCAAAATTTTAATTACAATATACTATTCGGAACTGAAGTACTAATTGTTGAAAAAGGGCTAATTTCAGTACATATTTGTGTACTTTTTTTTAATTATTTTTGTTTTCTATTTTTAGAACTTCTATTAGAATTTTTTCAATAAAATTTGTTAGGGCTCCAATGGGACTCTAACCCTGTTTGTTTGTCTACAGTTCAGTAGACCAAACCATCAGGCTACAAAAGAATTTTTATTTCTATTTTTAAAATGTTATTTTTATTAATTTATCCTACATTCGTATTTTAAGTACATTTAATGGGGACCCCATTGTCATTGTATAGATTTCATGATATGTAATGAATTATTAAAAAACTGCAATTGAAAATTAGTAAAACTAAAGATTTATACATTTTCGGAAAAATTCAAAAACGCACCGAAATTAAAAAAAGGGCACCGCGTACCAACTAATAAATTTTTCCCACCAATAATGGTGCGAAACGCACCAAATTGACAATGCTGCCTTCCAACAGTACAGAGATGAGAGTTTAGGTTATACCCTTTCATTAGTTCATTAGTAATGCTAACTGCAATTTTTTTTGTTTCTAAAACACAAAATCACATTATACGTTGTTAGTTTTACTATTACATACATACTTTTATTGTTTTACCTATACTTGTAATGTTTTTACTTCCGATTATATTTTGCTTTATTAACATTAATAGCAAATCTTTGCGTCTCCCAGTCTATATTAGTAAAAGTTTTTAATTTATTTATTGTTGTCAGCAGTGTAAGCAAACACATGCAACATCATGTTACAAGCCTAGAAGTTACTTATTGCGTTCTCAAAATTAAAAAAAAAAAAAAACATTTCATTGATTTGTTAAAATGTAATTTTGTTTATAGAAAGGCTATCATTTCATTCATTATTTTTATGCATATTTTGTTGCCCTTTAATCAGCAAATCTTTATATAATACATACACTCTTTAGATTGGCTTATCTTTGAATATTTTGTTCTTTTTTGATTTTTAAAATACAATAATTAATATTTTTAACTGTAACTTTAGGTTATTTGTTCATTGGATAGACTCAAAAATATATTTAAATTCTTTTATTTAGGACAAGTCACACAAACACATTTAGTTTTATTATACCCTTCGCCTTTACAAGAAGGTTATATATGTATGTACATATAAGTTTGTAATTTCCACAATATAATTTTCCGACCCTTTAAAGTATATATATTCTGGATAGCGGAGTCTATTAAGCCATGTCCGTCTGTCTGTCTGTTGAAATCAATTTTCTGAAGTCCCCAGATATCTTCGGGACCCAAATCTTCCATAAATCTGTCAGACATGCTTTCGAGAAGTTTGCTATTTAAAATCTGCAAAATCCGTTCATAAATAACGGAGATATGAGCAAAAATCCGAGACAACCTCTGAAAATTTCATCAAAACTAAGTGTATTAATATTGTTACGAATAATTTCATCAACAGATGGCGTTGATCAAACAAAGTGTATTAATATTGTTACGAACAAACTCATCAACAGATGGCGTTAATCACACAAAGTGTATTAATATTGTTACGAACAAATTCAACAACAGATGGAGTGTTTAACATCAAAGTGTTCGAAAACTTTAAGTGTGTTCTTAAACCGTAATATAAGTATGTATGTAAAAAGACAGTATGTTCATTTTTAATTGTGTTTGTGTACATTTAAATAAATATAAACTCGTTATATTTTCTTCAAACTACTTGACGCTTTTATTTTGCAATTAACAAGAATCCGGTTTATTTAAAGAAAATAAACCACCATTTTTAAAAGGTAAAAACGTAACAATATAATATATATAATATTATTATGCATCCACAACAAAGGTGAAGGGTATATAAGATTCGGCATAGCCGAATATATCACTCTTACTTGCTTTATTCTTACCTTTGTAAGTCTTACCTTGATAAACAACATTTCGATTTGTTACAAACGCAATGACAAAATCAAAAT
This sequence comes from Bellardia bayeri, assembly GCA_950370525.1. Taxonomy (NCBI): domain Eukaryota; kingdom Metazoa; phylum Arthropoda; class Insecta; order Diptera; family Calliphoridae; genus Bellardia; species Bellardia bayeri. Next base: position 99,676,887 of record OX493266.1, read on the forward strand.
AATCTAATATTTTATGTGATGGTAAATTGAAAAAAATTTTATCACTTTTGCACATGTGCCTATTTTTAGTTATCTTTAAATTTTGCTTTTAATAGTTTTAGTTATAAATTTAGTTTTAAAAAACTAAATACATATGTATACACGCATCTACACATACATACATATGTATGTATATACAACTACTCATTTAAAAAGAAGTGAATTCTATTTTAGAAGCAGATCTAATGTTCAAAAGCTAAAGGAATTTCTGTAGGCGTTTTTTATGCTTAAGGGGTAAAAATAAGTTGATGAATAATTGTTGTACGGAATTGCTGGACAAATACCTTTACAAAGTAGATGACAATAAAATAGGAACAAATCCGGTAAATACAGTGTCGGACAAAACATATTGGACTGAAGAGAAATTTTTTTAAGCCTTACAAACATGTCATATTAAATATGATAAACACGATATATGCATTTAAATTCAAAATATATTATTATATTATTAAAATCTAAACGATACGTTTACATTTTATTCAAAACTTAAACATATTTATTAAAAGAAAACAAAATTTGTCAAAAATTCACGCGACAAAACATATTGAACTAAACGTTGTTTTTAAGGACGGCTGTACATCTTTTTCGCATGGAAGCAATAAGGTTATCTATTGTCGTTTTTTCTATAGCAAACCAAGCAGCTTCACAGAAAAAAATAAAAATGAGTTTCAATTAAAATATTTGTGGAATCAATTAAAAATTTAATTGAAATCGGTCCTGTAAACAAAATGATAGTATCAATTAAAAAAAATGTGAGATTTAATTGAAAATATCAGAAAAAGTAATTGAATCAATTAAAATTTTAATTGAAAATTATTTTAAAATCAATTAAAGGTTTAATTGAAAAAAAAACATGATTTTTTTTCTGTGTTTTAAAGCATCAAATAATTTTTTTTAATCTCCTCCTACACCTTCTCTATTGATCCTCTTATTCACTATTTCTCAAAGGTTCTCAATTGGGTTGAGGTCTGCAGATTGCGCTGCCCACATCATAACATGAATTCCTTCCTTCTCAAACCAATCTTTTACATACCTAGAGGTATGTTTTGGATCATTGTCCTGTTGAAATTGCCAAAAAAGGGGCATATTCTACTCTGTATTACACTTTCAAGGATTCCTTGGTACATGAACCTGTCCATAATTCCGTCAATTTTGTGTAAGGGCCCTAAACCATTTCCGGAAAAGCAACCCCATACCATGACCTTGACAATACTTAGGATCCAATCGTTTATTTTTCGGTCTGCGTATTCTCTTCATGCCATCAGATTTTTTTAAGTTGAAGTTTGATTCATCTGATTTTACTGCTGTGATACTTAGTTTAATACAATTTAATTATACTGTGATATTATTTTTATTTATATTTTTGTATTTGTTTTGTTTAATTAAATTTATGTTTTATGTTGTGTTTATGTAAAACAAAATGTATATAAAATATTCTAAATGCAGAACTATTGACGAAAGATTATATATCTAATAAAATATCCCTGATGATGTTGGGAATCTCCAACGAAACGTCGGAAAAATAAATTATGAAATAATCTTTTATTTGCATAGAATACATGACCTTAATAAGCCCGATTTAGAATTTTCTAAACAAATCAATAATAAAACCGTATCCCATTTCTGCAATGACCAGTCGATGTGCTCCTTTGCAAATTGTATTCGAGCTTTTCGGTTCTTCTCCGATAACTATACTCGCCCACTTATTTGTAAGTCAAGATTTTTTACAACTGCAGGAGCAGACTTATCTAGATATTTTTTAAACTCTCCTACTATTCTTGAATCGTCTTTCGATATCTTTCGATCTTGGTCGACCCCCGCGGTGAACATTATCAACTTTTCCTGACGTTGTCAACTTCTTCATAATAAAGCTGACAGTGGATTTTGGTAAGGAATACTTTTCGCAAATGTTTTTTTGAGATAGACCGACTTTAAAATCTTTAATTATTAACTTTTTAAAGTGAACGATGTATTTGTTTCCAGCCATCGCAGATCTAACACTAAAAATGAGGAAAATGTAGTAAGATTTCCAGTGGCGGATTTAGGCCTGCTCCCTTTCTAGGCACTCTTTGACATGCCGCCCTTTTTGATTATACAGAAGTGATAATAAAAGACCATATAATTTTTAAATACTTAAATTATTGTGTATTTTTATTAATTTAGATATACATACGTTTTTCAATTCACATGTAATTATATATGTCATATCAGTCTTATTTTTCATAGATATTTAAATTTTTTATGCATGTATAAAATTTTGTTTATAATTTTCAAACAAAAAATTTATAAATTTTTTTAAATTAATGGGGTGTATTAAAAAAAATTTGGAATTTAAAATAAAATATATTGAAATGAATTAAAATAAAATAACATATATATGTAAATAAAATAAATAAATAAAAAATAAATAAAATAACATATTAAAATGAAATAACATAAAATAAAAAAAGTTTTTGTGAAAAATAAAAGTAACTAGTAACTTTATATATAAATTTTAAATAAAATACTGTTTTGCAAAAATAAATAATTAAGTTTTATTAATCAGCACTTATTTTATTAATTTAGTCTTTCGGGAACGCACATCTTCAGTATTTGCCAGTGAATCTTCAAGTTGATCATGTAAATGAATGCATTCATTTGCTAATGTCTCTTCTAGATCACCAACTCCTGCTAAATGAAATATTATTTTTTTACAACCATAATTTTTTTCACTTACAGTAAAACTTTTTATTCAATTGAAAAAAAAAACTAAAAATTATTACGAAATACATGATGGTTGTTGGTCATTATAAAAGGATTTTGTCGAACAAGTCATAAAAGTATATATTTTTTGCGGGTTTTTTTTAAGTAGATTATTTACTTTTGTAGTTTCTTCTGCCTTTTTTTACGATATTCAGCACCGCTGAGTTTTTTCCGATAGGCATTCATATTAAAAAAAAAAAACAGTAGATTAGAATTGCAAAAATAAAAAAAAAGTTGAGACTTAAATACGTGAAGTACATCAATCAGAATGGGCCACACACATGAAAATAAATAACACACTCAAATTTTTATTTTATTTTTCATAGATTATTATTAAAAAGGGGAATCACTTAAATATTTTTTAAAACCATCTGAGAAGTGATGAGAATTTAGCTATTTTTCCGTCAATCTAGCGATGTACGTATTATTAAAATAAAAAGTTAATTTATACAGGTATTTTAAGAATAATATTTTATTTCCTTTATTAAGTCTGTGGTCAGAATCGATAACCCTCTAAGTCGACTTACTAATTAAAAAGTAAATTCAAAAATTGAATTCTTCAAAATAATTTAATAAAAATTTCGTATTTGTTTAAAACAAAACTTAGCCAAATCAATTTTCGAAAATTAATTGCCTTACATTCCTTTACCTTTAAATTTTGGCGCCCTTTAAATTATGCCGCCCTAGGCCTTACCGGCCTAGGCGTAAATCCACCACTGCAGATTTCACTTTCGCTACCTTAAGCACCCACCTTTGTCTTAAGAAAGTAATTATTCGACTACAGAATGAATAATGTAACACCACATACTTCAATATTAATTTGTTGTAGGTTTTATTATTTTCTCTTTAGAATAATAACGGCACATTTACAGCTTTACTATGATTACATTGTCGAAAGTCCAATATGTTTTGTCGCATGCTTTTTATACAATTTGAGATCTTTTACATACATACATACCTATATAATAAAAGTAAGAAATGCAATAATTTTTTTTTTTTTCAAAATATATACATACATAGTATAAATTAAAATCATTTTCACACATCCTGGGCATGTTCGAAAATGCATCACTGCACTGCATTTGATGTGCAGTACGTTCGGAAAAGCAAAAGGTTGCATCACTGCAAATGCATTGTGTTCTAAAATGCATCACTGAAGCAGATGATGCGCAAAAAAACAGAAAACAAGCACCACAAAAATGGCTGATGCATTGTATAAATTTGTTTAATAAATTTATTTTAATTGATTTTGTATACTTTTTTTGGAATAGAAAATTATGCAAAATTCTCCAAACTATTGGTGAGAGTCCGTTTGGACATGGAGGATATTGCTTTATAATATTAACATATTTAATTACTTTCGGGATTTTTCTGCTTTTGGAACACAAAGTTTTAATAATACCTGCCTTTTGCTATATTAATTTTCTATATTAATTGCAGATTGCACAGTTTTGAAACATTTTTGGTTTCATCTAAGTCAAGAAATAAATTTATTATTAATTTCTCTATTTTTAATATTCCCGCGTTCGTAATTGTAAACAATTCATTTATTGTTCGTCTGCGCATCAGCATCGCAAACTAATCACACATGCGCATCAAATGCAGTGCAGTGATGCATTTCCGAACAGGCTCCCTGTTTCGACATTTCAATACAAAATGCACATAATAATGAAATGTTATTTCAGGCCAATATATTTTGTCCGACACTGTAAAGTATACCTAAAAACTATGTGAAAAAACATAGCAAAATGCAGGGAGCACAAACACATTTTGCTGATCTGAAAAACAACTACCGACCCTTTTTCGTTATATTGACGGACGTGAACACTAAAGCGAATTAGAAAATATGTAAAAACAAAAACTTGTTGATCGTTTTGCGACTACAACAACAAAAATATACATACATACATATGTACATCACTGTTGGGATCTTACTATTCTTAAATTGTACCGTCTCAATGGCAAAATTGTACCAAATTGCCATAAATTGTACCTAAATATCGCTATTAAATAAAAAAGCATATAGTAAAAATTCATAACACTTTTTATTCAATAAAAACAAAATAACAGAAAGAAAACGTAAAACTATTTTTCAAATTTTGTTTGTTGCTTTCGTTGGTCGATATGTCAAAAACACAAGCAACTTTTGACATTTCTCTCTCTAAGTAAGAAAAAAAAGTAGAACAGCTGTGCTCTCAACGACACCTGAAAAGTGAATTCGCCTAAAAAAAAATTGTACCAAAAAGGGATGAACTGTACCAACGTACCAATAAAGTTTTGTTTGTACCAAATTTGGTACAATTGTACCACAAATCCCATCAGTGATGTACATATGCATACATAAATGTGAACCAGAACAAAATAATAAATAAAAAGAGTACCTATGTATAATGCTGCCTTAAAAAACGTATTCTACAAGAGCACTTGCTTTTATGTTGTAATTATGATGAGGTAAATTTATGGTACTAAAACAAAATACATACATATTTATGTATGTATGTATGCATATGTAAATTAATGTAGGTAGTAAGTATGTATCTAAAAAATAAAAAATAAGCAGAAGACTGTTGATAAGTATGGCACGAGCATATCATTGTCACGGATATAAGAACAACAACATCCACATAAATAGCCGCAGCAGCAACAGCAACACCACCATTACAGACAGCAGCTACAAAATCAAGTTTAGCAATAAAAGCAGCCGAGGAAAAAGAAAAACAAAATAGAAACAATAAAGCAACTGGTGTTAAATCTTGAAAAGAACACCAACAACACAATAGCCACAAAAACAAAATACCTACATATGTCTAGTATTTTTTATTTAATAGATAGTAAAAATATACAAAATTGAAAATGCGTTAAAAAACAGAACATAATTTGCTGCCTTCATTTAACAACTCTCATTCTCACACACATTTTTCTTTATTCTCTTGTTGTCATCTCTTATACACTCTTTTACTTACTTACATACTTTCTTCATAGAAATTGCGAGATTTCCTGAAAATATAGCATACAAAAATGGTATAAAAGTAAAACATATACCTATACATGTATTAAAAAGTTTGCAAATGAAAATGACAAAGTAAAATTAGCCACCAAAAAAGTCGGTCTGTTGAAGGTATAAATGTTTAGTGTTGAAAATCGGGTTAACAAATTAATAAAAAATATATCTAGACATTCCTTGATTGAAAAACAATAGGAAGACAATAGATATCTAAACGAAAAGACTCAGAAATTTTGCACAAATCGTTATCATCCTATTAGAGAATGAATCTTTCATTTAGTTTTAACAGGACCTTATAAAGGGGTTTTCCACAAAAGCTTTGTTTCCAACAGGGGAGTATTGGAATAACATGATATTGGCCGCCACGTTATTGCGATTAATTTTTGAGGGCTCATGTTAAAGATAGAGTTTATTATAAAATACAAAATCCCTAACGACATTAACGAATGCCAAAATGAGATTGAAAATTTGGATAAAATAGTTAACATATGTATATGCGACATCTGTTTGATATAATTTTTTATACCTATATACACCAAATTGATTTAACACGGTTTGAAAATAAAAAAAATTTATTTTTTTTTGCACGATAAATGCGTAGAAAAATCCATTTAGCACGATTTAAAATCTTTTAGGCTTAATTTTTTTGGTTAAATTAAATTTTTGCGAAATATGTTCATATCACAAATTTAGGCGAATTCCTTTTTCGTATATATGTACAAGCAAATTTACTGGGCAGAGCAATTGTACAATTTTAGGGGAATTCCATTTTATATGCATATAATCAAATGAACTTGTCATACATTTATTTTGTATATGTATATGATTTAATATTATAAACCTGGCCCTTCACTAATTTCAATAAGTTTTAGAGATAAGTAACAAATCACCTATTTTGCATACGATCAATGTCTTTTTTCACGCGGGGTTTCCTGGAACCAATTAACGTGTAAAAATAAACATTTGAAACATTTTTAAATACATAGTATGTAGATACATAAATTCTTTATTTTATTTTTGAAAAGATGTTATTCGTGAAAAAACCAATAAAAACCCAATGAGAATAATATTTGATATCAAATATATTTTTAAGTCCATTACAATTTCAATTCAAAGCTGAAATTTAAAAAATGTCCCTTTATGTTTAAGATAATTAATATCAAATCTAAAAATAATATAATTATAAAGTAAAGGTAGTTTTTTTGTGAAATCAGGCGAAATTTTACTCCACTAACCCTGCAAAGCCACCTTTGGGTCATCCTTTCAAGAAATGCTTAATAGAATTAAGGTCTGGGGACTGTGGTGGATTGTCAAGTATTTTGGGGGTACGATAGAGCAACCAATCCCTCACACTTTTTGAGGTATGTTATAAGCTAGATTTCTTTACACAAGGGGCAACATTGTGTCTAAGAATATTGAGGTAATCTTCCTTTTTCATTGTGAATTCGATAAAGACAAGATTACCGACCCCTGATGCCGCCATGCCAAGATGACCTAACAACAAAATGTTTTCCCTCCTAACAATTGCGTTATAATTTCAGCATTTGTTTTGAAATGACATTTTATTGTGTTATATTTGTTGTTGTTGTTTTTATTCTTATTTGACAAATATAACAAATATAAAATTTTTAATATTATCTTATATAACGAATGTTTAAGCAATTTTATACTCGATTGCTATTGATTTATTGCAAGTGATCTAACTTCTGGTGATATTATAAATGCTATAAAACTGGAAAATGCTGCCAGATGAAGCGTTTGTTCACGATATGCAACTAGTGCTCCAGGAAGAAGGTTACCAAAACATGATATAACAATTTTATTTTAATGGATCTATATCAAAGAAAATTAAACCTCTTTTTCTTGGAACGAAAAAGAAACAGAGCACGTTTTGTAATAAAATGTTTCCTGTAAATTATCTTCATTTGGTATTTGTCTGTATTTGTTTAAAAATATAGTATAGTTAGACGCCTACTTCTGAATCTTTAAGAATATTATTTGCGTTAATTATTCCGATTATCTAAAATATTCTTATATCTGAAGTATCGGGTTATTTGCGAAAAGTATATATATGTATATGCATCCTTCGATTACATTTCCAAAATAACTAGATTTATTATTTCAAGAATAAAAGAAATGGAAGGGTTAACTTCTAACGATTTTGAAATCCTGATTAATTACATTTTGACTTTTAGTTTTTTAATTCAGCCTCAAAATCATATAATGTATATTAATATGTCAAAGGCTCCCATTGTTCGAGAATTCAACCAAAAATGTCTTGTCGTAATAATCATCTTATGGATGCATGTATATAGAGATCAAATTGATATCAGTTCCAAAATGTTCATGAATAGTAACTTAAATGATAGATTAATCTATTTCATCTGAATGCCAAATTTCGATGCAACAGTATTTTGAAATTGTACCAAATGACTCGTGGTAGTAGCACGGTTACCAACTGTATCTAAAATGTATCAAAAAAAGTACAATTGTACCATGTTTGCCATCACTGATTGTTGTTAATGCACAACACGTTGAACAATAATATTGTGTTTTTTGGTGTTTAAGTTAATTTTCCATATGCTGTGAATTTTTTTATTTTAAACTTAATAATAATTTGTTGCTTTACTATTTCTAGTTATTTGTTTTAATATGTTGAACTAAATTTTTAAAATATATGAACAAATATATATGCTGAAAAGTCTAATTTCTAATTATAAGTCCACCACTGTATCAATTTTATCGTGGTCAACACGTTTTTACACTCTCTCACGCCTGCTCTTAAAAATCTACTTGAATTAAACATTTCATGACAGTTTAGTTTTGTTTTATAATGAATAAAAAAAAATATTATTAACATCTAGTATCTAATTAGCCTAATTCTAATATTTTATTGTTGGTTTAATCGTTTTAAACCGCTTCAAAAATCTGCCCCGAAAATATGACCATCTGTTAGAGTGTTTGTTTTATGTCAAATAGAAACTGTGCTTAGAACAGGGATGGAACTCTGCACAGAGATTTAAAAATTAGCTATTTAAGAAATAATTATGTTACTTTTAAATCTTATAAAGAAAGAGTTTAGTGTTATAATATGCATGGCTTTTACCAAAGCCGATTTTCAATATTTACCAGAATATAACTTATTTAAGCAATACCGTATGTTGTGAAAACGCCACCATTTTTTATTTATTTAAAACATTGAAGCAGCTTTGCAGTTAAAATTTTGTTTCAAAGTTTTAATTTGAAGCTTTAAATTGTAATAGTGTTCTAAATTAACTAATTTATTATCTTGCATTATATTTTCTAATTTTATAAGAAATAACTTCCTTCTTTAATATATTATTCTACTTTTCAGATTTTCATTATAGGATTAAAAAATGACTTCACCGGAAGAGCGAATATCAGCTCATGGTAAGTGTAGTTCATTTCAATACAAAGTACTGTTTTTATTCACGATTATTTATATAAAAAAAAAACAATTTAAAATATATTTTGTCATAATTTGTTTTTTACTCTTGCTGTTTAATAACTCTTTCCTAATTAGTTAAAAAATATTTAACAAATTAACTAGAAGTAAAAATGTAATTACTTTTACTTTATGTGCATCTCTTTCTTCTAACACCATTACTACTTATGTACATACTTCTTATTTTGTTTGTATCAGTGTTTGTGGAATTTTTGCTAACCCTGCTGGGTCTGTTGGCTGTAAGAACTCAAACAGATATTCAGTAACGAAGAACCAGTCGGATTGAGTTGAACGGAGTTTGATTAAAGTTTAATAGCAAGAAACGTTTATTAATAATCAGATAAGAAATTTCGTTATCAAAAACCTAAGTTGAAAGAAAAAAGTATAAAGGAACACAAGTTTCAGTTTTATGTTTTCTATAATTTAATTTGAAATTTATTTTTGTATACTTCATTATATGTTCTACATTAGCTTTCCGTTGGAAAGCATAAATGTAAAATCATACAGAAATATACAAAGAGACACTAGCAAAATGTAACGTTTTCTGGCCTGCTAAAGCCGTCATCATATAATGAAGTATACAAAAATAAATTTCAAATTAAATTTTTATATTTAACTAGAAGGCAACTTCGAATAAAAGAATTTTATATAACAATTTTTTACTCGTAAGAGGAACAAATTCTCATTTAGTTTTCTATAATTGTAAAACCTTTCCAACTACCGAATTGAAAATTTTTCTGAACTCAAAAATTGTAGAATTAAATCAGGTGCATCTAAGACAGCAATTTGCCATATATGCATAAGATAGGTGAAACTGACGTACGATGGGTACGAGCATCTCCAAAAAGTACAAGATAACCGATGTATCTTCGAATTTTTCAAGATTCGAAACTCGTTGAATTAAAACAACTAAGCAGGTGTATTAAACATATATATTGCAATTAGCATAACAAAATTATTCGATTTCTTTATTATTTTTTTTTTGAATAAAACGTATACATAATTCGAATAATGCAAAAAATTTCATTAAGTCCTACAGAAAAAGTAGTATCGTCTAAAGCCACCTTTTGTAATATCACTTACATATATATATTTTATTAATTATGCTCTTTGTCTGATTCATGCGAACCGATGCGATTTCTTCACATCTTGTCTTAACATATTATATATGTATATAGACGACAAACTTATTTCTGTAAAAAAAATGTGGGTTAAGTCTTTTGTGTTTTATGAAAACGTTCAAATGATGTTACGTCTTTTTCCATTTCTTGAATAAAATCGTTAGTTTGGAACGTAGAAGCTTAAAATTTTTAGGAGCATTTTATTTTATTTAGTTAATTAGCTTTATTTAATTTTCGTTTATAAAAACAAATCTGCTTATAATTTAAAATCATGAAATTCAAAAATGTCACTATCAAAAAAATCTTTATATAATAGATAAAAATTTAATTTAAATACTGTTTATTAAAAACATTATTATTATTTTGTAAATAAAATTAAAATTTTTTAAGACCATGTCTTTTTTTAATTATTTTATTTGCACATATATGGAATATATTCTCGTATATTGCACATATAAGTTCATTGTATCGGGAATATGCATAACAAAGGGACCATATTATGACAGGCTGCCTTGTTAACCAAATCTGACTTTTCTCTGTTCACCATTGATACCCAGCAACCTACATAGAAGACTATTATGTAGTGAATTGAACATCATCGACATAAACATTTACCATGGTGGTCACTTGCCGGCAGAAAAATCTCAATTATTATTATTTCATTGTTATGACAACTCTGGCTTGAACTCAAGTTCTTATAACCGTAAAAACTTTCAAGTCGATTAGATTCAAAGGACAGGGAGCTAATTCTGGCAGTCGTGATCGAAATTTATTTCGACAGTGCAAAATTCATCATTGCTTCAGTGTTGTAAAAAACTTAAACAAGTACGTATTACAACACTGAAAAAAATAAAAGAAAATGTAAACAAAAAACATGTGGTTCTGCAAAAAATAACTCAAGTAAAAGCAACATTTTTTAAAGAAATTATTTTAATATAAAAATGGATCCAGTTATGTGTTTTACTCATCACCTTTTTATTCTGACGAGATTTAAAACATTAATGACATAAGGAAACAAATAAACACCTCCGACCCCTTAAGATTAACAAACAATGAGTAAGTATAAATAAGTACATACATACATACACACATACATATGTATTAATGTATGTATGTATGTGTTTTTCTAGACTCAAAAGACGTTTCAAGCTCACAAAGCAAGCATAGGTAAAATTTATTTTTGATATTTTTGACCTAAAAGTAATAAAATTATGTATTAATATTATGATATTTTTTAAAGTAAGTAACAAATTTTTTACTAACATTTTCTTTTTTTTTTCTCTTCTGTTTGCTAAAAAAAAAACGTTATTTCGAATGCTTCTTTGCTTACGAGTAAAAACTCGCAAGGTTGCGTTCGAATGATCATTCGTTATCGAATGCCATCATTAGAAATTTCGATACATTATATTCGCTATCGAATGAGGAAATCCCAAATGTTAAAAAGTTCGAACGTTCGAATGAAAATTTATTCGCATACGAATGCGAATTCTTTTGAATGCTTTACTAGCATTTGTTTTACAGAACAAGAAGCAATGTACGTTTAGTAGACGCTGACAATTACTCTTCGTTGCAGTTTAGATAGATTTTTTGTCACTTGCTTTAATGTACAACTTGAATAAACGATTTCGTTGATGAAAAGTTAGGTTTTGCCACCTCTTGCATAACTTTATTTTAGAAAAGTAAACAGAATAAAATTATAGAAAGTTAGGAATAAAAACGATATATTCCTTTAAAACTAAAGGGAAGTAACTGATTAGAATCCTACATAAAAATGGACTTACTTACATAAATAAAAGTTGTTGTTATCCTAAGCAAACAGAAAGAAAAGAAAAATACGTTTTTATTTACTTTGTTTGAATCATATTATTAAAATAATAATGAAATAATAACAAAACAAATAAAGAAGATATAGAATAATAAAATAAAACGAAAAATATTGTGAATGACAGAGACTAAAATCCAAACTTACATACCCGTACATTACTGGTATACCTAATATGACGGCCTGATATTTTAGTTTGACATACATTTATAAAATTCGTTAATGCTTGAGCTGTATAACATTTTGTTTATAATATTTTTTATTGGTATTATTATTTGAATTAAAATTATGGTTTTGATGTTGATATAAGGATATCGATGGTATTTAAAAGTCATGTCTAATAAATTATAGTTTATACTAAATTGTATAATTTTTAAATATTAGATATTGAGCTCTAATCTCAGAGGTCAGATTCAACGCGGAAAAAGGAAAAAATCTCTACAAAAGAAAAAAAACTAATTTTTAATTAATAAGATGTTATCTAAAACACAATCTATAAAGTAGGCTTGAAGTGTGCTTTAAGACAAAATTTTCATACAAAATTTTCTTAAAGTACACTTGAAGTCTACTTTAATTTTTTATAAATACGCCAGTTAATCCTCAACTTATTCTCTGTGTTTTACTTTATTTAAAACTATTTGGCCGTTCGTAGAAGCCATTAGTTCTTGTAATTGTACATAGTACTTATTTATGTATGTATATACACTGGCAGTATTATAAAATATTTATATACATACATATGTAAGTACGTTTGTGCATATACATTTGTATATAGTACATAATCGTACATACAAAGTACATAGGTACATACTACAAAATACAAACAACCAACATTCGTTTATTGATTTTTGGTCTATTTTTAGACATTACTTGCCTTCAGAAAACACTTGAAAGCCATGAAATAATAAAATAAATATATGTATATTTCTTTTTTCTTTCTTTCGTTCGTATTATTCCATTCCCTAACTTTACAAAGTTTTTCACTTTTTTTTATTTGCTTGGAATTCTGTTGCCGTTGCTACTGCTATGAGTAGTTGGTTGTATTACAGCTGTATGTTGCCTGCCCCCAGCCAACAGCCACCCACACACAGTCAGTCCTCCCGAATCTTACCGAGTTTTTTGGTTTATTAGTAACCAATTGTGAAATTTCATTCTATATTTACGAATATGTATTTCTTTGGCTCGTAGATCTGGGTAAAAAGAATGTGTGTAAGTATGGATGGATAAATGGCGTTGTGGCAACTTAGCTGGTAGGTAGCATTTGTTGTAGGTTAAGGTAGTTAGTTTCCTTTGTCAGTCAGTCAGTCTCTCTGTCTGTCTGTATGCCTGTCTATCAATATCTCGTCGTTTTTGGGCTGGCTATAAGAAAATATTTTCAATGTTAGGTTAATGATACAATTGTTGTCTTTGCCGTCATATTGTTGTTATAGTTTGTTAATGTTTTCTTTAAACAAAAAATCCTTCTAAAACATACTGACACAGAGTATTGGGGTGCAAACGATTCTCTTTATTTATTCGTGTCTTTTATACTTGTGTATGAGAGAATCTATTTTTAGCTTTTATTCAATAATACAATCCTACAAAATATTTACAGTATAACACATTTGTGATGATCCGAATTTTTGAAAGTAAGGAGTGCTTCAATAATAAATGTAAGACAGATTTTTCTTAATAATTTATTTTACCAATAACATCACATATATGTATATTTTTGCTACTCAAAGTATCTATATTTAAGACTTGTCTTAGATTTATCAATTCTTTGAATAGATTCAATGAAAAAAATAGACAAGTACAACAAAGTTTTAACTTTTTTTCGCAGGATGACTTCGGTTTCCATGTCATATCCGATTTCAAATAATAAAAAATTAAATTGATAACGGAAAAAATTGTTGATAACATAATTTTCTTACTTAATTTGGTACCGCAATATTTGTGCAAAAATAACGAATTTCTCTTCTAAAATTGAAACCAGACTTTAAATAATCAATAATTTACTATTTATCTACTGCCGTATTTATAAAAAATTAAAGTAGACTTCAAGTGTACTTTAAGAAAATTTTGTATGAAAATTTTGTCTTAAAGCACACTTCAAGCCTACTTTATTTTTTATAAATACGGCAGCTAATTTTTAACTTTGTAATAACAATTGCTCGATCGTCTTTAGTGCAAGAGGCATTGATAGATTGATTCTATTAAGATTGATTCTATTAAGCAAATATTGTAGGACAAGACTAAACAAAAGGTACGGTCACACTTGGCAAATATTTGCCGAAAAAGACAATATATGTATGTATGTATATGAACTTGTTTATTTATTTAAAAAAAACTTCGTTTATTTAGGACAAGACACAACAAATATTTAGTTTTATTTTATTTGATGCTGTTTGATCTTACAAAACTCTTGTAAGAGTAAACAACGTTATACAAGTTTGTGCTAAAACAAGTGTATACGCTTTTTTTTAGTAAATATTTGACATGTGTGACCATACCTTAAAACATACTTTTTAACATGACAATTTAACAAAATTTTTGTTTACATGTACTGTAAGTTAATAAGTTAGTTTTTGATCTTCATTCTTAACAATCAACTTTGTGCTACATTACAACCAGTGTTGCCAAAACTTAATTAGGAAAAGTCTTATAAGAGCTTAAGAAAACCAATGTAATGATTCCTAATGTAAACTAATTTAAAATAATATAAACAAAATAAAATAATGCTTAAAAATCTTTTTTTTGGTGGTAAATGGTTTTAAAAAGTTTTAAATATAACGCTAAAGGCCCAACTACAATATCCATAAGCAAGCTTAAGCAAATTGTAAAAGTTAACGAATAGCCTGTCAAATGCATAAACAATTCAGAAGTAACTTCCAGATGGCTACAATGTACTTACGTGAATTTGAAACTTTTTGTTGTTTAAGTAAATGTTTTTATTTTAACAAAAAACTTTAAATGAATATATTTTATAAATATTTGTGGTAAAATATTTTATAATTAAAAGAAATATGTATTTTATAATTAAAAGAAAACTTTGAACTCGAATTGTGGGAAAAGGAAAACGGTGGGAAATGTTCAACACAAATTAGAAATCACTTATGTAGTTTTCTTAATGGACCATAAATAATTAATTTTTATTGTATGTACATGCATATGTATGTACTACATACAAATTAAACAAACAGCTGATTCCGTACAGAATGTGCGATCAGTTTCGGGTTTTGCTTAAAGGTGCATATACACTACATGTTTTTTACATTGTATATGCCAAAATTTACATAACCGAGTAAAAACATGTAGTTGGTGACCTCAAAAACTTTGCTTGTATAAAATATGTACATAAGCAAAAACATAAGAGAAAATTTCAATTAGAACATGTTCTATTTTCTTATGTTCAAACACATGTTTTTAAATGTATATGCCAGGCGAAAAGATTTGTCGACGGTCAAATATCTGCGCTATCATTAGCCGGCCGTATGAATAATTTGCATAAGTGATAAATTAAATATTTTTTTATCCCATTTTGATAATTTAATAACAATGATATAATTTATTTAAACATTTTTGATACAAGCTCCACATCTTGTATATTAAAAAACGAAAAACCTTAAATCAATACATGGATATATTTGTTAAAAAAATATATACATATTTTTTAATGTAAAAGTAAAGTTTTTTGAAAGCATTCAATGAAAATAATTGAAATTGTATGAATTTTTTACATAAAAAGGCTTAAGTCGGTTTAGTGAGTTTTAAATTCTAAGTTAAATAAAAAAAGAGTAGACGGGGCTCCAAAGTTTGTAATATGTTTAGTTATATCTTGAAAACTGTTTTTTCGACGATATATATATGTATATCAAATGATAGGTAAGACCTTTCCAACAATATATAACATAATCTATTTATATGAACCATCTAGAGGTCAATGTCGAGAAAATTATTTTTTGATCCGATATTTTTTAAAAAATCTAACAAATCCGGCAAAAAGAACAAATGTTACATACTCACTGTATATAAATTACAAAATTTAAAAGTCAAGAAACTAAGCTTTAATTCAAGGTATAATATAACCGTGTAGGTAGAATAACTAGATCAAGAGATATTAAAGAAAAATGATGACATTTCACCATAAAAATTACAATAAATTTGTACTATGTGAAGCCGGCGTTCTGTATACCATAGAGGAGAACATCTTGCATTTAACTAATTAAATAAACATATGACATTATATGACATTAATATTATAAGTATGAAATTTGATTTCAATGTATTTTTACTAAAGTTTGGAAATTATAATTTAAAGAAAAATTATTCTTTTTTTTAATTTTTCAGAACTTATAAATCTGTGATTATAATATTCTTCCTTAAATTAAAGCTTAATGTCTTGGCTATTTATATTAATAATCGAAAATAATACTTATATAGACTTTTTTAAGATTTTTTAGATATTAAAAAAAAAAATTGGGTAAAAAAGATATATCTTGAATATAACCCATAGTGTGTCCATATTTTATAATCATGGTATATTTCGTTGGAAAGATATTCTTTATATCTTTAATTTGACGTATCATAAATTATAAGACTTTGAAGACCCGCCTACTCGAAAATAAGCGTGACCGACAAATAATTTTTATACTACTTTTATCTTCTTTAAAAGCCCTATTTGATGCAATTTTTTATTTTGAGCGATGTCACTGAAACCGACTTGTTCCAATTTGTATTTACATATATAATGCAAACATACAAAACATTATAGTGATGTACATACAATCAACCAATGTAATTAAAGCTCGTTTTTAAAATAATCGCTTTTAAGTTAGGAACAAATAAGGGTATTTATAATTTTAAATTATTATAAATGTGGTTAGTTAATGTTTTTATGCAGCATAAATATTATTTTACATATTAAAATAAGAATTACATTTCATTTTATATTAAAAATATACAAAACATTTTAAGATATGCGACTATCCGAATGAACTAATAATCGTTGTTTTACATCATTAACTATAAATAGACATATCAACATGAAAAATTAATTGATGTATGGAATAGTAAAGGTACTGTTTTTGCATGTGATTTTTTAACATAGATGTGTTAGCCTTAAAATGTCTGTTAACTAACGTGAACTTCAATCCTCAAATAAGAATTTTTTTGCATAAGGCTGACAGTCTTAAGTTAGCTAATAACAAAGACTTAACTAATGATTCTTTATTCGCAAGTAATAGTTAAACAATAGTTAGTATTTTAGTTTACCAATGAATTCGGCCATAAGTACATTATAGTTTCCCAGATACAATTTATATGTGTTCGCACGTTTGCTTAAGCTAGCACATGCATATTATTATAGTTGGGCCTTAAAAATGTTTACATTATTTAATTTACATTATTGTTTCTTCAATTTTTGTTTTTTTTTAATGTTTTGTGTATTAGATTTTGATGGATGGTAGAAAAAAAGATGGTTCAACATTTACATTTTATTTTTATATTGTATTTTTGTAAGTACATATAGTATTTTTCTATATGTATGCGCAAGTTAGAAAAGTCGTTAAAAATTTTTAATACATACATTTCAATAAAAGTGTATGTAATTAACCTTTTTTGAGATTTTTTTTGTATTGCGTGTGTTTAATTTTAGAAGACATTAAATAAAAATTAAAAATTACAGAAAACTATTTATTGAGAAAATGAAGTAAACTATTAATAGTAACCAAAAAAAGGTTGATCAACACTTATAATTATGAAGTGTCTGGATTTTTAGTTGTTTTGTCATGTGTTTCAAAAGTTAATCTTGAGTTTATAACTTTTTTTAACATTTTACTTTAACATTTTTCTTTAAAATTTACTTGAAGAAGTTTGGATATGCTAATGGTTTTGTTATTAATAATTTATTGACTTTTTAATTTTTGTTTAATAATCTTAAAAGTATACATACATATTGTACATTGTTATCTAGAATTTTTCAAAATTACGAATAACAAGAGATAGTTTATTTTCTGAACAGAAAGTTTGCCGTTTACTGCATCTCTAAATTATCATATTAAAGGAATGTAATAAAGAAAATCATTATGCAATTAATTGAGTCGTAAAATAGTTTAAAATTTGAACATTCATGTATGTATATGTAAATCCCATTTAAATCAGTGGACTGAACGCATTCGACAATTCAGATACATATGTATACATATATGTACATATGTACGGTCTTCGGAAAGTTGATTTCAACAGACAGACGGACATGATATCGACTTCGCTTATACCCGTACCAATCAGGATGAAGGGTATAATAACAAGATTTATACAGACTACACTGTCAAGTGGGTGCTAAAAAACCTGAAACTGCTAAAAATTAAAATAATAATTAAATTTACATTTGAAAACTTTTGGTTTGTTTCCTATAAGGCCGAACGTTAGGCCAAAAACTGTTTCCGATTCGTCGGACTCTAAAAATGATAAATATAAACAAATGTATATATAAATGCTTTTTTTTTTAATACAAATTGTTAAAATAATAATTTATTGATAACAAAATGTAGCAAAACTTTGATTACGAACTAAAAATAAACATAAATTGTATTTTAAAGCCACTTTTAAAAATATTTATAAAAAAAAAACCAAAATGAAACAAACACAAGTGTTTTGAATTCCTCATATTCATTTGATATTTATAAGTTTGAAAATAATAAATTAATATATGTACATACATACATAATTACATATGTATGTTTGTATATACTACAAACACTTACCACCAAAAACCCACCATTTAGACTTTAATCACCATTCTCCTCAACACAACATTTACACTCACTTTGTCGTGTGTCCTACATACACATGTACTCGTAAATTAAAAAAGCTAAAAAAATACTAAAATCTAAATATAAACTCTTAACGTAATCTTTGATTAATATTACCTTTTTACGTACTACTTTTTCAATGAATAGGTAGGTAATACCTATCGCAAGATAGGTACGTACTACTACCACATTACTTGCTGGCGGTGTTCGTTTTGTTGTAGTTGTTGCTTCATGGAATCGTTCTTATCAATATATGCAATTACAAGATTGTTACAAAAAACCCTTGAATTATAGTAAAACATGACAAACGTAGTTTTTTATTTCATTTTTTATTCAAACAGTATAAATTACTTGTAAACAAATTCTATATTTACTTCTATTTAATTTCATTCAACTACTATCTAACTAGTTACTAGTAGTAAGTATACTTTATATTTATGTATAATATGTACTCAATTAAACTCACTCTCTCTCTCTATACGTGTTATTGCTATTGCTGTTGCTGCTACTGCCAAATGCTGCTGCTAACTGTTACAGTTGATTTTTATATCCATACATACATAGTTTATGTAGTTGTTGCCAATACAGCTGTATCTCTGTTTTCGCTGCTTCTGTTGTGTTCAGTTCAGTTCTGTTTTGTTTTCTTTTTCGATTTTGTTATTGTTCTATATATATGTACATTGTATAGTATGTATACATATTTGTATATACATAGTCGTTTTTCTAAATATACACCAATATGTTGTTGCTGTATTGCATGATTTATAAACTTTTTTTTACATCTATAAATAGAACAGCCAGCAGGTCACGGCTTATACTTGAAGCTCAGAGCCAAGCAAACACAGCTAAACAGTGACAACAACCGAATACTAACGACTATACTCGGTTCGTTAGTAGTTTGGTTTTCACGGAAATTGAAACAATGTTGTCGTTTTCTGTGTAATTATGCAAGAATTGGACTTTACAAAATTCCGTAAATAATTTTTGGCTAATAAAGTCATAGTTAAAAGCCACATTTAAAATATTTTACAATATAAACAAGTTTGGTAAAATCGCTTTGGAATTATAAATATCTAAACTTCATCTGGGTTTGAAATCACGTTGATCAGAAATGTTTTGTAGTATCGGCTCAACGAAATAATATGTTTGTCCGTTTGACGTTTAAAGCAATTAAAACATGAAATGACCTGAACAAGGAGAAATATATTCGATACTCATAAATATAGAATGACTTACATTGGAAATGATAAAGAAAACCGTAATAAAGGATATTTAGTTACCACGAACAATAAACTAAAAACAAGAAAACATAAGAGTAAATAAGACGAAAGAAAGATATATAGACAATATTGCTTCGCAAAAAACTGCGTTATCTTATCATTGTAGTCAATTAAATCACGTTTCAAACTGTAAAAATCTATTGGAATTAACCTTTGAAAATAACTACAAACGTCGTTACGAGGGCTGTTCGGAAACTTCTTAGCCTAGTACAGAAAGCGCGGTATAAAAAGAAAAAAGTAAAGTGTTTTGAAAACTTCCATCTGTGCTATGAACACATGTTAAATTTCTTTTCGATCTTGCAACTCCTACATATAGAAATACGTGTTCAAAAAAAAAAACGCATCCGCGATTTTTTTGTTATCGGGACAAGAAACTCGTAATGAAATGGTGAATGTGTTAGGTGAAAGTGCTCCTTTATATGCAACAGTAAAAAATTGGGTTGCTGAATTTAAACGTGGTCGTAGTAGCATTGAGGATGAACTACGTAGTGGACGT
The DNA here is from genome assembly GCA_950370525.1 of Bellardia bayeri. Lineage (NCBI taxonomy): Eukaryota > Metazoa > Arthropoda > Insecta > Diptera > Calliphoridae > Bellardia > Bellardia bayeri. Next base: position 99,697,651 of record OX493266.1, read on the forward strand.
CCAAAAACAGCAACAATAACAGAAATTGTAGCCAAAGTGCATGATATGGTATTAAACGATCGACGAATAAAAGTGCGTGAAATAGCTAATATAATGGGCATCGAGTCCATTTAATTTTGCCTACAGAACTACAGATGGAAAAACTTTCTGCAAGAAGGGTGTCGTATTTGTTAACAGTCGACCAAAAACGCATAAGAATGTAAATTTCTCGAGTAAGTTTGGATCGTTTTAAGAAGCGTCGATTTATAACTGTTGGATCCACCAATATACTACAGAGACAAAAGAACAATCCAAGCAATGGACTGAAGCTGGAGGAAGTGCCCCAAAGAAGGCAAAAACAATTCAATCGGCTGGTAAGGATATGGCAACGGTATTTTATTGATTAACTATCTGCAAAAGGGTAAAACAATAAATTCAGAGTACTATTGCGATATTTTGTATCAATGAAATGTATAAATTCTAGAAAAACGTCCTGGCTTACAACACAAAAAAATAATTTTTCATCAAGACAACGCTCCAGCGCACAAGAGTGTTTTAACAATGGGTAAAATCTACGAATTTAAGTACGAGTTGGTTGACCACCAACCTTATTCTCCTGATTTAGCTCCCAGTGACTTTTACCTATTCCCAAATCGAAAAAAATTCCTAGCTGGCAAGCGTTTTACCTCAAATGAAGATGCAATTACAGTTATAAACCACTATTTTGAAGCACTTGAGGAAAACTATTTTAATCAAGGGATAGAATTGCTAGATAAGCGTTAGACTAAGTGTATTGAAGTTTCAGGAGATTGTATTGAAAAATGAAAATGCTTTTGGTGTTCACACAGCACAATTCTTATTGCTTATTTGTATACACATATGTAATACGAATAAGAGAGTAACACGAATTGCTAGTACAATCAAGCGTGTACTCGTCTTATTTTCCCCTCACTGGGGAAGTTAATCAGCTTAGCTGATTTTAAACTGGAAACTGTAGCATCAATCTGCTAATTTTACAGAAAATTAAAAATACATAAAAAGTAAATTTCAATAAAAACGTGATTTTGTTCTAATGTTAATTATGTATCTTAGCGTAAAAATTACAACTGCAGCACAATTTGCCAAATTAGTCGAAATAATGGAGCAAAAGTCTTATTTGGCAAAAGACTTTAATAAAATTTTAAAGAAGAGAAGAGTGAAACGCGATTTCCGAAGATTTAAATTGTCTTGGTCCCCCATCTCGTTCCGGAGAAGGTTGGTTGAAGGTGTGGGGCGATTTTAATTTTAAATTAAAAAAAAACTCATTCACAATAAAGCAGAAAGTCATGCTACAGGTGGCGGACCCTTCAAAAAATTTAATTTTTCTGCTGTGGAAGAAGCAGAATTAATTTATTAGACATGCGTATGGTTGTCCAACATAAAGACGCATTTGGACTTAAAAGACCGCAAAATATTTTCCCAGAGCCCGAACCAAACTTAGCTGTTAATTCCACCAGTACTACTGACATTGAAGAAACATATACTCCAACTCCGCCAAACTTAGCTGCTAATACCACCTGTATTGATGACACATTTTCTCGAACTCGGCAAAAAAAAATAGGAGAACTAATAATGAAATAAAATAAAATCTATTAGAAAAACAGGTAAAACTGCAAAGAGAACTATTCTTAGAGCTGAAAAATAAACTCACCGAAATAGAATAAATCAGAACTAAAAAAAGATGAACACAGAAAAGCTATTTTTAAACTACAGAAAGCTGAACTCGAAATTAAAATGAGAAAAATTTAACTCGAACAATTAAAAAGTAGAATGACTTAATTTTTCTTTTAATTATTTATTTGTTAATTTTTATTATTTATATATGTAGTTATGTATATGTATGTACATATTTGAATTAGTTAAAAAAACACAAAACCTGAATTTAAGATTGCTTTAAAATTGTTCCTTTTATATTTACGTATGTTCCTATGAATTATATTTAGTTTAACGTTTCAAAAAATGTATATTTTATTTAAATAATGATTTATAATATTTTATTCAAAAAAATCAAACAAGCTGTTGCATAATTCTTGAACGTATATTTGAAGCGTTTAAATTGTCTTTCAACCACATAATCTATTGTGACTTCATGGTTTGTATTAATTTCAGGCCATTCTATATTAAAATGAACACAAATATTGTGTAGAGCAGCACAAACGGCTGTAATTTTTCCAGCAAACTCGGGTTTATAATGTAGCTGCCTGGCTCCGAGTAAGCACCAAAATCTGTTTTTTAAAACCCCTATGCTGAAATTACTTTCCGGTGTTCCCTCTTGTGCCATACGAAATGGTGTTATGAGATGGGGTTCCAACGGATAGCCTGCTTCTCCTAGAAACTAATGAAAATTGAATTAATTCTTGCACCAAAACCTAATACGAAGTCTGTTATCACAAACCTAAAATGTTTATTGCCTTTAAAAATGTTTTTAAAAAAATAATTTTTAAACTTACCACCATGACGTTAAGTGAATAAAATCCTTTTCGGTTCAGGTATTTGAATTGATCTTCAATAGAGGGTGGTATAATTGAGACGTGTGTCCTATCTATGCAACCGATTACACCAGGCATACCTGTTTTCCGATAAAAATGTTTTTTGATTTAATTTTTTCTGCTTCGTCCATATCAAATGAAATCCATCTTGGACACAGTTCGCTATACATTGCTTCTATACACTCATGGAAAGACACGGTTACTGTTGTTTGGCAAAGGTTCACATGGTGATCATTGCCAGCACCTTTTTGGTAACTGCCCTCCGCGAGCAATCTCATTGTCGCTGTTAGTTTTATTAACTTTGATACACTTGTCTTTCTTTACGGTTTCCGCAATTTTCTTAAAATTTTGTTGAAAATATATTTAAAGGCATCTTCATTTACTCTAAAATAACTTGTAAACCTGAAAGAAAATATATAAAAACGTACACAAATAAGTAAAAAAAATATATTTTATTTTTTAACAAACTTTTTGTTAGTCCTGTTTCACACTCACACTTCCTTCTCAATGAAAAATACTTGACAGTCAGAACTGATGAGTATGAAACAGGTCTTAGGAAGTGCAAATATATTCGCTTGCTGTCTTAACTGCTTCTTTAAATAATTAATTGCTTGTATGCTGGTTGTTTCTTCATCTACAGAGGAGAATAAAAAGCAACACTTAACATTTTCACGCAATATATTAACAAAAACTTAATAATTATTGTTTTTTATTTATTTAATATTTTTTTAATTTTTTAAATATTCTTTAATATTTTTTAAATATTCTTATTCACCAAAAAATTATATTTGAATTTAATTTTTGTTATTTATAAACATTTGATTGACAGTTCTTTAACAGGCTGTTTCATAATCATGTAGTTTAGCGTAATCTATTACATTATTATTCATTTACAAAATTTTGCTTGTCCAAAATTTTACATGAGATTTAAAATTCGACAGCAACTACCTACGACAGCTGTCGTTTTTCAACTACGCCAAACACAATAATGGCTAAATTCACAGCCTTTAGATTGCTAATGACAAAGGCTTAACTAATGATTCTTTATTCGCAATGCTTAGTTTGCCATAAGAATACCAAGTAATATGTTAACAATAGTTAGTATTTTAGTTTACCAATGATTACCTAATGACCGAGAATTCGGCCATAAGGGTGATTAAGTACATAAAAAATAACACAACTTATAAATATTATATAACTGGTACTGCTTGTTAACTTGTTGTAAATTATTTTAATGTTTTGTTATGTTACTTTTTCATATGACAAATAATCTTAAAGTTATAAAAAAAAACTTCTCCTGAAGATGATACACAACAAAGTAGCGAAATATCGAAAAAATACAAAGAGCAATTATTACTCGTAAGATAAAACAAGTAAGAAAGTATAGTCGGTCAAGTCCGACTATATAATACCCTGCACCCAGTATATGTATAAAACAGTTTTTAAGAAATGGGCGTTATATGGGAGATATAACCTATTGTGGACCGATCATTCAAAAATTTAGTGTCATGGTGTCTATGAATATAGATATTCACCCCTATCGTGAATAAAAATTTCACATTAAAATTTGTCCCCTTTAATTTTTTTAACATTGAATTTTAATAGGAAAAGTGTGAAAAGGGATCAAATTTCATGTGAATTTTTTATACACGATAGGGGTGATTATGTAAGTTGAACTTTATCTCGATATAAATACTTTTAAAAGATTTTCGAAGCTTAAATTGAATTACGGAGAGGGTCTTATATGCCAGTTTCGACTAATTATGGACCGACCATTATAAAATTAGATGTCATTATTTCTGTATAAAAGAATCTTATTTGTGTCAAATTTGAATATGTACCAACATTTTTAAGAAATTTGTGATCGTTAAAGTGAATTTCGAAAGCGGGTCTTATATGGGAGCTACGACTAATTATGGACCGATCACAAGAAAATTGTACCGTATTGTTTGTATACATATGAAATATATTTGTGTTAAATATTATTTGGATACCAACATATTTGAGCGAGTTATACTCTTTAAAGTGATTTTCGGTAGTAGGCCTTATATGGGAGCTACGACTAATTATGGAGCGATCTGCACAAAATTTGTAGATGTGATTTGGCTTCATTTACCACGCATTTGTGATGAAATTTGTTTGGATACTTGCATAATTCAAACATTTATGATCGGTAAACCCCAATTTCGGGAGGACACTTGTATGGGGGTCAGGTGAAATAATGAACCGATTTCCACCAGTTTCAATCCCATCCATCCTTGGGCCGAAAAAATATCACGTACTAAATTTTATCCAAATATCTTCAAAATTGCGACGTGTACTCTGCGCACAAGCTTTACATGGACAGCCAGACGGACGGACGGACATTGTTAAATCGATTCTAAGTCGTTCAGTATACTTTAAGGTGGGTGTTGGACCAATATTTCTGGGCGTTACAAACATCAGCACAAATCCAATATACCCTCCCCACTATGGTGGTGTAGGATATAAATATTTAAGAACAACAAGTTTGAAAAAATTAAAATTTTTAAATTGATTTGTGAGCTTGAGGGCCGATGTGACACGTGTTACAATATCTGATCATAATAAATTGTTTGACAAAAACAAGTTTTACCATAAATTTTATTAATTTAAAGTTTTTACAAATAGTATACATAGAACATCACTTGTCCGATCTGTGGTACCACGATACAAGAACTTTTAAACATTTGTGTATTTGTTAAAATTTACTATTTATGTATATATACATAGGTACAAAGAAATATGTGCATATATGTATGTATAAAAATTGGTTGGTTGGTTGGTTTACGTGGTAGTTCACTAGGTGCGAACACTTAAGTAGAGTCGAAGGGATCCCGTTTTAAAAGACCACACCACTCGTCAGATTTAATGTCTTAAACAACATACTGTAGCTAAGTTGAGTACAAAAAAGTCGTGTCTTGCTAGACCCAACCTGTAGCTGTGGGATATCTCAGAAGGTCATTTAGTTTTCACCCGGCTACCTCACCAAGGTTGTTCAATGTATAGTTTCCCATGAATTTATGTCTCTTGACACTCAGGGCTGGGCATTCGCGGAGAAGGTGGAAAATGGTTTCCTATTTTTTCCTATCCTTACAGCTACGACAATGCCTAACGTCCAGTGTCCCGTTAATACTGCCAGCAACCTTGATATATCCTTCCTATTCCGGTTTATCAGTTGCATAGTACGTTTCTCGTTAACAGATGGCCATATCAACTTGGATAGCCTAAATTACGCCATCTATACTCAGCATTTGTAAGAAAATGTCTGAAGATGATACCTTTGATAGTCCCCAGTGGAATTGCTACTGATACCACATCCGAGATATCTAAGGCATATCCCGTTCTGGCTAGTTCGTCTGCCCGTTCATTGCCGTTGTGGTTCCAATGCGCAGGCACCCAGACTAAGGTAATGTCAGATAGACGACCTAGCCTTGACAGAGAATTTCTACATTGCCTAACTAGTGAAGATTAAATTGTGTAGGCACTAAGTGAGAGGAGTGTGTAGTGTATGTATGTATAAACATAACTCCCACCAATCAAAATGTAAATAAACAAACTACACATAAATTTAGTATTTGTAAAAAACACAAGACCAAATGCATAATAGTTCTAGGTTAGTTATTAATTTAATAACGCTGCTTTTTGTTTTGGGTGAACGACTTAATGCACATATTAAATTTCGACTTGGAGTTTAAACCAAGAAAATAGAACACTTGAAATTAGAATAAACAAATTAATGTTCGAGTCACATTTAATAAATGAAATGCACTCAATAATAGTAATATGTACTTTAAAATTGATGAGCGCCTGGTACAATCATGCATAATGGTTTGTGTAGAATATTAGAAATATAGTTATAAGATTGTAATTGAATAACATTGTAAGAATTACTCAATATAAATTGTAACTCTAAACAATTGAGTAACATTGTAAAAATTACTCAATTTTAGGCTAATCTTCCTTCTCATAAGTAGTATATAAGAAACAATATTTGGAAAACTCTACACTCATTATGAGCTGCATTCGACAACCGATATTCGCTGGCTATCGAAAATCGACTATCGAATATAAAATTTGTATTATGAGTTGGCATCACTGTCGAAAATTTTGTTGTTCAACGAATTTTTTTAACGAACACATATTTGCTATCGACGTTGTATAAAACTGTGCAAAATTTATTTAAAATGTAAGATTTTGTTTTTTTTTGGGTTTGGTCAACCAAATACTACTTGTAAATTACTTTTGTTAATATCCTGCAGTTCGTAAGTAAGAAAACAGCAATTGAAGAAGCTCGTTTCTCTCATGGAAGAAGATCCACTGTTGGCAAAATGTATTTGCTCTAAAGTTCAGGCAGCCAAAAAATGGGAGGGCATTACACAGAAGCTTAATTCTATTCATCAGACGAATCATTAAACCAGAATTCCGTGGTGGTCATTTCAAATTCAATTTATTTTTCTTTAAGAATTTGTAAACAAATATGGCGTCAGCTGATAGAAATGTACTATTGTGAATAACCCAAAAAGAGTGATTTTCACAAAAGCGTTTTTTCATCGAATGCGCACCCTAATACCAAATGAAAATTCGTTCGATAAGCATTTTCGACCACAGTCGAAAATCGAATTTTGCTCATAATAGGTACCTATGTGTTAATTAATATCAACAATACTATATGTACACCAATACCTGACTTTGCGTCGTGGTTACGGTTCAAAAAAAAAAGAAACAAGGACGCAAATTGAAACGACACAAAGTTAATTTAGATTTTTCTATAGCAAATCATATAAATATCGAAGATAGGTTCTAGGGTTACGAAAATACTTAGTCGTCTGCTTTCTTTCATAAAGAATTGGTCCAATGTTTGCTGAACTTCGAAAAACTGTAAAACGACGCAAGGTGAGGTATTGGTGTATATAAGAAATGTCAAAAACTAAATCTTAAAAATCACAAGGAGAAAAAAAAATAATGAATTTGCAAAATAACAACAATATATATCTAATATATTATCATTGATCCTATATCTAACAGTCTAAATTTAAACATACATATGTAGTGTGGTGAACATATCGCTCATTTGCTGTAACAACGTAGTAATTCAAAAAAAGTCGTTTCGAAAAAAACGCCTTTGAATGTTTTATGACATTTTACTATTTCTTAAATAAATTATTAACAAATCATGCGATTTCAGAAATAAAACCTGATTTAAATAGTAGATGTTAGTATCTTTCGAATCTGTATTTACCAAATTTTTACATGTCAAATATATGTACGAGAAAACATGCATTTTTATTTTGATGTTTACAACAAAAAAACACAGAAAATAATTGACTTTTTTGAAAACTGATAAAACTATATGAAAGACTATATAACGGCGCAAATTTTGTATTACTCAGTTCAAAAACACGGATTTTGAGTTATGACGTTATTGCAGCAAATGAGCGATATGTATGTAAACATCATAAAAACGTAATATTTCTCTGATAATAAATGAATAAAAAACTACAACACAATAAAATAAAAATATTATCATAAACATAATTGCATCGATAGATACTCAGTCATTTGCTGGTACAGGTGTGACGGAAATAATAGTATGTATGTACGTCGCTGTGTTTATTTTTTCTTTTAATTTATGGCGCGTTAACAAGAATTCATAGAAATTATTTTAAAGGAGAGGTTCACACTCCTAATATACTCATAGCCACATGCCTAATAGTTTTTTTTTCGATTTAAGCTTTATAGGTTTCTTAGAATGTTTCGAACATAGAAAAGAAACTTGTCTGTAAAATATTTTTGAATATTAAAAACTCTACACGTGCTACAAACCAAGAATAATATAAATAAAGAATACGCCATCCCAAGCACAAAATTTTAAACCTTCTGCGCAGGTCGCACAAATGAAGTCACTCAAAAAGCAATCCTATTGGCTAATAAATTGAGCTGTGCTTTAAAAAAAAGTTGTTGTAAAATAACAGTGGGAAAATTTAAATTTTTTGGTAATAATTTTTTGTTTTATATTTTAATTTATTTAATTTAATTCCAAATATGTATTTAGTCCAGCGGACTGAGTTTAACCGAATATACAATTTCTGATTATGCCAAAAATTTTGTTATTTGGGCAAAATTAGGCCAATGTAAATCGGTTGCTACAACGCACTTACAAATCTACTAACACATGCTCTAAACTATAAATGTGTTTATCAAATATTAGGTTTCGCCTTAAAAAGTACAGTTTTATTGGGACTCTATTAATTTGTGTAACACTTATACTAGTTAGACTTAAAAATATGTTCAAATGTCGCAACACTTTACAAAATGTTCAAGCCTGCAAATAGCGAACATTACTGTTTTGGTTGTATTTTTATACAGAACATTTTTAAATGAATTTATTTATAAATTTTCCACTCCGCTGCACAGTGGTTCCGTAGTAGGGCATAGTGGTCAAATGACGATGTTCGATTTTTCACCGTTATTTCGCTCTAATACCCATTATTAGTCGTACTACTAAAACATGCAGAAAGATTTGAAATCAGTTTTTTTTTTTTTAGAATTACTTGTGTGCATCGGAAGCATTGTTAATAAAGTTAATAAAGTTAATTTCTAGTGCGTGTTTTTCAAAGAAAAAAACATTTTTGACATTGTTTTACAATGGATATTTAAGTTGAAGGTGTTTACCGTTATTATTATGTATTTAAACATTTTTTTAAGCAAACGTATTTTGCCGAAAGCAGTTTCACGACAAATCAATTTTCACATCTACTTTTTTACGATATTTTTTTTTAAGGTATTAACTATGTTGCCGTCTTATGCCGCTTTCAAGTTACATATCAAAATGTTACTCTATATCCGTATAATTTATCGGCGTTTGTTTGCGAATGTGCATGGTGCAGAGGGTCTTCGTCTCTACGACTAGATTCGTAGCACATACATATTTTCCACATACATACTTCTAATCTGGACCAAATTACAGTCAAACCTCGATATATCGACCCTCACTATAACGAATTCCTCGATTTAACGAATTTTTTGAAATCCCCTACAACGCTCCAAAAGATTTAATACAAAATAAACCTCTCTCTTACGAATACATTTGTCAATAGCCTCGTTATAACGAATTTTCATTTACTGCACACTAACGAAATAGAAAGAATTATTTACCTCTATTTAACGAATTTTGTCAACTTACTTACAACCTTTGCATAACGATTTCCATCAATTAATCCAAATTATATGAAACAGATACATACAAAATTATTGTGTTTGCAATAACAACGTCTCCAGCAAACCTACATTGTTGCAGTAGTTGTTTTTGCAATCTAGCTATTTAATCAATGGATCAGACTTATTATTTTATAAATGTTAACTATTTTTGAATTTTAAAACTACAAAATACAGAGTTTTTCTTCAAATGTGTTTTGATTTCTTAGCGGAAATCGTTCGCTATAACATGGTAAGCGGATGATGATTATTATACATACAAAATTTTTTATTACCTCGTTATAACGAATAGAAGTGCAACTTCACCTCGATATAACGAACCTCATTGTAACGAATTATTCGATATAACGTTTTTTTCTAATCCCCTTAAGATTCGTTATACCAAGGTTGAACTGTATATGTAAACCCCGCGCCCTTCTTCCACTAGGTTTTGTAAACCTAAGTTTTCTAAAGAAACAACAGATCTTTCTGTGCAAGAAGAAACCTATTTTAAAAATAAATTAAAATAAAATTATCAATTTACAACCATCCATTTTTAACATCAACAACAACGAAATTAAAGTTGGACATTAGTGCTGGCAAATTCTACTACTTTCCATTACTCAATAATATTCAATACTTTTCATTTGGGTACTCAATACTACCCGATACTTTTAACGGATTTTTTGAAATTGTAACGCATAGTTTTTATCTGCAAATTGAAGTAGTTTCTTCAAAAAATAAAAATAGATCTTCAACTATTATTAATTTTGTACGTCTTTTATTTTGTACGTCTTTTATTAATAAATCAAAAATAAATGTAAATTCAACGTTAACAACAACTTAAGAAATAATAAAAAAAAATTTTGTAGGCTACACATTGTTGTCTTTTTATACAGTGATGTATTTTTATGCACTCAACTTGCCCACTCAACTTGCTTAAAAATACAACTCAGAAAGTATCGAGTAACTACTTTTGAGTATTGAGTATCCAAAGAAAATGGCAAATACTCGATACTCGGTACCCATTACTCAATACTTTGCCAGCACTATTGTACATTCATTACAATTAACTATGGTTGATAGTAAAGTCTTTAGTGCTTTAAGTAACACAGCGTGTAGTAGATGCTATATTTGTGGTGCAACACCGAAAGAAATGAATGATATTGACATGTGTTTAAGTAAACCCATTATTGATACTGCTAGATATCAGTTTGGGTTATCTTCTCTGCATTCATGGACAAGATTTTTTTAAAATTTTTGATACATTTATCTTACCAATTAGGTTTTAAAAAGTGGCAGGCTCGTTCAATAGATGAAAAGGAGCTTCTTGCACAGAAGAAACTATATGTTCAGCAGCACTTTAGGACACGATTAGATTTAATTATCGACAAAGTTCAAAGTGGCGGAATAAATATTCATATTAATTTTGATGACTATAGCTGAGTAAACTACGTATGACCTCCTTCCTTAGAAACTTGAACCACTGTGCGCTGGTAACACTCAGAATTATTACTGTACAATTTTAAATGTATATAAAACGAAAAAAAAAAACAATTGTTCTTATCATAAATGGCAAATATTTAATAATAATCGTTAAATTTAGTAATAAATTTATTTTGTTTTGTTAACAATTTCTAGTGAAGTAATTAAACAAAATATGTTAATTTATTAAATACTACTTTAATTTTGCGATTCGATGTGGCAATAAATGTACAACCACACATGCACTCTCAAATATAAATTCCGTCAATGTCTCACATGTTTATGGTATAATAATCATATTAATGTAACTACTAACTACCTCTAACTACATAAAACATACGTCGTACTTATGCACTTCATTTGTACGTACATATGTATACATACTTTTAAATTTATTAGAATCCGTTTTAGTAAATCTGAATTTCGTTATCATTTGTATTGCGTTGTATTGCGCCCGGAAGAAGATAAAAGCCAAAATTTATTTTAAAAATAGTTCATATATTATTTTTGAAAATAACTTTTTAATAAATGAAAAACGCAATTTAATAAAATTGCGCCAAATCTAATTTAGAATTCCATAGAATTCATTAATACATTAACTAAATATTTATACCAGTTTATTTAATACGAATTTCAAAATATGTTTATAAATAATGTGGTGAATAATATGTTATACTAACCGTTTTGTTGTGTTATTAAAATATTTTTGTTTGTTTGTTTGTATTTGATTTCTACTACTATTTTCAATAGCCGGTAGAAGTAACTCATCGATTAATGTTCCCCAATTAAGAGATGATTTGCAAAATTTATAGTATATATCAATTTCTAAGAAATCTATAAATAATTTTTAAATATTTTTTATGTACCTATATTGTATTCAAAACATATGTAGAGATTTTATAGTTTAAAAACCAAATAGAGTTACCATAAGATTTTTTTTAACATTATTCTAATTACTTGTTGATTGTACATTCTATTCAAACGGTAGAAAAATATTTTGAGCAAGACCTTCACTTCCCTATAAGCTATTTAAAGTGGTATTTGTATATATTTATATTTTAGCCCTATTTTAAAATATAGAATTTTTTTTTCTCCCTCTAGGTAAATTTTTGGTGCTACCGGTGTTAAAATAAAAGTAGCGAATAATTCAAAGCTAAACGGTAATTTAGGTCTGACTTAAATTAGTCTCAATTTACACGAAGCAATTCTTTAAGTTTAGCTGATTACCTTTTAGACATCAGGGTGAGGGGAAGATAATACGACGAGTACACACTTGATTGTACTAGCAATTCTTGTTACTCTCTTATTTGTATTACATATGTGTATACTAATGTGTGTATACTCTTAAATAAAAATACTTTAGAATAATTTCAAATTATTTGTCAAATGGTTATTTTTTTTTTCAATAAACTTAATTATGGAAAACAATAAATGTATAACGGCTTTTTCGGTAACGGTATTGTAGCAGCAACTGTAATTGCAATTACTAGTTAAGCAGAAAGGATAGTGGTGAAATCCTGAATATTTTTTCAACATTACGCTTAAAATTTCGATATTTTTTGACATCCATTTTACAAAAATATCGAATGGCGGTTTTTTGTGATTATTTCAGTAACGGTATTTCAGTGGTGAAGCTATTCGAGCTGAACGGTTATTTTAGGATTAACGATAGGAGGTAACCTTAGCCAAACATTGTAATCGCACATACATATGTACAGTAAAACTCCCATTGCGGACACTTCTTATAACCGGACACCTTCAATAACCGGACAAATTTCGTGGACACAACCAGTTTACTAGTTTTTCCATACAAATATGACTCCAATAACCGGACACTCTAATTACCGGACGCGGACACATACTTCAAACCATTTTGACCAAAAAATCTTTCATAAACGGACAAAATTTAAAAAACCCAAACAAGTTTTTTAAAAATCTGGTAATCCTTACAAAAGAAATCGCATTTGTGCTGATAAAACCAAAATTGGTGATTCCCCTTTGCACATTGCATTAATAAACACGAATTTGGTGATTCCCCTTTTAACATATATGCATTGTATCACTGTATATGTGTTAAATATAAAATGCGCATTTTAGTTCAGTTTGATAAATACAAATTATTATATTATGGATTTATGTAATTAATTCAGAAGAAGAATCTTACGAAGAAATAACTGAGCCAATAACATCGTACGATGAGGCGTTAAAACTTGGTGCGAGTTTGAAACAATTTGACAAAAATGATTTTGTAGGTTTTCAACACATTAAAAATATGAGACTCATTTTGAAAATAAACATTTTAAATTAAAACAATCACTATTTAAGCAATCAACCATTAGAAAATTTTTTCAACCAAAGTAGTAATGAAATGTAAAAACTTGTACAGTGCACATACATATGTATTACATTAAATATTAAAAATATGAAATAAACGACAAATTCTAATGATTTGGAAGCAATTTAAATAACATTTTTCTGAGGCCCCTTCGATCACCCTCCCTATAAGCGGACACCTTCCACAACCGGACAAAAACACTGCGACGGTGAGTTTCCGGTTATGAGGAGTTTTACTGTATACATATGTATTATTAAATATTGATCAGTGGAAGTAGTAGTGTACCTAATTCAAATCAATAATAACGAACGAATTTTCACAAAAAAAACTCATTCATTATTTTAGAAAACACAGCAAAAATTGTTTACAATAGTAAAACGAAATAAAAATAAAAATATGTACCAACATTAAGATTATTTTTAAACTTATTAATATGTTTACATACACAAGTAAATACCTTCCTTTGCTATTTGTTTATACATATGTACATACTTATAATTTAATACAAATTATACAAGAAAAACGAAATTAAAAATTAAATTTAAAAATAATTGTATTTTTGTATATTGCCAAAGATGTGATGATGTTGCTCTTCTATTCGTATATATTTTGATATTGTTTTCAAACTTCTTTTGTACATTTATTTATTTATATTTTTTTTTTGCTTATTCTGCTCATTAATTCTTTTTATACTCTCTTTTGTATATATTTTTAAAGATCTCTCCCGCGATTCTGGTACTAATGAAAGATTGCACATAACACCAGGTACTTTGGATTTCACTCGTATACAAGCTCATTCATCAACAGATTTGGATCAACAAATATTAGAGGTGAGTTATAAATAAAAAAAAAAAAAAGAATTAAGAAAAAAAAAAACACACTGGACGAGATTTGTTATTGTTATTTTAAGGTTATATATTTGTGTTTATTTGTTGTTTTATTATCATTGTTTTAGTTTTTTGTTTGTTTTGCTTTTAACATAATAACGGTTTAAAAACTATTGTTTTTGTATTTTTTGCACATGCAGGTGCTGCAAACCCTTTTTATCTAAGTGCCAAAATGTGTGTCAATGTAACAGTTTTGCAATTAAAACAAATTAAAGGCGTGGCAATTCATGTTGGCATTGTTATTATTTCATTGTAAAAACGTAACATGCGCCATACCTTAGAGGAACAGTAGGTGAACTATGCAAGATCGCAAATTTTTACTTTTCAAAAGATAAAAGTGTTCAAGTATTTGACATGCCCCCCATACAAAACAAACAAGTAGTAAATTAAAATATCAAACAATTTTCAACTAAACACCTGCTATTACAGAGATATACCTACATAACTAGATTTAGAACCATTTTGATACAGCCTACAAAAAGAACAAGAGCAAACTTCAAACATTCCAAAACGGAAAAATAACATTGTAAAACCTCATGTTTGACTGACTTATGTACATTCCCAGTAAAAAATGTGCTCCAAATGGAGCAGGTTTTATGTATGAATTCATACCTCAAATCGCTTCAAACCTGCTGATGGGATGCATGATTTTTGTATGAGGTGTTCCCGGTTTGGTGGACTACTTTCTGCTGACAAAAAGCGCTTCTTTTAGCCTAATCAAACATGCAAATAAAGCACTTTCCTAAAGTGTTTTTTTAATTCTATCTGAATGTTTTTGCGTAAGAAAAATTCATAGTAACTGAGAAGCGCGATATTCGTTTTATAATTGACTTTCGTATCATATCATATGTAAATCTGTAGGCTATAATTTCATTTTTGTTTTTTTGCTTTAAAACCTTCTTCGTTGCCACCACTAAAAAAGCATATTTTTGTATATTGTATTCGTAAGCATTTACTACTTCAAAAGAGCGCTTTTATTGAAGCGCTCGATTATGCGCTTTTTCTCTTAAGTGCTTCAAAAAACAGGATTTTTTTTACTGGGTTATTAATAATTTCAATACACTCAATTAGGAAAACAAAAATAGGCAATTTCAAATTATTAGAATTATTTATAAATTTCTTATTGTAGTTTATTTGACCTTTTTATTATTATCAATATTTAGTAATTGTTAAAATTTTTTTTACTAAAGAAGCTACAAAAAGACGTAGCGAAATATTGAAAATAAAAATTTAAATTTTTAAAACAAGACTTTAAGCTTGAACAATTACTAAAATATTATTTATAAATTACACGTTACGCTTTTTATGGGTAACATTATTTTCGATTACTTCGATTAACGTAAGTGCAGTTATTTTCGTAACTGAAAGGGTATGAAAGGGTAAAGCAACCCCTAAATGCTTAGCGGTAACGGTAGCCATCCTTGCAACATGCATTTGTAGACAAACGCAACATAAATTTATTCTTATTTTTATGAAACTAAATTGAAATTGTAATTGATTTCTCATAATGACCCAGATATTTTTTTTCAAAATTCCAAATAAATATAATTTTTTTAATACATACATATGTACATATTTTGCTTAAATTAATAATATTAACCTTTATTTTTGCAAATATACCCATCAACGCGATATTTTAACGCAATTAGGTGTACAATAAATTACAAATTATGACGATGCAACATTGTAGATTTTTATACCAAAATTAAACAAGTTTCTTTCAAAAAATCATTTGTGAGCTAATGAAGAGTATAAAAAAACAACGGAAAATCTAAATAAACCATTAACCACAAATAATTGAGAACACATTGAGATTTTTGTTAGTATTTTTGTGCTACCAGTTAAAAATAAAGTCTAATTAAAGCACATTTGTTTTTTTTTTTTAAAGAAAAAAATAAATAAAATGAAATGCATTTATGTATAATATATTCATGTATTCCTACAGTGCTGCCGCTAAAAATGTTTTCAATCAGACACAACATTTATTGAAACGATCTGTCAAATTGTAGATTTTAGGCAGTTCACTTTGTAACATTTAAATTGTAATTTTCTTTTATTAAAATTGTTAAATAGAAAATCAAAAAGTCTGATTTATTAGACGAAAATAATCGCTGGATTGTGAGAAGACCCTCATAACTAGTGTGACCACCTCAATTTTGAGCGAAACCGGGACATTTTTCGAAAAAGGTACTAAAATCCGGAACACTCAAACTTAAAACCGGGCCATTTTTAATGGGAAAAAACTTTATTATTCAAGTTAAATTTAGACAATTATAATGTTATAAGTAATTTGAATCTAATTTTCTGTCGCTTTTTGTTTAAAATCGTATTTATCTTGTGATGAAATTTGCTTCAGCAATGTTGGGGATTCTTTAAAAAAATTGTAAAATTCAACGCATTCGTACTTTAAATTATATTTGAGAAATAGCATATGCTTCAAAGTACCTAGCTTCATTTTTTTTTGTCCATAATTTTGCGATCAACGAAAATATATGCTCTACAATTGCAGATGTTGCTGGGAAATAAAATATACATCCATGTCACAGAGTTTAATTCCGTTCGAAAGTGGAATTTATTCCGTATTTTGCTTCTATTGAAAAAGTAAAACGAATAGACTGTTTTGTTGTTCAAGTTCACATATTTTTTATGTAATTAAATTCAAAATGAAAATCCGGGCCATCCGGGGGATGTCACCGGGACACGTTGACATTGGTTCCAAAACCGGGCCATGTCCTGGATTTTCCGGCCCAGTTGGTCACACTACTCATAACTGAAAAAGCGCTGTTTCGAATAAAATAATTGTGAATGGCTAAAGTCAATATGTCTATTATTCATTCTCAAAACAAGTTTTAAACGAATATTATGTTTGCAACCAAAATGATTATTTTATTACAGTTTTATATTTCTTTAAGATTTAAACCAGTTCTAATAATTGTTTGCCATACTGTATGTATGCAGTTATTTCAAAATTTGTGTTTGTTTTAGCAAAGCTAAAAATACAATGATTTAATGCAATTTATTTATTCTTTTTTGTTCATATGTTCGTACCAGTGCTGCCAACTCTTTTTTTGAGAAATCGTCAATTTTTCAAAAAAAAAAAAGTGTCAAAATCGTCAAGTTAAAACGAAAAAATCGTCAAGAAATCGTCAAAACAAAAATACGTTAAAAAATACCAAAAACATTTTTTATTAAATTTTTAAATATTTTTATTTTATTTACATGTATATAAATAAAGTTATTATTTAATAAATAAATTAATTAATTTAATTTTGGTATTAATTATGTGATTTTACTCTGGTACATTTTTGTGTGACATTTTTTTAATAAGTAATTTTTAATTGCTATATTTATTAAAACACTGAGAATTATTTAAATTAAGATAATCTTTTAAAAACAATAATCCTTGTAATGTTGAAGAATCCAAAGCATTTCTAGTTTTTGTTTTATTTAAATTTACAATATTAAAAATTCTTTCACCGTTGGCCGACGAATGTGGTTTGTTTCGAGTTTAATGGCACTAAACTCGAAACAAATGGTGTTAAAATTGGGAAGGCCTTTGCATTATTGACTCTCTTTAAATTATAAACATTATTCCAAAACGCCAATGTTTCGAGTTCGGTGAATTTCTTACTACGTAATTCTCGAAATTCATTATCAAGTTCTTGATATTCCTTTCCATTTAATAAATATGGAAAAAGTTTGGCCAATTGTAAAATTGAATCATTTTAAAATTTCTGAAACCAAATCTTTATATTGCATGCAGAATTCAACATATACCTATATTATATTGACTATATTCAATATTTAAACTAGATTGGTTTTCCTTCACATAAATGCCAAGATACACTTCATCTTTATTTAAAAATATGTCTTCGTTATTAAAACTTTGGATTTCAAAATTAACCAAATACTCTTCTACGCAAAAAATGTCCAGTAGAGATAGTCGTGTACTACACACTATACCTCTTCAACCACTAGCCTACAAACTTCGTCTGTCTACGTTTCAATTTCTACATTGCAAAAAGGGACTTACAAAATTTGAATTTTATGGAAAAAGGTAACCATATGTTCGCTTTTAAAAAATCGTCATTTTTGTTCGCGGGAAAAATGAAAAATCGTCAATCGTCATTTTAATAAATTTGACTTGAAAAATCGTCAAAATGACGATAAATCGTTAAAGTTGGCAGCGCTGGTTTGTACGTTCATTCGTTCATTTGTTTTTGTTCTCACTTATAAATAGCACCTGTATAATGCCGAACAATAAATAATCAAACATCAGTTGTATGCCATCATCAATCCATTCATCCATCTATCAATGTTATATCCTCTCGTTTGTATATTGAATCATTTATTCAATCTATTTTGTTTTTATCTGAGAATTGAAATATGATGTTATGGTTTTTCATACACCCAAAGTTATCGGTTGGTAATCGTAAAAACAAAAACAAATTCGTCAATAAACATATTAAACAATGGTGTGAAGTGATGGCACAAATGCTATGAACGATAAAAATATTTTCTTTAGATCAGTGTCGATTGAGACTCGAATAATTTAATTTATAATTGACAAATTATTTCTCTTGTGCTTAGCCGACCGAGTGCTGATGCATTTATGTCGTCGAATTGTATTTGTTAGCTAGTCTTAGCTATAAGTCATAGTTAGTCAAAGAATTTATCTCTTCAGAATTTATTAAACGCACTCTCTCAAGATTACTATAGTTCTAACCCACCCATTTAAATGCAATAAGCTTTCATTATTTTATTTTATATGCACCCCTATCGTGAATAAAAATTCCATAGGAAATTTGTTTCCTTTTATTTTTTTTAACATTGAATTTTAATAGGAAAAATGTGAAAAGGGAAAAAATTTCATGTGGAATTTTTATTCACGATAGGGGTGATGATTTTTATTTATATTTTCTAGGTTTTGTTATTGCTAGTTTGTTTTTATTTTTTTGAATTTTAATTTGTCTTTATTTTAGATTTTAAAATGATTCTAATAATGGGTATTTCCGATCTTCTTTATACTAAATTTAGACAACCACACCAATAAACAAATAAATTGATCTTTTTTTATTTTGTTTTTGTGTTTTTTTTTAATGCAAATCAATGTAATTAATGACATGTGTACCTGTCTGTATGTATCTATAAAATTAGAATATGTGTTTGTAGTGATAATAATTTGTTGGTTTTTTATTTAATTTCGGTAAATCGTTTTATTATATCCGATCTTAAACAACCTGTCTCTATTTCTTAAAACGAAATAAACAACCTGTGTAATGATAAACTACATTCATTATTTATTTCTTTTTTTAATAAATTTACATTAATATTTTTATAAGTTATGAAAACTTTTTATAAGGAACGTCAGTGTTTAAACGTGTTACATCTTTAAACAATACTGGTATTGGTATTGTTTTTGACATTTCGTGTTCATTAGAATGCACTTACGTACAGCAATTAATTTAACGAACTGAAAATTGTTTTCTGAATTTTTATTTATTCATCGCGTATATATTTATGAAGTCCTACTTTTATCTAAAGACTAATTGAAAAAAAGTTGTGACTAACTAGCTGTCCTTTATATTTTTTAAGTCAAGTTTTTTCATTAATAGCTAGAATTTATTTTAAAAAGTACATTGAATAAAATGTTCCAACAACAATATCCGTGGTTTGTCGCTGTCCATTTAATCTCGACGAAACTTATGTTGTTGTTTTCGTTTTTGTTGTGATTGTCAGATTGTCATAATCGTCTAAATTTAGTTTAGTTTATTTATTTTATATATATATGTATATTGTTAATATAGAAATACATACTCGTATATACACAATTTAATATTTCTAAAATTATATATATTCTAAGCATTTTATTATATATATATATATATATTTATATATATATATGTATATGTATATAATTAATATCTACATATGCATGTAAATATATATATTTATATGTGCAGTGGAGAGCAAACATTATTAAATATTTATTTTTAAAAGAAATTATCAAAAATACTTAAAATGGAGATAATTTCTTGGAATAGAAAACCGAATGATCGGTAAACGGTGTATATTATTACCAATTATTATATAATTTTGTAGCATGACCTATGTATGTGCCCAAAAAAATAGTTGTATTACATTTTATCACGATTATTACTTGTAAAAGTGTTATGCATGTTAAAGTCTGGGAAAATATGAGACCTATAACTAATTATGGACCAATCGTTATAAAATTAGGTGACTTTAGTTTTGTATACGAGTATACCTAAAGGGTAATTTTTTTAGCTATTATCTTTTTTGGCAACACTGGTTTAAACAGCTGACGCACGTTTCGTGTTTTGTTTCACTGTCAAGCATCTTCAGTTTGGTCAATAATTTAATCATGAATCGTCTTACAAACGAACAACGCTTGTAAATTATTGAATTTTATTATCAAAATGCGTGCTCTATTAAGAAAGTTCATCGCGCGCTTCTTTGTGTGCAGCGACGAAGCTCCTTTTTGGCTCAATGGGTACGTAAATAAGCAGAATTGTCGATTTTGGAGTGAATATCAGCCAGAAGCATTGCAAGAGCTACCAATGCATCCAGAAAAAGTCACAGTTTAGTGCAGTTTATGGGCTGGTGGGATCATTGAACCGTACTTCTTCAAAGATGCTGCGAATCGTAACGTAACTATGAATTGTGAGCGCTACCGTAAGATGATATCCAACTTTTTTGCCCAAAATGCAAGAGCTTGACTTGCGTGACATGTGGTTTCAACAAGACGGTGCTACGCGCAACAATGGACTTATTGAGAGGCGAGTTATGTGAACATTTTATTTCACGTTCGGGACCGGTCAATTGGCCTTTAGACTATTTTTGTGGGGCTATGTTAAAGCTCATGTCTATACAGACAAGCCCGCTTCAATTGACGCATTGGAAGACAACATTGAAGCATTTATTCATGAGATACCGGCCGAAATGTTGGAAAGAGTACATTTGCATGAAATAATCTTCAAACATTAAATTATATGGACCGTACTATCGATTCAAATAAAGATTTCATGCATTTTTCTGAATTTTATGTGTTTTTCTTTTAAACTTTCCTATAGCTTTTAAAAAATCACCCTTTAGGTTCATGTCAAACTTGTTTATGTTGAATTTTGTTTGAATAACAATATTTTTAAGAGATTTATATATGTATGTTAAAGTCATTTTCGAAAGTGGGTTATAAGAATGAAATATCTATATACCGATCATCATAATATTAAGCTAAATGATTTGTGTATATATGCAACGTACTTCCGTTAAACTTTTTTAAACCATTAATGCTCGTAAAATAATGGGCCGTTTAAAAAATATCGTGTCAGGGACTCTCCTCCCATCAAATGTCAAATGAAAAAAACAATATTTTCCATAATTTATTTTTAATTTGGCCTGGCAGAGCTCAATTATTGTTATTATTGTGTTGCACAATTATGTTATGTTGGTCCCTATGTTCGAAAATAAAGTTGAATATAAAAATAAACTTTTGTTCTTCACTGCATTGCATATATTTATAGATTTACTCGTTGTACCAACCAACCAGACATAATATATAAATATCTACAGCTATGGACAGAGAAATAGCGCACTTTACGGTTTTAGTAGTGTAACAGGGATTGAATTCTTGGTTTTTTTCTTCATGGTTTCATCTGTGAAAAGCACTCTTTTCCAGAATTTGCTATCCTTGTGCCGGTGTAGTTTTGCAATTCTGTCTTTCAATTCTTTTTTGACAGAAGTGTTTTTTTTTTCTACTTACACTATATAAAGCTGACTTTCATCAATGCGTCTGTTACTAGCAAGAAATTAGTTACAAGTCTACTAGATACCTTTAACCCTAATTCCTCATTTATTTCAGTCATTATTGTTCTCGATGAATGGAGAGAATCTAACTTGCCTTTTTAACTACATATTTCCTTATCCTCACGAATTGTTATCTTTCGTGGTGGCTTCTTCTAATCTTTCTTACATTTTCAGGGTTTTACCCTTTTGGTGAAGTTCCTAAATAACCTTTTTTCTCAAGTGAGCAGTGGTTAATAAAATTTATGATAAACAATATCTTTTTTAAATTACACAAGAATTTACCACCGAAAAGGGCAACAACTATTTTTGTTTAAAATCGAAATTATTGTGCCCTAATTCATTGTCAACCAAAAAAACTTAATTTTTAACAAAATATGACAAAATAAAGAACGTGCAAAAGTTAACAAGACATTTCCATCGAATTTTTGGAAAAGCAGATTGGACCATAAGAATACCATAGAATTCCAAGTTATTATCATTCCATTTTTCAATATAATACTTTTGGCATTTCATAGAATATTGGTGCGCTATTTCTCAGTCCATAGCTGTATATATTTATATGTATGTATGTATTAAATAAAAATATATATTAAAGATGCCTTTATAACACTATTTTCAGTGTTGTTGTTGGTTGATTTAATTATTTCTATCATACAACAAGTAGAATAAAAACAAGTAAGAGTATTATATTCGGCTATGCCGAATCTTATGTACCCATCCAATATTTAGTGTTAATTTTACCTAGACTCTAGATTCATACATTTAAATGCTATTGAGAGCATAGTCACGTATTCCAAACAAAGTTATTCATGTATTTTGATCTTAAACTTTTTAACAATTCAGTTTTTAGTCATTGTGATATTAGCAATAACTACATATTTATTGCAAATTTTTTCAAGGTCACTTTGTTAGGACGTATCGTGTTTTAATTGTTTTAGGTTTTAATTGTATTTAAATTTAGGTCGATTTTGCAAATATTAAAGTGTATAATTTTATTTCGATATCGGTATTTATCGATAGTTAATGTGTTTTTCGGTAGTGGTCCATATGTAAAATATTATCAAAACATGGAGTATGAGATTTAAGTGATTTTCGGAAAGTAAAACGAAAATTTTTTTCGGAATGAAATCTAGAAATTCTTTTAATAAATCAATTCCACACATTAAATTAAAAGTTTTTTCTTTCCGAAAAAAAAAAAATTCGTTTTACTCTTTCCGAACGGAATTAAATTCTGTGACATGGCTGTATATGGGGACTATGTCAAATATCAGGTATAGACCGATTCAAACAAAATACCGTTTTATAATTTCTCTGTACAGGAAACTTTTTGTTGCCGAATTTTGTATGATATTATTTTCTAAAGGCATTTGTGTGGAAATTTTCCTGAAATATTTATCTAAAATATTGAGGTTGTCTAAAATATGGTTCTGCTGAACGGATATTGTCCATTTTCAATACGTCGAAGGTTTATTCTGTTTACAACATACTGACAGACGGACGGACATTGCTAGATTGTCTTAGAATTTCTTAAGAACACGGAATAGATTTACATATGTATGTATGTTTTTTTTTTTTTTGGTTTTATGACCAATATTTCGATATGTTACAAACAAAATGATAAACTTAATAAACCCACCATATTTTTGGTGATGGGTATAAAAGGAAAGAAACCGAATGAAACATTTCATTTTTATTGAGTTACTAAAATACTTTATTATAAAAAAAATAAATATACATACATACATACATACATAACCAACCATACAACTAACAAACAAAACCCATACACGCATACAACAGTTAATGCGAAACAATTATTTAATCGAACCGAACTGAACTGCGAGAAGAAGAAAAAATACTCCGAAATACAACAAACAAATTATTGTGTGAGTTGTGCTATTTTTAGATAGACGACCGACCGGCCGACCATACACAATTTCTATTCTTAAAATACTCGTATCTATATAAATACAAACACATGCGGTTAAAATGCTGTGTATGCCAACCAACAAGTATTATTTATATTTTAATTTTTTTTTAGATTAAATTAAAAGTGTTGCTTCTAATTTTAAAGCATTTTAAATAGGCTTATTGCAGTGGTTTGATCATTTATTAAGATTTTAATAGAAATCAAGCTGTTCGGTTAAAAAAACGAACTTCCATTTTTAGTGTCTTTATGTTTTTATTGAATCAATACATATTTGTTGACCATACCACCTGTTGAAACCAAAGTAAAAAATTATAATATATATTGTAGGATTGTTTTATTCAGTGTTTTTTGTATTTTTCACATTTCATGATTTTCCCTAACATACTCATGCAGTGCTTCTTCGGGGTTCCATACAAGAACCCGCACAAACAACTGTCTAACAAAACTGGATTTTCAAATTCAGTTATTTTTAAATGTAAATCATAGGAATCTCTAAATTTAGAGAGCTAAAGCTTTTGAATACTGTAGAATCCTGCAAACATTTTGCCATTGTCAGTAATTCGAACCTTCTTTATTATAATATTATTTAAAATAATGTACTGTACCAACTTCCTCCTTGGTTAGTAATGGGTGATGTAAGTAGAGATACTATTTTCAATAGCCTTTATTTGACAGATCACGTGTGAGTCGTGTCATGCTGTCATATTATTTTTGTTTTGCTTGGCATTTTATGATGGAAAGACTTACGAATGAACAACGTTTACAAAAAAGTAGGGAACCTCGAAATGGATCATGCTTTATTTTAAAACAGAAATACACCTCTGAAATCTAGAAAATATCTTGAATAATATTATTTTTACTTAAAATATGTAGAAATTTTGTCTGATAAGTATTTCTTACAAGAGAAAGTAGGTACTTGTTGCTAGCTACATAGCATTCCATGATGAAAAAAAGAGGTTTCATTTTATAATGACACAAATAATCCTGAGCTTTAGCAGATGAAATGAATATACTCTGGGATCAGATTTGTGTACATTGTATGTGTACTTGCTATAAATATCAATAATATTTTTTATATAATTCTGTTTTTGCTTTTCTTTCCAACCCACATTCAACCTAAAACTGAGCTGAGGAAACCCTCAAATTTATTTTATTCTCCTTTTATTTGCTCAGTATCAAACTCTACAACAGTGCACACTCATTTTTAAATTTTACAAATAAAATGAAAATCACTCATTCTATTATAATCAACAACTAACTGCGTATGAGGTTCAGAACGTTTTATAAATAGATTTAAACACAAACAGCATATTTATAAATACACGCACAATAATAATAAAAAATTAAATAAATCGAAGAAAGAATACACATTGAGTTGAGAAAAAAGAAATAAACTTTAGCAAAAAACGCAAACAACATTTTGTTTTAAAAATAGCAACATTCTGTTTCTCATGTAAAAATAAACACAAAAGCACACATTTTCATCATTATCATCATAATCATAATTAACAACATCTACATCTACATCATCATCGTCATCCTCATCCTCATCACATCACATCAGCAACATCGTGTAACCCATGTAGTGTTATCACAAGTATTCTTCATACCCTCGCTCTCTGTCGCTCACTACTGTTCTACACTCACAGAAAATACACATGTACGACGACGACGGGTATTTATTTATTCATGATTCAAGGCTAAAATGACTATATAATTTTCTGAAAAACAACAACAATAAATTAATATTAATGTAAGGTGGTTGATCTTAGAATTCGTCTAAGAGGGTGTGGAAGTTGTTAAATTCGAGTATAAAAAATATTTGATAAAATGACATACTTTTATAATAAGACATTCCAGTTAAATATGAAAATTTTTTAACAGAAGCAGTATAAACATAATAAAACTATCCCTTTTTGAAACTCTTGTAGGTCGACTTTTTACATTAACAAACATTATTCAGGTGCTTTATCTTCATTAAATGTTTTATTATGCACTGGTTTTGTATTACGAATAAGTAAAAAGGCATCATCAGCTGAATGCAAAATTAAAAATTTAATTGAACAAGTAAGAGTTTTAGTTATATTTGGCTGTCCCGAATTTTTTCCAATATAATACTAGTACCAGATAAATCGGTATTTTGTGTAAAAACATTTATCTGATTCACCAGATTTTGTTAATTTTATATTAATAAAAAATATTTACCACTGACATTTCATGAATTTAACTGATTCATGGATTTAAATGTCTTCGGGAGAAACATACGGGTACATACTTAGCCAAGTCATAATTACTCGTAGACAACTTTTTTTTTCAATTTTTTTTTATTATTGAATCTTTCTTATCGAAATTTACAATATGTATTTAAATCTTAATTCTACTTGTTGTTTATTAGTTGTTACCAATGTAACCACTAACTGCTGTATTCAAATTTTTTAAAAATGTCTTCTAGTTAGGCTCAAAGTATCGGTTCTTTTTAGCCTCTGGTGACCTTCGAACTGAAGCAGACCCCGAGCGAGGTAGTTAGGGTGGGCCATTAGTTTATCGATGTAGCTAGTTGAATATTTTTTAATTTCCTCCTGGATAGTGGGAACGTTGAGATCTCTGTGGATAATATCATTACGTATATACCATGGGGCGCAGACAATTTGTCGTAATATTCTAGACTGTCTTCTTTGAAGCTTTTGGATGTTAGATGAGTATGCAGTACCCTATAATTGAATGCCATATGTCCATATTGGTTTTATGATGGACTTGTATAAGAGAATTTTGTTGTCTAACGACAAGTTTGAGTTTCGACCGAGAAGCCAATGTAGTTGAGCTGCTTTAAGTTTCATAGCCGTTATTTTCGCTTCAATATGACGAGACCAGGTCAAGCGTCTATCTATATGAATTCCCAAGTACATGGTTTTCTACCGGAACAGTGATGTTATTTATTTTTACAGCTGGTCAGGTTTGTCTTCTGAGCGTGAAAGTTAAGTTAGCACATTTAGCCGGGTTAACCTTTATTCTCCATTTTTCTAGCCAGGCCTCTAGTTCATTGATGTGGGACTGCAGATTTTGCGATTCGACTTTTGGGTCATGGTTAACGCTAATAAATGCTGTGTTGTCTGCAATTGTAGAGGTATGCGTGTTCAGGTTTGTTGGCATATCCGCTGTGTATATTATATGTAGAAGCAGTCCTAATATGCTGCCTTGGGGGACACTAGCAGTAATTTTCTTGAGGGGGGAGTATTTATCTTGCGACCTTACCATGAATGTTCTGCCTGTTAGATAGCTCTCCAGAAGCTTGTGAGTGTTTTGAGATAGGGCTGAGCAGTATTAATTTTCCTCAAACGCCGATCTAACACAACTAAACACACTTATTGCGAATGCAACACTGGGCGCATCCGTTTCGTATTAATTGCGATTTGACAGTTGCCATTTATTCTTAAGTTGTTCTTAGATTTGTAGCCAATAAGAAAATTGTTTAATTTTTTTTTTTTGACTTGACTCGTATATGTATAGTTGATTGAAAAATTTTACCGGAACAACCTATTTTGGCTGTGGGTCATCTTTAGTAGCATATACTCAAGAACTTTTTCATATGAATATTTATTTTTTTTTTTTTATTTTAAAAAATTATAATTTTGTTTGGATTTTTACTATTTATTTAAACTTTAGGCAAAATTAACATTGTTCCACATAAATTCAAAAAGTTTTTGCTTTCACTTAAGATATTTTCCAATAATATTTAATTTTGTTCGTAGTTATTAAGTTTTGAAGCACGTGCTTAATTATTTATTGATCGCAAAAAATGGCAGAATATTAGAAAGAACGAAAAAATAAATGTTCATATATATTCTGAAGCAATATTACTAGGGAGATCGATTATTCGACTTTTTTCAAAAACCGGTTTTCGGTAAAAAATTGTGGGAAAACCCGGTTAACCGATCTGTATTATTATTGATTGCATCTGTTAAAATAATCTTTTAAAAACAAGATGCAATTCAAATGTTTTGAAGTGTATCTATTTTTCTCTTTTGTTTTTATGAAACTGGACATTGAAAATGACCGTTCACAAAGTGTGCTTGTTGGACTTATAGAAAATAAAGCATTAAGCAATTTTTCTAGTCTCTTAGAGCTCTGTCATACTTGTCTAAATAAAAAAAAATCTTCTATAATATTTTCTCTACGATTATTATGAATAAAGTTTTTTTTGGCGTTTGCATACATTTAATGGTATTGTTAAGTTCATTTTCTAAATTTTGCTTACTATCATCGCTATTAAGATCTTCATCCACATCTGTTGAAATGTCGTCTTTATCAGTAAACAAGCGGTTATATAATTTTGAAACAAAATCCTTTGTATCACTCTTGTTAGAAAATTTAAGAAAATAATTGTTTATGGGAAACTGTCCTGTGCTAAGATATAAATATATATATATATATATATATATATATATATATAATATATAAAATTAAAGTATTTAGCAGTTTTTACGTCGTTGTGTAATACGCGATTTTAACGATTCCAATATATCACATGAAAGCGGATTGTCAATTTTGGAAAACTTGGAAAACGAAAATTTAAAAATACCCTCAGCTTGAACTAACGTAATGCAGTTTTTTGACAATTCATTTATGACCACTTCCAATGGCTTCAAAGTACATATGTATTTTGAATAACTCTTAAAATTTGATTGTCGTTTTCACCAAATGGAGTTAGACCCAGCTCTAAAAGTGTGTGGTTTACACATTTGTAAATTCTTAAAAATTGCGAGATCATTTTTAACAGAAAATTCCATCTATGTCTACATCGTGAATTAATTTAATTACTTTTTTCTCTTGCTCTTTAACATACATATATGTATATGAAGCTTGTTTTGTTTCTCGCTTGATTTGTTGAACATTTTAACACATTTTCTAACGCGGAATATTATGTCAGCAATATTTTCACACAGAAAAGTATTTTCATCAATTAAATTACACATTTCACATCCGGAATCTTGCTTATCAAACTCTGACTCATCAAAACTCAAATTCTCATTTAAGGTACAATCTTTTTTCTGTATATTGTGTCCACAACACAAAAATGGATTGCGTGATTTATACAGAGCTGAGATTCTGCATCTATACTGCGACCGTATTTTTGCATCACCGCTGCACCATAATTGGTAGATGCTACAATGTCACTTTCAATATTTAACGAAAATTCCGATAATTTCTTTTTTATAATTTTTTCAACGTTGTTCGCTATAGCTCTAACACTAAGTGCTTCAAGCCCAAGATTGTATAATTCGCAAATCTTTTTCTTAACGTTATAGCAACGAATAGTTACATTAACATATTTTTTATACCAAATATTGGTCCATTCGTCGACCACAATGGAGAACATACCTTGGTTTTGTTTAATTTCTTCAATTTTACTCTTTATTCTTCTTGCTTTATTAAATAAAATTAATTATTTTTTTCCCATATAGTCGATTTCGCCGGCATATTAAAATTTCTATCACTTTGGACTTCATCAGAGCCTTCACGGACATTCCATCCTCGGCAACACAACGTGCGAATATTTCTCCAAGTGATTCCTTTTTGGCAGGGCATCTAAAAGCGAACACCTTAGAGTAAAGCTACTGGTAATAGAATTATTTTTTTCTTGCTGAGCAATAATTTCAATTTTATGGACATGTTTAATGTGGCTTAGAAGTCCTCATGTCGAAGAGCCTTTGCAGCTTAGTATTTTTGGACACTTTATACATCATATGTGTAAATAGGTACTAAACGGTCTATATTACAATTAAAAACTATTTCAAGAAAGAGCATAGCTGCGATTAAAAAAAAAAATAAAAAAAGCATACAGATTAAACAACCGGTTAACCGTGCTAAAAAATAAACGGATTATTCGATATTCGAAATATGCACTTCAAAAAATAAAACTGGTTTCAGTGAAACCAAAAAAACCGAGAAAACCGGGTCGAATAATAACCGTTCGATCTCCCTAAATATTACCCAGAGTTTTTGTAAAATTTTTGGTTTATACATTCTACCGATCTGGTCAACAACAAACGTTTAATAGAAAATCGATAATCGTTTTCTAATAATAGTATTCGTTTCAAAATATCTCTAAACACAATTTGTGTTGTAATGTTATTGTTTCTTTATAAAAATGAACCACTTGCAAAGATGAATTCAATCATGTTTATATAGAAAGGCGATGTATTTGTTTTATCATTCCGTATGTACCGTATATTTTAATTTAAAATGTTACCGTATATTTTAATTTTTACCTATATTTATATTAAAAGTTTTGCACATATTAACTAAACAAGCGATCAAACAAGTGTTTCGATTTTAGACTTAAATTTATAAAATACATCTCAGTTTCTCCAACGATGTTGTGTTCGTTTTTATAAATAAATAATTTTACATGGCGGTATATGGTACGATAAAATAACGTGTAAATGGTTTAAACTATTTAAAAAAACAGACAAATGATTATTTTTATGATAAAGAATTTAAACTTCAAACTAGTTCATAAGCCATTAATCGTATTGTTTTTCAGATTAAAACAAAATATTGTTAAATTAACATATTTTTTGCTATAAGATAATAAGATAATAAGTTTCACAATATATCTAATCATAATTAAAACAAAAAAAAAAAAAGAAATTTACATAATAATGGTGAAATGGACAAACGGCCCAATTCTGCCCAACCGAATGTAGCACTAAGATTTATTTTAAATTAATTTATTTTTTCTGTGATGTATTATTGTTGTGTTTTAAAGACATCAACATAAAGAAATAAATAAAAATAAATACACAAACAGCAAATAGCAAACAACAAAATTCAGCATTTAACGAATGCTACCATCACCTATCGCTGTTTTAGCCATTAAATGGCCACCTCTAAGCAAAAATTTCTATATAAATATTTATTTTTATAGTGAATAGTATATACAAAATATATTTCTTCTTTTTCATTTAAATGTGTAAACATTTTCCTTCATATGTAAGTTCCTACATGAGTAGAAATGTCTACGTAAAGTACTTTTTTGGATACATATAACTAACTACATACATACATACATACATAAGTTATTAGCAATAAAACTATTTGTTACAATTTCTAAGTATCCATTTTTCCCATTTTCGATGCCAAACAATTCTTATTAAAAGATAATCACCCCTATCGTGAAAAAAAAATTCCCCGTGAAATTTGTTCTCTTTTCACATTTTTCCTATTAATATTCAATGTTAAAAAAATAAAAGGGAACAAATTTCATGTTTAATTTTTATTCACGATAGGGATGAATATTTGGGGGTCGTTTTTTTAACTATAAACTATGATACATGTTGTTGTTTTAAATATATGGATCTTGAATAATATGTTTTGTACATAGATATATCAAATGAAAGGTATACCTTAGGCTTTTCCAGGAATGATATAAAACTGACTGACCATATAATTATAAAAGGTAGAATAATAACATACATATACATATATATATTATTCTATTAACGGTTCATTAATGGTCAGCCATTATGAATTTCATAAGAGAAAACAATAAAAAAATTTCATTACATTAGATCTTGGACATGTGGGATTGCTGATGACGACCTGTGTAGAAAATGCATTCCAATTTGCCAAATGTCTAAATAACTTTACAATTGTGTTCTTTGAATTGTTACAGTAAAAATTAACTTAAGCCAGAATAAATTGAAATCTCCCAAGAAAACAGCAACTTCATTTAAAAACCGATGGAAACCCTATTTACATATTTTATAAATATGTAACTCAATCTCAATAAATCTTATTCTATGAAAGCATTTAAACACTATTGGACCTTGTTTAAAGCACAAATAACAGGACAACAACGCTTTGGTACACACATAATTAAGTGGAATTTCTGAGTCATACTGCGTGCCAACTCAGGACTGTAACAAGCAAATTTTTCTTTCTCTCCGAAAATGTTTTTTTGTTGGACTCTTTTCTGGCTCCTTTTTCGGAGCGCTCCTAGAATGGTATGCTGGGTATGTATGTATGTATGTACCTATATGTATTTGTAACTACTTACCCTGCAAATAACGCGACTAGTCCATACATGCATATAAAGACTAGACCAAAGAGGAGTAGGAGTACTCCAAAACTACTGCAAATATATGAAAAAAAGGTGGTCGATTTAACATTGCGATGTCCTAGGATTGGACCATATAACCCATCGGAGTAGTCCCAAAACTACTCTATGGAGTACTCAAGAGGGTTAGTTTTAAATAACGACAACTCAATATGCAATCGTGTTAACACGAAACCATGTCGTTTAACTACAAACTCTTGTTTAACTATGACATGGTACATGACTGCATTACATTGGACCATGTTGTAAGTAGTCCATTTCATCTAAAATGGATCACGTAGACCAATATTATTTGCAGGGTATCTACATACACACATACTAGTATATAAGTACATATGTATGTAGACTTATTTCAGTATTAATTTGTTAGTGGTATTTAAAATGAAGTTTTTTGTTTTGATTTTTTTCTATTGTTTCTTTATTTTTTAATTTATTTCCTTGTTCTTTAATTAACATCATGCTGCTACTTTTGTTTCAATTAAAATTTTATAATTTAAACAAATAAATAAACAAAAATTAAAGCTAATTTGATTTTCGTAATAAAGTGAAACTAATGTTTGATTTTTTTTATTCTATTCTATTTCTGTTTGTTTACAGTTGAAAAAGACACAAGAATTACAGAAACAAATGTTGCTTCATACATTTCAAGAAAAATCAAAACAATTGGAATTACAACATAAATTACAATTGGAACATAAATTTCATGTAAGTTCCTTGGCACTTGTTTCAAATAATAAGTGTGAGCAAATTTATTTTATTATTTTTTTTTTTTTTTGTTTATTTGTTTTATAATTATTTATTCCGTTGATTTTAAAGATTTAATTAATTAACCATACAAATATTTATTTAAATTGCCTTCGCCTAATATTTGATTAAATTTTTAAATCTAAACCCCTGGTTAAAGAGCCAACACATAAAGAATATAATTTCTGATGACATGCATGTCCAAATCTATCGTAATAAATAATAGTGTTATGTCTATTTTTTTTTTATTTTTTGATTAATCCCATATTTTTGCCCTAATCTGTCTAACTTTAACTGATTGGCTCAGATAATAATTAAATCCAGTTAATTTTGTCTATGTACATATGTATGTACATACGAGTATGTTTTAGAAATAAATGTTTGTGTGTCTTGAATATTGAATATTTTTAATTCATTTAGAGTAGTTAAAATTGTAATAATATATATACATACATATGTATGTATGTAAGTTAAAATCACTTGAGCACTTTGTCGAGGGCTGTAGTATTTTTATTAACAAAAAGTTTATATTCGACTCAAATGAAATAATAATTTTATTCTCGAAATATGATAAAGACCAATTTCATAAAAATTTTAACAAATATTTCTATGTATTTATTTTTTTTTAACATTTAGTATGCAGTGCACACACATGGCGCTTATCAGGAATTACAAGAACAAAGAATCATTTCGGCTGCTGTGGAAGATCAACAGCAAAGAGAAAGACGAGAAAGGGAAGCGGTTGTCAAACGTAAAGAGAACAGTGCAAATGCTAGTCCAGAAGTGAAACAAATATTGAATGTAGGTTCAAAATACAATTAAATACAATTTAATAAATAGCTTCAAATGTTAAATTCCTTGGTTTTATATTTCATAGTGTTTTATATTAAATCGTAAACAAGCCGCCTCCTCTCCAAATGGCATGCAAACAACATCGCCTTATCGCAATAGGTGGGTAAAGAAGAAAAAACTTGGTAAAAACTGGTTTATTTATGTATTGTAACTTGTTATTTTTAGGAGCGTTGTTAAAAGTTCATCTGGTGAATCACTCCCAACTGGAGCAGTTACAAGTTCTCACCCATATAAAATACCACAACCACCTCCATCTTCATTACTCAAATATGAATCAGATTTTCCCTTGCGAAAAACCGGTAAGTTATCTCTCGATTTTAATCCTGTCGACCAATAAAAAAAAAGCAAATACAAAATTATTCGATAAGTGATCTGAACTTGTATGCATGTTTTTCAAGTAAATGAAGGAAAATTTTGTAATTTTTGATGTTATTGCGCCCATTAACACCATAAACAAAGTGCTAAACTGTGAAATTTTTAAACTAATCTGTATGTAAATGAATTTTATATAAAAATAATTTTATAGGAAAAATACGAGGACTGATCAACAAATAACCGTTATTCTCAAATTTCGTGAGTTACGTATGTTCAATTTTCGCATTTTTTTCTCTTATATTGGTACACGTGTCTGTTATATATGTTGGTAATATCAGTCATTTTGGATTGTCAGTTTGTTTTTGACAGATAAAAAGGTTGGTTAGTCGTGTTTTGGTGTGCTCTTCGATTTTTTACTATTCGAAAAAATGGATCAAACATTTGAAATGTTGCCACAGTCAACATTTGGCGAGTCTACTATGAGCAGAACACAAGTTTAATTGTGGAATAACCGGTTTAAGGAAGGCCGAGAAGATGTCAATGACGATGCTCGTCC
The DNA here is from genome assembly GCA_950370525.1 of Bellardia bayeri. NCBI lineage: Eukaryota > Metazoa > Arthropoda > Insecta > Diptera > Calliphoridae > Bellardia > Bellardia bayeri. The sequence continues at coordinate 99,732,423 of OX493266.1, forward strand.
TAGTCGCCCGAGCACGTCAACAACCGATGAAAAGCAGTAAAGAAAATGATTTTGGATAATCGTCGAATCACTATCAGAGAGGTTGCTGATGATGTTGGCATATCGTACGGCTTATGCCAAGCAATTTTTACGGATGTTTTAGGCATGAAACGTGCGGCACCGAAGATTGTTCCAAAATTGCTAAATTTTGAGCAAGAACAACGTCGCATGGACATCGCTCAGAAGCTGTTGAACATCGTCAACAACAATCCAGATTTCCTCAAAAAGGTCATAACTGGTGACAAATCATGGGTGTATGACCTTCAAACCAAAGCCTAAAAATCCCAATGGAAACGTCCAGAAGAGCCAAGACCGAAAAAAGCACGTCAAATAGGTCAATAAGGAATACTACCTTGAAGTTATGCGCCGTTTGCGCAAAGCAATTCGTCAGAAACTCACAGAATTGTGGAAACCCCAATCATAGACTTTGCACCATGATAACGCATCAGCTCACATATCGATGCTTGTGCGTGAGTTTTTGGCCAAAAACAAAACCGTTATCATGGCTCAACCACCATATTCACCGGACATGGCCGCCGCTGACTTTTTCCTCTTCCCAAAACTAAAGACACAGATGAAATAAAAGCGTTTTGAGGAGATGAAAGAAAAATAGAAACATTAGCTGTTGGCGATACCAAAAAGTGCGTTTCAGAAGTGTTTCGAGGATTGGAAAAAACGCTGGCATAAGCGTATTATATCTGAGGGGGATTACTTTAAAGGGGATAAGACAGTTATTGATGAATAAATAAATACTTTTTGAAAAAATTGAAAAGAACGGTTATTTTTTGATCAGACGTCGTATACTTATTTATTGTTTAAATAGTACAAAACAATTCTCCATTATACTTTTAGGTTATGCAAAGACAAATATATACTACATAAATACTATTTCAAAACTTTTTATGTCAATCTAAAAATGAATAACTATTTTCCTTCCGATGATACCACCAATAATAAATAATAAATAAATGTATAGATCCATAGACAAGATTTGAACTTTTCTGTAGACAAATATTTTTGGTACTATATAATTGACGTATATACATACATACATATGTATGTGTAATAATAAAATACGGAACGGACATATTTATATAAAAAATATGTTAATGTCTAATGTCGAATCTACGCTTTCGAAAATGGGTTTCTAACAAATGTAATTTATTTTTTATTTATGCCCTAGATAAAAGATGATTTTTGTTTGTTAGCTTGTGCAACCGAAGAAATATTTTGTCTTTATTGCAAATATTTGATGTTTGTTTGTAATGTTTTAGACAAAAATCAAATATAAATTACAATGGTTCTGCTGGTAATAACTTTAAAATGTTTGCCTTATGTTCAAAGTTTAGTTAAGAAATCAAAGTAATGAAAACATGCATATTTTTTCACAACAACATTTCTACTTCAAAAAAAAAAAAAAAAAAAAAAAAAATTACTACTATTCATTTATAACACACAGCATCGGAACCAAATTTACTAAAGATGCGCTTAAAACTAAGTGTCATAGAACGTAAAGCTCGAATCAGTGGACCGGCTGGTATAAGAAGACATGAGCGCCTGTTACAAGCAGCCCAAAGAAGACAACAAAAACAAAACTCAACTTTAACAAGTATGTATGCAATGTAAACGAAAACATTTTAGTTCACATCCATTGCTGAGGGTTCATTAGTAGAGAGTTAATACAACATTTACTTTTCGTTTTCTTCTCTTAAACATTTTCTAAGAAAGAAAAAAAGGTTTGAAAAATGTAATTAATGTAAGCTTTTTATACGATTTTATTTTTTGTAATGTTTTATACTTTTTTTTTTATAATTTTATCATTGTTTTTTACTTTAACTGAATGTTGTTTTCTTTATAATGTGTTTGTTTGTAATAACTCTTTTACTAACTACGTATGAAATGAAATTAAAAAAAAAAATTATACACAGAAATTGTTGCAAAGCAGATTTGAACTGTAAGAATTGTTTTGCAAGATTTTCGTTTTTAAAGATTAAAAAATACAATCCATTATTCTCATTAAATTTGAAAAATCTCAAATAACGTTTTCTGTGTTAATTGCTGAATAAATTTTGACATATTAACCCTCATGTTAACGAAGTCTTGTTATTTTTTAACCTAAAGTTGTACAGCCAGTTAAAATAATTTTTGTATTTAAAATTATTATAACAGAAAGTAAAACTTTAAGTTAAAAAATAACTAAACTTGGTGAATATGCGGGTAAAAGTTATATAATTTGTATATCCAATTAATTGTATAAATATTTTTTACATTAGATTGTAGTAGTACACCTGATTCTGGTCCAAATTCTCCACCATCATCTAGTCTAACGGGTGCTGGCTCAGGTGTAGTTGGTCCCAATCGTGGCTCACCTACGAGTGCACCTATACAAGAAGAAAATGAAGATGGCAGTCAGTATCAACCGGGCCAACGAAGCAGCATCAACGACTTGTCATTATTTAGTTCACCATCCATGCCAAATATATCATTAGGCCGTCCTCATTTACAGAATGCTCATAATTCCACCGCAGCTAATTATGCCATGTTGGCTGCATTGCGACAACACGTTGCAAGTGGAGGTGGCGGCAGTATGCCACCAGTTCCTGGTTCAACTGGTCCGCCGACGTATTATAATCCTTTAGCAGTACCATTTGGCAGACAAGCTGTTCCTCCACCTAATCCCATGATACCACCAACAGCTAATTCAGCTGTGGCGGGAACAGCACCTCCGCAGTCACCGGTTGTACGATCTGCTTCAGCTACATCAACATCTTCATCACAGGCTTCTTTGGTCGGAGACGTAGCACCACCGCAAGCACACGCAGCTTCTACAGGAACCACAGCTCTGATGCATGTTGCCTCTACCGGTGGTATTCATGCTGTAGCACATTCTCCACAATCGTCCTCCACAATGTACGGACAACCAATTACGGATGCTCAGGTTGCCCAAGCCCATCTTAACAAACAGGGTCATCGCCCATTGGGCAGAACACAGTCAGCACCATTACCCCTAGGTCACCCAATGCTGACTGGTAGCGGACAGTTGAATATTACACCAACGCATTATGAAAATAGTGACGTAAGTTTTTATTTTAATTGTTAAATAAAATTTACTTTAATAACAATATCTGCTGTAACTTCATCAGCATCAGTATTGTTTAAAATCATCCTTTGTGTTAACTTAGAGTTAAAGCTCTCAAAATTGTGTCGGTGTCGGTAACACGATCTGCATATTTTTTATGTCATTTTTGCATCGTAGAGAGCAATAATAAACACTCACATACACTATACATATATCTTGGATAGTGTAAATTTAAATCCCTGATCTTTTTAATTTAATTCAATAGATATCTCACCATTAGTAAATTAATACAAAAAATGTAAACCTAAAAGTACAACACATTTTTTAACTTTCGCAGGCCGAACGACAAGCTTACGAACAACATATATTATTAACTCAAAAAATACGACAGACTGTACTCACTCGTAGCGGAGCTGTACGTGATACTCAATTGAAAGAAGAAGATGATGCCGCGGAAGTAATGGATCTCACCGATAAAAAGAAACCTCCAAAAACAGTGTTAACTAGTACAGTCATTACGAGTACCTCACAAAATCTACCCAATGCATCAACGGTGGTAGCGCCCGTTGCCGTACCCTATGCCGCCGGACCTCCGCCAGTGTGCATACCAAATAAACCGAATAAATTAATGCGTAGCAAGGAGTACCTACAACAACAACGTGAATTGCTCTATATGCAGTCTCTGCAAATGGATGATGCTGTTGCCAGGGGTCTGATTCGTCCTTTATCACGAACTCTTTCGTCACCACTGGTTCATTTAGGTCAACATGGTCTAAATCAAATTCCTGATACCGGTCAGTCTACCCATATTCCTCATGCAGGTCCCATAGTTACATCGTCATCAGCAGATCATATACCACCAGTAAATTTAGCCATACACGAACATGGACGACAACACCTTATGGATTTGTCTACCCGACATGTTCATTTAACCACCGATCAAATACAACAGCAGCAGCAGCAACAACAACAACAACAGCAGGTACCACCTCCAGCATCTAGTAACAATTTTTCACCGTCGCATAAAATTACCACAGGTTTAGCTTACGACAATTTAATGTTAAAACATGTTTGCATATGTGGCAATAATGGCCTTCATCCGGAGCACAGTGGACGTTTACAGAGCGTATGGGCTCGTTTAAATGAAACGGACTTGGCTAAGCGTTGCCATCGCTTAAGATCTCCAAAAGCTACTCTCGAAGAAATACAATCGGTACATACGGAAGCTCATGCTATGCTCTTCGGTTCAAATCAATGTCAATTGGCAGCCAACAGACAAAAAATGGAAGCAGCTGCCCCCTCAGCAAGTTTTGTGCGATTGTCATGCGGTGGTGTAGGAGTTGACTTGGACACCACGTGGAATGAACACCATACGGCATTGGCAGCACGAATGGCTGTTGGCTGTGTCATCGATTTAGCAATGAAAACAGCCAAAGGTGACCTTAAGAATGGTTTTGCAGTGATACGGCCTCCCGGTCATCATGCCGAAGCAAACTTGGCCATGGGCTTTTGTTTCTTTAATTCCATAGCGATAGCAGCTAAACTACTAAGGCAGCGTTTACCCGAAATGAAAAGGATTCTAATTGTTGATTGGGTAAGTTGAAGATGATAATTCCCAATGTATGTATGTACTAGACATGCCAATCCCGATCCCGAAATTTGACAAATTTTTTAAAATAAATCCCGGGATTTTTCGGGATTAATAAATCCCGAAAACTAGTATTTGTTTACAAAGTCATCATAAAAAATTTAAATTTTAAACTATTTGTCGAAGAAATAAAGGTGAAAGAATTAAAATTAATTTTGGATTGCCAAACTCGAACGCACAGTTTTTCGAATTTGGAAATTCCTATATAAAAAGCTTTAATCGATTTAACCCTTCTTGGCATGATTTTTCTTTATTGGTAAAATAAATCAAGGTGATATAATTCATGTTCAAAATAGTCCAAAAAATCTTAGCATTTATTTATAGTATAAATTTAGCAAAAAAAAAAAAAAATATGGAAATTTCCATCATATCATGCAATGTTAGATCATTAGCTTATTATTAAATAGAAATAAAATAATGCATACAATGTTATGATGGCAATTTCCACCATTACGAAAAGAAGGGTTAAAACGTCAAAAGATGAAGAATTTGTTTTACTTAAACAAATAGTTGTAATATTAAATCCGGTTAAAGTAACGGACAAAGCTCTTTATCGCAGTGATATGAATCTCTGTTGATGTTGCCCTTTTATTTATGCTCTAAGAGATATCAAAAAGTGAGCTGATGAAATCTCTCCTTAAAAGAAAACAAAAAAAGAAAAATGATTTACTCAACACTTTTAAATTTTTGGAAAAAAAAAACAAAATTAAGGAGTGAATTTTATTATTTGTTATTATTATTTATTATTTGTTATTATTTATAAACCAATTTGTTCTAATATGAAACAAAAATCCCGATCCCGGGATTCATTTCTGAAATCCCGAATACCGAGATTTGAAAAACCAGTCTCGTTTGGCATCCCTACATACATATGTATGTACATACATATATTCGAGAAATTATTAACATTAACTACATATTTATTATGCTACAAATTTTAATAATTACTTTTCTTACACATTTTATTTTTTGTAGGATGTTCATCATGGCAACGGCACACAGCAGGCTTTTTATAGTAATTCAGATATTTTATATCTATCCATACATCGTCATGATGATGGCAACTTCTTTCCCGGCACTGGTGGGCCCACAGAGGTACATAAATTATTATATTGTTAAGGGATTCGTTATGGTGATTGTACAAATTTTTATTTATTTTTTTTGTTATAGTGTGGATCTGGTCCTGGTTTAGGCTATAATGTTAACATTTCCTGGTCCGGTGCTTTAAATCCACCCTTAGGCGATGCCGAATATATTGCTGCATTCCGTACTATTGTGATGCCTATTGCTCGTTATTTTAATCCTGATATTGTTTTAGTTTCGGCCGGTTTCGATGCTGCATCAGGTCATCCCGCTCCTTTAGGTGGTTATCTTGTATCGCCAGCTTGTTTTGGTTATATGACACGCGAATTAATGCATCTGGCCAATGGTAAAGTTGTATTGGCGCTTGAAGGTGGTTACGATTTACCAGCTATATGTGATTCAGCACAAGAATGTGTAAGAGCTCTACTTGGCGATCCTTTGTCACCAATAGCTGAAAATGAACTTAATCGCTCTCCATGTCAAAATGCAATCGATACCTTACAAAAAACCATAGCTATACAGGTAATGGCAGTTTATTGAAATAAGAACCTAATTTTGATTTGTGTCATTTCTTCTTTTGCGTAGTCTCAAAATTGGCCTTGTGTTAGACGTTTGGCTCATACTGTGGGTATGTCGGCGTTGGAAGCTTTAAAAATTGAACACGACGAGTCAGATACTGTGACAGCTATGGCTGGATTATCAATGCAGTCGATGAACAAGTATGTATTCCAAAATTATCATAAAACATTAATTAGAGACTAACGTTGTCACCTACTTAATTAGTACAGAAATTTTCATTATGGTTAGCTCTTATAGTTTAGTATAAAATAAAAGTTTTTAATGTACAATATTATTTCTTTAATATAAATACTGATTTTTATTACTCTTTACAGAACTCTTTCTTGTGATGAGTCCGATGAACCTATGGACCAAGATGAAACAAAATAAAAAACACTATTGAATATAAATTTGAATTTGTTTTTGGATTGGTTGAAAGGCAGTTTACACTTTAGCACCAATGAAAAAAAAAAAAACTGCCATAATTTTGTTTGGTCAAAGCATTACCAAAGCTTTGAAAACAATCTTTCCACTTTCGGATTGTTTTTAGTAGTAATAATTGTAGTTTAAAATACACATACAAATACAAACACTCACACACAAATGTTGGCTTGTGGTGAGCATGACAATTATTGAGTTCCCATAACAGTCGCACCTTTATATGATTTTTAATGCGGCATTTATGTGGTGTATTTGTAATGTACTATTTTTAAATAATATTCTCACTAAGTATAAAGCTTGTACAAAAACAAAAGATAAAAACTTGAAAAATTAACTTTGTTACTGTTAACAAATAATATATACATTAAGAAGCAAACAAAAAAAATAACATTTCATTATTAAAATATTTAAAAAAAGAAGAAAATAGTTAATCATTTTAATTTGTTTTAAGTAAATCGAAATTTGTTAGAAATTGTAAGTGGCTGTGCCACTTAAGTTTTATTTTTCTGTTTTTAGTTGTAATTTAATGTTTATTGTGCATTTAAATTTGATTTAAATGCTTTAATTATAGATTTTATTTTTGTTCTTCTCTCCTATTAAGTAACATTTTAATTAATTTAATTTTAAATAAATATAAACAACTAAATGAGAAACGAATACAAAGTTATTCAATCTAATTGAATTTCTTTTTATTATGTACTAAAATAATTTAATTTTAACTATAGTTAGTTTAGAACAAAGAAACAATTTGTATGTGCAAGATTTATTTATTTTAGTTTTTTTATACACATATGTATGTCTATATAATGTAAATGTGTAATTCTTTAATATTAATGTAGTTAAATTTTATTAATTTTTTCTATAAACATAAATATTTTTTAATTGAATGGCTTAATGCAATTACTTGAAAAGCCATAAAATATAAAAATTAAATGAACATATAAAGTAATAAAATTTATATCGAAAGTCATGCAGTTTTCAAGCGCCTATCAAGTTTTTGCAACAAGCTCTTAAATTGTTTTTAATTTGATATTGTTTTTTTTTATATTTTTTTGTTTGTAATTTACTTTAGACCACATGACATTATTTAAGTGGATTAAATTTTCTTTAAATGTATACATACAAATTTAAACACATTAAGTAAATAATTATTTATTGTTGTTATCGAAACTGAGGAAAAAACTATAATTGAACTAATCAGAGAAAATAAAATCTATATTTTGTGTAAAGAGTATACAAAATTGTTAAACAAAATAAAAAAATTATTTAATTTATTCATCCACATTTATGTTGGATGGACTCTATTTTAATTATCTACAAACTATATATTGCTGACTTGTAGGAATAATTATCATATCTGTCGAAGTAGTTAAAAGACTGTTTAAAGTAATGTAAAATTCGTGATTTTTGAGATTTTTATATTGACATTGGAATAGAAAGTTATTATGGGAGTAATGCTATACGGAATATGCTCATTGATTGCAGTGTCCTGATGAACTGCTTTTTACGAAACTGTTGTACGAATTTTCCAAAAAAAAATCCGAATTTTATATTGATATTGGAATAGAAAGTTATTATAGGAACATTTTTGTATATATGTACATACATACATACATATTTACCCCCTTATTCATAAAACTTTTCAAAGGTTTATAACAGGCTGATAAAGCAAATTTTGTATGGATATTTGCTTTATAAGCCTGTTATAAACCCTTGATAAGTTTTTATGAATTAGACTGTTAGATATTTTTTTTGTGATTTTCAATTGCATACTGCAGTGATATTCCTAAAAACTTTGTCTAAGGAGCAACTAATGTACATATAAAATACGGTAAAGACATTTTTTCTATTTAATTAATTAATGAAAACATTTAACATTGTGAAAATATTAAATATGTATGTATACATCTGTATAAAAATATCCAATAATTTTTTTTTAATTTATAGTTCTTATTTTCATTTCCGTGATTGAGGGTATATCAATAATTTGTTACTTATGAAGATTTTGTTTTTGTCGTTATGAAATTATACTTGGGTTATAAGTTCCTTTTTATTTCTTGCAGCAGAGTAAAAATGTGATGTTATTGTAAAAATACTTATGTATGTCATCGCACTTCCTCATGAATTTTGAAATACATGCACTCGCTTTAGAAATCTGAATGTGTTGATATTTGAAAGTGTTAATTTATGAAATATGTAGTTATAAATAATTTTATAATCATTACATTACATAAATGTCGGCAAGTCATTTTCCTTTTCACATGATAATACTGTTTGCATGTGTTTCTATTAAAAATGTTGTCAATTTAACTTCGGAAACTCTTTATTTATTGTAATTGGGATATAGTTTTTCTGATTTAGAAAACTTGTTACATGTATGAATTGGATGAATAGATAAATCTATTATACTGAATACGAACAAATTTCAACAACATACGAGTATTCAGCTCATTATATATGTTTAAAATTTAGAGTTTATTTGAAACAATCAAAAGGAAGTAATGAACTAAAAAAAAAAAAAACAAATAAAAATAATTTTCCACTCGAAAATTTTTAAATTGTTTTACATAAATTTTCGACAACATAAAAATATTTGAACAAATTCACAAAAATTTCAAAATTTGCAGTTACAAATCCTACAAAAATTTCGATTAAATCTACATATGTGTAGTTCGATTAAATACTCGTATGTATACGTAAGTATACGAGTATTTATGGTACTACATTGGTTTGTTTTTTCTTCCCAAAATATTTTGGCTCTAGTGGTGATCGTTCGTTAGCTTTCACGTTTGTTTGTACATACAATTTATGGTATACGCTTGTATTTTTTCGTTTAAATTTTTAGTATTGTGCAAAGTTTTTTTTTATTTTCTTAATTATTTAATCATTTTATTATTGATTTTATTATTGTTCAGACAAGATGGATGCCTGAATTGCCAAAAAGATTAACATAAAGTAAAAATTAAAAATCAATCGTTAGAGCGAACCTGTACGTATTATGTTGAAAGTAATTCGTTGTGAATATATATGTATGTATGTACATATCGACAGCTCAATTCCAAAACATGCTAAGTTGAAAAAGTGAGTTTTGCTGGAAAAGCTCCTAAAGTTTACATGCGATATCTAAAAAACCATATAAGGTGGAACTTTGTTGTTTATAACTATTGATTGGACTAGCCAATCACAACCAAAATTTGAAAGAATTTAAGTTGAAAAAATCTAAATTCAAAAACGCAAAAAAATTAAAAACATGCTAAGTCGACATAGCATGGTTTGGAATTAAACAGTCAATATATATATATATATATATATTTGCATATTCAAAATAATTTAACAACACAACTTTTTCGCTTACATCTAAAAGTGAACTTTAAAAGCATATGACGCGTCGTATGAATTGTTATGACTTATTCTATTAAATGGAAGAACAAAATCATTACCAATGTATATTAAGGCCATTTTGAGCCATTTAACTCTAATTGACACTCAAAAACACATGCACGGAGGTATCATCATACAGCTCACAAAATCTGTACTTTTTGACTAAGAAATGTGGACAGAAATGATTTTTTTTTTTAATATTGGGTGTATAATTTAAAAATGATGGCGGATTTTTTTTAACATTTTTAGCTTTTATTTTGAAAAATTTTTTTTTCAAAGTATTGGCCATTGTTAGCTATCCTTTTGGTAACATATGGATTCCGCGCCAAATGAACTGCTCATCTTTTGAAGCCAAAATCGGATACCATGTTCTAAAGCATCCCAGAAAGAGTGTTGTGCATCGATCGAAACAAATAGTTATGAACAGATCGACATCGCTAAATCGATTTCGCTATCTAATCGTATAAGAATCTGGAACACACTATAGCGCGTTTTGAATTAAAAAAAATCAATTACATACTACTTTTTTACAAGTTTGTATGGAACTTTTTCAAAATATTGAAATATATTTATTTTTTGTGCAAAACGTGATATCTTTCTCAACTTGCCACTATATACATATGTATGAATCGAAAATGAAAATTAAAGAAATCCGTAGTACTATAACTTAAGCGATATTAGAAAACTCTTGGTGGATATTTAATACATACATATGTATGTATATTCTTTTTAGAGCTTTCAGAAGATTCTCGAATTTAATTTGAATATAAAATTTTACATTTAATAATGTTTATTAATTCTTTTTTATTGTGAAATTAATGCACTTGCATTAATACAAAATAAAGTAAAAAGTGAAGTTAATCCGTTTGGCAAATGAGGCATAATCAATAAACGGCCCAAAATTCCGCGGGAGTTTTTTCCCTTTTTATTTTTTTAACATTGAATTTGAATAGGAAAAATTGAAAAAGGGAAAAAACTCCCGCGGAATTTTTATTCATGATTGGGCTGATAATAAATAAAAACGTTCTATATTTTGTTGATATTATTAGCATTAATAAACAAAAACAATTAAAACTCATACATAAATAAAAAAAAAAAAAACATAATTGACAATAAAAAATGTGTTTTTCAGTAAAAAGTTTAAATAACATAATGAAACAAGACCAACGCAAAGTGGAGAAGAAATATCACAATAAAATATTATATGTATGTGAAATAATAAATTTCTCATGAAATAGTAACTTATAACAAGTTTTTAGAATAAAACAAATTAAAAAAAATTAATAAATAAATAAATATGCACACAAACACATACAAACACTCTTTTGTACACTGATGCTGAAAGCATTTCTCTTATTATAATTTCCATTGTCACCCGAATTTTTTTTATCAATAAATTCGAATGTAAACAAAATACAAAATATATTAAAAAAAATAACTTTTTTATGCTAAAAAAATATTCTTATACTAGCAATTAAGTAAGGCTTTTATAAAATTATAATAATCATATTCAAATATGTAGTTACAATTTGTAAAAGAAATATATTTTTTGTGTGTTTTATACTGATATAATTTATAGAAAAATATATGTATTTAAATAAACAAATTAAACATTTTAGATAACAAAAAACACTTGGCAAATAAAATGTTATTTAAGCCTGTCACGTTTTCTGTATGTAATTGTTAAAACTATGTACCAAATAATAATTTAGCTTAAATGAAAAAGATTTTGTTAGAACATCAAAAATAATTTGTACCTTCAAATAAATTTTATAAAATTTATTAGCTAGACAACAAATTTGTAAAGAATATAAATCTAAAGGTATGACCTTTACAGTCTCAATTTTAAAAGTATATGTATGTATGTATGTATGTATGTATGTATGTATACTTGCATTACTAAACAATTTAATTGAAAATATTTGTATGTATTGAAAATGTTTTATTTTTAATTTTTTTTTTATAAGCCCCCTAGTCAGCACTTTCGTGTTATAGATATGTACTTACATGTGTATGTATTAAAGTGCACCAAAATAACTGTTCGTATTTATGTTCGAACTGACCCGGAAATGCATCACTTCTGAAGCGCTAGCCTGGCTTTGTATATATGTATATAAACTTGTTTTGGAAGTTTCCATTTAAAAATTAAACATAATTTATGAAAAAATGTCTTTGTTTCACAACCAAAATAGTATTCTAATGAATTACTAACCTTAGCAATGATTTTGATACAGAATTGTCAGAATTACATTTAAGTAGCATTTAAGGAATTGATTTTTTGGTTTTTCGAAAGGGAAATAATTTCATGCACAATAAAATATTTACGCACGTAAGTAAATTGTTTTCCGACAGTCGTACGATTTGATTCGAATCAAAATACACACACAATAACCCCCAGTTATTAATAATATTATTCTCAACAAAATTTGTAGTTTATTTTCAATTTATCTTTGGAAATGTATTTCGAATAGTTTGCACTAAATTGATAGCAATTAATGGGTCGATTATGGATGGCAACCGAACCTCAGTGGAGTTGACAGTTGCCAAAAACATATTACAGATGGCAACTGACAACTGTAAGCTGTTAACTTCAGTTGCCGAACATGGCAACGGAGAATTTGTGGTTGCTTTGATTTTTATTTTAAGTGGCAAATTTGAAATGTTAGTTATTTTGTTGTTAAACTATTTATATTTTTAACATATAAATGTTTGTTTTCTACTCGAAAATTCGAAAAACAGATTAAACACGAAAGTTGCCTTACATAATATCAACTTGCATGTCAGTTGCGTTGCCTATTGACAACCCAACTCCAGTTTGGTTGCTTTACATAATCGACCCATAAATTATGTGGAATTAAAATATTTTTTATTATATTATTACGAGTTAATAACAAAATGTTTTTAAGCAAAAAAAAAATATTGTTTGTATTTGATGTGTTACAAGGGGAAAAATTATGGTATTCAGGTTCAATCTGAAAAACGTATATAACACACAAACTTCGGGAAACAAAATCGAAAGTTTATTTCAACAGTTTATAAAACTTCGGAGAAGTAAGTTTGATTTTAACCCCCTGGCCCACGTTGTCGAACGATAACGTTCGCTTAGATAAGACTTAAGACACAATCTTGTTTGTGGAATAAACAAACTTGATTGAATAAAAAATGATACGATAAAAAGTTTGTGTCTTAAGTTTTATCTAAGCGAACGTTATCGTTCGACATCGTGAGCCAGGCGGTAAATGTAATTAATAAAATTATTACAACATTTTACCATCTGTTTGTTGGGGGGATATACATACATATATCGATAACACTATTGAGCATGGTTTTAATCAAATATACATGAGCTTAAGTTTTATCTAAGCGAACGTTATCGTTCGACATCGTGAGCCAGGCGGTAAATGTAATTAATAAAATTATTACAACATTTTACCATCTGTTTATTGGGGGGATATACATACATATATCGATAACACTATTGAGCATGGTTTTAATCAAATATACATGAGCATTCGATTGAGCAGAACATTCATGTTCACAACTTGGAAATAATTCCTGTTTCAAAAAATGATAATAAATTCATATAAAATTTGTAAACAAAATAATAAAACTATCATTTTTAAATACCAAAATTTGTGCAACAAATTAGAAACATTCGAATACGATTGACGTGTTTAGCAATTTACTTAATGCCATTGCATGTATCTTTCAAAGAACATATGCATATACATACATATAAAACTGTGTACTTTGTACTTTGGAGACAAAAAGTAATGTTTCAAACACATAATATATATGTATAGTATATCAGGGGCCAAATTACCGCATTCGATATCGAGTAAAATTGATCGTAATTTTCTTATTTGGGATTATGGCATTCGATATCGAGCAAGAAATTTAGTACATTTTATCATAATTTCGATACCGAAATCATTTTTCGATACGATAGCTCATTCGATCACGAATGCGGTAATTTGGCCCCAGCTAAATCAGTCATAAAACCATGAAAAACACTATTTTCACAAAAATGCTTCAAAATGCCATGTTGTTCAAAAAATTTTACAAATTAGTAAATGGTAGTATTTAACGGGTTTGTTAGGGCCCCAACACCGCATTCGAGATCGAATAAGCTTTCCTATCGAACTAGAACTGTTGTTCAATATCAAAAGCCGTAATTCATAAAAACAAAGTCAACTTTACTTGATCACGAATATGATACTTACTATTTAAGAATGTTTTACATTTTTCAATGTTTGTTTTCATAATAAAACACTTACGATTAATGAAAAGTTCTCAATTTTTATTAAAAAATGTTTATAAAATGATAAAACACTGTGCTTTTTATTAGGTAATATTTAAAACCAAAAAAGTAAAAAGTCTTTTTATATTTGTTATTACTAATATTAACATTTTAAAAATAAAGAATATTTTCAATAAAAATTTGGTTTAATAAGCTCGAATTTTATAAATTTGATGACTAAAAAATAGCTGAAATAAAAAAAAAAAAAAATTAAGCACAAAAACTATTATAGTGCAAACAAATTAAAATATAAAATAAATACATAGTAAATCATATATATTTTATATAAAAAAAGATACTTAAAACACAAATAAAAAATATATATTTTTAAAATTGAAGTCTCAATGCATAAATAATTGAATGGATTATGACAACTGATAATGTTTTGAAACAGAAAATGAAAAAGAAATTTAACAAGTACCTTTTGAAAAATTACAAGGAGAAAATACAATTAAATATAAATAATAATAATAAACAATTTATAAAACTTTAATAATAATTACTTAAAAGTTAAATGAAACACAGTATTTTTGTTATACAATGAAATTAATTTAATATATAAATATAGAATATATGAAAGAGGAATAGGATATATTTTTTGTTTAATCTTTTATAAACTACATACATACATACATACATATTCATATTTAAATAATATATAATATAGTATAGGTATGTATGTATGTAATTATATACCTACATATAATACAATATAGTATAGTATAATAAAATGCTAACACACTTTCGTTACATTATAAAATAAAAAAAATACATAGTTAAAATGAAATGAAAATATATTTATGAAATACTTAAGCATACTCGTACTATATAGTAGATACGATTAATTTTGGCGCGTTTTATAACGCTATAGCTAATAAACAATGATGTTCGTTCTGAAATAATTTTATTTTATATTAATTACTATTATTGATTATTTAAAACATAAATTTAATATATGCATTACTATTATAGTTATAATTGATAATTATGTTTATGTTTGTGTTAAATGTACACAATGCGCATCTTGTATCAACTGAGTTAGTTTCTGGGAAAATGTTGGAATGTCCTAAAAAAGCAGAAAAAGAAAAGAAACAAATAGACAAATTGTGTATTTAAATACGTTTTTATAATTGTAAGCTTAAGTGTAAGTGATTGTATAAGTGAAACCAAAAATACAAACAAGAAAAGAAAATATGAAATACAAAATGAAAAATAAATGTTTTTAAAATGATGTGTCCAAAAAAGATAAAAAAGGAAATGCGAAAATATGTTTTTAATTTGTCAATAAAAGACAATGACAAACGAGACTCGTTTATGTAAAAGTTATTTGGTTATAAAAATAGCAATTAAGAACATTTTTATGATTTTCGTTTACAAGAAATGAAACTGTAATTAGACAGATCTGTCGGCGTAAGCTAAAAACTTAAATTTAAAGTCCTTTGAAGTTTTTCTGAAGAACACTTAGACATTTGTATGCATACTCAATAATATTTAACATAACCATAATTTAAAAACCCTATTTGTTCAGAATGAAATAAATTATAAGGCACTTTTTCAGAGTAAAAAAAGATATGTCTGAAAATATTCACCCCTATCATAAATAAAAATTCCACATGAAATTTGTTCCCTTTTCACATTTTCCTATTAAAATTCAATGTTAAAAAAATAAAAGGGAACAATTTTCATGTGGAATTTTTATTCACGATAGGGGTGATTTTTTTTCAAATTATCGGAATTGTTATAAAAAGCATTGGCAAAAAAGTGAATTTTTAAGATTTTCAAGAAATCTTTTAACCGATTTAATGCTGTGTGTATTTTTGTTCATCAAGGTGTATAAGTTTTTTTTGAGATTCCGTTCAATTTCGCAAATACTTAATAATTCCGATTTTGCGAAACAAAAATGAAGTTTTTGTAAAGAATTTTATTAAAAAAAAATGTTTTTCTTTTTCTGAAAAAGCTAAATACGGAATTAATTGCACTCTAGAAATTTAAATAGCCACTTACCGTAGTTAAACAAATTTCATCAATTAATTTCATATTTATGGGTAAACCAGCTTTTGCAAAACTTTCACGCATTTTAAGTGCGTCCACTTGGGACATTGCAAATAGAGCGTTTGTCAGTAGATCGAAATGCAAAGCGCCTTCTCCGGACAAGAGAACATTAATTAAAGCTCCTTGAAATGAGGCCAATAAGTTTTCCTTGAATAATGGCCTCTGATAAAGACGCCATTTTTCATGAACATTTTGCATGGATATTAAAACGGTGCGCACTATGTTCGGGTCATTGCCAGTAACAACAATTTGGCCATAGGCATTCATAATGGCCATAAAATGTTCCGGATGTAAATTATCACTAGGATTTATGACTGGACTACTGCTGTTACAATTATTGCCATTTTGCTGTTGTAATACACCATTAGGCTGAACGTATGACTTGTAAAAGTACTGCCATTTACATGTGAGTATACTGAAAAGAATAGAAAGGAAAAACATAATTGAAATAAAATATTTAATTAAAACGTTTGATTATAATTGATTTTTACAATTCTTATAAATATTCACCCCTATCGTGAATAAAAATTCCTCATGAAATTTGTTCCCTTTTATTTTTTTAACATTGAATTTTAATAGGAAAAATGTGAAAAGGGAACAAATTTCATGGGGATTTTTTATTCACGATAGGGGTGATTATTACCTATCAAACAGTGAGTAGACCACACTGGTCAAATCTGTGGTATCAGCAACATTGTTCTCTACTTGCAGTAGTGGCATTATGTGTTCAAATGTAAAGTCTAATATTGAAGGCAACATTGCTAAGGACGTATTTCCAGGTTGCTGAACAATAAGTTGAAACATTTGTAAAATTTTCTCTATCACCACCACACGACTAAGAGTTAATTGTTCTCTGAAATGCAAATGTATTATTATTATTATATGTATGTGCACTTGCAAGTAATTTAATAGTTCAATTTAAAACACACCTGACATTCACTGTTATAAATAGTGTTATCATTTCCTTAATAAATTGTGAACCTAATTGACTTTGTAATGTACGCAAAACACTTAAACTAAACTCAGCCACAGTAATGGAAATTGTGTTACTATTTTGACCAAATGAGTTATAAATCATTAAAGCTTTCGTTATAATAGGCTGTGTGGAAAAGAAAACAGGAGAATACAATACAAAACAGTAATTTTAGAATACTTAAGTAACGTAAATCGTAAATAAAGGGCATACCTTAAATGTAGAAGCTAACATGTCTTTTGTTGTATTTGGAGAGTCTTTAAAGAATTCTATAACTAAACTAAATGTCACTAATAAACTCAGTGAAATCGATGATACTTTTGCTTCGGCCGTTGCCGCATTCAAACAGTTTAAATCTAACTCTAGGAAACCTTGAGCCAAACATTCAATATATTCCCTTAGGATCAGACAACGACGCGAATAGTCCTGTTGCTGTTCGTCGACATTTTTCCAAGGCAACACTAGGTAACTAATAAGACTTATGTAGATATTTGCAATCACTTGTCGTGGTAGATGCGTTAGGCGAGGACCTGATTGCATGAGATTTACAATAGTGGGTATTTCCAAAAGACATTTTGGACGTATCACAGATGATATACACAACAGCAATTGGCTGGCTGCCATATAGATGATTGGTGAAGACCCCATAATGGTATTGGGTTGAAAAATGCTACCCAACAATTCGAATAGTCGCAAAAGCATTTGATCCGATTTTAATGATTGACATAATGGCAAAATGCTGCGTATGGCCATAAGAACTTGAGCATATCTAAAAAAAAATTGCAAAAAATAGTTCAACTAAATGACAAAAAATGTTTAATCAAATTTACTTACAAATAGTCAAAATCAGTCTGAAATGTTGAGGCATCAACATCTATTGTATGCAATTTGTTACTAATAAAAAATTTCAGCGTTGTTAATAGATTCTCAGCTAAAATATCTAAATGGCAGTTAACTTCGGATGCAGCCTCAGATGTTGTGTTGGTGTCCAATAATGGAGCTATTCGTACTACGGCCTGGCAGACGGTAGAAAAGTCTCTTAAATGTTCAGCAAAACTTTGCGACTTGATTTTACGTGACAACTCAAAATTTTTCGCACTGTTTATAT
Source organism: Bellardia bayeri (assembly GCA_950370525.1). Taxonomy (NCBI): domain Eukaryota; kingdom Metazoa; phylum Arthropoda; class Insecta; order Diptera; family Calliphoridae; genus Bellardia; species Bellardia bayeri. Next base: position 99,751,085 of record OX493266.1, read on the forward strand.
CGTTCTCTATGGATTGGAGGTAAACATGTGGTCTAGACCAATGACTAAATACTTGCGCAAATACTGCATTCGGACGAGACTCGGCAATTAAGGCAATACACTCAATGCATTGTGTTAAATATTGTTGCCATTCCGTTTGAGTCTGAAAAATTAGAAAATAATTGTTTATTATTAAAATATTAAAAAAAAGTAAAAATATCTTACATTATCTTCCATCATTTCATTATCCAAAAGTTCCAATTCAGTCTTATTATATTCAAATTGTGTGCGATGCATAATTTCAGATACTAACTGATGTATGACATCATTATACCGATTTAATTTATCGTGCATTGTTAAACCTTTAATAATGGGAGTCCAAATTTCCAATTTTTCTGTGAAATCATATGCACCATTTTCTAATAACAAAAATAAATATAAAGTATACTTAATTTGTACAAACATATTTAATCATTTATTACAAAATACTATAAAAAGCTTTCCTAGACCAAAAATTAAATAAATATTTGAAGAATACATAAAAAATATATATTAAGTAAATATGTATCCCCCAACCAAATGAAATAAAAATAAATGTTCCAAACTAGTAAACCAAGAAAAAATAGCATTATAATTACGATAAAAAAATATATAGATTTAATATTGCAAAAAACCCAATTCTATATTTAAACGATCTGTAATTAATATGTAAATAAAATAACAACTTACGAAAGACGGTACAGCAGTATAACGATTTTAAAAAGCCATCCAACACAGTCGATTCTTGCAACATTTTAAGCCAATATTTAGCAGAATACAGACGTAAAAGTTCGCGAAATTTGTCAATGTACATTTCACTTTGTTGCTTAGATGTATTATGTTGATCCAGCAGTACATTAATGCCGGACATGAGGGTTACATTATATGGCAACGATTTTTGTAAATACAACAATTCATTTAGTACAGATAAGCCAGCCAATGACAGCTCCTGGTGCGATGAACGCCATTGTGATATATCCAAAATTGACATAAGAAAATATTCCGATAATAAATCTGTCCTTATCCAGGAAACAAAATGTTGGATACAGGTTAACAGTTCCAACACGGAGAAACTATAAATAATAAAATTTTTTTTTTTTTTTTTGTTATTTCGTCGACATGGAAAGCGAAACAATTAAAGAAAAAATATAGAATAAACAGTTGGACAAATATTTACCTTAATTGATTGTCATTTGGCAGCGATGTTACTAAACTATAATCCATGAGTGTATTTGATATGGAATGAATGTCTTTGTCATTTATATGACACACAGCTATTAGTAAGTATTTTGTTAATAGATCCATTACTTCAGGCATACACATTGACGTGCTTTAAGAACAAAGATACATTTACGTATTATACATTAAACAAACAATTTAGGAATTTGTAATTAAATATATTCAGGCATCAAATCAATTCAATATCAATATCAAAACGGATGAGTTTTAGAAGTCAATTTTTTCGTAATATTTCTGTATTGAAAAACTTTTATCACATAAAATATAAATTTATTGGGCTACTAAAGAGAATCTTAAAACAAAACTTTTTAAAATTAGATTATAAATGCATTAAAATGCATTTCCAAAACTGATTCGTTTTTGATTTCGATTTCCATCACATGCCTGATTATATGTATTCTCCAAATTCTTGAAATGTATTGTTATAATAGTTATAATTTAACAACTTCATGATATTTGAAAACGGAACAAAAATTGTTCCACATCGAGGTCATTAATTGACAAATTGTAACTAATATTTAAACTAACATAACTTTAAATTGGTATTCTGGACGAACATAGTTAAAGGATACATTTCATTAAAATATAATTCGAATTTTCCTCTAAATATTTAAAATTGTTAAGGATATTTTAAGCAATACAAAAATTACATGAAACAAGAGGTTACATTAATTTAAGACAAATATAATTCAATTTTTGTTTTAATCACACTTACCAGGAATGAAAATACTGTTTTCTGTCGGTATTTACATCCTCTCTATTACTAACAACTTCCTCGGATGTAGTGCGCAGTAGACAAATACCCAATACAAAATTTGTTTTCACTAATGTTAGACAGTGCATAATATAATTAGGATCTTCATCGGGAAACTGACGTTTACCCATTAAGGCTATCAGTTGAGCATATGTATCTCGTTGTCTTTTCTGTGATCTGGAGGGTAAATTAACGTATCCACTCCATAGCACCTCCCTCATAAGCGCCCTATCTGAACTACCCAATTGCATCCATCGTCTCGTAATTGCATGCTCTAATGTGGAAGTGCAAAAAAACCAAAGAAATTGGTTTTGTTCAAATATGTTGCCATTACCCACAATAGAAAGGCAAGTCTTCCAAGATTCTGCTTGACTTTTGAACGATATTAATTCTGATTCAATTTCCCGTTTGCGGTTATTAGGTGTGGCCGTAGAATAGAATTCACGTAGCAATGAGTCCACCAAAGCCAAAGGGGAAGACTACAAAACAAAAATATTTATTAAGGCAAAATAATGTTAAAAAATATATCTTAAAAACTTCATTAGGATTTGAGCATTATGGCCAAAATTATTATTACTCACCATTTTTGGTTTTCACCAAGGAAATTTTTGTTTTGTTATTTTTTAACTTTTTTTGTGTGTCACAGCTCTCTATCAAGGTTTATGGTGATGGACGACAATGTCGTCTATGTCGTATGTATTTAACAAAATTTACGTGTGGGCCTTTGTTTATGGTGTTCTGTATGAAAGGCTTTTAATTTACACAACTTTTATTATTAAAATAAAAACTTATTTTAATTTCTATATTTTATATTTATTTTCAATAAAAATTTCCTTAAAGTTCTTATTTGAAAATCAATTATAAAAAAACTTCCATCAAAAAACCGACTTCATGAACTAGGAGATAAAAAAATACTGTCAAAATTGTGAAAAAATAACAAAGAAGAGTTACCACGCACAAGAAAAATATCTAAATGACAGGGTGTTTCACAAATTCAATAAAATTCTTGCATACCAATTGGAAATTTTAATTTGTACTTTTTGCCGCCTTGACTTTAAGGAACGAATTATATGCTTCCCTTTATATTAATGGCTTAATTATATCAAAGTAGATAATTATTAAAATGTTCAGCCTAATTTATTCGGCCTTTTATATTAATTTAAATTGTACTGCACATATATTAAGTTTAAGGTAAGCTTTACATTTTTAAATTGTATTTCATTTCCAAGAGTTCGCTGTTTCAGTGTTTTTGAATATTGATTTATTTAAAAATTTTCTTACATATGCATACATACATATGTTTCTTAGATGAAAAATATTCATAAATAAAAAATATTCTGCACAATCATGAATAAAAAATCCGCGGGTATTTTTTTTCCTTTTTATTTTTTTAAACATTGAATAGGAAAAATGGGAAAAAACTCCAGCGGAATTTTTATTCATGATTGGGTTGATTATAATTTTGTAAATCTGACAGCCAAATCATGAATAAAAAATCTGCGGAAGTTTTGTTCCTTTTTTAACATTGAATTTGGATAGGAAAAATGGGAAAAGGGAAAAAAAAACTACCGCGGAATTTTTATTCATGATTGGGCTGTGAATGTTTTGGCAAATGTAAAAATGGGTAAAATAATGTTTGTTTAGACTTTTATTGTAACGAAATGTTTAATTTATTACCTCGTACATACACATACATTCATATATCGGTTCGTAAAATTTGCATTTCGTGTTTGCAATACATATTAGTGTTTTTTAGCATTTAGGAATTCGATTTCATTAGATTTTAAAACAATACTGTAATTGAAAGACAAAATTTACAAATTTGTAATTTATTGAAAAAATTTTAAAATTTAGTTTTAAAGACAGACAATGAAACAAAAACATGAATCTTAAAGTAATAATCTTATATTTAGTTCTATTCTATTATTTAAGATTTCCACGGGTGCTGTTGGCGTTGTCGATTTATTTGAAACGACATCTCTATTTTATCCTGAGCTGTTCGCGTAGCAGTCTCTATGTATTTATGTAATTTATCTTCGAGTTCAGCATGAGCCTGGCGATATTCAATGTCATCACTATTTAATTTTAATCCGTATAAGAGTAAATCTATTGAATTTAGTGGTAGAGACAATTCTGGATTTGTCACAGCAATCGAATGTTTAAAACTAAAATATTCACTGCCTGCACCCAACATGGCCGATAGCATTTCTTGTGCCAATTCAGCAGCTTCTAAAAGGCGATTATGTCTAACATACAAATGCAAAAGCTCTGAACAGTTAGACAATTTATAATTGTTGTGCAGCCATTGTGGTATAAAGGCTTGCAAACTTAATAGTTTGTTCACCACCGATTTTCGTATCTGTGTCGACGATTCCTCTTCATTATCTTCTACTAGCCTGCGTAGTAGAGACCAAGCCATATCTGAGGCTTTATTCCGATGTGGCAAGTCTGCCAAATCGTTTTCTTGTAACCAATCCCAAGCATCTGTGGGATTTTCATCAGCCGTACGAACACATGCGGCAGCTAAACTATCAAATATGGGCAATACACTAATAGTAAATCCCTTGGCTAATTTTAGGGCAGCAGTAAATAAACCGCAACTGGCTAAAATCATTGATAATTCTTGAGGTCCGGCATTAAGAAATGAATGTATATCTTTGCGGTGCTCCGATAGCTTTATAAGTGCCTCTGTATGTAACATTTCTTTCTTAATGTGTTTAATTTCAAGGACTACAACTTGCGGTTTTGCGATAGATGTTTGATCATAACTTTGCTTGTCATCATCGTCGTCTTTTGAGCTATTGCTTATGTCATATTCATCGCCTATAACAGGTTTAGCAATCCAGCGGTAACGTTCATCAATTAAGTGTACACAATTCAAACACACTAGAAGTGATGAGAAACGTTTGTTAAGTGATTCTAAGGAATCGCCTTCAAGTTGATAACGCATAGATTGCTCATACATAATAGCAGAAGCTAAAGGAAAACATGGTGTTATATTGTACATGATATTATATTTTAAAATTTAAACTTACCTTTCCTCATGTTACCGTTGTTGACATGAAAGGCATATAGGAAATCATAAATTTCATTTTTTTCCATTGATTGAGATCGGGCTCTGGACTCAACAATATTTTCAAATTCTTCATGTAGTCCCACGTAAGGAAAATGCATTAATAAATCGTATCGTTTACGATTAAACAACGTAATTACCAATTGACGCAAACAATCCTTACGACGTGACAACTCAGCATTGTAAATCAATGAATGATAAGCTTCCTCATAATGTTCCAATTGAAGGTGATTATTGAACACAATCGACTGAAACATGGGCAGTTGTGGATCATTTTTATCTAACAAACCAATGGCAACTTGAGCCATTGATATAATGTGGTCCAAAGCATTGTGTTGTTCGAAAAGTTGTATAACTTTTAGATAGTATTGAGCTATGCACTGATTCGTTACTTTTAACTGAAATTTATCAGTTTCAATGTCCGAAAGATTTCCCACTAAAGAAGCATATGGAGTATTCTTTAGAATTTTCTCAGCAAGAAATTGTTCTTTAACAACGCCCCTCGCCGATTGTATGAATAAATCATAAGCTTTGTGAGATTCACCACTGTCAAGTAATATTACCGCCAAAATGAATTGTCTAGAGCATATATTCCATTCGCACCAGCTGTTGAGCAGACGCACATAATCTGCTATGATTATATGTTGGCAAGTGCTGAAAAGCCATTCACCAAAAACGAAATTAAATGAAACAGCCCAAATGAGTTGGCTGACTATAGTTGATAAGGGCATTAGAGTCTGTTGCCAAGTAACGTTATCGAGAACCTTGAAATTGTCTGCGTACAATGCCAGGGCCGTATACAGGCCCTTGGCATTGAGAAAAACTTGAAGCAAAGGAGCAGAGCTACATTTGCCTCCATTCGAATAAATACGTCCCGAACCCGATGTTAATTGTAAAAGATTAAGTCTTTGCATGGAAGTTTCCATAGCTGATGCTGTACTGATATTGACGGATGTTTCTGATATCCATATCATAACATAGTAAGATTGAAGAAATATTAGAACGTCAGGCATAAACTGGGACCGCAAGCATTCTAAAATGTCGACCGGCAGGGAATGAGTATCGATCAAAATTTGTTGCAGCAACAACAGATTACGACAGATAGCAAAACGTATCATAGCATTTTGTCGTACTGTTTCGGCTAATAAGGTTAAACCAACCTGACTGCCGAAAAGGGCACCCAAGGACATAAACATTCTGGTGTTGTGGTTTAAATTATTAAAATTGGTATGCATGGTTTCTGGATTACCATTATCCATTCGTAAAATATCAAGTAACATCGAAATGGCGCTGCGTAAATCCTTAATGGACTGTAATTTTTGTCTTATAGCCACCAAGAAATTAGAAGGTAAAAGTTCTTTTTCAGTATCTCCCGCCAATAGATCTTGAGTTAGTTTTTCTATAATTACATTTGGCATCTCTAACTGATACAATTTTCTATCAATATCTATTTTAACATCTTCTGGTAGCCATTTTTCGATTTGGGCTAAAATTTCTACCAGATGTACCAAATCTCTGCCTTGACGTTCATTATCGGAAAAATGTAAAGGAACTACAATATCTGCTTCAACATCCTCGCCAGCAAGCATTAAATGTTCTATAATTTCACATGGTCTGAGCAGAGAAAATGTATTCTTTTTTACTAAACACACAGCATCCAAAGGTTCCAATATTAGTAATCCACTTGGCTGGGATGCCTTCATGTGATATTGTTCGCAGCATGAATAAAAACGTTCCCATAACCTTGTTGATATTTCCAAATAATCATCATCAGAAACATCAAAGTCTTTAACTTCATTTTGAAGTTCATCCTCGATGGCTTGGCAGACATGTTCTTTCATTAAAGTCATAGTACAGTGTTTGCCTTCAAAACGAACATTTGATCTACGGAACATCTGAAAAAAATACAATTTAAAAGTGTTGAACTGTACTAAAAAATACACTTTTCTATTTACTTACAAATAAAGCCTTTGCAATAACGCTGCGCTCGAATTTTCCCGGATGAAAAATATATGAACAATATGCTTCTCTAGGATCCATACCCTGCTCGATGCCTAGACAGTAACGATCTGGTGGTGGCTCCATGGCAGCCGAAACCCAATTGATACCCATCCCCCGGATAAGTGAAAAGCTTGATATACTAAATTCACCTTCTGCATTACTCCATAGTGCCCAGATTCTGGAATCGCAAACATCAAAATCGGTTAAGTCCAACTGAGGTGCAGAAATAATTTTACGTCGCTGTAAACTTAGTCCACTGTTATTACCCGCATCAATTTGCAAATCAAGACACACAAACTCTGAGCCAGATGAATGTGAGAGAAATGCGCAAAAGCTGATGTCATTTATTTTGCGCAATGCATTACTTTGAGCTGAAATAGTAATGTTATTGTAGTTGATTTTAAATAGACGGTGTTTTTTTTTAATGTATAGAATTTTGAGTTGGAAACACTTTTTTAACTGGTGGCCATTTTGTCGGTTGTCTGGTTATTTATGTTCGAACATGAATCAAATAATAAAGATTGCGCAAAGAATGTAAACACAATTTCCTCTGTCTGCGCATGACGTCAGAGGTTATTTTTTCGTGTAATCAAAATGTAAAAAATAACTTTTGTTTTCAATATTAAAAAACTTTTTGATTCAAAATAAAACATTTAATTATTTACATTTTATACATATTAATATTATCAAAAAAAAAAAAGAAGAGAACTAAAATATATATATTTTTGTGTTATAATTTTATTATATTTTCTTCGACCTTTTTTATTTTTATTAAATAATTTGTAAGCTTGAGGTCACTTTTTTTGTTTTTTTTAAAAGATTTTTTTCTTTTTATTTATAATAAACTCGATTTCCTTTGGAAATCTTCTTCAGGAGTATATTAAAAAAAAAAAAAAAGTTGGTGTGCAACAAAATAAAAGTAAAATTTAGTTAAAAGTGATGAAAAGTGAAAAAATGTTTGTGTTATCAATTTATTATTTTTGTTTGTTTCCGTTTGTGTTTTTTTTCTCATCCTCTAGGAGTTAATATAGTTTTCTTGTTTGAAAAAACATTCTCGATAGAAAAAAGTGCTTTAGCCTTAATTTTCGCATTAATAGTACTTGACTTATATATATACTAGTGAATTGGTAAATCGACTTCGATTATGGTCGTTAATCGATTATTGCCTTCAAAAATCGATTATTTTGTGGTCGATTTTACACAATCAACTGAATTCTTTCAAAGATTTCGCTTAACAAACTAATTTATTAAAAAAAACAAAAATTCTCTAAAAAAACTAAATAATAATTCATTTCTAACAATTGCAAATTGTAATTTTTAGAATTCCTTAGGATACGTTGGTTTGATTTTTTGCGAAAATTTAAGATATTGCCATATTTATATAAAAAATTAAGAGAAATGCCATATGTATTTTGACTGAACAGTACGGCAATGCTAACAAAATTGACAGGAGGTAATCCACTACTGAGAAACACAATCAGTAGTTAAATCCCGGCAAAATATATTTGAGGTTTAATATAACAGTGTGTTAAGCTGAGTTTAACTGACAAGTAAAAAACTAGCTCTAAGTCATCCAGCTTAATCCGTTAGGTATTTATACAAAATAATTAAATAAGAAATATAAAAACATAGTTTATAGGAAAACATATTGGAGAATAGTAAACAATTTTATTTTTCGAGATTAAGGTCAGTTTTTATTTTTTCCGATATTTCGCTACACAATGTGTAGCATCTTCAGGGAAACAATAACAAAATAAAAATATTTTTCAAAAAATAACAGTAATTGTCAGAATTTAAATATTACACAAACAAAAATATTGATATGAAAAATATTTTAGTTTTTGTGTTTTTATAAATTAAGTGTCTATAAGTTTGAGCAACATTATCTGTATCTACTTTAAAATTAATTCTAAGATTTTTTGGTACATTAATAATTTCTAACATAAATAAATATAAAAATCTCCGTGATAAATATATTATTTGTTCAGACTCAAAATCTACAATAACTGCCATCCAAAACATAAATAATAAAAATACAACTATCTCAAAAATAAAAGATATCCAAATAAAATACCCCACCAAATTTAAAATAATGTGGATTCCGGGCCATTCTGGTATTAAAGGAAACACATTAGCGGACGAAGCAGCAAAATTTGCTTCTTCTGCACCAATTTTTTCATATGTCTCATCAAATAAGTGCGATATCAAAAGAACAATTTCAACATCAATTAAAAAAGCTGAAATTGAAGAATGGGCCAACAACCAACACATATACAAAACATTCAACCCAGATAAAACTCCACCATTATATCCTAATGAAGCAAAAAGAAGTGATCTTCAAAAATATATTAGATTAAGATTAGAACATACCCGCTTAACTGTACAACATTTGTTTAATAACACTAACCAAAACCATTGCCAACTTTGTAATACAACAACTAAACACAGAACATTTAATTTTCCTAGTAGATCTCCTAAAAACTGTAAATATAGAAAACATAAAGACTGTAATGTTACTATTAAAATACTGTAATATATACAATCTTATTTAACAAATATTATATCAAAATCCTTAGTTGTTAGGACCTATGTAAAATTGTTTTGTATTCATAATTTATTATGATTATAAATTATTATAAAATAAATAAATAAAATTGTTTAATTAATAAAAAGGTCAAACAATCAGTTAAATAATATTGGAGAATATATAAAATTTTCATTTTATATAATTTTTATAAGTAGGCTGTAAAAAATGAATGACAACAGTGAGATTGAAGAAAAAATCAATGCCGGAGTTTTCCGATTAGTGCAAAAACGTAAGGGCAAAAGCCCAATATGGACAATGTTCGCACAAATTTTAAAGGACGACGAAACGATTTTAGAGGGCATTGTATGCTGTCGCATGTGCAAAAAAGTATTAAAGTATAATGAAAGCATTCATCCAATCTAAACCGGCATAAGTGCTACAATTTGACCTTACCAAGTGCATCTATTAAAAAGGCAAGTGAGGAGGAAAACAAGAAGCTATTGATGCTTGTACAACATGGGTAATTGAGGACTGTTTTTAAGTTTAAAGACAACTGTGATATCTAGCATTAAGAGACAATCTACTGTGATATTTCTAATTAATTATTTTTACATTTATTTCAAATTATATGTTATATGTCGTATTATTTGTGTCCTGAAAAACATCTTTTAATTAAAACTAAATGTAAAAATGAATAAGAAAAGATATATTTAATAAAAATTCATCCCCTGAAGATGTTGGCAAAATACCAACGAAACGTCGGATAGAAAATGCATAAATAAATCAAGTCTTTTATTTACATTTAGGAGGAAAACTGACCTTAAAAGCCTGTTAGAAATAATTTCTATAAAAACCAAGACGTAAAGTTGCTGTTAACTTTGCTGTACAAAAAAACAAAAAAATCAATTATTTTCACCGATAGCCTGAGCGCAATTAAAGCTATTAAAAAAATTGCAATGGGATATAGGTATGACGTCATTCTGCACCTCCCAGATACTAGTAGCTCGCTGTTGTTATTTTGGATTGCATCACATATCGGGAACGAAGTCGCGGATTATGCAGCAAAAAATGCTTTAAAATTTAATAACGTTCACGATGTTCCATGCTTTCCCAGGGCCTTGTCAAACCCTTTCAATAACTTTGAGAAGCAACAAAATCCAGTGGCTAAAAGACCCAAATACAACAACAATGGAATGCATTACACTCGGTCGTTTAAGGTTAGGAAAAACTTTATTTACGAGACAACATTACTGCGACAGATGCGACCCGGCATCCTCAAGGAATGACCCAGTTCAAAAACTGACTTGCCTCTTGAAGAGATTCTAAACTGTTCTTCTGAAAATAATCTATCCAGGATATGGAGATCCCTGGAGTACCATGGTATCAGAAACGTTTGAAACCGCTATCCTCACATCATTATTATCATATGCAAATAAATATCATTTATTTTTATTCTTTACTTAGTTATTATAAATCTTTTTAAATTATTAATATTCATAGATATACTATATGCTGTTTGTATGTACTACTAACATGTTCTCTTTTTTCTAACACTTTTCATTGTGACGTTACAAGAAGAAATTTAGCTCTTAATTTTACTCTCACAGTTTTTGTAAAATATAACGGACCTGCGCAATGCGTGATCTTTTTTATTTAATTAATGGTCTACACCGATAAGCACGAATCAATTGACTACTTGGAGGTCAACATTCGCCGCGTTATTGTTATATACGGCCACAAATGTTGGAACAAGTCATTGATAATTGGACCTACAGATAAGACTACGTCCGAGCGAGTAGTCATATTTAAATTATAATGCCAGAAGATTACCTTTCGAATAAAGTAATTTGCATGTCAATTTAAAAGCACCATTTCTAAGTTCTATAAATTTAAAAAACACAGAACCATGATTTTCAAATTAATTTGCACAATTTTTAAGCGTTGCTCAGGCGTCAGTCAGTCAGTTATGTTGAAATGCCAAACATAAATCACTTTACAGCTGACAAAATGGCCGCCAGTTTAAAAGTGTGGCCAACTTAAAGTTCTCTACATCTAAAAAAAAAATACCCTATATTACATATTCAAACTTACGTCCTTGCATCCGTTGTTCGCTGCCCTCTCGTACGCAGTTAATGGCACAAATTATTTGCATATTAATAGTAGACCAAACACGCAAGTAATCGTTACGGTATAGAGCCAAAAGTAAAATTTGATTGTTTATACAGGTGAATACCACTGAATTGGCATGGTCAGCATCGGATGTATCAATTTTTCCGCTACAATATATAGAACGACATCATTTTAATTTACAAACTAAAATCAAAATAGGTTTATAAAAACAAAAAATTACATACGTTAATGCGCCCTTTATATTTGAAAATAATCTGGGCATAATATGGTGTTGTTTTAATTGATGACCAATCGTATGTCCAGTCGCACAGTTCATTGTGTACAACATCAACTGATTCTGACAAGCCAAAGCAAAATAAGCCTCTTCTCCATTTGAAGACAGAAAACTAGCAGCAGCATGGGGTATATGACTATCTATATTAAAAAAATTATAATTCAAATGTGGCAAGACATTTGAATAACAATATAACTTACTTGAAGGGCCCAACGTATCAATAACATAAAAACTGCTTGGATCACGGGCAGCTGCTGCATTGGCATCTTTAAATATAGAAAAAGTCTGTGAATCGTTAAAATCTACAGAAGCTGTGTTGGCAGCAACACTTCCTGTAAACGATCCATCAGCCAGAGTGTCGGGATGAGGAAAACATATACGATGTAAACTGCAAACAGTGCAAACCAGCAAAACAATATATCTTCCTTGCTCAATTATGTTAACGGCTATTACGGGTGAATCGGTGAATTTGTAACGCAAATTATTTTGATATAGATTAAAATCCAAACTTATTTCAGACAATTCCAAAATATCCTGATATATACGCCAATAAATATAACGATTACGATTGTGATTCAAAGTAACATTTTTGAAGCAATAACCACCGGCCTTTTCCGCAACTTTAATGTCCTGCAAAGTACTGTGAGTTCCACCTAAAAGTAAATTGAATAGCGTTAACAGACTTTGCGATAATTTAATTCATGTGCCTACCTGTGTTTAAAGTAATTTCATGCCATTCTTCTTGACAGGAATTTGTTGTAATAACTTCCCGATAACTTAAACTTTCCATTATTTGCTTTAATAATAGATGCGATTATTTTTTTATATTTATTTATACAATATTCTAAATTGTTTTAATGCAGATGCAACGAAAATACAAGCGGCGGAAAATGTTTCAGCATAACCTAAAATATAAATGTCAAATAAATAAATAAACAATTCGGAAGTGTTCAGAAAAGAAAATATCCGTCAAAAAAATTAAAATAAAAAAAAAAATTTTTCTTGTTTTGTTTATCTACTTAGGTTGTTACATGGTTCAAATATACTAGGTAGCCCAGCTGACTGACTTTGTTTACAGTTGACTTATGTCAAAAGTAGTACTTTTTCAAGTATTTTTGACAGTAGTACATTGTTTTACACAAACAAAATGACTGTTGTTTCTGTGTTGTGTTGTATTTGTTGTCGATTTGCACTCACCTTGCAGTGCTGCCAGTATTTTTTTAGAGCTTATCCCCAATTTTTGATTTGTCATCCCCAAAAATCCCCAAACTGATTTTTTTTATTAAAATTTTTTTTGTAAAATTTTTATTTTATTTAAAAAATAAACATATTTATTCAATAAATTTCATTTTTATCGATAGCTACATATATTAATATTTAAACTAATTCGATTTGTAATTATAAGTCTTGTAAAGAAAAAATTACACATAATATAATATATAGAAGTATAAAAAATTATTTACCAGAGTTTAGCATTTAAAAAACTTCAGAATTAAAATCTTCTGATTCATCAGCCTCAGAAATTTTGTTGTATATATTGCTTGTATTAAAAAGCTTTAGCATTTCAGCAGATGGATTAAATTTCTCAAAGTGTTTCGACGAATCAGAGATGCGCCAAGAAAAGGTATTTCGTTGTACCAAAACACGCTTGAAATACATATATAAAGATTCTGTGTCGCAGTTCTTAATTTTTTCTACTTTGGATTTTTTGGCACAATAGGATGTTCGTAATGAATTTTTTTCTTCACTTTCACAGGAATTTTTGTTTCGGCGGCAATAGGCCTTAATTTTTTAATCTTTTCGACGATATGACGAAAGATTCATGTTAAACAAAACTTCATGGCTTCTGTATTGCTCTATAAACTACATTATACTTATTACTTTTATTTACAAACATATTTGTTTAACTTTGGCTTAAGTTTAGGGCAGGGCTCCAAAATTTGTTATATATTTACCACTGAATTGGCATGGTCAGCATCGGATGTACCAGTTTTTCCGCTACAATAAATAGAACGACATCGTTTTAATTTACAAACTAGAATCAAAATGTTATATATTTAGCTATATCTTGAAAACTACATTTCTTTACCAACGATTTTATGTATTAAATGATACTTATTTTAAAAACCTTACCAACAATTTTTTCCAATTATATTTTCTTTTGATATTTTTCTTTTAAAAATAAAAAAATTCGGGAAAAACGTCTTTATGAGTAACTATATAAATTAAAAAATTTAAAAGTCAAGAAATTAAGCTTTAATTTGAGGTATAATATGATCGTGTAGGTAATATAGATCCGAAGATATTAGTGAAGGGTTATGACATTTCACCATAAAAAAATAGAAAAAAGTTTTACTATGCAAAGCCAGTGTTTTGTATACATACCATAGAGGAAAAAATCCTTTTCTGTACACTAAATTTTGAAAATTTGGGGAAAAATATTTTATTTTTTTTTTTATTTTTTAAATCTTATAATTTTGTGATTGTAGTACCTATAGACCTGTGTACCACAGTACACATTATACATTAAATTAAAGCTTAGTGTATTGGCTGTTTATATTAATAAACTAAAATAACACTTATAAAGACTTTTTTTAAGATTTTTATGGGTGAAAAAAAAACGTGAATTTTTATCAATATCGCATCAGAATTTATGTATTGAAAGTCAGCCAAATAGGTCCACAAAAAGTTCAGATGTAATAAAAACCACAACTTTCCCGTTTTTTTTTTTTTTTTTTGATATACATATATCGAATTTAATCTATAGATAATATGTACTTATTAATTCGATTGACTTTATTTGGCATAGCCTTCTAACTGTTTTTGAATTACAAAAAGTGCTTATTCAAATTCATCAAATCTATCTGGCAGCCTTTCATTTGAGATAAAGCTATAAAAAACATTCACAATGGCGTACCAACTTTATTAATTCTGTCAGATTGACAGAAGCTACTTTTACCGCTCTGTCATTAAATATTTTATATTTTTCGTCAGTATTTTGCTAATAAACAATTGAGAAAAGAAAAGCAACGTCCGAAGTTTTAGTTTTTTTAATATTTATTTTCAAACTTTAACAATACTTTTCAACTGGTTGTAAGAAGAGTTACTTGTTACTAAGTGGTTAACAATTTTATTTGCCACATCTAAATAATTTTTCAATATGGGGAAAATACAATTTTGCCGAATTTGTAGAACAGAAAAGAATCTGAAATATACGACCAAAGAGTTAAGACAATTAAATAAAAAACAATTGCTTTTGGCACATGCGACTCAGCAGGGTCAAGGAAACAATAGGGCTTCAAAAAAGGTAAGACTATTAAATCTCATGAACTGCACCATAATAAATAAAAACTAAACATACCAATCTACCAATAACATGTATACATATGGGTGATTTCATAATAAACAATGCATTTTTTTAAGAATTAAAAAAAAACGATCTTATACTTTTGGTATTCTTTGAAAACAGCTCTTACTCACCACACCTACATTGGGTAATATATGCCAAGTCTGTGATGAACGCATACAAATATTCCACCGTTTAGATGACGGTAGTCATGACAGTTGTAGCGATGTTGAAATTGAAGTTGTTGAAAACACAAATGAAGCACTGCCAATGCGACTTGTTGATACTACACCAGACGGAGATTTTGTTCAAAGAACACAGCGTCCAGAAACACCGGTCATTGTGGACGACGATGACATGTTGTTTAATATATTTATGCAAAAGTTTGATCAGAAAACACAAATGCAACGGCATCAAATAGACTCGTCCCTGGCACAGCAGCAGATTGACAGACAGTATGTAAACCAATTTCATACACCTTATACTCCACCACAATCAACAGCTGGCGGTAGTGAAGGTGATGAATCAAAAGTGATAGAAGTTTTAACATCGCGCGAAAGCACACCCGCCCCAACAATTCAAGCTCTGCCACCACCACTAGAAACGAATTCTAATCTGGTCGATTCACAGGGTCATCGCATTGTGGCCATCATAGAACTAGATGACGTTGATGAGAACGATCAAAAAAATAATGATGAAAGAAATAGCGGTTTAATGACCCCTGCAACAAGTTCTTCTAATGAATTGCCATTTACAGAAGGAATTGAACACAGGTCTGTTTTATTATCACCGATTAAGAATTCCAACTTTAAATGTCCACGTAAGCATAATAGATCAGAAAAAGCAGAAGTCGAAGAAGATGATGAAGAAATAGTGTTTCGTAAAGTTGACATTGAACAAAGAAAGCAAATTCCGGAAATAAAAAAAAGAAAACGAAAGAGTTACAACGAAAAGGAGCTGCGTTTGGTGGCCAGTTTAAGCTTAGTCTCCAGTGACTCAGAAGTAGAGGACAGTCCGATAAAGGATCAAGCCAAAAAACCTACAATTACCACTGGTACTGCAACGTCCTCATTAGTTTTACAGAAAAAATTTATTTGTAGCGCTTGTAAGAAAACATTTCCAGATTCTGAAAGCCTCTCCGTACATGAACGCATTCACCAAGGTGTGAAGTGTACATTATGTCAAGTTGGTTTTCAACAAGTCAAACGCCTAATCCATCATATGCGTCGTAAACACAGAGAATATAATGGTGATGCTTTGGCTGAAAAACCTCGTTCTGGGCAAGATAGTTGCATGACTATTAGATTACGTTATATGCAACGAACAACGTATTACGAATGTCAGCTATGTGGCCGTATAGATGAGATATTTAGGGAGCACAAAGAACATATAATAGAAAAACATGCCACCGAATCTAAAACACTCAAGGACCCCATAATGAAACAACTCAAATGTCCACTATGTAAGGTAAAGTGTGGTGCACAGTATTTGTCATTGTGTCGCCATCTAATTAGTTCACATGAATATCAGCAGTACAAAAGCAATTTAAGAGAGTTGGTACATGTAAGTGCGTTCGGTTGGAATGCAAACCGGCAACAAGAGGTGGCCAAAACAGCTAAAATATTTCAATTTATTAAGAGGAAAACATTCTTTTTTGAGTGTAAGATATGCCGCAAAGTAGTTGCAGGCTATTTACATCACTTAAGACACGTCAGCATGCATCAAACACTTCCCAACGGAAAGACCAAAGTTAAAATAGCTGCATCTAATAAAATTTTAGCAACCTCAAATACCTCGAGTTTAGAAGTGAAGAAACTTGGGGAAACCCTAAAAAAAGGTACAGTTTGTGTATCAAAGAACCTGAAAAAAGTAGATAATAAATCTAAAAAATTAGTAAATAAGGCTAAATTGAGTATAAAATCAATACAAATAGAGAAAGTAAATGAAAAAACTAAAATAATACAAAAACCTAATGACAAAGTTGTACAAAAGTCCAAATTAAAAAATAATCAAAAGGGAAACCTAAATAAACCACTTAAAATCGAGAAATCTAAGAAGACAGGTTCATTATCAAACTGTAAAGGAACAAAGGCGGATGATAATGAAACTAAAAAGAAATTACAAATAAAAATTAAATTGAAACCAAAGGACAAGAACAATAAAAAACTACAAAGTGAAGAAAAATTAACCAAAGGAAGACCTAAGAAAGATTCGATTAAAAATAAAGAGAAAGACAATGATAAACCTAAAGGAAAATCAAAATTGAAAGATGCCGATATCAAGACCCAGATGAAAAAGGTAAAAGTCAAATCACTCATACGACAGATTGACCTGCAAAAATATAAATGTAAATACTGTTTAAAACAATTCAAAGGTTTTCGTTTGTACAACCTACATCTTATACAACAACACAAGGAAAATGAGTACACTGAATGCAATAAATGTAATAAACTCTATACGAATTCCTCTACCACAATGGAACATATCAAACAATGTCTACAAATATTCCCCTCATCCAAACAAAAACGTAAATTCTCTGAACAACCTTCAATATCAGACAATTTAACCGACGACAACAGTTCACCACCATGTGTAAAAAAAGTACCTATTAGGTGTGATGAAAGTTTTGCTAATTCACAAGATAACTCCATATGGCTTAAGGATCTATTCAAATTAAAAGAATCATCAAAAATTAGTGATAATAATTCAATTTCTGTTCAATCTACCAATACTGCCTTATTTATAACTAAACAATCAAAATTGCAATGTTGTTATTGTTTGCATCTATTTCCCAATGACAAAGCCTTGGAGGAGCACACAAAAGAACAACATTCACAAAAAACAAATATTCTTATTAAATATAAACCTTTTAGAACTATAAATAACTAATACATATATCTATAATAACACTCTTAAATATAATCTCTGCAGTCAAAGCATTTCTAACAAGCTAAATCTACCGAAATATGTTCTTTTATTTTTAATTACTTTTATTTTATTTCTTTGTATTAATACGAGAGAATATTGTACTCAAGTTTCACTAAAATTGTATGATTTTTGATATTGAAACAACAGAATCTTCTTAAGAAATGTATTTATTTTTCAAAATTACAACAGTGTGTATCTAAGTTCCTGGAGGTTCGAATAAAAAGTGAAATATGTGTAAACAAAATGTATGTACATGTATTTTCTTTCCTACATTTTTTTACTTGTTATGTAAAGATAAATAATTTTTAAATATGTTTAATAAACCATAACGAAGGATTTATTTTTAAACAATAAAGTTGTGTATGATGGATGAAAGAGTAATTCAAAATTCGCATTTATGTAATCCAAATGCTAGAATTATTTGAACAAATTTGTATTTGCTTGTTTCTGATTCCATATACAATATTCGTTTAATATTAATTCATATGGAAAACTCTGTTTATAAAATATTTTATTTTTTTTATTATTATTTTTATTTTTTTTTATTAAATAATTTTTAAGCTTAAGGTCACTTTTTTGTTTTTTTATAAAAGATTTTTTTATTATTATATACAAACTCGATATTTCGATTTCCTTTGGAAATCTTCTTCAGGAGTTATTTTAATATTATAACAAATTTTCTATGTGTAAAAAAATATTTTGATATAAGTTTGAAAGCGGTTAACAAAATTGAAAAATATGTTTTACAGAAAAATATTAATTTTGTCAACCCCTTTCAAACTTATATCAAAATATTTTTTTACACATAGAAAATTTGTTATAATATTAAAATAACTCTCGAAGAAGATTTCCAAAGGTAATCGAAATATCGAGTTTGTATATAAAAATAAAAAAATCTTTTATAAAAAAAAAAACAAAAAAGTGACCTCAAGCTTAAAAATTATTTAATAAAAATCATAAAAAAGGTCGAAGAAAATAGAATAAAATTGTTTTTTTTTTTCATAATATTCAATAAAAATCCTCCGTTCGGGTGTGTTTTCCGATTACTAAATTTTTCATAAAAACATTCAGACGTATTAGTAATAAAATAAAATTAACTTTGTAATTACAATTTCATACATTTTACGAATTTACATATAAAAAGTTAGACACTGGTTGTTTATAGTTAATTTTTTTTATTATAAATAACTTTTTTAGTTTCTTATTTCATTAAGAATCCTTAAAGTGGGAAACATTTGTGAAGAAAATTTGTATGAAAAGTTTATTGTGTTTTTTTTGACTGAGTACTCACTCTCGTACCAGTTTTATAAATGATTTTTACTTCTGGATTTTGTAAGCAGGATTTTTTTTGTTATTTTATTTTAAAACAAAAAATAATGTGTACAATCTTTGGTAAAGAGCTTAAAATAAGCCACGATTCTATCTGTGAAATGGAATAGTTTTGAAATCATGTAAAATATAATAAAATTGTTATAGGTAGCAAAATAAAATGAAAATACATATTTACACTCTTTATTATAAATTGTTAATGATGTTTATACAAAAATAGTTTGTAGTCATAAAGAGGAAGCATATTTCATATGTATTTGTATACTTACATGCCTTGTATTCTTTTTTAATAATTCAAACAAGTTTTGTTTTCTAAAAAGCATATTAACTGATTTTAAGCAATTACTTTTATTTTTATTCAAAAACAATATTTTCATTAATAAACAAATATAATATTCATTAATAAGTGGAAATGTACTTTTATCTATTCTTAAATTTGTATCAATTGTGATCATTTGCATCTACAAAATCTTCATAGTAACATGACAGTTGTAAAAAAATAAGGTTAATTTTATAACAACTCTTAAAATAGTTTTTGATAATCAATTTATATTTTTCTTCTAGCTTAACAAATTTAGAAATTTAGTTTTTTTTTTACTTTTTTTAAATAAAAAGTTAAATCGATAAACACACGTAAGAGGACATTATTGAAAACGCTTTCAAGTAAAACTAATATACAGCAGGGTTCTACATTTGTAAAATTAAGTGGAAGTGCAATTTTTATTAATTTTGTGAAAATGTTCATTTTCAATTTGGTTCGTCGTAGAACAAAAGTTTCACTAATTTTTGGAATTGTCTATGTCGAATTAAAAACGTTTTAAGTTTCACTTTGTAATGGAATATAGAACCTAGGCAATAATTCTACAACTTTTTTATTACTAGCTTGATGTTTTCGTAATTAGCAAAAAAAAAATGACCAGGTGATTTTGTAGGAGAAAGTTAGCTGGTAAATTGTGATGAAAGCCTATAAATTTGTTTAGTACGAGAAGACAATTTTAACCACCAATTTATATGGAACACAATCGAAAAATTTTAATGAAAATTAAAAAAAAATTGTTTTGATATTGATACAAAACCAAAATATGTATGTACATTTAAATATTCACTCAAACAACTGGCATTAACCATAGAATAAAAAAATATAAAAATTAAATTGTGAAATTAATCAAAGTTTTTTATATGTTGTGGTGATATTTTTATGTTTATTTAATTTTATTATAAAGTGAATTTTTATCAGTATGTATTACTTTTTTGTATTTTAAGTTTTGTTCATTACTGTGCATTGTTGCACAAACTACATACATATGTAACGTTTCTTAAATGTTTTATCGACTGGAATAACAATTATTAAATAAATTTCGAATAAATTAAATTATGTATGTATTATTTAAAATTCATGTGTTTATGTTGGCTTTGTTTGCAAATGAAATAAAACAATTTTTATTTAAAAATTTATATTATGGGTTTTTATTTTTTAAGGTAAAAATTGGTTAGTGTCAATTGTGTGTCCTTAGAAAATATATGATGTTTTGAATGATTTGAATTTGTTTTATATAACCAATAATGACATATTGATATGTATGTATGTATATTATAGTCAAGAAATAGTATTTCTCCATACTTTTAGAATTTAGATTCCATGTTCGATAAAATAATGAGAGTTATGGAGCAAATTCTTTTTGGATTTCTTATAATTTATCTTTATATAATTTTTTAACGCATACATTTTTTGAACTCAGATTGAATAAATTA
Organism: Bellardia bayeri; assembly: GCA_950370525.1. Lineage (NCBI taxonomy): Eukaryota > Metazoa > Arthropoda > Insecta > Diptera > Calliphoridae > Bellardia > Bellardia bayeri. The sequence continues at coordinate 99,772,456 of OX493266.1, forward strand.
ATGTCATCATGTACTTAAACAATATGGAAATTAAATTGGGATTTACAATGCGTATTGGTTAAGGGTATATAAAATTCGTCACTCTAATTCTTCAAGAATGATGATATAATTCTTAGCACTCGGTCAAGCTAGTAATTCAAATTCTATGTATGGTACATTAATTTCCAAATTTTTATTGTAGTTAAATATATGAATACATTTGAATACATACTAAAACTAAAAGCTTACGATAAACCTAAAAATCATCCATCATCATGGCATCAGCTATAAATTTCTTATAAATATTCATAAATTGAGCCACAAATGCCTCTAAATGGAAAATATGTTTGGCACCATTTTGCATACGATGTTCATATAAAGCAGCATATTCTAGAGTTTTGGCTTTGATAGACATATCACAATTTCTTACCAACTCCTTAACCAAGTTTTGAAAAATTACATCGGGGGGAACACCTTGAGCTAACAATTCATATAAACGATCGCGAACTTTTTCCAATTTGGCTGGAGATTGTTCAGTTAAAATTTGACTGGCTGTGTCGCGCAAGAATACTTGCCAATCGAGTTCGACAATGTCCTGCTGAACTGTAAATGGATATTGTTGCACCTTACATGCCTCCAACATCAATATAGCTCTACGTAAATTGCGTTCGGATTTATCTATTATGCGTTCAGCTAACTCTGACGGTAGGGCTATATTTTCCCGTTTACTTATGGCGTGTAAAACAGAACACATTTCAGCTGGGTTAGGAGCAGCCACGCGTATTCCCAAGCAACGTGAACGTATGGCGGGTATAACTCTTGAAGTTGAATTCACTGACAATATAATACGACAAGTGGCTACATACTTTTCCATGGTGCGACGCAAAGCATGCTGAGCATCTTTAGTCAATTCATCAACTTCTGACAAAACAATTACCTTGAAGTCTCTTTGACCATTGGGATCAATTTGATGTGTTTGTGCTACTTGTTTAATTAGATCAATAACAACGATACGATCATACATGCCAGCATCTGACGGATTTACCTCCAAGTGATAATTACTGCTAACAGTCATTACTTCAATTTTCCGATTTGATGGCGTTGTAAAAGTCATCGTCTCATTGCGGAGTCTTTCTACGCCTGCTCCATATAATTCTCGGAGTAGGCACATAATACGGGTTTTCTTACCACCCCCTGATGGACCATAAAACATCAAATGTGGAAAATCTCCCTGTTGGCTCAGGTTTCTTAAATTTTCAGCTTGTTCCTTGAGAAAAATAGTATGATAAAAAAAAATTACGCAAACATTGTAGGTATTTTACAAACCTTGTGATAATCTAATTTAAGTAGTTCCCGAGGACGATGTTTGTCAACCCATAAAGCCATTTTTGCACGATTTCGTTTTTAAAATTTAATAAAGGAACGTAGACACACCGAGCGACTTCTTTGCAGCAATTTGGCGCAAATAAAATCAAAAGTAAAAATAAACTAATAAAACAGCTGTTGGATAATGCAGTGTTAATGAGATATACCAGATGTACAAAATTATTTTATTATTTTTGACATATGTATGTACGTATTATGATTTAGATCTCTATTGTAATTCTATTTCTTTAAATAAAAACAAATAAATTTTATTTTGTCAACACACGTTTTGTTTAGATAAAAAATTTAAAATTTTACGAGAAATGACTGCAAACGGTTCCGCGAAAAAAGTTAAGCACTCAAATTTAATATGTTTGCCTGGACAACGCCTTTGTTTATCAGATGAAAACACTGTAGCCGGCCAGGGTACCTATGAACGTTTGGGATATATATATGCCACACTTGCGGGAACGGTTAACATACGAGAACACGACAAAGTAAGTAGTATTAGATATTTGATTGAGTTCAAGTCCTTTAATCAAATGTCAATTAAAAAAAAAATAGTGCAAGTTCATCGAAGTTCAATGTGCTGGTAGTCAAACAATTGTGCCGGTAGCTGGAGATGTTGTTACTGCACGTGTTTTGCAAGTAAATCAACGTTTTGCTAAATGTTCCATACTCAGTATAGGAGAACATGTATTGGAACAAAACTATCGTGCTATGCTGCGTAAAGAAGATGTCAGGTCTACCGAAAAAGATCGTGTGGAGATGTATAAATCTTTTCGTCCTGGAGATATTATTTTGGCTAGAGTTGTATGTTTTTTATTTTCATACCTATGTACATATACCTATATTATAAACACAATATTACTTTTTTAGTTACCCCAAACCGAATTGTCTTGCTATCAATTAAGCACTGCTGAAAATGAATTGGGCGTAGTGGTTGCAATAGCTAGCGAATGCGGTCCACATAGTGCTCCTATGGTTCCAGTAAGTTGGACGGAAATGCAATGTCCTAATACTTTAGTTAAAGAACCCCGCAAAGTTGCGAAAATTGTTCCAGCTAGTGCTTTAAAAACAGAAAACTAGATTATATTAAGAACTATGTATTATAAATAAAATTAATTTTATGTACCCAATTGTAAGTTTGTTCTTACGGGCGTCATTTGTTTTTAGCGGACTACATTTGTATTTTTTTTTTTATATTCATATACATATAAAACAAAAATTATAAGTTAAAATCATTTATTACAATTTCGTAAACACATAAAGAAAATATGTAATTTAACTTTATTTTTGTAGAACTTATATTATGTACTAAAAGTCTAAATTATGCTAAAAATATGTTTCAAATTTACATTATAACCTTTAGTAACGAATATTCAGTAACAAATGTATCCACCAAATCTGGATTTAAAGTATTTTTGGCTCTTTCATAAATAATAGACATCAACTTTATATTTCCCATATCACGCTCAAACTTTAGTAGATCTATCCACACTTCTACATTAGATTCACCGAAATAATGGACAGCGTTTTCACAGCACTTGCGTATTTTACTAATATCGCCTTTGGACTGTAAAGAAACTTCAAAAATTTTAAACACAAGAAGCATAAATCTTTTATATCAACTCACATGTGTACCAGCTTGAAATTCAATTTCAGCCATTTTTTTGTGCAATTCTAAGCAAGGTGGGGGAAATTGACACAATTCATCATATAGATCACGGGCTTTTTTCAAAGATTCATTAGTCATGGTGTATTCTAAGTAATAAGCTCGGAACTGACCAAATTCTGGGTGTATTTGTTTGGCAGCTTCCTTAAGTATTTCACTCAATTTCTTCGGATTTTCCTCGTGATATGCCTTGTAGAATTTCAATGCTAATAACCAAACTGAAATGCATTTGGCTGTACCCAAATCTTTATTAGCTTTGCAAAAGATTTCATAGAATTTTGCTTCATTTTGAATTTCGGCGTAGGCACGCATCCACAATTCAAATAATTTTTCATTTTTATGTGTTTCTGTGGCTTCTTTAAGCAGTTGATCAACATGCTTAATACCATTAGGTGATTTTAAAAGCATCTCCACACAGGCTTGATAATGTTCCACATTCATAAGTCTGGACTTGTGTCCCATATTAAAAGATTTTGCCAAACAGTGCCGCTTTAATTCGCCCTCCATACGTACATCTTGATTAAGATCTAACATAGCATTGATGAAATACGACCACATTTCTTCGGTGGGTACAGCTTCTATAGCTTTCTCGTAAACGCGAAAGCATAGCTCAATGCGTGTTTTCAGACTTCTTACCTTCCATACTTCACCCTTGATTGCTGGATCTTTTTCATCTTCCAAATTTGATTGCATATCTTGTATTTCAGCTACTTTTTTGGACGTGATCTCTTGTAAATCAATCATATTGTATCCTTTTAACTCTCTTTGGGCTAAATAATCCCAAACTATTGCTTGAGCATAGAAATATTTTAATATATCATCTATTATCTCCTTTTGTAAGAGAACAGTACAGTTCACAAACTTGGGATCTTCACATCTTTCTAATAGTTTGAGGTAGTAGGAAACATTAGTTATTTTGGATCTATTATTTCGATACAACAAAACAGCTCTATCCAGACCAAGTTTACGCTCAGCCACATTGAGTTTGTCAACATTGGAAATTCTAACAGTTTCCTTGATCAGAATATCGAAAAATGTAATATTAATTACTTCTGAAGTTGGATGTCTTTTGAGGGCACGGAAAAATATTTCTTTGGCATTTTTTAGCAATTGCGTTGATTCATACGCCCATAAGGCATAATCGCACCAAATATTGTCCTTGTCGCCATGATACTGGAATGATGCAGAATTAAAATTATATAATAAAAATATTTTTGTATCTAGCAAATACTATACTAACTCACCGACAACATTTTTTCATATGTGCCAGCTACTTGTCCTGGATTTGATTTTTGACTAAATTGTATAAAACTATTCCACAGTCTTTCATCGTGGGGGAATTGTTGTGTTCCATTGCGATACAATTTTATAATGCGTTGAATTATAGATTTCTTGACATCGGTCAAGTTGCAACGAGTTTGTTTTTCCTTTTCAGTTATCCATTTATGTGTATTCTTCTCAAATTGTATATACTCGATATAATTTATGGCCGTCTTCTTGCTTTGGATCACTTTTGTTTCGAAACGTTCACGTTCCTTGATCAATTTATGCAGTTCGTCCTCGGAGCATATGCCGTTAGCTTTAATCGTTTCATACTCTGATAAATCTCGTTCTTGAATTTCTTTAATAATTTCCGCCATACTTTTATTGTTCTACCACCTTAATTATATTTTAATTATGATATAGGTATATTTTTTTTTAATTTTTCTATTTACTAAATTTTGTGTACTGTTTCGTAGTAGCACGTTGTATCTGATAATGTCTTCAAAGTGATTCACAATCGTTTATTTAACGTCATAGAATTAGTTGATAATAGTGTTCAAAAAAAATTTATTTAATATGGCATTATTTTTTTTATTTAAACAGCTGTATTTGACATTTTATTGTGGTGATGTGTAAAATTTTTTTTTGATAATTTTTCCAAAAGTTTTCTATTTCTGGTGTTTGTTTTTTTTAACGCTTAATATTTATATACTTAGCAAGAAAAACAAAGAAGTTGTTACAAGATACATATATATTATTTATATATTTTAAAGTGAATATAATGAGTGATTACCAAAATCAACAGCGTCCCAGCGCTACAACCATTAAAAATCCTCTGTTAAGTGCTTCTGTTACAGGTTTAACTTTTGATGATTTTCCCAATAAGCCTTTATTACTTCCGGCAGCACCTCCTATTGTACATACAACGATTCCAGCTCCAGTGGTTACACCCTCAGGTTTAGTAGCAAGAGGTAAGTTATAACCATTATATACCTACCACAGATTTTTATATATGCATATATCTATGCATACGTATGTGTTTATGTAGGTGCATATATATACATATCCATATGTCAATCCATACATACATTATATATGGGTAAGTATATTTTTGTCAAAAGGTGGATATGTAGTTGTTTTTGTCAGTATTGTTATTATGTTTTCTTGTTCTGCACAACCTGTTGATTGCTCTGTTGTGTGTTAGTGATGATTGTTCTTGTTGTCGACATTAATAATAGTTCCCGCCTCAAAAAATCTTATCAAAATTACATTGTCAATAATTGGAATACATACATACTGCCAAACAAAGTGTTTAGGGTTAGCAGTGTAATTGAACATCCATTCATAATGTCGCTATTAGAATATGTATTTAGTACTCGTGTAAATTTGTTATTACATATAAATATTAATCATCAATTTCTTATTTGCTTCTTATATGTCATTATATACGAAATTAGTAAATACAAATTATTGTAGTACAGGTAAAATCATATCAGCTATACGTATTACGCTTTCATATTTTTACACTAAATAAACGTTTATTCGTTTAAAGATAAATTGATAGATTTGAATGTAGCTGCATATGTGGAAATTTTTTTATAATAATAAAATTAACGCCCATGTACTCTATGACAATGTCAAAATTATAACAAAAATAGTTTTAATTAAAAAAAAACTTCAAAAAGTATATTTGGCCATGTAATGAATTTATACATGCATTTATATGTTTCAACATATGTATAGGTATATTTAAAAAATAAAAAATTTTATGTAGAAATTAGGGGGCACGATTATTTAATCGAATATTTAACCATTCAGATTAATCTGTATACTTATTAAAAAATTAGTTAACATTTTTGATTAATCAATTAATTTGAATTTTGATTATCTAATTTTATATGTTTTTCTTCATAAACATTAAAACCATAAATAAAGTTATGCACATTTTTAAATATTACAATTATTCGATTAATCGAACTTCCCTATTAAACTAAATACCAATAACATGTGTAGAATTATCGTAAAATCAAACGATATAAAATTCATATATGTATGTATGTAAGTTGTTGAACAAATACTATAGATATGTAATTAAAAATCGTTAGCCTTCTGAAATTTGCTCTTCTTATTCCATACTTCTGGTAGAATGTGATCTATATGTTGGTAGATCTAATACTATCTTACGCCGGCGGCAACACCATACTATGGCAGCTATTAACAATATAATAAGCAGTATTAGTAGAATAACACCCAAAGCAATAGCTGCTATTGAGGCTTCTGTCAACACCAAATCCCTAACATCAATGGTATGGGAGCGTTGATTTCCAGCTAAATCAAAGGCCACTAACGACACTTTTGGCTCACAACAAGATGCAACATAAGAAGCTTTTAAAGGTTCCGTAGTGCCAACGGTATATGATTTTGTATAAATTAAACCGGATGAGGGACTGGCCTGTAAGCGCATTATGCCAGTCTGCCAATCGTTGGCGGTAATGTACATACTCCAAAAGCGTTCTGAACAGGAATCAAATTCGCTGGCGACTCCTTCACAACGGCTACCAAATGCCCATGAAATGGAGGGCGATGTATAGTCCTAAGTAAAGAAAATATATTTTAACATTTGCATTTTTTTTTTGCTAAATTATAAAAAATAATACCTGTGCGTCTATGGTAGTTATAACTTTTAGGTTAAGTGTTAAGGAAGTTGTTGTGCCAGCAGCTGTAGTCGAAAACGTTATATGATCTATAGTGTTGCCTTGTGCATTTTGTGGCACTAAAACTGTTACTGTAACCGTAGTCATTTGACCAGAACGTAAAAATAAACTATAATACAAAAATTAAATTGATTTGTATGATACTATTGTTTTTAAAGAAGATTAAAGACGTTGGTTACCTTTGTGGAGATAATCTCATTAAGTAGCGTCTTTCATCTACCACTTGTATAGTATAGTAGGCCGCTTCATAACCTGTATTAGTGACTTCAAAATATAATTGACCCAACATACCGGGAGCTATAAGAATTTGCGATTGTGTACCCATTTCAATTTTTGTATTTGTTCTTTGTAAAATATTTGTGTTTCTTTGTTGAGGCTGTACTGTTGTTGCCGCCAGAGATGAAATATTAGCTTGAGTATTTATTGTGTTCTGATAGATTTCTTGTGTTGAAAATGTTTCAATTTCACTTTTCGGTAAAGTTTTTTCATCTTTTGGAAATTGTAATTTACCATGTGTAATAACTGGAGTTGCATCACCCATGTCTCGTACTGCAAATTTTTGAAACTTACCATTGCGTACACGGGCCGGATATGAGGTGTGGCCTTCAATAAAATATGTTTCAAAGTGTTTAATCATATCATCTGTAAATTGTAAAAAAAAAAAATCATATGTAAACGTTATATAGCTAAAGTTACAGTCCATTTATTCTAATGATGCGCATTGTACGCAATATACCTATTCTAAATATGTTACACATTGAAGAATTGATTTCCTAAAACGAACTACTGTATCTGTGAACTCAAATTAATTAGTTAAATGACGTAGAATATTATTAATATATGTTTCGTTTCTTTAAAGTCTAATATTTGTTCAAGGGTGAATAGAGTTATCTCCCATTCGTGAATACGACAACATCAAAAATATTCTTATCACTTCATTATTGTTGTTAATATATAATATATAATATATTTTAATGAAAATATGTGTTGTGTCTATTAAAAAAGTCAGTTCAGCTTCTGTTATTGAAGAGTAAAGAATTTAAAATCGAAAATAAAACTTACCTAGAAATGTGTCAGCTTTACGTTCGCCTCTTATGAAAACACTATATTCCGTTGTTAAATCTTCTGGTATAACCTTTAATTTGTAAATAGTGGCTTTGCGTAATTTTGTTAAAGGCACATAAGCATCCAAGCGCTTATCTTCGTCATTATATGTTGTTAACGAGTGTGTTTTAAATTTAACTAATTTCTTCAAATTAATTTCTAAAATCAAAAATTATAAAATTAAATTAAAATAACGGGTTTTAGTAATATTGAAAACATTGTGAATGTTTATTGTATATTGTGAATGCATTAGTTACTCCTTAGTTTTCTATCATCATTGTGAGTGACTTTTTACAATAAAAACGCTAACACTTAATGTTAATTAATGTCAAATAATAAGCGAAAAATAAAACGTCAAATATAAATAATAATAATAAAAGCAAGAATTCCATTTGTTGTTGTTCTTCTTCTCAGAGAAAAAGCAAAATACCTAAAAAAGAAAAAAAGTAGCGATGTGACGAGAAATAAACCAAAAATAAAGATTGTTGTTTAACCACGTATTGAATATTTTATTGTATAAAACAATATGATAAATTTTACTACATACCTACATAGTTTTTGCGAAACAATTGTTAAATCGATTTCAGCGTGTGTGTCTAATGAAACAAAATAGAACTTGTTAATTTTCCTATTTATACAAAATCATACATACACATTCGTTTAATTTCATCGAACTTAAATAAGGTAATTATTAAATATTTTACAAATTATCACATTGTATAAATCCGTTTTAATTAGTGAGGATAATTCCTTTCATAGGATATTTATGATTTTGTTCTAATTTGTTTTGGTAACACAGATGGTATGAGTAATATTAATTGTTTGATGTTGCCATAGGTTGTGCATTATTTCCAGGTTCACTTCTCTAACAATATGATAAGGGTCTATGTGTGTGTATTTTTTTATGTTGACATTGTAGTTTCATCAAATGACAAGTTGATTTTATATTTTTATGTTCTTTATTTCAATGATGAAAATGTAGATGCTGAGATTTTTTCACTTAGCTTTACCTTACTATATTTTGTGCTTGGCATATTTATTTTGTAGTAAAATATTATGGAAGAAAGGAAAACTCATATAATGTATCAAAATGATAAAATCATTTTAGTGATCGTTCAATTTAGCTAATTTTAAATTAAATTCATTCAATTGATTGATTCAATATTTTTCAATATTTTTCAAAAAAAAAAAAAAAAAACTAACAAAATTCAGAGAAAATATTTCAAAAAGGTTTTATAGATTAGTGCCCTTATTCATAAAAATTAGAGTAGATTTCAAATGTACTTTAAGAAAATTTTGTATGCAAATTTTATCTAATATTTAAACATTAATGTAGAATTCGAAATCTTGAAATAGTTTATTAAAGTTTATTATGAGCACTACAAAATAAATACATACTCTAATAACTGAACTCAATGCTTAAGATGACATCATTATCTTAAATACATATGTATGTTTCATATTTACGTATGCTAGATAAATCAGAACAAAGTTGAGAATACTGAGTATATATTAATTTAAATCAAAACATATAAAAAGTCTGACTTAAAATCTGTTTTTGACAACATAGACTGTGATGACTTTGGTTCTATGTATGTTTTATTTTTAATTGTCCCATCTTCATATCACGACACAATATTCACATATATTAGCTACTTTTTTTTGTCTAATTGTAAATTAAAATTTAGTTACTTGTTAATTTTATATTTAGGAAAGATTCCCTTAACTTTTTATCGTACAATTAATGTACAAATAAATAGCTGTGTACATATGTAGTAAAAGATTACTTCGCACCATTAATCAGTAAAAAGTCTAGAGCTTAATTTGCATACAAAATCGACTGGTGTGTGTAAACTCTGTGAACTTTGTTCGCCAACGTGGCCGGAGATTGGAAGATCTCGTCATTTCAATTAGTCATCCAAAATATAAATAAAATGCACATTAATAATACAAAGGAATTAATTTTGCAATATTTACAAATTGGTAATTTCAAAATGTTGACAGAAAAACAAAATTAAATACATACTTACTTATTTAGCTTATTAGTTATTTTGATTAAGGTGCTTATAGTTTGACAAAGTGCTTAGGAAAATAATTAGTTTTGTTTAATAAAGGACGGACACAAGAACAAGTACAAACAACATTAATAAAAAGACAATGGACAATTCAACTTAAATTAATTTTTTTTATTTTATTTTAACAGTTTTACAAATTTAAAATGTTACTTTATAACTTACAAATTAAACATTGATGTGTGTATATAATATATTATATTATGTATGTATATATAATTTTTTATGTTTGTACTACAAATACACTAGACTTAAATGTTTTAACAGCTAAACATTTTGTATTATGAATATAAAAATAAAACAAAACAAAAAACTACGAAAATTCTATATGTATGCGTATTTACAAGTTTTTTTTTTGCAAGGAATATTTAGCAATATTTGTTTGGCAATCCTTAAATATATATATGTATGTGGTTTCAAATTAAAAACAAATATTGTTCATATTACTTTTAAATTAAGAGAAAAAATACTCTAAGAAAACACAAAATGAACATAAATTAAATATTGAAAAAATATATTTTTATATATGTATTACTAACTGACCAAAGAATATTTATCATTTTATTGTTTTGTTTTTAATTCAATTGTCGCTCATAATAGAGTATTTGTTTTAAATGTATCTGTATCGTTTTTGCTTTTAAACCAGACATTCTAAAAGCTTTCTACGTTTCACCAACACTATAATTATTTTTATTACTTTGTTAAATTCTTGTACCAGACTTCAACTTAGTTCTTAAACTATTTTATAAAAAATTATTATTTTTTATGATTTTAAAATAAGTAAATTTGACTTTAGAATGAAGGCTGTTTACATGGCGAATATGTTTATAAATATTTTTGTACAGTGTTTAAAGCGGATTTACTGTTAAATACATTGTGTAATATAAAAATTGAGTTAATTTTAAAAGTCTGCAGCCTTCATTAAGACTGACACAACTTAAAATCTAAAATTGTTGAAGATGTCTCGAAAACAATTTTGAATTCACCAATATCATTCTTCAAATATTTTTTGAATTTTGCATTATCTCGATTATCTGCATTTAATACAAAATCATATATATTTATATAAATAGTTTAAAGCCCCTTTAAAGTTTTAGTTTAAATATGTATAAATAAAAATTCTTGGACAGCATTTTGATATTTTTTTCAGTTAGTTATTAGTTATTTAAAGATTTAAAGCTTAAGAAAGTTTTGTGAACCTCTAATAGATTAATAGGTGTTTTTGTTTTGCTTTTAACCCCTTGTTAGTAAATATTTGTTTTTTTAAGGAAATACATAAATTGTGCTTTAAGAATTAATTGGAATAAATGTGAATAATTTCGATAACTAACCGCCATTGGGCGTTTCCAAAACTGCTTTTCTCATCAGTTTATCGATTTTTACATGTAGACTTGATAATGTTGTATCTACGGGCACATCGACTTCCTGAGAACCACGCAAGGAGTCGGCTACTATTGTTAGCTAGAATATTGAAATAAATTAACAAATGTATTTAGTAAACAAATTTGTTATTTATTTGAATAATATGATATGAAATGCAAATTATTACCTAAAATCCAAACGGCATAAATTATTTATTTTAATACTGCCGTATTCATGAAAAATAAAGTAGGTTTGAAGTGTGCTTTTAGACAAAATTTTCATACAAAATTTTCTTAAAGTACATTTGAAATCTACTTTAATTTTTTCTGAATAAGACAGTTAATTTTTAAATTTAATTTTAAAAATATTTTTTATAAGTTTAAGTCAAATTTGTGCACATCTTTATTATATTGTTAATTTTAAATAATTTTCAGTGTTTTCTCAAAAATGAGCATTTCCAAATTAGTTCAACTAAGAATTTTTTAATTTTACAAATTGTAATATGTATATTTGATTACATTTCTGTAATTGGTATTCATTTTATGCCAGACCGTGCTGCTGCCAATTTTCAGTAAAAATTATTTTATTTATTTATTTATTTATTTATTTATTTATTTGTTTATGAATACAGTGAAGGAATTATATTTGTTTAAAACATAAATAGATTATCACAATTTAGTATTAAAAAAAATAAAATAAAAACTATTTATAAAAATATGAAATTAAAAAAAAAAATAATTTAAAACAAAATTTAATTTAATTAAAAATAAATTAATTTAAGTTAAAGTAAAATAAAATAAAAAATTTAAATATATTTAAACAGATAGATAGTTATATAGATAGATAGATGGATAGATAGATAGATGATAGATAGATAGATAGATAGATAGATAGATAGATAGATAGATAGATAGATAGATAGATAGATAGATAGATAGATAGATAGATAGATAGATAGATAGATAGATAGATAGATAGATAGATAGATAGATAGATAGATAGATAGATAGATAGATAGATAGATAGATAGATAGATAGATAGATAGATAGATAGATAGATAGATAGATAGATAGATAGATAGATAGATAGATAGATAGATAGATAGATAGATAGATAGATAGATAGATAGATAGATAGATAGATAGATAGATAGATAGATAGATAGATAGATAGATAGATAGATAGATAGATAGATAGATAGATAGATAGATAGATAGATAGATAGATAGATAGATAGATAGATAGATAGATAGATAGATAGATAGATAGATAGATAGATAGATAGATAGATAGATAGATAGATAGATAGATAGATAGATAGATAGATAGATAGATAGATAGATAGATAGATAGATAGATAGATAGATAGATAGATAGATAGATAGATAGATAGATAGATAGATAGATAGATAGATAGATAGATAGATAGATAGATAGATAGATAGATAGATAGATAGATAGATAGATAGATAGATAGATAGATAGATAGATAGATAGATAGATAGATAGATAGATAGATAGATAGATAGATAGATAGATAGATAGATAGATAGATAGATAGATAGATAGATAGATAGATAGATAGATAGATAGATAGATAGATAGATAGATAGATGGTTTTAGCTTATGAAATAATTGACTAATAGATTTTTAAATATATTCACATTGTTGTTTGTTTGAACGTTATTAGGAAGTAGGTTCCAAAGACGGACAGAAGGAATAAAAAATTGATATTCAGATATCAGGCTGCGGTGTGTAAAAGGAATTATCTTATTCCCTCTGTTAGACCTTGCAAAAGTTAATCGGTTGTACAGATATGGAGGATTTTTCATATATATTATTTTATGTAGCATTTGCAATATTTTCATATCCAAGAGGTTTTTAAGTGTCATACCGTAAAGTTTATTTGAGAACTGGGATATTCTATCGAATTTTCTTAAACCAAAAACGTATCTGATTATATTGTTATATGTTTTATCTAATACAATTTTACTTTGAGAATCGCAGCTTGAGAACAAATCGCAACCATATAAAAGTATTGGGTAGGCCAGAGTCCACGTAATATTAAGTAAATGTTTGATGCAGTTTTATTAATATGGGTAGACCAGTCTAAATTGTTATTAAAAATAACACCAAAATTCTATGCTGAAGTTACGCATTCGATTTTTTCATTATTAAGCATTATATCAATGTTTATATTATTAATACGAATCGTTTTACGGTGTATAATAATACATTTGGATTTGTGAGGATTTATTAAAAGTCTATTAGCAGTTGCCCATCTATATACACTATCCAAGTCCTTATTTAATTTAATCACGTTATCTCCAATATCTTGTACAGAACTGCCAATGTAAATTAGTACGTAACTTTGAATATGATAAAATCCGAGGAAGATCATTCACATACAACGAGAATAAAAGTTGTCCTAAAATTGATCCTTGTGGAACACCTTTAGCAATAGGGAGAGCAGATGAGTAACTACTGTTGATGATTACTAATTGGAAACGATTACTTAGATATGACTTAAGTAGATTATTTGAGTTCCCTGATATACCAAACATCTTTTTAAGTTTGAGGAAGAGAATGATCAATTGTATCGAAAGCTTTGGAGTTAACTACATGTACTAATATAGTAACATTCCCTATATCGATATCATTTCGAATATCTTTACTCAGATTTATTAAGGCTGTTACGCAACTATGCTTAGCTCGAAAACCAGATTGATGTGTCGTGAGCAAATTATGCCGAACAATAAATTCATTTATTTGCATATACATAAGTTTTTCCATTATTTTGGAAAGATAAGACAGGATTGCAATCGGCCTAAATTCCAAGTTAGGTTTACACAGAAAAAAATAAAAATGAGTTTCAATTAAAATATTTGTGGTATCAATTAAAAATTTAATTGAAATCGGACCTGTAAACAAAATGATAGTATGTATCAATTAAAAAAAAATTGAGATTTAATTGAAAATATCAGAAAAATCAGAAAAAGTAATTGAATCAATTAAAATTTTAATTGAACATTTTTTTAAAATCAATTAAAGGTTTAATTGAAAAAAAACATGATTTTTCTGTGTAGGTACCGGTATAATTTTAGCATGTTTCCAGCTACTGGGATAGATATTAGTAGTAAAATTTAAATGAAATGTGTTTTTATGAAAATTCCAAAAATTTTAAGACGCATGCGCGGGCTAAAGATATTAATTGAATATTTTTTTTCAAGTATTATCTTTTTAAGTCTAAGACAGCAAAATATTACTATTAGAACTTTATTAATTAACTTTTATTTTTTCCCATACACAAGCGCCCCACCCGAATGTTCATCTAGCATTTCAAAATCAAAATTGAACTTTTGAGATATTAGAGACGAGAAATAGATCTAGAACAGTATTGCAGGATGTGGTATAATGTGTTAGTGTACAACGGTTAATAGATTCAATGCCAATCGAAAGTAGGTTATCTGAAAGTGTAGTTTCAGTTAATAAATTTGAGTTAAAGTCTCCAGCAATTATTACGGTTTGGTCGATATGCATTGTTTTATTAGAGGAAACAATTTCAACGAACAAGTATTCAATTTTTCCCCTGTTGATATCGGTGTTTGAAAGGTTTGAAGATATAAAATTACATTTGATATTATTTTTTATAAAAATTGCTACACCGCCACCACGAGTATTACGACCAGCTCTAAAAGTTTTATAATTAGATTTATTAGATTATCCGCTGTTGAGGCATTTAACCATGTTTCAGAAACACAAGTGACATCAACTGAAGAATTCTCAAACATAAGTCTAAATTCATCAGCTTTATTATTTAGGCTCTGTGCATTGATATGACATATGTTTATACCATTCTTTAACTTAGTCAAGATACGCAGCATGTGCATTGACCCTTCATTGGAACCATATGATGTGTTATCATGTTAGTTCATCGTAATTATTACGAGGTTTAATTAACAAACAAACCACAATGATAAAGTGTAAGTTTAGTCGCATTTTTATAATGGCTTCCATTATGTTAGATACTATTTCATAGCTAAAGTCTTTAATTAAAAAAAATAAAACATAAACAATATTTAAGATAGTTAATAGGTTAAATGTAATAAAGATATTAAGTATAAATTATTTATAAGTAAATAAATATAAAAATGTGTGGTTAATTATTAGATTGAAGAAAAAATGCATTCAACTGCTCGACGTAGTCTATGCGCACCGGTTGTTCTGTACTATCATTTTTTACGAACACTAGTCCACGTATTGTGAATACTGATTGTAAGTTTTTGCTCTTCTTTAGACGTAGTGCGGACGTAAAGATATTGTAATTATTGGACGTTAAATTCTCGTTGATGTAGATGGGATTATCAGGTTTGAAACGCTCCGTATTTTCTAATTTAAAACCAATGTGATGAAGCGTTAGAAGGCTACGATTTGTTTTCCTGAAGCCAGCAATAGATTTAAGTATAAAGTTTTTATCATAAGGTGACATTAATTTTACAATAATAACTGCATCAGGAGAATAATTTTTATTTTTATTGTTTCTGTTTTGCAGGCGATATATAGCTTTCACAGACGGAGTATTAATGTTAAGCGCAGAACAAATGTCATCAAAGATCCTTACTAGGTTTTCGTTCTCAAAGAACGGGATTCCATTAATGCGTAAATCACATGCTACCTGAGAATTTTTTTGGCGAAGATTTTGCAGTTTCAGTTCCTTAATATCAGATTTTTGCATTGCTATTTCATCTGATACGGTTTCCAGTTTTGACAGTCTGGCTGAAACTTTAATTAAATCCTTTCTCAAGTCTTTCATATTATTTTCTATTACTTCTATTTTATTTAAAATACGGTTCTCGCTTTCAGCAATAAGCGTCTTTATAAGACCTGTTAAAGTATCTGTCTGTTTTTCAAATCGAGCGTCCAAGAGTTGAACAGGCGAAATGGCGAGTCAATGTTAGATAGACGAGGTGTTTTACAGAATAAAATAATAAATAAATAAAAGTGTTATTAACACTTTATGAACTATGCAAATGTACATCCATACATTAACTTGAGTATGTATATACATATACATAGGTTGCATAAACATTTGTTTAATATATAATTTGATATCATTTACTTTCATTTAAATTTCAAATTACTCAGTTTCTTAAATGTACTATTTTTTGTCGCTGTTTTGTAACCTATAGTTTCGAAACAAATTGTTGTCTTTTGTCTTAATTTTAATGCGTATATGAGAGAGCAAAGCAAAGAAAAAAAGCTATAATCATAATGATAATAATAATAAAAAATAGTTTACACATAGTATATATGTATATGTATATAAATGTAATATACATACTTTGTACATATGTACACATGTGAGTATGTACGTTCACTTTGTAAAGACAAGTTTTTACTTAAGTTTGTACCTGTATCGTGTAGTTGTTTGAATGCATAATAAATAAATTCAGTTTTTACTTTCAAATCGATATTAAATTACCGTATGAAATGTTTCAAAACATACACTTACCGTACTACCTTCCAATTCTTGGGAATTCTCACTACCCACTATATGTAAAATTTCTCCACCTGATCGTATAGCAACCTCTCCCAATATACCACCAACCGAGTCTTGCGTTTCATTTTCACTTAGCGAGCGTTCACCAAACCAAATAAGATAAAGCTGTAATTAAAAGTGAAGTCATTTATAGGAATTTATAAGAATTTTTTTAATTAATTGCTTGATTTCTGTATAGTTATTTACCCTTATTCTTTTTTTAAGCAGCGTTATGGCCGAATCTTGCACTTGATCTGTGTGTTTGGCTAATTGCGCCGTTGATATGAATACCGCACTGTCATAAGGTACTAATTCCGCTGCATGTGATATACCCCTAAAGGCATCACCGCTCCTTTGCTCTTTAATACTATTTAAACCGGTTAAAAATTGTCGAGTATTATTGAAATAAAATGCAGCTGGTGATTCCTCTAGATCAGAGAAAAAAAAAATTAAAGAAAATAATAAATAAACATTTAAGTGCATTTCATATAAAGACAGTGAGATTATGTGCACTTATTTCAATTAATAATAAATTTACTAATTGCAATAATATACGTGTAGGTAGTATTTTATAAATCTCTAACATTTTTTCTTTTCACAATATAAATAATAGCTAGGTCAGGTTATTGTAATACAATGTAATTGAATATTAAAATATCATTTAGTTCATACTAGTGGCAACTTTTACATATTAAAATTCAAAACATATTCAAATCAAATTATCTTTTACCTATCAAAGTCAGAGCTGACAAAAATAAAATATTAGAATCCAATTACAAAACAAGTACTCTATACATATGTACATACTTTATAAGCATTGAAATGAAAACAAAAAATGTAACTGAAAATTGTTGAACCAGTGAAATTATATGTATTAGTTATATTTGCAAAGCTACATATATGTATATCGATTGGCGTCCCTTGTCTGAAAATATTGACGATATGTGGGATCTTATCTGAAAACGTTTTTAAAAATTTAGCGGCCAATATTGGTGTATCTTTAATGACTGTTTAATGTTGTATTGTTAATGGCACTTCGAGTAGTATATTTTATATAAAAGTTCAATTAAACTATGTTTTGAATGATAGATGGATGCAAATGGTTGCTTATTTTAAATAAGATATCACTAATTAATCAAAATACATCTACCTAAATTTGGCCACTCATGAAACTACATACATCAAAATAAAACTTGCAACACTTACCGGACTCATTTAAAGTTACCAAAACAATTTTTATATTAAAATTTGAGCGCATGGCATCATTCCACAATGTTTTCGTTTTCTCCAAAGATTCTGCAGATGGATCAACGATGACAGCAAGTGGCATACGTATGTAGGCATCTTCAATGTAGTTACGTAATTGTTCGTGTGGCAAAAGACGACGTCTACTGCTCGTTCTTGTAGTCGTTGTAATAACTGGAACTGTGCTAATAATGGGTATTTGTTTACCTTTTTTGTCATTTGTGACAGCAGAGGCCACGGCAGATGCAATACGAGATGTCGTTGTTAAACCCATTATTGTTTGTGTTTGGGGTTGAGGTGGCGGCGGTAGCGGGGCTAATGTTGTAAATAAAGCTGAGTCAAATTGACCAATTATAGGATTATTGCCAGCTAAAGCTGTTGTGAGAGGGGTTGGTGTGAGTGTAGGTGTTGTCGTTGTGCTGGTGACAACGTCAGCAGTTGTAGTGAAGCCAGCAAATAAAGTGCGTAAAATGCTATTGTCTGATGTTTGTATCGTGGTGGAAGTTGATGTCGTTGTTGATTCAGGATCATGATATTCCTCCTCGTAGTAATCCTCCGAATTGACTTCCTCTATATGACGAAATGAAGAAGCATTTTCGGGAGGTATTTCATCATAATATTTCATAGCTAAGGGAACAATATCATCATTTTCCTCACTAGAATTGTCTAGATTTATTTTTAAAGGTATTTTGGTTGTATGCTTCCTGAGCATATGATCTACAATTTGATCTTCATTTTGAACATAATCGGAATTAGAAACATTAATGTCTTTCGCAGTTGAAATTGATTTTTCATCTGAAACTTTTCGTATATATTGCGGCACTGTTGTGGTGGTGGAGGTAAAGAGTCTGCCCATTCTGTTCTTTTTACTAATAGGATTGTCAGTTTTATATACCTCTTCATTGGTAAACGCCATTAAATTTTCTTCGGTACTTCGTATAGATGTATTATTATCATCTTCTTCAACTTTTTCTGCAATGGCAACATCATGATCTTCATTTTCTATCGAAATATATTCAATAGATAATTGATTGTCTGATATATTGCGCACATTCTTTAAAGTGACTTCTGTTTTTGAATCTATATCCATGTCCATATGGTTAAATGACTCATATTTTCTTTCGGTAGCTTCAACTTGTTGTTGAAATAAGGCAGGATCATAAATTTCATCATTAGCATTGTTTTGAACATTCTCAGCTTGAGCATCGTCTTCATAATCGGGATAGGCTTTTACTCTACTTAGAATACATCCAAGGAACATTAATATTAGTAATATTGTAGGCTTTAAGTTCATGTTGACCCTTCAGAATTTTCTCTATTATATTACAATATTTCCGTATATTATTTAAACGTTAAAGTTATTTTAGCTAGTTTTCTAATTTATATCCAAAATAATTTTCTCTCACTTTGTCGTCCTTTACTCTTCACTTGTATTGATCAACTGCAAGAAAGAAATTAATGACATTTAATAAAGCCCATTTACATACAAAAGAGTTGCAAGGCAGTTTAATACCTGCATCATATTTTAATATAAATTTACAAATGCCTTTTCGAAACTACCTACGTTTTTAACTAGAAATACAAATACATACGTATCCATGCATCTACAGAAAATTACTTTTTCTTTTTCTATGTTTATTATATTTTTATCACCGCTTAAAAATCTTTCCAATTTCTCTTTAAATTTAGTACTCGCACACATTTTTAATATGTGGGTCATAAAAACCCTCATCTGATTAATAAATTAAATTTTTTTTATTAATCCTATGTGTATTTTTTCTTTTTACTTACAGGTAAATAATAAACATATTCATATGTTGAGCATATTGTCATAAATAATATATTCATATGCAAAATTGTACAACATAAGTGTTACAATATATTAGTATTTCTTAGAATTGGATTTTTTACATTAGTTTTCAGAAATTAATAAGTAACAAATTACTTTGGAAATTAAGCCATTTATCTGAAGATATGACCATCTTTATCAATGCAATTCCAGAAATATTGGTTATTGCTATAAAATTATAATGGGAAAAACTATATTTTACACAGCACAACACGAAAAATTGTGCCAAATTTTTTAAATTTTTTAGTCAATTCCTCAAACTCACTTTTTTTAGATCAGCTCTAATTTTCGAGATATACATATATTTTTTTTTAATTACGTAGTTACACGATTTTGAGTAACATAACTGAAGAACAGTTTAGCCAATTTAGTGAAAAGAAAATATCAAAATTTTGCTACAATATTACCTTCATGCTGTCCTACCATAATATTTACTCCAATCAGTAGTTTTGAAGATATAGCCGAATATATGACGAAAAAATATTATTTAAAAATAATTTTTGTTTTTCACAAATTCATAAAAAATAGAGATAAGAAAAAAAGTTCCAATATTTTTCTATAGCCATATAGGCAGATATGTCCTGCAAAAAATGCAAGATTTCTTGCTAATATGGATGCAATATTTATTAACTATTGAAGTGGTTTTTGCTTGTTGTTTTACAAAAAGTGCCACATACCTCTGTGTACTGTTGTATGTATAACGTATTTTCTTTTAATCATAAAGAGTTACTTTATTTCGAATAAAATGAACAGTTGTAAACGGATTTTAACAAGATATAGCTTGCTATATGCGTAACATATTTTTCTATATGCCTGAAGGAAAATAATGCAAGATTTGTTGTCTTATGTATTTTTTTTATGAATTTTTGAAAAATAAAAAAATGTTCTATCCAAAGTAGAGCGATATCTCTGAAAATAATGTTAATGCAGCATAAATATAATATTGCAGCCGAATTTCGATTTTTTATTTTTACTGAATATTTTTTTTTTTTTAAATATATTTTTTTATTATTGAATCTTTCTTATCGAAATTTACAATATGTATTCAAATCTTAATTCTACTTGTTGTTTATTAGTTGTTACCAATGTAACCACTAACTGCTGTATTAAAATTTTTTAAAAATGTCTTCTAGTTAGGCTCAAAGTATCGGTTCTTTTTAGCCTCTGGTGACCTTCGAACTGAAGCAGACCCCGAGCGAGGTAGTTCGGGTGGGCCATTAGTTTATCGATGTAGCTAGTTGAATATTTTTTAATTTCCTCCTGGATAGTGGGAACGTTGAGATCTCTGTGGAGAATATCATTACGTATATACCATGGGGTGCAGACAATTTGTCGTAATATTCTAGACTGTCTTCTTTCAAGCTTTTGGATGTTAGATGAATATAATGAACCGTTTTTTAGTTACGTTACTATAAATCTCGTAACTACGTAGTTTTCTAAAAAAAAATAATTTCTCGAAAACTAGAGCAGATACAAAAAAGTGATTTTTAGACATTGAAGCCCAATACTAGATGCATACAAACTGACTAAGAAATCTAAGGCACAAAAAAGTGTTCCTTTTGTCCCTTATTATATACATATGTATGCATTTTCTCAAAGTTTAGCGAATACTAAATTTAATATAAAAGGTTTTAGGTTTAGGTTTAGGTTTTTGTTATATTCGCCATGTAGTGTATTATTTTATTTATCGTAAAATATCTGATATATTCGTTTTCCTGCAAGTTTTTACTATATATAGCATTGGAAATTTTTAAACAAAAAGTAAACAAAGTATTGAAAAAAATAAAACTATCAGCCAACAGATTAATTGAATAAACTAAACTATTCTACAAATTATAAAACTTGACTAATACCTGTTACTTACCTAGTGTTCAACATGAACACTGTAGCCTGTATGATATGATACATATGTACATATATGTACTTAATATACTTAATCTATGCTTAATGTTTGTCTTTTGAACATAAATAACAATGATATTTTTTATTAAATGTTATCGATTTAATGTATACAGTAGCTAAAGGCAAAATGGATTGATTGCTCATTTCACAATTTGTTTGAGCAATCAGTTGGGCTATTCATGCTATACAGCATTATTATTTGTTCTTGCAAACTGCCGCACTTGGTGGCTAGTTTTTCTCAATTTTTTTATTGCTGTATAGAAATTAGATTTTTGAAATCATAACTCAAATGTTGATCTTCATTTCAAGTGGATGATATTTTACACAAAACCGAGTTAACCAATATTTATGATTTTGATGTTGATAGATAATAAATATTATATGATTTACTTCAATACCGGCTCTAGTTAAATTTTAATTGCAATAATGTAGATAATACGAGTATATTAAAAAAGTAATTATTATTGACACATTGCAGAGTGTATGCATTTCTACTTTGTTAGATTCTTCGTCTGCATAGTATAAAAAAGTATTGGTCCAGAAAATGTCTTACATCTGTTTTTACATAATGTCCTGTGGTTTCTAGTAGGAAGAAAGGGCCTACTGTTTTTGGTCTATAATAATTACTTTGCATTATTATGCTAAAAATTTCCAATTAATAAGTTCCAAGAAAATTTAAAATTATCGGAATAAAATCTTTAGTTTTCCATATCCGTTGTAGTGAATACTGCTAGTAATTATGTCTTGGGTTTAATGTGCTTTTTAAGTTTTGTGTTGATACAACATTAATCACAGCAATTACAAACATTATTAAGCATTAAGTTGGTTACTTGACATGATTTTTGACAGCAGCAAATAATAATCGGTAATATAAGTATGTATGTATGTTTGTATCTTGCTCTATACCCTTAATTCAAAATAATTTCTTTGTTGATATTCATGAACATACATACTCGTAGATACATATTTTGTAAAAGCACATTATAACATTATATTTGCTTTTGCATTGTGTTTCGTTCGGTATTTATAATTGCATAAGAATAAATAAATGTTGTTTAGCAAATTGTCAAATAAAATAATTTTTTTGAAAGCAATTAATCATTAAATAAATGCTGTTCGAAAAAATTATTACTACTATTATTCTTAAATACTATGAAAAAGTCATTATAAATTTTATTTCATTTCTGTGTCATTGTAGTGTTGAACAAATATAATAAAAAATACGTCAAATTATATTTTATAGCCACCTTTGAAATGTACATATGACGTTTAGATTTTATGATGACAAACATCTTTAATTTAAAATTAACAAGAAAAAACTTAAAAGAAATATATTTTCTTAATATAAACAAAATTAAATATTATCTTATTTTGATCACAAGATAACCACATCTGTTTGGGCTTTAGAAAAACATAGTATGTAGTATGTACAATTAACAATTTGTTGATCTTTTTTTAATTTCGTTTTTTTAAATTTTAATATATGTATGTTAACTTCTCAGATTAAACTTTAATCGGCGTCAGTTTGAACAATTTTAATACATAAATTAAAATAAAAAAAAAAACTGAAATTTATTCAAATTAAATAAAAAACACACATTTAGAATTTAATGGTCAAGGTTATTGAGTTATCGTTATAAAATGGTTAATTTATATGTATGTATCTGAAATCAAATAATTTATTATATACATAAAGAATTGCCTTTTTTCATTTACTGCATTTTATATATTTTATTTATTATTTTAAATTTGAAAATAAAGTAAATTAGAAAAAAATATTTATATATGTATATTTATGTAACTTTATGTAACTTGTTTTTTTTTGTATATCAGGCCGGGGAAATCTAAATGCTTAGTTTATTAATGCTTATTTTAAGTGTACACAGTTGTAAATCTAGAAACTTGTTCAGAGAATACCTGTATGTATAAGTTCTAAAATATTTTGTAAGAATATAAAAATAGTTCTGAAAATATTTTTAAAAAAATTAACTCTTGTAACAACACATAATTGCAGTAAAAGCCAAGAATATCACAGAATTGCGGTTTCTTTTTACTTTAGTCAGAACTATTGAAATCATACAACAGGCATGGAAAAACTCTTATTAGATATCAATTTATATCTTTAAAAAGCTCGAAATAAATAAAACAAATTAATTTCGAAATTAATGATTAAATTGTTTCTGTTACAAAAACAATGTTTAATTTTTGGTCAGTTTACTCGAGTTTGTTCTATAAAATGTTGGTTAAAGCCAGTTTAAAATTAAAAAAAATCGAATTGTTTTGACAGAAATAAAAATATTTTTTTTTTCATATCCAACTTTACAAAATGCCGATTTTTTACGGATTTGTCCATTTAGCGGAGGGGAATTATACAAAAATATATAAAGATAATGCAACTTAATGATATGTATGTATTTAACACCATCAATTTCGATATTTATAATAGAATTCTAAAAAACCAGTTAATAACAAATGATTTTAAATCAATTTAAAATAAGTTTAATGAAATTATTATGCCTTTGTGTCTATTTGTATTTACCGGTTGTTGTCTTAAGTCTTTTGTTTTGTTTTCTTCTATATTTGTTTATTTCATTAAGAATATTTATCAAAATCTACGGACGTCGCAAAAATTAGAATTAAACATTTTAAATCAATTCGAATTTTGTTTGTTTTTTGTATTATTAATTACAAATTTAGCTAAAATATGAATTTTAATGAAATGTTTGAATGGACTATATAATTAATACCTATACAATAATATGAGATATTCAAAATATAAATTAATACATATTTAATGTGTCATAAAATGGGATATTTGAAATTTGCAAATTTAGTTTTTTATTATTTTAAGGTTGTTTACCATAATACTTTTACTTAACAAATTTAAAAACGGTTAAGTTTTTAAATTTAAGGCAAAGAATTTCCTTATGTGACACTTGTATCACACTATTTATTTCCACTATTCAATAAGTCACTTAAAACCCAATTAATATTGACATATGTGTGAAAAAAATAGTAGCCATAACAGAATTTTACATATTTTAACAATTTCATTAAAAATCATATTCTTAGCTAGAACATTTCAACAAACAAGTTTTGTTCGTTTATTATAATAAAATGTCTATCAAACAAATAAAAAATAGTTTAATCATAAAAAATGAATAAAAAGCCTATAAATTATGGATTTTAATTAGTAGAGTTAAAATCAACATCTCAACAAAGTTTTAATATAAATAAAAAATATTGTAATAATATTTGTATAGCAACAAATGTTCAATGTCATTAGGGACATAAAATAGGCTTTAGTCAAAAAATAAAAAAAAATTACAACAATAATAAAAATAATGAGTTTGCTTTCGCAATTGATTTGTTTTATTTGTATGTCTGTGCTACTAAAGCGAGCGCATCATTTTAATTAACACACTAATGTTGTAAACTTGAGACAAATATTGTTGTTTATTTAAAAAATTAAAAGTTTTCATTTAAATAATAAATATTCATAAAATAGAGGCAAATGTACTACATATATATATATACATATATATTTATAATTGTGGTGGAATATTCATATTCTTGAATGTTTAAGCAAGATTATTTGTTGAAAATAGTTTTTTAAATGAAAATTAGGCCGAGACCAAAAAATAGATTCGAAATTTTAAAGAGAAACAAGTTATGAATATTTAAATTTTATTTTTTTTTGTCAAATAGCTACTAAAACAATTTGATAGTTAAAAAGGATTTGGAAAAATTGTTCCATTAAAAAACACATATTATGTGCAGCAAAAAATCGAGATTAATGGAGTTCACAATGTAAAGAAGCTTTAAGAAGTTTCTAATCGTATCACAGAAATTTTCAATTGAATTTCAGAAATGTTAATTTATATTTGTAAATTATTCAACAATTTTTACGCTTTCTATACATGTTTGAACGTCTAATAAATTAAATGAAAACAAATTTAGTTAATCAAGCTAAAATCCAACCATCAAACAATTAAATTCTGTATCAATTTTGGTAAAAATAAAACCTTCCTTTTATTATACATTTCATCACTTATGTTTACGTGTTAAACCTTTTCAGTTTATAAAAAAAAAATAAAATAAAAACAACCTACGAACTAATCAGTTATCTTCTCAAAACAAATCAACAAAATTGTTAAAAATTATCAAAATTACAAAAAAATATAAACACACACTAAAAACATAATTTATAAACAACAAAAATAACAAAGCAGACATACAAGAGATCCAACAATAAATATGTATGTACATTTATTTGTATAGGTACATAGTAAATAAATATGTATTTTGTTTATTTAAAAAAACTAATGAAGAGAATTATACAAATAAAAACCAAAACCAAATACAGAAAAAGATTAAGAATTATTCACAACAAAATATCAATAAACAAGATTTGTCTATGACACCTGATCAAGCCAATTTAACGTGACCAGTTTAATATTTAACCGAAAAAAGAAAAAAAATTATACAAGCAGACACAGCAGCATCACCAGCCAGTAAATATCTTCGATATTCGCGTTAACCCTAAGCGCTGTTGCTGGTTGCTTCAAACCAAAATTCACCATTCAAACCCAAATTACCACCAACTAGCAATGCGCTAATAGTCGTTGTACCCAATGAACTCTTGAAGTTAAAAGTTTATAAAGTTTTTATTATTTCTTAGTTTTATTATTTATATGTTTTTTAAGAGCCGGCTTTTGCATTTTATGCATTGACCTTGCATTTTATACAACAATATTAAATGTAAGTAGAAAAAAATAAATGTATGTATAAACAAAATAAAAATATCAAGACAATTTTTAAATACACACACACGTCTCAAAAAGCCATTAAAAGAAATATGTGTGTGAGAAGATAGAAGAAATACAAATGAATGGTTTGAATTGGTCGGTCGTTCGTTCGACCGTTCGCGATCTGGTCTGACAAAAATATTTAAATAATTTGTAGAAAAAAAAAGAATGTGAAATCTAAGCGAACTTTATACACCCTATATTCGATATATGCTTAGCTTTGTGCCCAAACGTACTAAGTCTACGAGTACTTATTATAAAAATTGAGATTTAAAGCGATAAAATGCATATGTACATATATATGTATTAATTAGCACTTTTCTACATAAAACAAATTTAATCAGACATGTATTTGATTGTTTAAAATAATACAAATAATTTGTAGAATCTGGTACAGAATAAGCCATAAGGCTCATCATGTCTCAATGAATATATTATTAAAATGCCAAAAACTTACAAGTCATACTTGTCATTATGGCCCGGGAATATTTGTCGAAGAATTTTCTTAAAGGGATAAAGCTTAGTTTCATTATAAAATTATATACACATATGAATATTTTACGATTTAGAGTCATAACTATGATTCCCAACATTATCACAATAACAAAATTTAACAAAAAGCATTTTTAATAACAATTTTAAACAAAAGTTGTTATAATTTTGCCGTTACCATAAATTTCAGACTAAGGCCAGTAGGTATTTTAGCTGGAGCTCAAATAGAAAGCAAATGTAATGCCAACAAATTCTAACAGAATAATTAAGTGCTTGAATTTTTAGGCCGATGTTGTTCATAAAATTTACTATATTTACAATTTTTACCATTTTTTACGATCATTTTGACCTTTATGGTTTCATCGGTACCTAAGAGAACCACCAGAATATATGATAGAATTCTGTTATGAGGGCACCGCATCACTGAATGAGATTGAGAACTGGATGAAGGTAGATGCTAGTGAGATGATAACAAATTTCTTTCTAAATACCTAGAATATTAAAAATCCTACTTGAAATTTTTTCTAATAAAAATAAATAATACATTCTATTTGCGTACCTGTACCTAATTGAATTTAATTAATAGGATACCGCTAAGCAAATTGATTGTAATACTTTTTGTTATTAGAAAAGGTGTCAACATATCAGATATAATAACTTTGTTTTAAGGGAATCACATTAAAACGTGTAATGGACATGTGGTTTGTGGAAATTACAAACATTAGAATTAATTTTAAATACAGAAATGTACATACAATGTTATACATATTGTTGTTTATAATAATAATAAAGTTGATCTTGCTGTACAAAATTAATTAACTTTAGACTTTAAACTGGCTCGGTTGTTTTTATAAATAAAATATAAATACTGAAATAGTTGCTGTAAATAGTAAAAGATGTTATATTAAGAACTTATTATTTTATTTATAACTAACGACATAAAGTCATATTGATACATATGTATTTATTTAAAAAATATTATTGATTTTCCGACTACTTTTAAGGGTTAAAACTGCTGCCACAAATATTAGTGTTTCATATTAGATATTGCCATGATTTCATTTCTGTAAAACTCTAAGTATATCTATGCATACATTTCAGATCAAGTTTCTATGTATAAAATGATACAGATTGAGTGATTTTTCGTTTAAGAATGTTGTTCTAATCAAATAAATTAAGTAGGTGGCACAATTCTTTAAAAAATATAGTACAAACTACTTAAGAACACTTAAAAAAGGTCAACCTAAATCTAAAGTATTATAAAACGGCAAATATTTCCAAATTTATTTTGCATTTCTAAAAATGCGAAAAATATTAATAATTAAGTGAATTTTGTTTAAATATTTTAATATACCTAATAATAATATGTCTTTAATTTAAACCTAAATTGCTGTTATTTATTGTGCAAGGTGAAAAATCTGACACATTGTGTGGTTGTTTTTTTTTTTATTTATTTATTAATTTTTTGTTAAACTTAAATAAATTTTAATTATTATTAAAGTGTTGTACTACATATATAATAAAAAATAAATAATAAACAATTATTAGGTAGAATGTGTTAAAGTAACCACGTTTAGGTTTGCGTGTAAGGATTTATTAAATGTGTTTCAGTATGTAGGCCATAATATGGATTTTTAAAAGTCGCAAATGTATTGATATTTTTTCAAGAACTCAAGCGTTTAATAACACCGAACGTGTAATCAGGTATCTACTAAAGTGCAAGAGATATTAAATTGCTTAAAGCATGATCTTCCTTTATTTTTCTTGTGAGAATCGGTTCATATTTACAATAAACAAATGTCACACAATTTTCGTCCGGCATTGGCTGGACTAATAATTAAAAATTTTTTAGATATAAGATTTGATATACTCATTGTTAGTTAATTTTTTTTAATGATACAATTGCTAAAAAATATTTGCAATAGTTACAAAGCTAAAAGTGTTTTTCACATTTGAGGAGGCCAGTGCAACTCTGTCTGTGTTTAAAAACTAATAGTTATGTACCTTTGATTTTGACTTGCGTACGAAATATCACTCGTGACACATGTCTCTATACATCACAAAATTTGAAGTTTTTATTAGTTCGTTTATAATTGTTAACACAGTTGTAACACATTTAAAACTATACTTTTTAATTAGAAAACAGAAAACCAATTAACTATAATTAGAAAAAATATTATATGCATCTTTAGTGATTTTACATCGTTTAATACATGCAAATAAGCACTTTCTTCAAGCAACTAATTACCCTTATTAGTAAAACTATTTTTGCTTATAATTCAAAACAAAACTAAGAAAAACATTGATACATTTTTAAAATATGTGTATTAATATACTTAAAGATAAAAAAAAATTAAAACAAATTCTTGACATACATAACGAATAAAAAAAACAATGATGAACTTTGTAATTTCAATATTTATTTTCCTTTTTAATTAGAGGAGATTACAAAAATATTAATACAATGGATGGATAAATTATTTATTTTTAAAATTCACGTGTTTTTAATTTATTTGTTTTTTTAATATCTTAGTAGGAGTTGTTGTATGTATTTGTTTAGTTTAGTTTTCATTTTAGATTTTAATGAATGACTCAAAAATCTGTGTTAATCAAAACTAAATTAATCATATATTAATGTTAATCATATTGATTTATTTGATGTTGATTATTTTTTTTGTGCTTCTTTGCAAACATTTTTATAAACAAACAAAATAATATTGAATTAGTGTGCTGGTTGGTTTGTTTGTGTGTTTGTTTATATGTATTTGTATATTTGCTTATAAGCTTAAACTTCCCTTTTCATTTGTGTATCTAGAGATTATTTGTGTTTGTTTTGCATTTTGCTTAACAATAATTTATTAATTGTGACTGTTTATTTTTTATTTTTTCGTTTTATTTATTGTTGGGTTTTTAATAATATTTGTTGATCTACTCATAACCTGTCAGTTAATATTATTGTAAGGTAGATACAAAATGTCTATATCTAATCTATTCAAATTTAATAACCTCATGTACTTCAGAATTAGATTTATGATCATGATTTTAATGATTGTTTAAATTATTTTAAACTTTTTTAGAATTTACTTAAAATATTTAAGTATATGTAGTTAAATTGTTAAATTGTTTCATCATAGCAAAATTATTTTGTATTACAATATATTACATAGAGGCTTACATAGACGACAAATGTGCCTATAGGCAAATCTAATTCAGACTATCCTATTAAAACTCTAATTCATTGATTTTGTTATATGGATATGTACATATGTATATGTATATATATCACACGTAAGTGACAAATGAGAATAATATTTTCATTGACATTGATTTCATTTATAGCACATTTAAAGATTATTCAATCTCTATTTTTACAATTACTATAACGTTTGGTGAATGAAATCCGAACAAGTCTAAAAAATTGACTCCTGCGCGATTTGCTTTCCTTATTTTCTTTGGCAGTTCCCGCATTGATATCTGAATGCCTTCTGTATTTATGGTTCCTAGCTCCTTTTTTTGTCTTTATTATAAGAGCAACAACATACCCGTTTGCGTAAACTTTCCTCTTCAAATTAGCCCAAAAAGTTCATTTCTTTTGGCACAAATTCTATTTTTTTACCCTTAAGATTCTCTAATGTGGCCTTCGCACAATGTGGCCAAAAAATGGATTTTTCGCTTCCATGGTATTTGTGGATAAATTAGCTAAGTGCTAACACACATAGTTCATTAAAAACTTGAGCATTGACAGTCAAACCACCTTTAAAAAAACTGGGTCGCTGATTCCACGTTCGCTTATGGCTAGCCATAACAAAAATTTTCCTAGAAACTTTGTCTTTCGAATAAACTTAGCTTTTTCGGCTGCTTTGTGACTGAAAGATTCAAAATAATATTTTGAATGCCATTCGTTCCCTTCTACGGTAAAATATGATTCGTCATCCATCACGCATTTGTATTCGGATGAGCAAAAAAAGTAATTTCGGGAGAGTTCTCGTAATCTGCATTTATTAGTCTTTTGCTGTGCCTCGGTGGGTAATGAAGCTGTTTTTTTCCTCTTTTTCTGAACTCCCATAGATTCCAAGTATTTCCTAAGTGTATTTTTGTCACATTTATATTTCTTAGCCAATTGGCTATAAGATTTTGCACTGCAACCTGCTGTTTCGGCTTTCAATTTTGAGCGAATTTTGGCCTCTTGCAAACTGTATTTCCGACCAGATCCAGGTTTCCTTTCAGCTGGCTTATTATTCAAAAACAAGTTTATTGTGCTATAAACAAATGTTTTTTTGAAACCCATATCCCTAAATATTTAAAAATTTCACTTTTAGTTTTTTTTCGGTTTTTTTTTTCACAAAATTTAAAAATTAATTTGCGACGATTCAACTCGTTTAGTGACATTTTCAAAACTAATTTTTTACTGACCAACGCATACTTTATTTTTTATTCATAAGTAGATAGTACAGTTAAATTTACCGTTCAAAGTTTTGTTGTAAATATTATCTGTGCTTTTTTAAAAACAGCGTTTGACTTGTTTGTATTTCATTCACCATACGTTAGTAATACGTATACGTACATAAACAACAAATATTTTTTAAGTTCTATTCAGAAAATTATGAATCTGGTAATCCAGGTTTTGTTTACTTTGAAATGTTTAAAAATGTAAGTTTTGTTAAAAAAAAATGGATTTAAATATAACAATAATGAAAAAATACTTAATATTGTTGTCGTGGATGATGAAATATAGTACTTCAGAGGACTAATAACAAAACATAATCGTTGAGATGCTTGTGATCATTAAACAAAAATACTTGGTCTGGTGGTAAAACAAACAATTTCTACCATAAGTGACATAATTTATGGAACTTTAAGGACGATTTAAACTAACTCTTTAAGTACATTTTCAGTACAACTTTCCTTAATTTAATGTTCTGCTATTTTCCTCATTAATTGATCCTAGCTAAACTACTTTGTTTTGGTATATTTTTGGCTTGCAAAACATATCTTATTCAAAGATTGTCACACTTATTTTTTATGGTAACTCTTGAAACTAAGCATCTAAAATTATAGAAGAAGCACGTAATACTTTTTACAAATTCAATGTTACGGAGAAAAATTTAAAAAGCACGTAAATTTAGCATTTTATTTTCATAATTTCTTTTAAAACTGGTAAAGTTAAAAGGTGATTTCGAAAATAAAAGTGACAAAGAATATTGTTAACATACTTTTTTCTACAAGAACCATAAAAAATAAATTAACCAAATATTAGGTACATAATATATACTATTTTTCCATCGAGTCAAAATCAAATTAAAGTAATCAGAACCTACTTATCAAAACCATCTTGAGTAAATTGTGTACGAATTATAGCTATTGAAGACACGTCGCAATTTAAGTGGCATTTAGGCAAAATTACAAAATCACACAATTTATATTTTTTTTGGTTTTTCAACAGTCATAATTTTGTACAAACATATGTATGTACAGCTGCGTGCAACTAATTAAGGACAGTACTAATCAATATTTAAATCGTTATGTTAAAGGTAATATTTATTAAATAAAACGCTAAAATTTTTATTTTTTCATTATTTTTCTCTGTGGTGTTTTTTTGTGGTATATATGCATGACGTAGAGCTAAGTGTCAAATATAAACAAATTAAAACTAAACATAAACAACTCTAAATTCGTCATCATGTACCCATAGCATACATGTGTGTGTAATCGGTTAAGGCATAGTATTAAGTATTCATGAAATATGATAAGCAAACCATATGCATTTTGTTCCAATGTCACAAATAGAATTTGAATTAACAAGTGTTTTTGTTTAAAGGGCAAAAAGTTCAAGTATGTATTTTTATTACACTCGTATAAGAAATGGAGCAAAGGCTTAAAATTTTACTTTATTGCGATTTCTAAACGGACTTTGAATATAAAATTGTACTCAATGAAAATTACACTCAATAGTAAAATTTAATGAAAAATGAATAATATTAACTTACTAAAATTTATGGGACATTGATACAAGATGCATAGAATTAAATGTATAGTGTAAATATTATGTAAATATTATATTACTAAGTATTTTAAGTTATGAGTGACTTTAGAAAGTAACTCAGTTCTAGATTAAGCAAATTCTTTTCATGTTAGGTTTATCAGAAAGAACATTTTTGAATAAAGCAAGAGTTTAACATCAGAACTCAAAACCAAAAAAACTACGTCTCATAATTTAATATTACATTTTTTATAATTTGTAAAATAAATTAATCGTAGATTAGTGTATCTACTGTAGTGCAGTAGATACAGTAAAACGTCGATTGCGAGAAGTTGGACTGTTTGGAAGAATTTCACGAAAGAAGCAATTATTGTCTGAACGTAACCGAAGAAACAAAATTATTAGGGTCTCTTCAGATAGAAAAAATTATGTTCGCCGCAAAATTAAAAGAATTTGAGAATGGAGGAGGTTCTATAACGCTTTGGGATGCAATGTCGTCACGTGGTGTTGGGTCGCTGCCCAAAATTAAGAGAAATATGGATAAATTTCAGTGTGCAAGAATTCTAAGCGATACAATGATGCCATATGCTGTTGAGAACATGCCAGTAACATAGATATTTCAACAAGATAACGATCAAACATCAAACAATGGTTTTTAACAATTCGGTTACTGTTCTTGCATCTCATCCCGATTGAGAACTTATGGCAAGTTAAACCAAACCAAGTAAAAACCAAAGTAGACTCTGTAAAAATAAGCAATTTTAATGATCTCTTTGCCGAAACAAAGAAAGCTTGGGAAGCCATTCGAAATGTGAAAATTTGGTGACAATGATAACACTAGATTTTAGACAAAATATTGATTTATTTTTGTGTATGTCCTTAACTGATATTAATCTCATTTGAAGATTAATAGGCAATAATTAATTTCACACAATATTGAGTTATTTTTCAGGAATAAGAGTTAAATTGACTAAACTATGACAAATTTTAAGAATATCATAAAACCTTTCGTATTATTTGCTTCAAGCTCACATGTTAGTATCGTGTCCTTAATTAGTTGCACGTAGCTGTATGTATTTAACAAATTTCCTAATTATATTTAACATTTGATATTTAACTAAAATGAAATACAAATTTTTTAAATGTCATCAATAATCAAATTTGTTTTATAAAACACACAAACACACACATGCTTAAAAAATTTATAATTGATTATAAATACTTGCCTTATTTTTTTAACAACACAAATGCTTTGTGTTGAAATGATGAATAGAAGAACTCTGATGTAAACAGTAAATAGTAAACAAATAATGTGCACAAATCTATATTTTAAAAATTAATTTATTTTTCTATTTCCACTAGGAAATATGTTTCAAAAAAAAGAAAAAAAAAATATTTATTTAAAATTGTGTGTTTTTATTTTATTTTTGTGATTTCTTTTGTTAATCTGTACAATTTGTCATATTTAAAATAGCGTTACAAGACAAGACTGTGAAAATTAAATAAATTTTTATCGCACCATTAAAAAGCACAAAAAATATATATTTAGTTGTTTGTTTGTTTATTTGTAGTTTTATTTATATTTATTTTCATTTAAATGCAAAAAACAACTTAAACAAAGCACGTGCCATTTACGAATAATGTGTGTATTTAAAGGATGATGACGATGATGATGTTGTAGATTTTAGTCACCATGCATATCCACATGTGTTTTTCATAATTTGTTTTTTTTTTGTGTTTAATAGTTGACTGTTATTTTTTGTTGTCTTTTTAAATTGCTATTTGTTGTAGTCATGTAGTCATGTAGTTGTAAATGTTTATTTTGCACTTGAATTATTACACGCAATATAAACAAATATTTGCATAACAAAAAATTTGTTGGTTTTCTATAAATTATATTCTGTTTTGCATAAAATTAAAGGAATGCCAGCCAAGCAGCCAGAGCCACAAGAAAAAAATATCAAAAACAAAAGACTTAAGCAACAAAATCGTTTTCTTGTTTGGGTTTTCTTAAGACAGACCACACTCAGGGAATTTTTACTTTACTGTGTTTTGTTTATTTTGTTTTCTTTATTGCAAAAAATATTAGATAAATCTTTGACACTAAACGTTGGTTTTTAACTTTAAGCATATATTTTTTTTGTTTTCTAAAAAAAATATTTCTACGATTTTTCCCTTAACATTTGTTTTTTCCTGTTTATAATAAATTAATATTTATTATGATATTTTGGTTTCAAATTATTGTTTGTTTCTTTTTTACAATTTAGTATAAAATTCTTTTTACGATTTTATTTAATTGTATGATTTCAACCGCTATGCGAAACAACACCTGCGAAGTTTAAAATGAAACTGAAAGCATTAAAATAACAGTAGAGCTGAAACAAATTGTGCTGAGTTAGCGACGTTCCCTTAAAAAAATACAACAACAGCAGCAACGAAATATAAATAAAAAATAACATAAAAAACACGCTCTATACACTGTGTATTTTGTTTCATACTGAAAACACTTCACAGTGTGGCATGTTGTGTAAAAAATAAACAAACTCAGAAATAATTCTTAAAATTACGGTTTTAAACTAAATAATAGTTTTCAGTTGTTTTCAACACAGGGAAATTAACTGGATTGTATTCTTTTTTAGGGCAAACTCAATGTTTCTTTGTCTATACTACTTTAACCAACAACTGAGATGGGATGTTTTTCTCAGTAATTTGTTTCCATTTATGGTAATTTGGGAAATTTAAACTTGTAATGATAGTTATTGCTAATGGCTAACTTATGTGTAAAAAAACTAATGAAATATTGTGAACCCGTAAAAGGTTTTGGATCAAAATATCTAAGCAAATTTACCTAAATAAAGTATAAAATTAACCTAATCGGGGGAACGGGATAATGTTTTTAAACAAAATTTACATAAGATTCGGCGCAGAAGAATATAAAACTTTTACTGGTTTTTATGAATTTCAAAATGTTAAATCACGAATAGAAATCTTAAAATACTAAAAAAATAAATTGTAGTGTATACAATTGTTTTCAAACAAATTGTATATTTAACTTGAAGTAAAACTTCGAATTAAATTTTTTTAAAAAACATTTAAAAAATCTTTATAACAAAAATTGCTAACTTTTTAAAACAAAAAAAAAATCTTTAATAAGATATAAGAACATAGTGTGACGAATGCGAACCAGGTGCAGATTGTTTACACTGTTAAAACATTTATTAAAAACAAATACAATTAAATCAGAAGAAAATTACTACTATATTGTACCCATGACGATGAACAATTTATATTATTTTGCTTTTAATATTTGCGTATCATATATGTTGAAATGTTTTTCAACGAAATTGTATGTGTTTTCATCTGCAGAAAAATAAGTCAATTTTTTAAAATTTTTAAATACTTGACGCTAAACTGCCACTATCCCAAAAATTACTTTAATTATAACAATAGAAATGATATTTTCATTAATTAAGTTTATTGATATGAACAAGAATTAAATAAATAGTTTAATTTAAATGTTTATAAATTTAATTATTTTAATACGGAACTGTTTTTTTTCAGAAATACAATTACCGACATAACAATGAAAACCAAAACAATCCAAATTAACATTACCATTACCTTTTGAGCGCTTCAAATCGGTAGCCCAATTTGCAAAAACTAAACTTTTGCTCGATGTTTTGAAAAATCAATTTTTTTCTGTGTTTTACCAAAATTTAAATCCACTGTGCCTGTACCTGTGGTATATGGTGTTTTTGTTTGGCTTTTTTTTTTGGTAAAGCAGTCTTGCTCTCTTGTCATACGACATAGAATGCCTGTTAAATATTTGCAAATAAAAAAAGATAAAAAACACTCATAAACATAATATGTAAAAACAAAAAAATTTTTTTCATCATACAATCATCAATCGTTTTGTCTGTCTGTCGATCTGCTATATTTGTGAGAGTGTGAGTGTCTGTTTAACTTACCATCTATCTAACACCATCCATAACAAAGCAAAACAATCTCATCGCATCACTTCAGCCAAAGGCTAAGCGTTGTTAAATAAATTTGAAATACTCTACAGAAACATGCATATCTATAGGTATGTATGTATGTATATACAAACATAATATTCTCATAATACTACGTTTAAAGTTTAAACACCAATTTTTAAAATACTCGTACATGGAAACCAGACTAAAATTAATTTTAAGTTCAGTTAGGTTCACTTCGTTTCATTTAATTTCAGTTGTGATGAGATGAGTTTAAAATTGAAGTATTTCTTCGCATTTGATTTCATGAGCAGTGGTTGGTGTGTGTTTGTGTGTGGTGCGTCAAATAAGTAATTTAATGTTGCAAACATAGATAGATAAACACATATGTATGTATGTATGAACATACATGTGTATTTACTTGTAATATTTATTTGAATTTGCGTATAGTGTCGTATTGTAGTGTATTATATTATACTGTACTGCATTGTGTCGTTTTGTATATCAATACGATACGAGTCTATTAAGACAGACGGACGACAGCTTAAAAAGCCTCCGTTTAGTCTGAGTTTATTACTGCGGTTGATGAACATCTTAAAACACCAGACAAGTCTATTCATACTCGGTTTTAATATTTCTCTATTACCGATCGATCGATGTTAGTGTTGGTTGTATTTATGGTTAGTTCGTCTGTTAGTCAGTTAGATAGTTAGTTAATTGGTTACTCTGCAGCGCTTTAGCTCTTTTCTTTTTAGTTTACTTCTCTTTGAAGGTTGATTAATTTTTTTGTTGTCTCATTTAATTTAAGGTGAGAGTGTAGTTTTTTTTCGTTCAGTGCATTTTTGTTGCTGTCATTAATTGTGCTGAAATTTGCAAATTATTATAATTATAAGTATCTTTTTTTTGAAAATTAAGTGTTGGCAAAAAAGTGAAATTTCTTTTTAAACAAAAATATATGATTGAAGTGTTGAAAAAATACAACCAAATTATTAATATTAAAAACATAGGTTCTGAAAATCAAGAAAATATCGCATTATAAGTGACTGAAAACATAAATTGTAAAAGTGGAATAATCGAGTACACGATTGAATTAAAAGTTTTAAAATTGTGAACAATTTCACTGGTAAGGAATTTAAAAATAAGTTGAAATTTCATTTATATTCTGGTTTGATTTCTTCAGTAATTCATAATGCAATATATTAGCATAGAAAATATAAAACACATTGTTTCCAAGACCATTGATGAAGTAGAAATTTAAATTTGAATAAGACAGTAAGTAATATTGTTTTTAGAAGAAGTTATCATCTATTTCTATATGCACCATCTTCATTTTCAAGTTTTTTTGTTTTGTTTTTTTTAATTATTAATTATTTATAATTATATTTTTTAATGATAAAATAACAATATTTTTCTAGCAACAAAATACGATAACCATTATTTAATATAACATATTATTCTGTTTATTTTTAATAAAACCAAAATAAAAACGTCCTTTCTAAGCTTAGTACAATTATTTATAACAAAAACAAAATTTCATTGAAACAACATTGAACAACATTGAAGAATGTTTTCTATAAATATACTCATATGTATATTGTATAGAATATTTTAAGTTTAAGTACGAAAGAAACTTTCTAATTAATGAACAATGAAATTTAATACAAATGTCATGAATAACTGTTACCAAAAAAAAAAAAAAATAATAAAAATAAGAAATCAGCTTTTGTATTTAGCCCAGTTAAAGAAGAAAATAAATAATAATTAAGTTCTTAAAAAAAGTACACATATACAAACTGCGTATATGTCATGGAGTGCCAGTTATATTTATAACATTTTAATACAAAACTACATTTTGGACAAATAAATATTGATATACCTAAAATACAAAATAAAAACATAAAATGTTATGAATTAAAAAAAAAAAAAATTATTTCCGCTTTTTTGATACAAATTTATACCAACTAATAAAAGCGGCAACATAATACATACATAAAGCTACAAGTATTTTATGGAATACTAGATAAATTTTAGAAAAAAATTTGTTCAATATAACAAATAGTTTTTAACGACTTTAAAATACCTTATTAAAACATGTACTACGTTAACCAAGTTAGTTTAAAAGGTATGTAGATTTCAATTTCAAAATTAATTTTTTTTTTATTCGCATGAATTTTTTATTGCCTAGCAAAGAAATTTCTAATAAAAAATATATCTATGAAAAATTTATTAATTTCACAACTAGTTCTATAATGTGTGTTAATAGTCAGAGGTAACACATGTTATTTGGAACGGTTCTGGAACCACTTCTTTAATCAATGATTTGCGTTCTAAATTGTCTCAGCGTGAACAAATTTTACAGTAGAGAGCAAACATATAGATATATATTACTTTGAATTGTTAAATTACTGTGAAACGTACAAATGTATTCGATGTCCTATTAAAGGTTGTGTAGTAAGAACGATAAAGATTTAGCAACCATAAAAATCTAAATTTGTTAAAAAAAATTGAGTTTGTAAAAAGCCGATATCTGACAAAAGTCCGAAATCTTAAAAAAAAACTAAATACATTTAATGAGATATGATATGATATATTTAATATGCTATTCAATGTTAAAGTAGAGTGTTATACAAATCAATAAAAATTAAATTGATATTAACAATAAAATCAAAGAAAATAAAACATGTTTTATTATCATTAAAAACGCGTGGTGAATATAAAATTAAAATTTATTTATTTGTCTATATTTTTTCACTCTCTACTCTCTGTCGAGTCACCTTTTATTTTATGTTGTTCAGCAAACAAGTCAGCCAGCCAGCAAGTCAGTCAGCTAACACACATAAATAAATAGTAATACATAATAACGATATTCACAATATTGATCGTTAAAATGAAAATAATTTAATAAAGGAAATAAAACAAAAATAACTTGGGATATATTTTAGAGGTATGAAAACAAAACCAAACTAATTGACTATTTGATTGAATTTGAAAAATAAATAATTGTTTTATTTAAATCATTCATTTCTTTAGCTGTTTTATTAACACCAACTACTTGGTATCTTTCGACATTTAATTCATATAGAAGATATTGAATTTTAAATTTAAATTGCAAACTTCTTAGATTCAAGTTCATATGATTAATTAATAATCAACAACAATACAACATCAACTAAATAAGTTATTGTTTAAAAACCAGTACTCACTGGTTATTCAAATAATATTAATATTTATAAATAAATAAATAGTAACACAAAAGAGAACAATGAATGTAATAAACTTAATTTTATTAGTTAGAATTTAATTAAAATGGTTTTCTTTACTCATTCGTTATTATTTTATTTATAAAGTAATTCCTTCAAAAGAAAAGAAACAGAGCATAAAAGATGTGTAACTGACCAAGGTTAAAATAAAAAATAAACAGTCATCATTTATCTAAAAGCATTCATTTCAAAAAAGTAGTTCAAGAATTATTCTTAATTTGTAGACATGTAAAAAGATTTAACAGTGTTTTTTTTTACGTTTTAATTTTATATTTTAGTGTATATAGTTACTCATTTACAAGTAAACAAAAAAATCGCGACAAATTGACAATGTTACTACTGATCTCAGTAACACACATATTTTTGAGCAAGAAACATTTTAATTTTTAAAGTACAGTGGTTTGGACAAATATAAATTTATAGCATATTTTGAGAATATTAATAGTATATAAATTATATATTTAATTATACAAATTTACTATTTTTTTTTATTATTTTAATTTCAGGTAAGTTTAAATCTGTAAGGAAAACCTAAAAAAATTGTTGGTGAGTTTTAATTCCATTAAACAATTTCAAATGTTGACCTGAGCTATACGGACGATTTTTTAGAACTTATATTTAATTCCATATTTCCGAAGGTGAACATTTCAAACAATCGACAATTTTCGACATGATTGGAGCAAACAAATTAGTTTACAGTTTTTGGTTTTATAAAAATTGACCCAGACTGAAAGATGTTTTTATTTAATTATTAATCATTATAATTATTTAATACGGAATATGTCTAAACAACTTTATGATTATAATTCCATAACCTACGGAATTAGGATGTAATATTTAAAAATGCCATTTTAAGAATAGTTAAAATAAGTTAAACAACACGTTAACCATATTGTATCGTATTTATAGCTACATCCAGTAGTTAAATATCTATTAGTCCATTATAGTGACATCTCTGAAACCAATTAAGAGAAAGAAACAGTGTTAGTTTTCTCTTAACATTTCATTATAAATTTTCTCAAAATCATTTAAAATGTTCTCCATTAATAGAGGCAAAACTTCAAACATTTTGCAATTTACAAGCAATATGTTTTTTTCGCTGTTAAATACATTTAAACTGAACACTGCTGCCACTATTAAACCAGTTGACATTTCGATGTTAAACAACATTTTTACTGTAAACAGGTGGTTCTGGTAGTTGCAAACAAAAAAGTAATAAATAAAATTCTAAAAACTAAAAAAAAACTAATAACAAATAAGTAAATTCATGTAACGCTTGGCTAAAATTGCGGCATGTTACTAAAACAAAAACAATTTCAAAAATTTACAACAACAATAACAACTGAACGTCAATTGATATCAAATTTAATATGTACATATGTAGGTAGGTTTGTAGAATTAACAATAACACAACAGAAAATGTAGATATTTAATGGACAATATGATCCTATTATTACAGATGGTCTCAAATGGTTTTTGGAGTGAAGTTGTACGAGTAATAATAAAAAAAAAGAAGAAAACATTTTTACAGATTATATATGTACATTGAAAACAAATTGAAAAAAATTGAAAATTCCATGTTGAAAAAAGTATTATTGTAAATAAAACTTAATGAAATATATACTTTTAATATTACTTATAATAAAATTTATGCCCTTATTCATTAAAAAATTAAAGTAGACTTCAAATGTACTTTTAGAAAATTTTGTATGAACATTTTGTCTAAAAGCACATTTCAAACCTACTTTATTTTTTATGAATACGGCAGTTAAAAAATAAAATGTTCATACATGTTTTTTTTTTAACTTGTATTAAACTTAAAAATGAATTTTGATAAGGTCTTTAGTATTTTAAGCAATGTTGAATATAAAAACAAGTTTGTTTAAGTTACTAAAATATTAACTACATTTTTCTATAATATATTTAATATTTAGTCTAATGCTTGGTTTTCACTGTCATTTTTGTTGTCAAATTGTCCAAATTGTTGGCAATTGTATGAAAACGGGTTGTCATATGGCGTCATCTATGTTTGCAATCATGATTGCAATCTCATTAGACGCCATAGACAACCCGTTATCATACAATTGCCAACAATTTGGAAAATTTGACAACAAAAATGACATAGTGAAAAGCAAGCATAATTATAAAGCAAACAGTTTGCCCAAGCAGACATTACGATTGTTCCCAAATATTGCATACAATTACAATACTGTAAACACAAAATTGTGACTCTTCCGGAAATTATGTTTTATCACAACATTGGTTTCTTTTCGAACTGCAGTGATTCAGTGTGAATTGTTATTGAACTAAATAAAAAATAAAAAGTTAAAATCAATTGGTTTTGGAGTTCTTTCATTTTGGACTAGTTTATAAAATATTCTGATAAAATAATTAATTTGTAATATTCTTAATTGAAATGTTTTCAGATATGGCAGTATATCGTTTCACCTTAAACAATTACCCTCTTATTCAAAAACGATTATTAAATTTAACAAACGTTTATTAAGACAGATTTGCATATAAAAATTTGCTTAATAAACGCTTGTTAAATTTAATATTCGTTTTTGAATAAGGGTGTTAATCTATACAAGTTTAAAACAAGTTTACAAAGGGTCCATCCAAATAAATTTTTTAAATCGATTTAACTTTTAAAAAATTAAAACCTCTGAATCTCAGATATGTGTCCCACATTTCCAATAAAATCGTTTTTTTACAGTTAATTAGTGCAGGACTACAATTAGTTTAATAAGAAGTACTAAATTCTATGGTTCGAATTCATAATTTGTCCGATTATGTTACCGCTTGTCTGTCTGATAATTGAAATGGATACAAACTAAATATATTTATGTACATTTGTATGTATGTATTTTTTTCGGTTAAATACGAGTAGTTACATATGTATTTGAAATACGTACATATTTGAGTTTTTTTCTCATTCAATTTATTTCTTAAATATTATGTAAATAACATGTCATTAAAGCGCCCGTTTGTTTATTTATTTTTTTGATTACTTAGCGAAATTAAAAATTGCAATAAAAAAAAACTTAAAATTGACAAACTTACATAAAGATGTTGTTGTTATTTTATTTTAGCAAACAATTAACACTTTTTGTTTTCGTTATATTTGGGTTGCGTATGAATTTATTTTGTTTACAAATTTATTAAGGTAAAGTTCAACAATTTTAGTATAGTGTTAATAAAATTACAATTCAGTAAATAAATTACGAAAACAAAATTATTTCAATAACAATTTAATTTTTTCTCTTTCTCTTTATTTAAATTATTTTTGTTAAAGTTAAATATTTTCATTTACAGGTAAGTATATACCATACGTTAAACATTTGCACATATATGTATTTTATTGATTAAGGATATACTGTTGTTATGTTTTGAAACTTTAATTTATGTTTATTTATAAAACGTTTTTGAATAACCCGTCGAATTTTTACAAAGTTAAAAATACAAATTTATTAACGGCTGGCTTTAAATGTATACTGAAATGTTTTAAAATTTGTCAAGCCTTTTTGTAGGTTTCTTGTCGTCATTTTTGTGTTTTATCTATTTAAACTAAACCTTAAATAATCGATATTTGTATTTAAAAATATTAGTTTAC
This sequence comes from Bellardia bayeri, assembly GCA_950370525.1. Taxonomy (NCBI): domain Eukaryota; kingdom Metazoa; phylum Arthropoda; class Insecta; order Diptera; family Calliphoridae; genus Bellardia; species Bellardia bayeri. The sequence goes on from OX493266.1 coordinate 99,816,653, forward strand.
TTAAGAATATAAGTACGTTTACGAATGTCGAGTATTAATATGTATAATTTGTTTAATAATTACTTTTAATACATAATTTTGTAAATAAAATAGCAGGTGTGTCAAAGTCATTTTGTATTTAAAAGTTGAAGATGATAAGATTATTCTGTACTTTTTTCCAATTTTTGTTTACATGACAAGCGGCGTTTTCTTTTAAATATTCAAACTTGTACATGGAATTTCCAATCAGAATATGTGTGTATCTTTGTTATGTAAACTTATTACAAATTTAATGTTTAAAAATATACGCCATTTCTAGGCTATGATTCATTTCCTTTATCATAAGTTATAATACTTGCATGTTTGGCAAAAAGTTCACAAACCAATTCAAAAACAAATTCAACTTATTATTCCAAAATTGCTCTACTTTTTTTTGGATAATTTCAAATTTAAATTTTAACAAACCATAAACACTTCAAAAATTTAATTCCTCTGGCAAATTTTTATTAAAATACAGAAATACAAAAATTTTACATAAACTTACCACCACTTCACTTAATTTAGTATAAGACTGACTGCCACAATAATCATCATCATTTAAAGAAAGCAAAGTGTTTTTGTCTGAAGTTCGTTGCTTAAGTCTTTTGTTTTGATTTGTTCACTACACTTTTTTTTTTTGGCAAATCTGTAGTGATAAGTAAACTAACAGTGCACAGTGGGTTATAAAATGAAATATACAAGCATAGAAATGTAGTCTGCATTCATATTCGCAAAAAAACTAAAGTCTGAACATCCAGTGTACTCGTATATCTTTTTTGTTTGAAAATCTTCATAGGAAAATTTTTACACTTTCAGATTTGTAAAACAGATAAACAATGAGTCACATTCGCTTAGGAGAATATATTGTTTATTGTGAATATTTTGTTGACATACATCGTACATTACCGCCATCGTACAAATTTTGATTGTAGGACCACCTAAAGTTCAATAGTGTGTTATTTATAAAAACACTTTTTTTGGAACAAAATTAAAAAAAAAAAATAATCAATAGCCCCATTTTTAAATTTTTCAAAAGAATTATAAATTTTAAATCTTTTTCAATACAATAATGTCCGTCGTTGTCACTGGCATACACTCCACTCCGGTTCACTTATTTAAAGGCACTAAAAATTCCATATTCAGCAGCCAGAGTAGTAAAGGACTGGCTGACTTCGCTAGATCTAAACATTATCGAAAATGAAGGAGGTAGACAATTTTATGAGAAGCAGTCACTAAGTCCCCGTTTACACATGGAAACAGTTGGAAGGGAAACATTTTGTTTGTAGAGAGGGACGGGTGGGGAAGAGAATATGAAATTTGTTTCCCGTTCTCGGATGCACGCTTTGTGATTTCATTCTTATTGTTTACATATGCTTTGCTTTTTGACATTTGCTTTATTTCTTTTCGGCGTGCTTTGTTGTCTATGTTTTATATTTGACTTTGTTTGAATAAAAATAAAAAAATAAATAATGTTAAATAAAATAAAATAAATGTTTTTATGTTTCCCTGTATGACCGCGAAGAAAATACAAAAGAGAATTCCAGATGTTTCCCTTCCAAATGGAATCAAATATCGTTGAATTACATACATCCTCTTTATCTGCCAATGAAGTTATTCAAAACAAAGGGGGTTGTACCCATTACTAATTTCTTAAATAAAGTAAAATAAATTAAAAAAAAAAGCAAGAAAAACTGCTTTTTATTAAAATTAGTTAAAGTGCCTTTATTCAAGTGAACCAAAAAAAGCAAATTTTTTGATTTTCATGATTTTTTTATATCTCAAGATGTCTAGCTTCCATTTCTATTTTAAAATTGTGCAATTGGTTAAAAATTGCAGAAAATACAGGCTGCTGAATATGGAATTTTTAGTGCCTTTAAATAAATGAACCGGAGTGTATAATTGAGATTAATATATAAAACATATTGATACAAATTTATTAAATCTATCAAATTATGAAACCAATACAAAGATTTTTGTAAACTCTGTATATTTTAATATAATTACATAATTATTCACAAAAAGCTAAATTTCTTGCTCTGTTTTAATGAAACCATTTCAACGTCAACTTATTAAGTACTTCAAATTATCAAATTATTATTAAAATATAGAAAAATATTTTTTGTATTGTTTTTTGTAACGCATGGTGAATAATTATTTTTAAAAAAGGTTAAAAGAATTCTGTCTTAATTCAATTTTCAAAATCAAATTAAATAATTACTCCTAACCAAGCCATTAAAACATTAAGAACGGATTAAGTCGTTGATTTAGTTTTTATTAATATTAATATTTCTTTAATTCAGTATGTTTAAAATGTTTTTTATTAAATTTTTTAAATTTATTCATTCAAAGGTTGAATATTTTGAATATATTTCATTAATTTAACGGTGATATTATTTAATTATGCATTAAGATTGCAGTGGATTAATTCGAAATAGGCGTCGAAAGGATAAAAACTGCTTGCATAGAGAATTAGAAAAATATTTTCTCTTACAAAAAAGCTTCGAACTAGTTTCTCTATGCAAATATGTTAGCTACGAAACAGAAATTAAGACATAAAAGTATTTCACGTACCTTACGAATAAGCTGATACATTTTTCATAGCAATGGTATGTAAAAAGAGTATATTTTGTCGTTGCAGTGTTGCGTTGCAGATTGAGGGGATAAAATTACAATTTTATAAGTTTTATTAAAAATACTTGAAATTAGAAAAATGCTATGAGCCGTATTGCTTTATTTTGTTGTCATCTACTTAATATATATATTGAATTGGCGTTTTTGTTGCTGATAGTTAATATTTACATTAGATAAGTAAGTAATAAAAAACAACCTTAGGAAGTTGTTGCAGCAGCAAAAGTCTTCAAGTGCGTGCTATGAAAAAAGTATGCAAAAAATGTTCTACATAAATTGGTTTTTAATTATGTTCTTAAATACATTTTTTTTATTATTTGATTCATTTTACTAAAGAAAAATGCTTACCCAATTTTATTGCTGAGTGCTACTGTGCCTCACCAAAAATAATCGTATTTTTGCGATTGTATCATCAAGTCTTGTTTTTACGACTATAGCCTTAAGCCATTTATGTTTGTTCATACATGTTTATGTTTTCATGTATATAGACATAACTATAGCATAACGCTACCGTTTTTAAAATATTTGTTAAAACATTTTTTTCTTTTCAAATTTGTTTTTTTTTCTTTATTCCTCTTAAAGTTCAATGCCAATTTTTAATTTTATTTTTTGGTATTTTTTATAGCTTTCAATAAAATTCTTGTTCATCTTTTGGCAGTTACGAAGTGTGTTTTTTTGTTGTTTGTTTCGTTTAAACTTGATGTATTCCATTCCCTAAGTGTGCCTGGCATGTGCTTAACACGCGCTTTTAAATATTTTAACAGCATCTGCTTTCAAAGATCTTGGTCTACCTGTGCTCCTTTTATATCATGTCTTCTTTGGAGCATTCTTGATTATCTGTATGTGGTATTTGCTAAACAATTTTTTGTGCTCATTTAAATAAAAGGGATGTATGTAGTTTAAATTAGTCAGAATGTTTAGGCAATATGTTTGTAACATATTGAAATTTTGACATTGCATGAAGTATGTATGTATGTATAATTACTAAAAGTATTTTTTAAACAAATTGAATAAATTATTTAATTCCAACTTTCTTTACTAAGAAATTAACTTGTAAATTCAAAATGTTGTTTAATTAAAATCCAAAAAGCTGAATTATTAAATATTCTGTGAATCGAATCAAATGGAATCTGATGAAACTAAAACATATTGATCGAAATAATAACTTGATATGTACAGTATATACAATTCGACCATTCCAATCATTTGTTATGTTAATGTTGTTCTTAAAAAGGGGAATCTTTTTTTAACACATGACATCATTGTGTTCATTATGTTTTGTATGTTATTTACACTACTTTAGGTAAAAACCATACATACATATTTATAAAAATACATAATTAATTTAAGTGCGAAATACTTAATTTATTCAACCAAGAAAAAGGTACCGAATTGAAATTCCGAATTGTATAGAAATAAAAACATGGGTCACACTTTTGAAAAATTATATTACTTCAAATTTATATTAAATGTAATTTTTAAAAGCTTCTCAAATTATTCTCATGCTTTTGACAGATTTCGAATGGTTTTACTTGCAAGCATTCTAAATGTAATATTAAACGTATCTTTAACTAACTGACGCAAACTTTGCAGTCAAACGGATAACAAGAACCTGTGGGAATTGGGAAAATTTATTTATTTACCACATTTATTTTAAATTTTAAATTGTAGGTCTTCTAGACAGAGTCCCTTGTCAATTATTATATAAAAAAGTCTAGATTATAACCGTAACTAATTTTGCTGACCTATAGAATAGAACTGCGAACATAGAACACTGACTTGTATATCCTAAAATATAACATTTTGAGAGAATGAGTTCAATATATCTGAATCTTACCTTTTATAACATAATTTATATTATAAAGCTTTATTCTTTGATTATTTTAACATAGAAACAATTAAACAAATAAATAAATTAAAATGTGTGTATTTTACAAACCCAAATAAAAGTTATGTTAATAACTTTCAATCGCTGTCAGGAATTCTAATTAATTAAGTTAATAAATTTAAAAAATCTTCTTTAATGTGACCTGAAACATGCTTGAATTATATATAGTAGATGCCTTAAGTTATTATAGATACCTAGCGATTTCTTACTGGTTAGTCAGTTAGTCAGTTAGTCAGTTAGTCAATTACCTACACCCATATGTATGTATAAGGGCATAAATGTAAACATATGATATGTGTACATAATTATACAGTCAATAAACTTGAACCTTGTCAAAGTTTGCTGACATTTGATTAATATGATATGGATTTTAAAATTAGATCATAAATGGGTAAACATTCAACACGCATATAAATGTGTACAAGTACATTAAAAAAATTAAATGAAATAGATAAATATGTAAATACATTTTAAAATAATAATAGAGACAATCGGCAAATACTAAGTAAATAACTAATCAAACAAAAAACATTATAATAATGAAAAAATTATGAATTCTTTGCACGTTTTCTGCTAAGCAGCTTCCTAATTAGCTTCACTCATTTAACATACTTCCTACTGACGCACATACTCGTAATGGTGTAAGCGCGTCAAAGCGGCTACAAAAGCGAAATATAAAAAAATAAAACTAAACTAAAATACCTATCTATGTACATACTCGTATGTACGTACACGAAGTATTTTACATTCTGCATGTCAAAAATAAAATGTTTGTAAACAAAAGAAAATTACATAGAAATTTAAGTTAAATAACTTCTTATAAAAATTATTCGCATTCGCTCGCCTAAAGCGCGCAAAATAAAACATTATTTGCGTATTGCATTTTAAATATAAATTAATATTTTTGTCTCAATTTTGCAAACTTGGCTACTTTTTTTATTTAATTTTATGAAATTTTAATTTTGTTTTGATTTTTTTTTTGCAAATTTGTTCGTATTAAATGGTAAAAATATACGTTTTTCTTGATTTATTTTTTTCAGCAAAAAATTTGTTTAAAGGTGTTTACTTGGGTTGTTTGCTTTTCAAATCACGTTTCAAGATCGAGGTAACAGCACAAACAAAAATCTTTTGGTTAAAACAGAAAAAAAAACACACACAAATATCCAAATCTGAAAGACATTTTCAAAAAAATGTTTAAATGTCTATACATCACGTTTGCTTGAATTTTCCGTTGAAGAAAAAAATCACTAGATTTTAAAACCGGCGGCATTTCATCAACACCAAAAATTCAAACATTTTTTTATTTGCCATTTTATTTGTTTGTTATTTTCTTCTTTTTGGTAGTTTATTTTTATTTAAATTGTTTATGTGATCGTAGTTGCTGATGACTTTTTGTGTGTAAAATTAAGTTTTATTTTTAAAGGGTTTTACAACACGAGGTAGTTTTTTTAATTTGTTGTAATTTCAGATCTTGAAAATAGAGAAATAGAATCCGTAAATAGATAAATATGTAAGTTCATAGAATTATGCAAATTTTAATTATTGTTGTGGCAATCGGTTGAAAATAAAAAATTCGCACGAATATGATTGTTGTACATATGTATAATTGAACAGCGTTATATTATGATTGGATTTTATGCTTGCTCTCAAATTATATTCAGCCCAATCATGAATAAAAAATCCGCGGGAGTTTTTTCCCTTTTCCCATGTTTCCTATTCAAATTCAATGTTAAAAAAATAAAAATGGAAAAAAACTCCGCGGATTTTTTATTCATGATTGGGCCGATTATGTAGTATCATAAAATATTATAACATGATCCTAATTAATTATAATATAGTTTGTTGTTATAAGTGTGCTTATTGATTGATCATAATATAATTATGTGTAATCATAACAATTTGTGTAGCCTTGTGACATATGAAAAGGGGAATTATCACTTAAATTGTCGAATTGTGGCAGAAATTAAAGAATTTATCAATAAATACTAAACGAATTTAATAAAATATGCTAGCACTTAATTATAATCCAATACTTTTACTGTACTAAAAACAGATCATGTTCAACAAGTCCGTGTCCTGTCAAAGAGTAGGTAAAAGGTTTCAATTTTTAACCTATTTTCTTCAGTTATTTTTCATACATATAAAATTAGTATACTCAATTCTAAGATCCGATCAATAAAAAAACTTCTCTATATATTTTTCCTAATGAAACACTCTTTATATTAGTATTCCTGGTATTTACATATATTTTTTGAAGAATTTTTGTGAAAAGGTGCATGTAATCAGGTTTGTTTTAAATAATGAACTTAATCGATGAATATGGATTGATATGTTAAATGTCTTCTGGATTTTTTGTAAGTGTTGTCTTGTATTTTTCTGGCCAAGTCTTCATTATTTGGATGCATGGCTTGTTTGGTTAAATAAATTGTAAATGTCATGACATTTAAATACATAATTTATTTATATTCGTATTTTTTTATAATGATTTATTACAACAAGCGAAAAAAAAAACAAGTATGAATAACAAAGTTTGCATATAAGTATTTTTAGCTAATAAAAAAAAAAACAAATGTTAATTAAACATAAAAACTCTCAATTTTTAGATGTTGCTCTTTATATGTTGACTATCACCATATAGTTGGAGATATTAACAATTTGTGTTTGATATTTTTCGACTTCTTAGTACTATATTAAAATCTTCAAAACGGAATGAAAAGAGTTCACTTGAATTCTCACACACAACTGGCAACCACATAAAACAGCCAAGAATATTTAAACTGAATAATTAGCTAATAATTAGATTTTGGGTTCAACATGTTACTAATATGATATGTGGTTCAAGTTCAATTTATATAAACTCTATTGCCCCTATTCATAAAAAATTAAAGTAGACTTCAAATGTACTTTAAGAAAATTTTGTATGAAAATTTTGTCTAAAAGCACACTTCAAACCTACTTTATTTTTTATAAATACGGCAGTATAACTTCTTATTATTTATTATTAATAAAGTAGCTTATTGTTAATTGTTTGTTTTTCTTTAGTTCTACTGTACATATTGTATTATATGGTAGTTGTTTTTAATATACACGCCAATTTGATGAAATTTATCATTAAAAAATTTTTTGTTTTAATTCATAAAAATACAAAATTAAGAATTATTTGCTAATAAACAAACAAATATTGTTTTTATATTATGGTTACCTGTTGATCTGCTGCTGTTAAAATATTATATATTTTGTTTAATTAAATTTATCAATTTTATATTGGACAGCTATACGATTGGACGCTGGACGCAACAAAAAAAAATAATTTAAGTCAGGTGTTAAACAAAAAGTATGTAAATCTTAAAAAAAAATATAAAAAAATGAAACAGGTTCAAATACAAAGTAAATATTTTTTTAGACAAAACACAAAAATATCGTTTAATTGATAAAACTATGGAATTTATTCACAAGTCAAAATGCAACCAGATTGTTTGAACAAAAACAATTAGTAAACAAATTGTCTGTGGGAAATATACAGAAATGCAAAGAAGTTCGTTCAATCTACTTTAAATTGAAGTAGAGTTTAAACTAAAATAGTTATAGCAAAATTTAATACAAATGTATGTAGGCTATGACCTGTTTATTACTTCATTATTACTAAAAACCATATAGGGCTCTAAATGTCGTTAGTATTTTTGTATACCTTTATTTACCACGGCTTGCACTGAAAAACGTATTTTTCATAAATGTAATAAAGCACAGCAATATGTACATAATTGAATGGCAATATTATAAAAGTATGGCAGCACCAATAAGGAAATTAAATTTGATTAGCTTCAAATCAAACCAAATATTAGAATAACAACTAACATCGAAGGTCACTCACTAATCACAACATAATAGAATAATAGGTGTGTAAAATATGTAAATAATAATTTATTCCAAATTGTAGTCATCCATCTTATATAGTAAATAACTTGGATTTCTGAGAATTCTTAATTTTGAAACGCAATAAATATTCTTGGGGGATTTCCTACTTACAATTAGAATTCAAATTTCAGCACTAACTTCATTTTATACTTTAGGAATATTTAATTTTAAAGCTAAAATCTCCAAAAGTAATTCAGATCCTCTTGCGTACGACGTTAACGGTTTTATGATCTACATATATATTTATTCTATGTCTGTATTTAGAGTTTTATGTTAACATTATTTAACACTTTCATAAAAACAAGAAAAAATCAACAAAAAAAAAAAATAAATGACATCAGTTTTAGACAAAAATAAAACCACAATCGATAAAAACAGATGTTCGCATTGTGTCCTGAATTTTAAAAAGCTTCTTTAGCGTAGTTTGTTTTATTTTTGATTTGTTTTAAAATAATTAACTGCGTTTTACAGAAAAGTAAACACATATGTATGTACATTTGTATGTAGTATATAAATTATTTGTTAATAATTCTTTACTTTATGAGCCCAATCATGAATAAAAATTCCGTGGGAGTTTTTTTCCCTTTTCCCATTTTTCCTATTCAAATTCAATGTTAAAAAAATAAAAAGGGAAAAAACTCCCGCGGATTTTTTATTCATGTTTGGGCTGTATGACTTTTGAACAAAAAACGGGATTGTAAATCATGCAAAAGAATCAACAAAACATACATACATGATTAATTAATATGATTCCGGCAAAAAATGTTGCACACTAACTAAGAAAATGCAAATTAAATGTATAATTAAATAATCATTAAACCTAAAGAAAATCCAATACATTCGACGATGTAGCATATGAAGCGTATGTACTCGTATATGATCACAACAAATACAATGTCAGGCACTAAATCCAACAGACATTTGTAAATATTGACGCATTTGCAATTGCATTACGAACGTCCAATATGTATTTTGCAATAAATTTTTATTATTATAATTATTTTTGTTATTTTATGCATAACTAATTATAATGATAAATATATTAAAACATTTATAATCAGCTTTCGTTAAATTAAACAAGACAATAAAAAAAATATATTGAAAGAAAAAAAACACATTTAACTTTTCTCACGAAATTAATAAATAAATCTTTTTTTTATACTATTTTAATGCATCTTTAATAAAAGCAAATAAAAATATAAAAACAAAATATTAAATGTTAGATAATAATTGATTTTAAAATGTTATTTAAAGGGCTTTTTCGCTACTCTTAACATCTTTAATATCAATAATAATTTCTAGTCATAATAATTTATTTATTTACACTGAAAACAATCAATCATTTAGAGAAGTTCCGTATAATAAAGTGTTGGACGCTCTAAAGAAATCTTTTTCTTTTAATTGTTTACTTGTACCGATATATTTATGGTTAAATTACTAGCTTCCAACGTTTTTTTATTTATTGAAAATAGTTTGAAGATTTGTATGAACAAATATTTTATTCTTTATAATCATCTTCATCTTGCAAAACTGTACAAGTGGAAAATAGACAACTCTTCAAGGCCAAATTTGTAAAAGACAAATTAAAACTCTGTTTAAAATGTTATTTATAAAAACTATTTATTAATGGCATTATAGTTACCATTATAATTAAGCTAACTAATTATAATTGTAAATTATTAATTTAAAACGAAGTAATGAATAGTAGAATAGTAGAGGTTTAATAAAAGGGCTTTTCCAACAAATTACATAAATTAAGATTTGTGTTGTAAACCAAATTTAAATCCGTGAGAATATAACAAAACAAAATGACAATCATTGTGTATTCAATTATTATTATTATTTTCAGAACATAAATCATTGGTAACATTGGGATCTTCTTCATTGGATACTGAAAACTTAGATGAAATAAATTTAAACGCTTCTAATGAAGACAGCCAAACATCTGATATAACTGATCCTAATCCTCTTTTGGAACAATCAAATCAAGGCTTTTCTAGTGATTCTATTTTAAGTCAAGCGGCTTCTTCATTTTCAGCATTACCTTCAGTGGCTTCAAATGTATTTTCGACATTTTCCAAACGTATAACAGCCATTTCAAGTCGAGAGACTACACCAACCTACGAACAGGATTGCAATAGTAATACATTAGCTCCGCAATTGGATATACAACCAACGTATACTCAACAGCAATACCCTCAACAAGGAAATTTTCCGCAAGCTCCACCACCCTTTTATGCTCCACCTCAAGGTGGTAATTATTTTTTGAGGTAAGTTTTACAAACGAAAATTGAATATTTCTATCGTAGGATTTAAAATGTTAAAAAATTTCTCTATAGTACTTCTGCCACATTGATCCAACAAGATACACACACGAGTGTACCACCACCAGTAGAACCTCCAAAGTTTTACACACCTGCTGAAGTTCCTACAATACCATCAGCAGGTGGTGCTCCTCCTGCTAATTTGGGCGGACAAAATAATTTTCGTTTTACTTCAAAAAAGAAGTTATATGCTCCCATACCCGGACTGTCAGATCAAAGTCAAAAGCCAACTACTACATTAGATTCATCCGCTCTAAGTGCCCCAATTTCTTACGAGACTTCATATGATGGGAACTCTTCCAACAGTTTTTATCAACAATCACAATATCCTATAGCGGAAGAGCTAAAATCCGATGAGCGTAAAGTTGGTAGTGGTTTGTTTTCAAAAATAAGCAATCTCGCTCCAGCTGGTGTATTACAAAATATCACAGGACTTGTGCAATCTGCGACAGGATCATTAAGTCAAACTACTAAAACTGATTTATATCAACAAACTCCTCCACTAATAGTTGATCAACAAAATAACTATTTTACTGGCCCACCTCCACCAACCAACTATTTCGTTCCGCCTTCGCTAAGTGGACAGCAAATTAACACCCAATCCAATTTAACGACATCTCAGAATTTCAATACATCTCAAAATACACAACCTTCTTCGTTCTTTATTGGTCAACAATCAGAACCTACTCCTTTCACACCATACGACAGCAATTCCTCTTCTCAAACGGCTAAACTTTTTAATTCACAACCAACTACTGCAACACTTCCACCAGCTGCGGTGTTATTCCAATGTAAGGCACCTCCATCAGCAGAAACATCAGAAACTCAAATACCTTTTTTTCATCCCACCATCTTGCCACCTCAAATAGTTCCAAATCCTAGTTTTCCACCAACTTCTCAGCCATCGCGTCCCAATAGGCCACCATCTAGACCACCATCACATCCAAGCAGTTCATATTTGCCACCAAACCCAAATGAACAGTTTGTTACAACAAAATCCAGTCACACAGAGTCGGCGTTAGAAACATCTCCTCAAATTGCTTTCTTTGATCCTAAAAAATATTTACCATCAAGTAGTCAGACAAGTTCAATTACTCAAAGAAGTCAAACGGCTCATCCTTTGCCACCAACTGTAGATCATAAAATTCCACCTCCAGCAAGTGGTCATACTTCCTACCGTTTACAAAAAGGAACTAAACTTTATAAAAATCCCTTGACCCCACAAGAAACTGCTTCTGTACAATCTGTACACTCATTGCCTGCTCAATCAAGTTTTGCTACTCCACAAAGTGTTCCCGTATTTGCCACTTCTGTAGGAGAATCGATATCTAACGATCCTCTAAAAAGTGTATCCTTGTTTGCTCCTACTCCTGTAGAGGAATTGAAATCTGTTGGTGAATTGAAAACTAACGAACCAATACAAAGTATACACTCGTTTGTTCCTCCACCTGTTGCAGACTTGATATCTAACAAACCGGCGCAGAGCGTTCCTCTATTTGCTTCTACTGTAGAAGTGTTAAAATGTAACGAAACAACGCAAAGCGTTCCCCTGTTTGTACCAACCGCAGATAATCTTAAATCCAACGAAGAATCAATACAAAGCACTCCTTTGGTAGATCAACAAGTAGATGATATAAAAACTGAGATATCAACTCAAAGCGTACTTTTATTTGCGTCTCCTGTAATAGAACACAAATCTAAAGAACCAGTTCTAACTGTTCCTTTGATTTCTGCTCCAATTGATGAGAAAAAGTTGGAAGAACTCACAACTAATGAACCAGAACATAGTGTAACTACTAAAAACAAAGTTGTAACTCAGGTTCCTAAACTAGACACAGACTCAATAGTCGTTGACAATAAAAAAACACAAGCAACCTTTAAACCTATTGAAGCAGTTATAGATGATAACAGAACTGAAACACAAAAAGAAGAAATCGGAAAATCTTTAGAAGAAACAATTCAAAATCTTTCTTTAGCAACTGATCCATATACAGAAATTAGAACTATAACATTACCACCCATCACAGCACAGGGACACACCTCTAATAATCCTTATCGTAGAGGTTCTGCTGCAGAGGCTACAAAACCAGCGGTAACCCAACCAAGATTAGCTAATTTCTTTACACCTGAACTAGCAGGTGCTTCGGGCGATTTAAATTTCTTTGCCACTTTGCCCGCTACAGAACCTATTTTGGCTAACTCTAGTAGTGGAGTAAATTTTTTCTCTGAAGCTGCACAAGGTAAAGAAATTAACAGAGAAATATCTGATCCTAAACAAACTGCTCATACCAACACTGAACTAAGCTCTAGTTGTTTGGACGTTAAACCAGATTTAATACCTTTCCAACCGAACTCTGCTATACATCCACCAATTACTGCCTTCTTCCCTACACTTCCCACAAGTCTAGGATTAGTACCAGCAGTTTTAGAAGACAACAACAATATCACTAAACATTTGAACGAATCATTCGTGCAAGGAAACGTTCCACCACCTATAGGATTTGAAAGTTTCACACAATCAGAGCCCTCTGCCCCTGTAATAGCAGATAATACAACTGTTCAACAGAAAATTTCAAGTCAAACTCAGCAACCTGAAATTGTTAATAGATTTTCAAATTATTTCAATCAAACAAATCAACAGCAGGAAATTGCTAAAGATCCTTCGACATTTTTTGATTCATTCCCTTGCCAACAAGGACCACAACCACAGCATCCAGTTGAAGTTAATGTTCCTGTTGCAGCTGCAAACGAAGAACAACGCATACAATATTTTTTTAATAATCCACCACCAAAGGACGCAAGTGCGGTGGGCGATTTAAACTACGATTTAGTTCACAGTGGCTTAGGTATTAAAAAGCTACAACAACGGTCTCTAACTCCAATATCGAACTTGGTAGAACCACCTTCGTCTGCTTGTTCAGAATTTTCGGAAATAAGTAATTACACGGCTGGCCAAAAATCTATCGCCGCTAATTCATCTATAACGGAGATTAGTGAGAAATCAATCGAAAAAGAAGAAAACAAAATCTCTAACAATAGTATAACTGTGGAACAGAATTCTACCGCGGAAGATACGATCACTAAACATTACGAAGAGTTGCCGGAGGAAATTTTAAAAGAATTACGAATGGCGAATAAATCGGCCAGTTCCCCTGTGGCCAGTGTGGTAAGTCCAATCTATATACATATACATGTAGATATTTGTGTATATTTATTTGTTAATTATTATTGTGCTGCTGATTTCACGATTTCACTATTATAGTCTTACAAACCGGCAGTCAAACACTGGTTTTTCAAACGTACCATTAGTGAGAAACAAATATGGATTCCATTTAGTCATTATGACTCAGCACTTTTGGAAAGAAATCTTTTAATAGAAAATGGTAAGTGATGTTAAATATCTTAAATCTGTGCTAACAAACTACTAATTTATGAATTTCTTTACTAGAAAATGAAAAACCCAATATAGTGGCTGTAGAAGGTGGTCGTTATGATGTCAATATAAGTGAACGAAAAAAAATTAGCGTATATTGGGAAAGTGAACCTATTGAAGTGCGCCGTTGTTCTTGGTTCTACAAAGCCGTAGATTCGAAATATGTACCCTATGAGGAGCAGACGGCCGAGATATTAGAAAAGGAATATAAACAGGCTGCAGAGAGCGGAGTTTGGCATAAGACTATTATTTTGGGTATGGGGGAACAAGTTGTTTTCCATGGTCCGACAGTTATAGTACACTTCCAACAGCAGCAAAATGTTGATAACTGGGGTGGCACTACGGTACGTTTTTTTTTTTATTATTTATTTATTTTTTGCGTATTCAGAACATTCATTGAAAACAACATCATTATTATGTTTTGTAATAAACAGCAAACTGCAACCAGACCACGCGTTGTTAAAAGAGACTTGGATGATTTTAATATTGAACAGGGAGAATCACAAAAAGTAGATCATTTATTATTCATGGTGCACGGCATAGGATCTGCTTGTGATTTAAAATTAAGATCTGTGGAGGAAGTTGGTAAGTTTAGAATTTAGTAAATATGTAATAACAACATTTACATATGTAAGTATGTTATACTACTATAAATATTTGATTTTCTAAACAGTTGAAGATTTTCGCACAATTGCCCGTCAGTTGGTTCAGAGTCACTATAAAAACTCTACTGATTTGGGTTTGGTGGGACGCGTTGAAGTGCTGCCAATATCCTGGCATAGTCATTTGCACTCTGTTGAAATGGGTATAGATGAAAAATTACGAATGATTACATTGGAATCTATACCTAAATTAAGGAATTTTACCAACGACACTCTATTGGATATACTTTTTTACACTAGTCCCACATTTTGTCAAAAAATTATGAATACTATCGTTTCATCTATGAACACTTTATATTTGAAATATCGCGAAAGACATCCTGATTTTAATGGCGGTGTTTCACTGGCTGGCCATAGTTTGGGCTCCCTAATACTCTTTGATTTGCTTTGTCATCAAAATCCCATAAAAGAAAGTGAAGAAAAAAATCAGGAAAATCCAGATCAATTTTCAACATCAACCTCATCTAACACCCGAATGGATTCGAATCAACTAGAAGACAAACAAATAAGTTATACCATGGGGCCGGCTGGAACTGGCCAGCCTTTTATCAGCTATGGTCAATTAATATTTCAACCTAAAAAATTTTTTGCTTTGGGATCTCCTATAGGTAAAACTAATAGTGAGGAGACTTGTTGTCTTTTATTTAACTTTTATGGATTTGATTTCATTTAAGGTATGTTTGTTACCATTAGAGGCATTGATAAATTGGGCTTAGATTTCCGTCTACCCACTTGTCCCGGTTTTTATAACATATTCCATCCTTATGATCCTGTTGCCTATCGTATTGAAGCTTTGGTAAATCCCGATTTAAGTGGTGTACGTCCCGTTTTGATTCCTCATCATAAAGGTCGTAAACGTATGCATTTGGAATTGAAAGAAACTATGACTCGTGTTAGTATGGATTTGAAAAATCGTTTCTTGGATAAATTTAAAACGACTTTGGACAGCGTTAACATATTTGGTTCCACAACCAAATCTACGAAAGAAGCTGAAGAATTAATGGAAAAAGAAGTTGACAAGGTAAAATTATGTTTTTATGTAATAGAAAAATTAATATCGATGAAATGGAAATTGGAACAAGAAATTTTGTCAGTGATGATACATTCAAATAATAAGAAAAAGTTCGATTTTATGAACATATAAATAAACCGCTTTCACAACATCGTCTTATGAATTCGCCTTGATTTTAATTTTATTCTTGTTTTCCTCTCAAACACGCAATTTCTCTTCACAGGTAATTCAAATGCAAATGGAATTAGAGCAACGGAATAGCAATCAAAACTCTCATGTCAAATTGATGTCTGGAAACGAATCCCAAAATGGAGCTTCCGCTACTACCAGACAAAGAACAGATTCTGTATCAACTGCCATGTCAGATGAGATTGTAGAAATTGATTTGCCTTTGGGCAAACTAAATGATTCCAAACGTGTGGATTATGTATTGCAAGAGGCACCATTGGAATTCATTAATGAGTATATATTTGCATTAAGCAGTCATGTGTGTTATTGGTAAGTGAAGATCTACTAGTATCAAATATTTCCCTTAAGTTTCAACGCTAATAAATGAAATGTGTTTTATATATTTTAAGGGATTCTGAGGATACAATATTGTTTGTAATGAAAGAAATCTATTCCGGCCTAGGCGTTAGCCCCGATAGCCAAGTACCACAGCAAACAATGACCATTGAACGCCCAAGTTCACGTAATAGTTTATTACCCTATTTATAGATTTATTTTGCCTATAATAAGTTCATATTTTTATCTTTTATTTTTATTTTATTACTTTTTCTCGTTAAAGTGTTATTCATGTTTTTATAAACTACAAACACAATTTATTGCTGCTAAATTTCAATTATTGTCAGCTTTAGCAACCAATGATGATGGTTCGATTTACTATCTTCATCATGATATTTAAGCAGCTTTACTGAATTTGTCTGTTGTTAACAAATGCAATCTATAAATTTATTTATAAAATACGTTTTTTAAACAAATAAATATATAACAAATCAAATTGGGAAGGGTAATTCATTGATTGTAATTTTGTTAAACATTTTTGTAAATTTGTCTTAATTTCATTGAAAATATAATATGTATTTACTTTCATATATTAATAAATATTTATAAGATGATATGCATATTTATTTAATGTTCGCTACTACATATTTGTATTTATTTCAAATAATTGTGTTGTGGATTTTCCATCATTGTGAGTTTTATTGGCTTTAAATTTGACATTTTATAAAATGTATTTAACTGTAGTTTGTCTCGAGCTATTGAATTAATTTCCGACGAAGTTAAACCATTTAAGATGTTGCCTACAATGGTGACCTAACAAAAAACACGAAATTAATACATAGTAATTTTATTTAATAATGACTTTAGACTCTGTACAAACTTCTAATTTCGACCAACTTTGGGGTTCTCCAAATGCTTCTGGTCTTTTAGCTAGATTTGCTAGTGCTTGCAAATTTTCTCTTGGACACTTTTCTATGGTACCAATCCATTCAGCAGCTTCCCTTTAACAAATGTATAAGCATCCGTTCCAAATTTATTGTTGGTTAATATGTACAATTATATGTATATATTTAGGTATGTATGTAAGTATGTATATAGATACATACATATATACCTCCATTCTTAAACATGCTAATTTAATTTACATAACTGCATATTTAAATTAATTTTGCACTAATCGGACAATCCAATCAAGTGTTATTAGCAAAAATATATCTTTTGTTGAAATATAAATGCATTTTTTATATCCCTAAAAATTCCTTAACATGTTAAATCTGTTTAACTAAGAATATAGGCAGCATATGGCCGATGTAAATAATTAATGTTATTTAAAAATATGTTAAAGTTACACATACACATAATGTTGAACATTTTTTGTACAAGAAATTGAAGAGAACTGAATCGCTGAATCCGACAAATTTGAAAAACAAAATAAATAAACTTGACAAATTCTAACAAGACACAAAAACCCTTTGAATGAGCTTACATCTCAAAACTCTCTTTATAGTCTTAGCATGTTATAGTAATGGAGATATAGTAATAGAGATAAATTGAATTACTTGAATGCATCGCCGTGTATATTTTCAATATCGGTTACATTAAAATAGCATAGAATTTCTCCCATGGCCCTGAGATCGTATTCTGAGTAGGTGAGTGAATTTTTCCCCAACCATTCTTCACGTACTTTTTGTGCCAGAATAGTCAATTGTTCCGGCTTAAAACCATCTTGGTGTTGTTTATTATTAGAGGAACGTATGGCACCAAATGCTTCCACAATATCCACATTTTCCATACTTATATTTCGCAATTCTTTGTCAGGTATAAACGTTAAAGAATAACCCATATATTTGTATGATTCAGCCGGGATGTTATCCAATGAATCAAAAGCCTGCACGATGAATGAAATTATTACGTCTTATTTATTGATCAAATGTATTTTTATGAATATTTACCTACGATTTTCATTAGACGCCATATATTCTCTCCAATGTCCTTTGAAATGTCCTCTCCATTGACTATTGTAAGACACTGTTTTAAATATGACCAACTGATTCTTTTCACATGTCTATCTTCCAAAATCTCATGACAGTAATTAGTTGCATTGGAAACATAAAACAAGAGCAAATTCCATGCAAAAAAAGCAAGAAAATAATTCATTGTGGGAACTCCACTTTGTATTGTGAAATTGCAAATGTTGTAACTTCATATACTTATATACCTACATACCAATTCGTATAGAATTAGGTCATGTCTGAAACATATTAAATATGCAAAAGTATTTAATTATTAATTGAATTTTTTAAAGCCCATATCCGCAAAAGGAAATACATGTATGTACATTAGACAAAACAAAGGTAAGTACTTTGAGAAGCTATTTATAATTGTACAGCAGTATTTAAACGCTATTGCAATGTAAAAAAATACGAACAAATCGTCGTTGGGATGTTACACATTTTATTTTAGCTAAGAAACTCTTTTGTTCACATATTTTAACCATTTTCTTTTAGATTGTTTTAAAAATCTTAATTTTTTTTATTGTTGAATTTGTTTTTATTTGTTTATTGTTTTTTTTTCGTTAAACAATATTCATGCATATGTACATATTTATTTATATACTTACATACATATTTGTTTATGACACATTTATGTTCTTAAACTAAAATTTTAGTGCAAATAAATTATAACTAATGTTTAATTTTATATTTGTTTGTCATTAAAATAAAAATGTGTATGTATATTTGACATACTAATTAAACTAATAAATTAATTTACAAAATTTTTCTAGAGGATAAGTTAAATATGTAAATAAAAAACAAGAAATATGTATATAATGAAAGAGCATCCTTACACAACCATTTACTACACCATTTTCAATTAAATTTTAGAACTTTTAATCGAATCTACATCTAAAAATGTATTTTCCATTTTTTTTTTTAGAATTAAATCATTAAATCCTTTTTAAATCTTTTTTAAATTAAAACTGAAAGATTAAACAATCCCCGAATTTACAAAATTTAATGGAATCGGAATGTGCTAAAGTACAATCGATCGGAGTATTAATAACGTAATGAAACCATTCCGAACGGAATACATATATGACAGGCCTGATTATTTTTATTATGTATTAGATTTATGGAAATTAAACGGAATATGAAAAAGCTGAGAATAATGGGTAAAAAAGTAACTTACAAATTTAAACCTTCGGTATGTGACAGTAGCCAACTCCTAAAATTCATATATTTGAAAATGAAGTAGATATATTAGAATATGTATTTGTAAACTAAAACAAACACTCACAATAGACTCACTCATTGCTTTAAAGTTTGTAATCTAATATTTATCGTCTACCATATCACTAATACCATCCACACCGATGTTTAATGACAACGGTTTATCTAGCATCAGCAGAGGTGGTGATTTTGAACCCATGCCCGACAAACCGAACACAGGTAAATCCATACTCAGCGAGTGTAGATGCTGATGTAGTGGATCGTTATTTAATTGTTGCATGTTTTGCAGTTGTATGTGGGATGCATTCATAATTGGATGATGTTGGTGATGACAATTGTTTGACAGCATAAATTGATCACTTTCCTGGTTTTGTTCATGCTGAAACATTGTAGGATGATTGTGGGAAGTGATTTGATTTAAAGGCTGTTGTAAATTTTCAAATGACAACGTTTGTGTTAGGGAATTTTGTAAATTCATTTGTTGTGACTTTTCTGTATCGTCCAGAGACAATGCTTGATCCATATTTAAAATACACTCGGCCTTTAATTGTTCAATGGTGTACTGATCAACATTTAAGAATTTCATTTCATCATATGTTGATGTGGAGGTGTTGCTATCGATTAAATCCAACGAGCCATTAAAGCAATTATCACTGATCAGACTCTGTGCATTTTGGATATCGCAATGTTGTTGCTGTTGCTGTGGCTGTTGATGATGATGGTGTTGCTGTTGCTGTTGTAAAATAAGATGATCTTGAGTTTTCATCATTGATGACGAAGAGGTAGGTGGTAGCGATTGAAATGAAAGTGGTGGCGATTTTGTTGATGTCGAAGGCATTGAGACCATGCTATTATTGGCCAATGTAGATGGAGGATATGTTGACCATTCCATTGACAAACTGCCACCGCGCTCTAGGCCCATATGATCGATATTTAGATTAAGAAAAATATTGGGGGACATGCGTGAAGGTGTTGAAACCCCACCATCCTCAACAATACTTTCATCTGCTCTTTCAACAACACTGCCATTATCATGACTAAATGGTGTTTTACTTTCATTGTCTAAAGAGTTCGAAGACTGTGGTGGAGTATCAGGCAACAATGTTGCACCTAAATATAAAGTTCTCATTAAAATTGCTTCATCTGTTTAGCATTTTAAATGTTTCATACAAAATATTTGTATGTACATACATGCATACATATGTACAGTTTTATATACAGTACATATCGTCGATTAATCAACTTTTATGTATTATATACATATGTATTTTAAAATATGTGTACATACTAGTATAAATACGAGTATTAAACTTTATTTACTGACAAAGCATGTTCCATAACATACCTAAAGGTTGATCCAGATGTGCCATAACATTATCATCATAGGATTGTATATCGTCCCCATCCTTCAGACCAACCTTTTCTTGTTTACGCCATTTGGCACGACGATTTTGAAACCATACTTGAACTCGAGCCTCAGTTAAATCTATGCGCACAGCCAATTCCTCACGGAAAAATACATCGGGATAGTGAGTACGTTGAAAGGCTCTTTCCAATTCTTGCAATTGTATTGTATTAAAAGTCGTTCTAAGTAATGTTGAATGAAAGAAGAGTAAATAATAAAATAGATAAAAAAGGAAAATAAACAATGTTGTGGTATTATCTATAGAATTGATGGAAAATGAATTCATAATAAATGTGAGGAAAATGTCATGAAATGTTAAAAATGCTTAAACAAATATCCGGTAACAGTTTTATATTTTTCTATTATTATTTCTATTTACTATTCACCTGGTCAAGCATTGCTATATCTCCGAGCTAACATACTTAAACATGTCTGTGAGGTAATCTTAAATAAGTACATGGCACATATGTACCTACATACATACATATGTATGTACATACATATATTGTCACCTGAAACGCGAAGCATTGCAACTATAAATAAGGGTGACTAACACATAGTGTCCTCCATTAAACTAAATATTTTCTCAACAACAATTTTTAAAAAAGTAAATGAAAGTATATGAGTAGTTATTAATATAATTGTAAATACATACTTTTTGTGAAGAAGAATTACAATTAATAATTATAATTCGAATTTAAAAACATTCTCTTATAAAACTGCTTCCTATTTGTAAATGAGATTTGATGGACTTAATTTTCTATACACAATAATTTTTAGCAATATGCATCTTCTTAATTTAATCCAAAGAGATTATAGTGCGAAATATCGTATAGGTATGTATAAAAAATTAATTTTTAATTTTAATTAAGTCGGTTGATGATATTTAGAACTGATCTATAAAAATTAATATAAATTATTCAATATCATACTGTGAAATGCAAAAGCACGTATAAATAAAAAGTAAAGCAATTAACAAAACAAGTGAACAATTTTAAATTTCAGGTGACAATACATATACATATGTACGTATGTTTAATAATCATATGGATTCGATTAACAGAACAAAAGAATATATAAATTCGTTTCAAAACAAGAGTTATTTATTCAGAAAATTAAAAAAAAAATAGCGCGTTATACCTAAAGTGACCATATTTTTTTTATCTGAAAACGGGACATCGAATAATTCTGATGGGTTCGGTTATATGAAATAAAAATGCATATTTGGCATTATTTATTTTACGTTAAACTACAAAAAAAAATTGTTTATACATTGTTATATTTTTCAGAGGTACACATTTGTTTCACACTTTTAGGTGACAATTTCAAATATGTGTGGAACTCTTGGCAGGATTTTTTAATATTAACTTTAACAATTAACATAGCCTTAAGCACTGATACTCTTAATTGAGTTTTATCTGCGGTCCACAACTTGTTCATCAAAGAAAATACACGTTCAACTGGCGTATTTGTTTCAGGCAAACATAAAATATATTCAACGATAATTTGAAAATTTGCATGGTTTTGGTAATTGCTTTTAAAATGTTTAAATACTTTTACCCAACGATTTTCCGTAGAAATATTTTGTTGATACCATTCATCAATTTTCTGCGATGTTACATATTTAGATACGAGTGAATATTCATCGAAAACTTCCGTACCTTTATTGCAATCGATATGTTCTTTTTCGATCAGTATATCTAGAACTTTTTGAACATCTTCTCACTGTGGTACTTCTGTTAAATTTGCCCAATTATGTTTTTCAAGATCTTTGCCAGCAAGCCATATGAGTCCGAAAAGAGTCTTTTCCGACACCTTTTTCGGAGCGTTAACGCTCTTTATGAGCCCAAAAAACAATCATAATTGCTCCGAAAACCCTCAGAAAAGAGGATCATTACATTCGGAAATGGTCCGCCAGAAAGAGCTCGCTCTTAGATAATGTCAAAAAAGAGTCTTTTATGAGGGTTTTTTTTGGGCTCTTAAATAGCTCTTAGATAATGTCAAAAAAGAGTCTTTTATGAGGTTTTTTTGGGCTCTGTGTAATCTTGTTTTGATCATTCTTGTGTGGTACAGCTATGTTTTTTTTTGTTCAAAGCACAAATAACAGGACAACAACGCTTTGGTACACACATAATTAAGTGGAATTTATGAGTCATACTGCGTGCCGACTCAGGACAGTAACAAGCAAATTTTTCTTTCGCTCCGAAAATGCTCCTTAGTTGGACTCTTTTCTGACTCCTTTTTCGAAGCGCTCCTAGAATGGTATGCTGGGTTGTACATACATACATATATGTATGTATATATTTGCACATACATACATATATATATTAAAAATACTATCTTTGACGAATTTGAAGATTTGTTCTTACATTTTTGAACAAATCAACTATTTCTTTTTCCGAATTTCTAAAAATGGGACAAAGTAGCTGAAAACGAGGCGGTCCCCTTCAAAACGGGACGTATGGTCACGTTAGTTATACCTCACAAAACGTGGCTTACTATACGTCATTCTTACCTTACCCGGTAAATAGACAAACAAAAAAAGGCAAGACTTTTGAGCTGTTTTCGTTATAAAAAAAAAATAGGAAAAAAGTTTGCAAATACATATACATATGTATGTATACATATGTATGTACATATATTTGTGACCACTAATGTGTAAAGTTAGATAAAACAATTAACAGTCACAATTTAAATCTAAGAAGGATAAAAATATGTAGTAGACATAGTCAAATTGTCAGTGTTGTAGTTTTATGCCACTTATGTCACTCTAATCAGACCATCAATCCTCGAAAATCGAAGAATAGTATAGTTAAGTAATTACAATCTCCATACACTGCATGAGTATAATTAAAAAACGTGTAATTTCAGTTGATCACTTAAATTCCAGATAGTGATAAGAAAATTATGTGATACGGTTCTTGTACTCGTACAAGGTTGGACTGACCGTCAGTTAGACATACTGTCGCCCATTCAAAAATATATGTATACCTGCCTACATTTGTATATGCATATGTATAAAGAGAACCTACTAATGGCAATTTCTTGGCCAAAAACACACATGTATTCAAAATACATTATCAAATATCAATAGTCTAGTCGTAAATGAAAACAACGTAACTAGCTATAGAATTTTGAGAATTTTACAGCAGAACCTAAACGTAAAACATTGCTAATGAAATATCTGACTATTACATACATACTCGTACATACATACATATGTACATATGTAGAGTATTTTTTTTTTTTTTAGAGAAATGAGAAGAACAAGTTTATATTGAAATTACCTGTAACGTCTTTGCTTCCTTTTCATAGTTGTGCCTTTTTCCATTCAAAATCGAATAAATGTTTCTGTTATTTTATCTGAATGAATCAAAATAAAATTAAATAAACTATCTAATAATATTTAGTAGTTAAACTTAAGAGATAATAATAATTTTTAAAAATTTAAAAATTTATTGCGTATGTTTGTGTTTAAATTTATTATATATGTATCTATGCATGTATTTAGTACGTGTGCAGCTCCATTCTTTTTTTGTTTAAAATATTTTTTAAACATTTTTATTTTCTTTTTGTTTTTGTTTTTTTTTGCCTCAGTTTATTTTTCCATTTTTTCAAAAAACATTTCTAAGGTTTCACTTTGAGGTTTGTAGGGGACTTTATCAGTGAATATAAAATAATCGTTATTATACATATAATTTTTCCAAATTGATTTTTTTCTTGTAGTCGTCGTGTAATAAATTTGGATTTTTTTTTAATATTTTTAAAATATTTTATTTAGCACCATTATTATTTGTTTAAGACAATATTTCTAAATGGTTAAAGCTTTTGTTATTTATGTATTTTCTCAATATAATTTATAAATATTTGTTTAGTTTTAATGTTTAATTCTATATTGAACCGCCAACAGCACCGACCAGACTAAATTAGGGAATAGTTTAGTTTCTTTAAAAGTCGTGGATTTCTTTTTTATGTTTTTTGTATTTTTTTAACTTTCGTATATTAGACTAGAAGAAGCCTTAGAAATAGTTTTACTATTCTATGGTTTATAAATGTCTATTTTGTTATTTTTGCTTTTTTTCAATTTTATTTTATATGTGTATCATTATGTATGACAACCCCCATTGTGGGAAAATCAAATTTTTTTTTGTATTGTTGTTTCTGTTTTTACAGAAATATGTACATATTTTTCAAAAGTTAAGTAATTTTTGTGAACGTATTTAAAGTATTTAAAGAAAGAGATTAAGTTTTTATATTTAAACATTTTAAATTGATCTTTCTCATTCTCTATTTATCAAAGATTT
The DNA here is from genome assembly GCA_950370525.1 of Bellardia bayeri. Classification (NCBI taxonomy): domain Eukaryota; kingdom Metazoa; phylum Arthropoda; class Insecta; order Diptera; family Calliphoridae; genus Bellardia; species Bellardia bayeri. The sequence goes on from OX493266.1 coordinate 99,841,976, forward strand.
ATAAAATTAATTTTGCAAGGAGTTTTTGCTTCATAAAACATTGATGGAAAATATATGTATGTATGTATGTACATATGTTTCAAACAGTAGATAATATAGAATAATGAAAATGATTAAGTGAATAAAAAGAACAGTAAACAGCAAGAAGACTGACATATTCATTTTACTAAAGTTCGTTCAGGAACATCCTAATGCTTGGTTTTCACTATGTCATTTTTGTTGTCAAATTGTCCAAATTGTTGGCAATTGTATGAAAACGGGTTGTCATATCATGATTTTCATGATTGCAATCATGATTCCAAACATAGATGACGCCATATGACAACCCGTTTTTAAATAATTGCCAACAATTTGAACAATTTGACAACAAAAATGACATAGTGAAAACATAGTGAAAACGCGGCCTAACTCTAAGAGAATGACTATAATTTTTTATATTTCAGTGTCTACGAGATATAAAAACCTTTTAGCATGAAATGACAACCAAAAAATCTTTGCTTTCTAAAAGTAAACCCGGCAAAAACCGGGTAATGACATGCCATTACTGATTTATTATTTGCATGCGTATATTCCATTTAAAAACATGGATGTATGAAACTTAAAGTATTTTTCCAAAGTGGACTTAATATGAGAGTCATATACATATACATATTTAATTATGGATCGATCATTGCTTAACCTTATCTTGGTTCCAACAATTAACTATCAGAGATTTATGAACTATAAATTAGTAAAGTAGTATACATATGTACATTAGGGTGGCCCCGTTTGTATGGATACAAAATAAGGTATCGATGTTCCCGACTAATATGAAAATTTGATTCATTTTAAGACTACGTTTCTCAATTTTTTTGTCCTGGAGTCAATATTTGGTGAGCTGGATCATAGGACAAAAATGTAATTTTTAGAGGTTTTTTTATTTTTTTTACCATTTCTTCCAAAGAACTATGTATGTGCAAATTTGGTATCATATTAAAAGTCTTTGAGAGGCGCATTCAATGGGTTATCAAGAATTAAAACGTTTTCAAAATTTCAGACAAAATTTTATTTTTTTTTTATTTTTTTATAGAATTTACTTAAATAAATAGTTGAAATTTCTTGATTATAAACATCATGCAATTTAACCCAAATGGGGTTTTCCGTTTTTTTTAAATTCTATCTATTTAAATTTTTATTAATTTTTTTTTTAACCTAAATTCTTCCCTATCTGACAATCTCTGTTAACTCAATTCGTTAATGTAATGGGTATTAAAATAATGTAAATTTTATAAGCTAAAAAATGGGAAAACCCTTTTGGGTTAAATTGCATGATATTTATAATCAAGAAATTTCAACTATTTATTTAAGTAAATTCTATGAAAAAATAAAAAAAGACCTTTCATATGATACCAAATTTACATATACATTTAGAAAAAATGTAAAAAAAATCAAAAAACCTCTAAAAAGGACCTTTTTATCCTTTGATCCATCTCACCAAATATTGACCCCAGGACAAAAAAATTGAGAAACGTAGTGTTAAAATAAATCAAATTTTCATATTAGTCGTATATGTTTTATATACATATATATATATATGTGAATTATTTCTCTCGAATTTTAATGATATTTACGAGTATAACAGATTTACGCATATTTAAGTGATTTTAAGAAGTGGACTTTATGGTGGATATGATCAAATATGGACCGATATTTAAAAATTGCATGAATTTTTGCAATATATTTAAAGAAAATAGCATAACATTTTTGAAAAATATCAATTATATTTAAATTTTGGTATAAGTTAATACCTCAAACCACACCGAATGATTTGGCTCATTTTCAATACCAAACAGCCCTGATTAAAAACAACTTCATGCGCATAAGTCTTTTCTCGAGGCTCTATCGTGTCTACAACAGACGGACGTACGTTGCTAGTTCATTTTAGATTTTCATAAGAACCCAGAATACGAGTATATATGTACATAAACTTTTCGATTTTACGACCAATACTTCGATGTGTTATAAACGGAATGACAAACTTAATATTTTTGGTGGAGGCTATCATTGGAATAAGTATGTATATATGAATAAGTATGCAATTCTTTTGCAATAGTTAATGAGCTCCAAGTCAGTTATTCTCTTAGCTTTTCTTAAATATGAATAATTGAGTATCAATTAGAGGTTCAAAAGTAATTACATAATTGCATTTTTTGTTATAAGTATAAATACTAAACCATTGATTTCTAGAATTAGCCCATGATTTTAATTTATTTCTAATGAAGAATTCCAGACCATCATGCAAAGTAAAATTGAGAATAGAAGATCGTTTCCATCAGACCTGATGACCAATTTAGCATATTTTTTAGGAATAACCAATGTATTTGCATGGAGATCCTAGCGCTATTTATTACATGATAATCAAATATGTAATTTGTTTTCAAGGTTACAGTGTATAAGATTTTCTTGGCATAGAGACTAATAAACTCACACATGCTTTTCATACTTACAGACATATTTAGATACATAACCCTGTATGTGTGTATACCTATGAATGCACGAGTATATGTATGTATTAATTATAAGAAATATCCTAGCCGCAAATATTTTCATTGATAAAAGTATAATAGCATGTTGACGTAAAATGATTTTAACCCATTAAAATACATAATACAGGTGTAACAAAAGTATGGATAGACAGACAGACGGCCATATAATAATGAAATGAAATAAAAGGATCAATGTTCAAATATAAAATACATTAATAATAACAACTAAAATCACACAATAAGTAATTTAATGCGAAATTTTCAAAACAATGGACCAATTTTCTTTATCTTCTCCTATGAATAACGAAAAAAACTATAAAAGCTCAAATTTTGTATAATATTGAGAACATAAGTTGTTTTTAAGTGGCCGCAGCTAGACACCCTGGTCATTATGCCCAAGGTGATAAATATATAATGAAATATTAAAAAAAAAATACGTTTAATAACAGTTTATTGAAAACAAACTAATATTTTTTTCATTGCAACAGACCACTTTCATATTGGTAACAGTTTTATTCGGTGTTATCTGTGGCAACCGTTTAATGGACAATCGCTTATTAAGATCTTCATCAACATCATTATATGCGACTCCCTATAAATCAATCAATAATGTCAACATGAATTCATTCAATGGAAAGATCGAGGAAGATTTTAAGTCCAAAAGTCTTGAAAAATTCCCAAAACCTAATGATTCACCGTGCGGTAACGATTTAAATTTTGATCGCAATTTAATGACTCGCAACTGTAATGAAAACTTTGTTAATTTATTAAAAAATGCATTCAACTTTGTGGCATATGATAACAATGATGATTTAATACACAATACTAATGCCATTAAATCATATCAAAGTGATCCAGAGCTTGATGAAGTTCTTGAAGGAGAACCGTTCACGCCACCAATAAATTTAAAAGAATTGAACAAGGTGCCAGCAAATTTAAATATATTTCCAATAGCAAATTATAAAGATTTCTATAATGATTTGATTGTGGAAACCGCCAAAGAGGAGATGACAAAAAGAAATGGCAATTCCCTGGCGTCAGCACTCGGATCTCCACCGCCCAGAGGGTGTGATTGTAAAATAAAGGTAAGTTGTCATAGAATATTTGTATTTAAAATTTTAATTTGTATAAAAAATTAAAACTTTAAAATTATTGGATATGCTCAAAAATATTGGTCCAACATCTATCGACTGGGAATCACTTTCTGAGTCTGAATATCTTAACTAATGTCAACATTTTTTAACCACCCACGTACATACCTATGACAGCATCTTATCAACAATAATGATACTCATAGATTTCCGTTATTAAAGAACGTAGTGCTAAACATTAATGCTCTTATTCACAAAAATTAAAGTAGACTTCATATGTACTTTAAGAAAATTTTGTCTAAAAGCACACTTCAAACCTACTTTATTTTTTATGAATACGGCAGTAAATGTCTATTGCACTATAAAAAAAATATGAAATTTAAAATTTTCGATATTTTTCGAATTAAAATGCGCAATTTACAGTTAATACCTATCTATGTATATACGTTTTCCGTCTAGATATTACGAAAGGTATTTCCCCTACAAATAGGGTATAATTGAGTGTTTTTTATTCATTGACCACTTTAATGAACAAAATTTTATTAACATTAATAACTTACCAAAATCTTTTTTAGAATGATTTAGTGGATTTAGGTCAGCAACATTTTCCCAGATATTTACTTAATGCCATTTGCCATTCGGACCATTCACACAATGATGTGGGACCAAAATGTTGGAGTGGTTCACTATGTCGACCTTTGGAATATAAAGTTAAAGTTTTGACATTTCGCACTCTAATGGATAATATGCAAAAGGATCCAACCTTGGCATGGTTACCAGATGATTTGAGACAAATATGGAAATTTAAGACAGTAACTGTGTCGGCTGGCTGTTTTTGCTCTTAAACACCAATTTATTGGACTGACTACCATACAACAGAAATGATACAAATAAACAACAATAAGGAGTTTAGTAAAAAAAAATCAAACATTTTGTAAATACTTATAATAAAATAAATGTACATTTAAAATAAACAATAAAATCGAGAGAAATAAACAGATGCTTCTGTATTTTTTAAAGTTATTTATATTTATTAATAATTTTTTGTAAGCATTTTTATACTATTTAAAAATATTTAATTTTATAATGAAATTCTTTAATATCTTGGGCATTGCTTTAAAATGAAAAAGATCATTTGCCGCTTTCATTATTTACAAAATAATCATACATTTTTAATAATAATTTATAAAATATAACCATTATAAACTTTTTTGTAAGAACTTATACTAAAAAAAAAAACAAATTTACTTAACTATATAAAAAAATGAACGAAAAGAAATATTGAATGAAACGAAAAATAAAAAAGAACTTGTTTTAAAAAAATTGTTCAACAATTAATGGCAAATATAAGTAGAAACATTCATACATCATCAGTTCTTTTTTACGTTTAACAAGTCTTAGATTGATGCTTAAAAATTGTTTGCGGTTTGAGTATCTCACAGAGTTTCAGGTGGACAAAATGATAAAACTGCATGAAAATATAAAACTAATTTCTACCGATTTAAGGTTATGATATTATAGTTTGTATTGTGCTTTTTTCTTCGTGCTGGCGTTGGTGTTCATTTTCCATTTCCATTTCACTTTTGTCTTTTTCCTCATTTTCATGGGCTGTGGAGGACGATGATCTAAAGTTTAAATATTCTAATGTTGGTGGAGATTTTATCGAGTCCGATGTCAATGAAATTGAGTTAGTATTAGTATGTCCATCAATTTTGTCGATGTTCTTAAAGATGTTTGTTACATTAACTGGTGATTGTGGTGTACTGCGGGATGACTTTTGATGTTGATGTTGTTTAATCGCCAGCGTGAGATCAACTTCAATATCAGAATCCATTTCATTTTCCGATAACGACAATGAAGTTCCTGTACGTTTCATTTTTATTTGATTCTGTATTGTAATAAAAAATTTAAAATAGAGTTTTTAGTGTTATATTATTTATAAGAATCGAATTTAATATTAGGCAAGAATATATATGTAATTCTCATACATACTCTATTATAATTGGATGGTTCCGATATGTAACCATCATAATCCTCGTCCTCACTATAGAAGTATGTATGATGTTGTTGTGGATGATCCACATATGTTTCTGGCAACTTGCAAACAATTTGCGCCAAATCGATAAATGTATATTCACTTAGCGAGGCATGATTATCCTTTTTAGGTGGCTCCTTATTGAACCACTGATTAAATCGTCCCAAGCGACCAGCTTTGGCCATATTTTCAAAATAGTTTTTACCGAAAACATAACCAACATCACGTATCTCATCAAAGCTGCCAAAAGCTAAAGTTTTATACTTATCTATCGGTGGTCGTATGTATTCACAATAATCGGAATTTTTAACTTCCTGTTTGTTAAAAATAAAACGTGCAAATGAATTAAGCACTGTGTAAATTAATTTCCATATGCCTACCTCTAATTGTCGTACGCATGAGACATAAGCCAGTCTTGATTGTATATCAGGAAGATCGGGCACTTTGACTGGGGATGTAAATGGGTTCCACTTTTTATATAACAACCACCAGCCAGATAAATCATCACCATAATTTGTTAAATCAATATCATCCTGTGAACCGACATCTATGGCTATAATGTGTGCAGCTCCCAAATTGCGCATTACATCAGCTAAAGTATAAAAATGATTTTTTGTTTTGACAAATTTTAACAAAAAAATATTAATTTCTTAGAGGCTTGTAGAATATGTACATGTGTGTAGGTTAGTTTTGACAAGTTGTTATAAATGCTGTTAAGTAAATTAAAGTAAAATAATATTTTAAATTAAATTTTGATTTCTTCGACCATTTTTCTTTTAATAAAATAAAAAAGTTTTTTCGAGCTCGAGGCCAATTATTTGTAAAAATTTATTTATATATTATTTGTTAAATTATTTTCTCCAATATTTCTATATCCATCGGATATCATTATCAAGGAATACGTTACAATTATATTTGTAAGAAACGTATTATTCTCTCCACACTCAATAATGACATCCGATGGATATCGAAATATTGGAGAAAATAATATATAAATAAATTTTTACAAATAATTGGCCTCGAGCTCAAAAAACTTTTTTATTTTAGTAAAATATTATTATTAAATAAATATTCCATTGTTGAATAAATTAATTTATTTTTTAATACTGGTATCAAATCCATGCTTAAGTTGCTATCAGACGGGATGTATTTTACATATGTACTGTCAAATTTTCCATCTGTAAAAGTTGTACACACCCTGAAGGAAACCTGGGGACAAGTGTCTCCAAGTCCCAACTTTTGTCTACTATTTTGGTGACGGTTTGGCGACATTGTCAACAGCATTGTCACAATGGTTATTATTATACAATTATTTTTTTCAATTCTAAGGGCCGATAGACTTGGCGATAGTGTGCCGGACTATCATTCAGAGGGTTGCGGGTTCGATTCCCGCCAAAGACTCTGGGTGTTTTCGAATTTATTTTTAATTAGATATACATATTTTAATATTTAAATTTTTTTTCTAATATAAGTCCAAAAATGAGCAAAAAATGCATTTTTATTTTCTATTTCAGAGAAGTACCAAATTGTAGACAATGTGGTCCCAAAAGAACTACCTTGTCAATAGTAACTATGTCAGTAGTGGATTTTCAATGACACGTACATGTTAAATGTCTATAGTAATTAACATTGTCTGGGGTATACTAAGTCACTAGTACTGGTGACTGTGTCAATAGTAAATTAGTACAGTTTCACTATTGACATTTCCTGCAGGGCATCGTGTGATACATATAAAACTTTGCATGTGTAAAATACATGTGGAAATACATGTGTATGTATTTTTTTCGATTAGAACACGCTCTATTTTCCTGTGACAAACATAAACAAAACAGCTGGTTTGTTTTGAAACAAAATAATAAAGAAATAAAGAAATAAAGAAAAAAAGAAAAATTAAATTATCCCTTCGAAGCAGCCACTTATGACTCCATAAAGACCGATTCTTTTTGAATTTATTTTTTTTTTTCAGATATTACTGCAATAATGCTGGACGCTACAATTATTTTATTAGCAGTTGTTACATATTTTTTACTTTTAAGAACTTTATAATTTCAGCAGTTTTATAATTAAAACAATTTATACACATTAAAAAGTCAGCTTTTGTTTAAATTTATAGGTTATGACATACGGAAAAAGCAGGTGTGATAGCAAAAAATATGAATCGTATTTAGTTCGTTTATTTGACCTTATTATCCCTGAGGAAGCTATCCATTGTGATAGCGAAATATTGGAAATAAATATATAAAAATAAATCAAATATTTTCATATAAAATTAAAATGACCAAATTGCTTGTTAAAAGAAACTATTAAATATGAATCGTATGTAAAATTGAAATTTTGACATACATACGGAATTACATATGGGTAAGAAAAGTGACAGTACATATTTAAAATACATCCCGTCTGATAGCACCTTTACTGGTAGGCATTTTTTAATTTTTTGTCTCAAAAGTTTTAAAATAATTTAAAATTAATTTAAAGTTTTTTATATAAAATTCGTTATTTCACTCTATAAGATTAACGAAGCATAAGTAACTTTCCGGATCTCCTAAATAACTAATATGTATATGTGGATATGTGTGACACACTGTCTCAAATTTGCTGATATAAATTAAAACGTTCACCAAAAAAGTTATTTTGTACCAAAAGATCATCAAAAAATCGAATTATTACCAAAAACATGATTTTGCACGAAAATATCATTAAATATAATTAATAAAGTGTTAAGCCCAGTTTTGAATTTGTCATTTTTAATATTTCATTATTCCATTCTTGCTTAAAGTTGCTACAAAAACAATCACCAAAATAATGGAAATAAAATAAATTACATTGAAAAGTTCTTATAAAAGCCAATTATATGTATTTAACCTTTTATTATATTTATAAAAATATTACTCACACCACTCGCTGTCTCAATTTTTATATGTACTCGTATGTATGTAAAAATAATAATAATGTATTAAGAGTGGCATGAGAAATATATTCATAAATATTAAACTGTATTTACAATTGATTAAGAAAAAGTGAAAAACAAGGGTATTTTAATACATCCCTTTCAAAATAAAAGAACAAAGAACCTCTTGGAAAATGCACGCGCGTATTGGTTATTTTATAATAAATCCACATACATACGAGTATCTTCAGTTATAACAACCTGTTTTAAAAATAATAATAATAATAATAATAATAATAATATCTTAATGTTATATGTTTCAGTTAACTCACAATAATTTAAACAAAAATGCAGTGCGGAAATTTTATAACATGGAATAATCGGACTTTGTATTATACATGCAATATATAGAAACAAATTATTAATCATAGATTAAAATAAAAATTATACATATGTATATGTATACCAAACCATAGGGATATAACCGAAAAGCAATATATTGGTTATAAAACATTTTATAAAAACATTACCTGGAACATTATTTGTATAACAGCCATCAAGTAATAAATGACCATCTTTATAATCACAAAATGGTGGGAACACACCAGCAATAGACATGCTAGCGCGTACATAACGCCACAAGTGACCTAAAGGACGAGACACAATAATGACAAAATAAAAAAGAAAAACGTAACAGAGAACCAAAAATATTTTATTTTTACATTGTGAAAAATTACATGATTTGTACTAGGAAAGTTTGTGTACATATATGCTATACATATTAAAACGAAATAAATCAACTGAAATCATTATCATCATTTAATATATCAATTGATTGTGTTAAATAGAAAAAAAGGAAATAAATAAACACATACATATGTATGTATAATGTGTATAGTAGTATGGCTGGTGTATTGATTACTGCTTGATTGTAGTTAGAAGAAGAAATGGAAAATTTTTTAACTTTTTAATATTAAATTCAATATTAATTATTTTGATCATAAGACACATTCTGAGTTTTTTACATTTTTTTGTGAAAGAAAATTGTGGTCATAATTTTAATAACGTTTACCTTTTTAATAATAATATTAGAAAAACTAAATACTGACTAAACTAAATAACTAAAACTAAGTACATACATACTTATATACTTACTTATAGTATTATATAAAAAATTATTAAAGGATGCAATTAAAATTATTTCTATTTCTTAGAGAAAATAGTCACATGTGTATAGAAAAATAAAGATCAAAAATTGAATTTCCTTTTACTGCATTTTTGTTTAAATTAATCTATTTTTATGGTTAATTGGTAATGAGAATTACAAATTATTGCTTTGCATCTCAAGAGATAGTTAAAACATAAAATTACCTGGTAAATTATTGACATAGCCACCATCCAATAGTAAATGTCCATCTTTGGGATCACACAGCGGCGGCATATAACCGCTGAGTGACATGGATGAACGTACATAACGCCACAAAGATCCTGTTTAGGAATAGAAAGAAGGAGAGTAGAGGAGGAAATTTTGCAGGTTGTATGAGTGAAAATTTTTTTGTTTTGTTTTGTTTGGTTTGGTTTATTTTTCTGTTTGTAATGTCAGCATTCAAGTTTTAGCTTAATTTTTAAATGATGTAATGGAAGTTTCACAAACATTATAGACAATAACAACAACAATATTTGATAATGGAAAATTTATAGAAACACAAATAAGTGCAAAGAAATTGACAATTAGGTAGTGGGTACAAATTGAAATTCGGAGATTTCTTTTTTTACTTTATTTCACTTTAGCAATGTTTAAGGGGAGAAAAAGAGATATAGAGAAAATAATAATCGGGTGAAGCAATAGCTTAATAGCTTAACCAAATTTCAGTCTTGCACTATCAACTGATGTGTAAGTAAAGTCATAATTTTCTTTCTAATTTTGATCTGCAGTCAAAGAGTGTAAAGGGTATATTTTTCCCTCCCCCGGATTTTTTTATTAACCATTTCAAATAATTAAAAGGACAAGATTAAGGGAAGAGACGTATGTTATTGCTGCCTCCCACGGGTACAACATTATTAAGACTGCTAGTAGCTCTCAGAGAACTACAAATTATAAATTTTATGCACATGTACAAACCCTTGATGATGACAATTAATATTTTTACAAATGTTAAAATTGTTACAAGGTCCATGGACAGTACCAGAGAACAAATAATGTTTATTGTATATTTCGAAAGAAAATCTATCACTCTAAAGGAACTGGGGCAAAATTACTCTATAATAAATTATATTAAAATTAAATGGGAATACCAGAAACAAGCTAAACAAATTTTATAACTGCCATTAGGTTCCATTAGGTGGAAATGTGCTGGAAATTACAAAACTGAAGAATGTTCCTCTACATGTCTCCAGAATGCCCTAGCAGAGAAATGTACTAATAAACGTTTGACAACAGATCTAACTACAATAATAATTTCCCTAACTCTCTAAATCAAAGTGGAACTCAATCAAATACACTACCAAGGAGTCATCGATTACAATGCTGCTAACAATAATGCAAACACCTACCTCAAATTGTTGGAGTATTTCCCTAAATATAACTCTGCACATTTTTCACATTACTCTTTAACTTTATATTCGTTTAGCATAGTAAGCTTTGTACTTTTAAAATGAGCGTTGCTCACATTGTATTTCATTATTCTTTTTCTAATAAACATTGAAACAGCAGGTTATGGGCACAGCGGAAGGAAAGAAAATAAATAGAATAATCTAGAGAAGTTTTTTAAATGAAAAGTAATTTTAGCGTGTGTCGCGAATAGTAAAATATAAATCAAATAAGGTGATGGGTTCGTCAATGTACCAAATAGACAAATTAGATGCCGACAATTACGACACATGGTCTGTGCAGATGAGATGCATTTTGGTGCACTCCGAACTGTGGTCCATTGTAAGTGGAACGACGGTTCAACCAGCAGAAGCGGCAGAAGCAGCTAAATGGGTGCAAAAGGATGAAAAAGCCCTTGCGGCAATTACGTTATCAGTGAAGCCATCGCAATTAAATTATGTGAAGAACTGTAAGAAATCCTTAGAAGCATGGGAAAAACTTCCCAGTATTTATAAACCAAGTGGTCCTCTACGTAAAGTAAGTCTTTATAAGAAATTACTTAGTCTTCGAAAGTCTGATACCACAACTATGAGGGAATACCTTAATTCTGTCACTGAAACGTCGGACAAATTGGCCGAAGTTGAAATTGTGTTGGGTGATGAGTTATTGGTAATAATTTTGTTGTCGAGTCTTCCTATGGAGTTCGAAAATTTTGTCATAGCAATAGAAACTCGAGACAATTTAACCACCTTCAACGTACTCAAGTTAAAATTAATTGAGGAAGATAATCGCAGAACACAACAAAATGAAAATGGGGAAGAAGCTGTACATCAACAGGCTTTTGTGACACGGACATACAAAGGCAACAACAACAACAAAGGTTATAATAATCATGCAGCCAACAGTAGAAATAAAAAAGTCAACGACAACAACAACAACAATGGTAACGGTAATAAATTCAAATGCTACAACTGCGGTAAGCGTGGTCATTTTGCAAAAAATTGTAAGAGTGCGACAAAAAATTAAGGGGAAAAGAAAGAGCAGCATCGTTCGTTCGCTATGCTTGCAGCTTGCAACGAAAATAGTTTTGATCGCAATTCTTGGTGCGTTGACAGCGGCGCTACAGCACATATGTGCTGCAAACGTGAATTATTTTCAACATTCGTAGAAAAGAAAGAGAAAATTATGTTAGCGTGCGACACATTCATTGAAGCTAAAGGTAAAGGAGATGTACAAATCAAGACAGAACATGATGAAATTTTGCGCGACGTTCTCTATATACCTGCAATGGTTGGAAACTTTATGTAAGTGGTCAAGGCAACAGAAAATGGTTTTATCGTAAAGTTTAAAGATGTCACAGCGAATATTGAAGATGAAGAGGGTGAAGTTATTTAACAGCAAAGAAAAAATTAAATTTGTTTATATTTTCAGAACAACCCCACTTGAATTTTTGTTTATCAAATGTTGATGCTGTACGTTGGCACAACCGGTACGGACACCTCAATTTTAGAGGGTTAAGCGATTTGGTATGCAAAAATGCTGTGAACGGTCTTGAAATGAAAACAGTGCCAAAGGACATTGCTTGTAAGACATGTATGAAATCTTAAATCACTTCGCAACCGTTTTCGCCTGATAGTCAAAAAATAGCTGATAATATGTTGGATTTAATCCATACGGACGTCTGTGGACCAATGAACACACCATCAATTGGAGGTTCACGTTACTTCGTTACTTTTATTGATGACCATTCACTAAGAATATTTGTATATTTTACGAAAAACAAAAGTGAGGTTTTTGAGAAATTCAAACTATTTAAGGCAATGGTAGAAAATCAGCATGAACGTAAAATCAAGGCCATTAGAAGTGATAACGGCGGAGAGTATGTTAATACTCAATTCAACAAATTTTTAGAAGATAATGGCATACAAAGGCAGTTGACTGTTCCATACACTCCACAGCAGAACGGTATCGCTGAGCGAGCCAATAGAACAATAGTGGAGATGGCACGTAGTATGATGGTTTATGCAGGTGTTGATGATGCATTGTGGTCTGAAGCTGTTCATACAGCCGTTTATATTAGAAATCGATCCATTACAAAAGTTTTGAAGGACAAGACTCCATATGAGATCTGGTGCGGTAGGAAACCAAATGTTGGTCATTTTCGTATTTTTGGTTCACCGGCAGTGGCACTCGATAAGACCCAATCAAGAAAGTTCTCAGCAAAGGGCAAGGAATATATATTTGTTGGTTATTCCTTAACTGCAAAAGCGTATAGATTGTATGATAATGAGCTAAAGCGAGTTGTTGAAAAAAGAGACGTCATATTCTGCGAGAATATTTTTCAGAATTCAGATTCAAGAGATGCCGTAGATTTTAACGGTTTTACAAATGACGATTCCAATTCTGATGATAATGTATTAAACTCCAATGAGGAAACTGCAATCGAATTTCAAAGTGATGATGATGCACAGTATGAATCTAGCTCTGAATATGGTTTTCATGGTTTTGAATCCGAAGGTGATGTTACACAAAGTACTCAAAATGAAGATGATGATCCTCAGCCCAGTGGTAGTAAAGCCAGAAGTCGTGGTAGACCAAAACTGATTCGTTCAGGTAAAGTTGGCCGTCCCAAGAAGGTTTACAACACACTCCACTTTGCAGATGGCAATGATGATGTTCCTGTACCACAATTCCAGGATGCAATTAGTGGCGAACACTCTGTTGATCTACCTGGTGGTAAAAAGGCGATTGGTAGTAAATGGGTATTCAACCTAAAGAAGGATGAAATGGGCAATATTGAACGTTTTAAGGCTCGCCTAGTTGCTAAGGGGTGTAGTCAGGAGTTCGGTGTTAACTACAGCGAGACGTTTTCACCAGTCGTTCGTTATACGACCATACGTATGATGTTTGCATTAGCCGCTGAAAAGTAACTTTACTTACATCATGTTGATGTTTCAACTGCATATTTGAATAGTCAGTTGAATGAGGAGGTGTATATGAGACAACCCGACGGATTTGTGGATGAAAATAACCCAAATCAAGTTTTACGTTTGAAAAAGGCTATCTATGGACTTAAACAGTCTGGTCGAGCATGGAATACGACAATCCGTGATATTGGCTTTAAGCCTTGCGAAAGTGAACCCTGCTTATACAGCATGCACCAAGATGGTAAATTCAACCTAATTGCGGTATATGTCGATGACATACTGATTGCCTGTTCGGATATTGAAGACGTAAATGCAATAAAAGAATTGATTTCTAGAAGATTCAAGTTGGTAGATAACGGACCAGTGAAGCATTTCCTTGGTATGGAAATTGATCGTAGTGGAGGAACTGGTAAGATAAGTGTAGGTCACAAACAGTATATTACTAATCTTCTACGGCAATATCAAATGGAGAACTGCCTCTACTCCACTTGACCCAGGTTTTCAAATTTCCTGTAAGAATGATAATTGTGAACGTATAGACCAAAATTGGTACCAATCCATAGTTGGAACATTAATGTATTTGGCAATAAGTACTAGACCGGATATTCTGCATTCCATTTGTAAACTTGCTCAGAGAAATCAGGATCCGCATAGTGAACATGAACAAGCTGTAAAACATGTACTTCGTTACTTGTCTGTCACAAAAGATTTAAAATTACAATATTCCAAAACTGGTAAACTTCCAGAAGGTTTTGTCGATGCAGATTGGGCCAGTTGCTCAGAGGATAGAAAATCGTATACTGGTTTTTCATTCTTCCTAGCGGGTTGCGTATTCAGCTGGGAAAGTAAGAAACAGTCGAACATAGCACTCAGTAGCACAGAAGCTGAGTTTGTGGCTTTGTCAACAGCTGCGAAAGAAGCAGTATATTTGAAGCAACTATTAACTGAAATAAAATGTTATCCCGATGACAGTCCAATGATAATTTATCTTGGAGCTCAACATTTAGCAAATAATCCTGTTCTACATGGAAGATGTAAACACATAGATGTCAAGTATCAACATGTACGGGAAGTCGTAAGATCCAACAAGATTGAAATTCGCTATATCTCAACAAATAGCATGACATCAGATGTATTTACTAAGAATTTATCTAAGGCAAAACATGTAAAATTTGTAGAATGTTTAGGATTGAAATGAATTGTTTGTCAGTATATATATAATTTTATATCGAAAGATATGCAGATTTGAGAGGGCGTGTTGGAGTATTTCCCTAAATACAACTCTGCACATTTTTCACATTACTCTTTAACTTTATATTCGTTTAGCATAGTAAGCTTTGTACTTTTAAAATGAGCGTTGCTCACATTGTATTTCATTATTCTTTTTCTAATAAACATTGAAACAACACAAATGAAAAACTAAAAAACCTCACTTTTGAATTAATTTTAAATCTTAAACGTTGTAATACTCTAGAAGAGGAATTTAAAGTTGTTACCAATTTAGCACGCAAATATTTGTACCAATGAAAAATAATTTAAAGTTTTATCATGGAATGCACGTAGTAGTAGCTGTTTAATTTCTTGGAAAAATATAATGTTGATAGGCGTAATAATTTCTTTTGCTATAGATACGATCGCCAAACAGGTTCAGGAGGAGAAGTATTAATTTTAAGAAAAAAAAAAAAAAAAACATACAACTGTTGCCGCCAAAAACAACAGAATTGGTTGAAAATATTGGTATTAGAGTTAATTGTGGAGATAACTTTATTGATATTTATTCATGTTATTTTCCGACATTTCCAAGAAACTAAAATTAAAATCTGATCTTCGATAGTAATAATAAATACATTACGATGTCTAAGAAATAATGCCTGGAATAACATTTTATACGAACAAATTTAGCTTAATCAATTCCAAATAGCTTTCCCACATGAATGTACTTAAATGCCACGTCTTACAAAATCCATTTATAAATATCGCCCTACGTTAGATCACATTGAAATAACGGAAATCAGTGGAATTGATAAATTGATTAATATTTTCAGAAATAAAAAAAATATTAAAAAATGCAATAGACAAATATGTTGCTAAAAACCAATGACCAGACCATAGCCTAATAATATTATTATCCTGATGTGTTCGAAAGAAATTGGAAAAGATTTAGAGATACCGGTGACCATGAAGCAAACAAAAATAATTAAATTTAGAAACCAATCAAGGAATATCACCTTGTCAAACCTGGAAGAAAACTAGTTACATCCCAATATTAAAAAATAAAAGCTGAAGTTTTGGCCCAAACTTTTAAATTGAACCATTGTGCCTCGGCACATCAAGTGACAGCACAACTGTGTCCGTGTTCAATGATGTTGCAAGGCAAATCAGAAATTTAAGCGTCTTCCCACTCAACACGTCATTACAAAATTAAAAAAAAAACAATAAATCGCCAGGTGCAGATGAGTTAAAAACAAATGTCTAAAAAAATTTACCAAATAAAGGTTTGGAACATTTCTAAAAGAATTCTAAATTTGCTGACTCCCCTATATCATATCATAGACAAATAAGCTTACTTTCATTATTAAGTAAAATTTTAGAAAACATTAAAAAAAAGATTATTTCTTGACGAAAACAATATTTTACCTCCTCATCAATTTGGAACATAATACTTCACAGCCATTATTAAAAATTAAAAAAAATATAAAAAATAATTTCAATGTTGGTGAATCAACATGTACGGTCCTAAAATTCAACTGTCCAATTGATATCATAAGAATTATACAAAATTTCCTACAATCTGTTCTTCAACATCTTTTGGGTAAAACTTCGTCGGAAAAAAAATATTACTACTGGTTGTCCTCAAGGATCATGCCTGTCCTTTACAGCAGATGTTCTTGAATTTTTTAACTGTATACTGTCAATATTTGCTGACGATACATCGAATTTAGAATTTGCAGTTTGCTCTTGATGATTTGAAAAAATATTTTGATAAATGGAAGATTATGATAAACCCAGACAAAACACAAGCAATTTATTTTACAAGTAAACGCAAACTATTTTTGATTCCTCAAAATTCATTTCGTTTTCTGAACATCATATTTAAAATATTTAGGTATGATTCTGGATTCTAAAGTAAACTTTAATAATCACATACCATACGTCGTAAACAAAATCAATAAATTAAGAAGAATAAACTGAAAATCTCGATTGAATATTGATAACAAGAAACTGATTATTAAATCCATATTTTATACCGTTATGTTCTATTATGCACCAGTCTGGTTTTTGTCCGCGAAATGTCATATAAATAAGCTCCAGATAGTACAAAATAAACTTCTCAAGATGGTATTTAATTTGCCCTGGCATTATTCAACGCAACGTCCACGATAGATTAGTCAGACTGACAACGAATTTCAACAGAAGATACTTAACTTCAATCTACCCACATATTAATGACCTTTTATCATCAAAATTTTACTAGTAATATAGTTCTCCCTTTCACATTTAATAATAAAACATTCTTGTAAATATGCATACATATATTGTAATCTAAATAGTACTACTAAGTAGAAGAGGAGCATTGCTTCTAAACTTTTAACCTTTTAAGACAAATAATAACATAAAAGTCATAAATAATCACATTGCAAAGCTAATGTTTTTTTTATGTTTTTTTTTATATTTAATCTATTCTCAGAGTTACATGCTTTAAGAGTAAGGAGAATACTTGTGTAAATAATGATAATCATGAAAGAAAGAAATTAAGAAAATCAATAGGTTTTGTAATAAAATTGCATATATTAGTTTTATGTTTTTTTCACATAATTTGCTTTTCTTGTTTTCCTGCCATGATTGGTTTCTGCATGAGGTTTTCTGTTTTAGATCTTGTATATTTTCAAAATCCGTCTGCAAAAGTTTTGTTTTGCAAATTTGCACAAGTTTCACATATTTTATGAATGTGGTCTTATATAATGTAATTTTTTTGATAGATTTGCTAAATTTGCAAAAAAAGTTTAATTTAAATGTGGTTTCTTAGAGTGAAAATCTTTATTTATCCATACATTATTTAGTGACTTTATGTATACAGTACGGTGGAGAGATTTAGATTTCAAGATTTAGCAACATATTAAATTGTGAAACCATTAAAATAAATTTGAAAAAACCTACTTTTGTATTGCAGTTTCAGTCAGATGAAACCAGAATAGATAAAAATAATAGAAAATGTAACATTCACTAAAATATTAAAAAAAAAATACATCTTAAAATATAAATAGAAAATGAGTATTGATAAAACCCTAAATTAAATTAATGTTTTCTTAATTCCATTGCAGGGCAGAATAATAGTAAATAAAAGTTTGCAATTAATTAAAAGTTTATACATATATGAATTTTATTACGAACATTTTAAATCCGCTTTAATATACGAGAAAAGTCATGAGTACAAACGTATAACAAAAAGACTTCTGTAATAATAATAAGATGAAGCAACTAAAGAATAACTATTATTGAAATAAGTTTAAAATATTATAATTGTTAATAAATAACTATAGGTAGAGTTTTGGGCAAACATAACAAAAGACAATTAAAGAAGATAAACAGAATTTTACAAAACTATTTAATATTATTAATGTGTTTTTAATTAACTAATTTACTAATGTAAAAATCTCAGAATATGAATTTTTATTTGTTTAATTTGTTTTTAAATTTAATTACTGTATTCATTTTAGCATTTTTAACTTACAATAAGGAATGTCAGTGTCAAATAGTCAGTGTGGTGTAAAACAAAGCTTTTTATGTGCATCATCTTGTGACCAGTTAACACCATAGTATAAAAAAAATAATTCATGTGTATGTGTGTTGAGTGCAAAATTAAATCACAATGCAAAATGAGTGGAAGGAACACTTACCATTTGTATGTATCCTATGACAACTGGCCGTAATATCAGTGGTTAGAGTAAAGTAAGGTATCCACATATCTTCGATACTGACATCGCCGAATGTATCACGTATGGTTTTATTAAATTCACGTCCCGAAAACATTGAAGTGATTGGATATGTTAGATCCAGTAATTGTAAAAACCATTTTGTCATTTTCTATACATAGAACACACAATTGATAAATATTTCTTAATTATAATGTTATTCATTATGCAAGCTTACTTTACACCATTCTCTGGCCTTTTGTGTAACTGTCGTGATGTTACGTTCAGAACACCACAGAGCACCCATTAGAGCTCCAATACTAACACCACCCACCATATCAATGGGTATACCAGCCTCTTGTATGGCTTTTAACATGCCGATATGTGCAGCACCACGAGCACCGCCGCCTCCCAATACCAAACCAATCGAATTACCTGTAAGCCAGCGTGCCAAACGCGAAAAATCCGAATGCATGTTGGGTTCTGACATCAATACACGACTATAGAGATCATTCTGTAAGTTAATATATTTAGTTAAAGTAATAAGAAATGACACATATTATATTATTGAACACTTACTATTCTATATTGACTTTTTCTAGTGAATATACGTTTGACACACTGAATGTGATGGTGTTTTGTAACCCAGGGCCTGGCATTTAGCCATTGTAGGGTGTTCACGGGTTTCGAACTGTCACTTTCAGAATAAAGCAGGGCCAATTCTTTTTGGGTACGCATAGCCAAACGATCAATTTCCCTTTCGAATTTGCCCACAATTGGAGGTCGATCACCCATTCCAACGATTAGAATGACATCAGCTTGACGCATACAACGTTGTGTCCAAGCACTTAGGGAGGTATCACATTGATACAAAGTAATAATATAACGATCTTCTTGTTGCGCCAGCCAAGAAGTCAAACGATACTCATTGCTTTGTTCAAAAATATGAATTCCCAATTGTTTACGCACCACTTCTGATGTCAAACGCAATGTAGGACCGATGGCACATAGCGAGTGAAACAGTTCGTAAGTGAAAGCCGTTAAAGGAACATCTTCAGACACAGGTACTAAAGCAACTGTGGAATATTTGTGAGTAACAGGATTAGCCTCTAGGGGAGCAGCTGTGCCGCCAGTACGAGTTTGCATCGTACCTAATATACGATGACTAAGCAGACTTATCAATTTCGTTACCACTATGGGATATCTTAGTTTAATGGCATTAAATAGACCTTCGGGTAATTTGGCAAGTTCTGAGTCTCTGACAGCCATGACTGTTGTGGTTCGACAAGTTTCGGTTATCATTTCAACAATACCCACCAAGTCACCTTTACCGTATTCACCGACAATCTCTTTCTTACCACTGGATTGTGTAATGACCGAACGCATACGTCCACTAAGCACGATGTATGTGCTATCACTTAACTCATCTTGACGATAGACGGCTCGGCCAGATTCCAAAAATATCCAATCTAATGCATAGTCACATTGTCTCACCAGCGGTGATAGACGTCTAACAACTCCATTTCCCAGATCTAAAACAATTTTTGGTCTTTCGCGCATTATTTGATAAATGCCGGGACGACGTATGAAGGCAATACGACTGGGACACAGCGAAACTATTGTATATGCGCTGGCTTCTCCAGTAAGTACAGCCAGGGCTCCAACAATTTCACCTGGATGTACATGGTGTATAAAGACGTTTGACTTGTCTGATTTGAAATTTCTAATTGCATCAACTCCACTCTGATAAACAGCCAAACCACCAGTCATAACAAACCAAACACAAATGTCATCTGAATTGCCCTCCGTTATTAGAGTAACATCAGCATCTACCTCTCGTACTTCTACGAATGGCTCCAAGAAAGACCGGTCCTCTTCGGGTAAACCTAGTTCCTTAAGAAAACTATCTACAGCTGATATGTGCACCAACTGCATATCGATTGAAGAAGCATTTATATTAATTTCGGCTGGTGTCACGGAATAACGACGCGTTGAAAGATTTCCAGCACTACATGCTGCAGAGTTTTGTGAGAAATGAGAAGAGCTGGACGATGGTGTTAGATGAGGAACTAAAAAAGGTTCATAAGCCAAGTCTACTAGCATATCTGGTGGTGGTATAGCCTCCGACAAACTATGTTGGACTGTATCTCCTTGTGATTTTCGATGACTAGGAGAACTTTGTTGCTGTGTTTGCTGTTGTGCTGTGGTGGTATTTGTCTGCGGTTGCTGTTGCGTCTTCTTGTGACGCATATGATTTTGTACTAACTCGGAATTAAGCCCCAAATAGTTACGTAAAGCAGTAAACAGTACACGTTGTAATCGTATCATAATGACTTGTATGACACGTATCATTATATCGGGATTTTCATCAAAAACTCCCTTAAAAGCCTAAAAAAATAAAATACTTTTAATAAAATTTTCTAATTATAATACATTGAATTAGTAATGGTAGTAAGACAGTTTTTGGACACTTGTTAGATTGAAGTTATTTTTTTCGTTACGGACTCTTTCAAAACTTATTTTAATAACATATTCTTACTTACTTGCATTGGTAATCTTATAACTATACTTTTCTCCACTGCTTTTGCTGTTACGGTTTTATAATAACTTGGATTACCAGATAAGACATCTACAAAACTCAATAGAGAAGTTACAGATTCCCCCTTCCGAACAGTTTTCAATGACAATGTACTACCGTCAGCATTTGATATGAAGACATTTATTTGACCAGATTGTACTATGAAAACACTGTCATCGGCATCGGTGATTTTAAAAAGAAAATCTCCAGGTTCTAAAGTCAAAAGCTCCGTGTGTTTACATAGTTTAAGAAATATTGGCTTCTCAAAATGGCCAAAAATGCGAATACTTTGCAACATATATAAAGCATCTGGTGGTACACGATCAGAACCTTCAATTGTTTCTTCCAAATACTCAGCTGGCGGTTCAACTGTTCTCATTTGTAGGGGAATATTTTCTCTTCTCAATTGTAAAAGTCTTTTGGCGAATCGCATAACTGCCCTGCGCTTTCTACCCTGGCCGCTGTAAACCTGACCAGATACATTCTTTACTTTCCGCAACATCCTACGTCCATAGAAGAGCATTTTATCTCTTTTACGAAAACGTAAGCCCCTTAAGTCTGCTGCAGATGAGTAGGCGCTTTGCTCCAAAAGATACTTCTCTCGTTCTTTATCACGTAACCATTTTCTGTAAAACGTATACCAGATAATGAGGATAACTGTTAAAAGTCCAATTGATAAATAAAGTGTCAGCTGGAAAGAAGAAATAAAATTAAACATTAATAGTTGTAGGTACATCATATGTATGCATATATATTTTTAAACAACTTATAAAACTGTACTCGTAAGTAATTATATTATCTTATTTCTCTCTCTACATCTTTCTGTCGTGGATAAACATTCTTCTTATTTTGTTTTTATTATCATTTTCTATTTGTATACATTTCACGACATTGTCATTGAAAATTTCTTCGTTGATATCGAATCGAAAATAAAATATAAACAACAACAAATATATTAATTATTGTTTACAATAAATAGTATGTATAGGTATGTATATTTAATTTTGCGTGGCGGTATCTAGAATAGTTTTGCATCTGGTACAAATGTTGATACGCCATGTCAACATCTACATACATATGTAGATACATATGTAAATATGTATAAACGTATGTATGTATGTATATAGTATGCACTCGGAATGTATTTTTGTCTAGATTGAGTATTATTTATAGCAACCGCTAAAGCAACAACAAACTGCCACCCAGTGGTCGATTTTTTTTAGTTAAATTTCCGCTTTTTTCTCTGATTGTAAGTGCTGCATATACAATCAAGTGTTTTTCTTCTATTTATTATATTTTGAAATTCACAAATTTCCTCACAGCACTTCCTTCTTCAGTTGCATTCGTTAGTAATTTGTTTTCATTGTTATTGCTAATGTTGTCTTTATTATATATTAGATTTGTGCTGATGTTTGTAACGCCCAAAAATATTGGTATGCAAAGTATACAAATTGACTTTGAATCATATAGTCCTTCTTACTTGAACGCAAAGTGTAGGTCGCAATTTGAAGCTATGTATGTATATCAATAAAATTTAGTTTCCGAAATTTCGGCCCATGGACGTTTGAATTGAAACTGATTAAAATCGGTATATTTTTTCGTCTAGCCCTATATAAATGTCGTCCCGAAATAGGATAAACGAATCAAATCAAATTTTGCTACAAATAAGTTATATATAAAACCTAATCAGACCTACAAATATAATGCCCACTGCCGAAAATCACATCATACGTAATAATTTTATGATGACCAGCCCATAATTAATCATAGCTCCCATAGCCGAAATTAACTTTAAGTACCTTAAATCTAAAAAAAAATATAAAAATATTGGTATTTAAATAAAATTCAACACAAATAAGTCTCATAAATACAAACGCCATTTTACATAATTTTATAAAGATCGATTCTTAATTGGTCATAGCACCCATATAGGACCCTCTTCTGAAACTCACTTTAACATGCATGAATACTTGTAAAAGATATCGAGATGAATTAAATAAATAATTTGTACATGAACAGAAATCATGCTAGTATATGTTATGATAATCGGTGCATAAACTGGTCATATCTCCCATACAACGCCTATTTCTGAAAAATTGTTTTTGCTCAGATACTTGGTCTAAGGTATTATTTGGTCAGTCTCGGCCGAATATATTGTTTTTCTTACTTGTTTTTATTAAGATAAGAGGAGCAGTTAATCAAAAGAATTATTTATTATTGTATTATTTATTATATAATAGTTTCTTTTAACAAGCAATTAGGTCATTTTAATTTTATATAAAAATATTTGATTTATTTTTATATATTTATTTCCAATATTTCGCTATCACAATAGATAGCTTCCTCAGGGATAATACAATTTTTGAATTATACAATTTGTATTATCCCTGAGGAAGCTATCCATTGTGATAGCGAAATATTGGAAATAAATATATAAAAATAAATCAAATATTTTTATATAAAATTAAAATGACCTAATTGCTTGTTAAAAGAAACTATTAAATATTAAAAAAAAAAGGTCAAATAAACGAACTAAATATTATTTATTATATTTATTCTGTATTTGATATTGAACGAATATAATACACATAGATCTCAATATATAATTGATAAATTTGAATATGTCTTTGTCAATATTAATAATTATCTAATTTACAAAATATATATCAAGTTGTTGGCTAGGAACAAACATTATAGCAATAACATTAAATTCATTGACGTTCTGCATAATAAAAATTACTTTTCTTTGTTTCTTGTTTATAATTATTTAATGCATTCTAATAAAACTAAACAAATTATTCTAAATTTCAGTTATTTTATACATATTAGCGGTAAAAACCCCAACCACTTAATACTTTGGCAATGAAAGCAAATTGCTATTGGATTTTAGTTTTATTGTTTCATATATACTTTTATACATAAATCATATATAGAGAAAAAAAACGTAGTAATTAAATTGTCCACTAAAATTCACGTGATTACTATTAAATTGGTTCTCATAGAATTTATGTATCTTTTAAGCATGTTGTTGGTTGATTGTTTGTTTGGGAGGTTTATATTGATTTGAAATTCAAATTTTTTTCATTTTAAATTTAGGTTTCTCAATTACTTTGCCCTTTAAGGGTTAACTAAACAATGCCAACACTATTAAAAGTTAACTCTTATGATTTTGCTATTGTACATGCTAATAAAATATTTCCATATTTAAGAAAATGTTACTTGTTGATAATCTAAATTCATATTTAACAATATGCAATCAGGGTTTTTTAGTATTATTGTTGTTTAAAGTTAACTATTTGTTTAACACTTCAACATACATATTTACATGAAAGTAAAAAGACTTCAACATATGCCTTCAATAAAATAGGTACAAATGTTCATTCTCTCACCAACTGTCCGTTCACAACAGTATTTTATTACAAATTTTTTATTACATATACGATATAGCTTCTCATTGATTTAAATAATTAATTTATATTTCAGATTTCTATAAAAAATTCGGTGCTAAGATAGAATTTAAAAATGTTAGTAGGTTTTTTACTTCCGTACATATAATTTTATGAATCATTACACACACTCAAAGTACAAATGGTTCAATGAGCTTTAAATGTATCGTACTTTATAATTGATATATGATTAAATAATCAGGCATGTGATGGAAATCGAAATCGAAAACGAAGAATGGAATAGCCGCTATAGGGCTACTCAAATTAATTAAAATAATGGCATTGGAAATTAGCAGCTTGCCAACTGCATTTCAGGTATATTTTTAATATTTAAACTAAATCTTGTTTGATTCATGCAGATTCAAAGTTCAGTACTACACCATTTCAAATTACATTTTTAATTACATTGATTGTATAGGTAATTAAGAAAATTGCATGATATTATTTTAGAAATTTCTAACTGCATTTCAGAAGCTTACATTTATATTTCTTTAAAATTAATTTTTATGTTTGTATTTTATTAAAAATAAATTTTTAACAGTTAAACTATGTTCATCATAGTATGTATGTATTACGTACCTATGTATTACGTACCTATGTACATATGTATGCTTGTAATTAATAAATACATATGTTCAAAAAAGATCGAAAAATTTGTTTGAAAATTTATTAAGTCCCGGTTTACATTATGCAATTTTTGTCGCTGCGATTCTTGATTTGTAGGCGAGAGCGGTGAGTTGTATAAAAACAAGCTTGTTCCCTCATTCTTTGTTTTTTATTTTCATACATGTATGTATGTGTACATGTATGTGCTAGATACAAAATATATAAAAACATGTATACATCCACAAAAAATCTCTGCAACAAAAATCTCACAATGTAGACGCAAATACAATTTTAAAGAAGATACGACAAGAATCGCAGCGACAAAAATTTCATAATGTAAACCGGGACTAATATTATACAGTTTAAAATACAAAACACAGAAAAAATCTCAATAGAATAAAAAATTAAACAATTTCATTTGTTCATTGTTTTCAATATTTGCGGCTGAAAATATGAAAAATCGGCATAGGTATAAAACTAGTTTTTTTTAGTAACTTACAGTCTTATTAAAAAAAAAAATTAAAATAGACTTCAAATGTACTTTACGAAAATTTTGTATGAAAATTTTGTCTAAAAGCACACTTCAAACCTACTTTATTTTTTTATGAATACGGCAGTTAATGTTTAGAAGTTTAAATTAAGTTCATCAAAACAAAAATTATTTTTTTTTAATTATAGTAGTATATTTATTAACTATTTCATGTATAATATAGGTTTTAAAGAAAATTTTTAAGGAATACAGGATAAACCTATTGTCTTAAAACTGAATGTATTTGAAAATTATTTTTAAATTTAAACATTAATGCCCAGGTTTATAAATTTAGCATAGTAAAAAAAATAGTAGATAGGTATTAACACCTGTCAATATTTCGTTTAATACTGAAAATTTAGTTTAATAACATGAGAAAAACTTAGCACAGCAGTACATTCGGATCGCATGCATATTCATTATTTGATAATGAAAAATGTTCAATTATTATTTAAACATTCATTGACAAAAAAATTAACGATAAAATACCTATTGCTTAACTGATTGAATTGTCGTAACTATCTACATAAAAAATTACCCGAATTACTCATATAAAGAAATCCAATTTAATACGCCAAAATTTTACACAAATAGAAAAATCGATGTAGAAAGAGAATAAAGAATAAACGTTTTCAGAAAACAATTTCGCAAATTTAAAAAAAGCATGATAATGCATAAAGTTTATTACTTTACACATTCATTTGATTCTAAAATATGTATTTACAATAACAAAAATAATAATACTGACTTCCCTATAAGATTGATAGAGCATGTGAATGAATGTGTTGAAATTCTTTGAATGTGTACGCTTGTTTTGAATTTTCTATTCAATAAGTATTTTAAAATCTTGTGAATAAACAATAATAACAAATTATATGAAAACAAACTACATATATTCTGCCGTATTCATAAAAAATAAAGTAGGTTTGAAGTATGCTTTTAGACAAAATTTTCATACAAAATTTTCTTAAAGTACATTTGAAGTCTACTTTAATTTTTTATGAATAAGGGCAATTATTTTTATATCATTATGAAATACTAGCAAAAATACATCGTGTATTTAAAACTTACTGCTGTTTTAAATTCCATATTAATAAGGTGCCACCACGCATCGGAGAGGACGTCCCCATAGTCATGGGTAGTGGCTCTTAATAAGCCTATAATATCCATTGTTAGGCACAATGACTATATGGCTGGATCAACTACAGTGAACAGTACTTTGCGGAAGTATTTGCATAAAAATGCCAGTCGAGAAGTAATAATACTTACTACCTCCACTTACTTCCCCCTAAACATATGACTATTACTGTATATTGTTATCAACAAAACCAACAAAACAAAAAAGAGCAGCTGTTTATGAAAAAAATGTCTTAGATATTTTTGTTGCTTTTACTTAAATTCTTAAATCACACACACAAGCTTGTTTTGGAGGATTTTTCTTTCTTTTTTGTTTGTTGTACAAAATTATGTTATGTTTTATAACAAATTATGAATACATTGTTTTGCTTCTATTATTTTATAATATATATTATTTAATTTTCCGGCAATGAACTTGTTTTATTTATTATAAAAGAAAACACTCATGTAGAACTTTTGACAAATATTGAATTTTCTAATCTGATCATTCGCAGGGAGGCACTTCACTTCGGCAGCCAATCGTTAAAAAGCTTAACACACTTTTGTTATTTGATTTTTAGTTAATTTATTAAACAGACTTATCACAATTAATAATATTTCTTTAATATTTTATGCAAATTCTAAAATTAATTTGCGTGTAGATTTTACGTTCTGCTACCACTGAAGTTTCTGACAAGTATAAATTTTTGTTATGAAAACACAAAATGACAGCCAAACAATGTTGTCAACATATTTGAAAGAAACAAAATGTTGAAAGAGATATTTAAATAATGAGAGAAATATTTGTACATATGTATATAATCCATAAAAACGAAGAATATATTGATTTTTGAAATCTTAAATTTGTTTAACTGCTAGTTTAGTCAATTGTCTAAAATCTAAGAGATAAGATTTTAAAATTCGCTTGAATTTCTTAATATTAGTTAGCAATACTGTCGTGTAAGGTTATACCAAAAGATATTGCGGTTTCTCATAAATTGTGTAAAATCGGCTTTACATAGCTGTATATTTTCGTAGTATATTTAAAATATGTGAATACTTTATAAACGTAACGGACATTTTAGCGGCATTTTATTTAAATCGAAAACATTAAATAAATTAAACAACAGACATACATATGTATTCTCTTACCTTTTTATATGATTTA
Source organism: Bellardia bayeri (assembly GCA_950370525.1). NCBI lineage: Eukaryota > Metazoa > Arthropoda > Insecta > Diptera > Calliphoridae > Bellardia > Bellardia bayeri. The sequence continues at coordinate 99,870,390 of OX493266.1, forward strand.
AAAAGACTCTGAAAATTAATATAAATAATAAAAAATTAAAAGTTTAAATAATATTAATAATAAATCGCCACATATTCGATTGTTGAATTTAGCCATTAGTGTATTAATATTGTTTATCAACAGATGGCGTTGATCAAACAAAGTGTTCGAAAACTTTAAGTGTGTTCTTAAACCGTAATATAAGTGTGTAAAAAGTGTGAAAACTTTAAGTGTGTTCTTAAACCGTAATTTGTGTAAAAAGTGTGAAAACTTTATGTGTGTTCTTAAACCGTAATATAAGTGTGTGAAAAGACAGTGTGTTAACTTTTAATTATGTTTGTGTACATTTAAATAAATAAAGACTCGTTATATTTTCTTCAAACTTCGTAACGCTTTTATTTTGCAATTAAAAAGAATCCGGTTTATTTAAAGGAAATAAAGCACCGTTTTTAAAATTTAAAAACGTAACAATATAATATATATATATGTATGTATGTATGTATATAATATAATTATGCATCCACAACAAAGGTGAAGGGTATATAAGATTCGGCATAGCCGAATATAGCACTCTTACTTATTTTATCTCAAGATGACGTAAAATGATAAACATGAATTAAAATGTAAAAAACAAATCTTCTTACACATCAATAGAGTGATTCTGCTAAGCATGCGAGTACATTATAAATAAATTTCTGATTTGATATATAAACAAGGGGATCGAAGGATTTTGAGGTGTTGAAAGTTTTATTAGTGACCCGTAGCTATTACATACATACATACATAGTTACTACAATGTTTAAAAGGTTTTTATAAACAGATTGTAATCACTACAAAACTATTTAGAAAACATTTTCACAACAAAATAATAATTAGAATTTACAATTAAATTCAAAAATATCCTAAAGTCATGTTTGAGATGCTGAAAGTAGGCTGAAGGAATGGATTGAAAAAATACGTATCTACATATGTATGTACGTATGTATACACTTATTACATTACAGAAGATGCATTTATTGTTTGTAGGTACTTGAGTCTTTATGTATATTAGAATTAGTAGTACTTCGTCATCGTCAATGGCCATATTAGAAATTTATTAAAAAAAAGAGAAGAAATTCATCAAAAAAACCAAAATAACAAAAAAACGCATGGATGAAAATAGTAATAAAAGAAGCACGCATTCAAAAGCGTTGGACTGAAAAGTTGATCAGTTACCTACTATGTAAGTAGTAAGAGTACATCTCGTACAGTTTACTTAGTCAGTCAGTAACTAACTGTTGGTGGATTCAGTTAAAAGTTTTTACTAATTGTGATAAACAGAGCATGATTGGCAAAAGTCGTAGAAAACAGACTTATGGTGTGATGCATGCATATTCATTTATTTATCTGTGTTGTACAAATACAAGTACATATGCATGTATGTTTGTGCAATTATTGTTAAGCTTTAGTTGTCTGCTTTATTATTATTTATTTGCAGGAGGAATGAATGCAGTTTAATTATGCTGGTTTTAGACGGTAGGTATTTTGCAGTGTACTTGTAAGTTGTACGACACATATGTATGTAATTGTGCATGTCTGTCAAAATTGGCAATTTGCAGGCAGTTTAAATTTTTTCTTTCACACGTCGGTTTTTAGTTTCATCTGACATAATGTATCATAGAATACAACAGCTGTTTTGTGTACTTGCAAATATATGTAAGTATGTAGTTAAAAAATGGATTAAGAAATGAAATAATTTTAACTTGCAGCATTATTGCAATATTCTTCTATAAAATAACAAAATTAAGCAAGAATTAATGAAAAAATGTAGCCAAAAATTGTTGTAGGTATTTAAGTTAAATAAAAAAATTAATATGTATAAATACGTTTTTTAAATACATATTTTAATAAAAATTTATTGTTTTGTTTAATGCATTTTTTTTGAAATATAAATTTGCTGAAACACATGCTATGCTCTTGGCGCCATAAACAATTGACTTGCAAAACAGCTAGTTGCAGGTGCTTTGTCAGATGATAATAAAACATGTTCTAATTGAAAATTTTACACTATAAATGCAGGCTGACATTTGCAGAAGCATTTTTGTTTTGCTTTTACACGACGTGTATGCATTTTGCAGTCGAAAATTTGACAAGCACACTGCAAAATACATACCGTCTAAAGGGAGCTTTAGCTGGCCGAACAAAGGGTGTTGCAATAAGATTTTGTTTGTTAATTGAGATGCTTTCTTAATTTAAAAGTTTAGAATACAAAAATATAATGCATCACTCCATTTCATCTCCTTCCTAAATGGCGGTTAAATAATGGTTGGTTTTCTAGCTTCCCAAGGGTACTGCAGAGCTGCTAATCGGCGCCCAACCCCTTTTGGCGATACATATTCACTATATTTAGATTAATATGTGCCGTTTTTATATTTATTAATTTAAACAATTTTTTAAAATCAACAACTAACTAAAATTTATGGGATGCTACTACAGTCAGAATTAGGAACTATTCTTTCATTTTTGTTACAATCAAGATTAAATTACATTTTTTAAATTCTACATGTATCAAAAAAAAAAAATACCTTCACATGTTGCAGAAAAAATTCCTTTTGGTTCTTTGTAGGAATTTGTCTATCAGAAATTTTAACCTAAAATAATTTGTTTAAATATTTCTTAAAAAGAGGATTTTTAAAATTAAGAACATTTTGTACGAGTTAATTTTCATGTAGCTTACATTGTAAATAAAACTTAAAAACATCTAATTTTAAATCACCCTGTACAACTAACTATTCACTATCTGGAAATGTGGCTGAGTAACTGTGGGTGCTTCAAACTATTTATATACATACATACTTAAACTAAACAATATTAACGCCAAAAAATGGTCAGAGATTTTTTGTTTATGGGTTTGTAATTCTTTGTGTTAGTTTGGCCATAAAAATGGAAATTTGTTTTTACACATAATTACAGTTAGTTACTGTTTGTAAAAAAAGTTTCTAATAAATCTGTATGGTTAAAATAATTTAATAAATTAGCAATTTTAAGACACAAATTAAAACAAAAAATAAAAATAAGTTAAATTAAATTTCATTTAATAAAACTAGTATTGAAAAAAGAGAAATTTGCAGTATTTGGGTTGCAAGGCAGACTGACCCTGAAATAGTTTCCAAAAATGATCAAAATATACTAAGTATTGATTTTTTCACAATTTAGATACTTTTTTATGTTCTATTATTGTTTATTTGTTCGTTTTTCACCAACCACCCACTAGATCACCCCTCATTTGAAATGAATTGTGCAAAGAAAGAAAAAAATACAATTTAAGGGTGTGTCAGGCAGGTGATGTCTGTCTATACTTTTTATATCGTTTCTGTAAGTAATGGCCAACAGAAATCAAATTATATTTTTCCACGAGTTAAAAAAAAAAACAATAGAGAGTTTGAAACCCCAGCAGAATTTTGCTTATCTCTGGAAACTTGTCCATAAATTTTCATTTCAACTTCATAATTATTTGAGACCATGTGTGTGCCAGCCAGCCAGCCTGTATATACATATTCCAAAAATAGTAAGGAAATGGAAAAATAAAACAATAATTCTACATTACAACAAAAACAACAACAAACATCATACCATACACACTCAATAATATTAGTTTTGTCATCACACCATCACTTTTAGTTTCTATAGGGGTTGATAAAATTCGTTCAATATGATAAGGAGGAGGTAAAGAAAGTACTCTCAAATACTACATACATTCTGTTGAATTGGAATGATATTCGAGGAGCACAATGTGTTAAGCTGCGTATATAGAAGAAGTATATACTTACCTTAAAAAGCACACATCTATGTATGCATTTGTAACATTTCCACTTTACATTTTTAAACGAAAACATATGACAAATTTTCACATTGTATTTCTTTTCAAGTTTAATAATTGAAAGAATTATAAATTTCAAAGTGTATTTGATAATAATAGTATGTACATGTTTATCTAAATTTAATAAACACTTGAGTATATATTTGGGATGGTAAAAAGGAGACTGAATTTTATAATAATTACGGAATTCGAGATTAAAAAAAATTTTAATTTTTTATAATTTTTTACATAAAAATTTCGAATTTATCAATGAAAGGAATTTATTTTATAAACATATTTACATATGTATGTACATATATAAAAGAATAACAAAACTAAAATTAATTCATTGAATTAAAATAAATTTTAAACAAAAGGTAATTTATATATAATTAAAGTGACCATATTTTTTTACCTGAAAACAGGACATCGAATAATTCTGATGGGTTCGGTTATATGAAATAAAAATGCATAGATAATACAGTGAATGACATTATTTATTTTACGTTAAACTACAAAAAATTGTTTATACCTACATTGTTATATTTTTCAGAGGTACAAATTTGTTTCAAAATTTTAGGTGACAATTTCAAATATGTGTGGAACTCTTGGCAGGATTTTTTAATATTAACTTTAACAATTAACATAGCCTTAAGCACTGATACTCTTAATTGAGTTTTATCTGCGGTCCACAACTTGTTCATCAAAGAAAATACACGTTCAAATGGCGCATTTGTTCCAGGCAAACATAAAATATATTCAACGATAATTTGAAAATTTGCATGGTTTTGGTAATTGGTTTTAAAATGTTTAAATACTTTCACCCAACGATTTTCCGTAGAAATATTTTGTTGATACCATTCATCAATTTTCTGCGATGTTACATATTTAGATACGAGTGAATATTCATCGAATACTTCCGTACCTTTATTGCAATCGATATGTTCTTTTTCGATCAATATATCTAGAACTTTTTGAACATCTTCCCACTGTGGCACTTCTGTTAAAAAAAAAACTATCTTTGACAAATTTGAAGATTTGTTTTAGCATTTTTGAACAAATGAACTATCTATTTTTTCGAATTTCTAAAAACGGGACATTTGTGGGTCCCCGAGTTGTTGTCGGGGACAACGGGACAAAGTAGCTGATAACGGGATGGTCCCGTTCAAAACGGGACGTATGGTCACGTTATATATAATACATCTCTATATACATATGTATATAAAAAGTACGTGTATGTTCGTGATCGCTAAACTCAAAAACTACTGGACCGATTTTGACCAAATTTTATATGTATGCTCTATGGGCCGTGAGTAGTGTTTCTGTGTAGTTTGAAGTTCGTCCGACAGATGCCGCAATATTTAGTTTTTTTGTGTTTTTGCACCGTAACTCAATAAAATAACGCGGTAACCCTATGTTGTGTGCTTAATCGGCGTGTGGCAGCGTTAACTATCCCGACTATTATTTCTGCTCCTGAAAACGGCATTTGCACAAAATTTGGTACGTCGGTTTGGTGTGCATTTGTGAAGTGCTGCTGCAAATATGGGCGGAATTTGATAATAACGCGTGGTACCTCCCCTACAAATCTTCTTTATGTACATATATAATTCTACTGTACGTGTGTAGGCAAAGCAACTTTTGCCGGGTCAGCTAGTATAATATAAATGTGCTTGCTAACACTTTACAGTAGTTTATTAATATGAATATAAAATAAAAGTATTGTTTTAGTTTCTAAAAAAAATAATAATAAAATAAAATTCATATTTTTAAATTCATATTATTTAAAAACATTGGCTGTGAACGTCAACTCCAAATTAGTAATAAACTAGTATATAATCCTGAAAATGCCACCTGGTTGCAATTTGAAAATCTGGCTCCGTTAGGATTGCCGAATTTTAGCTTTCAAAATACTTAGGTAGTTTCAGATTTCAGGATCAGGAGTGGATAACAAACAAATCTTTGCTCCAATAATTTCAATGTTTGAAGAAAATCGTTCTTGTACTCTAACATACAATATCTTTCTGGTTAATTATTTCCTTGTCTAAAAAAATATATATAAATCTAACTATGTAACTATAAAGTACTAGCACAGATCAAACATTCTATAAAGAAAATATATGTATTCTATAAATTGTTTTTTCAAGCAATTAGGTCACTTTTAATATTTATATAAAAATGTTTTATATATTTATATATTTTAATATCCAATATTTCCCTATCACAATGGATAGCTTCCTCAGGGATAATACAATTTTGTATTTTGGAGTTATTATTTTATTTCTCAATTTTGTAGTACATTATAATTTTATATGTTTCAGAGTTTTTAATCTTAGTAGAGAAGAATTTTGAATGTAGTTTTAAAAGCATATTTCTTCTGTAGCGCAGTAATATTTTAAAATAACCTTTAAGAAAAGAATTTTTAACAAGACTCTATTCTCTTTAATTTTTAAATTCAATTACTTATTTTTTATATTTTTTTTATTTAAGGTGCGTCCTCTATTATCATCCCAAATTATTGACAGTTAATTAAATCAGAAGCTACCTATACTTTAAACATACATCAGTTAAGTTCGATCTAATTTTTACGTGCGATTGCCAACTAAAACAATAAAAAATACTATTAGTCTAACTTCTTACCATTTTCCCTTACAACATGTTCGAATTGAACGTAACAACATCGAACTGGTAAACAGCGTTGTCAACTTGGTGCGTTTCGCACCATTTTGGTGCTTTTTAAAATTTTTGGTGCGAAAAAGTTTTTAGTTGGTGCGCGGCGCTTTTTTTCGCTATTTTGGTGCGTTTTGAAATTTCAAAATTGACAACGCTGGTCATTTCTAACAAACGAAATAATAATTCCCATATTCTTTTTTTTTAAAGTTCGCTATATATACTATACAACCAACCGGGTTTTCTTCTAAGAATTTCAACGGCCACGACAACCAACAAAACGGAAGAAGAAAATTTGAGAGTGCATGATGGGGAGGAAGAAAGAAAAAAAGCTAGTTAAAAAAGGTAGTTGTAAATTTAGAGGAATTTGTGGTGGAATGTAGTGGTGAGAATTTGAAAATGTGGTGAAAATATAGTGGTGAGTAAAAAATCGTGGTGAGTTTTTAGAAATTCACCACGAATACCGTTATTCCAAATTTTTCAAAGTTATAATATTATATTTTTCATGTGGAATTATTTCAATAAACTTTTGGCGCGTTTTTTTCTCCATGTTGGTGCGTTTTGAAATTTCAAAGTTGACAACGCTGCTGGTAAACAAACACAAAAGCCGGCTTTATAGAAAGAAAAATGCAGACACAACGAAACAAATTTTCATTCGAGTCTTGCAACGAGTCGTGAGTGGTTGTCTTTAGTTGAAAAGAACGGATTTAGTCAGTCAGTCAGTAAGATTTGCCAGTTAAAGGAAATAAGATATTTCTTAACAGAAAAAATTTATAATACTAACACTGCAACCCAACAATAACAACAAAAAATATCCTTAATTATATAAAAAAAATCCAACCCAAAGTGATTTTAAAAAAGTGAAATTATTTTGGAACAAAAAATAAATTCATACACAACACAAAAAGGGTGTAACAGAATACAGAAAAATACAGCAAGAAATGTTAAAGTTACAAAAAAGAAGATTGTGAATAAATACGGAAAAAGTAAAAAATAAAATTAAGCGAAAAATCAAAGCAAATATTTATAACAAAGGATTTTTTTTTGCAAACAAAAGAGATTTTATATTTGATGTAAGTTTAATTTTTTAATACATACCTACGAACCTTTAAAAATAATAATACCTATGTATGCATGTATATGCAGGTATCTACATATAAATATTTTTATAAATATCTAAAAGGAAGCTTAATTTATAAATTGAATACCTACTTAACATTATTTTTCTCACTTTAGTTAAATTACAAAAATGGGTTTACTGTGGGGGCTTAATTAATATTTTTAAGTTTTCTTTTTTTTTATTTTATATGTAAGTAGGTATTTTAGTTTAATAATAATTGGTTTTTGCTAGCGGAGCAAAATAACCGGCTCTTTGTTGTTATGTTTTGTTTATTGCTCATTTATCTAATTACCGCGACATTGGCATTGCACTCAACTTTATTTTATTTTCCCCCATTTTCCACATTTTTTTTTTTGATATACTATACTTATTTTACATATGTGTACATGTGTAAATTGTACATAGCATATAGGTACATAGATGTGTATATTTACACATAATACATATGTATATAACATAATTATTAAATGTTCGTGATGATGATAATGAAGAAGTAGACGAAGAAAACATAAAACTTACTTACACTTGTCTACGAGTTTACCCGACACCACCTTTTCTTGGTTTCGAAGATTGCCAATTTTGTATGTTTGTTTCATACTTGTATTGTTTTGTATTCGCGCATTCTACAAATACGTAGGTCGCTCGAGATGTTTTGCGAAAACGTAATTCAATGGTATGAATAAGTCTTTGTGATAAATTTTAGCTTTGGAATACGTAGATTTAAAAATACTTACATGTATATGTATGTATATTTGTTGTTTTACAAGTTTTAGAATAAGGTTTTCAATCGAACTTTACAAAAAGTGTGAGGATTAAAAACTCCTTTGACAAATACACAATTAAGTCGTTAAAAGTACTCCAGGATTATTCTAATTAGTATTTAATTTTCCACCGGCAAAGTCTGACAGTTATTTGAGGTTTCGGACGAAATTTATTCAAGAATATGAAGAGAGAGTAACAATAGATTATCTAGTTGTGGAGCTTTGATAAATATAAAATACGTGTTTAAAATTCTAAGAATTTTTAAATTCTGAAGTCTGGAAGTTCATCTTGGTGATGATGAAGATCATTTTGTATAGGTGATATTGGTGTTATTGTTTAAAATGATCACCAATTCTTCAGTTTTTTTACAGTCTCTACTTTTTAAACTTAAAAGTAGCCTTCTTATACTATACTAGTTGCCAGTATACCTACTCACTCGTATGCATGTTAACATACGAGTATGATAATATTCTATCAATTCTATTATTCTTTATTGTACCTTCACCTGAGATTTATGCGGGGTGCATTAGCTTCACCGGTGAGAGCATTAATATCTTATGTGTGTGTGCATGCATTTGCATTTGTGTAATCAAACAGAAAACATGCTTAACTAATTTGCTCATGTTTAATTTATAAGTCCTGTTTATTTATTTTTGTTCATTTCGCTTATTCGAAATTGTTTGCTGCCATTATTCATCAAATCTGAATTGTTGTATTTTTCATCATCATTTATTCTGTTTCATTTGCCATTGTTTAGTAAATTTTCTCAGATCAAATGAATTGAAAGAAAATAAAATACAATCATTACATTCATCACCATCATGCATTCGTATCATTCAAAATGCACTTTGTTTTCGATTTGAGTCTGTCTGTCTCTCAGTATGAATGTGAAATTATGAAGTGTTATTTATTTACGATTATTTTATTTTCACACTGAGAATGCTGCACGACTACATTGCCTTCCAAATCCCACGTTCTCCGAAGTTGGCCACGAGCAAGCATAAAGGTTCTTCACAGATTGCTCAAGTTTCAGATATTAATTTAATTAGTCTGTATATTTAAGTTGTTGTGCTAGTAGGTATTTAGTTTATTTATTTGTTTATGGGTATTATTTATTATTATTTAAGTTATTATTATTCTTTTATTCTTTATTGTTGTTACTGTTTTGATTCGATTGATTTGTTGTTGTTTTCAGTCTAGGTATATCATTCTTATTGGGGAGTTTATTTTGTGTATCTATTTTTCCTATTCCGTCCTTATTCTACCTTTTACGGTTGCTTACTGGTTGTATCTTTGCTGTTGTTGTTGTTTTAGCTGTTATTATTATTATAAGTTGTAGTTGTCAATGATGATGACGATGATGATGTTTTTGTATCATCTCCTTTTTAACAGGATTTTCGTACGTTTTTGCGCTTTTGGGGCGTGTGCTGCTACTGCTTCATTGTTTTTGTTTTCTTGATGCTGTTGTTACTACTGCATTGTTTGCTCAGTTATTTTTACTTCTCCTCACTCTCACGTTTTCAAACCATAAATTTCATTCTTTATTTCTTTGTTGGTTATTTTCAATACTTACACTTAAACTCATTTACCTCAATTTTAGATATACACACGATTAATTCTTTGTTAATTCAAGTACATACATACATATGTACATGTTCAAACATATTTGTTTTACAAAAAAAAAAAAAAAAAAAACATTTTTTTGACAAACTAAAAAACCATTGATTAATTTTGGTCATTGATCTGTATGTAGCACGATTTGAAGAGACAAACGCGCATTATTGCAGAACTCGCTATTTTTTTTTAGAGTTACCATCGTAGTTATTTAAAATGAATAAGTAACTTCCAAGAATGCGAGAAGGGATAGTGTGACACTTATAAACTGGAACGATACAAATATGAACAATCGACAGACTTTTTCAGAGTTGGAAAAGCACTCCTTGAAATTAAAAAAAAAATAATTTAATTTAAAAACACCCTAAGAAAACAAAATATATGTATGTTTTTTAATAAATGTACATACATACATATATTGTTGCTTAGTGTCCCGAGGTAATCACTTTACCTATCTTTATTGGCAACATCTTTAGTTACATAATTGGTTTTGAAGTCAATTGACTCTAAATAAATTGCAAACGCTTAACTCGGAAGTAAAAACAAAAAACGTTTATAGTGACTGCACCTTAGATTATTTAGAGACATTAAGTGACGATTGTCTTCACGATTACGTGTGTTACAAGAAACACATACATACTTGTCAAAGGACCCACAAATATAAAATTGATATTGATAAAGTATAAATTTATATCTTCAGTAATCAATGCAGATCGCCCAGATCGTATACTCTCATCTTCACCTATTGAAGTTACGTTATTATACTTTATTACATTATTATATTGATGAACTAAATTTTAAAATGGCAACAGTTTGCAAAAAAAAGATTTGACATCAAAAACTAAAAATTGGAAAATTCTATTCAATATAGCCACAAAATTAACCAATTAATTGGTTACCTCACTTGTCCTTTGTGGTCTTTCAATAAAACATCCCTTCTAAAAAAGCAAGTTACTTACTTATGTAGGTATTTGCGAATAGTTTAATATTTTTGCTGAATTTAATATTTATTGTAAATTTCGCCAATAAAAAAAAGAAAAATTAAATCAGAGACTTAAAGTTGAAAGAAAATTAATAATGAAGCTGTGTCACTTGGCAACATACACTATCCACGAATAAACATGAACGAATTTAACGGTACCAACAATAATTGCAGCAGCAACAACAAATAATATATAAATTTCATCACAAACACATGGCACTGACACATGTTGGCAAAATACGATATATGTACATACATATGTATATGTATGTATGAAAATTATACACGTTAATATGGGATCTTTTTTTCATATTTTTGAAGCTGCCAAGAAATTGGTGGAAATCGTATGTGCAAAAACATAAAGCAAAAAAACGCTGGGCGCCAAAAAAAATATATAAAATAAAATAAAACATAAAAAAAAACTTACCAACTCCAGGTCACAGACAATGTATGACTGTATCCATCTATCTCTTTATCTGTTGTACTCACATGCGGGGCTCTCTCGGTTCTCTTCCTTTGCAAATGCAGCAGACACATTTTCCATTCAACACTGAGTCATCGTCATCCAAAACTTTAACAAACCCAACAAAACTAAACTGAAGTGTAGTGAAGTGAAGCGTAGTGAACTGAACTCAACATAACTCAACGTGGAGGGTTTGGTGTAGGAAATCCTTGGTAAATACAGACACTCAAGGAATACAACAAAATACATACATACATACATGTGTTTATGAATGAGACTGCGGGTGGGTGCAATGAGCCTCCTGCAACATTTTAAAATAAAAAGACATAAATTTTGTGATAATCTTTAACACAACATGTAATTTGTTCCAGAGTCAGTAGGCATGTGTAGATAATATGGTGCAGTGTTCATAAAGTAGAAAACATTAACGCTTGCAATGCTATCGAGAATTTTATATATTGTTACAGTGTGAGATTTGTTGCAATTCACGCATATTGAACGCTATAAAACATACATACATACATATGTACAAGAACTTCATGGGATCCTACGCAGGATGCAGTTTTTCACTGAAATTTGCTTCCCTTGTGGATTAAACGGCTAATTTTTTAAACTGAAGTTTAAATTTCATTATGAAAACTCGAACAACTTTAACTTAAATCAAGTTTATCCTACAAACGAATATGTTTGTATGTACATATAGGTATTTGCTGCCAGTTTCAATAGCAGAAACGAGAACTTTCAATCAAAATTTTACATGTATGTACATATTTGCATTTGGTTTAAATTTTCACTCAAAATACTCGCTTGGGATATAGAAACTGGTAGTTAATATATTTTTTGAAAGATTTGCATAAACCTCGATTAGTTTGAACATAATAACAGCTCTGACTCGCAAAATATATTAAAACTAACAGCAATTTTTAAGAGAAAAGTTTTTTTTTATATTTTATTTTTAAACTTTTTCTAAACTTCTACACTACTACACATACCCCAGTGTAACTCAAACATAAATCACTTTTTTATTCAAATAACATATTGGCACGCAAATAAAATTTTACGTAAATTGCTGTGTTAAAGGTATGTGAAAGCTTTAAAATTAAATGAAGAAAAGTAGTTTGAAGTAGAATTTAAAACCAACCCTTAATATTTTTTTTATTTTTTTATATTATTATACTCCAACATTAACTTTACAAAAATCATAAAGGTGTATCTGACTTTTTGTCTTGTAAAAATTTATAAAAACTTAAAGCCAAATACTTAATAACATTTCAAAAGTCCAAAAAAGGTGTGTAATAAAGAAAACACCCCCAAAATAAATACGCAAAAGATATTTATGAAATTAAATGAAATTTATTTGCAATACGCATTATTTGTTATGGAACATTTAAGGGGTGTTTTTGATTTCTTTAACATTTTATAAAACAGAGATTAATTTGAAAGTAAAATTTATAAATATACAATATGTATATCCGAATAGAACTTTTATGTTTCGGAAGTGTTATTCAAAAATAATAAGATTTTGTCATTTCATTTTGCCACATGCAGTTAAGCTACACTTCAGTTAAAATATTATATAATATATGTATATACATATGTATGTATATTGTTTTGTAATTCCAAAAATATGTCAAATTAAAGTATTTTGTTATAAAGGAAGTACGAAGATATTTTTTGAACCACCCAATTATAACGAAATATAAATTTAATAAGAATCGAAAACTGTATTTTAGCCCAATGACTCAGTCTACTCCTTTCATGTACATTGTACAAATAACATATTAACTAAATGCATATGTGTTTTTAATATTTTTTGTGTTTTTGTTGTTAAATATAAATTAAAACTCAGTCACGAATTTGTCACTTAAACGCAATAGATTCTGCTATACTATAAATAAGATTTATGTAGTAAAACGTATGGATGGATTGCATTAAAATACTATGTCTATATATACATATGTACATATGTATATATGTATATGTAAACATACTTACATGCATACAACTTAAAATTCTATAAGTTATTGACTTCCGTTCAATACCGGAAATCATGCATATGTATGTTTATATGAGTACATATATGAATGTGTATATAAGTATTTGCATACATACATACATACATACATACTCGTAGATGTATACCTTAATATATGTACATACATACATACATATGTATTGTTCTTTGGGTAAGATGTATTTGATGTTGTAAGTGTGCATTTAGTTATTGATGACATTTGCTTTGTGTTTGTTTTAGCTTTTTAATGGTTTCTTGAGACAAATGTTTACTGAAAACAATTATGCATTTTAAATGCATTCGAACTTACTTTCATACATACATACGAGTACATATAAGTAAATAGTAAATAGTTTATATACGAGTTTTAAAGGAAATGTCAAAGAACTTTATGTAAAATGTAGTTAAACTAAAATATATGCACCCATAAGTAGGTATGTATGTATTTAGTAAGTATGTATGTATGTAGGGTACGTATGTTTAAATAAACCGACAACGACATTGTTGACAAAAGGAAACACATAAAAAATTTTACATTAAAATGCACATTTAGTTCACGCATGCAGCCGTAGCAGCAGTTGTGTAATTGTACGTCGCGTCGTCGCATACTCTCTTAATATATTTAGATGCCCTTGAAATGCCTATAAATAATGTTGCCATTTTTGAAAATGTTTATTTCTATTCAAACGTGTTTTTGTAGAATAAAGCTAGATTTACACGATTGAAATTTTCTTCAAAATTGCTCTTCAAAATGCTTCAAACTCGTGTAAATAGCAAAATTTATTTATTTAATAACTATTATTACATCTTAAGTTGGAATAACTATTAATAACTATTAAATAAATAAATTTTGAAAATTTTTTACTGTTTACATAAGTTTGAAGCATTTTGAAGAGCAATTTTAAAGAAAATTTCAATCGTGTAAATCTAGCTTAAGCTTCCAAGTTTGTGGCATGTATTTGTATAATAATTATTTCCATATAATCCCCTGTGTTAACACAACGCATCACAAATACATACTATACATTCTGCAAGGCATCTTTAGTTGTAATCTTTGTGAACAAAACTCCACCACAAATATTAAGGAGTGTGAATAGTGTGCACTACTGCGTTTATAACTACTCGTATATTAAATAAAAAGAGCATTGTATCGCAATTGTTTACCAATATTATTTACAATTATGTATATTGATGGTTAAAATAGTTATGCTCAAATGTTTTTGTTTTTATGAAATGAGTAAATGAATTAAATCTTATTATCTGATCAGTTTTTTTTAGAAATTTTTATTTTGAATTCCATCGTTTATAAGATATTTTTGTCGGGGCTAGTCACTGTATCATATTCATAGTATCAGATTTATAGGCTGAGAGTTTTAAAGATTTCTGCTAATATCTACAATTTATGTGATCGGTCTGTTTATGGGTGCCATTGTAATTTATGAACTAATATATATAGTTGTTTCGGACCGTTTAACAAAATTCGGTAGGCTTTGTACTTGGCGCAATCAGGATATGTGCAACGAAATTATAACTTGTAATTTGACAAGGAAGGAGGGACTAGACTCAGTAATCCTGAGCATATTGGTATAATTTAAGGTGGATGTTGAAACAATGTCTCAGTTTCAAATGTATTTAAACAAAATTAAAAAGAATGCCGTTACAGTTACAATGTAAGCATGTTTTTTAATTTATCGTTAGGTTTTTATTGAAGAAGTGAAAGATGTTAAAGAAATCTAAAGAAATGTATACTTAAATAAATAATTTATAGTTCATTTGTCTCAGCACATAGAAATGTATACTTCAAAGCTTATATAAACATAAATGGATATTGGTACTGCTTTAGACCTTTAGAGTTGGCACAAATACAAAAATTATAGCTGTCCAACTATAAAAATCACCTGAGCAACTTTTAAGAAATGTGTCTCTAAAAAAATCTCATCCTGATTTTTTATTTCCAAGTTTGCCGGAAACTAACAGATATTTACTACAAAATTTCGAGTTTCACTGTAGATAACTTATTTTTAAAATATTTTTAGAACTAGTATTTTATGAACTTCAAAATCCATATAAAAAAGCCAACAAATAATTTTTTCCTAGTACATTAAAATTAGAAACCATATTGGTATGGTAGTGTAGGATAGACACATTAGAGATATTCTTAAAAATGTCAGTGTAAAACAGCACACTGGTTTTACATAAAAAGTTTTAAAAGCGCATCTCATCACGTACTGAATATAGGGGCTAGAAATAAAAATTGCACTGTTGTCGACAAAAATTAATCAAATGTTTTTATTTTCTGTTTATTTTAGTTTTCTTGTCTACTCATAAGTATTCGTAAGTGTTTTATTTAATTTCCGTTAAAATGAAAAACAATAGTAACCAAAAAAAAAAAAAGAAGATAAAATTATAATTTTTAGATACTGATTAATTATCATTTCTTTCCAATTAGTTCATTTTTATAGTCACACCACATACGAGTATTGTATTTTAATTTGCGTACAACAACGAGTATGTATAGTATACAATTTGATTTGATATTGTAAATAATGAAAAAATGTACATACTTATTTAGTATGTAAGTATGTATATGCATCTGTATACTTAGATACAATTAACAAGTACTTTTTTATATATGTACATTTTAATGAGAACGGGAGTCAATCATATCAGTAAAACGAGCTAGCAGTCATAAGATAAAAAAGAAAATCTGAAAATAATTTTACGGTATGTGGGGAAGTATTTTTAGAAGAACTAACCACACAATATGTTTGTCTTTATTTAGTAAAGACAATCATAAGTACATAATTAAAATAAGAGTATATTTGGATTACTCATTTAACGATAAAATTACATATTTTTAATGATGCCAGAATTTTTATAAATCCAAATATTTACTACAAATATTACCTTAAATCAAGAGTTTAAGGGCCAAATACCTTTTTTAAATACATATGTTCAAAAAGTAGTAAAAACACTTCCATGTCACAAGCATCATAAACCTTTCCATATGAATCATTTTTGTGCTTTTGAAATCGTTTTTATTTATTTTTTTTTTTTTCAACATTAAAAATTTACTTTGAGTTGGGTTAATATTGTGTTCGTATTGAAATGCTTTTTTCAATACAATTGTTTTACCACAAGTCTGTCTTTTTTGTAAAAATCTTAAAAACAACAGTACAACAAACTGAATGAATACAATAGGAAATAAAGGAGGGGAACTCTAATGTGAATTATGTCGCGCCAAACGGTTTCTATTTTATACACATTAGTATTGCTCCATTGGAATGTTGATGGAAATGGTAATGGATGGAGTTGGTGATGGCAACATGGAGAATGTACAGCGTGCAGCTTTTATATGTTAGTTGTGAACTGAAAGACTTTTTCTGTCTTTCTTTAGACTCGTACTCACATCACGTTGCACGTCTTAGTTTCATCATCATCATCTGTTCATTTTTTTATACATACATACAACTATTTCACTGTGAGTATGAGTGTCTACAGTAAACTGTATTAACTGTTGTGCTACAGTTGTGTCTTAAGGGGTTAAGTTACACTCATGCAAGAGAAAATAATAAGTAATAATTGGAATTTTAATTGAATCCTTTTTTAGACTTATAAATCCAATCAGCTGTTTTGTTAGATTCTTTAGTTTTATTTAAAAGTACATAGAAAAGTATACATTAGTGGCAATTTCATATGACAGAGCTGACATGATATCAGCATAAGTTTCCCTGCTCCATATCGATCAATTAACTACCCCTTAAGATTTACATGCAACTAATAGTGTCAACTATTTTAAAAGCTGTTTATAGATCGCAATATAAAAATTAGGAGAGAAAATGTTTGTATTTAATGAACTTTTCTACAAAAATTGGTTGAAATTGGTGTACGTTTTAGACAAGCTTACAAAATGCAATAACTATGTTGTAAATCAGTTTACTGATAAAAATTCAATAATAATGAATACACCAAAATAATCTGAAACAAAAAAAAAATTCTCTAAAGAAATCAATTTCAAATCTTTTTCTTTATTCAATATTTATTCACAACATCATACCGGAATTTAAATAACAATAGACAACAAAGAACAGTTTATTTTCGGCTGTGCCGAATCTTATATACCCACCACCAAATCACCTTTTATTAGCCGAACTTGTACCGTACTTTCTATTTATTTTAGTAGAATTTCATCTCAATGACGATATTTATAAAAATGTTATGCACATTCCAGTTATAATCAAGAAATTACATTTTGTTTATATTTTTGCAGCGTGTACTTTAACACACAACAAACTAAGTACCAACAAGCCATAGGAAACTGATTTTGGCTTTTTGAAACGTCAAAATTGTCAACTCTGCATACTCGGTGGTTATTCTCGGTAGTGGCAGGTTTGGCCAATTGTGGACCAACTTTCACAAAAGTCAGTAGTATTATTTTTACATACTTATTAATGATCTGTGTAAAATTTTGGTTCGATATGAATGTTTATACATATAGGTTAATGAGTTTTCGGGAATAGTCCTCATAAGGGAACTATGACCTATTACGGGCCAATCATGAAATTCTGTACTATGATTTATATATATAAGTACATATGTAAATTATTTGTTTTGAATATAAAGGTAATAATGATTTTTATAAGAGATTTATGCGCATTTAAGTGATTTTTGGAACTGGACTTTATATGGTGGCTATGGTCAAATATGGGCCGATCATCATCATATTAAGAGTAATGATTTTTGTATATGTATAAACTATTTGTGTTGTTGAATTTCAACTTAATAGTGGTTTTTTTTAAGGGATTTATGCGCATTTAAATGATTTTCGGAATTGAACTTTATATGGTGGCTATGGTAAAATATGGCCCGATCATCATGAAATTTGGTACGACGATTTAAATGTTCATTTGGATTATTTTTGCTGAATTTCAACTTGATAGTGATTTTCATAAAAGATTTATACCCATTTAAGTGATTTTCAAAGTGGTCTTTGTGTGGCGCTATGTCAAAATATGGACCGATGCAAAGAAAACATCGTTTTGAGATTTCAATTCGCATGAAACTTATTATTGCAGAATTTTGTATGGATACGGCTTTTTAATAGACATTTTTGTACCATACAGCCATATTTCGGAAAGACATTTGTATTTGGGCTATGAGAAATCGTGGACTGATTCCTACCCTTTTTTAACAGGACTTGTCCTTCTATAATAAAAATAAATTGTGCAAAATTTAATGATATTATCTTCATTACATTTGAATAAAAGAGCAAAAAATACCTGAAAAATATCGAGGTAGTCTGAAACTTTGATCTATAACTGGACCGATTATGTTCATTTTCAATACCAAACATTTCGGCACATCAAAGAATGTTTGGTAATCATTTCATTGTTCTATGTCTTTTTTTTCGAAGCTCTATCGTGATCTATATCGTCTTAGAATCTTATAAAGACCCAGAATGTATAAACTTTTTAACTCTACGGCCATTATTTCGATGTGTTACAAACGGAATGACAAACGTTATATACCCCCATATTTTTGATGGTTTGTACAGGGTGGCAGATCAATTTCATTGTCCCAATTCTCCATTTTAGTTAAATTTAAAGATCAATCTATAAAATCAAATAAGAATGGAACATGTTGGTTACACAGAATATAAGTTATTACGTTTTTTTTTTGTAGCAGCTTTAATCAGCCAATCTGTTTAATAAAAAGCTTAAACTGTAAATCGGTAAACAATACGAATGATTTGTGAATAACTTCTTAATGAAAGCTGACAATATTTAAAAACATTTATACTTACCATGTGGGGTATGGTACACGTGGTAACTGCTCTAAAAGAATACTAAATTTAAATTTTTACGACATTCAAACTCAAAATAAAGTATCGTTATAAAAGAGTCTAATACAGTATGTATCTGGTGGAATGATTATCTTACAAGCTAAAAATATGATATGAAATGTGCAAGTAGTTATCGTTTCTATTATAGGTATTTTCCAAGAGATATATGTACATACAGTGAAATCTCCCATGAGCTGACACCGAAGGGACCATTGAAATGTGTCCGTACAAGGGGGCTGTCCGGCCAAGAGAAAACTACAAATTTAAATCAACAAAACTTTGCCTAATATTGTTTGTTTTTATTTAAAGATACTTTTATTAAAAAAATATAAAAAATAAACAATTCAATAACAAAAAATGTAGCTCTATATGTAATAAAAGTTTAAAATATTTTATTTCCCCTGAACGGACGACTGCAATGCTTTTCTTATGGAGCGCTGCCGGGGGATGTCTGCTTATGGGAAGTGTCCGTTAAGGGAGATTTCACTGTACATACATATGTATGTAAATCGATTATAATTTTAGAAATATTTTATGGGTAGTTAAGTTCTGTAGCAAGAGTTTATTAAAATTAATAATACCGCTAATAATAAACAAAATCTCAATTATTTACATACAAATATGTACATACATGTTTGTACATATGTGCCTGTTATATTGCAATAATATGAAATTTTAATAATTGCATCAAACATAATAAATGAATTCCTTTAGTCTCCATTAACATTTCCATTTGCGGACACAATTTGGAATTTGGCATATCTATGTATGTATGTATTTTAAACAGCTCTACAAACAAAACATTAAAAAACCACAAATAAATTCAGATTTGTTGTCTTTATATACATATGTACATACATACGTGTACATACCATACGAGTACATGTAAAAAATATCACAAAAAAATTTACAATAGAATTGTTTTAACCATTTATGAAAGAAATAAGAAATGCTGAAATTGGAATAAATCAAGCAATTTGGCAAATCGTTTAAAATCTTTCTAATGAAAGTTAAAAATGCAGATGGAAATTTTCAAACACCGTTTGCGGTAAAATCGATTAAAATAAACATTTAACAGTTATGTATATATTTTTCTAATTGTGACTTAATTACTCACATACATTTATTTATTTAGTTATTTGTTTATACATACATATGTACGTGATAAAAATAAATATAAATATTTAAATAATAATGAAAGCAAATAAACAACAATGCTTAATATTACCCAGATCATTTTGTTATCAGCATCTTAGATTTTTAAGAAAATGCGACCTTCAATTAAAAGTGTCAGTTCATTTAGTCACAACGATGGTTGTCATCAACATCATCAGTATAATCATATTTAAATGAAGTTGCATAGAAAATGTGGATTTCAACATACAGATGGAGAAGTACGAGCAAGTTTTTCACGGTTTCATTTTATAAACATATTTATTTATGCAGTAGGTACAATCTGTGTTGCATGGCATACGACTAAAAGACAAGATCTGCAAATGTCTAATGATAAATTGTAGTATTCATTATTGTTATAATGAGTGATAAATAAATAATTTAAAGCTAAAGGAGAACGAGTCTTGTAAAGAAAGTCTTAATCTCAATGAATTATAATTGAGTCTACAGGCCTACAAACTGCTTTTTCATACTCTTCCAAACATGGTTTGCTACAGTTAATGCCTGCTGCTGCATGATACATGATGCATGATGCCTCAGATGCAACTCTTTTGGAAGAACAAACAAATGACTTTTTACTACGTAATGAAAAGAAAATAAAAAAGAAATGTTTTTCTCACTAAAATTTACAATGTTGTATTGTTGATTCAACGTATATATGTATATTTCAAAAATGCATGTGCAACATTATAAGTTGCAAATATTGTCATTGAATAAATATTGTATGTGCATATGTATGTATGTACGAGTATGAAAATACTAATGCATGTGCAATGTGTTGCTCATGTTTTCCATTTCTTTATATTTTTGTTGTGATTGCAGTTTTCATCATGTCATTTACTGTGCATAATGCAGTTTGCAACACCAACAAACAACACGTTTGAGAAACGTCATCAAATCTCATTGAAAATCATTGCCAGCAAAGTTGATTTTTTTTTCTCTATCTTACTTTTGAATTATTTTATTATATTTTTCAAATCTCACCAAAGGTGCGACACATTAGTTTCTCTAAGCTGAGCTGAGTAACACATCTATTCAAATGTATTTCAAAAAAAAAAATATAAATGTATGTAAGTGTTTCTATCTCCTGGAAAGTAAATTAACTGACTTTATCTTAAAAGCCTATAAATACCTACACACATACATATGAGTACACACATACATACATATGGATATGTATGAAATATTTATTATATTTGATTAAAAAAAATAAGACATGTGGAAGGAAGGTGGTACAAAAGTCTTACAAAAATAATGTAATAAAGTCGTGATACATGGTCTGTAGCTATTTTCTTTATTTGTTTGAGTTTCATTCATTTTTAAAAGAAAAAAAATCAAATAAATTTATTTCTCTTTCATCTGATTGTATGTCACATAACGCAATCACAAAACAAAAAACAAAAGAGACACTAGAAATAAAAGTGCTGATGATCAAGTTTAATGGCTGCTAGCATTGGATTCAGGTACTCGTAACTGCATTTTCATTAGATCTTGTTGATCCAGTTTCAATTAGATCGTATTTTTTTCTTCTGCATTTGCTTCTACTTCTTCAGCTTCTGCTTCTTTATATTTTTCTCCTTTCTCTGTGTGTATAAGCAATTTCAACATTTATTTTAGTTTTTGCAATTTATTGCAATCTTCAAGATGCCACTACGAAAGTTGTATAACAAGCTATTAACTAACTATGGTGTGCACAATCTTCTTTAAATGAACGAGGAGAGCACGACTAGTAGGTACTTGTCGTATCGCGCAACTCTAGTCTATTATCGGACTTATTTGCAGTTTTCTGTCTTTAATTCTTATTTTGTTTTGCAGGTTGTTCTTTTATACTTCATACATATATGTATGTATGTTAGTTTCTTCAATTCCAAGTCGTTAACTAAAGGAAATTGTATTAAGATTTGGATCATACTTAGAAATGCATTTCTTCCAAATTTTAACAACATTGATAATCGGAAATTTTACATTTAATATATACATATGTATATTTTTAGTTAAAGTAAAGGTACGGTTACACTTGGCAAATATTTACTAAAAAAAAGCGTAACCACTTATTCAAGCACAAATTGGTTTGACGTTGTTTACTCTTACAAGAGTTTTGCAAGATCAAACAACAGCAAATAAAATATAACTAAACATATGTTGTGTCGTGTTCTAAATTATTGAAGTTTTTTTGAAATAAATAAACGAGGTCAAATATATTTTATTTAGTGGTTACGTCTTTTTCGGCAAATATTTGCCAAGTGTAACCGTACCTTAAGACTTAATAAGACGAACGTATAATAAGCAAATTTTTCAAAAATACATTTTATTAGCATATTTCAAAATTACATTTAAAGCCTCAGCGCAATTATGACATTGTTGAGGCTATCTGGCAACAATTATTTACTATCTGTCGTATTTATAAAAAATTAAAGTAGACTTTAAATGTACTTTAAGAAAATTTTGTATGAAAATTTTGTCTAAAAGCACACTTCAAGCTTACTTTATTTTTTATAAATATGTACATATGTATATGTTTAGTTACATTTATAGAAATTCAAAAAAAAAAAAATAATAATAGTAATAATAATAGGTAATAATAATAATAATAATAATAATAAGAAATTAACAAATTTAATTATTATAGTAGAAGCATGTCGAGGTTTTTAAGCAAATATTCTTTTAATCTTCTTTTAAATACAGAAATAGATTCCGAATTTTTAACATATTATTATATTGTAAACTACCGTTGTATTCAATCCTTTGCTTAGTAGATTCTAGGCGGCACTTGACTGTTTATAAATTAGATATTTGTCTTTACATTATGTTGATTAAACTGCAATATGATTGTATGTGGCCAATATTGTGCAAAACCTTATATATCCTTTATGTTTGATATGCAAAATTTCTTACTTATTATAGTTTTCCAGATTATGTTAATAATGAACTTGAGAAACACTGAAAATAGATGTACATATCAACAATACAAAACAAGCAAGATAGTATAGTCGGTCAAGTCCGTCCATATAATACTAGAGTTGTGCCCGGTCGTTCATTTCAGTGACCGCTCATTTTCGTTCATTTATCCAAGACTGATTCGTTCATTCAATTCGATCACTTTGAACGAATGAATACAACCCTTATTGAATGTGATTTTCTTCTTGTCTTTTGATAAACAGCAGCTGAACGAAATTGATCCGTACACTATTGAACGAAAACCGTTCAGTTAAATGACCGGTTCATTCCGTTCAATGAAGTGATCCGTTCATTTTTAACCCGTTTGCTCATGAACGACACAGCTCTATATAATACCCTATACTCAGTATATTCAGGCATGTCACATAATTCGATCGGAATGGTTTCAATTCCGTATTTGCAAATCGATCGTTTTTACTTTGCGTTCTCTAGATTCCGATCGATTTTGTTTATTATCAAAAAAAATTTTAAGTCTCGATTTTTAACCTAAAGGCAAAAAACATTAGTTATTTGTAATAAAAAGTGTAACAAAAGTGAAAAAAAAACGCTAACAAAGAAATTTAAAATAAAAGTCCACAAAATTTTCTAAAAATGTCCAGAATTTGAATTGTTGCTGTTTTAAATGAACATAAACATCAAAACGCAGTTAAAAAGCTACGAAGAAGAAATTCTTCTCATATTCCAGTGCTGTGTAAATATTTTTAATTTTTTAACCAAAGTTTTCTTGTTGCTGACACCAACTTTGAAATTTTTAAAATTTAATATAAGTATCAATGAGAGAACTAAAAAAACAATGATATAATAAAATTAATTATTTAATTGTCATTATTAATTAGAAGTATGAGTTCTTTTCAGTATAAAATCATAAAAAACAACAATTTTAAAAAAGTGGTTTCATTCCGAAAAAAAAATTCGTTTTTCGTTTTCTAAAGACTCAATTTACGGAATCAAAACCACATTCGATCGGAATTGAGTTCTGTGACATGGCTGATTATGTGTAAAAAATGTTCTTCAGAATTGCGCACTATATGCGAGCTATGACCTATTATGGACCGATCATCCAAAAATTTGGTGGCATGATTTATTGAAATAAATAAAATATATAATATGTAGGTATAGTATATAAAATATATAAATATTATTAAACTTTTAAAAGATTTATGCATGTTAGTGATTTTCAGACCGTTATAAAAATATGTGTTATGATTGATTTCTGTATATATATGTATATGAAACATATTTGCGTTGCATATTATTTGGATAAAAATATTTTTAAGAGAGTTTTGCTCTTTAAAGTGATTTTTGGAAGTGGGCCTTATTTGGAAGCTATGGTCAATTATGGACCGATCTGCACAAAATTGTAGGTTTGATGCCCTAAAAAATGTTGGAAACCAGCCAAATTGGGATTTCACTTCTGAATAAGAGCTACTCATATTAATTTGACATATGTTGAATAAGTTTTAAGTTCGTTAAAGGAATAAAATATTAAGAACGGATTCTCCATTTACAATGATGCAAAGAAGAAAATTTAAAAACGAACAACTTACTGTCAAACTACTGATGATCTAAGAATGAATCTATAATGATAAACTTTCTATAAATCTATTAAATCAAAAGTAAATTTTATAAATTTTATGGAAACAATAATAAGACAGATATTTTCAATTTTAATATTTGAATTTAACAAGAATTTCCCGAAATGGCCGGTTATGTACCTTATAACAAATACGAATTATTGTAATAATTATTTTACTTTTAAAAATGTTGAAATGTGTGTGTGTGTGTGTGTTTTTTTTTTTTTTTTTTGTATGAGGAATTGTGTATCTTCATTAATTTTAAGAAATTGTTATTCTTATTAGTAAAATTGTGCTTTACAAAATTTCTGCTATCTATTAAAAAGCATCCTCTAGAATTGTATTACAATCCAATTAGTTATATCTGGGTTAACTTTGAAATCATTACCTATAATTTAATAGTATTCATTGTTGTTACTATAAAATTAGTCAATTTATTCCTATCTATAATTATAATAATAATAATTTTCATACAATTTGAACGGAAAGAAAAGAAATTGGATTTTCCTTTTTGGAGGAAATTATAGAAAACTACTTTTAAAAATAACTCAACTGAACTGAATTGAACTCAACCATTTCACTAAACTGACTGAACAAAAGGAAAATATTGCTGTAAACCAGCAATAATTTATAAGTTTTGTGGCTTTCATTTGTTGTTCGTATGTTGTATAAGTATAGTTAGTTGAAAGACAATCTCTGCATCTGCTTATCTTGGGATTTCGACAGGGTATCGAAGAGGAAAGAAAAACAAAACACAAAAAAAAAGCTGGAATAACAGGAGATTTTCTTGCATTTTAATGTTATTCCAATCAAAAAGATTTTCTAAGACTTTAAGCCACGTTCAAAATTTATTTTTTTAACTCTAAAACTGTTTAAGAGGCGTAACTAAACACGAATCTTTAATAAACCAAACAAAAACAATAAAAAAATTGCAGGTTATAAAAGCCTTTCTTTCTTTTTGCTGCAATATTTGGCTATGAAAATTTTATATTTTTATAGTTGCAGTTAGATAAATTTTCATTGCAAAATGAAAAAAGTTTATTTGGCTTCTGGCTGCATAAAAAATGTGGATGAAGTAGTAATAGTTTCGTCATTGAAATGAAAACGAGAGACATTTGTTCAATTCACAAGTGATTTTGTAGATGTATTAGGACTTGTACGTCGTCTAAATTTATAATAATTGTACAAATGTTATTGGTAATTTTGATGTAAATATTTAGTACAACACCTACGACATTTTTACATATGTATGTTATTCAAATGTTGTATAAAAGTTTAAGTCTTGCCAAAAGTTAAAATATGTTAAAATATGCTCGACATAAAAATTACTTACTTTAGTTTAAAAAAATAACCAAATGGTAACACTCAAATCATAAACTGATTGACAAATTTAAAACGAGAAAATAAAATTAATAAATAAAAATTTTCAATAATGGATATTGCTGAAAATATTGTGGTATGTTTAAATTTTAGAAAATATTAATATTTTATGTTTTGTATATTTGTTTTTAAAATATTTTTCTTTTGTTATTTTGACGGTTTGACAAAATAAACATACGACTTTGCTCACAATCAGATAGTTGTATCATACAATGTACAACATACAACAACACTTGTGCATTGAACAATTGTATATTGTTTTAACAAGCTGCAACTTAAGGTGCTATCAGACGGGATGTATTTTACATATGTACTGTCACTTTTTTTACCCATATGTAATTCCGTATGTATGTCAAAATTTCAATTTTCCATACGGTTCATAATTTTTGCTATCACACCTGCTTATGTTTTTTTCCGTATGACATAACCTATAAATGTAAACAAAAGCTGACTTTTTAACGTGTATAAATTTCAAACATTGCTTCTTTTGGCCAATCTAACTGCAATAAATATAATAAACATAATTTAATTTATTAAAAATCTAAAAATTCTTACTTTTCAATGTTCATTATCCATTTTCTTTAATTTTTCTTTACAATATATTTTTTTCAAACAATTTTGTTTTAAAACAAACCAGCTGTTTTGTTTATGTTTGTCACAGGAAAATAGAGCGTGTTCTAATCGAAAAAATTACATACATATGTATGTATTTCCACATGTATTTTACACATGCAAAGTTTCATATGAGCGTGTGAGTGTGAGATAACAATGGATGCTGTTAGTTCTTTTGCTACTTTATAAGGATAAATATACCGATTGTATCAATTCATATCCTTGCTTATGTCTTTTTATATCCTAAAATTGCAGTGCGCAGCAAAACTTCTACGTTCCATTCAGTCACATACAGTCATTGTCAAAACTGTTTCGTTGCATATCTCGTAGCAAAACTCGTTGGTTCCCTGTTTGAAGTGAACCACAGTACCATCGTGTTTGATGTATTAATTTTTCCTTATATTACTGTAATTGTTACGATTATTACTCGCAATTATTAAGATCATTATTGTCATTTGTTGGAAATACAACAACCATTAAATTGGTCAGATAACTTTGCAAGGTGAGGAAAAAAAAATCAAAGATATTATTCGATTAAACCTGAAAAGAAAAAAAAGATGTTGAAGCCCTTTAAATCACTTTAAAGAAAATTGGAGACAAACCAAAACCTTGGAATTTTATGTTTCGATTTTTGACAACGACAATGCTGGTCATGACGTGGAGGAAAACAAGGAGGAGTAAACTGAAGATGAAGTACTTTCTTTGACTGTTTAAAAGTTCATATGTTTTATTTTAATTTTTTAACAAGTTTCCTTAGTTTTAATAAATTAAAATATAGTGAAGCTAAGTAATTTATTTTACTGGTGGGTTATTGTAAGTTGCAAAACTCGTTCGTTCCAATATGAAATGAAGCAAAGCTCATTTGTTTCGAAAATTCGTAGCAAAACTTGTTCGTGTAAAATACACAAGCAAAAACATAAGACAAAATTTCAATTCAAACATGTTCTATTTTCTTATGTTCTAACACATGTTTTCAAATGTATATGCCAGGCGAAAAGATTTGTCGACGGTTAAATATCTGCGCTATCATTAGCCGGCCGTATGTAGAATTTCCATAAGTGATAAATTAAATATTTTTTTTTATCTCATTTTGATAATTTAATAACAATTATATAAATTATTTAAACATTTTTGATACAAGCTCCACATCTTGTATATTAAAAAAAGAAAAACCTTAAATCAATATTTTTGACGCCGGCAATTTAGTGACGCTTTGTAGCGGCTTTAACGCATTTTTTAAAGAAACGACCTGGAAATTTATGTGTAAAAAAAGAATAATATTTAAGCGTATCAGCTGTTTTAATCATGGCGATGTCACGTGTAATTGTACATACAAGTTGGTGACCAAATATTAAAACCCATATGTAAAATAACCAATTTTAACAGACATAAAGAAAAACATGTGAGTTGTAAACTTAAAAATACATAAGCAAAAACACGTAGTGTATAGTCACCTTTAGTAATATTAATATAATAAAAGCTACTTATGTACCATCCTTTTTTATAATATACAGTTCAAACATTTATATATGTACATATATACATACATATGTCAGTAGGTAAAATTATTGACTTTTTTTGTAAATGTTTTCAAAAGTTAGAAATCGTTTTGTTCACAAATGTTTTTTGTTGGTTGTTTATATTTAATTGCTTCAATTCAAATTCAATTTCAAATAGAAATGTTGGTTTTCTGTGACTTTGAAAGACTTTTTTCATCTTTTATATGTGTGTAGGTATGTACATATATGAATTCGTTTAGTCATTTAAATTATTTTTTTTTGTTTGTTTTTGCAAATATAAAATCATATAAGTATTAATTAAGTGTTTTCTTTTTCTTTAAATTCCAGAACAAAGGAATTTTTAATAATTAAAAATAACAATAGATACAATTGATATTCAAGCTAACTTTAAATAATATTCACGTGTTTGTTAATTTTTGTTTAAAAGTTTACTCACCTAATACAATCAACTTAATTTCATTTACATTTTATATTCATCATCTTGATTTTGAGATATGTATGTATGTATGTAAGTCAAACAATTTCACTTACTTTCTATAAGCATTTATATGTATATTTATCTTTTTCGCCAAAAATAATAAAATAATCTTTTAAATTTTAATCTTATTTAACCATTTTAAAATGTAGTATAATTATTATATAAAATATTTTTTTAAATCAATAACCAAAGTTGGCTACCGTTATCCCTGAAGTATCCGTTCAGAATGACTACCGAGCTACCGTCTCTGAAATACAGTTTACGAAATAATAGAAAATACCGTTGTCCTCAAAAATCGTTTTATTATAAAAAAATTATGTTATTTCTAAACGCATTAATTTAATGTAATTTAATTAATAAAATTAATAAAGGTGATGTCAAGGTTACTCAAATTCTGTGCAACTGATGGGAACCATAGCAAAATGTTTTTTTAATACACGTGCCTGTCATTTTACTAACCGATATTCAAATAAAATCCGATATCTTTATACTAATATTGTATTTAATTTCGAGATTTATTTACACAACATTTTTGTTTATTTTTATTTAATAACTATAACAAACCAAATGATTGACTTGTGGTTTTAATGAACTGATTACTGTAGCTATTAATTTTAAGTGTACGAGTTAAAGAATACATTAAGGTGTTGACAGACTACCAAATATGCATTTTTAAATGTAACTTACTATTTAAATAGAATTGAAATAAAGTAAGATTGATGTTTAACATACAAATTTCAATTTAAGCATATTTGTCAAACTTAATATGTATTACCTCTCAACTATTCTATGAAAATATTCATTACAATTTAATGCATATGCTTAATTTTTTAAGTTCGAAACTCAATTTCTAGTTTCATAAAATTTAAAGTAGATTTTAGTTTTATAAATATATCGAATTCATTTCAAAATTTTTCAACTGAATCAAAAATCTTCACAAATATTTATTTATTTACTTTTGAAACTAAAAGAATTTGCGAAATTGTAAGACAACAATCTGTGAACCCCCTAATACTTAAACAGTTATTTATTTTAAAAATATACGAAAGAAACAAGCAAATATGTATGTTATTAATAACACTAAAATGGAAAATCCATGAGCATGTTTAATGTAACTTCTGACAAATCTCCCTGCAATTATTGGTAAAAGGTGAAAAAAAATACCTTTTTATGCGTTACGCAGAAATGAGAATTCATGAATTATTAAATGTTTACTTAAAAAAAGGTATGTTCTATAAAAATATTATAAATTTGTACCTATATACATTCAAGGAAATAAATTTGAATAATTTTTGTTAATGTCATATAACGAAAACTCAAGTATTACGCAAACCACAAATTTATTATAATTACAAAAATATTAAATATAAATCAACAACGAATGAATTCTTTCTTTACTCTGCCTTAAACACAACTAATAGTTTTAAGTGAGAAATAAGCGATCTGTCCGTTTAGTTCGTTACCAAACATCATCAAGATTCATGTAGTGGCATTATTAAAAAATTAACGTTTTTCTTAATTTAATATTTAGCAAGAAACTTAATTGCAAATTGCTCAAGAAATAACGCCAAACAGTTACTGCACACACGAGTACAATTGAAACGTGTAAATGAATCTTGTGTATATGGATGCTTAAGAAATTGAAAAGCGAAGAAAAGTAAACAAAAAAGATGTTGAATAATTGTTGTCATTTAGATAGGGGAGAAAATTATCATTATTATCAGCAACAATTATGGTCTTCATCATCAACAGCATGAGCGTACTAAATATAAAAGATTACTCGGACTATCATATCATTGTGTGCGAAGTTAAGTGGACAACTTAATTTGATGTGCAGCATTTAGAAATTGAATTGCGTTGCAATAATAATCATGATTATTTCGAAACATTAATTTGATTTTCTTTATTATTTGTTTTTATTATACCATTCACCTTCATGAGAAGGGTATACATATATATATTTGTCATTCCGTTTGTACTTTCCACAATATAATTTTCCGACCCTATAAAGTATATATATTCTGGATCCTTATAGATAGCGGAGTCTCTTAAGCCATGTCCATCTTTCTGCCTGTTTGTCTGTTGAAATCAATTTTCTAAAGTCCCCAGATATCTTTGGGATCCAAATCTTCAATAGTTCTGTAAGACATGCTTCCGAGAAGTGTGCTATTTAAAATCAGCAAAATCCGTCCACAAATAACGGAGATATGAGCAAAAATCCGAGACAACCTCTGAAAATTTCATCAAAAAAACTAAGTGTATTAATATTGTTACAAATAATTTCATGAACAGATGGCGCTGATCAAACAAAGTGTTTAAGTGTGTTCTTAAACCGTAATATTAGTGTGTAAAAAGACCCTTTATACCCTTTTTTTAATTGGGTTTGTGTACATTTAAATAAATAAAGACTCGTTATATTTTCTTCAAACTTCTTAACGCTTTTATTTTGCAATTAAAAAAAATCCGATTTATTTAAAGGAAATAAACCACCATTTTTAAAAGGTAAAAACGTAACAATATAATATATATATGTATATATGTAATATAATTATGCATCCACAACAAAGGTAAAGGGTATATAAGATTCGGCATAGCCGAATATAGCACTCTTACTTGTTTTTATTTTATTAGTGTGATATTTGTCATGCCCATATTCGTTACTTTATTTATTACTACCCGTCTAAATAAGGCCTATTCAAATTAAAACAAGTAAGAAAGTAAAGTCGGTCAAGCCCGACCATAGAATAGCATACACCCAGTATATGTATAAAACAGATTTCAAAAATGGGCGTTATATGGGAGATATAACCTAGACCGATCATCCAAATATTTAGTGTCATGTTGTCTGTGAAT
The DNA here is from genome assembly GCA_950370525.1 of Bellardia bayeri. Taxonomy (NCBI): domain Eukaryota; kingdom Metazoa; phylum Arthropoda; class Insecta; order Diptera; family Calliphoridae; genus Bellardia; species Bellardia bayeri. The sequence continues at coordinate 99,902,219 of OX493266.1, forward strand.
ATAAGTATTATATGTGTTAAACTTTTAAACGATACTTTTAAACGATTTATGGAGCTTAAAGTGAATTACATAGAGGGTCTTATATGGGAGTTTCGACTAATTATGGACCGATCATAATAAAAGTGGACCGTAATATTTGTATATATGTATATGAAATATATTTGCATTCAATATTATTTGGATACCAACATTTTTGAGAGAGTTATTCGCTTTAAAGTGATTTACGGAAGTGGGCCTTATATGGGAGCTACGAGTAATTATGGACCGATCTGCACAAAATTCGTAGATGTGATTTGGCTTTATTTGCCACTCATTTGTGATGAAATTTGTTTTGATACTTTCATAATTCTAACATTTATGATCAGTAAACCCCAATTTCAGGAGGACATTTGTATGGGGGCAAGATGAAATAATGGACCGATTTCCACCAGTTTCAATCCCATCCGAAAAAATATCACGTACCAAATTTCATCGAAATATCTTCAAAATTGCGACCTGTGCTCTGCGCACAAGCTTTACATGGACAACCAGCCAGCCAGACGGACGGACATCGTTAAGTCGACTCAGAAAGTGATTCCGAGTCGATGGTATACTTACTCCCCGCTATGGTGGTGTAGGGTATTAAAAACAATTTGTATCTTTAAACTTGTACAATTTTATCATTTTGTTGTTGTTCATCTTATATTTCATACGCCCATGCTGCCAGCTTGAATTGACATGATGTGCGGTAAAGATCTTATAATAACAACAACTATATGTAAATAAAAATATTTTTTTAAATTCAAGCAGTTCTGTTACATGTTATTTGCATCTTAATTTCATGTAATTGTAGATAATTCTTGTTACTCGTGGTCTATTTCATGCCCGTACAACTATTCGTAATTGTTAAGAGATGATCATACATACATACATAATATGTACGTATGTATGTATATACGAGTATATTTAAAAATGTTGTGTTAGAATTTTTCCACATTTCAGTCTATGTTACTTTTTTGGCAGCATGTGTTTTTTTTTTTCGTATCTTAGACAACATACCGGTACTGGCTTAGCATGCGCAGAAATATTTTTATACAAATTTCTTTTTGTAATTTCACGGATCTTGTAAATTTTTTGTTGGAACAATTTGAACGAGTTGTGAATACACATGTTAAATGTAAGTTTACTCGTAATTGGTTTTTATATAATGTCTGTTTGCATCTGATTGGTGTAAATTTTAAGGCAGTTTCATTCGAAATAGATTTTACAGGCTTTACCTTTGATAAGCTATAAACACTTTATTTGGAGTCAATATCTTAGACAGAATCCACATATAAAAAAATTTCTCAGTTTTACGTATTTCCTTTATTTTGAAAAGTCTTATATTTATCTTAATGAAATTCTATAAATGATTGTTGCTTGATTGTTGGCATATCGCAATTGTCAAGTAAATGTTACTTGACAATTTTGAATAATTTATGCGACTCTTAGACTAAAGTTATTCTAAAAAAACTTTAGATTTTAATTTTAGATTTTAAAAATAAAGCTTGAGTTAAATTGTTTCATTAGAATTGTGTTTTAATCTTACCAAAGATTATTTCATTTACATATGTGCATATGCAATAGGATCGATCTAAAAATAAATAAAATATTAACTGTTCGAAACTTTCCTTTCATTCATTCTATTTCTTTTATTTCTTTTTAATTTTTCTTTCAATATTCTTTATAGCTAAATTTACAATGGTTCTTTCATGAACATTACAACCATTATGTATATTGAAAATCATCAGTTCTAGACATCTAATTCATTAACGTGTTAACCACAATCGAATTGAATAAATTTAAATATTTTATCACGCAATTTCAGTGCAATGACAGGCCATTAAGTACAACATATTCGTGTTTGTTTTTTTTGTAAGGAAGTATAAATAAATTTATTGCAACAGGTACCGATATTAAATATATCTATTAATTTAGCTTGTTGGAAATCGACAAGAATTAAATTTGAAAGGAACAAATTGTTACAATTTTTTTGACAATATTTGCTCTAAAGTAAATGGAAGAATGTGTATGAATGTGCTGTTAAATCTGCTTTCTTTTCATTTGTGCAGTAAGGCAAGAATTGCATTCGATTATAACGAATTCGAAACACACTTTACAAGTTAATCATTGTAAGTAATTGAATTATTATAAAAATTACTGTGTAGGTATAGGCCTAAAGAATAATAATATAGTCTCGAATTTAATCTTGTTGTTCTTCCTTGAGATATCATAAAGAAATTTAAAAATTGGTTTGGAAAATTACTTAGAGATTTGTTGATTATAAATAGTCTTAGTGGTTACGTCTTTTTCGGCAAATATTTGACAAATGTGACCGTACCTTTAGCCCCCTTTTATTTATTGTACCTATTGTCCCAAAAACAAAATATACATTGCGATCATCAGATCCAGATTTTTTTTAAATATTTGCCTTTAATTATTATATATTCACCAATTGTTTAGCTCCAACTATTAAATACAATGTTATTGCACATAAACCAATCTTTACGACCAAGTACTTTCTTACAACAACTCCTACATGATATCTTTTTTAGTTTTGGCCATATTGGCTAAACCTTAAAATAATGTTTTACATTTGGAGTTAATACTTTAACCATAAACTAGATCTTAATGACTAAATGAAAAATAAAAAGAAAATATGTTCATCTAGAAATAAATATTTTTTCTTGTACAAAGCCAAACAGAAACACAACAAGTCGTTGGAGAACCCAAGCATACCCAGTAAACAGAATAGGTAACAATAGAAACCGAAAAAACTTAAGAATTATCCGCAAAATAATAACTGTTTGTTTTACCAGAAAAATAGACTGGAGGAAACATTTTTAAAATAATATCTTTCATTGGTTATTATTTTTTTTTTTTTTAGTAAATCAATCAAGAAGTGTGAATTAATTAATTGTGTAAAGTACTATATCAACTATTTGCACATAGGTTTTATATAAACATTTGTTCATTGGGTTTGTTGGGAGAGTCATGTTATTTTTATAGTCAGTAAAGGTAGATAAATAAACTAAACACTCGTAGAGTACAAAATTTATGTCTGCAAAAGAATATAGAAACAAGTACCTCATCTATTGTAGTTAGACTTTAATGGTTTGAAAATAATTTGCAACTATTGTTGTCGTTATGTTGCCTTAAAAACATAAAAAATATGTGATATTGTAATATACCAGACAGAATATACATATTTTTAAACAGGGACGTATCTCAGAAAAGTACTTTTTTAAACCAATTTAAAATTGGAAATTTTACATCTAGTTGATCAGCTTGGTCTTTGTTTATTCAAGCCGGGGAACAAAAGTAAAAATGTCTTCTGGTAGTGAACAATACTCTGGTATGCTTCGCCTATGTGAAATTAGCCTTTTATTTACTTATTACAGATTTTCATCCAAAATATTTTGATTATATTGATTTTATGCAATAATATTTGCTGCTAGTAGAGTGTATTTTATCCACTTCAATTCCCCAGAGCAGAATCTAAGGTATTATTTATTAATCCAAATAAATGTATTAAAATTATATTATTATAAAATATAAAATAAAATATTCACCCAGCCCTATTGTGTATTAGACAGAAATGGCCAGAAAGAACATTTTAAATAATTGACACAAAACTTACTAAGGAGAGTAAATTTGAATTAAGGCAGATCGTCTTGAAATATTTAGTTTTCAAAAAAAAAAAAAAAATATTAAACTATGTCTACTGATATCTTCAAAGCATTAGAGAAAAATCTTCAGACGAGGATCTCAGAACAAAAATGAACATCATAGAAAACAATTAAAGTACATTCAATACATGCTCTGAAAAGATAATTCATAACAAAAAAACATATATTTTTGAACTTCAAATTATGGAAAGTAACCTTTGACCTTAAAATCATGAAGTCTCTCTCTTAATTTGTTAAGATTGCGTTCAAATACAAATGCAATTTTGTCAAACTAATTCAATTATTTTGTTTGTAAATTGAAAGCAGCACATTTTTGAAGCCACGAAATTTAGGTCATGAAGATGCAGTAATGAAAAAATGTGTTTGTTTCAATCTAAAACGTTTTAGATGTCAAATATCGTTATTGTAAAAGTGGCATAAAATTTACTATGTAGTTTAGCTAGTTTAATAAAAAAAAAATAGCAAATATCTTCAGACAATCAAATGTCAAATGATCCAGATCTATGACCATAAATGTCTGTCAAACTATAAACAATAAAATGACAAAAAATACTAATGCTGACATTGATCAATTCTACACAGAAAAAATAAAAATGAGTTTCAATTAAAATATTTGTGGAATCAATTAAAAATTTAATTGAAATCGGACCTGTAAACAAAATGATAGTATCAATTAAAAAAAATGTGTGAGATTTAATTGAAAATATCAGAAAAATCAGAAAAAGTAATTGAGTCAATTAAAATTTTAATTGAAAATTATTTTAAAATCAATTAAAGGTTTAATTGAAAAAAAACATGATTTTTTTTTCTGTGTACTTACTAAAACCTCAACAAAGTTTAATTGCTTGCTAATCAAAATGTTATTTATAACTAAAAAAATGTAAATATAATTATGTATGTACTTCATAACCAATATTTATAATGTAGAAGAAAATAAATTGATATTAGCAACGTATTAAAATTAGATCTTTTTTGAGTTTAGCGTCAAGTCATACAAATTTTCTTTCAGTTTCTTATACACAATTACTATTTAAAGCCGAAGGCTAGTAAAACTTATTATTACGGCCCTGTTAACATTTTCTGTTTATGAAAAATGTTTACTAGGTATTTCTGTTTTGTATTTCTTATTTCTATCTTTTTTTATTTTGTAAATGGTTGGCTGATTGACTGACAGCCATGAAAACAATGCAAAACTTGCGGTTTATTGTGTTTTGTCGTCGCTCTGAACAATATAAAGATGTGATTTTTTAATTTTTAAAAGATTGGAAAAAAGAGTGGGAAAGAAGAACAACGTAGTAGAGGCCTGTTTAAAACTTACTGGCAACTGAATACCGTATAGTATCGAAATATTTTTAATGCATTTTTTTAAAAAGTTTTAAAATACTGTTTACAAAAAAAAACTGGCTTAATATGTAGAAAGATATTTAAAGTAATGACGTTTTTAACTAGTTTTCTTTCTAATTACTTATTTATTTATTTAATATCGTATAATATTAATATGTAGTATTTAAAAAAATTGTTTTACTTAAAAACAAAATGTTTAAAAAAAATTAACATTTAATGACATGTTAATTAAGATAATTAAATGTAATATAAAAAAAAAAGTAAAAATAACAAAACCGCTTTTTCTGCCAACAACGAAATGGGAGAAAAACGCATAAAATACCAATCAAAATAAATTGAAAGGAGATTTTACAGCTGTCTTAAGCGTTAGATGTACAAATATTTTGCATCAACTGGTTTGCCAAGACATTGGACATAGTGTCAAAGTAAATTGTATCGGGATTCAATTTAAAACAAAAACACAAAAACTAAAGCAAACCTGTGATGTTTTTGAACAGTAATTTAATGCTAAATAAAGACAGGGGGTAAATATTGCATATATATACATACATAATCTTTCATACCTATATCGGTTTCGAATATTTAAAATCATGTTTTATTGTGTAATAATGTGAAAAAATACATACATACATAGATTTAAAATATAATAGACACTAGATGGGCATATGCAGACACCATTACAGTCTTTCTTGTAATCATGGTCACCTTAATAAGCATCATTAAACAGTGCTATATTTCCAATCCACATTGTTGATTAACAAGCAAAGAAAAAACAATTACATGCCATTTTGAACAGGATTTTTTTATTTTTCTCTCTTAATAATTAAATATTGTACAATACATACATACATTCATTGCATTTTGTTAACTGTTTAAATGAAATTAATAAAATTTTACGGTTAGTAAATTTTCGTTCATTAAACGAAAACAACAGTAGTGCTTTTCTTTGGCTGACTAAAAGCCAATTAAACATAAATAATTGGTTAGAAGAAATATTTTAATATATGTAACAGTTAAAAAAAAAATACTCAAAAATTCAACAAAATTAAACTTTCTATTATATTTAATGCATCTAACTAACAACAGCTACGATAAATGCAATTAAAAGAAAATTTTTGTGAACAATATTTATTGTTCTAAAAACATAACAACTATTTATGACTCCTGTGTTGAAGCAGCAACTGTGTTGAAACAGATTAAGAAGAAATATTTTAAAATTTTTTAAAAACTAAATTAAATTTTGATTTCTTCGATCTTTTTTTTTTTTGTTTTGGAAAATTAAAAAGTTTTTTCTTTCAATTGGCCTCGAGCTCGAAAAAACTTTATTATTTTATTTTTTAAAAACAATAGATTGTAATTTAATTTATGTCTTAACATTAGCAAAACTTTTCCTTTTCATTAAATCTAACTTGCATTTAAAACCGCAATTCGAACTGCATTATTATACGAGTATATACATATGTATGTGTGTACATGTATATATAAAGGCAGCCTGTTAAAAAAATCAAACAGACAGACTCTCAGTCAGTCATACACACAACAGACAACGCCCAATCCTTTGTTTGGCTAAATCATGAAAAATACACTGAAACACAATCAAACAATTGCATATTAAACTTAGCATTTTATTCTTAGCCACGTTAAAGGAGAGTTTAATAAAAGCGGCTCTCCTCTATATAAATACATACATACATATGTGCATATATATATATAGTACATCTATAGCTATTAATATTTAGCATACTCGTTAACTCATTAAACAAAAGAAACAAAAATGTTTCCTTTTTCTGCAATTTTCAATTCGTTTTATTTACTTTTTCCTTTATACATACTTTACTTGATATGCCTTGTTTAGCGTTTGGGAGTTCACAGAACAAAATTGTCTTCGTACAAAATTGTCTTCGTAATTAGTATGCAAATCCACACACCCTGTCCACTTTAAATAATAAATGATTAATAAAAAAAAACAGGCAAAACTGGAAAAAGGGAAGAAATGGGAAGACAAGACTAGAAAACGTTTAATTTTTACTATTTTTGGCTTAAACGTCAACGTCATGAATAGACAGGCATCCTACAACAAAGACAGCAGCAGAACGTAAAGCACACAAAATTTATCATTTACTTTATAAGGAGCCACTAGTAAACGGAATATTATACATACATACATATTTAGTTTTTGTATGGGATAATCAACGAATTCTAAAGTACCCTTCAGTTTATGAAAAACAGTTTTTTAGTTTATGAAACACAGTTTTTTGTGTGTGTTTGCAAGGTTTAATTTTGCACCAATTACTAATTTTCAAACGCCTCCTGCTGGGTCAAAAGGGTATAATCAAAAGTGTGTCATATTACTACATAGCTGTTTGTAATGTTCTGATAACGAAATCAGTGTAACAGGATAATTATAAAACAAACATACATATTTTTTGCTTTTTTAAAATTTTTTGAGATTAAAATATAGATTGCGATTTATTTTTTTAACGCGATTAAGGTTAAAAAGAATTATCTTGAAATTAAAAAAATTATTAAAAAAGTTATAAAACAATTACAAATCTTCTAAAATTTCCAAATTTGTTTGATGAATATTTTTATATAAAATGAAGATTTTTTCTCTGAAGAATTGTATAGAAATTGGTCTCATTTTTATTATGTTCCAACTTTAAACATTGAAGAATTGTATAGAAATTGGTCTCAGTTTTATTATGTTCCAACTTTAAACATTTAATCAGCAGATATCTGATCTATCAGGATTCAGAAATTATGTGCTCAGACAATAATAGTTTGGATATCACTACATGTGACTACATGTGATCGTGAGCTATTGCCAATAATTGACTGACAGCTACAAAATCCAGTAGCATAACCGATATTAGTTTAATTTCTGGATTAAAATATCTGATCTGTATAAAAGTTGGTTCGAACTTTATTAGAGATTTTTGTGGGTTAAATTGTTTTTCGGAAATGGTCCTTATATGGGAACTATGACAAATCATGGGCCGATCTTCTTAAAAGAGAACAAAAAATTTTATGCATATGAGGATATCTCACGTCGAATTTCAACATAATAACAGTATATTAAGGTTACATATTACAATATAGATATAGCCATATATGAACCGATATTATCAAAATCCAGCAGTTTGATTTTTGTGTATATGTAAAATTTTGGGTCGGTACCGATATTTATAAGATATATATGTATAAATATTAATGACTTTTTCGGATGTGGTCCTTATATGGGAGCTATGACTAATTATGAGCCGACCACCATTATATTTAGTACAACAATTTATATACCTATAAGGATATAAAAATATTGAAAAACACAGCACGTAAAGTTATAAGTAAGTACTCTTGAATACCAAAATACTTTTGAGTAGGGTTTTCAAATTATTCGATTTTTTTTCTGATCGAATAAAATGAATAATTCTAATAAGGGATTTTCACACGTTCGAATAATTCGATCACATACTTAAAATGAATCGAATTATTAGAATAATTTAAAATTTTTAAATAAAATAAAATTAAAATGTTTTTGCTTCATCAAGTCGTATATAATATAAAGCCATTTTTAATAATATCACTTTTATATGTACGAAGTCTGATCAAAAAATAACCGTAATTTTCAATTTTTTCAAAAAGTATTTATTTATTCATCAATAACTATATTGTCCCATTGTCCCATTCAGAATAATCCCCCTCAGATATAATTCCCTTACGACGGCGTTTTTTTCCACAGCTCCTGAGCGATGTCCATGCGGCGTTGTTTTTGCTCAAAATTTAGCAATTTTGGAACAATCTTCGCTGCCGCACGTTTTATACCTAAAACATCCATAAAAATTGCTTGGCATGAGCCGAACGATATGCCAACATCATCATCTGATAAACCGGTTCTATCACAATTGAACTTGTGTAGTAGACTCGCCAAACGCCACAGTCAACATTTCAAATGTCCTTGCGCATTTAATTTCATTTTTTACACAAAACTTAATACAGTTTCTTTGATCCATTTTTTCGAATATTAAAAAATCGAAGAGCACACCAAAACTCGACTAACCTTTTTATCTATCAAAGACAAACTGACAATCCAAAATGGCTGATATTACCAACCAACATAACAGAAAAATGCGAAAATCCAACATACGTTACTTACGAAATTTGAAAATAAGGATGATACTGATACAATGAGAACCAACGTGGTCCATTATGATTCCCTTTCTTTTATTTATTGTGTATTTTTGTATATTCTAAGTATTTCAATCGGATAATTTAGTATATTTTAGTGCTTTCAAAAGTTGCATACCATATTTAACATTTTTCTTTCTCACCTCTGCATTTTACAAACTCTTTCACTATTTCCTTTTTACTAAATATCGATATCAAATAAAATATTATAACTTACTGCAATATATTTACATATACATATATTTACTGAAGGAATTTTCACAGCACTCATTTATAGTGATTGAAAAACATGATTTAACTTTCGTATATATTAAAAATTTTTAAAACTATTTCATATTGTAGTTTTTCAATAGACGGATTTTTAGGTATCACTAATTTCACAAGCATACACACATACATACATGCTGACAGTCAAAAAGAAAAACATTTAAATACATGAGTAAATTGCAAACAGGATAATGTATAAATTGAGCTACAATGTCAGTTAACGTTAATGAATTCGTTTTAGTAGTCATGGCATGAAAAATCTACTGAATGTTAAGTTCATCTCAAAAAAAGATTTGTTGAAATATCTTACTTTTTGTATGTGTTCATTTACAACATACATACATATGTATAGGTACATACATATGTATGTACCTTTAGACATCTTATGACTTTTTTTCAGCATTTGAACATGTTTTTTTTGTTAGTAAAATTTACTAAAGTCATTTGTTATTTTAGTAGAGATGATTTTAACAATAGATTGTTGTTTCTTTTGAGTCTCAACTTATATTTATGCATACATATGTATGTACATATATGCTATGCATATACATACCATAGATTTATGCATTTGCAAACAAAGTATGGCAAATAATTAGTTTTTATTTAGTTTTCCATAAACATGTCATTCTATTTTTGTCATGACATATTTTTGTTAAGATTATTTTATGTTTTTGTTTTTTTTTGTTTTTTTGCAAACATATTTTAACATGGTCGATGAACGAACACTGTATATAAATTTTTTTTGTGTTTTCATTTTTTAGTTGGGCGTTGGTTTGAAATATTATTGTAGCGCGTTATTTAAAAAGTTTTAATTATAAACACACGAAGTGAAATTAATATTTAAAAGATGTTTCCAAATTTGCATTCTTAAATATTAGACTTTTAATTTCTTACTGCCGTATTTATAAAAAATAAAGCAGACAAAATTTTCATACAAAATTTTCTTAAAGCATTAAACACATTCGAGACAGCAGGCTACACGACTACACGAGTGCAAATGCCGCTGGGTACTTATGCCGCCCTCTAGTCAGCTAGTTAATTATTTTGAAAACGACAGCTACATAGTCAGCAGCTGATCCCGAAATCTGACGTTTTAATAAAAATAAATTTGTTCTTCGAATTTTTTAAATAACATAATGGCTGAAGAAAAGTTTGTTGATTTTATAGAAGCTATTACTAAAATACAACAAAAAAGTAAATAAAACATTAAAAATAATAAATCTTAAACAATAAAACACTTACAAATTTTAATCAAACAAAGCAATAAAAATATAAACAGCTGTTGTAGTAATCCATTTATATTTCAGTGGTGCTACTTAAGGCTTTTATTTTTGTTTAAAGTAGCATTTTATTTATGAAACATGCTAATAAACTTCACTCATTTTTAATATTATTAATGTAATATTATTGATACATTTGACAACTCTTGACGCATAAATGATCACGTCATTTTAATTGTGTATTTTGCTCTTTATTTTATTTTATTTGCTTTACACATTTTTCTTAATGGTCAACACTGTTTTTGTTTTGTCGCCAACAAAAATAGAAATTAGTTTAATTTGACAGCGACGAAAAAATTAGCATGGACAACAACCTGCAGTCGTGTTGCCTGCTGTCGTCAATATAGTCACTCTCATATAAACATGTGTATTTTATTTTTGACATATTGTAGTCGGTTGTCTGCTGTCTCGAATGTGTTTAATGCTTAAAGTACATTTGAAGTCTACTTTAATTTTTTATGAATTAGACCGTTAGTACCTATGTATACACAGAAAAAAATAAAAATTAGTTTCAATTAAAATATTTGTGGAATCAATTAAAAATTTAATTGAAATCGGACCTGTAAACAAAATGATAGTATCAATTACAAAAAATGTGAGATTTTATTGAAAATATCAAAAAAAGTAATTGAATCAATTAAAATTTTAATTGAAAATTATTTTAAAATCAATTAAAGGTTTAACTGAAAAAAAACATGATTTTTTTTTCTGTGTAGTAGTAATTGATTCTGATTTTCTTATATCTTAAAATGTCAATTTTTTATTTTCAGCATTTTGTGGGGTGTGATATAAAAATAACTATAAATTATAAATTTGCATAAAGACCATTAATTGATATATTATCAACTTAAACATAAACACAACATTAAATTAACCCAAGAAGAACATAAAAATACAACAAATGTACTTAGTCATATCAATAATTTATAGGATTTCTTTACTATGACCGGCAACAAACAGACCGTGATTTATATAAAACTAAAGAAAAAGTGGAATACAGCAAAAAAAGAATTGGAAAAAGCAAGATACATATACATACGTATGTGTAGAAGTATAAACTTTTAAAACCACTATAATTTCAAATATCTAAGTATATTGTACTATACATACATACTCGTATGTACACGTTTAAATAAATAGTATCTGAGAATGCAAAATGAATATGAGGAAAAAATAAAACCGCAGCTAACAGGGTATTCAAATATTTAAAGTTTTTCTGTAGGCACCTACAAATATTTTTAAAAATCTGAGCACTTTTAATAAATTACCCACCACTTTGTTAGCGGAATTGTTAAAATAAATCGATTATTTTTGCGAAAGTGAAATTTTAAAAACTGTTCCCGAAAAAGCTACTTTTGGTTAGTGCCTTAATTTATATTTCAGACATCATTTATTTAAAAAATGACTGGATTTCACTTTTATCTGGTTCATATGTGTCTAGTTTGTAGATTTATTTATTAAAAAATATGTTAGAAGATTCAAATTGAAAGAACCTAATTTAATGTTTCTCTGTTCCTTTATTTCTGATCAACAGAGAATATTTTCTGCTAATTGCATTCAGCTATGGAGATGTGAGACAAACGGATGAAAAAAGCTACATACATATATCTTTGAATGTTTTAAAGACCCGGAATATTTGTATTTTTTGGTTCTACGATGTATATTTCGATGGTTACACCACCACCTTTTTGGTGGAGGGTATCATTACTTCCATGTATATACTTATATAGTTTTTATTTGTTTTAGCAGACACATTTAAAAATATATTTTTTTCATGTTTATTTTACACCATCTATAGAAATACTCTTTTATATTTATAAACATAAACCTAAAGTGAACTAAGATAAAAATACATATGTACATAGAATATATAATTTATTTATAAACATAAATTCTGGACAATATCAATAACAAAAAAACATTTTCTTCTTTTTGTATTTCCAGTTTGAAGATTATAGGTTCTTGCACAGATAACACTGAACGCAGAGTCTAACTTTAAAAACGGAAGTTTCAGCGACACCATTAAAAGGTCAAAATCGTAAATAAATTTCTTATCAACTCCTCTGGTTTTTATACAAGTCGTCACCATTGCTCCCACACCGATTATCAACTCCATCAACAACACCATGAACGGCCAAAGTTATGAGTTAAATCATACAAATGGCGACATTATATCACAGAACCAGCAGAAGGGTTGGTGGACCATCGGTCTGATCAACGGTCAGCATCGTTATATGACGGCCGAGACATTCGGTTTCAAATTGAATGCAAACGGTGCCAGTTTGAAAAAGAAACAGTTATGGACATTAGAACCATCCAATACCGGTGAAAGTAAGTATCAATAGGAAAAAAATTTAATTGTAACAGATTCTTCTGTTTTTGTATTGCCATTTATGGCAAGACGAAAAACGAAGCAGAAAACGATGCATTGGAAAGAATAAACGTAATAAATAACTTTAAACTCAATTTATTATTTGCACTGCATATGTTTGTTCACCAGACATTGAGCATGATTTATGATCAAACATTTTTTTATACAACAAAATGTTTGTTCATTTTTGTTACATGTGTCTTATAAGTAGATACATACATATGTGTACACATAGAATTCTCTACTTTGAATGAATGAATGAATAAATGAGTTATGGTCCGAATCATCTACATACATATTATTTATATGTAGACTTTTTATATGTATTAAATTTTTCGCGCTTGTTGTCGACCACATGTTTATTACCGTTTTTCCAAACTATTAATTTTCAATATCCTCTAGTTTTCGTTTGCCATGTATAAAATCAATTTAAATTTTCTTCTAACATGTGACTCAATAATGGTAGAACGCCACTTACAAAGCTATAATAGTGCACAAAACATGCAGCAAGTACCATGTTTTTTTTTTTACTTCAAGTCAAAGTCAAACTAAGTTTTATTTAGTGAAACTGTAGACACATTTAGAATTTTCATAGTTGTAAGCTTAAGCTAACAAACTAAGCGTAACTAACAACTACTGGCCATTGTTTTGCATTGATAGTGATCTTACGAAAATTTGAATTAACGGTAGAAATTTAATGCGTGTTTTTTAGTCAACGCGATAGATTTAAATTGCTGTTTTGTTTTAATGCACAATTTTAGTTTTTTTTTTGTATAATATCATGGGATAAAATCTACAATTGTTTGACATTGTAAACTTTTAAAATCTTTTACCATTGACTAGACAAGAACCCATGCTGATAATCTTAGTTTTGTATTGGCATCAAATTAAGGTATTTTATTGTCGAAATTTACTTATTTTTAATGAAAATTTAAATGTTAACAAATTTTATTTTACACAAGATTGATTCAAGTTTTTTTTTATTGTCAATAATTGATTTTAATACTAACCCCCTTATTCAAAAACGATTACTAAATTTAACAAACGTTTATTAAGACAGATTTGCATATAATAATTTGCTTAATAAACGTTTGTTAAATTTAATAATCGTTTTTGAATAAGGGGGTAAATATATATAGTATGTGTATATGTATGATTTATTATTTATTTTTTTTTATGACCTTTGAAGACAGAAACATTTTTCTTTCATTAGTCAGAAGCTGTGTCTGTTATACACCGAAGGCAAGAGGCAAATATGAATGGCACTTTTATTAAGATCAGTGTTACTAATTTTAAATTTATTTAATATGTATTATTGTAAAAGTGAAAACGTGGCTGTACGTACATGGCTTAAAACCGGAACTGAAAACTGATGTAAACAATGTAAACCATAATATCAAAGTACAGGTCATAATGTTAAAGATTGAAATTAATTAAAAGATTATAGTTAGTTGGAATTAGTTTATTATGCACGCAAACTTATCTGCGCGAAATTTGTATCAATTATTTCACCATTTTGGAACTAGTCACGTGACAAGTTTTGTTCAAGGGAGTTCACTACACAATTTTGTAGAAATGGTGGGTTCATTATTAACCAAGTAAGTAATACTTCTACAAATCTCTTCATCAGGCCTTTTAAAGTTGTTGATATTAATATAATCAGATAACCATTTATAACTCTTCCAAGTAGTGAAAGGATCATTTTATAATTAACCACAGGTCCCATACAAGGCTAAAAACCGAAAGTCAATTTTACGCTTATATCGTAGATGGTAGTATCGAGGTAAACATTTGCACATGTTATTCATATGCAATATTTAGTCAGGAACCTAGAGAATGGGTCCAATCTCGGTATCTGGTATAAATAAAAAAAAATCAGATCTCTACAACATTTAAGTCAAGTGTCAATTTCAACACACATCAAAAACATTGTTGTTGTTCGTTGGCATTTTGCCATGCAGCAAGTATGTAATTGTCAACAACAAATTTCCATGTAAATATTAAGAGCGCTCTCCAATGTGACACCAACATAAAAAATTAAGATAAATAAAAATACTGCATGTTGTATGAAAAAAGAAATTACTTAAGGAAACTACTTACTTCTGTATCTTATTGTACGAAATGCGTTCGTTCAAGTGACTGAATAGTTGCTTGGAAGCCACTGAAGTCAGTCATTCAGTCACTCAGTTAGTAGTTGAGTAATTGACACGCTTATGCATTTAAATTAAAGATTTATGCTGAAGTGTTGTTCGTATTGTTGATCATTATTGTCGTGGCAAAAAATTAAAAAACACAGTAATAAATGAAGATGCCTGATATTGTTTGTTGTTTGTTTTCAACATTTTATTACACTTAACTGTGAAAATATTTTATCATCCAAGTAGTTTAACAATGTCCCATTGTATGAAGAAAAAACAAGCAGCAATTGTTCATTTTACAATAATAAAAATAAAAAACTGTTGCAGTGTTGTTTCTTGCAAAGGAGTATATTAATCCAATTGGGTATTAAAGTAATAAATAGTAAATAAATTATCAAAGCCTTAAAAATAGTTTTTTATACATATATGTATGTATACTCGTATATATGTAGGTACTCTATACATATTATCAATTCACAATTAAGCAATGTAATGTGTTTTTTCACTACTCTTGTGTTTGGATTTTTGAGGAATTCATTTGAAATTCATACCACGTCTCTGACATGCACATATGTATGTGGACATCATTTAAAACACTAAAAAGCCAATGACAAGTAAGCAATAATTTGCCTTAAATTATTTGCAGGATGATGATGGCTTTTATCGTTGTTACAATTTTTATATCCACATAATATTTATGTAAATATGTACAAACATAAATACATATGTACATATGTATGTACATACTCGAATGAGGTGTAAAGTAAGAAAATTATTGACTAAGTATAACTGCAAGAGAAAAATATGATGACAACTTTTAAACTACTCTATTTCACTTCACATTCTGTGCAAAATACGTTTATACATTCATACATACGATGTAAGTATGTATACGTATGTAGGTACATACATATGTACATATGTATGTAAATATTTGATTGTTCAACGCATAACCATATACGATTCACAACAGGTCAGCAATCTTTTAATTTTTTATTTCTGTAATATCCATAAAAAAGTACCCAATTATTATAATTGTCGGGCAAAAAATAAAAAAACAAACCAAGACATAACAACAATAGCTATAAGAAACATAAAAGTGTGTTTGAAAAGATTAAAGCCAAAAGAGCAAATAGTAAACATTTAGTTGCCAAATACGAATAGGTATAGTGCCCCTACAATTAGCCAGGTAAATTTTTAGAAAATACACATTACATATTAGCTTCGAGTTGATGTTGCAAAAAATCAGTACCAAATTTATATTAATTTCTTATTCACCCCTATCCCTTTTCACATTTTCCTATTAAAATTCAATGTTAAAAAAATAAAAGGGAACAAATTTCATGTGGAATTTTTATTCACGATAGGGGTGATTATGTTTGTTAAAACATACAATATATTTGAAAATAATTGTATGTTTAACGAAAGTAGACTTCGAATAAAAATTTTTAAACAAATTTTTTAATACTCGCAAGAGGAAAAATTCTCATTTGTTAAAAACAATTTAGGTGTGTCTAATGTTAAAATTGAAAATGTTTTTTATTTTATAACTTAAAATTTCAACAATTTGAGATAAATTTGTAACAAACTGACTTCATAAATTTATTTTTTTTATTTATAATATGAATACGTGACAGAAACTTCAAAGTAAATTAAAATTTAACTCTAAGATTATTTCAATTATAACTTTTACTTTAGCTACCAGAAATAGAATGGAAAATTCAATAGCTTTCCTGAATTGCAAACAATTAAAACAGAATGCAAAATTTTTATAGTATATAGTATATCGACTTAATTTTCTAGCTACATTAATATTATAATTTCTATAATTCAGGACACGCATACAAATCTCGTACAATCGAATCTAATTGAAATGTAAGTGGATTCAAATTCTCCCTGAACATACAATTTTACAATTAATATCATGTGCCCGGTCATTCATTTCAGTGACCGGTCATTTTCGTTCATTTATCCAAGACTGATTCGGTCATTCAATTCGTTCAATCGTTCACTTTGAACGAATGAATACAAAACCCTTATTGAATGTGATTTTCTTCTTGTCGTTTGATAAACAGCAGCTGAACGAAATTGATCCGTACACTATTGAACGAAAACCGTTCAGTTAAATGACCGGTTCATTCCGTTCAATGAAGTGATCTATTCATTTTTAACCCGTTCGTTCATGAACGACACAGCTCTAATGGAGACCCAATTGTTATCCAAAAAGCATTAGATCATTCTTATAACTTGCTATCTGCTGAGTTTTATAATATTTCTCAAACACAAATTTCCATTTATGGTACATTTTCATTTATTATGTGGCATCTTTTCATACCCATCAGCATCAGGGTGTACTGATTTGTCACTCCGTTTGTAACACATTGAATGTATTAATAATACTATAATAATATTAATACTCGTATGCACATACATACATACTTACCCACTTTTTATGAAGATTTATATTGAAAGAATAAACAACTGAGATAAATATTAAAAAGTATTTTGATTTGTTTGTGTATGCATTTTATTCTAAAGTTTTCAAGACTCAAGACTTTTGATTAAACCCTCATAAGTTACTATGTAAGAACAAAAGAACATACAAAAGTTATACCTACATACATACATTATCATTGTGTTCAATTTTTCAATTAAAAGAAATGTCAGAAATGTAATATAAAACCAAATTTTTGATTCATATTTTATAATTATGTTGACGTTTAAATTTTAGTATTTTTTAAAGAACGTTTTCTGTTTTGCAGCAATTCTATTAAAAATCACATTTATACTAATACATGGAAGTATTTTTTGTATGTATAATTAAAATTTCATAGAAATACCGAAATGAGTTTGCGTTTGGTTTCATTCCCATGTAGTTTTCAATTTAACTATAATTAAGTTTATTTTCATATAAAAAGCACAAATGTTTAATTTGGTTTTAAATTGAAAAAAAAAACGAATAATAATTTCTTAGTTCATTATGAGTATTACTGTTAATAACGTTATTTTGTTGAAAATAATATAAATACATACATACATACATACATACATACATACATACTCGTATATATGTATATAACTGTTATCTTTACAAATGATTACTTTTTGTAAATTTATGTATTTCCTCTTTTTTGTTTATGTTAAACATTTCTATTATTATTATTATAACAATGACTAATATCTTCAATTTAGTGACTTTTGTTTTGTTTTGTTCCGTTTTTTTTTTAATAATAATAAACATTTCAATTTAGTGAAAGATAATCGATAAAGAAAATAGTTTTATAACCTCTTTGAAAAACGAAAATGAAAGTATTCAAATCATAATAATGTGTTTAACAAAAATAAAAAAAAGATAAAACATGGTTTTTTTTAAGAACGGTTATCACATCGAATAATTTAAAACTTTTTGAGTAAAGCAAAGTGGTCCATTATGATATCTTTTCTTTTGAATTAATATGTTTTAGTAATATCATCGTGTTTCAGACAGTTTCTTACTATATTTGACATTTTTTTCAGCCCATAAGTATTCTGTTTGCATACAACCTTTCAATATATGTACATACCCAGCAAGCCATATGAGTCCGAAAAGAGTCTTTTCTGACACCTTTTTCGGAGCGTTAACGCTCTTTATGAGCCCAAAAAACAATCATAATTGCTCCTAAAACCTTCAGAAAAGAGAGTCATTACATTCGAAAATGGTCCGTCAGAAAGAGCTCTTAGATAATGTCAAAAAAGAGTCTTTTATGAGGGTTTTTTGGGCTCTGTGTAATCTTGTTTTGATCATTCTTGTGTGGTACAGCTATGTTTTTTTTTTTGTTCAAAGCACAAATAACAGGACAACAACGCTTTGGTACACACATAATTAAGTGGAATTTATGAGTCATACTGCGTGCCGACTCAGGACAGTAACAAGCAAATTTTTCTTTCTCTCCGAAAATGCTCTTTAGTTGGACTCTTTTCTGACTCCTTTTTCGGAGCGCTCCAAGAATGGTATGCTGGGTAGTACTTTCTTTTAAGCTAGCAATAAGGGACAATAATATCTACACATGCACCAGTATATAACGTAATTAATAAATAATTTAGATTTTGCCAATATTTCGCCGGTCATTATTCGAATGGATACAATAATATGTATGTACATATACATACATATGTATGTACGAGTATATATGTATATGTACTAAATCAAAATTACATTATCTTATAATAGATAATTTAAAAGTTTTTAGGAGTGTTCATTAATTGTATAAAATTTTCTTGCCAATGCTCAATGTTGGTCTACTTTCAGGTGTTATCTATCTAAGATCTCATCTTAACAAATATCTATCTGTGGACTCATTTGGGAATGTATTGTGCGAAAGTGATGAGCGTGACGCTGGTAGCCGGTTTCAAATAAGTATTGCGGAGGATGGCAGTGGTCGCTGGGCATTGAAAAATGAATCACGCGGTTATTTCCTAGGTGGTACACCAGACAAATTGGTTTGTACTGCTAAAACACCAAGCAATGGTGAATTTTGGACAGTGCATTTGGCAGCAAGGCCACAAGTTAATCTGCGCTCAATTGGCCGCAAACGATTTGCTCATTTATCAGAGTCCCAAGACGAGATACATGTTGATGCCAACATACCATGGGGTGAGGATACCCTATTCACATTGGAGTTTCGTCAAGAGGAAGGTGGACGTTATGCTTTGCATACATGTAATAACAAGTAAGTTGATCGATCACAGGCTCCAAGTGAATACTGTTGACATTCAGCTACTAATAATTGCTGTCTTGATTTATAGATATTTGAATGCCAATGGTAAATTGCAGAATCTTTGCAATGAGGATTGTCTATTTAGTGCTGAATATCATGGTGGACATTTGGCTTTAAGAGATAGGTAAGTTAATAATTTGAATAAATCTGTGGCAACATCGCATAGAGTTAACTTTATTTCAAGTATTTTCAAACGAGTTCGAAAAAATGTATGCAAAAGGTGCACACAGCTTATAATTTTGACTTAAGTTGATTTAATATGTTTCATATGCACCTATATTAGGAATTGATTATGATTTATTAAATTTTGTTTTTTTCTCGTTTTAGACAAGGCCAATATCTTTCGCCTATAGGCTCAAAGGCTGTGCTTAAATCCCGTTCATCTACTGTCACGCGTGATGAATTGTTCTCTTTGGAAGATTCTTTGCCCCAAGCATCCTTTATTGCCGCCATGAATTTACGTTATGTTTCTGTGAAACAAGGTGTTGATGTTACAGCCAATCAAGATGAAATTGGTGAAAACGAAACATTCCAATTAGAATTCGACTGGTCGGCCCACCGTTGGGCTTTACGCACTACTCAAGATCGTTACTGGAGTCTATCGGCAGGTGGTGGCATTCAAGCTACCGGCAATAGACGTTGTGCTGATGCTCTTTTCGAATTGATATGGCACGGTGATGGTTCTCTATCCTTCCGTGCTAACAATGGCAAATTTTTGGCTACCAAGCGTTCGGGCCATCTGTTTGCCACCTCTGAATCTATCGAAGATATTACGAAATTCTATTTCTATTTAATTAATAGGTAGGTGTTTTATATATTCCAAATATATTCCAAATAATTAAATAGTAGCGTTTATTAATAATCATGGCTTGTTTTCAGACCCATTTTGGTACTTAAATGTGAACAAGGTTTTGTAGGCTATCGCCAGCCCGGCAATACTAAATTAGAATGCAATAAGGCTACTTATGAGACCATATTGGTTGAAAAAGCCCAAAAAGGTTTGGTTTATTTCAAAGGACACAGTGGCAAATACTGGCGCATTGATGGCGAGGGCATATCAGTTGATTCCGATGGTCCAGCAGATGGTTTCTATTTGGAATTACGTGAGCCTACTAGAATTTGTATTAGGTGAGTTATTTATTTTAAAGTGAAATAAAACATTCATCGTTAATATTATATTTTTGTATTTTAGATCCCAAAATGGCAAATATTTGGGTGCCACTAAAAATGGTGCTTTCAAACTATTAGATGATGGTACTGATGCGGCAACACAATGGGAATTCTAAATTGTTTTCTCACATGAATATGCGGCAAACTTGCAAAATACTTTTTTAACGATTATTTATTCATTTAAGCCAACTAGAAAGAGTTTTATACTAAAAAAAAAACTCTCTCTTATGAAATAATACTACATATAATGTATAACTACATATATTCCACAACAAACACAACAAACAAAAATCACTTAAAATATACAATTTTCTAATGAAATGAATATTTCTTCATACCATAGAAATATTAAGCGGAAGTTTTTGCTGAAATCTCAAGAAAATATGAAAATTAAACACAAGACAAAATCTGTTTTAAAGTAAAACGCACAAGAAAGTTTTGTAATTTTATAAAAAAAAACATAATAATTGAAAATTAATAATTATACAAAAATAATTTTAATAATTAAAAATGCCAATAATTAGCGATTCCTTCCGTTGCTTAATTATAATTGAAATTATATAAAAAAAGCAGTGAGTGAAAATCTAATCTTATGTATGTGTATTTTACAATTTTTTAACACAGTTGCAACAACATTTTCTTTTTAATGAATGAAACATATTTAACGCTTTTTAGCATATTTTTTTTAATAAAAGAGAAAAATTACAATCATCATTAAATATTGAAAATAAAAATTTTATAGATGCAAACAACCACTCTAAAACACAAGGAGGGGAGTATATTTTCTACTAAAATATACTTTTAAAATACCTTATTCCTATTAAATACATGAAAAGCATTATAAGAAAACATTTATAAATTAAACATTTAAATCATTTTATCGATTTAATATAAAAACATCATTAGTTTTTAAGCTTTTATTCCCTTATGTACTCGTATCTCTCTCTATAACAAATCTAATTTTTCTTTAAATAATTAATTCCATCTCGTCCTCTTGTTTTCACTATATGTCACAATAGTGTACTATAAATTATAATACAGCAATTAAAACACAATACACACAATTTTATATAAAAAATACAAAAGATCATTGAAGAAAAATTATAGCATCATCATTCACACATTTGTTATTTATTTTGAAATATAAACATTTTTTTTTTTTAATTTTTATTTATATATTTTTTATTTTTTTATTTTAATATAAATTTTTTACTCAAAGTAGTCAAGATTGTGCGAATTTTTTGCTAAAAAATGCTTTTATTTTGCTTAAGACTCTTGAAACAAACAAAAAATTATATTTATCATAGTATGTATTTTTTTAAATTTTCTCATTTTTTATTTGTAATATTTTACTATCAAAAAGGCAAATAATGAAATGAATTATTAAGTAATTATATGTGAAACTAAATGGTAAAACAATATCATTATTATCAAATAAAGAATTAATTATTATGATTATTGTATTCAAAACCTTAAAATTATGCTGTTTTTAATGGTCTTTGGAACTATAATAAAGGGAAAATGAAGGCAAATAACAATTAATAATTTAAATAATGATTTTGAACTGAAAACTGCAAAAGGTATCGATCTATTCGATTAGAAAATTAGAATACCATTATAAAGCGATGTACCGTTTAGAATATTATCTGCATACATACATATGTATGTATGTAAATGTTTTAAACGATTATCAAAAAACAGCACCATAACTCAAATAATTGAATAATTTGTTTGATTCGACTTTATTTTAAATCAAAAAATCTTTTTTGAATCTGCAGATGAGTATACTGTGGTGAAAATTAGCTTGATCTATCAGAGGGTTCCAAAGCAATAAAATGTATCAGATCTGCCTTCACTTGATAGCTAAGGATTAAAATTATAGGATTTTGTTATTACTTACCATACAAATTTAGAGTTACTATAAACAAAATGCTCGGCTTTTTAACACCTAATATCATAACACATTTTTAAGTAAATAATTGTTGTAATTTCAAAATTTGTTTATTTCAAATATGCTTCAAATTGAAGTCTGTTTTAAGTACCTATAAAACTTTTTCAAACATAAATCACTTGACAGCTGACAAAATGACCGCCAGTTAAAAAGCGTTGCCAACTTAAAGTTCTATAATCTAAGAAATATCCTATACAAAATTGCAGTTTAGGTACAAATCTTTGCTAACTTCTTAGCAAAGGTAATCACCTATTTTTTGAATCATTTTATGAGCAAATAAAATTATTTAAACTAAGTAAGAGTGCTTATTTTAATAAAAGATTTATAAATAGTATCGCAAATGAATAACGTAGATATTAACAAACGGAATAACATCTAATTTACAAATATACCACTCTCACTTGTTAATGTATTAAAATGTTATAATAAAGAAATATATTTGTTAAAATTTAATACATACATATTGAAATATAAAGTTCTATAAAAAAATATAGTTGAAATTATTTACATTATTAAACTGTTGTTGTTTCTAAATTCTTCATATCGTCACCTAAAATGCCCAAAGACGTAACCCTCATTATCATAATTTTACAGGAGAAGCAAAAAACATTATAAAATGAAAACAGTTTAATTGAAAATCGCGATTTCTTCACATCTTATCTTAATATATTATATATGTATGTATATAGACGACAAACTTATTTCTGTAAAAAAAAAAATTTTGTGTTTTATGAAAACGTTTAAATGATGTTACGTCTTTTTCCATTTCTTGAATAAAATCGTTAGTTTGGAACGTAGAAGCTTAAAATTTTTAGGAGCATTTTAGCCTTGTGTTCCAGATTCAATCAAAAAACGAATTTTGATTTTTCGAGGGTTACGTCTTTGGGCATTTCAGGTGACGATATACATATTTTGTTAAAAATTAAGCATTTATATTTGTTAATTACTAATATATATGTATGTAGGTACATACATAACATTATTATTAAAATTTGCATATAATTTTTTTATTGAACTGGACTCAAAGCATGAGTATAGTAATTTTTCTCTTCACCTAGACCACGCTTGATAACATGTGGTATGGTTTTTGGTACCATGGTGATACAATCGATAATGGGACATACGGATACACAGAGAGTGCAACCCGTACAGTCATAGTTAATATGTGGTATATGTGTAACCGGATCAAATTCAATGGCTTGATAACCGGAATCGGCGCAGGTCATATAACACTTGCCACAATTGATGCACAAATCCTAAAATATAAATAAAAAGTTCAAAGAAATATTCCATATGAATTGAAGGTATTAATTAAACTTACATCATCAATCAAAGCTACTTTTTGTTGTTTATTATCCAAATTCTTATATGTACCAATATGAGGTAGTGCGCGTCCAATAATGTCCTTAACTTTAGGGGCTGGTTGTGGTACATGGCCACCATTATTTTGAGACTTCATATCGACATCATCACTATCAATCTTCCACATAGGTCCCTTTTCTTCACGCAATTTTGAAAGTTTTTCTTCTCTTTCTTTTAAGTAAGGGCCAAAGAAACCTAAAGTCTAAGAAATTAATTATGTACAAGTATTATACCCAGTTAAAATATCATCAATTTAATAAATCCTACCTTATTGCCTTCACCAGTTAAATGCATTACGGGTTTGCCCTTTTGATGTTTAGGTGTTGGTGGGGACTGTCCATCCCAGAAGGGGGCGTGATTTGGTGGAGGATTGGTTTTAAGATACAGCAATGCTTTCAGACTTGTACAATAATCCTCGATTAAGGTGAAATCTTGATTTTGCACCGAAGAGCAAATTTGTAAAATTGTAGCACCAGCTTGTAAAAATTGCAAAGCAACTTCACCAGAGTCTATGCCACCAATGCCCAAGATGGGGAAACCAGGCAACTTTTTGGCTATGGTTGAAATAGCTCTTAAGGCCATTGGTCGTGTGGCATTGCCAGATACACCACCATAAGTGGTTTTCTTCTCAGCACCAACATTAGGCCAAGGGCTGGCATCAGCTTTGATGCTCATCAAACCTTGGACGGTATTAATAGCTGAAACACCATCTGCATTGCCTTTTTTGGCTGCCAAAGCAATGCTCACAATATCAGTAATATTTGGAGTCAATTTGACAAAGAAGGGAATTTTTACAGCTTTACGTACCCATTTGGATATGTTTTCTACTAAAACAGGATCTTGACCACAGGCTAAACCCATACCGGATTCACCCATACCATGGGGACAAGATAAATTCAATTCCAAAGCATCTGAACCACATGCTTCGGCTCTTGTAGCCATTTCTGTCCAATCGTCTTCATTATATTGACACATTATACTGGCAATTACAATTTTGGTGGGAAAATCTCTCTTTAACTCCGAAATGGCGCGGAACCAGTATTCTGGCTTCTTTTCGGAGATCAGTTCGATATTTAAAAAGGATCCTTGTTGTGGACCGTAGTTATAGCCGGATGTTGTACCTCTGACGATACGAGGTGAGACATTCGTTACTAAGTCCTTTTCTAGACCAAAAGTTTTTGTGACCACGAAACCCCAACCTTGTTCGAAAGCTCTTCTTATCATGGCAGCACTTGTAGTGGGTGGAGCTGACGCCAAACCGAAAGGATTTTCAAACTTAATGCCACACATCTCCACCGAAATATCAACATTATCAATATCCGTATGGAATAAAGGTAACTCAGCGGGTGTATCTAAAGGTAAACCTTCCAAATGACAATGAATATTCCAGGCAGCAATTTTACCATCATTTACTGATTCCACAGTAGTATCAGCGGAGCCAGCCAAATCTCCACCACAAAATACTTGAGGCACAGAAGTTTGCAAAGTGTTTGAATTAAGTTTGGGCATACTCCACCTGTCCAACTCTACAGGCGCCATTGCTTCTATTACCTCCGAGTCATAGAGACCAGAGCCAAAAGCAGATATAACAAAATTGGCCTTCAATTTTGTAATTTGTTCTTCATCTTCTATCCATTGATCATTTTCATCCTGTTCAGTACGACAAAATTCCATGCCGGTGATCTTATCATCCCTCACCAACACCTTGAGTGGCGAAAGATAAGGTAATAATTCACATTTCTCTTCTCTAGCTAATTCGACTTCTTCGGGTACTGCACGTATACCAGAGGAGCCTTTACGGAACACCACAAACACGCGTTTAGCACCACATCTGAGAGCAGAAGTGGCACAATCAAAAGCTGTATCCCCAGCACCAAGAACAATTACATTACCAAACAATGGAGGTAAAGCTTGGTAAGCCTTGCAAGCACAAAGTCCTGGTTTAGAACCGTTAGCTACCTTAGGAAGAAAACTCTTAGAGGTATAGAAACCCATAGATTCATCCAAATCTTTGAAGATGGGATTTACTTTGGGTTCTGGCAAACCAATACCCAAGTAGACTACATGATCGGTGGAAAGAAGGTGCTAAAAAATAAATAAAATAGTTAAATAAATAGTTATTTAACTTTCTTTTATTTAGATATTATTTACCTTAACGGTTAAATCCTTAGTTGAAAGAGATCTGTTTGTTTCAATCTTGACACCCAAATCTTTAACAAGCTGTATTTCAAAATTGACTACATCTATAGGCAATCTATACTGGGGAATTTCCGAAGAACTCAAACCTCCTAAGTAGGTACGCTTTTCATAAATGGTTATATTTTTATAACCCAAACGACCCAAAAATGTGGCACAAGATAAAGATGCAGGGCCACCACCCAACAAAGCTATTTTCTTTTCCAATTGTTTGGGAGCCTTTATGCCAGGTGGTACAATTTGTCTAACACCCATTTGCTTAAAGACTTCGGTAGCATATTGCTGCAAACCTCCAATGTTAATGGGTCCCTCCTCGGAAGCCTGAAGATTACAACCACCTACACACAAATCACTAGTAGGACACACCATGCCACAGGTCAGACCCAATGGATTATCGGAAAAGATGGCTTTGGCAGCACCATAGTAGTTTTTGTTGGAAATACTAGTAATAAAACTCTTAATATCCAGCTGGGTAGGGCAGGATTTCTGACAGGGAGCATCAGCACATTTCAAACATCTGGCCGCTTCTTTAAGAGCAGCTCTTTCGGAGAGAGTTGTGTGCTTAATGTCCTCAAAGTCATTGTTGAGATTAGGACCGGACTGGAATATTTGAAAACATAATAAACAACAGTTAGAAATTAGTACTTATACATACATACATACATACATGTATAACGCATTAAACAAATAATAAACAATTCCATTGAAAAGTTGTTTTGATTAAAAACCTCTTGCTCAAATTAAATATATTTATGTTTATTTTTTACTTACGGCACAACTGCGATCTGTATTTCGTTTCCAATGTTTCTTATTAACTTTGGTTTCAGTAGTAGGCACCACGGTACATTTAGTTTTCACTCGGGGATTTAAAATTAAAAGATTCTGAAAATAATATTGAACTAATTTCAGTTGCATTTGTTTGACAATATTGCACTGCACGTACCTCAATGTCCGGCAAATCTTTGCTTAATAATGCTGGTGGACTCATGTTCTAAAAATTAACGTAATTGGTTTATTTTATAACTAAAAAATAAACAAAACAAATGGTTAATACGTGTTTACTAATACGTAATGATATAATATGACATAGTTTTGTTTAATATTGCCTCACGCATTTAATAAATTTAAATAATCTAACGCGTTTTTATAAAAATATTTACAAAATTAAACATGAATAGTCCAATATAATGTTTTACCGGCTTTTTGGTATTTATTTTTGAACAGTTTTCCAGTTTATAACCACAATTTTACGAAACCTGTTGGAGTACATATGGCTGGTCGTATAGGCAGTCAGCAGCAGTTTGGCATTTCGTATGTTTTATAATCGGTGGCTATTGTTTATTATTATTTTATTTTTGGCCAATAGTCAGTCGAACAAATTTAAAAATGCAAATTCATTATAATTTGCTTAAAGTGTTTTGAAGTAGGGTTTATTCATCACAATTTGTTTTCTTAAATTATTGTTCTCTTAACAGATATTGAAGTTAATATAGAATACCCTTATGTCAGTAGAAATCAACCTACAGGAGTCCTTAAATATCTTACGGACCTTGTATCAGATTTTTGGAAATATTTTTATTTTTTTACATTTTTCTCGGCCTAATTAAAAAATCTTTTTTCCAAAAAAAAAAAAAAAATTTAAGTTTTTCAGCTAAAAGAAATACTCAATTTATCAAAAAAATTTTTTTTTTTAAAACAAAAATGTTTTACTTAAACTACCTATAATTAGGCGAATTTTGGCGCAATTGAATAAAACATATTAAATATGTCGGCACAAACCGAGTTGTAACCAAAACCACTTTAGCTGCCTGTAGGGTATTAAATATATGCAGAGTTTTGTTTATGTTTATACTTATAAAAGCAAGTGAGTTTGTTTTTTAATTAATCTTTGCACAAAGAAAATACATACATATTTCTATACGTGTACATTTTTTTAATGAATTAATTTAGATTCTAATTTGTTTAAACTTTCGAAAATGTCATAAAGCGTTATCATTCTAAATTGTAAAGTGGGCGCTATCAGTTTGGCTGATATTTTTTTTTTTTTTTTGTTTAGAAAAATATGGATAATGAGAAATAATGTGGTCATAAACCTTTGTTTTACCAAAAAAAAATTAGGCACTAATGAACTAAATGAATTACGGATATTATAAGTACAACTATACCTCGATTATTTACAAAAAAAAAATGTATTTATTTATTCTAGTAATGTTGCAAAATAATTAATTGCAAATAAAAAATCTGTGTTATTAAAATTGTGTAATTAGGTATAGGTATTTATTATATTTTGTTGGTATTGAAAATAAATTTGGATAGGTAGGTATATTATAATTATTTATTATTATTAATAACAATTTGTCAATTGTTCATAATAAAATCTAAGTGAAATTATCATTTACAATCTGAATATTAGAATATACCTACATACCTACAGGGAGTTCTCTTAATTATAATACACAAGTACACAAACTTATGGATGTGTTGTATACTAATACATTGTTGTATGTATGTAAATAAATAATTGTAAAACGTCTTTTTCCATTTAACCATTTAAATGTGTTTTTTCTTCTATTGTCTCTTTAATAGATACATATGTGAATGATTGACCTTAATATGAATTGAATAATTGAAGTAATAAAAATTAAAATAACGACTGAACTTATCAGTAATAAATTATGTCCACTACTTTTTGAAAACAAAAAATAACTTTTCGCAAATACGAAATAAAAGTTGAATAATAAATAATCTTTTGTTTAGCATAAACAAAAACATATTTATTAGAACATAAAAACATCTGATATTCATAAATAAATATAATAAAAAATGGTATAGGTATAAAAAACAAGTGAAATTCAAATCACCCATACAACTGTAGTATCAACCAACCTTTTTTTTTATTTGCTGGAGAAAGATATGTAATTTCTTTTTATTTTCTTAATAAATTTATTCTAGCACTTTTTTATTAACAAAACACAGGGCATTAGTTTAAACGAAACAAATCTTGTTCTTCACACTGGAAACGACAAAATGAAACTGCCGATTGTTTTGCAAAGAACTAGAAACGAAAACTTTGTATCATGATGTAACTATACAAGGTGAGTGCAAATCGGCAACAAATACAACACAATACAGAAACAACAGACATTTTGTTTGTGTAAAATAATGTACTACTGTCAAAAATACTTGAAAATGTATTACTTTTGACATATGTAAATTGTAAAGAAAGACGGTCAGCTGTGCTACTGCAATCACCTTGTATAGTTTTGTATCATGCATGGTGAAATTATGCAAGGTGAGTGCAGTAGCACAGCTGACAGACTTTGTTTACAATTTACTTATGTCAAAAATAATACTTTTTCAAGTGTTTTTGACAGTAGTACATAATTTTACACAAACAGGAGTCCAACCGTATATATCACTCAGTTTTTAAACATATTTTGAGCGATTTTTATGTTTTTTAGACAAATGTTCTATAAGTTTTACTGAATCAGGCCTTAATCTTCTGTTATTTTAAAATATTTATTTAATATTTTTAATCCACATCTAATATAAAGGACATAATTCAGGGTAATTATTTCATCTGGCTCCCATACAAATGTCCTCCGAAATAGGGTTTTATCGGTCATAAATGTGTGATTTATAAACGTATCCAAACAAACTTTGCAACAAATAAGTAGTATGTAAAACCTAATTACATCTAAACAATTTTGTGCAGATCGGTCCTGAATTAGTCATAGCTCCAATATAAGGTCCACTTTTGAATATTATTTTAACGGACATAACTCTTAAAATTGTTGGTATTCAAATAATATTTAACACAAATATGTTTCATATGCACACAAATCATTCAGTCCAATTTTATGATGATTGCTCCACAATTAGTCATAACTCCCATGTAAGGTCCAATTCCAAATATCATTTAAACGGCCATAAATCTCCTTCTTTCAAAAAGAAAATAAGTTAGTATTTTTAAAAATTTAAAAGGCTAAAAAATGCTAAACATTTAATTACAAATTTCTAAGCAAAATGCCAAATGTAAAATATTGCAGTTAAATCAAAATAAAATAAAAGCTTAATTTAGCCGCAAAAATGCTAAAATGGTCACACGATTGTATTGTATTTGTTGCCGATTTGCACTCACCTTGTTAATTACACCATGGGTTTGTGTGTCTGGCTCTCTCTCTTTTCATCTATTTCCTCTTATTCTCTCTCTTCTTTTTTTTCGCACAAACCGCCTTGTTCAAATGTAACACTATTCCCAGAAGCAACTCTGTTTGTAAAAATCGATAACAGCTACTTACCAGCAGCCAATAGAGGGCGCACCTTTTTAGAGATGACAAATTTTTATGTAAAAAATTCCTGTATCTCTTTTTTTTTAAAGTTCCCATATAAATACAACAAACCCGTTTTATTTTCAATCTCAACATGATCATCGCGTAGAACGAATGATGATGACGTCAGGAGATGAAGGAGGGAGGAAAGCAGAAAATGAAAAAAAAAAACGTGGACAAGCGACGGAAGCCGAACGAAGAAGGAAAAAGAGAATGATAAAAAAGCGGGGTATGGACGGACGAGCAAGAGCAAAATGGAAGGGGTCAGAAGAGAGGGGAAAAAGTACCCCCATCGTCAGACCACCAGAATTTTTTTTGCTCGTGTGGTGAATTTAAAAAAGTGGTGAGTATTAAAATTCATCACACCACAAGATTTTTCAAGGTCATTGAAAATTTATCATCCTAAAAGTAGGCAATGGTGTTTGTTTTATTGTTTTACGGGGTGGTTACTGAGTTAGCTAAAAAAAAAAAGAAAGAGGAAAGTTATTTTTTTTTGTATGTGGTATAAAAATAATAAATAATTAATGTCGATTGGGAAAATGTTAATAATTCAGAATTATCCGTCACTTAAAAAATCGTCAAATAGCGACTTTTTATTTACTAATAAAAACAACAGTTTGCGTAAAAAAATATATTTTAAGGAGTTTGTAAATATTATAATGTATTAATTCATTTACTTTTATTATTTCTTGCCTTTGGAACCGGATTTATCACCTTTACCGGGAGGCTTTCCCTTGCCTTTTGCTTTACCCGCTTTAGCCATTTGTTTCTGTAATTGTTTTTGGTCATGCAAACACTGTTTCAACCAACGTTGTATCTTTGTGACAGCACGAGTATGAGTGAACAGTAAAATTTTGGCGTCATGCAAACGTTTATATTCTCGTTCCTTTTTACGCACCAATTCTTCATAGATGGCTTCTTCCTGCTTATATTCTAAAAGAAAAATATCAAATTCTTGCTTTTGTCTGTCATACTCCTCCTGGAGGAAGATTTCTTCTTTGTATTTGTCATAAACGGTTTGATCATATTTTGCGATCAAGGCCTGTAATTGCAGCTGTAATTTATTTCTGTAAGGAGCGAAGTGATTAAAAGACATTTAATTTAAGCTTGTGATCTTGAAAACTCTTACCTTTCATCTCTGACATTTCTTTCTTGTATTAAATCCGCTTTTAATTTTTTCTCGTAACTTAAACGGGATTTTTGCAATTCTTCTTCAAGTTCTTGTTGTTTGATTGAGGAAGTATTATTAATTAGTTGAATTTCTCGTTGGCTATTCGAACTGAAGTTTTTGTTTAATTATTTTGTAATTCTATTAGAGAAAAAATGTTTTTAGAGATCTTACATTTCCTGTTTAACAACCACATTATTATCATATTGATGAAATGCCAATTCATCCTCCAAATGTTTAATTACGCCAGTTTTGGCGGCAGTTCTCCATAAACGATTTAACTTACTGCTTTCAATTTTACGTGTGATTGCTGAAATAAATATCATAATTTTAAGTGTATTCTTAAGATGTGTAATTAAAATTACCTTTTATATTATTTTTAACTTCTTCATTAGCTAAATAAACTTCATGCAAACGCTTCTCCTTGGCCAAATCGGCCATGGCAGGTCTATGAAATCTTTCTTTAGCCACTTGGTAAACATCCTCAAACGCTGTTAACAAACACTTTTCCGTATTGTCAATGTCATCTAACCAGTTAGGTAAAACGTCAAGCATTTTATAATTTTCTTGGAAATAATCAATAATATTCAAAAGATCTTTATCACTTTGATTGGCTTCCTGCAATCTTTCCTTTTTCTAAATGAACAATAATTATTCTCGAGTATTTATAGCTGAGAATGGAACTCACTTTTTTAACTCTATATTCCAGTACTAATTTCAGACAATGTTTATATTCTGTATTGTTTAAATATCGCTTTAACACCTCGGGATTTTCGAAAATTCTTAACAAAATTAAAGAAATTTTCAGTTTCTCAATAGTTTCTTTTGTCGTTGATAATACGTTACTGATTTGATAATCAAGTTCCAACGGAATTTCGCTGTCTAAATGATAACTAGCAGATAATGGAATGATATTTTTTTTAAATTTATTTTTTTTCTAATACTTAGTTTTTCGTCAATTTCGTGAAAATCCAACTCCGAGTATTCCACGCGTTTGCCAGTAGAAAATTGTTTAACTTCTGCGGACATATTTTATTGTGTTTGAAAACGAAAAAGAAAAATATTGAAATATTTCCCAAAAACAAAATAAAATTGATTAGAAAAACATATTCACAATGCTGGTGTCAGGGATGATAAATGCAGTACAATTGTACTTTTTCAGTACAATTCGCATTTCAAAATTACGCTAGTACTCCAATACAAAATTAAGTACAATTTAAAAATTTGTCAAGACTATTTTTTCTTATTTGTTTCATTCTTGGTAATATGGCAACTATTTTTAGTACCAACTGTACCTCTCACCTACCAACTTTTGAGTTTGTCTCTCTCTCTCTCTTTTTTCCCCTCTCATCAACAAACTCAAAAGTTGAGCAGCAAAAGTGGCAGTGTGTGACCCAGGACTTTGTTGTTTAATCATATAAAGTAACCGCACTACACAACAGCAATAAAACAACTAAATTTGACAGTTCATCAGGTGGAGTTTAATTATAGTTCCTGTTAAAATATTATTTGGTTTTGTTTTTTAAATGGAATTAGAAGCAGCAACGTAAGTGAAATTACACAATTTATTGCAAAATGTTAATTAGTTTTCTTTGCTGAACGAGCAAAAACGTAAAAAAGTTTTTAGAGAAGAGTAGACTAAAGAATTTTCTTGGGTAGCAAATTTTTTTCTTATCAAAATATGATAAAAACCAAAGAGAGAAATCGACTTCATGTCAATACTGTTTCAAACCTAATTCAAACAAAAGATTTGCTGAAATCTAGTAAATCATCTTGTATTATTATACCTGAATGTTTATGTTTTTATACAAATGTTAGGTACAACTGAATTTTTATATACATTATCTTTATTTTTTGTTATTTTTATAATAAATCCAATAAAAAAAAAATATTTTTAAGCGTTTTAGTACAATTAGGGTCAAAAAAGTACACTTTTGTGCTCAGAAAAGTACAATTTGAAAAATGTCATTTATCATCCCTGGTATAGGTACACTGGCTTGCAAACCCGTGTTCATGTTTAATTGTATTTGGCAAAAAAATATAATATTGAAAGTAATTTTAACATAACAAAAAAAAATCAATATAAAAACATAAAGCAATTCAATTAACTCAGTTTTGCACGTAATAACCCAGCATACCATTCTAGGAGCGCTCCGAAAAGGGAGTCAGAAAAGAGTCTAACTAAAGAGCATTTTCGAAGCGCTCTGAAAAAGGAGTCAGAAAAGAGTCCAACTAAAAAGCATTTTCGAAGCGAAAGAAAAATTTGCTTGTTACTCTCCTGAGTCGGCACGCAGTATGACTCAGAAATTCCACTTAATTATGTGTGTACCAAGGCGTTGTTGTCCTGATATTTGTGCTTTGAACAAAAAAAAACATAGCTGTACCAAACAAGAATGATAAAAACAAGATTACACAGAGCCCAAAAAACACTCATAAAAGACTCTTTTTTGACATTATCTAAGAGCTCTTTATGAGCCCAAAAAAAAACCCTCAAAAAAAACTCTTTTCTGACATTATCTAAGAGCTCTTTCTGACGGACCATTTTCGAATGTAATGACCCTCTTTTCTGAAGGTTTTTGGAGCAATTATGATTGTTTTTTGGGCTCATAAAGAGCTCCGAAAAAGGTGTCAGAAAAGGCTCTTTTCGGACTCATATGGCTTGCTGGGAATAAATTGACCGTTATACTTATGGCACTAAAAAATGCTCATCTTGTGTTAGTTGTGAGTTTTCTTTTGTGCAGTTTTTTTTTCTAATTTTCATTACCAGAATTAGCATCTTTAAATAAATTCAAAATAAAAGCGATGTATTTAATTTAATATTACTTAAATATACACAAAATAAGGCTACACCCAGACTTTTTCGAAATGAGCACTTAACTGAAAAGAAAAAAGGTTAGTTGGTACTAGATCATAAAAATTGGATGAAACAGAAAGCTTTGAGTTCTAAGTATTAGATATCAGAATTTGAGTTTCAGAAAAATAATTGCTTTGTAAAATAAATAAGAAAGTCAAACAACAGCCAATAGAACTAATGTGGCAGAAAACGTAAGACCACGAAGTCACACGATGATCATATTGCAATTCTAGCAAAAATAAATTCGTTTACAACAGCCAGAGATATAAAGGAGGAACTAGAATTAAATATGTATTTCAACTCGAACTGTCCAAAGAAGACTTAACGAAAGCGGTCTATTAAGTACGTTCACTAAGAAAAAGCCTCTTCTAAGAGCTGCAAATATAAAAAAGCAGTTTGACTTTGCAAAAAGTATATAAATATTAGATAAAATAGTAACTGAATTAAAAATAAAACTAAAAAATATAATTATTAAAAAATAATAAACACATGCTTTAATCAAAAAACAGGAAATATTTGAAACCGCACTTTATGTTGTCCGACAGTGTATATAAAATTAAAATTTGCTACTTCGAAGCCGCAAAATAAAAGTTTTAATATTCGATTACTAGCCAAGATTTAAGTATTCTTTAGCCGCCCCTGACATAAGAATAGTTTATTTAAATGTACATACATATTTCTTATGCAAATTGTTTTAACACATTTGTTTTGAAATAATTTTAAAATTTTTTATTAATAAAATACATTTCGACAAATTTGGCGGTTTTGCCTTAATTTTAAAAATAATAAAAATAATTTCGATTTGTTGTTGTTTTTTATTATAGAAATATATACAAATAAAATATTTATAGTATAATATAAAAAATAATATTATAACACACATGAACAGAAAGAGAAACTCAAATTCACACAATAAAGAGCAGGAAAATTACAAATACAAAGAAAAAGAAATCATATGTTTGTATTCCTTCGCTTTTTTACTTAAACTAAAACCTAAAAGTTATAAATTGACAATAATGAAATAATATTAAAAAAATAAAAAAAAAAAATAATAATAAAGGCAGTATTTAAATATTTTGATTTAAAAATTACAAACAAATCAAAATAGAGACTAACGGATTATAGTTTTGGCAAATTCTGCTTAAAGAAACGAAAAGTAATTGTAAAAAACGAGCAAGATAAACGGAGATATAAAGAGAGAATTATAGAAATTAAAATAAACAGAAAGAGCATTATTTTAAGAAAGATTTTGAAAATAGAGTATTTTTGTTTAAAAAAAAAAGCACAAGTTTTAAGTAAAATATTTAAGTTAGATGCGTTTCCTTAAAGCTAAACGACCCAAGGGACGTTTGGGTTTAGCTTCTTCTTTTTGTTCTTGTTCAGATTCTTCTTCAGCGGCATCTTCAACTGGCTCAGGTTTTGAGGGTTTGTTCAACTTACGACGATTTACTATTAAAACAAAATATTTTAATTAATAAACATTTAAAATACATATATGTATTTTGTGATTTTTGTTTTGTTGCTCAACTTACATGCCGAGTTCGATTTGTTGAATCCTTTACTGGCAGGAGCTGGAGCAGCTACTGGGGCAGATTCTTCAGCTTCTTCTTGTGAGTCTTGGGAAGATGCAGGTTTGCTGGGTTTGGGTGCTGGTTTATCCGCTGTAATTATTCGATATTTTTATATTAGTTTAAGTAATATTTTTGTTAATATTAAGTGTGTTAAAGCTTACATTTGTTTTTTTTTGCAATCATTTGTCTGCGTTTTAGAGAGTTCAAAAAATCATCGTTAGAACGGAATGGTCTAATAACGGGTCCAATGCGCTTAGGTGTCTCTGTTGTGGTGGTGGTAGTTGTAGTTGAGGCAGCATCTTCACCTTCATCAGTATATTGATTGTCTTCACCATTTTCGGCATAGTCACCCTCTTCCTCTTCAGCGGGTGCTTGTGTTGTGGTTGATGATGGTTTGGCTGATTTTCCAACGGGACGTCTAAGTGCAATACGTTTACCAGCTCCTCCTTCTTCAGCCACAGTGAAACTCAAGTGGCAGGCCAAAGCAAAAATAACAAAAAGCAGGGTACTAGAAACGAAATAGGAATGAAAAATAATAATAATTTTATATTTTATATTTAAAATTATTAAACTACATTTTTTACATACTATAAATATTTATGATTACTAATCAGGCATGTGATGGAAATCGATATCGAAAACGAATGAGTTTTAGAAGTCAATTTTTTCGTAATATTTCTGTACTGAAAAACTTTTATCACATAAAATATAAAGATATTGGGCTTCTAAAGAGAATCTTAAAACAAAAATTTTAAAAATTAGATTATAAATGCATTAAAATGTATTTTCAAAACTGATTTGTTTTCGATATCGATTTCCATCACATGCCTGAATAATTAAATTTTTTTACATTTAGGACTTTAATATATATTTTTCGTATAATTTTTTCGAATGAGAATTGGTTGCTTATTGGAAAAAAATTAATCTAGTGGAGTTTTTAGTAGCACAATTTTCAATCAATTTCTATCAAATCATTTATGCAGATAAATGAGACCGTAAATTATGCGGCCGTTAATTTTAACAACATATTGATTTTAAATAAATTCTTAAATAAACCAACAATTCATTGCAAACAATCTTTATAATTAAAAAATATTGATTTTTTTTTATATTCTACTGATATTTCCAAGTGTCTGATAAAAATCTAAGACCGTAAATGACCATTTATGAGCTGTCGATATATTTTAATTAAAAAATATTTAAATTGTTAATATATTTTATAGATATTTCCAAAAATCCAAAATATCTGCAAAATTCAAAAATTTTTATAAAAATCGTCTAAGTACATATTTATAACTGAGTAAATGTCTTGACCACAAAACAAAAGACTTAAATAAAGAAATAAACTTGCTAACAAATGCACCGGCTTTTGTTAAAGTCTTCATGTTTTTTTTTTGGTCTGCTGGGGGTTTCGTTTCTTCATTAAACTTTCAAGTCCTTTCAAATAAACCACAATAAAACAAATTAAAATTATTTTTGTAACAACTCAAGGACGTTCAAAATAGTATTTACTTTTTTTCTTTTTTTATACCGGATTATTTCCATTTTTTTTTTTTTATTTTTTTGTTTTCAATACAGAAAATCCAAAACTAAAACGACCCATATACATACATAGACGTACGATGTACATGCTAACATATATGTAAATGTATGTACACATGGTTAGCTGTTTAAGCCATATGTATGGTCAATTGACTATTTGGCAGTTTGGCTGTTTGGCTACTTAGCAATGTAAGTATTATGCAAATAATAAATAAATAAAAACCGGTATTTTAAATATGATTGAATAGAATCTATTTGAAATTCAAAATGTTTTTATTGCAATTGCACATTCATGTACATAATACGAACGTACATACATATATAAAAGTGTATCTATTAGAAAACTTATATGCAATTTAACTTTATAGAATTTACAGTTAGTGTTTATACACTCTAACGCTTGCCACAAGACTTCAATTCATGGCAAAGTGTTTAACAAAGTTTTTTAATAAAAATTCTCTAGAAGCTATTTTTAGCACAACAGTAGTTGCTGTTAAAAATACCTAATAAATTAAGGTGTTACTTAATGTGACATTGCCATAAATTATAAGGTTTGTAAATGGATGTTGAATATCAATAGAAAAAATCTGAAAACTTAAACTATGCTAGAAAGCCAAAGGTCATGATTTGATGATAATATTTATTAAATTATTACTTTGCAAAAGCTCCACAAAACTAGTAGTATTTTCTATGTATTTTTTTGTCTCAAGTCTTAATGATGTTTTGTGGTACTTTGAACAAAAAACTGGTTCCTGCTAATAATCTTTCTCAAACACTAGTTTAAAAAAATATCACTTAACTTTAGTAAATTGAAAAAAGTGGTTTTGTATAGAAAAACAGCATTAATAAAATATTAAATATTTTACAGGTTTATTGAAAACAAAATATTAAAAACCCCAAAAAGA
Organism: Bellardia bayeri; assembly: GCA_950370525.1. Taxonomy (NCBI): domain Eukaryota; kingdom Metazoa; phylum Arthropoda; class Insecta; order Diptera; family Calliphoridae; genus Bellardia; species Bellardia bayeri. The sequence continues at coordinate 99,941,318 of OX493266.1, forward strand.
AGAACAAACCAGATGCGAAAATTCTGCGTTTTTTAAAAATCCAATTATCAAAATAAATTTAAAATCCTGATTCTTTGAAAAAAATAAGAAAATACGATTCTTTAAAATTGTCGAAATTATAACAAGTCTGTCTATTTTGTGGTTTTAACAAGAAAAAGAGCAAGAACAACAACAAACATTTTAATTAATAAACGAATCAAGTATGTGTCTTAAGTCTTGTAGTCATAATGAAATCATGCCTGTGCCTTAAGTCTTTCTTTCTTTAGATGAATCGATAAAGAACTTCTTTAGAAAAACCACAAACTCATCTAAACTTAATTTATATGCAAAGTTGTCACAATAAACCATTTAATCTTGAAACATTTTGTTTTATTTCCATATTCTTTAAGCACAAATGCAGAGCACGTTTATTACATTAAACAAAAATCATCAAAAACAGATCTATGTATATTTCTTTTTTTTTCTCGTTGTGAAGTTTTTATTTGCTTGGTTCAAAAAAAAAAAACTAGACCTTGATTTTATTATTCACAAATGACAAACTTAATATAATAATTCCAAATTGTCGGTTATATAATCAAATGAGCTAAGAAGCACACAAAAAAGCCAAATCACATTATGTTTATAAATTCCATGATTAAAATCTTTTGTAAAAAACACCACTTTTTATATTAATAGAGTATTAGCATTTCTAAGTATTAGTTTATGCAAATCATTTTAAACACACATTTAAAACTTCTTCTATAGTCACGATTTGTAAACGTGACTAATAAAAACGGCTATAATAAAAATCGCTTTTACGTTTTTCTCTAACTATATTTATTTAAAACTTTAAACAAAAGAAATATTTACTAGGAAATTTTCAGTATGAATATGAATGATATATAAATAAATACATACTTATGAATAAATTTACATAGTTAGATAAAATTGTTTTCTAACATAAACCCTACACCACCATAGTGGGGAGGGTATATTCGATTTGTGCTGATATACCGATCGACTCAGAATCACTTTCTGAGTCGATTTAACGATGTCCGTCCGTCTGGCTGGCCTACAAAAGTCCTTAACTGCATCTCCTGAAATATTATTTTTAATCTTATAAAATGTTTATATAATAACTACAATACAAATTTGGAGTCTAGTTTTTTATTAAAGCTAGTAATTATAATTAATTTAATTCCGTCTCAAGCAAACACAATATTATTTATATTTCTACATTAGATATTTTACAAACAAACACTGGGATTTTTATCAATTTTTTCTGTTAGTTTATACGCGTCTTCAGTTTATACTATTAACTGGCCCAAAACATGTAATAATGTTGATTAAATGTGAAATTCAAATAAAATGTAGGTTTTTCTTGTCAACATAAAATCAATAAAAGTATTTCAATTTATACATGTAAGAGACGGACGGACATCGTTAAATCGACTCAGAAAGTGATTCTGAGTCGATCGGTATATCAGCACAAATCCAATATACCCTCCCCACTATGGTGGTGTAGGGTATAAAAAGAACTCAAAGTTAAAAAAACATAAAAAAATTAAAAAAAATGCAGATGTTATTACGAAAATTACTACCAATATTTACTTAATATAGCATCAAATGTATACGATTGGAAAGATCTGAAACCGTTTAAAAATTGAAAATCGGATTAAAATCAACTGAGTTACGTGTTCATAAGTACACGAATCTACCCGAAAATAGTTTTTTAGGAATAACTTTGAAATTTGAGGGTGTTTCCGAACTTTTAAAAATTGATTTATGATCTACTCAATAAGGTCTATACTTACACTAGGTCTCTTTTCAAGTATAAAAAGAGTGCTCATTTGTAGCACCGTGTAATTTCTACACAAAAAAGTTTATACATATATATAGTGTTCAAAACCAGAACACTTTTATAATTTACAGGCATACAAACTACTACAAACGTCTCTTAATCGGAAGGTTAAGCAATACAGGTGCGTTGAAACAAGAACTAGAAATTTCCTTTTGTTAGTTACGGTATTATTCTAAAAAAAAATATTTTACACTTTAGAAAAACTTCACAATTTACAGACTGCTACCAGTATCTTTGTGCCTTATGATTTTTCCGCCTTTAGTTTAACTTTCACAATTTATTTTTATTCAAGTAAATTATAAACACTTGCTATATAATAACAGTATTTTCTAGAACTTAACTAAAAATATTACATAATTAAAAAAAAAAATCAAACGACAGTTTTTATAACATTTCTAAGCTAATAAAGCAAAATTAAATCCTGTTTTCTTAATAAATAAAGAGAAACACGTAGTAAAACTACAAACTTGATTTATAAAAATATATACATACATATGTATGTTTATATAAAAATTGCTTCTGGGTAGAGATACCAAAAAGATTAAAATAAATAAATTATACTAAAAAGTGTATAAAAAGAAAAATGAAATAAAAACAGCAAATTCCACCCTCCTACCGAAATAAGCAGCAAAATACTATGAACTGTTAAATTTACACGTTAGAAATAAAATCTGTAAGCGTTTTATGTTTATTTGTGATGCAGTGATATACATATGTACATATGTATGTAAATACATACATACATACATTTACATGTATGTAAATACATACATACATATGTATCTAAATACATACATACATATGTATACATATGTGCTGTTGTTGTTGTCTTAATAAAATTCGAATTAAAAACTCGTAATTAATGTAACAATTTTTGCCATGAAATATATTTAAGACAAATAAAACTAAATTTAAATAACGACTCCTAGATATGATGTGATGTATGTGTGTGTGTATTATTTAATATTTTACACATCGATGTTTGGGTGCAATAATTTCTATATGAATATTAATATTTAATTTTTTGTTTCTTTTAACTATCAATAATAATTTAAAGCCTGAATAAACAACAACTGTAAAAACAAAACCAGACAGTTTTGTTTTACTACACTTTGTTGTTGTTTTCTAAGAAAGAAAAAATTGTTTAATAAATAAATTAAGAAGCTGTGGAACACCGGCAGCATTTTCGTGTCGTTATTTTTATTGTTGCTGTTATTGCCAATACATTATTGCTATACATGCTCGTATACATATGACTGTGTGTAAGTAAAGTAAATTAAACTAAAGTAAGGCAACCAATCAACTTTAGACATGTTTGTTTTTGTTTCCATATGTGACGGTATGTGCGTGTGCATTTGTGCTTTAATAGAGTCTTGTATTTGTATTTGTGTTTTTTTATGTTTTATTTTTCTTAAAGTTTGATAAAGTTGATCCAAACGACCTTGAAAGATCTGTGTGTTTTTGTTGGTTTTGCAGCAGTTGCAGTTGCTGTTATTGTTTTCGTTTCTTAATACAAAGCGACATATTAAGTATGACTTTTTTGTATATTGTCTTGATAATTGAGTGATAATTAAAACTGTAAGGCATGTTTTGAAATTCTTGAAATGATTTTAAGAATCTATTTGAAATCTCAACTTGTTAGTTACCACTATTTATTTAAATCAAATAAAACTTTTAACAATTTAAGTAAACTGCATTTAGCATGCGTTTATTTGTATTTTTACAGTTATTTGTGTATCTTTCGTGACACTAAGCGAATTAAAAATGTATATGTAGGTATGTTTTTTGTTGAAATATGTATTTTAACAAGTTGACATTAAATGTTACAAACAAAGCCGCCAGCGGCTACTTCAGGCTAGAAAATGTATTTAATTCTTTATGATTTTTCAAAATTTCCTTTAAAACTATGGCAAAAGCTTCATCTTTGTGAACGTCCATTGCGAAATATTCTGAGCCGCTTAAATGACATTTTATTTCAATTACGATAAATTAATTTAATTTGGATATATCATTCCATATATCAGAAATTTTGTTTTATTCTGAATAAACTGGAATAAAGTTGCTTTACTAAACAGTTTTACTAAACAAAGAAATTGCAATTTTGTAGAAACGATCATTTTATTTCCTTCCTTTCTTTTACACTTATAAAAACTAATAAAAACTGCTATAAAATATACTTGTTGACAATCCCACAAATTACTTAATAACCAGTAAAATCCTGCATTTTACAACCATTAATGTATTTACTGAGGTAACGTACATTTCTGTATAATCAACGTTTATATATTCTTAACATTTTATCGGCGATATTTTGTGTATAAAATGTTCAAACAAAAGGCTTAAGAAACAAACTCGTTCTATTTGACATTTAAACTTTTCGAAATCGTTAAGACTAATTTTATAAAATATGATCAGCATCGCCATCATCATCACATGACAGTAGAAACTTGTATGCAACATAACAACAGCAGCTACAAAAACCACAACAAAAGCTAAAAATATAAAAAAACAAACCTTATAATGGTGTGAGAAAATGACCCTTGTCCTTTAAAACACCAAAGCTTAAAACAACAAAAACAATAACGACAACTACACCATTAAATCAACACAACATATTAATGTATTAAAAATTGCAATTAACACACAGCCCGCTATAAATTATATATACATATGTACATACTTATATACGAGTATATATAAACGTTTTTTGTACTTATGTATATATTTAGTCTCAACTTCTAAAAGTCACAGATGTATATAAAGAAAAATATTTAAATTATAAGTATGTATTTAAAAAAAAACCAGCACTCACATGTTAAAGAATTTCATTTTGTTTGTTTTATATGATTATTTTTTGTAGTTAAATTTAAAGAAAAATTATTTAAAATATCAGCCTTTTTTTTAATGGATTTTTTGTTTTTTTTTTTGTATTTTTACAAATTTTTGTATGTTTTGTAATTTTTTTTTAATTACAAATTTTTTTGTGAAATTTGTATTTTGAATATTTTTGCTAAACTCCACCAACTTCAAGTTAACGCTTAGACCTTAAGTTTAAAGCGTGTTAGCTTAGTACAACTTCTTAATAACGACTAATGCTTGATGGTTGGACTAGAGACTCAAGAAAACAATTTGTTTCTTATTTCTTTTACATATTTTGGTTTTTTCTTTATTTTATTTCTTTCTTTTTTGTTTTTGCATTTTAATCGTGTTCAAAAGCTACAAGTTTGTTGCTGCTGCTGCTGCTGCTATTTATTGGTGTTGTATGTAGTAGTAGTTGTAGTGCTAGTGCTGCATTGAACAGCAACATTAAAACCACCATCGGCATTAGCAACAACAAGAAATTACTGTCAGAGCATTCAAAATAAAACTTTGAAATGCTTACAATTTCACTATGGGTAAAACTGATTTCGGAAATCAATATTTTGTCAAAATTCCAATATAATTACTAATTTATGTTAGGCACCTCATCGACTCGTGCTAAACATTCGTTATCTCGTCACATATCGCCTAATAAGATAATGTTCAGTTCGTTAAATTTGCAGATTTGACGTTAAACGTTACATGGGTTCCCGAATGTACAGTAAAACTCCCCATTGCGGACACTTCTTATTACCGGACACCTTCAATAACCGGACAAATTTCGTGGACACAAACATTTTATTAGTTTTTCCATACAAATATGACTACAATAACCGAACACTCTAATGACCGGACGCGGACACATACTTCAAACCATTTTGACCAAAAAATCCCTCATAAACGGACAAAATTTAAAAAATCCCAAACAAGTTTTTTAAAAACCTGGTAATCCTTACAAAAGAAATCGCATTTGTTCTGATAACTTGTACAGTGCACATATGTATTATTAAATATTATTCTTAAATTCGTACAAAATATGAAATAAACGACAACTTCTAATGACTTGGAAGCAATTTAAATAAAATTTTTCTGAGCCCTCCCTATAAGCGGACACCTCCAATAACCGGCCAAAAACACTGCGACGGTGAGTGTCCGGTTATGAGAAGTTTTACTTCACAGAAAATACTCCTTTACACTACAAAGAGACTATCCATTCGCCTTTTTGTGTAATTCACGTTTATGTTCAGAAATGTTTTTTTTTTTTTTGTGAAAATTACATTTGATGGCAGACATGTTCTGATAACATTGCTGAAATAACAACATCACATTGATAAAAGTTTTGCACATATGGGGACATTTATAATAATTCTACGGCAAGGCTTATCAAAATTAAAAAATTTCTGGCATTACTGCAGCTTTTAGGAAATTTTTAAACATTTATAAACCAACTAAAATTATATTTAGTAGCTTAATTATTTCAGTCTTTACCCATAGTGCATTGGTTTGAATTCGTAAAATCATTAAGAAAAAAGCACACCCTAAAAGACAGGTTTTCAAATAAATGTACGTACATGTGTACGAACAAAAAAAAAATAAAGAAATAATATAAATAATTTCTTGTAAAACAACAAATCACACAAAATAAATCGCTTCATTTCATTATTTTTCTAGCAATTTTAAGCACTTTTTTCTACTTCTTCCTCTGCAACCAATATAAACATACACATACATATGTACATACATATATTTGACATTTTGTAAATCTTCTTTTTTTATTTGTCAAGCAAAAGCTCAGGAGTTTAAATATTTAAAACTTTTATGTCTTTTAATTACAAAAAAAAAGCTTTTAAGTCAGTTTAACAACAACAACAAACAACACACACACCAACAAATTCGCGAACTAAACAAACTTGTTTCATGGGATTTTCTTTAAACAAGAAGAAAACAATAAAAACAAAAATGAGTAAATAAAATAATTATTGTATTATTAGTTCAATTTGATTAAATTCATATTTATTTTGTTTAAATTACTTGTGGCAGGCAGATTTGCTGTTTTTGTTGTTGTTGGCATACACACAAATACAAATAAGTAAATAAATATAAGGTGCATAGAAAAAATACAGTTTTTATTTTAGATAATTTTTGTTGCTTGCTTTTTATTTTATTTTCATACCAAGAGTGCTGATTATTAATATCTGCTTAAATTTTTTAGGCGCCACATTGTGTTGTATGGAATATTTGCCAGTATTTTTCTAGTTGGCGTTGGAGTTTTTAGGGTGCGTCTACTTGTTTATTATAAATTAGTTTTCAAAAAATTTTAAAAAATAAATTACCAAAACAACCAAAAAAAAAAAATAATAAAAACTCAATAAAGTTCACATGACAATAAAACAAGACGTTAAAATTTTGCTATGTTTGTAATCTAGGAAATGATGATAGTGATGAGTTATTTTGCTTTGACACAGTAGGTGTTCAAAATTTGTTGGTTTGTTAGTTTTATGTTGCTGATGGCTTTTAATTAAACACACATAACCTTGGCTAAAAATTTATTTAAAACTATTTGTGTAAGACCATCAAAAATGTCAACATTATCGATTCAATGATTTGATAAAAACAAACAAACATACACCGACACTGAGACTGACACCGGCTCTCTAAACACCACAGGACGTATGAGTGATTTGTTTTAAACAAATGTATAAACAATTAAAATAAATAAATATCATCACATATACATATGTAAATGTAAGTGTCGAATACAACTAATTGTTTGTTTTTTATTTTTTAATTTGGGTTTTTTGTTTTTGTTAAAATTTTTTATTCAATGACAGCGAATTAACAAAAACATGATTGTCAATTAAAATTAATAATATGTTGTGTTTTCTTCCAAAAATGGCAAAATATACTTTTTATTTTTTTAATTATGAATTAAGTATTTAATAAAACATTGAATTAAAATTTCAACAATTTGAACTTACAAACACAAAAATTTTGCTTTTCAAAATTTATTCAATAGTCGAAATTTTAAAACAAATGTTACGGCTGGTAAGTCTGTTAAATTAATAATTTATGAATTAGAAAAATAGTATCTGTATACATACCATATTGTGTGTTTGTTACTATACTTTTTTCAAAAAATCGAAGGAAGATGTGCTTTTCCTACAATTTCTTTTGTGAAGGCACAACATTTTACCATTTATTTAAAGGTCTTAATGAGATTAGAGTTTAAAATAAATAACCACACATTTGCATACCTACTTTTCATTAATTCTTTCTTTCTTTTAATACTTTTCATTAAACATTTTAGAGTGCTAAAATTATTATTGCTAAATAAATTCGATTAAAAAAATATTCTTTCCAGCAATGGCTGTTTTTGAAAACCTTATTCCCTAGATAGGGTAAGTTACCAAACTTCAAAGCAATTTAAACATGACATGTATGAGAAAGAAAAGACAAATTGTATGCCAGGTTAACCAAATGTTTGTTTGTTTTTCTGCTTTCTTTTTAATATCGCTATAAAGTTTTGCGTTATTTTGGAACTCAAAAATATGTGAAAAAAATCAATGTATTTGTATTATTTTATAACTCATTTTTCTGATTTTCTATTAGCTATTAAAGGCTTCAGAGAATTATTTAACTCAAGGACAAACGGGCATCGTTAAATTGAAAAATCTAAAAATTTCCCACTAATATTTAGGTATAAAAATATTCAAATCTTTAAAGTAATTTATTTTTAAAATGTCGTTAAGAAAACAATATGTTTATTTAACTTTCATTAGTGCTTTTTAAATTGGTGGATTACCACACCACCATAGTGGGGAAGGTATATTGGATTTGTGCTGATGTTTGTAACGCCCATAAATATTAGTTCAACACCCGCCTTAAAGTATATTCAGAATCACTTCCTAAGTCGATTTAACGATGTCTGTCCGTCCATCCGTCTGGCTGTCCATGTAATGCTTGTGCGCAGAGTACAGGTCGCAATTTTAAAGAAATTTCGATAAAATATGGTACATGATTTTTTTTCGGCCCAAGGACGAATGGGATTGAAACTGGTGAAAATGGGTCCATTATTTTACCTATCCCCCCTACAAATATTTTCCCGAAATGGGGTTTACCGTCGCCGCTCCCATACAACTTCCAAAAATCTCTTTAACGACCATAAATTTCTTAAAAATGTTGGTATCTAAATAAAATTCAACACAAATAAGATTCATATATACAGAAATGATGACACCTAATTTTATAATTGTCATACATATACATATACATATATATATATGTATATATGCACAGAAGTCATGGCACTAAATTCTGGATGAATCAATACCTCCCTGTGTAGTGCAAATTTCTGGGTCGGGCTTAACCGAATATACATTCTTACTTGTATTATTTATAAAAAAAAAATGAACCATAAGCACAGAAAAGATTATGTTAGATAAATTAAATTATGTTGGACTGCAGTTTCGTCTCCCGTCAAATATATTTATTAAGATATTATTTAAAGATAGATGTGTACTCGTACGGTTGATTCACCGTCTGGGAAACGTATGAATGTGCTGTATACAATGTTTACTTCTTTCATAATCAAGGCAAATAAATTTAAATGCAAAATCAAATTAGTGCTTTAAAAAAATGGTAAATGAATTTATTTACAGATTATTATTTTCAAAACAAAATATTGCAGAAGCGAACATGTTTAAACAGAAAAATTTTGTTTAACAAGTTAAAAACTCATTAAATTGCTTATTAAATTAAAATACAGCTAATAGTCATATTATTGTCAATAAAATTAAGTGTGCCTAAAATTTAAGAAAACGCAATTAGAATTTAGAACAATGAATTGCTACATTTTGAACTTTGTAAAGCAAATCAATAATTTTTGTACGACGTGATCACTGAATGGTCGTTACCTCAATGAATTTCAAGGAGATGATTTGAAAATTTGATTTGTAAACATTGGCTTCCAACAAAATAAAATACAATTAGTTGTGGTTGATGTATATACGAGTATTTATTTGTTCATTAAAATAATACAATATTTACAATTTTATGAAATTCTAAGTACTAATTTCAACAGAAGATATTCCAATTTATTATCCATAGAACATGAAACCAAAGGGCGGTGTTCTAATGTACCAATAATGTCAGGAATAATAAAGATAAATCATTTGTGTATTAGCATTCAACAGTTTGTGAGTAGTAATACGACCATATTTTCATGTATATTTTGCATTATCGACCGTGCTTAAATTAGAATATTTAAATACTGATAGTAAAAAGTATTAAAAACTGGTTCATTGCCAAAATGCCACATTTAAAAAATACCACGTGATGCGTATTGCCTTAAAATTAAATGACTTAAACAATGAACTTGCGGTTCTAATTCTGAATTACTGCATATAAAAACTTAAGGGGAGGGAAATATTCTAAGTTTTTTTTAAATTCTATTTAATCAAAACCGTTAAAACAAAAGACTTTGGAAACAAACTTGTTAATACCTACACATGTATATTTTCTGACGAACATAACTTTTACTTTCTTTTACAAAACACAAGAGAATTAAAAGCGAATTAAAAAGTTTTATTTAAGCGATATTCTTCAAATTATAAAAATTAATAAAAAAAAAAAAAATGATCTACAAAAACCTTGAACTAGAAATTGTCATTGACATATAATAAAAATCTTGATTTTTATATTAAATTTGTATAGAAACGAATATTCAAAAGGTTTGCACAATAATCCAATACTGGATGAAGTAATATATGATGAAGGCAGAAGAAATATAAAGGCTTTAACAGCAAATCAAATTAATAACTAATCAGCATAAATTAAAGACAAAAACATGATTGTCAAAATGAAAAACAAACAAAACATATACATATAAATAGTTATAGTTAATATTAGCAATTATAGCAAAACCTGTTAACTTAAAAAAATGTCTTCTTTAAATGTTAATTTGATGGACAAAAAGAAGTATGTATTGGTATGTTAAATCAAATGCAGAATAGCATTATTGCTTGTGACGTATGTATTTTGGAAACATTATTTACTGAATATATGTAAATTTTAATCACGCTACAGGATATTTTCTAATATAAAACATTAGCGCAATTCACAATCTTGTGTAAATGCAATGATACAATACCATTTGCACAAGAATGTGAATTGCGCTTTTTATTTGTACGAGTATATACATACATACATAAGTATAATAGTTATTATCCATATTCAGAATTTTAAATTTTCTTAAGTACCGCCAACTTTTGAGGACAATGTAGTCCGTATATTTCATCTACATACGCATATATCTGACATTTAAAAAAGTTCTCCAAAATATTATAACTTGTAACAAACTAATTCACTCAATGAATGGACTCAAATGCCAGTATAAGGTGTCTTCTAAATTTATATGTATATGTATGTATAATTTATACGCTATGTGTGTATTTATGTATATGTTTAAGAGATCATAATATTCGAATAATTTTTATGTGAACAACTTTATTGAAATCATTTCAACTCGATTACGTTTTTTCACTCATTTCATTAGAGACAATTGGCAAATATTTTAGATATTAAATACTTTTAATAATTGAAACAGATTTGTAAAATTATAATAAATATAAATTAAAAAAAATCATATTTTTTGTTTGCGTAAAAGAGATATAAACGTCAAATTTTACTTGTTATGGCAATAAATACATTAAATTGGTATAATTCAAATTTAAGTTCAAATTCGAAAATGGTTTCGTTAACTGAAAAGCTTGTTTACTAAATATTAATGACCACCAACTAAATTTTTTTACTATTGTATTTCTAAACATTCATCCACAGTGCGATACGACTGAATATCTACTCATATCAAAACGTAGTCATCATCATTAAGCCAACCGTGTCCAACTTAATGCAACCCAATTCACGGTTGTTTGTCTGTCCATCCGGTTGACTGTCTATAAATATATTTATCTATTAGTTTGTGTGTTATTTGGCGGTATGTACACTTTTGAATATTTATGAAAATTTTGCTCCAATTTAACAAACAATTACCAAATTTTAACTTTTTGTTAATTTATTTCTATTTATTTATTTCTAGTGTGTAATTTTTCGTTATTTTCTTATGTTGTTTTAAGTTTGTGTATTTATACCCTACACCATTATAGTGGTACCTTCCTGAATTTTGATTTGTGCTGATGTTTGTAACGCACATAAATATTAGTAAAACACCCACCTTAAAGTGGGTGTTACCGATCGACTCAGAATCACTTCCGGAGTCCGTCTGTCTGGCTGCCTGTCTATGTAAACCTTGTGAGCTGAGTACAGGTCGCAATTTTGAGGATATTTCAATAAATGATAATTTTTCGGCCCAAAGACGGTTCGGATAGAAACTGGTTGAAATCGGTACATTATTTCACCTACGCCTCATACAAATGTCCTCCCGAAATAGGGTTTTATTTGTCATAAATGTTTGATTTGTGCTCCTTCGCAACAAATTTCGCCAAAAATAAGTTGTATGTACATGCCCAATCGAATCTACAAATTTTGTACAGATTGGTCCACAATTAATCATAGCTCGCATTAAAGTATCACTGCAGAAAATCACTTTAAAGAGCACAATGTTATCCAAATAATATTCAACATAAATATGTTTTATATATATACAAATCATTTGGCCCAATTTTATAATGATCGGTCTATAATTAGTCATAGCTCTCATATAAGGTCAACTTCCCAATATCACTTTAACAACCATAAATCTCCTAATAATGTCGGTATCCAAATAATATTGAACCCAAATAAGTTTTATATATACATAAATCATGGCAACTAATTTTTTTAACGGTCCGTTTATAATTAGTCAAAGCTCCTATATGAGATCCACTTCGAAAATAACTCGAACTTCTCGAAGTCATGCCACTACATTTTTGGATAATTGGTCCACAATAGGTCATAACCCCCATATAAAGTCCATTTCTGAAAAGTTGTTTTTACACATATACTGGCTGTAGGGTATTATAAGATAGGGCTTGACCAACTATACTTTCTTGATTTATTACAATCATTGCATTTGGTGGTGTTGTCGTTTTTTCAAGTTTTTTTAAATAACTTTTTGTTAGTTTCCAAGTTAGTTCATGTTTATTGATTATTTAACGTTAAACTCCTCCAAAATGAAAGTTTGTTTGTCTTGTTTATTTTCTTTTTATTTTTAATTTTGTTTCCTACAATTAGTTTGTTTTAACATTGATTGATTGGTGTTTTAATTTTCATTTTTTGTTTGTTTTTGCTTTGTGTAACGAAACATTTTTAAGAAGCCAAAATTTTTGGGTGCCCCCAAATATTAAAATGAGTGCTATGCACGCATTTTAACAATGAACCAATACAGTGAAATGCATTTTATTGTCGACATTTGTGCATAATACTTTCCAATGATTTTAAATTACTTACGTGCTTTAAGAAAACGTAAAAAAACACTTGAAAATCTTTTGAAATTAAAAAAAAATGTTTAAAATTTCAAGTTGTAATTACATATTTTAAACAGTTTTTTTTTTAAGAAATGTACCATTTTATTGCATTCGATAATTTTTAAAGAAAAGGTAAGATTTCGATATAAAAATTATGCTATAAGATTTTTATAAAGCCAATTTGTTTATTATAGAAAACGAAATTTATATATGTATGTATTACGTATGTAATAAAATTATTAAGTAGAATAAAACAAGAATTGTGCTTTTTCAGGGGTCGCCAAGTGTAGAAATCCGATTTCGATTTTAGATTTTCTTATAAAAAATATATGCATTTTGTGAGAGTTGGTAATAATTTTTTATTATTTTCATGGAGTGTGCAGTGGGCAAATGCCATGAAAATGACGTAATTCAGCTGGAAAACCTGCAGTATGACGGCTTGGAAAATAAAAAAAAACATATACTGGCCTTGCTGTTAATCCTCTAGAGGGCATGATATACTCATGAGTTAATCACCTAAGCTAAGGTGGCCCTCAAAATCTTTAATGGTTTAAGCAATGTCATTTTCATAAACTGGATATTTGAAAACACTTATGACAAAAGCAAAAGAAATCGAAGGAGCAGAAGAATTAAAAATATGTACTTTAAAATAAGGTCACTCCGAAATTTCTCTGAATATAAATATAAGAAAAAGGAAATTTAATAAATTAATGTATAAAACAAAAAATTATTATCAAAAAATTAAAATTGTCCCACTGTTTAATTAATTTGTTTTTGTGACCAATGTTTATAATTATTATAATTTTTAATTTTAGAATAAAACTAATGAAACGTTAGGTAAATAAAATAAAAATCGAACAAGTTTTTTATTTACGTTTGGAAACAAACATTTGACCAAATTAGTCCCACTGTTATTTTACAACGTTTTTTTTTAAATTTTAACATTTTAAATTATTAGCCTTTTTGCGTGACGTCATTTGTGCCAACTGCGCAAAAGTTTATAATTTTGTGTTCGGAATGGTGTAATCGTAATGTATTTCTATCATTCTTGAAATATATAACTATAAATACATAAAACTTTGCTACATTTTCTAAGTTAAAGAAAATTTAACCGTACATGTACGTGAAACGAACAAAAAAATAAATATTTTTTTATTTTCAAAATTGTCTATAATCAGAAAAATTCATTTCGGTGCTTGGAAACACCAAATCAAGCATACTGTATACACAAAAAACCCCCAACCCATTAAAGAACAGCTTTAGAAATATCATGGTTCCTTCCAATTGCTGTTGAAAACATCTTGATTGAATTTTTTCTCATCGGAAAGAATCACATTAAACAAATATGTATATGTTTAAATAGTACAACTATAACCTGTAATAAATAAAATTTAATAAATTAAATATGTAGTTCAACTTACCTGTTTCCAGTTAATTTGTGAATTTAGTGAATTCAAGTTTAGCAGTTTTGTGGCGAAGTAATAGCCTTGGCACAGCCAACTGCTTTTGTCGAGTAATAGTCTGTGATATTTTAGCAGACTACTTATGGTTGATTTGCACACATTTACCTCACATTCATTAATAATTCAAGACCAAGACTCTTCATTGTGTTGCTGGCATAGTTTATTGTCCCGTTCAGAAAGCTTTTTTTTTTTTTTTTTGAACGCCGCTTTTATTTTTAACATAATAATCCGGATTATTCACAAAATTTTTTACTATCGGTCCATTTTTTTGCTTGAAAACTTAAACTAATATAAACTGAAATTTTACCATTTTAAAATCACTACGCGGCATTTTATAGCAATAGCAGTTATTCGTTGTTATTATTAGTTTTTTATTTTTTAAATATTCGTCTTTGTTTATTAATGCACAAATTATCTCTTAAATTTATGAAGTGGATCTCCCAAATTTTGTATAAAAAGAGATTAAAAAACTATTTAAAACTTTAGGAAAAATAGCAACTGCAATTATAGTAATGCAGCACAGTGCAAAATGTATATGTTTTCTAATCCTTAATTAAACATTTAGACTTACCTAATCTAAAACATTTATCAATATTGTAGTTAATGTGAAAAAACATTGTTTTAATGGATTATATATAAAATATTAGTTTATTGTAAATTTAAAAATTATTTTATTATCAGCACTACTTCTATGAAGGTTGCAATTAAATAAGTCCTGTTTGGTTACAATTTCATTGTTTTTTTATTTTATTAAAAAGTAATGAGAAATTTGTGATTAAATAAAAAATATGCCACTTATTATTATTAAATATAAGTGAAAATGGATATGGAACTTAGACTTTCATTCTGAATACATAATTTTTTATGGGCGTGATCAGGTTAAAAGAAAACTTACTAATAAATAAAATTAAAATGTGACTTTTGAAGAAATTGCGGTTTTTCTGGCATTGCCCTGTAAATCGAATGATTTCAAACTCAAAAGATTTTCAAAAACGAATTTTTTATCAAATTTGGTACATTAGAACATGTTTGTTTACGCAAAGGATTAAATTTACATACATATTCAGGGGTGTCATAGAAACCAATATTGTCAGAGTTGGTTTTAAAACCGACAAGAAAAAATGCTTTGGTGTCATAGGGCACTGCTACACATACAATAAATATCACGATACTAGAAATATCTCGATATTTATTGAACGTATAGCAGAGCCCTATGAATCCAAAGCATTTTTTCTTGTCGGTTTTAAAACCAATTGACACCCCTGAATACCAAACTATAAAAATTCGTTTTAAAAACGAAAACCTTATTCAGATTAGGTTTACAACGCAGGTGAACTAATTCCACCCTTTTCAAAACCGATTTTTTTAAACTTGTAAACCATACCGTACCAATTAGAAATTAAATGGCCCAGAATATCATTTGTGGGGTGGAACTACCAACATATTCTTTGAGTTGAAATTTGTAAATGACATGGTACATACTCAAATATTGACAACAATTATTTATTATATTATTTTACTACACAAAAAATACAAACTAATGTACCATATAGTTCCTTGGAAGAACAACCGATCTTAATGCATTAACTTCTCTGTCATTCCAATCTAAAGTGGAATTAATTCCATGTATTGCTTCTACAGAAAAAGTAAAACTGAAGAATTGTTTGGCATTAAATCTTGTTTAATAAGATTTACATAACTTGTAAGTGCTGAAATCCCAGTTTATATTACGTTCATATCATCTTTTAACAAACTGAACGTATCTTAGGTTATAAAAACAATAATATGTATGTATGTTATTGTACGTGATGTTATACGAGTAATGAATGATACCTCTTCTGACTGGATGTATCAACAAGAATATATATTTTTTGCAATAATATTTTTATGTTGAAATAATATTTCTAGAGTTTTGCAAATTTATCGTTCGTTCGCTCCATTCTAATGATTTATAATTTGTCCAATTTCAAATAATATTCTATAATTAGCAGCACATTTTAAATTAAATCAAATTAACATAACAATATTTATCAAAACCGTATACAATTTTAAATACTCTAAAATATCATATTTTAAATATACAAATACATATACATACATATGTATGTATGTAGCTCTTAAATTACTGAAATGTTCGTTAATCAGATATGATGTTTTAGTTACAAAATCGTTAAAAATGTTTGATGTTTATTTCCATGATATGTTTTAAATAATGCCCGATTTTGTAAAAAAAAAAATATGAAATCTTTATAAACTTTGAAAATGTTTGTATATACAAGGCACATTTTAATGTAAGTCTCTTAGAAAATGATTTTATTCATTTTATTTTGATTAATAATTTGAAACGATTATATAATACAAAAATGTAACTTAAGTATGTAAGTAGTATATTAACAATTAATTAAACTATAAATGCTTTAAAAGAATAAAACAAAAAGAATTATTATTATTGATAATAATTATATATAATTTTACTAACAAATAGGAATGTAACTTATATATGTATGTAATTAAGTAAACATAGTAAAAAACATACTAAAACTTACAAGAGGACTTAAAGACATAAAGAAATTCGTAGTTTAGTTCAAAGAAAACATCATTTTGATTGTAGTGTGTAGTATTGTAGTATTTTGTGGTTTATTTATTGATTGACTGTGATTTAATCATTCATTATTTCTTTTATTTCTAAAACGTCGTATGAAACTGTTGAGCAAACGATTACTTAAGCGTGTTGAAAGTTGTGTAGTAAATGACAATGTCGCTGGAGTTGAAGGAAGTTTGCTAAGATTTTTGTACAGATAATTGATGTCGAAGAATTTTTAAACGACTGCAAAATTAAAAGTTTAAATTAAATATTTAAACAACCATACACTCACACCGAAAATGATATAAAAATTAAATATAAAATATAACATTACTAAATTATAAGAATAATAAATGATAACAAATTAAACTATTGAAATCGAACAGAAACAACAAGCTGCAACAAAACAAATAAATGAAAATAAAAATCCAGCCATTCAAAGAAAACAAAAGCGTAATTAAAATTATTAATATTTAATGTTTGTTGGTTTTTACAAAATAATTATATTTTTTATTGATTTTTCTTTGTTTTTAGATTATATTATGGGTATGTATACATATCATTAAATAAACGAAATTAAATAAAAAATTATTACATTTAAAAAATAAAATCAAATACGAATAGTACACAAATTAAATCAAGAATGATACAATTCTTTTAAATTGACTTGAACAAAATTTTCTTCTTTTTTTTTGCAAAACTAAAAGCATAAAATAATAAATTAGGGAAAAAAGTAAAATTAAATTAAAATGTACAAAAATAATAAAACTTAAAATAATACAAAATAAAATTAACAAAACAAAGATTTTTTTTATTATTTTATTTTTTCAATAATACTTAAATTTTAATTAATTAATATTAATTGAAATGTATGTATGTATGTCTATTAGATTATATTAATTACTTTCTTTTCATATTTGATACTTTTAAGTATGGAATTATTTGTTGCTATATAGGTAATTATGCCTATAATAATATAATAAAAATAATATATAATATAATAAAAATATAAAAATATGTATTTTTAAAATAGAAAATGTTGAGAGTTAATTTGATTTAGAAATAATTTTACAGTATTCAACAAAGTAAACCAAATAAACTTGAAATATATTGTGTAAAGTATTTTAAAAAGCATTATTTTTCTACAATAACAAAAAAGTTTGGGTTCAAAAGCTTTCTTCATTTGAATATTAGTTATCCATCCACTAACAACATATAACAAAGGAAAATAAATATAATAAAATAATTGTATGTGAATTGCTTACAACTTCTCGTCGTGACTTTGGAAAAGCGGACATATTACTTGTCTAATTTAAAAAAAAAAAGTTATCAATGTGACAGAACTGTCACAGAGTGCCTAAATGTATAAATTTACCTGCTTCTAAGCCAACTCAATGTTAAAGTTATAGGCACCTTTCATATAAAGTGTTAGGATTTGCATAAGGCACAAAATAAATATTTGGTTGCAATTGATGGTTGATAGTTTTTTCCGTTAATTTTCACCCAAAACAAATACATTTTTTCTCGTTCTGACTGAACGAATTATTTGTATCTCATTATCCTAGTTCTCAATATACGTATAACGATTAAATTTTGACTTATGTATGCTTAGTTTTCACAAACCTCTTCCTTTTCAAAACTTTACTAAAATAAAATAATTTAAAATTTTTTTTATTATTTTATTTTAGTAAAGTTTAGTTCTTCGAACTAAAAATTAAATTAATTATAGAAAAAAGCTATTCATTTAATAAATTGAAAGAGATTTAATATAAAAGTTATTGTTAAGAACAATCTTCGATATGGAATGTGTTTGATTTGTCATATGAAGGACAAAATTACCAACAAGTAAAAGAAAAAGCTCTACAATTGTTTACATATATAAATTCTCAAACAAATATTTCAAATCTCTTTAGTACATTGTTGCATACAGCAAAATATTTTCCAAAGGTATGCTTCGTTTCTAAATTAACACAAAACAGTTGCCAGAATGTAAAGGGTAAAAAGAAGGATATGTGTGTAGTAGAATTTTTTAAAACTAATTAATTATAATATTAGTATTTTTTTTTTTTTTGTAATTTTTTTATTTTTTAAAATTTTTATTTATTTTTTTTCTTTTTATATTGGCTCTCTTTTAAGAGTTTTGGCAATTGCTTAAAAATAATTTTTAATATATAAAAGTAAAATACAAATAAAAAAATATCTTATTATTTTAATTTAAGTTACACTTTAGTGCCTAAATTATTCTTCTTTTCTATTCTTTTTTCTTTTCTTTATAGATAAAAAAAATAAAGGCTACTCTATTAGTTTATAAAAAATGTTTAGAGATATTAATGTTTCTTTTATCATCTTCCAGTTGATTAATTAGAGCAATAATTTAAAGAGATAATATATGTAGGTAGGTATTTTTAAGTTTCTTTTAAAGTACATACTTTTCTTTTTTTTTTAGTAAATGTAATGATAAGTTTAAGTTATTTAACAAAAATAAAGAGGTTTTTGGTTAAATAAACATAAAGGAAATAATGATAATTAATGATAATATAATTAACAGATAAACAAAAGTAAAATGAAATTAAATTAAGAATTGCAATATTATTTAGTTATTATGTGAGCGAGTGAGAGAAAAAACCAAATTATTAGTTAAATTAAAAACAAAAGAAGCAACTTAGAATGAAAAACAACTCTGTTACGGATTAATATAAATATAAACAGCAGAAATTAGAGATAATAATTAAATTAAAATAAAGAATTAATAAAACTATGTTAAATTTAAAAGAAAATTAAATATAAAAATAATAAAACATTGTAAATCACTGTTTTAATGATGAATTTGCTGGCAGCGTAGCTGATCTTTGTACATTAACTGCATATGGCTTGTAATTGGAACGTGTTGATTGGCTGTTTTTATAATTTTTAAAGTTGTTTTTTTTTTGTTTTTTTTTGCGTTTGATTTAATTTGTTTGGTTTTGTTTTATAAGGATCAGCAATGGTATGGATGGAGTAGTATGATGGAGGTTACGAGCATTTATATTTTTGTTTTTGTTAAAAAGACACAGACAGAAAAAGGTACAGGAAAAAAGATGTTTTGTTTGTTTTAATAAAACATTAAATTACCAATTTGTAGTATTTGTTTTAAAAAATTTTAGTATTTTTTTTTTCGTTTTTATAATCATTAGACACGCATAAAGCATGATAATAAAAAGAGAATAATTTATTAGTTAATGAAATAATGTAAATATGTAAAATTATAAAATGTAAGAAAAAACTATTTCAATGTTTTAATACATGTTTTAATAAATATACTATTTTTCAACAAGTGAAATATTTATTAAATCTTTTGCATTATAAAATTTTATTATGTCCAATTTACTGCTATGTTGCAAATTAATAAAAAGAAAATAAAAAAAAAACAGAATTAACCTATTCGTTAATCAGAAAATAATTTATCACTACTTTTGATTAATCGATTAATTTTCCAGTTAATTATCTATTCAATTTGTTAATCCAATATTATAAGTTTATATTAACGGTAAAATGCAACATTGAAAACAACAGTAGTGGATGGTCTTTGAATCTCCCTGGGTTGTTTACAGATAACAACTGATATTAAATGTGTTTCTTATAGAAGTACTAAAAATGTTTTCATTTTTGCGAGTAAATTCTGTAAAGCTTAAATATTTAAATTAATGTGCATTCTCCAGATCTTAAATTCAAATGCAAAAGTAAGAATGTGATGTTTACCCATTATATGGCTTAATTCAATTGAAACCATACTATAGAAAGTTAGGAGAAAACTTTTCATATGGTTAAGAATGCGTATTCTCCAGAGCAAATAAGCAAAGTATGACATTTTGAAGTAGTCCATAGGGCAATTGTTTTTTTTTAAGTTTTCTAGTTTCATTGTTCTTGTTATTTATCGTCTTTAAATCATGTTTAAAATGAAGTAGTTTCTTCCTATAAGATTAACTTAATTACCAGTAAAAATGTATGTAAAAATGAAGTAAGAACCCAAATGAATTAGGTGCGTATTAGTATTTAAATATGTATATCTCACCTTGGTGATATTTTACTACCATCGGTATTATTGCTATTATTATTTGATGAGGAATTCGCCTTATATCCACATTTTTGGATACGTTTAGAGAGACGTGATACCCATAAATTTTGTTCATCAGTGTTGGAAGCTAACAAAAGCATTTCTCTCGCACTATGAGGATCATGATGCAGTTTGCAAGGGGCTAAGGGATCATTATTGTCAACATGTTCCTTGTGGATTTTGTTGCGGCATCTGTCAAAATTAAATATTAGTTTAAAATACGAAAATCCAAAAGATAATTTAACCCACCTTTTACACTCGTAGGCCGCTGGTGGTTTAAACATATGCCACAAAGGTTTAGGACACACTTCACAAGCAGTGGGCATATGATACGTAATATGCACAAATTCATGGCCTAAAAGTATTAATTATTAAGTAAAAGTATTAAGTATTTCTTTTTATATGTATAACAAAATCAAACCTTTGTGTATTATGGATCCAGGTCGTTCTTCGGCAGTACCACCCCTAAGCACACTTATATCCAATTGTTGCTGTTCATCGGGTCGGCGGGCTTCACCTTCACCGGCATATAACAATTGGAAAATTCTTGGTATCTCTCTGGCATCGGCTCTTATAACATCACCCTGAGTTACAGATCGCACATGAAACACTTTGCTGATTTTTTCAAACAGACCGATATAATTATTAGTATTAGATTTTAAAACATTTAATGCAAGCGAACAGGCTGTTTATAGATTATAATAGAGTAATTTGTACGAAAATGTAACATACATATTCATTCATGTTAAACAATTGTGTTTTATAAACAATCTGTAAGCTACACTAGAGAAGACTTACCTTAAATCTAATATTAGCACAGGATCGATGGTATTCTGTTTGTCAATTTCAGAATTATAGAATATAATTTTGCGCGATGATACCACCACAAATTGGCGCTTCCATCCATGACGTCTTATATTCTGTTTATTGGGCACACTTAACCAGCCCTCAAACACCGAATCCTGTGTAAGTGAAAGTAAGGATGAATTCTATACAATTTTTAATACACACAAATACACAAAAAGACACGTTAGTAGAACAATAGTTGTATATTTGAAATGTATGTATGTAGTAGTTTCACAAAATTTTTTAAGTATTTTATTTTTTAAATGAGATGATAATGAGGAATAAAGTTTATTTTGTTTTGTTTAGATGAGCATTAAGTTGATGGGCCAAAAGTAAATTGTAAAAATATAGAAATAAAAAAAAGGTTAGACACAATATTAGATGGTTTGTATGAAATTATTTGAAAATTAAATGAGCAATTCGTTAGATAATGAAACGTATACACACTTGATTGTCTTCTGGATCGTTATCAGCTGATGACAGTGATGCTGTTTCATTGAGTTTTGATTGCAGTTGCTCAATTTCTGTGGCTTTGCAGTCAATTTCCATTTGTAATTTCTGTTTGATCTGTTGGGAAATAGTAGAAAAATGCGTGGTTTTTATTAGTAACATTGGCTTTAAAGCCACCTAAATTCTAATTGGAAACTCACGTGACTGTCTTCAATGACTTGACTTTGTAGGTCTTGGTGTTTAAGTAGCAACTGATTGTATTTCTCACGTTCTTGCTGCATTTCTTGTTGTAAACGACGCATTTCTTTTTCTTTCTTACGTAATTCGGCGGATGAACGTGTTTTGCCTTTTTGTTCTAAAACAGAAAAGAGATTATTAAAAAAAAAATTTTCATAAAATTACTATAAATGAATTGATGTCTTCTTATAGCATTATTTTTGATTAATATTAATATCATTTTTGAGTAATATTAATTAGTTTTGCTACAAATATATTTTCATCTCAAATTTCAATATGGAAACTTAATTTGTTTAAAATATAAAGTTTTCCTGCAAAAATCCCAACAATAATATGCCACTTACTTTGCAAATCTGTATCTCTTCTGTTCATGACTTCGGCCAATTTATTGACAGCCACCTGTTTCAAAAGCATTTCATTCTTCCACTTCTCCTTGAGTTTAACAATTTCCTCTTCTTTCGTTGCCTTCACTTGTGCCATTTCATCCTGCAATTTCTTATTTTGTTGCATTAAATCATCATGTTCAGAATTCTTTTGATTGATTTTCTTAATATAATCTCCTTCAGTATCTTTAGCTGCTGCCAAAAGGGCATCTTTGGCGGAGATTTCATTGCGATGTTTAGTCATAAAGTCTTTAAGTTCCAACTCTTTAATGGTTTTTTCCTTCTCCAAATCTGCTACAGTTTCTTCAGCTATAGAACGAGCCAATGCTTCTGAATCGGCACGAGCCACAGCAACTTGTACTTGATGTTTGAGTGAGACACGTTCCTCTTTAAGGTCTTGTATTTCACGACATCTCTCCTCAATTTCTTCTCTGTGTTCGTTAGCTTGTGCTTTGTAAAGGCGGGAGAAAATTTGTTCGGCATCTAGTTGATCTTGAAGTTCTTTCTTCTGAAGAATTTCCTTATTAAGAGCTATCTTTATTTGGGACATATCTTCCTCATGTTTGCGTTTATTTTCTCTGAGAGCAGCTAGTTCTTTCTGTAATTGATTTTCTCTTGATTTCAAATGAGCAACTTCTGAACTCTTAAGACTTAAATCTGAGAGTAGCGAGTTCTTTTTCGTGTGTTCTTGATCTAGTT
Organism: Bellardia bayeri; assembly: GCA_950370525.1. NCBI lineage: Eukaryota > Metazoa > Arthropoda > Insecta > Diptera > Calliphoridae > Bellardia > Bellardia bayeri. The sequence continues at coordinate 99,965,234 of OX493266.1, forward strand.
GTGATTGCAACACTGCAACCTTTTCAGCCTCTTGTCGGCATTCTCCCTCCAGCTTCTGCAAACGTTGCTGTATTTGCCTATAGTCTACAGAGAGCATACTTAATTGTCTTTCCTTTTCTTGAGAATTTTGATCGGATTTGATGCGAGCCGATTTTTCCTCGTTAAGTTTGGTTTGTAAAGCTTTAACTTCTTGTAGATTTGCTTCTTCACGACTTAACATGCGTGACTTTTCAGTTTCTTGATGAGCTTTTACTTCTTGTTGGTAGCGACCTTGAGCTGTTTTCAATTCAAAATCTAGTCCAGCATTGGATTTCTCTAAATCGGAAATTTTCTCCGTTAATACTCTATTATCTTCGTAGGCTTGTTGTTCTCTTGTTATGGCTCTCTCTAGATCATTGGAAATAGTTTGTAATTTATTTTCCGTTTCTTTCTGCAGTTCTTTTAATTGGGACCGAGAATTTTTCTCCTGTGCCAACTGTGCTTGTAGTTCTGCTACTTCTTGTTGCAAAGTTTCCTTTTGATTTTGCAAACTGGTCAGCATTACTTGATTTTGAGCAATTTTAGCTTCAAGTTCCTGTTTGGCCAAGCCCCATTCTGCTGTTTGTTTCTTCAGTTTTTGCGAATTTTCTGTTTCATTTTTGAAATTCTCCTCCATTTCCTTCAATTGCTTTTCAAGCGTAATAATCTTCTCGTTATGATGCTGATTGTTGTTCATTTCACGGGTTCGTATTTTATGTTCGCTATCGAGATTTTTCTGCGTTTCCCCCAGTAGAATTTCAGTTTTCTTGCGCAACTCAATCTCTTGTTCAAACTTTTGCAAAGCTATTTTATACTTGTGTTGCGTTATGGCCAGATCCTTTTCATATTCAGAAGACATTGCTTGTAATTCGGCTTCGCGTTTAGTAATAATTTCCAGTTGTTGTCTCAATGCCTTGTCTTGTTTCTCCAAAGTTTCAGAATGATTACGTTCTCTTTCGAGCAAGGCTTCCAAACGTTTTATCTCATTCGAATTAGAAGGTCTGTGTCTATGATTATGATTGGCAGTATTTGTACTGTTCTCCTTAGCCTCAGCATCAACTGTATCATTATTTGTCAACAGCTGATAATCTCCCGTGTAGGTGAAACCTATAAATGGCAAGTGATTACCGTCAAAATTTTTGGGTATTGGAAATACTTCTTCTGGAGTCTCATCTCTTTCAATATCCTCAAAATTTCTCGTATCATCATCGGAAGATAATTCTGGTACCACAGGTGGTACACTTTCTCTGATATTTTCAAAACCCCAGGTGTCATTCTGAAAAAACGGATGCTCCTTAATTTCATCTATGCCACGACGACCCAATCTTTGTGTACGATCTGTGAGAAAGGCTCGTATAAGACTTTTAGCATTTTCACTTATTTCCACCTCAGCCGGGAAACTTAGAGAATTCTTATGGTCCATAATTTTGCCATATGTGCCTACCAACGAATCGGCATAGAATGGCGTATCGCCCACTAGCATTTCGTATAGGAAAATACCCACAGACCACCAATCACATTCACGGCCATATTCATTATCCACACCTTGAGATTGCAGCACTTCAGGACTTATATAATCGGGAGTACCCACAGCATTGCTTGATACTACCAAACCATTAGAACCCATGCGCATACACGTTCCAAAATCAGCCAGTTTTAAATGACCATAACGATCCAGTAACATGTTATCGGGCTTTACATCGCGATGTACAAAGCCCATGTTGTGTATAGTATCCAAAGCCAAAACCACTTCCATGGTATAAAATATAGCCCATTTTTCCGGTATTTCATACATGGACATTAGCGAGACTATATCTCCACCTGGCATATAATCCATAACCATATACAGATACTTGTTATCCTGAAAAGCAAAATGCAGTTGAACAATCCATTCGGAGTTGGCGTGAGCCATTATATGACGTTCTTCCCAGAAAAATGCCGAGTCGGGTCGTTTCATCATTTCAAATTTTGAAAGTCTTTTCATTGCATACACTTGACGGGAGGATTTATGACGGACCAATTGCACCTCACCAAAGGCACCGGCTCCAATGATTTTGATAAAATCGAAGTCTTCGACATTCATGCGCAGTTGGCAGATTTGTTGTGCGAGTGGTTTGTCTAGAAGGAAAATTAGAATATTAATCCAAATTTAGAAAATAATTCGAAAATTAAATTAACCGAACTTTACTTATACGAGTAGCTATTCAAATTCGAAAGTAATCCGATAAATTGTTGTTTATATGGACATAATTTTAATTTTCTTTTTTATATTAAAAATGTTTAAATCTTTTTTCCCGAACACTGTTTATTTACATTTTTTATGGCAAATGTTTTTATTTTATTTTGTTTTATTTTATTGCACTTTAGTGTAAACAAATTGTTTAAACGATAACAAACAGAGCAAAGTATTCGATATAGAAATTCAATCCACTTACATTTTGATGCATATTGTTCTATATTTTTGAGGCGTTTCAATGATTCATGATCACAGTCGGAAACCAACGCGGTCACTGTGTCTAGCAGGCAGTCTACATTGCAAATACTAAATGGATTACGCATCTCCTGCTCTAGTACATTAGTCCTAAAATGAAAACAAAACAAAAAAATTATAATCAAATTAACAAATAAATAAACTATACACAAATGGATGTGTAAATAAATTAATTAAATTATAATCTAATTAATTAAACAAACAAGGTGTTGCAAAAAGTTGCACTATTTTTCTGGTTTCTTTTAATTCGGTAAATTAGAAATTTTAATCACTTAAATATTTTTAGAGAACGTTAAGTTTATGTTTTGGCTTTAGTCACACGCATTTACTACGAACACACTACATACTGTATTATATATGAGCCAGTAATTATGATAGTGGTCCAAGTCATACTCTTTCGGCTTGAGAAAAAGAGAAAAATTTAAAACAATTTTTCCATTAGAGAACGAAATATGTTTGGTATTATTATTTGTATTCTAAACACATCGAAATATTGGTGGTAGACCCTGAAATATATATGTATGTACATATATACAGTGTTGGCAAAAATAATAAGAACTACTGATGAGCTAATTATTTGACATAAGATCATCAGTAGTTGACAGTAAGATTTAACACAGTTTAAGTTTTTCTTCTCCGCTAGTTCGTCAATGCTAATAGTAACAAAGATTTTTAGCCGAAGCACTATTAAAATATATTTTAACTAAAATAATTTTTTTTTGTTATTTCTTGACTTAGACCATTTTCAAAATTACTGCCTGTCCAGTGGAATTTTATCAGCTTGAAAGAAAACAAACCCAAAGAAGAAGAAAAAAATAAAACGAAAAATAAATAAAAATCAATAAATGAAAAATTCGTGTCATAAAAATTATTTTTTTAGAAAAAATAAATAAATATGTTTGATTATTAATTCATCAGCGCTATGAGAATATGTTGTAGTTAAAAAAACGCGCTAAAAAACAAAAACAAAACTATTTAAACACACAAGCATACACTTTGTATTGCAGGGATGTTCCACAGAAAAAGAGAGGAGATTGCGAAATGACGTAATAAAATAATACTACTACTTCTACAGCTGTCATAATATAAGCTATAATAAAATAAGAATTCTTAAGAATTTAAGAATGGAATTAATTCTAAATGTATTTTAAATCAAAAAAAAATGCTAAATTTACTTTAAAAGTCTCCATAAGACACATTTTAAATAAATAAAAAACAATATTTTATATAGAAAAACAATATGCACATCATTAAAAAAATGTTGTAAAAAAGTCTACGCGATAATGATATATTTGTTTAGTTAGGCATGAGTTCATTAAATTTAATTTTTATTAAATTATTTTTACTGAAGGTAGGAATTGTATTTTACAATATGAAATTTTATTAAAAATTTTATTGATAATTTTCTTGGCTGAGCTGGGGATCGAACCTGGGTTGAATTTACATGTTTCAAGAATCACCACATTCTTTCATCAGAATTCTTTAACATCAATCTTTTAACCAGTGGTACTGGTGGTTCGAAATTTGCTGTAATTATCATTTTTCAATTTATTTACATGTTGTCTTCTTTTCTTCAGTTCGTTTTCTTTCTGTCAAGACTTTGTCTTGAAACCCTGAATACATTTTAATTCTAATTGTTTTTAATTATTTATTTATTTATTTAAATTCTAATTTGTTCTAATTTAATTGTGTTTAAAAAGTTTTTTTTTTAATATTACTCATTAATATTCTAAAGAGTAAATTGATGATTTAATTTAAAATAATTAGGATAGTTGGGACGACTTTTATGTTGCTAAGTGCATTATTAGTCTTATGGAGGTCACTATATTCAAAAAGCTGGTAAAATTTATTTAGTATTTAAGTATAATGATAATTTATAAGGATAATTTCGGTCGGTCTTAAACTTCTTGAAACTCAAAGAAACAGAAAAACATTATCAGAAAAACACATGCTTATTGGGCTTGTAAATCTTAAGGTGCTATCAGACAGGATGCATTTTACAAACCTATATACTGTCAAATTTTCCATCTGTAAAAGTTGTACACATCGTGTGATACATATGAAACTTTGCATGTGGAAATACATACATATGTATGTAATTTTTTCGATTAGAACACGCTCTATTTTCCTGTGACAAACATAAACAAAACAGCTAGCTGGTTTGTTTTGTAACAAAATTGTTTGAAAAAATATATTGTAAAAAAAATTAAAGAAAATGGATAATGAACATGGAAAAATAAGTATTTTTCGATTTTTAATAAATTAAATTATGTTTATTATATTTATTGCAGTTAGATTGGCCAAAAGAAGCAATTCTTGAAATTTATACACGTTTAAAAGTCAGCTTTTGTTTACATTTATAGGTTATGTCAAAGGGAAAACATAAGCAGGTGTGATACCAAAAATTATGAATCGTATGTAAAATGAAAATTTTGACATATATACGGAATTACATATGGGTAAGAAAAGTGACAGTACATATGTAAAATACATCCCATCTGATAGTACCTTTATTAAATGCATATGTATGTATGTATTTATGTACATACTATCAATAGTCCAAATGTATTTTAATGAAACCGGCTGATTTTTGTTTGTAAACAAATAACAAGCAAAAATAATTAAACAATGTTTTAATTCTATACAATAAAAGATTGACTTAATATTAACATGTTTTTGTTTATTTATTTATAAATTTGTTTAAACATTTGCGAAATTGGAATGTTTAACACATTCCAATTTTGCAATTGCAAAATTTTTGTTTTTCCGCTTCTTATTTTATATTTTATATTTTATTTTCATTCCATGGTTTCTTTGTGTAAACAGCTGTGTTCATATCTATGCATGTGTATGTTTATATTTTCACAACATGCTACATTTTCATTTTCAACTTTGTTTAACAGAGTTGCCAATTTAGTTTCTTTGGAGATATTTTACAAGATTAACACATTTTTTTTTATAAAGAAAAGGGTTTATTATGAAAAAAGAGAATTAAAGAATTCGTTAAAATGTTTCGAAGGAGAATGGAAAAAAATTTTCCAAAAATACTGAGAGCTGATAAAAATTGGTCCCTTTTAAAATATGGAACTCAGACTAACAACAGGAACTGGGTTTATATTATATAAATTGAAATTATTTATGTATATTTTTACTTTAAAGTTTAGAATGACAACAAAATGTATGTATGGTTGTTTTATAAATTTTCTGAATAAATTAGAAAACAGTATGATGAATCATAATAAACGTTAAATTGATGAAACAATATTTATTTAATTCGTTTGCACATATTTCAAGTTTGTTTATACAAATATATTTATTTTATACTTTTTACTATTTAAAATAAATTGAGTAGATAAAAAAGTTAAGGAACATTCAACAACAACAAAAAATTGCAAATAATAAACATTTCAATTTTACTAGTAAATTTTCATTCCTTTTTTGGGAAAATTTATGATTTGTTTATAAAAATAATAATAATAATAATAATAATAAATATGTATCCTTTGTTTTTAAAGTGATTGTTTATACATAGAACATTGTTGAAGAGACTCTTCTTTCTTTTAAACACTTAAAAGAAAATAAATGGCAAATTGAAATAATTTTTATAAAATCACACACAAAAAAAGAGCAGCAATTAAATATAAACATTTTATCAAGAACAGCAAACAAAGAAGAAAGAAAGCATTTTATAGTGCGGTCATTATAAATGATGAATGATCTGAATTGTACTACATGTGTATGTATTATGTACTTAAATACGTACGAATACAATGTACTTAACAAATATGTTGGCAATGCACAAATAAATACGTTGTTGAGATTTAAAAGAAATAGAAAGGAAATATATTGTTGTTGTTGTTGTTGTAACAGCAGTATTTGCTGAGTTGACAGCCCTTGGCCGTGTGATTTCGGGTCATTCCGGTACGTAGAACCGGCTGTCGTTGGAATGAAGGAAATAGATTTATCCGAAGTGGTTCATTAAAGACAATCCCTGAGCAGCATTTTTACGTAGCGGATAGTAAAGGATAGATTCTGAAACAATTAAAATTTATTTTCCGTAGTTTGTAAATGTTATTAATAATTTAAACCACACAGAAATTACCGCTAAAATACTATTACCGCTACCTATAAATTACTCTAATTCTAAATTGAGAAAATACGCATAACGAAATAACTACAAATATCATTAGGGCAATAATCCAAATATGGTTAACGAAATAATCCAAATTAGCGTCAACATTTCGAAAAATATTTCAAGAAAGCCAGGTTTTACTTTTATATAAATAAAACAATTAATTCTAATAAAAATAGAACTCATAAAATTAGTATATTATTATATATGTATGTATTTATGTTTATTCATATCAAAACAACCAAAGATATTTTCTTTATTTATAATTTTTAATTGCGGTTTTCAATAATATTGGAACATCTGCTATTGTGTTCGTGATTACTTTGCGGCATTACGAATAGCAAAAGTATGGCCAACTAAATAAAATATACAAATGCCAAAAACTTAAAACACATTACAAAAATGTTCATTGGAACATAATAATGAGGAGTTAAATTTTTTTAGTGTCCAAGCAAGACGTTTAATAAGGTGTATGCGACAGATCAACTGATTATTAATTATTATTTTATTTACATTTGTTATTTAAAATAAAAAAACGAAGTAAGGAAAAATAAAATTATTTAAGAATCTGGAAAAGTAAAATTAATAAAAATAAATAAATTGGATTAAAAAAAACTGTGAAAATAAACGAAACAAATTCAATTAATTTTATTTATATTTCAATTCGCCTGGATTTTGAAATTTCACATGCATATTAACAAAATGCCTGTTATTTTTGGATTGTTGTATTTGTGGCCGTGTCGCATACACTTTATTATACGTCACGTGTCCAACCGAAAGTTCGGTTATGGTTTTCAAAGGAACGTTAGACATGTTTTTTACAGTTAATACCCAGCATACCATTCTAGGAGCGCTCCGAAAAAGGAGTCAGAAAAGAGTCCAACTAAGGATCATTTTCGGAGCGAAAGAAAAATTTGCTTGTTACTGTCCTGAGTCGGCACGCAGTATGACTCATAAATTCCACTTAATTATGTGTGTACCAAAGCGTTGTTGTCCTGTTATTTGGCTTTGAACAAAAAAAACATAGCTGTACCACACAAGAATGATCAAAACAAGATTACACAGAGCCCAAAAAAACCCTAATAAAAGACTCTTTTCTGACATTACTAAGAGCTCTTTCTGACGGACCATTTTCGAACGTAATGACCCTCTTTTCTGAAGGTTTTCGGAACAATTATGATTGTTTTTTGGGCTCATAAAGAGCGTTCACGCTCCGAAAAAGGTGTCAGAAGACTCTTTTCGGACTCATGTCATATGCTGGGTATAATAAAAGATCCGAAGATCGGGTTTCGTTAAAAAAAACATTCGGTCGGACTTAATTTGATAACGAAAATGTACAATATTAAAAAATTACTAGTTTAATGTATGTTTTTAAAAACATTGTTAAATCACTTTCTATCTAAGACAGAAAATATCTAAAATTAAAAGTTAACAAACGAGTGAAGGGTAAATAATTTATTCAATAAAACACGTAACTATTGCAAAGACCAAAATATACAGTAGTTGGTCACGTCGTTTAAATAAAACGTTTAAAACTTTTTTGTTTTAAATTTAATGTTTTGCAAAAATATAAAAACAACAGAAAGAAATCACTTCCGTCCACGTCAGTTTTATAACATTTAAAACAGTAAATGACCAAAACAAAAACTTAAACAGTTATAAGAAAAAAAACGAGAAAAAAAACAGAGAAAACTTCAACAAAATGAGAACATATTTCATGAAATATAAAAATTTTAAAATTTAGAATTATATTTTGCTTTGATGGGAATACACCCTCATTTGACATTTAAACGTCACAATAATGTTTTGTATTTGCATTTATTACACTTCATTTTCGACTAAAAAGTCCATAATAAAGAAAAATTTATAAAAATAAGCACATACATACATATATTTGTTTAAAAATATACATACATACATACATATATTTGTTTAAAAATATATGTATGTATATTGTACATATTTATGTACATAGTTATGTATGTATGAACAAATGTAGATAGATATTCATGTATTAAATTAAATAAATATGTTGTTAAGGAGTGAACAAACATTAAATGTATACGACGAGTATATGGCGACAGAAAAAAATGTTGTTTATCGAATGTTTAATTTAGTGTAGAATTTATTTTTGGCAAATAAATTTGTTTCTTATTAAATTGTCATACGACCAGAGTTGACAATTAGGGGATATTTAATTTCAGAAATACATACGAAATATTTCTATGTTTATAAGTGTAGAAAAAAGCATAATGTGTGCTATTTTGTAAAAAATCATAAATCTAATTTTAAGTAACATAAATACTAAAAAATATTTCTCACTTCATTTTAAAAAAATTTATTTTCAAGGTTTTTTTTTATATATTTAAGTTTTAAAACAATAACAAGTTTGGCTACCGATTTGAAAGAAATATTTAAATATTTTAAATATTTAATAGTTTCTTTTTACAAGCAATAAGGTCACTTAAATTTTATATAAAAATATTTAATTTATGTCTATATATTTATTTCCAATATTTCGCTATCACAATGGATAGCTTCTTCAGGGATAATATAAGTTTTGAATTATAATAAAATAATAATTGAAGTATGTATAAAAATGAAAAAATTTTTTAACAGAAAATGAAAAGCTTATAATTATGATATACAGTTATGATATATATATGTAAAGAAATTGAATTCCTTTATTTAAATACCTGTCTTAGCTGAGAATAATACATTCTATTAGACTCCTGATATATAAACATATGTTTTTCCATAAATGTAAAAAGAAACTGAAAGAATTATTATCTTAAATTAATTTGCCTAATTTTATTATAAAAATTAGTAAAAATTGTAAAAAAAAACAGGAATTGGCATCAAATTATAAACTTAAATGTCGTTTCTTTGTTTGCAGGTAAAATAATAAAAGTTATAGTTTATAAGTATTTAATATCTTACTATTAATCTAATAAATTCTTAAAATACTTTGTTTGCAGAGAAACTCAGTTTTGTATATTTAATTGGTGGATAAATCCAAAACCTTGTCTCCGCCTGATATAAAATATCATTATATATATATATGTATATAAAACTTGTAATATTTTTAGTTTCTAAACTTATTCTTATAAATTAAATGTCTGTAATTTTGAGCTACATTGTCTGTATCTGTTTTAAAATTAATTCTCTTTTCTATCGGTACATTAATAATCTGTAACATTTCTAACATAAATCGTCTTTTATAATTTGTTTCTGTATTTAATATAGTGGTATTTTCAAAATCTGGATAATGATCTAAATTGTAACAATGTGATGTTAATGCAGTTTTTTGAGAAGAAGTATGTTTGTGTTTTTGGTCAGATTTATGTCCAGCTAATCTAGTTTTAAATTTGTTTTTAGTTGTACCTACATATATTTTATTACATTTTTCATTATTTTTACCCTTACACGGTGTTTTATAAACAATATTGGATTTATCTAATTTTACTGTTTTATCTTTTATTTTACTATATAATCTATTTAATGTGTTATAAGTTTTATGGGGTATCTTATAATTATTCCTGTCATAAAATTTTGAATTTTCTAGTCGTTCAAAAATTAAAAAATTTTTTCATTTTTATACATACTTCAATTATTATTTTATTATAATTCAAAACTTATATTATCCCTGAAGAAGCTATCCATTGTGATAGCGAAATATTGGAAATAAATATATAGAAATAAATTAAATATTTTTATATAAAATTTAAGTGACCTTATTGCTTGTAAAAAGAAACTATTAAATATTAAAAAAAAGGTCAAATAAACGAACTAAATATTTAAAATATATTATTTTTAATATATAAAGGGACCGAGTAAAAACTTTAGATTGATGCACTTATAAGTTGTTATTGTAAAATATACTAGGGCTTTATTTAGAGCGTAGCTTCTATTGCCAAGGTAGTTTTATATACAGAAAATCGAGAAAACGTTTACGTAACATTAATTTTTTATACTAAAAATCGTTTTCATCCGAAATTGTTGTCATTTCTAATACAGAACAATGTAATTTGAATATAAAAAATTAAGAACTTTTATTTCCTAAGCAATAAATTGAAGTCATTTAACTACTTTAGTATTTGAAAGATTTTAAGTTTTAAGTAAACACCAGATAAAACTGCTTAAAGAACCATTGACCTTAATAATTACTGTAAATTTTTGTTTATATTTGTAAAATTAATTGTTTAAAGTTTCTTTTTACTAAATTATCTTAATTATTTAGTTTGTAGTTTGTTTTGTTAAAATTATTTAAACGTGTCTTTTTCTTATCTATTCGGAATTCTAATTTCAACGTGTGTAAACGTTGTAGACTCTATGACTTCTCTTTAAAAATATTTTAATCATTTAAAAAATGTAAATAATTTTAAAGACAATAAAACTTAATGTATGCGTTTGTACTGTATATAATTCTTTTATTTACAAATATATATGCCACTTTATGGTTATGGTTATTCATAAGGTAGTTGTGTATTTTTATGTTTTTTGTTTGTTAAGTTTAATAAACAATAAAAGTAATTAATTGTTTAAAAAAAAATATTTTAAACTAGATAAGGAAATTCTTAGAATAATACTACATTTTTAAGAGCAAAACTATTAGAATCTAATAATATTAGTCATTACGAATATCATTTAATAATAGTGCAGCGAAGTGGTGAATTTATTACTATTCTTTTAAATCTCCTGTAATTTTTTCTAACAACAATCTCCCACATCCTCCTTAAATGTTCCTACTAGATAATATTTTTTTTTTGATTTCTTGATATGCTTCACCTAAGCAAAAAAAAACAGGCAAATAACATTTAATTACGATTAAAACCTTTAATTAACAACTCATTATTAATGTGACATAAATTCGAGCAGAATGCCTCCTTAGAATCAAAACTGTTAATTTGCAATTAAACAGTTATGAATTAACAAATAATAAATAAATAAATAAATAAAAACAATCGAAAAACTAAAATAAAAACAAAGAAGGCATGAATGATTGAAAAGTTTATAATTTTTGTTAATTAAAATTTTCAAATTGTAGACAATAAAAGCAAATACACACACGACTTGGCTGGCAAGCACTTTTTAAATAATTAACAATTAAGTAATTTCATGATCTCGGGAATACGTAATAATTAAACAACGAAATATAAAAAATATATGATATAAATTAAGAAAAAAAAAATAAATAAAATAAGTAGTTAAAATATAAAACTACAAAACCTAATGAGCCGCCATGCAATAATTTAACTGGAAAAAGGCAATTTGAAAACAAAAAATACAAAATAAATTCTTAAAATACCAATGAGTACGACATAGAACGCATTTTAATTAAATATTACAAAATTAAATTGTATTTAATAGAAACGAAATGAAACGTTTGAAAAATAAAACAACAACAAAACAAGAAATGAGTGAACAATTTGATTTTTATTAATTAAAAAGTGTGACTAAATAAACAGCCAAGTAATTAAAAATATTCTACGAGTTTTGTTTTATGTAAATAATAAAAAAAAAAACAATTTTCTTTAACACGAAAAAACAATTAAACATATTTGGGGTCGGTAGAATTAAAACATGTATGACGATGTACATTTATATACATATATTGAAATCACCTATTTGGGTATAATAAATATATTTAGTATACATATTTAGGTATTAGTTAGATAAACTAAAGGGGAATTCAATCCGAGAAAATGATAGTGAGCACATTCAAATTCGAGACCAAATAAGTTTTTATTTTCATAAAACATAAAACTTAAGTTGACTACAAACCTACATAATAACAATACTATGTAGATATCTTAACCTACTATAATTTTGATAATATACCATTTTCATATTTATGTATTTAAGATTATAATTGTAACTCTATTTTAGGAAATGTTCTTAAAACGCCAATTTAGAATGCCTGACTTTGTTACTTTGCTTTTAGAGTTTTTTAAATGTTTGCCAATTTTAATTTTAAACTATTAAACTATTAAGTCTAATGGTAAGGGCTTTTGCAGTTACTTTTCCAGATTTAAATAAACTCAATTGTGGAAAACCAAAATTTGTATTTCCATATTTTAAATTTAGTTATATAATAGTATATACCGTCTATCGATATTTTAGTACTAACGACAATTGTAATTAGTTCAGTAATGATAGTGAATATGAAAGGTATATGATAGAGCAAACGGTAGCTTAGCGAACCTCTAAAATAACTAGCAACTAATTTGAATTATTTTGATAACACTGACGGTTTTTGTTTTTAAATATAATGGCAATTACAAAAATTAAAAATAGTATAACATAGTTATGTTATTTTACAGGATTAAACTTCAAAAAACCCTAATTACAGAAAATAGCTTTTTTTATAATTTAGAATAACGGTATTTTCAATTTTTTCGGTAACGCTAATTACAGTTTTAATGGGAACTGTAATCATGCTGAAAGGGTTATTTTAGGGGTAATGTTAGCTATACAGTATCGTTATCCAAACTTGCTAATAAGCATTGTAAATTTGGGGAAAATTTAGCAAACACATTAAATACTGGTTAATACCGAATATTTAGTAGAACTGCACTAATTTGTAAACATTTTAAAATGAATATAGAATGAACGAAACATGTTTGAAATATTAATATCATTCAATCAATGTTCGATAACAAATTAATATTTGATTTGCTCACTAATTTATTTCGAACACTACTAAGTGCAAAAAATTAAAATTTTCAATAATTTCTCAGTGATTATTAGAAAAATTCCTTCTATTGTTCAACTTATTGTTTAATAAAATAAGTCCCTGATCATTCCTGAGTAGTACAAATAAGACACAATGTTTTCAGGCCAGACGTACCTTTTGTAAATTTTAGCACTAAAACTACTATTTAGATATGTTAAATGTGATTCCTTCACATGTTTTTAATAAATTTGAACTTGACTTCTACGTGTTAGTGTGTTTTGAAAGTGTCCATATGAAACTAATATTATATTAACCTTTATTCAAAACTTTATGACAGGGACAAAAATTAGGGAATTAAACCCTTCTAAATGTAAAGTCATGATTTTTTCGAATAATTTGGATGTTAACTTGAGAATTTTAATCGATAATATTCCTTTGGAGATTGTTTCAAAATATAAAACATTGGGTGTTATTTTGGAAAATGATCTTTCATTTAATAAACATGTAAATTATGTTATTACAAGAGTTTGTTTGACATTACGCAGCCTTTATAATGTGGCTTGTAATTAGATATATTTACGGTCTAAGTGTTCGGGAACATGTTTCCGAATACCAGAAACTAATTTTAGGGTGTAAATTTGACCAATATATAAATATGAGAAAAATCTTATTTTTTTATAAGACAGTTAAATATGGAAATCCATCATATCTGTTACAAAAATTTATTTTTGGTAGTTCTAGTAGAACGCATGCAATTATTATGCCTAGACACTTCTCAATTGTTATGAGTCGATCGTATTGCGTGACTATATCGAGATTCAATGATTCCATATGCGGATCGCAGATTTTCACACAGTTTGTCAAATTTCAAACTAATTTTCTTGTCAAATTTATAAATGAATGTTGAATTAATATTTTTTTGTTCTCTATTTCGTACTGATCATGGTACATTTAAGTAGGTAAAATTATTAGGAGTGTCATTATTTGTAAAAAAAAAAAACAAAAAAAAAACTATATTTTAAATTGTGCTTTGTTTGTATATTTTATCATTGGTTCTATCATGGGTTAACAATCATTATCCTGCAATTATACATTGTTTATTGGTTTTGTGCAAATATTAAGGACTCTTCATTATTATTATCTTAATCTTAATTTTTTTTTATTTTTCTTCTAATTTATAATTATTTTTATATATCTAAATAATTGTATTAATATTATTGAATTGTTAGTAGTACTGCTAATTTTGGCCCCATGGGCTTGCGGCATATTTTTTGATATAAATAAATAATTTTCATATAAAAATGTTCCAATTTTTAGTTTTTATTTAATTTTTTTTGTTATCATTTCAGTTTCGAATACAGGTTTACTATCACTATCACTGTCACTTTCATTTCTTATTTAATTTATAAAAAAAAATGTCATTAAATAATAACATTAACACATTAAAAATTGTCCCATTTAGATTCTCTTTGCAGAGATGTTTAATTTCATAATTCTATTGATATTATATATTACTGTTTTTTTCATATCAATTATACATTAATTTTATTATGTATTAAAATAAACAAAAAAATTCAATTACCGCAAATAATGATCACTTGAGGGCAGCATAATTTAGCAACAATTATAAATTGTTTTGTTTATTTTTTTTTAATTCTTAAAAATATTGTATATTAAAGCAATTAATAATTTTTATTCGTTCATTGATAAGTTTAGTAGAAATATTTTATTTTTGTAACGCATTTTTGTTTAATTGAAGTTAAATTAATTTATTAACTTTGAACTTTTAAGCACGAACTTATAAATGACCAAAATATCGTGTCCATTTTTAAAGAAAAATAAACACAAAAAACCATACGCAAACACAATCGTTAAAATTTAAAATTTAATTTGTTTATTCACTTTAAAGACATTTAGGAACACAAAGAAATTTAGAAAATACACGAATCAGACTTACGAAGAAACACAACATTACACACGCTCTTGTTCTTTTTTATACGTACGCGTTTTATTTAAATGAATCAATCTATCACTGTGACTCAGAGTCAGTCAGTCAGTCACCAGCGACAGTAAAATTTGAAACTCTGAAATTTTTGATAAAAGTTGTAGATTGTTTTCGTTTATTTTTTACATTCTTTATGCTTGTTTCGATTTCTATTACTGATTCCAAATCTACTATTGCTTCTAGTTCTATGTTGACGTAGTTCATCGTATTAAAGTTTGATTTTTACTGTGGCTTATGAGAGTATTGTGTGTATTTTGTATCATTGCGACTTATATCGCATGGAGAAGAGCTTTACTTTACTGACCCAACAACCAAACAAACGATCATAGAGCATGGATAAGTGTGAATGTGTTTGTTTGTTTGGCTGACTGGCTGAAAAACAGACTGGCTCTTTAAATTGACCGATACACTACACGATTTATTGAATGTGTGTAGAGTATATTACATTTGTAAGAGTAAATGAATGAATGAATGAGTGACAACGGCGTTAATTATTGCTATATCTATTAAAAAAAAAACAAACAACTACACACTCTTACGATTCGCATTCACACTTGAATTTATTAACCAGACACCACCACCACATTAAGCCCCAAACAACCAACTAGCCAGCCAGCCCGCCACAACTTATTGGTTAAACTGTAATGATATAATATCTATCATTAATAATAGAGAAGTTTTTTGTTGTTGTTATTTCTTCTTAATTTGTTTGTTCAGAATGCGCTGCGTGTGTGTGTTTTCTGTGTTCTAAAGATGACGACGATTGACTCTTTAAAGTGCTGACGATAGTAAAAAATTTATGTTTAGACAAAAATACAATTTTATACAATAAAACAAAGCACCACCACCAGCAACTACAACAACAATGTACAAAATCTAATGGGTTTTCAGAAAACATACACAGATACACTTCTACGCATACTTAGACAATATAAAAATAATAATATGTATTATTAATGAGCGTCTCCTCTCGAATGACGGATTGATACGACTCCAAAATGTTCTACTATGCCTTTTGCCAGGATTTTTTTAAATATTTTTAAAATTAACATTTTCGGTAATGATCCAAAAATAATGACACACAAAATTTAGTAATCATCGAAAATAGTTACAATCCATCGAGTTATCCTTTTAGAACAAAATTCAAATTGAACAAACACCTTTTTTTGTTGTATGTTGGATAAATGGCTGCTGAAGATTTATTTTTTTTTATTTCAATTTATAAAGCACAAATTTTCGAACTTCATTACATTGAAATAGGTAAGCTACATTGTAATCAATCATGCTTTTCTTAATCGAGAGAAAACAAAAGTTTTGAGTTTTTTTTTATTTTAGAATAATATATTATTAATCGTTCAATGTTTGTGGAATAAGCGAATAAATACATGAATAAAACTATTTTCAATTTAAAATTTGAAAACATTTTTTAAACAAATTAAAATATTTAAGAAAAAATTTCTTAAAAAACGGATATATTTAATATGCTTTTGATTATTTGAAATTTTATTAGAAACGAATTTCTAACAACCATGTGACAGAATTATATTCCGTTAGGAAGTGGAATTGATGTCGATTTTTGCTTCTATAGAAAAAGCAAAACGGAATGAAACCACTTTTAATTTGCAATGTGGAATTGTAATTTTAAGCATTTCTAGATTTCATTTAAAAAAATTGTTCATTTTACTTTTTCTATAGAAGCAAAATACTGAAATAATTCCATTTCCGAACGGAAATAAATTCTGTGACATGGCTGTATACTCGTATTTATGTTTAGTTTTTATCGATTGTGGATTGTAACCCAACATTATAACATATAATTCACTTTTCACTGGCTTATGGATTTAAATATGCAAAACATTATTTCTAATTAAAATAATTATGGTAATAATTTATACGGCCGAGGAGCCGCTTATATATAATTAAGAATATGTATTGAAATAAAGAATTGAATTGAATTGAAAAAATAATTCATTAAATTTTCTGTTTTTAATAAAATTTTTTTAAATACATTTATTTTACCGCTCGAGAATTTTTTACAGATACCTGTGAAAACTAATCGAATCATTAGATTAACTACTATAGTTTTCCAAACTAATTTTATTAACTACTATAGTTTTCCAAACTAATTTCTGACCATGCTCCAGCTCATGACCGACTTTTGTACTAATTGTTTCTATGTACAGGGTTTTCCAATAAGGACTTGACAACTTTTTTTTTAAATAAAACGCAAACCGTTTGAGATATTTCCAAAACTTTATTACCGACTTGAAATACATTCAAAACATTTATGAATGGAACTCGACTTCGTTCATATGGGCACCGCGGCCACGTCGACAGTGGTCGATTCGTTGGACCCAATTTTGGATGACTCGGTCACACATTTCGGCCGGAATGGCCGCTATTTCGCGTTCAATGTTGGCTCTAAGTTCTTCCAACGTTGTCGGCTTGTTGGCATAGACCAATGATTTGACGTAGCCCCAAAGAAAAAAATCTAGAGGCGTTAAATCGCAAGAACGAGGCGGCCAATTGACTGGTCCATTTCTTGAGATAACACGCTCGTCAAACTTACTCTTCAGTAAATCGATTGTAACGTGTGCTGTGTGGCTTGTGGCACCGTCTTGTTGAAACCACATGTCATCCAAGTCCATGTGTTCCAATTCGGGCCAAAAATAATCGCTAATCATTGCGCGATAACGATCGCCATTCACAGTAACGTGACGATCGTTATTGTCGACGAAAAAATATGGCCCAATGACGCCGCCGGCATGCAAAGCGCACCAAACAGTAATTTTTTGTGGATGAAGTGGTGATTCGTGATTTTCAGCAGACCAATAACGCATATTTTGCTTATTGACGAACCCATTGAGCCAAAAATGAGCTTCGTCACTGAAGATGATTTTGCGATGAAATTCATCATCTTGGTGCATCTTCTCCAGAGCCCAATCGGAGAACGTACGTCGACTCAAATGGTCCATCGGCTTCAATTCTTGAGTCAGCTTAATCTTGTATGGGTGTAAACCCAGATCCTTACGCAAAATTCGCCATAAAGTGGTCTTGGGGATGCCCAGTTCTTGAGAACGCCGCGGAATCGACTGATTTGAATCGTTTGCTACGGACGCCTGAACGGCAGCGATATTTTCGGAACTTCGACCAGGCCGTTGTCTCACTGGCACGACAGCATCACACAATGAATATGTAGACTCAAATTTTTGCACTAAACTTGTTATTGCTTGTCTACTAGGGCGATAATTACGACCGAAAATTGGAGTTAACGCTCTTAAAGTTGCGGTCACCGACTCCGAATTTCGGTAGTACATTTTTATAATTTCCAAACGTTGTTCCTTCGTGTACTTTACCATAACGAAAATGTTAAGTTTACTGAAAAAAAAGAAAGCAACAATTAGATGATCAGTGAAATAGTGCGTTCACAATTTAAATTCAGAGTTGTCAAGTAGCTATTGGAAAACCCGATATATCTAAAATCGAATTTTGGGTAAATTTTTAGAAAAACATAGAAAAAAAAATCATATCCATTCCATTTCCTAGAGATTATCTTATTATCGCATACATTATCATATCTAAAGCAATAATTTTAATAGCCAACTAACAAATAGTAAATTCATGTTCGAAAAACAAAAATTAATAGTTTTGCTTAAAAAAACTAAAACAACTATCAACATTTTAATAAAAAAATGGCAAATATTTAACAAAAAGGCAAAGTCAGTGTCATTTTTAAATGAAATGATGCTAGATAGAGAGGCTGTCTGATGGACGAATTGTGTGACAGACAAATAGACAAAAGACAACAAAAAAAAAATACAAACAACGATATGAAATGAAGCCGGCCGTTAGATAAATAAATATAGGAAAACAGATAGACTGTTCGACGAACGACAAAAGCAGAACAATAATTCCAGTTTGTATTTCTGTACACAAATGGATGGATAGATGGCTGACTGGATGGATGGATGGAAAATGCCAAAATGTAATGGTGATTGATACAATATGTATTAGAAAAAAAACTATGGTGTTTTCGAAGAGACGACAAATATAGAAACGTATTTGTTCCCTCGCTTGTCATTATTAAAAGCAGCTCAACACTTAAAATTGATTGTAAATGCATGCGTTTGTCTGTTGGCTCTCTATTTCGCATGAATATAATGTGTACGTATGTTTTTTTTTTGGTTCTATTATTTTAATAAATGATTTCGGTTGTTGTTATTTCGGTTTATTTATGTATCTTGAAAATATTTTGTACATAAAAATAAATTTTAATGTTTTTGGTGTGTGTGTGTGTATGTATGAGTTTTTATTTTTTTGCAAGCTTTGCCATTAGAAAAAAAAATTTGTTAACAAAAACACCTTTTAACAAATTTAGATGCTACTTTAAGATTTAATATAAATGTATGTATGTACATAGGTATATATATACATATATATGTATATATATATATTTTTTTTTAATAAAAATCAATCATAGATGTGATATGTTCGTTAGGCTTGTAATTAATTGTTGTTACGCACATTTTGTTGTTTATTTGCAATGTTCAATATTGTGATATACATATATTATACGAGCGATATTGGTGGTTGTAATTTATTATTAAAACATTGTTATTTTTTTTTTTAATTGAAATTCTAACACCTTGTATAGCTAGCTGCAGCAGATTATAAAAAAAAAATAAATGAAATACAAAAAATATATGTAATATTTGATGTTTTTAACACGAAATATTAAATAAATTTCAAAAATCATTTGGTTTGCTGTGAGCCTGTATTTCTGCAATGCATTTCGGTCATGTCGTATCGCTGTTTGAAATCGTTTGTGTATGTGTGAGTTGTGTCATTTGATTTGGCAAATATAATTTTTCACATTTAAGACAAGTTTATTAACAAAATTGACTCCAATAGTATAAATGTTTTAACGCTAAAAAGCATATTATCAAAACAATACTAAATAATATTCATACAAATAATACATATGTAAATATTTGGTTTTTAAAAATAATAAAGGTAAGTTTAAATATTTATTTAATATTGAATAAATTTGTTTAATTTTTAATTCTGTCTTTCTTATTTATAAATAGTTGTATTATAATTTGTGACATATTATACTTATCTATGGATAAGCAGAAAACAATAACCAAGTTAGTAGAATTTTAATTGTAAATATAGCATAATTATGTTTTTTAATTGGAATTGATGCAAAATTTTTACCAAAAGCATCAGATGTTACACATTATATTTGAAATTTTGAATAAATAACACGGTGCTACAAAATTTCCTTTTTTGCAAGCAATTTCAAAGTGACCTAGTGGATGTTATAGGTCTAAATGAGTGTATTACAAAACCGGTTTTAAAAGTTTCAATATACCTCCAAATTCCCGAGTTATGGACCAAAGAAATTTTTTTGAGGCTGCTACTTTTTTTTATTTATTAACCGATTTTTGAAATTCAAACGGTTTTGGAAAGCAAAATAATGGTTGTTTTTAAATATATATACTTTTTTATATTATTGTGAATAAATAAATAAAAATAAATAAAATATTAGCACAAATATGAATAGATTTTTTCAATTATATGGAAAATTTTTATTTTTTTTTTAAACTTTTAAAATTTCTACGAGATTTTTTCCGAATTTAGTTTAAAGACAACAAATATATTAATGAGTAAAATGAGAGGACATTTGTTGAAATCGGCTGAGAAATGAGGAAGTTACAGTACTTTTTATGAGGAGCTATTATAACAAAAAAACAATTAGAATTCCATTTTTTTTCTTTTGTTAATACAATACAAATCGCTTATTTTAAATAAGTAAATTTGAATATATAGGTACAAAAAAAACTAAAATAATAAGAACTCGAATTTTTGCTAATGACAAACGAAAATTAAGAGAATCAAGTCAATTGTAGTTGTAAATAGCTCAATTTTTGTTATTTTTTATATGAGTGTAGTATGCTGAGTGTAGGAGTACACTAAAGTATAGAGAGTATGAGAGAAAGAGCATGAAAGTGTATGAAAGCAATAAAAAAGATCGTTGAACCAGAGATGAGTACGTGAGCCAATTTTGCGTGATTCACTTGAAAAAAACTGACGCAGATTGTTTAAACATTATTCACGTGAATTACGCGATATTTTGAGTTTAAAAACGTGATTGTGAATGTGTATAGAACTGAAATGAGCCACGATGTCAGTGCGTGATTAGAAAATTTTTCTCTTGATGTGAGTGAGTGTGAGTCAATGTCCCCTCACGAACCCATCACTAAAATAAACATTATTGAAAGTCCTTTTTAAACATACAGTTAGTTTGTTTGATAATTGCAAAACTTCTGTTTTTTAGTTAGAGTTTTTAATGTCGAATTAGAAAAAAATTGTTTCTTAAAATTAAGCTATTTTTTACAATAATATTGTGCTTAAGTGAAGTGTATTTTTAATATTTTATTACACACCAATACGAATTTTGCCCACCTTTACAATGTGTAATAAGTGTAATCTTTTTTGTTACACTTGTGGCTTATTTGTTGACATAAAACATCGTATCGAATTTGTAAAAACTAAATCTGTGGTAAAAGCTTATAATCTATATTTTGATCGGTCGTACGTAAGGAGTGCTTGGTATGAACCCGAATATGTTTGTTCAAAATGATCATCGACACTCAAAAAATGGATGTCTAAAAAATGTGAACAGGGTTCAATATTCTCAGTCCAAATGATTTGGCACCGTCAGCATTTTCATAAACTAGAAGAGTGTTACTGTGTTGATGTTATAGAAACAGAAAGTATAGAAGTGGAAAGTGTTACTTCGCCCATTGATGAAATTTGTGATGGTGATGGAAATGACACACCATATGTGCCTTTGAAAACATTCTCTTCGGAACGTCATTTAATAACAAATGAAAATTTTCATGACCTTGTGCGAGATTTAGGTTTATCTTGGAGACAAGCTGATACTTTGGCTTCACGATTAAAATAATGGAATGCCGTCGAAAGTAATTTTCAAGGTACTCTTGGAAGAAAAAGTTACAACTACGCCATTCGAACAAATTTTTAAACATGATGATAAATATAATAATCTTGTTTATTGCACCGATGTTGATGAGTTATTTGTTTGCCTCAGTCACGAGCATCGTTCAGAAGATTGGCGGATATTCTTGGATGGTTCATGTAAAATTATGTTTCTTATAAGTAACAATATTTTATTTTAATAACCAATTTTAAAATTACAAATTTCTAGGTTTGAAAGCAGTTCTTTTACATAATGAAAACGAGTTACCATCAGTTCCCATAGCATATGCGACTGATATGAAAGAAACATATGCCACATTAGATAAAATTCTTAACGTAATTAATTACAGCAAACATCAGTGGCAAATCATCTCTGATTTAAAAGTATTGATAATTCTTTTTGGAATACAGGGAGGTTTCACTAAGTATCCCTGTTATATTTGTGAATGAAATAGTCGTGCAAAGGACCATTATAAATGTAAAGACTGGCCACCAAGAAAGTCGCTTCAACTAAACGAAAAAAAATGTTATTAATATTCCACTATTCCGGCCCTAGAAGATTATTTTGCCGCCATTGCATTTAAAGCTGGGATATATGAAACAATTTGTGAAACGACTGGACCAAGAGAGTGAGGCTTTTTTGTACTTAAAGTCTGTATTTCCGAGACTAAGTGAAGCCAAAATAAAAGAAGGTGTATTTTATTTTCAATCGTTTAAGAGACATTGAAAATTTTTTTTATATTTTTATTTCTAGGCATTTTTGTTGGACCACAAATCCGAAAAATGTTTTTTGATGAACATTTTACGAAATTGTTAAATGCAGTTGAAAAGAGAGCATGGATTAGTTGTCGGAAAATTTTTTAGGTAATAAGAGAAGCGCTGACTACGTTCATGTTGTTAACGAGTTTCTGGAGGTTTACGAAGAAATGGGGTGCAGAATGTTTTAAAAATACATTTTCTGCATTCCCATTTAGATTTGTTTCCAGAAAATCTAGGCCAATTTAGTGACGAACAAGGCGAACGTTTCCATCAGGAGTTATTAACAATTGAAAAGAGATTTGAAGGAAAAAGTCAAATCAGGATGCTAGCTAATTACTGCTGGTCACTAAAGCGAGAAACTGATGATTTGTATTTTAAATGTAATAGATTAAACATTTTTAAAAAAATTTCATGTCAAAATTAGTGATACAAATATAAAATTCGTTAAGTTTTATTAGATTAAAGTTATTTTATTAAATCATGCTAATCTAATCGAAACAACAAATGACGTCTCATTTTACTCAGAAAAATACTGTCTTTAATATATTTGTTGTCTTTAAACTAAATCCGGAAAAAAGTTTCGTATGTGGTTAGAACGCAAAGAATTCTGATGAGAGAAAATGGGATTTCTCGAAACATATGTAAATTCAACAACCCAGGTTCGAATCCCAGTCAAGAAAAATTATCAAAAATATTTAATAATAAAATTTTTCAAGTTGTAATTCCTAACTTCAGTAAAAATAATTTAATGAAAATTAAATTTAATGAACTCAAGCCTGACTAAAATTATCAAGAAGTAAAATTAACAGTTCAATTATGAAATAATAATTATTCTATAAGTCTCGTAGAAATTTTAAAAGTTTAAAAAAAATTAAAAATTTTCCATATAATTGAAAAAATCTATTCATATTTGTGCTAGTATTGTATGAGAAGTATATTTAAAAATAACAATTATTTTGCTTTCCAAAACCGTTTGAATTTCAAAAATCGGTTAATATGTAAATAAAAAAGTTATAAATGTTTAAAAGTAGCAGCCTCAAAAAAATTTCTTTGGTCCATAACTCGGCAATTTGGAGGTATATTGAAACACCTTTAGCGCACACTAGGTTCTACGCACCGGCATGACCCGAGATCACTCGGCCAAGGGCTGTCAACTCAGCAATTACTGCTGTTACAACAGCAACAACAACACACAGAAGTGCTTTTCGAGAGTTGCACAGTGTAATTATAGCGAAATTTAATAATTTTATAAATCTTAATAATTATCGCTAAAATCAGTTAAAATATATATGTATTTAGAACTTACCTTCGCCTTCGATCCTCATCTAAATTCGCCATATTTTATATATAAATTTTGTTAAAGTTAACGTGGAATTCCAATAAAAATGAGCGTAGGTTTTTGTAGCTTTATTTGATTTTTCTTAATCCTTACTTCTCAAAAAAAGTTGAAAGAAAGTTTTTTTTTTCTTTGAGATATTTTTCTGTATGGTATGGTTTCTTCTGTTGATATTAATACAATTTTAGCCAAAATAAATGTACAAATAAAAAGCTGTTGACAGCTTTTCAAATGAAATGGACAACATTAAAGTAGTGATGGTTATTTAACCAATAAGAGACACAGCCAGAAGGCGCAGAAGATGATAGTGATTCTTCCTTATTTCCTTTAAAGCCTTAAAGGTAGCTTATTCTTGTTGTTGTTGATGTAGTATGTAATGTCAATGTTGTTTGGCACTATTAGAAAATAATGGCAATATTGTTTTTCGTGTATTGCGGTCGTCGGTGACTATTTTTTGTCTTTCCTATTGGTTGTTAACTACTGATGCTGCGGTTTGTATTGTAGGAGTTTAGACGATTTGTAAAGACAACAATAGCAACAATAACAACAACACTACAAAACAAAACTATCAATTCCAATTAATGTTTTTCCGTTTTAAAAGGCTATCAATTCAATAATGATACTTTTGCTGCTGGTGATGACGATGATGAGGACAAAGGTTTTTTTGTTTTTTCTTATTTGTTTCCAAGATTCTTTCTTATTTCTTTTTCGCTTTGTTTAAAAATTGTCTCCAGTTTTTATGTTAGCTAAATAATATTTTTTAAAAACTTTTCTAAGACTTTTTTTGGTTTTGTATGTTTTGATCGTGACTTTTTCTGGGTTTTGTTTACTGTACAGTTGTTGCTGTTGTAGTTAGCCAATGTACGTTTACTGTATTGCCAAATTTTATTACAATTTTGTGTTGCCTTTTTCTCCAAATAATAACAACAAATAACAGAAGTTATATATAACAACAACAATATGAACAAGAGTGTCTGATTGGTCTCCTTCTATTGCTTAATTTTTATTTTATTTGAGTATTTTAGTGTTTGTTTATTATTATTTGTATATGTTGTTGTTGTTGTTCGTATTTTTGTTGCTGTTGCCTTTTAGTTTTATTTTTGCTTATTATGTTTTTAAGTACGTTTTTTTTAAATTGAATTTTATTTATTTTTTGGATTTTGAGTGTGTTTAAATAGGTTTTATTAAATAAATATATCGTAATTGAAAACAAAGTTTCATTTTTTGTTGTTTTCTTCTTTCTCTGTATTGTATTCCTTTTTCTTCATCGCTTTATTGTTTTCTATTTTGTAGAGTTTGTTTGCCGTATCGCTATTTGGGTTGGGGTTTCCCGGGGTGTGCTGGTTGTTTGAATGGAAGATGTCTTTTTACTTATTGTTTGTTTTGGTTTTCAGTTGACTTTCTGTATGACCGCCCATGTCAGCATGCCGTTTTATCTTTTTGTATTGATATCAATAACAGTAATTTAAAGCATAAACATAAGCATTTCAGTATACAGAGCTACGCCAACAAGTTCCTTTTCTTAAAGCTGTTACACATTTTAGTATCAAAACGTTATCAGTTGAAGAGAAATGTTTTTATTTCATTTAAATACTAATGAAAATTATCCAGTATTTCTGCAATAAAAAACAAATAAAATATAATTATTTGTTAAAGTTTTGTTTTTTTTTATTATAATAACAAAATGTTCAGACAGTTTTAAAATTTATTAACTTATGGTGCAAATATACAAGGTGAGTGCAGTAGCCCAGCTGACTGACTTTGTTTTCAATTTACTTATGTCAAAAGTAATACTTTTTCAAGTATTTTTGTCAGTAGTACATTATTTTACACAAACAAAATGCCCGTTGTTTCTGTTTTGTGTTATATTTGTTGTCGATTTGCACTCACCTCACTCACCTTGTATAACCATGCTTGAGTGTTTATTAGATTTTCCTCTTCGAAAAAATGTTATGGCAATACCACTCAAAACATGTGTTGTAGTTATAAACTTATTATAGGACTATTATAAGATTGTAATTTTTCGACATGTGCAGTTTTAGTGTTATTATAAACAATACACGAATTTGCGAAATTTGTATATGAATCAATTATATAAAAATTTTAAATAAAAAAATTATAATAGCAAAATGTGATAATGCCCTACATATTCATGTTTAAAAGAAATTACCAATAACAAGGTAGGTATATATACATATATATGTATGTATGTATATTAACTAAATATTTAAATTCCAGTATTTAACACAATAATTTGAACCTTTTTAAAGTTGTTTATGGGAATCGTAAACAATTCAAATAAATTAAAAAAAATTTCGATTTTTTTAAAACGAAGTAAATAATTTCATTTCATTCTTAATAAGATTATCTATATAACGGGAAAAACCATTTGGATTAAATTGCATGATGTTTATAATCAAGAAATCTCAACTATTTATTTAAGTAAATTCTATGAAAAAATAAAAAAAAATACAATTTTGTCTGAAATTTTTAAAATTTTTGAATTTAAAAAAAAATGTTTAAGTTTTGATAACCCATTGAATGCGCTTCTCGAAGACCTTTCATATGATATCAAATTTACATATAGTTGCTTTGGAAGAAATGTGAAAAAAAATCAAAAAACCTCTAAAAGGTACATTTCTGTCGTTTGATCCAGCTCACCAAATACCTATTGACCCCAGGACAAAAAAAAAATTGAGAAACGTGGTCTTAAAATGAATCAAATTTTCATATTAGTCGGGAACATCGATACATTATTTTTCTCCATACAAATGGGGCCACCATAATTTACATAGGTCTATACCTATATCTTTATAAATGAAAAAGATATTGAAGATATTTAGGTTTTAAAATTAAAATATAATATATGTATATCTGATCTTTAAAGCTCTATAATATCAAAACAAAAGCTTCTTGGACATAATAGCTTTTTGAAATGAATATGTTTTTAATGCTCCACTAAAAAATAAAAAATAAATCGGTTGGTTTTAGCCAATGGTGTTTAGTTTAAATTAATAATTTCTTTGTATAAAAATGTTTGCATGGATGTTAGTCTGTAAGTTTGTGTTTATACGAGTATATTTACCTTAGTCAGCATTTTTTTCTTTGTGAATTTAAAGAACAAAATGGAAACAACAAAATATGTCTTTCACAACACTTTAATACTTTTTTAATAAATTAGAATTTTTAAAAAATATATTTTACTTCTTGTTTAATTTTTTATTTTTATTTTTTTGTGTGTTCTGTATGTATAGTTGTATGAATGCACCTGGAGGTTAACAACAGTAGCAGTTGGTTGGTTCATTAGTGGTAGTAGTGAGTGGATGAGTGGTGTTGGTGGTAGTGGCAGGCGCCGCTGTTGCTGCTTTATTATGATTACGTTTTTTCTTCTGCTTTTCGCCAGCAACAAAGTGCGGCCTGAAGAAGCAACAACTTGTCTTTTTTATGAAAAACCACAAAAACAACAACATACACTACTTAACCAAAAAATATAAAAGAACATTGAAAGTGAAAAATCACAAAAATAAATTTAAAAAATGACTGACTGTTGCACACTTTATTTTGTTGTATTTGTTTTATTTTACTTTTTATATTATTAATTTATTTTCTTCTTCATTACACATTCCTCTTGCACTCCAAAGTCCGTAACATTTTGTAACATTATTTCTTATTCTTCGCACACTTTAAAAGGCCTTTTTTAAAGCACTTATTTTTAAATTTTAAGCAATATTTTACTTTTATCACAATTTAATACATTATTTTTATTAAAAGTTCTTTCTTTTTTTGTATTAATTTCTTTGTAAACTAGCTCAGCTTTAACTTTTCAACCTTCTTTTTAATTCCTCTACCATAGAAAATAATACAAAAAAACTGTGTGATCTTGTTGCTGCTGTGCAATATTCCAATTTATGTTTTCTTTATTCTATCGGTTGTAATAATTATTTTATAATGTTTTATTTACATGTTTAGGGATTAAATAACACTTTTTTGTTGCTTCATTTAGAAACTTTAAAGATTTAATATGAATTTTTAAAAATTTTAATGAAAAATCACAACGAAATGAATGAAATTCGCGTTGACGTCGCTGTCTTTTACAAACACACTCATACATATACACAGATTGTTTACTACTTTTTTAGGAAGTGTTGCAAATTAAAGTAACATATTGACAATCAGTACATGGTCGTATTAAATTTGTAGTTAATGACAAGACAAAAATTATGTACGATGTGTACTTTTTCAATAATTTTGGGGGAAATTTATAATACGAATAATGATGGCATGCTTTTTTGTCTAAAAATAGAACCACAAAAATTCCCATATTCTTTTTTCTAAAAAAATTCGCATAAATAGAACATCCGGGGCCGGTCGGTCTGATGTTGATTGAGGGGAGGAGGGAGGGGAAGGAAAAAAGTCGACCGACCCTGCACAGACATTTTTTCTGTCATGTGGTGAATTTAAAAAAGGTGGTGAAAAAATTGTGGTGAGTTTTTTAGAAATTCACCACAAATACCGTTATTCGAAATTTTTCAAGGTCATTGAAAATTTGTCATTCTAAAAGCAGGCAATGGATGTGCAGTTTACAGTTTTACGGGGTGGTTGCTGAATTAGCTAACAAATAAGAAATTCACCACAAATATACCGCTATTCGAAATTGTTCAAGGTCATTGAAAATTTGTCATCCTAAAAGTAGGCAATGTGCATTTTTTTTTTTACAGTTTTACAATGTGGTTCTGAATTAGTTACAAATAAAGAAAGCAAGAAAGGACTTTTTAGATCCTGTCGTTTTTTTTATCATATACAAACTTGCACGTTTCATTAAAATACAACCATGGATATGAACACAACCACATCGTACCATATATTAATATTATTAGATTGGCAGCACTGCGCCATAGAAAAAATAATATTTGACAATAAAATCAGATGACAGTCAAAAAATGAAAGTCCAAGTGTGGAAGTGTTGAAGAATTTTTTCGCTTAATTTTAATTACAACAATAAGTTTTATCTCATTATAGATATAAAATTGCAGTAAAATATTTCCAAAAATTATAAAGCAATACAAAATAATTGTGATAAACAAATAAAACAAGTCGTTGCTGTACAACTCAATAATTTTTGTGGAAAATTGTATAAAAACTTTTTTTCTGAACTGTTTTGCTGATAAAAAAATCAACAGGTAAGTTGTATTATTTCTTGTTTTATCTATTCTGGGTGAAATGTGGGGACGTTTTGGCAAATATTTTTCAATAAATTGGTATATTTGAGAAAAGTAAATTGATTTTTCTCGTTTGTTTTGAAAAACTTTTGTTATTGTCTGTTTTTTTTTAGAGATTTATCTTTTTTAGTTTTTAATTGATTTCCGCTTATTTGTTGATGTTTTCAGTGTGTTTTATGATATATGACCCTGCACTTGTCATTCGTGTGTTTTATTGATTTTTTCATAGTGTCGTGGAGTTTTGCTGTGCTCTGCTCTAGCATTCATTGAGATTAAAGCAACCGTTCGCGTATCCATAGAATTCGACTTAATTTTGAAGGTCATTGAAACAAGTATCTAAACTGCATCTACCATATAATAAATAGCTTGTTGAAGAAAAAAATACGTTACTACGTATACACCGACAGAATCGAGTTTAATATGCTACCAAAAAAGAAAAACAGATTGTTTATCTTTCTATTATTTTGTTGTTTTTGTTGCTTTGAAATTATAGATGATGTTGTCATTGGTGTGTATGAAAGTAAACATTTGTGACACGTAATGACGCATTCGTAAAATATTTCTTTATATGTATGTAATTTGAAATTTCTTAATTTGCAAATTTAGCTTAAAATATTCCATAACATAGGTACCTAAACATTAGTATTATAGGCAGTTGTGATATTCGAAATATTTAACAACCGGTTCGCTTAAAAAAATTGTATTTTTGTCAAATTTTGATAAAAATAGCGAAAATTTTAAAATTTGTTTATGTTGAGTTTTCAACTGTCAAATTTGCTCATGTTTTTTGTACTCAAAGTAATGTAATAATAAAAACTGAAAATTTGGAAAATGATAAATAATGATTTTTGAAAATAAATCCAATTTAATACATAAACTAGTGTGTTAAATAATATCATGCGAGTAGCTGTAAAAAAAAATCATCCAAGAATCCAATAAAAGCAGTTGTTTGTACGTTTGGACAACTCAAATCATTTGGCAACTGAAAAATATTGGGCCAGAACCATAGACAAACACTAAAGTCGATTCTTTTTAAAAACAACTTTAAACTTAAAACCTACTTTTAATTAATTTGTAACTATAGTCAAAATGGTTATGGCCGATTGTGTTTGTTGCCGAGACTATATCACCTCTATAACTACACATTGTATAAAAACCGTAAAAGCAAAAAACATAATATGCAACAACCGGTACGGAAAATTTTTAAAATTTTAACAACCGGTTCGAGCGAACCGTTCCGAACTGGCTGAATATCAGCACTGATTATAGGTATGTGTTATGGTTAATTTGTCAGAAATCTGAATTCCTATTATAATTTTTATATCTATATAATTATAAATATAAACATGCATTTTTTTAACTTAAGTACCTAGTTTCTTTTTATACCTACCAACAAAAAGATATTAAGTTTGTCATTCTGTTTGTAAAACATCAAAATATTGGTCGTAGAACCAAAAAGTCGGGATATTCTGGATCCTTCTAGATCTGTTGAAGGCACGATAGAGCTTGAAAAAAAAACAGACGTAGAACAATGAAAATTTTACCAAACATTCTTTGTTCTACCGAAATGTTTGGTATTGAAAATCGCTTCAGTAGGATCCGAGTTATAGACCAAAGTTTCAGACAATCTCGATATTTTTCAGATATTTTTTTTGCTATTTTCTTCAAGTATAACGCACACTAATTTTTATTATTACAAGTTCTGTTAAAAATTGTAGTAATCAATTCTCGATTTCTTATAGCCCCATACAAATGTCTTCCCCGAAAATGGGGTTTCTTCGGAAATAAGTTTCATGCAAATAAAATCTTAAAACGAAAATTTCTTTGCATCGGTTCTTATTTTGACATAGTTTCATACAAAGTCCACTTCCAAAAATCACTTAAATGCGCAAAAATCTCTTATAAAAATCACTATCAAAATACCCCATTTTATGACGATCGGTCCATTTTTGGCCATAGGCATTATATAAAGTTCACTTCGAAAAATCACTTAAATGCACATAAATCTGTTATGAAATTAAACACAAATAATTCCCATGATTATCGGTCCATATTTGACCGTAGCCCAAATATAAAGCCACTTCGGAAAACCATTGAAATGCGCATAAATTTCTTACAAACATCAGTATCAAGTTGAAATTTAATACAAATAATTAATATATATGTATGTATGTACATATAAATCGTCGTAGAGAATTTCGTGATTATCGGTCCATAAGCATAGAAAGCCTTTGTGGCCAATTATACGTGTATCGAAAGATCATGTCGTTATAAATATTATTTACATAATTATATTTTAATTAATATAATAACTATAATAAAAATTTAAATTATATATTAGCGGCTCCCCAGCCGTATAAATTATTACCAGAATTATTTTAATCAGAAATAATGTTTTGCAAATTTCAATCCATAAAGCCAGAAAAGGAGGATAGTTTTTAAGAAGAAAAAAAATTAAATATGTTAAAAACGTCATAGATTTGCAATTTATATTTGGATAGCAATAATGATTACTATTATTGTTGAGTAGGTAGTTGATATACATATGTATTACATACATACATACATATATCGGATTCAATAAAAAAAAAAAAAACAATCAGGCATGTGATGAAAATCGATATCGAAAACGAATCAGTTTTGGAAATACATTTTAATGCATTTATAATCTAATTTTTAAAATTTGTTGTTTTAAGATCCTCCATAGTAGCCTAATATCCTTATATTTTATGTGATAAAAGTTTTTCAATACAGAAATATTACGAAAAAATTGAGTTATAAAACTCATTCGTTTTCGATATCAATTTCCATCACATGCCTGAATAACATTATTATAATAATAGATCGTAGCTCTATTATGAAGACTACCCCCGAACACAGTCACTAACCTAAATAAACAGTCATATCGAACCGAAATTTTACACAGATCAGTTATAAGTATGTAAAAATTATACTATTGGCTTTTGTGAAAGTTGGTATGTATATGTATAATTGACCATATTACCCACACAATCAAAGTAAAACGTTACATGAGTGCTAATGTAAGGGATCCTCAAAATAAAATAACCAGTATAATTATCGTTACTGAAATAAAATGTAACAAAATTTAGTTTTAATTATTCATAGATCACACTGCGGTATTTGGTGGTGAGTATAAGTTATTACACGTTGGATACTTTTATTAGAGTACACGACCTTCTGAAGTATCTTACAACGTTTCACGTATTCTGATCAAATATTCGGTCCTGTAAATGAAACGACGTGGTTGATGGTCAAAATGTGACTAACTTTTATTATTCATTTCTGTTATTACATTAATACTTATTACCAATTTGCGATACCAGACGATATGAATAATTAGAAGTTTTTGTGATTTACAAGTTCCCAATTGGCATTTAGCATGATATTTTAGGGGGATGCTAACTTATATAAGATTCGGCACAGCCGAATATAAATTAACTTTGTTTCTAATAAGAAGCAAATATTTATTTATATTTCCATACAATTTCCTATTTTATAAAGTCTCTTTTGGGGTTAGAACATCATCTTATTATAATCAAAGGTAAAAATTGATTTCCGTAATTGTCATTTCCTATTTTATACAAAATAAAAAAGCGTCTAAGTTAAGGAATAAACACCTACTATGAGCCTCAAAAGTGAGTAAACACAACAAATTATTTGATTTTTTCAAGATAATGAAAATCTATCCATCGATTGAAATTTAAAAGTTTCGTTTTGTTGGATATTTGGTTGAATAATAGATTCGGTTATGAAAAAAAAATTAAATTGAACTATAATGCTTTTCATAATCTTAAAAAATTCACTGGTGCTTACACACTTTTGAAGCTGTGTGTATACTATGAAACTGGTTGGAGAATTATTGAATTTCCAACAAGTAAATTATTGATAATGTTGCATTTGGTAATTTTCTATGGTGTTTGAAAATAATGGAGGAAATCTATCCCAAAACGAACAGAAAACTCATAGGTACTTCGGATTTATCATTTCATATCTTATGTCTCATTTTATTTATGTGAGTAAAACAAATTTATTAAACAATTTTTTAAGTGCCTCATTTTTACTTAATTAAAATCAAATTACAAAACGTCAACCAAAGCTGTTTTCTCAGAAGTAAAATTAAAATAAATTAATTTGAAATGCCAAAAGATTTATTAGCATATAAACCATATGTGTGGATATTGTTACACATACAGTTGAAAACAGCAAACGCAAATCATGTATAGAGTATATTATATTGCTATTGAGCGACTGACAAAGTAGAGATAAAAACAAACAAAATTTCCTAGACAATTATCTGAATATCTGAATTAATGTTTTTATATATTTTGTTTGCTGTTTCTATTCAAAAATTGCTATTTCTTATTTCTGTGTATTTAGGATCATTTTTGCAACGAATTTTAATGTTTTATGCCCTTATTCATAAAACTTACAACAGGTTTATAAGACCTGTTGTAAGTTTTTATGAATAAGGGGGTTAGAGTTTAAGCCTTAAACTGTAAGGCCAAATAACGTACGTATATAAAAAGAAAGAGTTAGAAAGAGAGTGTAAAGTAGAGCTGTGTCGTTCATGAACAAACGGATCACTTCATTGAACGGAATGAGCCGGTAATGTAACTGAACGGTTTTCGTTCAATAGTGTACGGATCAATTTCGTTCAGCTGCTGTTTATCAAAAGACAAGAAGAAAATCACATTCAATAAGGGTTGTATTCATTCGTTCAAACTGAACGATTGAACGAATTGAATGAACGAATCAGTCTTGGATAAATGAACGAAAATGAGCGGTCACTGAAATGAACGACCGGCACAACTCTAGTGTAAAGCGAGCTTGAAAATACAACTAAATGCTTTTCTGTTTAAATTTTAAAAACAAAACAAAATTAAAACAAGAATAATAAGTTAGTTTTATTCTTAAGTATCTTTGAATGATTTCGTTATTTTAGTTTTTTTGTTAATACAAAAAAAAAATATGGAAAGTTTTTTTTTAACAATAAATGGTTTAACCTTTAATTGGCACACACAAAAGTATATAACAATTTTATAATTTTTGATAACACGACTTAATAATTTACTAATAAAAAAAGAGTAATGAAAAGAAATACCTCTTGCGGCTTGTTATTTTTAAAACAATTACATATGACTTCATTTTATTAAATAATAAACACAGTGTGATGAAAAATAAATAAGACGTATTAAATAACCTTCGAACACCATCTTCACGAGGAAACTAATGGCGTTTTCTTTTCTGGCAAAAATGTTACATATATATTACACTTTTTACCCATTTCCCATATAAAAAGGAAAAAAGTGTAACATTTTTGCCAGAAAAGAAAACGCCATAAGGTTCGATCGGTCAAGGAACACAACGTTATGTTGACAAAACTGTTTCTTCTTCAAATACTCAAGTTCATCCCTAAGTAAAAAAAGTCAAATGAAGTCTTTTAAATATACAGGTATGTGATGGAAATCGAAAACGAGTGAGTTTTAGAAGTTAATTTTTTCGTAATATTTCTGTATTGAAACAGTTTTATCCCACAAAATATAAAGATAATCTTAAAACAAAAATTTTAAAATTTGAATTAGAAATACTTTAAAATGGACTTCAAAAACTCACTCGTTTTCGTTTTCGATTTCCATCACATACCTGATAAATACAAAAGAAAAAACTAAAAATTTATTGTTCAAGATTGAACATGATACCCAGGAGATCTATGGACTCACCCATTAGAAGTAGCACTATTCCTTGCACTGGATCTGACAGAACTCCCTGATAAAATTTTGTCAAAATCAACGAACGAAATGGAATTAATTTTTCAACTATTTGTCTAAAAAAAAATTTCAAGCAAAATAAATGTCCATACAAAACGTATAAAATTTTAATAAATTTACATTTATGTCTATTAGTAAACTTTTAATTAACTGTGTGCCTGCCTCATTTTGTTGTCATACTGTGTACAGTTAACAATTTTTTTTTTGCTTTAAAATTACATATTTTTAGCTGCGCTTTAATTATGCACAAAATCCGCAATAAATGCTTATTTCTATATTTATTTTCTAAATAAAACAAACTAAGCTTTTTTAACAACAAAAGTATTAAATTAAATCGTAAATGAAGTGTTTTTATTTCTAATACAATATACAACAACAGATTTACGAACAAATACAATTATTTAGACTTACATACGTACAAACATTTTTAGTCGTACATAAAAAAGTAAATAAAAGAATAACAACAAGGTGATTTACCTTGCATGTATTACATATTTACATTACAAATGTCTATTAAATGCTTGTATTATGTTTGTATTATGTTTGTATGTATGTATGTGTACAGTACAGTATAACACATATTTATTACAACAAACAACTTAAGCTGTTTTCACATTATGTGTATTTGTCATGTCATGTGCC
The DNA here is from genome assembly GCA_950370525.1 of Bellardia bayeri. Classification (NCBI taxonomy): domain Eukaryota; kingdom Metazoa; phylum Arthropoda; class Insecta; order Diptera; family Calliphoridae; genus Bellardia; species Bellardia bayeri. The sequence continues at coordinate 100,001,306 of OX493266.1, forward strand.
ACAAAATTTTGGTTATAAAAAACAGCTGATGTCAGTCAGATGGTTTGTCACTTGAAAATAGAACTCGTTCTAAATACAAAAATGTCATATGTATTGTACACAAATAAATAACACATGATATTGTTTGAAAGTGTTCAGACTACTTATATGTACAAATTTGACATGCGAAAAAGTGACAGTCCACATGACAAATACACATAATGTGAACACAGCTTTAGTGGTGTAATATTTAAAATATTTCTTTACACTGGTAGTTGCATGTCCAAATGTTAAAAATGTTTAATTCGAGCTTCATTTATTACTCATTAATTTATTTATTACTTGTTTGTTAATAAATAAATACATATTTATTTATGAGGTAGTCCTCTTGCCCAAAAACTGCTGTTAAAAAATTAAACCTATTACACCTAATTCTGTTTTTACGCGAATTTGATTTAACGCGTTTTATTACTCATTAATTTATTTATTACTTGTTTGTTAATAAATAAATACATATTTATTTATGAGGTAGTCCTCTTGCCCAAAAGCTGCTGTTAAAAAATTAAACCTATTACGCCTAATTCTGTTTTTACGTGAGTTTTTTTTTACGCGAATTTGATTTAACGCGTTTCCAAATAAATATTTCATTCTGTTTTTATGCGACTAGATTTGATTTAACGCGATCTAAATTTTTACCAGAAAAACGTTGTTTGCACTGGTTTTGGAGAAATTTAAATTAAACACATAATTGGCAGCACTAAAAATCGTCTGGTACGAAAAACAACACTATCGAAACAGGGGATTTCCCTTGTTTATTTCAAATAAATTTAGTTGAAAGTAAGAGTGCAAGAATTCAGTCAAATTTAAGTGTTAAAGTAAGGTGACCATTCGTCCTCTATTTTGAAGGACAATCATCTATTTTAACTCGCTGTCATCTATAAAATTTGTGTCCTCTTTCAGTAATCTTTTGCATACTCAGTCATCTTTTGCCATCTTTAATTTTAAATGCATGATCAATATTTGTTTTTATTGAGCTTAAGCTAGATTTACACGATTGAAATTTTCTTCAAAATGCTTTAAACATGTTGAAACAGCAAAATTTCATCAAAATTTATTTATTTAATAACTATTAATAACTATAAAATAAATAAATTTTAAAGAATTTTTGCCTTTTACACGAGTTTGAAGCATTTTGAAGAGCAATTTTGAAGAAAATTTCAATCATGTAAATCTAGCTTTAGAGTATGAACAGAACAAGCACGGCACGGTTTCTAAGTAGAATAAGAATCGCCACCTTTAACAAATAAAACAAATTTTACTTCACAAACGTCGTGACGTGCTTGTTCTGTTCATAATCTTACTGACTGAACTTTTGCTTTTCAAAATAGTAAATGGTAACAATATGTAAAAAATGTAAATATTGAATTGAAATAAATTCTTTACTAACGTTTGGTGAATGAAATCCGAACAAGTCTAAAAGTAAAAAAAAGCGTAAAAAAAACTTATTTATTTTATGGTTTTTTCGCTTCCATGGTATTTTTGGAGCTGTTTTTTTCCTCTTTTTCTGAACTCCCATAGATTCCAAGTATTTCCTAACTGTATTTTTGTCACATTTATATTTCTTAGCCAATTCGCGATAAGATTTTTTACTGCAACCTGCAGTTTCGGTTTTAAATTTTGAGTGAATTTTGACGTTTTGCAAACTGCATTTCCGACCAGATCCAGGTTTCCTTTCAATAAATGTTTTTTTGAAACCCATATCCTTAAATGTTTAAAAATTTCACTTTTAGTTTTTTCTCCTTTTTTTTTTTAACAAAATTTATAAATTAGTTTAGTTTAGTGACGTTTAGTGACATTTTCAAAACTAATTTTTCACTGACCAACGCATACTTTATTTTTTATTCATAAGTAGATTAATTAAATTAAATTTACCGTTCAAAGTTTTGTTGTAAATATTATCTGTGTTTTTTTAAAAACAGCGTTACACTTGTTCGTATTTCATTCACCATACGTTATTATTCTTAATGTCATCTTTTTTCTTTTCCAAAATCTGGTCGCCTTAGTTAAAGACGAAAAGATATTGCATGTATGTATGTACTTTTCTAAATGAACTCCCTTTTCTATTGTTTTTTGTTTAAATAAAATATGTTTGTGTATAAAGGAACATGCATTTGAATTATTTATCTTATTTTACCTGATATTTCATACGTGAAACCAATTCCCTCATTTAGTATGGATACTCTATCTTTTTTTAGGCGGATTTTTACGCGAGTTTTCGAAGAACGTATCTATCGCGTTAAAACAGAATTAGGTGTACTTACATGTTCACCCTATCGTGAATAAAAATTTCACATGAAATTTGTTCCCTTTTATTTTTTTGACATTTAATAGGAAAAGTGTGAAAAGTGAACAAATTTCATGTGGAATTTTTATTCACGTAGGGGTGGTTGTTATGTTAAAAAAGTCATGATGAACAAGTTACAATGCTATAATCGGCGTTACATGTTACAATATATTAAAAGAAAAACCTTAAAGTAATATCTTGATCATTTACGGATCGATTTTGGTTGACGGTTGATTGATTAGAGTGCCAAGTTGTTTTCATATAAAATACCGAGGAACTAATTGCGAGACTATTTCTGTGCTAGTTTTGTGACAGATATATTATGTATTATTTTGGAATTGAGATTGTTTACCACAACTTTTTAATTGTCATAAAAGGTTGTAAATCAAATACAAATATGTAGGCTCAAATAAAGAGCTTACAATTTTGATTATACATATTATATATGTTAAAACTTTTTTATCGTAGACCAACTAATATTTATGTCATTTATAAGTTGTATACATAGTAAAATCTCACACTGTACTGCTATGTTCGAACACATATACATACATATGTAATTGAATATATGCATGGTACAATCTGTATCATCAATGTGACAGCGAAAATAAAAAGGCTAAAGCATGTATTTAGAGCGTTAAATTGTTGTGGGCGCGTGTAAGCTTAAATTTGTTCGACTAAAGAAATTCAAAAGTATTACTAAAACATTTAACGATTTTTAGACAAAAATAGATTCTTACAAATGCGGAAAATGTATTGTGCTTTATTAAGCATTGGATTTTGGGGCGATACAACCACTGGAGTAGGGGCTTGAGGAAAAATGCTGATGTTATAACAACAAAGATCGATTTGGTGGTGTTGGTGTTTTTACTTTATATATGAAACAATATAAAAATTCTTAAAATGACAGCCAAAATATCTTAATAAATTACTTTATGCTGGAAAAAGTTTCTCATAATCATTTTAATAGCTACTCTTAAGAAGAATGTTCATATGTATGAACATTTCGCCAATTTAGAACATAAATATGTAGAACATTGAAATAAATATAAGTCTGAATTCTTTGCAAAACGTTTATTTATTGCTTTTAATTGCAATGTTTTTATACTTAATATTAAATGGCTTCTTTTTCTGTTCTACCTTTATTTTACTCCTATAAAATTGGTCACATTTTATATTGCATTAATTTGTGTTTATCTTACGGTCACAAAGTACTTTGTTTACATTTTCACATTCAAGTTTCAAATTCCAATTACTGTCACAAGTTTTATCATAATTTAATTTTTACAATTCTCACATGTTTGCAAAAATATTTACAATCTTGTGTTTGTTCTAAACATAGTAACACACGTATTAGTGCGAGCAGTTTATTTCGTTAATATTATGTAAATAAAACACTTTTTTTTTTGAAGTACATACATATGTGCAAATTATTAATACTAGGTTTGTTTATATTTTATATAATATAATAATAACTTTATAATTTCTTTGGAATATTATCTGGAAATCTGACTTTATAATCCTATATAAAAATAATTTTAGTTTTTTTTTTTTTGTAATTAGCAATTATCTATATAGTTTCAATTTTTATCCCCACTGTAAACAATTATTAAATTGTCATTAAATTGTTTAATATGAAAATTATCATAATTAAATACATTTTTTGTTTTTATTTTAAACTTGTCATTAAATAGAAATGCTTATTTAACAAGTCTGGCATTATCTGTAAATCAAAAACAATATAATCACGTGATTAGTTAAAAAGTTAATTAAGCGTTAGTAAAGAATAGAAATATGCTCAGAATCAGCTATTATGATACGAATGAATTATAAATACATATGTATGTATTATTAAAATAAATATATGTAGGTATATTATTTAATGACGTCCTTCCTCCAAGGTATGTAGATTATATGAATTTATTGACGAACTGCTTGAATTAATTAAAAATTGAGATTAAAGAAGAGAACACGCAGTCTGATTTGACTTGGGCACCGTAACATTACGTTTGGTTCATCCCACAGCGCCAGTTCTGCTTACCAAAAGTGGCCCACTGGGCACATTATATCACAACCACAACCTTCATACCAAGAAAGGTGAGGTTCTTACCCTCGTTAGTTAAATACCAGTTAAACAACATCATTTAGTTTGTATGTATAACTTACAAATAAAACGTTAAATAATTGTTTTTTATTAATTGAAATAATTGCAAAAAGAAAAAATATGTTAAAATGTCTTACGGTAGAAGACAAAATCTTCTACAAGTCACATCAGAAAATTATTAAAAATCATACTGCAAGGAATGCAGAGATATCTATATGTATGTCAATCCCCAAAGATCATTGCAGCCGGGCTATGTTAGTGATATTTCAGACTTAATAGCTGAGTTGAAGTAAATTCCTTGACAAAGGTGTTATGTGGTGTCCTGAAAGCGATTGGAAACCTCTTAAAACACTTACAGTTTATAAAGCTCACCAAACATTTGTCCAACATTTTAAAACTCATTCATATCTACAGCATATTCTGTTATATTCATTATATGTGCCAGTTAAGAAATTAACTAAAACAATTTTTTTGGTTAAATTTAACTACAAATTTTCTGTTAAAATTTATGATTGTTTGGCGAGAATATGCTAACTGACTGTTAAAGTAATAGTTATATTATAACTAAAATTGGAAAAATGGATGTTATTCATATTTTTGGATGTGACAATACTAAATTGTTTTTTTTTTGTCATTTGTGAATTTCAGTGTCACCTTCTAAAATTTAAAATAAAAATTTGTAGCTATTTATTATTCTTTTTTACACGCTTTATTATCGTATTTACGTATATAAAATATTGTAATAAACCGCATACGACACCATTGAAATATCATAGGATTCTTATCCCTCTGATTTTTCTCAATCAAAACTATTTTAAAAGAAATGGTACCAATAATCAAATCTATCAAACATTCGTTTCAATAGTTTATCGAATGCGAATACATACTCACTTCTATTTTTTTTTTTTTACTTTAGATTTAATACTTTTTTTTCGAAAAAAAAATTCCTTTAAGATTAAAAAATATGAAATGTTTATTTTAAAGACAACCTTGAACTTTCGATTATTTATGTGTTTTATGAGTATTTGGGTGTGCTAATTAAATTATCACATAAGTATGTAGTAATTATTTTGCAATTGTTTTTATTTTTATACATATGTATATCAAAATATGACTTAACGTAATCTAAACATGAGCCTATTTTTGAATTATAAAATATTTTGTATAATTGATAAAAGTAGATAAAATCTATATAAACATATTTTCCATCTACTGGAAATGAAAATTTTCAAGTGTTTTGACAGTACTCGTAGTATATTTCACATGTAACTATGGTGTAACTATACAAGGTGAGTGCATATCGGCAACAAATACAACACAATACAGAAACAACAGGCATTTTGTTTGTGTAAAATAATGTACTACGAGTACTGTCAAAACACTTGAAGATTGTACTACTTTTGACATAAGTAAATTGTAAACAAAGTCAGTCAGCTGTGCTACTGCCTGCACTCACCTTGTATAGTTACACCATGCACGTAACAAACTAGTTAAAATTTGAATTTACCTGTCTGTCATTTGGTAATTTGTTGATAGTTATATATTCATTTTTATTTTCTACAATTTAAAATCATAAACAAAACAGTTTTCGTCTTACATATACATATATATCTTCGCTATTTTTTAAATGTTTTAAAATATTTGCTGAATTAGTTAATTGTCTATTTGTTTGTTGTCGTCAAACAAAGTTTATTGGATCAACAATTGTTGATCATTTAAAAAAATAATCTTTAACAGCCTTATGAAAAAAAAAATTCTTATTTAAGGACTGAAGTTCACGTTAGTTAACAGACCTTTAAAGCACGATGGCCACGTATCAAACTGATTTGACAAACTCAGTTTTTTTTTGATTGTGTTAGTGAAAAAAATCTCACACGTATATGTTGATGTGAGTTTGACGAAAATCAAAACAATTTAGATTTCACTGCCGCCGCTACGTCAAACTAAATATTACCAATACATACATATTATTTGTCAAATCAGTTTGATACGTGGCCATCGTGCTTACGGCTAACACACATATGTTAAAAAATCATATGCAAAAACAGTACGTTAACTATTGCATAGATCAATTAATTTTTCATGTCGATAATGGCAACACCATCACACAGGTTTTGTCTATTTATAGTTAACGATGTAAAACAACGATTATTAGTTCATTCGGATAGTCGGATATCTTAAAATATTTTGTATATTTTTAATATAAAATGAAATTTTATTCTTATTTTAATATGTAAAATAATATTTATACTGCATCAAATCATAAACTAACAACATTTATAATAATTTAAAATAATAAATACGCTTATTTGTTTCTAACTTTAAAGTGATTATTTAAAAAACACGAGTATTATTTGCTTTGGTTGATTGTATGTAGTAGTGAATGGTAAATCGACTTCGATTATGGTCGTTAATCGATTATTGCCTTCAAAAATCGATTATTTTGTGGTCGATTTTACACTACCAAGTTTATGCTGAAATCGACTTTTGGTGTCGATTAATCGAAAAATCAACCTGTAAAAGTAAAAGTGCGGTTGGTGTGCAAAAAAATAAAAGTAAAATTTAGTTAAAAGTGTTTAAAAGTGAAAAATGGCACCAAGCCACGTTTGGCAATATTAAAAAAAAATGTATAATGAAAAAAAGGCAGAGTGCTGCATTTGCAAGAAGGAGTTAGCTTTTTGTGGCAGCACAACTAACTTATCAGCGCATCTGAAAAAATCTCATAAGATTTAAAAAATAAAATTTATTAAACAGAAATATGTAAAACATATTTTTTTAAGTGCGCCTTTTTAAAATAAAACAATTGAATAAAATTGCATGTGTAATTTTTTCAACAAAAACAAGTTGTAAACATTTTTGATTTTTTTTTTAGTTTAAGAAAAAAATTATAAAAAAAATCGTAATCGCCAAAAAAAATCGACTTTTATGTTCGATTAATCGATTATAGTAATCGAGTTGAAAATGGTTGATCGAATAACCGAAAATCGATTATTAACATTTCATACCATTCACTAGTATGTATGTGAATGGCCAGCTGACTTCGATCGTTCTCCAACCATCTGACTATAATTCCCTCCAGGAGTGAGTGGAATATGGGTAATCTCGTGCACAAATATGACACTAGGATATACACGGACGGTTCTGCGGTGTTGGTTCTGGGGTCTTCTGTGACGAACCTGGGGTAGGCATCTCGTATCGTCTTCCGAATGAGCGCAGTGTTTTCCAGGCGGAAATTTTTGCAATCATGGCAGCTTGTGATACACTACATGATCATAACGTTCACGGCAATATAGGTATTTTTACACAATTTCATCTTCACTAGTTAGGCAATGTAGAAATTCTCTGTCAAGGCTAGGTCGTCTATCTGACATTACCTTGGTCTGGGTGCCTGCGCATAGGAACCACTACGGCCATGAACGGGCAGACGAACTAGCCAGAACGGGATCTGCCTTAGATATCTCCGATGTGGTCTCAGTAGCAATTCCACTGGGGACTATCAAAGGTATCATCTTCAGACATTTTCTTACAAAGGCTGAGTATAGATTGCGTAATTTAGACACATGTAGGATAGCCAAGTTGATGTGGCCATCTTTTAACGAGAAACGTACTATGCAACTGATAACCCGGAATAGGAAGGATATATCAAGGTTGCTGGCAGTATTAACAGGACACTGGACGTTAGGCAAGCACGCAAATCGCCTGGGACTCCCTTTTAACGACCATTGTCGTAGCTGTAAGGAATTGCTACTGAGACCACATCGGAGATATCTAAGGCAGATCCCGTTCTGGCTAGTTCGTCTGCCCGTTCATGACCGTAGTGGTTCCTATGCGCAGGCACCCAGACCAAGGTAATGTCAGAAAAAGAGGAAACTATTTTCCACCTTCTCTGCGAATGCCCAGCCCTGAGTGTCAAGAGACATAAATTCATGGAAAACTATACATTGAACAACCTTGGTGAGGTAGACGGGTCAAAACTCAATGACCTACTGAGATATCTCACAGCTACAGGTTGGGTCTAGCAAGACACGACTTTCTTGTACTCATCTTAGCTACAGCATGTTGTATAAGACATTAAATCTGACGAGTGGTGTGGTCTTTTAAAACGGGGTCCCTTCGACTTACTTAAGTACCATGTACGTCACTATGTTTTGTATGTTTCCATTATATAAATACAAATTGGAACAAATCGGTTTTAGTGACATTGCGAAAAAATAGCATCAAATATGGCTTTTAGTAGTGATAAAAGCTTTTTTGTCGGTCACGCTTATTTTCGAGCCTATATCTCGGAAACTATTCGGTGTCTGATAATTTATGATACGTCAAATTAAAGATATAAAAAATATCTTTCCAACGAAATATACCATGATTACAAAATATGGATCCACTTTGGATTAAATTCGAGAAATAAATTTCTTTTACCCAAATTTGTTTTAATATCTAAAAAATCTTAAAAAAGTCTATATAAGTGTTATTTCAGATTATTAATATAAATAGCCAAGACAGTAAGCTTTAGTTTAAGGTATGATACGTGTCTGTAGGTATTATAATCACAGATTTATAAGTTTTGAAAGATTAAAAAGAAAATTATTTTTTTTTAAATTATAATTTCCAAACTTTAGTATAAATACTTTGAAATCGAATTTCATACTTTTAATCAGCCCAATCATAAATAAAAATTCCGCGGGAGTTTTTTCCCTTTTTATTTTTTTAACATTGAATTTGAATAGGAAAAATGGGAAAAGGGGAAAAAAACTCCCACGGAATTTTTATTCATAATTGGGCTGAATATCAATGTATATATATATATATATATATATATAAGCTGTGTTTAATTAGTTAAATACAAGATGTTTTCCTCTATGGTATACAGAACACCGGCTTCGCATAATACAGTGGGGTTACTGCGTATTTCGATTCGAAAAGAAAATCATTCGAATTTGTATACTTTTTACATTGTATTTTTACATTCGAAAGCTTTTTTTTTTGTAAAAGTCCACATAAAAATTCACAAAACTTTATTTGTTAAAACAATAAAATATTTTAACGACACTTTAAAGTAGGTATGTAGCTGCTTAAAATTGTTTGATGTTATTATTGCTTTACCAGACGTACTCGTATGTTAAGCTAAAAGTTGTTTTTGCATGATACTTTAAGGAATTTTGCTGAACAGAAGTTTATTAGTCCGTTTTAAGTTTTTTTGCATAAGACTGTAAATATTTTAGCTTACTTTTAGAACTAACAGAACGAGGGTGGTGGTATAAGTAGTTTACATTTGCTTTATCAATGTAAAGATTGAACTCGCAGCAACTCAAATAGAAACGAGAAAAATGTACCTGTATCTTGGCTGGCATTCTTATCACACAATCTCATATTAAGTCAAAATAAGAAAGAAAGAAAGAAAGAAAGAAAGAAAGAAAAACAAACCTATTGAAAGTAGTCTACAACGTGTGGCTTGAACATCTAACCAACCAACAATTAATTTTTCCATAATACAAAATTTTAATACACAATGATTACGACCATCTGTGTATAAATGTATTCTGTATTAGATAACTCTAATATAAATTGTAGTTTGTGTGCTTAGTACCTTACTAATAATTGCAAAGATGTCAGAAATGTGTTCTTTTTAAAAATTCGTTGAAAGATTTAATTTTATTCAATTTATTAAATAAAAACTTTTTAAACAACAATTCATAACATGTTTGCGAAAATAGTTGATGATTATTATTATAACTTGTGTGTTTTTGTAGCTTTTTCTTTTTTTTACACTTTCAATTAAATCGTATGCAATTTTTATTAATTTAAACAATTTTCCATTTCATAAATTGGTCAGTCATTCACATCAATTGCGGCTGATTTCTGTTTGTTGTGTTTTATTAACAATTAAATACTTTAGGTTTCTTCATTAAGAAGTAAGTACTTACGCGTTGCATTACTCAATTGTTGTAAATATGTGCATATGTAGTAAATGTTGACGTCTTTAAATTACACACGTTCAACCCACAATAGTTCAAGCGTTGATCTTTGCATTTTTTTTAAATTACATATAGGTATTATTTTTGATAAAAACAAAAACCATATAAATAAAATGGTCATCGAAGAAACATCACGCAACATTGTACTTTGGACTTTAGTGTAGCGTCATGTATTTCTTTAGATTTTGCATAACTTAAACAAGATTAACTTTTATTTAGTCTAAATATCTAAAAATGAATCAAGTTTAATGATTAGACATATTTATAGTTACGATTTTTTAAATACGGTTTTAAAGTTTTTTTTTAACGGCTGATAATAACACTAGCTTTTTGAACCCGTCGTTGTCCGGTGATTTCTTAAGATTCTAATTGTCGCTGAAAATTTTGTGCTAAAAGATGTATGTCTACCCCTTACATAAATATGACCAAAATATAAAAAAATTTATATTTTTACGGATTACCAAATTGAAGAGATCATAATTTGAGTACAATTTGTCAATAAAAGGTTTTTATTTGTTTGAAACGAATTTTTTTAACAATAGCATCTATGAAAACTGTACATAAATATTTGTGTCAGATTGGTTTCGTATTCAGTTCATGAAAATCCATTGTCGAGTGGTATTTACATATTAAAGTTAATATACGGAATTCCCTAATGTAAACAGAATTAATTCTTATCTATTTAAAGAAATTGAATAAAAAATGTACCAAAAAAAGCACCAACACTCTTTAAGTATTGTTGCTATTTTTTTTTAATATCCAAACCCATGTAACATACTATATATTAAACTTTGATCCCTTAAATAAATCTAAACTTTAAAGCTTAAGCTCTTAATAATCCTTGTAGGTTATATGAAACATTTTACGTTAGTTCATTGTTTTTTTACCCGTCGTTACCGTCCAACTGTCGTTTTAATAAATATTTTTTATTGTCAAAACAATGGTCTAATTATACAAGGTGAATGCAAATCGGCAACAAATACAACACAATACAGAAACAACAGGCATTTGCTTTGTGCTTTGCTTTTGGCCCCATGGGCTTGCGGCATATTTTTTGAAATAAATAAATAAATAAAAATAAATAAAAAAAATAATGTACTACTGTCAAAAATACTTGAAAATGTATTACTTTTGACATAAGTAAATTGTAAAGAAAGACGGTCAACTGTGCTACTGCACTCACCTTGTACTCGTATATTTACACCATGGCCAATACTATTTCTATATTAAAAAATATATAAAAATATATAAATATATAAAAAATTATTTTTGTGTTAAATACTGAGATCTTTTATTAAATTAGTTTTATATGAAGTTATGTACAATAAAAACCCTTATTGCCTTTTTATACCGATTCCAATAACCATTAAAAACTTAAAATTCAAGGACTTCCCAGGCTACGTCAGTTTTCTAAATAATAATTTTATATTTTTTTTGTATATAAAATTTAAGACATATAAGACTCATCAGAAGGATCCTCTTAAGGCCTCTTATGCCCCGATTACCGTTCACAACATTAAGCATTTTGATGTTGTATGTTGTAAACTGCAATTACGATTCACAACACTTATGAAAAATGCATGTTGTGTTGTAGTCGAGACAACACAACAATTTAGTGTTGTAAACGATAATCGGGCCCTTAATTCTTAAAACAACTAGTCCATCGGTTTAGGTCAAGAGGGTCATAATTTTTATAATATACAATGAATATGGATTAATTACCATTTATAGGAATTAATAAGACCAATATTTCATTCAATCAAATTTGTTTAAAAATGATTTTATACATTGATATATTTATGAAGTTTTTTTTGATAATAAAATAATATATAAATTAATCTATACGATAATTATTGGTTAACTTTAATGAAATTAATTGAAACCATCAACTGCATTGATAAGAATTTGAATAATAGTTATTGCAGTGTTATAAAATTATATTGAAAATAATAGTGTGATAAGAGTGTTTTCTTTTTGTTAAAGAATTACAATTGAATTAGGTTATGTAAAATGGATTATACTCTATCATTGGCCACCAAACTTATACATTTTAACGTAAATATATAATTTTCTTTAATTTTTAATTTCGTCATAATTTTATAGATTATGGTGGAAGTTTTTTGGCAATAGCCTTATATGGTGTTCACACATGCATTTTTAATTGACATTTTTTAATTAACGCCTAATTGAATTCAATTATCCATACAAAATTTCAATAAGATAATTGCTTCATTAAGAGTTAATTGTTCTAATAATTGTTAAAATTAGAAATACAACCCTGTGACTAGTAATAACAAAAATGGCAGTTGTTTCGCTTTTAAATTAATAAAGAATATTTTTAGGCTGAAAATTATAATATTAGAACCAAATACAGTGCACTCGGGAAAACGTCAACTAATTAAAACCGCGGGTGTTGACGTTTAACAAATTGTTGACGTTTTAAAAAAAATCTGTTATTTTTTTCTGCTGTTTTTTCTTTCCTACACTTGGAAGAGAGACTTCTCTCTATTTATTTCATAAAATTTTAGAGTAGGTAATGTAAAAAAAAGGGTTAAGGTTTTGGGATGTTGACGTAAACGAGCGTTGACGTTTTCCCGAGTGCACTGTAAATGTATTCTTTTTTGTCAGCTGCTGTCAAACGCTAATTAAATTAGCAATATTGAGCATATGTGAACACTTTTTTATTAACCAATAATTGACTCAATTAAAAATGGATGTGTGAACATCATATTAGGTTTTGTTGGCTCTAATATCGAATGGTTTTCGCAATATCATTTTGTAAAGTACCCATCATGAATGGCAATATACACTTATAATTACGTTTGTAATTTCTACATTATTCACTTGCTATTTTTTAAAGTAAATGAGTATACTTACAGGCATATAAATAAATCGTGTGTCCGTTAGTTAATTTAAATATATTGTCTAAAGCATGTACATTAGAGTGTCTCGAAAATAAAAAGTTCGCGGTACACCACCGAATATGAAGTAGATATTGTTCCAAGACAATTTCGAAAAAAAAAAAACTTTTTTGTTTTTTTTTGCCGAAAGTAGGGGTCGCCAAAATACAATTTTTGTTATGTCTTCGGCATTTATAGTCCGATCTCAAAGTGTGATATATCGATGCTTTTGTGTTGAGGAGACCAATGTTTTACATTTACTCACCAGATCTCAGTCATATTGGTCAACAAAAGCAGTTGCGTGACGTGACAAAAAATAGAAGTGTTTTTTTACATTTACTAAAGTGTAAAAACCAGCGAAATAAGCTAAAAACTTTTATGTAAATTATTTGGATATTATTAAGGAATAGTTTAGCTTTATTTTTATAACTGGTTTTTTGATGATTTTATGTTTAGTTTTATTGATACATACAAGCCATAATATGAAGCGTGACGTGACTTCAGGTCAATGTTTGAAAAGGTACATAAGAATAAAAAGAATAGTAAAACAAGGTTATTTATTAAATATTTAAATATTAAATAGAAATGGTCTATTATTAACTTCGGTCAAAGTAATTTATTTTTTAAGTTTTATATATAAAACTTGCTTTAATTTTAAATTTTTATTGAATTCCGTTCCACAGCGCAGAAGATATGATAAGAAATTATGCTTTTAAGGTGTGCACGTGACATTAGAATATCAAGGAAAACAAATTGAAAAAATTACAGTTAGATTTCTTTCGCTTTGCTCTTTACGCAGTTTTTTTAATTTATTGTTGTTGTAAGCAAACTATTTTGTAATTAGTGCAATCATAAAAAATGCGTTTTAAAAAAGTTACCATTAAAGAGAAAATTGTATTAAAAGTAAACGAATGCAATTAGCATCTTATTTTGAATTTTACTAACATTTTTCTCATAATGAGTGTTAACATACGGTATAAATTCTTTAAAATAACAAAATTTGAATATTTTTCTCTCATAATATTGGATAAAAATAATTGTTTAATAAGTTATATTTTTTTTGGTCGCGGTAAACCTTTCTGTGGAAATACCCATATGTAGTTGTATTAATTGTTTTTAATTTTATTTTAGAAATATATGTATGTATATTTATTTAAGTTGTATTTACTCAGCGCTTTGTGAGCAGAATTTCATATCTTTCGTATGTCATGTTAAGTGCTAAAGCCCAATAACATTCTCGTGCAAATATGATAAGAGAAAGGTGTCTGTGTCAAATATTGTATAATAGAAGCAAATAAGTACAGGGTATATAAAGAATATGTGTTATACTCAGCCCATTTCCACATTATCCTAAATAGATAAAATCGAGCGAATAGATTTTTGTTTTTGGAACTTGTCTTATAAGAATAAATTCAAGATAAGCAATTGAAAACTTAATCCAGTACCGGAAAGTAAACTCGGACTAAAATATTGAAAACTGGCTATTGATATTTTAGTGTTTGCTATATATATATATATATATATCGAAATCAATATAGGATTCTTTGGTAGATTTTTAAAATTTTTAATAGCTACTTAATAAAACAACCAAATAATAAATCCTTTTTCAATTTCATAAACTTGAAAAATTCGCGAATAAATACATAATCTTAAAAATCATTTAGATAAAATAAAATTAAACACGTTCAATGCCAGTTTGAGTGACACTTGTGCCCCAGTTCATGTTATTATTCATGGCAAACCACAATTAAAACAACTTTGCTTTTATAGCATACATATTAACGCATACACTTATTTATGAATGACGTTGATTATAAAATCATAATTATTAATAATTTTTGATTTTATCAAATTGGCAAAAATAACGACGAAACGAAACAGTTCACTCATATTTCTAGGATTGAATACTACTTTACATAATGACATGAAATCGAAAAATAATTGTGTTAAATAAAATCAACTGAACTTGATATGACAAAACGGAAAATGATATTCTGATAATAACACTAAATAACGCCGTTAAGCTTTTGATAATATACTCAATGACGTTATAAACATTTGAGTGGTTTAACGCTTAGTGTTTATACTAGACATCATATAGATAAAAACAATTTGTTTTCATTTAAATATACATACATATGTACATACATACCTACCATTTAAACAATATTTTTTTTATCAAAAATAAAAGGTGAATTAAATTTATTTATTTACTAAAAGTTATATTGTTTGGTAGAACTTTAAAGACCGTTCGAAAATTTTTAAATTCACGTGATTTAAATGTTTTAATCAATTAAAATAAATAAAAGCGAAAAAAACCAAAAATAATATAAATCCGGTCATTAGTTGTTAACTAACCGCTAGAAAAAGTTAAAAGTAATTATTTTAATTTGTTCTACGATAATTGCCATTAACAAAAAAGGTTTATTTTTAATTTTATTAATTTATTTTTAATTCATACTAAAATTATTTTCTGTTAATTATCAAATAATAAAGGAAATATTGCACAACAAGTTCTTAACTGTGATAAAAAAAGAGACAATCAAAATTTACAATTTTTATGAGTTGCCACTTTGTGTCACTAAAAAAAAATAAAATTTAGTTTACACAACTCTAGTGTAGCGATTATTTGATTTAAGTATCTACTCTATTGGCAAAAATTAACCCCAGGACAAAAAAATTGAGAAACGTAGTCTTAAAATGAATGAAATTTTCATATTAGTCGGGAACATCCATACCTTATTTTTTCTCCATACAAACGGGGCAACCCTAATGTACATATTTACATATAAAGGACAAACTGATTTACATATTTATTTTGCTTCTTAATAACATCTAGATTAATTTTCTAAATTTTAATACAAAATATTTTCTTTGAATAATTAAAATAATTTCTTCGCCAATATAAATAATTCCCTTTCAAATCAATCAATTTTATTTAATATTCACCCATCATAAAATACGCATTTAATTATTTATTGATGTCATTGTTAACAAATGTTTATTGTCATTGTTGCACCAATGACGCCGGTTGTTCAAACACAAACTACAAGTGTATTTATTTGTTCCTAATAACTGAGCGACATGATCCAAATGATGGCTCACCTTTTTTCCACATCATACACACACTAACCCATCAATACGTTTGTTTTTATTATAAATGCAAACAAAATGAATAATTTGCAACTGTAAATGTGAAAATGTTCAATTTAATGTGTTGTTCATTTTACTTAAGTGAATGAATGAATGGTGTTATAAAATACTATTCAACAATTGATGAATGGTTTTTAGTGGAAATAATGTACATATGTATATTGTTGTTGTTATACCCTACACCACCATAGTGGGGAGGGTATATTGGATTTGTGCTGATGTTTGTAACGCCCAGAAATATTGGTCCAACACCCACCTTAAAGTATACCGATCGACTCAGAAACACTTTCGATTTAACGATGTCCGTCCGTCTGGCTGGCTGGCTGTCCAGCAATTTTGAAAATATTTCGATAAAATTTGGTACATAATATTTTTTCGGCCCAAGGATGGATGGGATTGAAACTGGTGGAAATCGGTCCATTATTTTACCTGGCCCCCATACAATTGTCCTCCCGAAATTGGGGTTTACCGATCTTAAATGTTTTAATTATGCAAGTATCCAAACAAATGGGTGGTAAATGAAGCCAAATCACATCTACAAATTTTGTGCAGATCGGTCCATAATTACTCGTAGCTCCCATATAAGGCCCACTTCCGAAAATCACTTTAAAGAGCATAATTCTCTCAAAAATGTTGGTATCCAAATAATATGAACGCAAATATATTTTATATGTATAAAAATAATACGGTACAATTTTATTATGATCGGTCCAAAATTAGTCGTAGCTCCCATATAAGGCCCACTTTCGAAATTTACTTTAACGATCGTAAATTTCTAAAAAATAAATAAAAAATAAAATTTGACACAAATAAGTTTCTTATACAGAAATAACGACACCTAATTTTATAATGGTCGGTCCATAATTATTCGAAACTCTGCGTAATTCACTTTAAACTCCATAAATCTTTCAAAAGTATTTCTATCGAGATAAAATTTAACACATATAATATTTATATTCACATTTTTGGATGATCGGTTCACAATAGGTTATATCTCCCATATAACGCCCATTTCTGAAAAAATGTTTTTTACATATACTGGGTGTAGGGTATTACCGACCGACTATATTTTCTTACTTGTTATTTTTTAGAAAACACCAATTCCAATTTCATTTTAAACATTTTGGTTACACTGATTCAAATTTCAAACGGAATGTTTTTTCTTATATTTATTTTTCGTTCAATGACACAAGTAAAACAGGTTTGTTTTTGTTATTTGTAAACAATCATGGTTTTTTTTTAATTATGTAAACCAAAATATATAAAAATTGCCAAAATTATTTACTAATTATTTATTGTTAAAAGCCAATCAATTCAAATTTATCATATATGTATAATCAGGCATGGGATGGAAATCGAAAACGAAAACGAATGAGTTTTAGAAGTCAATTTTTTCATAATATTTCTGTATTGAAAAACTTTTATCACATAAAATATAAAGCTAATAAAGAGAATCTTAAAACAAAAATTTTACAAATTAGATTATAAATGCATAAAATGTATTTCCAAAACTGATTCGTTTTCGATTTCTATTACATGCCTGAATAACTGTTTTAAATTATAGTCTTTCAGGAAAAAGTATGGCCTTTATACTTTATGGACCTTTAATTTTTTACATTAGCTACATATTTATAGACGGTTGTCAGATCATACAATGTTGTCAGATCTAGCAATGTACTGACATTGAAAAATTGTTAGCAAAAGGTAAATTGTCAATGCTTTTTCTTACAACGTTGGAAGACAAAAATTTCAAGTTCTCACGGTTGTTAGACATTTTCTGAACATTTTTCGGACAACGTTGTAAAATATGAGAACCATACAAAGCGCTAAACATATTCTATCAAATTTCTTGAAAAAATTATTTTTTGCATTTAAATTGAAAATGGTGTAGTCAGTTTTACTTTTAATAATAATAAAAGTGAGTGAGTTCATATTGACAACAAATTAATAAACGTTGTAGAGAAGCACGAAGAATTATTCAAAATACATCAAAGGTATAAAATAAAGTTATAAATATGAAAGGACACACACTTGAGTAACTGAAGGCGTTGTTTTTATTTATTAAGATGACTAAAACTAAAAAATTAAATAGGTATAAAACTGTAAAGCTTTGCACGCAACAATCATATTGAATTAAAAAGTCATTATAATTACAAGCATTTTGTTTATTTGTTTGTTTATTAGAGAGACAAAAGACATTTGTTTTAATAGTTTAGTATTAACACAGACTTTACGGCGTTAACAATAATTAAATAATTAATTTCTATTTTTTTTACAGATATTTAAGCACTTTGTGTTTGAGAGCTTTGGGTGCTTTGTAAAGGAGTTTTTGCTGAAACAAGAATTCTTCTTTAATTTTTCAACGAGTTTAATAAAATTCGCCACCACGTCGCAGTTTACTTGGCTATTTAAATCACAACACGTTTGTGTTTATAAAGTTAAGAAAAAATCCTACAATTCAGTGAATATCACTTAATCCTTGCCTTGTGTAACAACAGACACCACCTTGTTGAATTTTATTCATCCGTATAACAATTTCAAAACAACTCCTTAAACCGGTAATAAGGCTTAAGCTTACGTCACTAACGCCGCAGTAACGTTAAAATGCCCGTGCAGTCACCTATTGAAATTAGCAATCGTGTTATCGAACATATCGATGACATCGATCCCTTGGAGTATCATGGCCATTGGGAGCCCGTAGGTGTGGCTCGTGTTGTTAATACGGGCACCTCGGCCATGGTAACGTTTAGTAAACGCAAGGAACAGCCGTACATACTACACGGTTGTTTGGGCGACCAAAAATATGTTTTCGAACAGCTGCATTTCCATTGGGCCGATACTGATGAATCGGGCTGTGAACATACTCTCGAGGGTATGAAATATTCCATGGAGGCTCATGCTGTACACTATAATGCCAAATATAAAGATTTCTCAGAAGCTAAAAATAAACCAGATGGTTTGGCTGTTGCCGCATTCTTCATACAGGCTTGTGGAGAAAAGGATTGTCCGGAATTTAAGAAAATTACAGAAGGTATTCGTATTGTGCAAAAAATACACACTACTGCTTCGGTTGATTCAGGTATAGGTTTGTGAAATCTTATTATAACCTTTTTATTAAATTTTACCAATTTTTTTCATTTTTCATCAAACGTAGATTGTCTATCGTGGATGGGTTTGCAGGAATTGAGCAAACATTATTATACATATAAAGGATCTCTAACAACTGCACCATATTTTGAGAGTGTTACATGGATTATATATCGGACACCAATATACGTCTCAAAAGGACAGGTGAGTAATTTTTATTTGAATTTAAGTTTATTTGCAATCCTAAAAAGTGTACATATTAAGGGTGCTTTATTGATAGGCGCAGCGTTGTCAGTTTAGGGGGTTTATCCCCAAATTGAGGATTTTTTCGTGATTTGGGATAAAAATTTCCTCTTGGGGATCCGGGGATTTGTTGGGGATGACAACAATTTAAGGGGATTTTTTGGGGATTTTATTTATAACTGGCAAGTATAAAAATGTGTGTTATTATTTATAGTGGATGGTTTCTAATAATGAAGAAGTATGTAAATATTTAAAAAAAATATATTTTTTACTGTTTAAAATGGCTGCAAATACTAATTTTATTAAAAAAAAATCATAATGTTTCTTGGCAACAGCGAAGATTCGGCAAAAGGTTTTAAATGTACATATACGAGTATGTTTTTAAAGTATAACGCTTGCGTTGAACGCGTTTTTTCAATAATGAATACTACCAACACATACTTTAAAAATAATTCAATTTGTTGTGAGAAATTTAATCCATCTGCTGAAATGCTAAAGCTTTTTAATACAAGCAATATGTACAACAACATTTCTGAGGCTGATGAATCAGGAGATTTTTATTCTGAAGTTTTGGAAATGCAAAATTTTGGTAAATAATTTTTTACACTTCTATATATTAAATTATGTGTAATTTTTTCTTTACAAGATTTATAATTACAAATCGAATTAGTTTGAATATTAATATATGTGGCTATCGATAAAAATGAATTTTATTAAATAAATATGTTATTTTTTAAATAAAATAAAACTTTTACAAAAAAAAAAAAAAAATTAAATAAAATAAAAATCAGGGGATGACAAATCCAAAATTGGGGATAAGCTCTAAAAAAATACTGGCAGCACTGGATAGGCGAGTCGATTTGACAATAACGTCTGTTCTTCTTCTCAATTTTTATAATTTTACTTCAAAAATACTCGATAATTTGCATTGGAAGCAAAAAAATTCCTATAATGGGAGCTAAGACCACAAAGATTTATTTTAAATATAGAAAATATCTCCTAATAATGTTTGACTATGCCTTAGTTTATAGGAATATTTTGTAGACTCTTTGATAATAGAGATTAATTTATAAATTTAGATGTTGCATGTGGCGTTTATGTACTTTTGGTCCCAGCTATACCGATGTGACACATTCTTGTTATAAATAATAATATTCGTTATGTGTATTTGATAGCAATTTAAAAAAGTATCTGAGGTGCAGCAAATTTTAGGAAAAAACGTATGTTGGATGTTGTATAAATAAAAAAACAACAAGTAATACAATATAATGAGTTCAGAAACATTTGGTTTCAAGTTACTAGATTAGGAAATATTCAAAAAGTAAACACAAATAATAACTCGATCACTTTTTTGCTATGTTCTTTAAACTGAACAAAATTATATTCAATCTTGTTGATTTTCTCGTAAACACTCAAAATTTTTGGTTCAGCATTATCCTTTAACTACGGAGGTAGTGGCATTTTTTATTTAAAAAAAAAAATTCTTGTAAAATAAAAAGGAGTCAAATTTACCCCACTTCAGTGACTATCTTAAAAAATTTCACCTCCGTAGTTAAAAGCTAAGCTTTTCGCTAAGCTTCAAGCGGATGATTGCACGAGATTTCATTGCTGAATTTGTTAAATTATGCCGCGATTTGATTCCAACGTACTTGCCTATAAACAATTTATTCATTAATAAATTAATTTGAATAATGTATGTATATTAATCAGGGTAGCTCACTTTTGTAATTTCGACTATTATTTTTTTAACTAATTTATATATGTTGAATAAATAATTTATGAGTAATATATATTAATTTTAAAATATCAATTATATCAAATTGTAAAAATTAATAGCTCAGTAGCAATAATTTTATTTTTGTGCGAATTTAAATTATAACAATTA
The DNA here is from genome assembly GCA_950370525.1 of Bellardia bayeri. Taxonomy (NCBI): domain Eukaryota; kingdom Metazoa; phylum Arthropoda; class Insecta; order Diptera; family Calliphoridae; genus Bellardia; species Bellardia bayeri. The sequence continues at coordinate 100,022,976 of OX493266.1, forward strand.
TTTATATCCAATACATATTTAAACTAATTTTTGGCTTTTTATCTGTTTATTTTCTTTCAGGTTCAAGTTTTTCGTAATCTCCAATCATGTCCCAAAGATGAGACAAAGAAAATTGTAAACAATTATCGTGAAATTCAAAAACCTGATAAAAATCCTGAAATTATCTTCGCTCGTAATGCTAAACCCAAATCGAAATTATGATCTAATCATATTGAATATTACTACTTTAACAACAACGACAACTTCAACAAGCTAATCATCATTCTATAATCATATCTTTAATATATCCTAAACAAAACAAAACAAAACTTTCTAAATATTTAATACTTCTTTTTTAACTAAACTCAAATCGTAAATTAGAATTAGAAATGAATTAATCGTTACCAAGTAGAATTGAAATACAAATGAAGAATTTAGGTTTATATTTAGTTACGATTACTTTTAATTCACAATAATTATTGGTTGTTTTAAGCAATATTAATCTATAATTTAATTAAGTTAGTTTTTCGTTTGTTATGTTTTCTTTATATATTATTTTATCATTGTGTTTTTCTTTTAGTTTCTTCATAACTATGGTTCTTTGTTTAACTGGTGAAAAAAGAGAAAACTATTTTTTTGATAAACATCAATGAAATGTTTTAAAAACAAGTGCACTTTACTTAAAAAAAAGAATAATAATACTACTAATAATTTGAAATGTATTTCATAGAAATATTATAAATATATTTTTGTCTGGCATGTATTTATAATTATTTATTTATTAATTAATGTAAAAGATTTTTTTATAAATAAAATATCATTACTGAAAAAATGCAATAAAATTTAAGTACATTCACCCCTATCGTAAATAAAAATTCCACGTGAAATTTGTTCACTTTTCACATTTTTCTTATTTAAATTAATTTTTCCTATTTAAAGTGAACACATTTGACGTGGAATTTTTATTCACGATAGGGGTGATTGTTTTATTTGCTTGTTACAAAAGAGGTAAAATATATAAAACTTTATTTATTTTAAATGAAAGAACTTTTTGGATTAAAAATATATAAAAGTGTATAAGCTGATTTTCTTGTATTTGTAAAGAATCGAACTGCATAATAACAATTATTACGAAATCGAGGTTTTCAATATAATATACCCTTATACATTTACATTTAAAATGTAATCATTTATGCCCTTATTCATAAAAAATTAAAGTAGACTTCAAATCTACTTTAAGAAAATTTGGTCTAAAAGTACACTTCAAACCTACTTTATTTTTTTTATGAATACGGCAGTTATACTTTATTTCTTGAAATGTAATTATCGGCTCAATCATGAATAAAAATTCCACGGGAGTTTTTTCCCATTTCCCATTTTTCGTATTCAAATTCAATGTTGAAAAAAATAAATAGAGAAAAAAAACTCCCGCGGATTTTTTTACTCATGATTGGGCCGAATTAAAACCAAATTATCTGACGTCTACATTTTCGTCGTAACACATAAAGAAAAATATCTTTAAAGGTGTATTTTATTTGAGAAATAAAAGTTTTATTGTATATTTAAGAAAATATAGAAATAATTTCTTTGAAAGTTTGATCAAACAATTTGTACAAAAAAAGTTTTGGAAGACGAAGATGGATTACCCTGGAGTGTTTGTGTAAAAGCTGGTTTACATTAATATGTGGGGACCAGAATTTAACAAAAAACAACAGTTACTATTAATTTTAACTGGATTTATGAGATGTTAAAATAAAGTCAACTAAGATGTTAATATAGTTAATTAAGCTTTTTAACTGAAACTTTATAAAAGTATGCAGATTGAAACTTCCTACTTTATTACTTTCTTCAACATATTCATTATGAGATAATAATGAATATGTAGATGATTTTAACATTTTTATCAATTAGATGTGTTAAACCTTATAAAGCTTTTTAACATAAAACTTTATAAAGTTCGTAACTTCCTACACTTTTACTTCCCTTAATTTCATCTCTGCGCAAAATGCTACTCCTTTCAACGCAACTCTGGTAGTGTTAAATGCAACATTGTATTTTTAGTTCTTTATCGCGCGTTTTCCGGCCTGTTTACCTGCCTAGTGAATATTTAAGAAATTTTTAAAAACTTCCGGTTTATAGTAGAATTTGCAAGGTATTATATAAATAAAAATATTATTAAAGGTGTATTCTATACAAGTTATATAAAATAGTGGAGTAAATGTACGAAAATAATAATCAAATCAGGTTTTAAAATTAACGCAGTTTTTATGGAAAAAGAAGAAGCCATGTATATTTGTGTAAGCAGGAGCTTTTTTAACATTAAACTGCGGAGCCCCAATTTTAACATAAATTAGCACTGTTAATATACAAATTCATATACAACATCGTGTTAAAGGATTTTGAACATTAAATAGTTCAGCTACCTAAAATTAACATACCCTTAATTTAACACAGATTGTTGTTAAATTCCTTTTATGTAGTAACGTTGCTTTTGAGTTTTAAAATTAACGCAATGATTTTATGGAAAAAGCAGTAGTCAAGTACATTTGTGCAAGCAAACATTTTATAACATTAAAGTGTACATCTACATAAATTTATATAAAATGTTATGTAATTAACATACTACATATTATATTAACTAAGATTGTTAGGTTTATTTTTCATATGGCTATCTTAATTAACTTCACTGTCACTCTGTGTATGTATTAATAAAATGTTAAAAATTAGCTGTACTAATTTATTATTAAATAAATATAATGTTAAATACGTGAACAACTTAAGCCAATTAAGAAAATTAGTAAACAGTGGAATTATGAGATGATAATGAATATGTAAATGCTTTTAACATTTATATGAATTAGATGTGTTAAACCCTATACAGCTTTTTAACATAAAACTTTATAAAGTTCGTAACTTCCTACTCTTTTACTTCCTTTAATTTCATCTCTGCGCAAACTGCTACTCCTTTCAACGCAACTCTGGTAGTGTTAAATGCAACATTGTATTTTTAGTTCTTTATCGCGCGTTTTCCGGCCTGTTTACCTGCCTAGTGAATATTTAAGAAATTTTTAAAAACTTCCGGTTTATAGTGGAATTTGCAAGGTATAATATAAATAAAAATATTATTAAAGGTGTATTCTATACAAGTTATATAAAATAGTGGAGTAAATGTACGAAAATAATAATAAAATCAGGTTTTAAAATTAACGCATAGTTTTTATGGCAAAAGAAGATGCCATGTACATTTGTGTAAGCAGGAGCTTTTATAACATTAAACTGCGGAGCCCCAATTTTAAAATTGTAAATCAGGACTGTTAATAAACATACAATATCGTATTTTTATGTTATGCTAATTTCATTACTTCAGCTACATATACCTACATATCTCTGTTAAAGGCTATGGAATAAATAAAAAAAATAAAAATAATCTGATTTACACTTTATTTTATCTTATTATGCTATAAATTAAAACTTAATGACTTAGCTATGCACGTATCTTTTATCCGGATGTTCAAAAAGCCAAGTTAAAACAAATTTTCCTATTGCCGATCCAAAATTCGTAATTATATTATATTGCGTGGAAGAGGTCTTTGAAGTAAATTTCATTAAATAATTATAGTTTTTGCGTAAATAATTAATTTTTGAGATGAAACTAAAAATATTTTCAAATTTTTGTGGTTGAGATTTTCAATACACAGTAACTGAGCATTTATTTCGAAATGAATGATTTTGAAAAAAAAAATTATTTCCAAAACTACTGCTTGGATTAAAAAAAATTTAGTCCTACTTAAAGATAATTTTGTTGCCGAATTTAGATTTTTTATTTAATTCAATAAACTGAACAGTTTTCGAGTTACGCGAATATTTATTGCGCAACCTCCTCCATTCTTTAAATAACGCTATATCTCGAAAACTAGAACTAACCTAAAAAAGACGGTTAGCACCACTGTTTCAGCGTACTCGATTTAGATTTACCCACTAGGTGCCCCGTTTGTCGGTAAAAAAAAAGTGTCAAAATGGAGCACAGTGTTATTATTGCTTTTCCTCCAAACAAAATTTTAATTTTGATTTGTAATAATCAAATGATTTATTATTATAAAATACACCATTACAATATTTATTTCTTTAATCGCAAATTCGTGCAAAATGAAATGATCGGTCGGTTACTTAAAATACTCGGGAAGGAGCAACAAAATAATATTTTACTAAAAAAACTTTAGTTTGAATACTGTTTCGTGAGTGTGAATGTGATATTACGTAAGTCAAGTATAGAAATAAATGAATTTCTTTGCAAACTTTAGATTTTGTTTCAGTGGTATTATATAAATATACAAGTAAAAAACAATGAAATTTAGCTATAATTATAAAACTAATCTAAAGTTTCAACCGTTTATTTTAATAATAACGAAATATAAATAAATATAATGTCGCGCGAAATTAATGTATTATGTATATAATTTTGTATATAAATTAATAAAATGTCGCGCGAAATAATTATATTGAAATAAAAAACGCCTGTGCAAAAAATATGATACATATTTTAGATTTAAAAGTTTAGAAATATTTAAGTAAATCCTTCTTTATTGAATACTAGTTCACTAATATCATTTAATAAATCAAAGTAAGATCTTCCCTTCCAAATCATGACATATTTGTTTTGTCCGTATCAATTTAAAAAGTCTATATTTATTTAATCCTACATAGTAGAATATTTCTTTTCTCAATAATTTCCAACTAAATCGTTCAACAAAGCTGAGAGCATGTTTCCATTCAGCATATATTTCAATTTACTGAGAACAAATTTTGAGAATATTGGACATATTTATCACCAATTTTCGTCTCTTCCTAAATTTTTTATTAGAAAATTACTTTAAAATTTTATGTCCTTTTTTTCTTAAAAACATTTATTATTCTAAAATTCATGCTTGTTATTCTCATAATCCTAACAAAATTAATTCAAATAAAAATATGTTCATATTTTATCGCACTTATGTTAAAATAAAAAAAATATGTATAAATTTCCAAAGCATTTGTGAAAATAATTTAAGGTAAGTTTTTACAATTTACATAAAAAGTTTTTAAATTACAATATTGAAAATACATCAACATTATTTTTATTCATTTATTGCATTTTTAACAAATAACTTCTTTAGAGCATTACAATAGCCAAAATAGTAGACACATGTCATATACATACATACATACATATTTCTCCAATTATAAATAACACAACTACATATGTATTTACTGTTTATTTCTGACTAATGCATAAAGTAAAAATCAATTTATTAACAATATTTTCTAACGAATAGCAATGAATTTGAATTTAAATAGTAATAAAGATTTCGAACGCGCAACAATGTTGGAAGTTTCGGAAGTCTCCAATATGAATGAATATACAATGACCTCATCGGTAACTGAAACCCATCCAATTTCGATGGAACATAATAGACGCTTGGTCAATGAAATGATTGACTACATATTCGATGAACGCAAGGGAACCTGTGAAATATCTTCCTCACAATGCTCCAGTTTGAAAATACAATCTTCGGAATATAGCTACGATAAACGTCTTAAATACTGGAAAGACGTTTTGAAGGAACGTGAGAAATTGTCTTTTAAAATACATGAGCAAACTGAAAAGAACCAATCGGATATTTTATATAATCGTTTAGTAACTGTAGATGAGAGAGATAAGCAGACTGTTAAACGTTTAATGGATTACGCACAGAGATTGAATCCTTCAAGTGTAAGTGCCAGACAGCCTTCAGTATTACCGGAAAAATGTGATGTATTTATATCAGAGTTACAGGAAACTTTACCGCAGGCAGAAAGGCAAGGAAATGCTTTAATTGAAATTAGTGGTTTACCCAAGATTACTCAACAGGAATTGTTAGGAAAGCCAAAACAACAGAGTTGTAAAAACGCCACTAGTTGGTTAAAATCAAAGCATTTGGAAAATCGCATTGAGGAAATACGCGATGATATAGAACGTGTTGTAGAATATTATCCCGATATTGAAAATCTGGAAGTTTTGGGCAAGAGCTTATTAAGGACTCAAATAAACGAACACAATTCCGAAATAGAAATAATGACCTCTCAGCAAATTCACCAAATTTCCACTGATACAATTAATGAAGGTGATGTGGATGTATGTCAAGTGCAAGCAAAAATTAAACACGTTTCGGAGCTTATTGACTATGGATTTAAAATTAACGATCAAATCATTTCAATGGGCAATAAACGTTGCATCCGCAGTTTTAAGACATTTACACATTTTTCGTGTTTTCCTTTTGAAACGGAAGTTAAAAAGATTTTTACTATACAAAATATTGGACGAAAAGTGTTGACTTTTGAATGGGCCCATCGTTCTTTTTACGATAAAAATTCCACTCTTTTGAAATGTTGGGACAATGAATTTGTCTTTGATAATATACCCTTTCGCTTGTGCAGCGGAGAAATACAAGAAATATGTGTTTTGTTTCAGCCAAGGCGGGTAAATATTGTCAAAAATAAATGGATTTTAAAAGTAAAACCCAGCATATTTAGTCGTAAATTAGACGGTATTGTTATGTGTTTAAGTGGTCATTGTGCTGCTCCCCCAGAATACGAACAAAAATTAAATGAACTGCAAAGAGATGTTATTGATAAATCAAATAAGAATATGATAAATAATTTAACGACTGGCTTAAGTAATCTGGCCACAAATTTTCAGCTCTGCGACAATATGTGTCCTTATCAACGTTCTTTAAATGAAATGGAACTATTTGAGCAACTAAATTCTGGTTTTAAATGTGAGAGATACCATGATTTGGAATTATTAAAAGATCTTTACAGACGTGCTATGAAACCCCGAGAAAAAATGTGGGACTTACAAGTTAATACATTAAGAAGTAAACTTTTAAATGTACCTCAAGCAGAAAATCGTGCTTTACTTTTTAATGAGCTTTCTGTCATATTAGAATCATTGAAGGGGAAGAGCATAGATTTAGAAACCAAAATTTTTTACAATCCCGAAAGAAATCGTACACGTCTGCTGTATGTACGGGGAATCATCTGCTCTGTCATAGAAGATTGGGTAGATTTAGTATGTACATTAGAAGAATCATTTTACCAACCAAGTCTTCTTGTACTAAATAATGAACTGGCCAATCAACAAGCATACAAAGAAGTAAATGAAGAAAGTCAAAATACATTAATAATTCTACTACAAGATGAGGCCGAAAAACGTCAATATGTTTTAGAAAAATGTGTACGCAAACTGAAATCTTATTGTGATACTTTATATATGCAAACCTACACATTATTGTGTGATTTAGTGGAAAATATTGTTAATATTATTGAAAGCACTGATGTAATATAAATGTATTTGCATTGTTTTGTTTAGTAAATGGTCTTATATTCTTTTGGTATGTAAAGAAACGAATTCTGTACAAAAATAAATTTAATTTACAAATTTTAAGTGATCCGTTGCATTTCAGATATTTAATTAATATCCCGGCTTAATAGCGGTATAATATTTTTTAAAAACCAAGTTTTATTGAATTGCAAATGATCTCCTTCAGTCTCGAGAAACAATAGTTTTTTATTAGCGGCCATATGATTTAAACCAAGCTGTAAAAGAAGATTAGAAATGTCAATGTTTCATACTCTAAGTGCCGTTTTTTGTGTAAAGTTTAAGTCGAAATTAATACTTAGTAACACATTACCTGTTCATAGACAGGACTTTTCATTAGTGGCAAAATTTCCTTATCTTGTCCCGGTTTGTAAAATTCAAACCACTGAGATTCTTTTGGCTGTACAATTGTGTCATTGATAAATTTTACCAGTACAAATCTACAAATAAACAACACATTAAAAAACAATGAAAATGTTCTACAAACTGTTTTAGCTTTTTTTTGTTTTTGTGCATCTACTTACTTATCCAATTTATTTAAATTGTCCGCATACAAGCCATTAACAAATACTTCATTATTAATGTCGGCCAAAAATGTGCTGTGTGATTTATATATTTCCTCATTGAGAGGATCGTGCCAATAAGTAGCCTGAACTAGTTCCAGTTGAGTCCAAGTATCGTAAGCGGCTTCATTTAAAATCCTTCTTATATACTCACAAGTTTTCGATTTCAGCGAAGGACATTTGGGTAAACCAAAAACACCTTGATGCTGGCCACCCATAGATATAAGAACTTTCATGGGTGGTAAAGGACAGCGTTGGGCCAAAGCGCGCCTGTATGTAGTTATACATATTTATTAATAAAAGTAACATTTTTACAAAAAATTAAACTTACAAAAACTGCCCACCTTGACTGAAACCTATGGCATTATAACCTTTTTGTAGTCTTTCATCTTTAGCCAATTCTTGGCAGGCATATTCCACTTGAGTGTTTGGATGTATAAAAAAACCGCTTTCATAATCCATTACCACATTGCCACCAATTTGCAAAGACTTTACATACGTATTATTAAGTTCGGACTGCAAAAGTTTTTTAATTGAACCCAAACTAAAGGGAAAACAACAAGTGTCTCCTAAAAAGTTATGGTGGAATAATAAGTTTAATTTATTAAAATAAATAAAAACTATTTTCCTTACCCATGCCATGCCACATTACAACAGGATATTTTTCGGCATTTGCCAGTGTTAGTATTAATACAAATGATATTAAACATTTGTATATCATATTGTTGGATTTTTTAAACAAAGAACTATTCAAAGCTCTATTTAATTCAATTATCAGTAGAGCAATTAATTGTAGTTTCGTATATATGTATGTTTTGCTGAAGTGATTATTATGAATTAAATCAAAACAAAACAAGAAACAGCTGACTGATAACGGTTCCTCCTTTATAAATAAACAATCACACACAGTTGGTTAAAAGCGGATAAATTTAACATAATTTATAGCTGTTAATTAACACTACGAGATAATAATTACATTTTACAGAGTATGTAAGCAAAAATGTGTTATGATGGATTGATTGCAGGCTTGACAATAATGCAATAAAGCACATCGTAGTATCCTTATTTCGGATCATATTGCGATTCAGTATAATCAAAAACGTAAGAACTTACATAAAAAAAAAATATTCTAATCATTTAAATTGATAGCACTGAAAACTTCAAACCAAATTTGTTTCCATTGTGTATCATTTAAATTTCAGTAAATTTGAATTTTAGTAAATCTAAAATCGAAAATTTAGTGTGATACAATTTGCGATACCAATCCTTTTTTCAATAAAATAGATATAATCTGATAAGAATGTTTGTATGTATGTAAGTAGTACGATTAATTTGTTTATTGCATGTTTAAAGTGATTATTATAAAGAAAAATAAAAGTTTGTTACAACTTTAATGCACCCCATTGCTGGCCACCATTTGTGATTGTTGCAATTGTTGTTGATGCTGCTGCTGGGCATGTAGTGTTGGACTTGCCGATGATACCGTTGAACCCACAACCACTGTTTGATGTTTATTTGAAAAATCTATACATGACCCTGAAGTCAAATCGATTTCTTCTGAATCAGAACCATCTGAACCTTCATCCGAGTTTTGTTCTAAGGCGGCCATTAAACGTGGATCATTTTGCATTTGTGCGTGCAAGGCTTGTGTCAAATGTTGATTTTGTTGATGATGGTCCTTGTAAAGTTTTAATTCCGTGTAGGTTTTTTCAGTGCCATTTGTTTTTGCCAGTGAACTTTCGGCATTAGCATCGTGTTTGTCTTGTTGAAAACTGGAATGCATCATGGTAACATTGTTTTCGTTTAGGGTTCCATTGGGGTTTTCTTTATTTGCTGTGTTGGAAAGATTTTCCGGTGCGACTTCGCTTTGTTGTAAACCTGGAGGTGCGCACCCATTAGGCATGGCACCGTTTGGTACACGAGAACCTGCTGGAGATAATTGAATTAACGATAGATAGTTTAGGGTTTTTAAAAAATTGTCTTTTTACCTCCTTGACCCATGACTGGCGGTGTTCCTAAACTTAAACATCTCATGCGCCAAGCATCTTGTAATAATTGTAGTCGAGCCTGCTTACGCCATTTAGCTCGACGATTTTGAAACCATACCTAGAAGAGAATCATTAAAGGGAGAATAATTAAAAGGGGAATAAATTGAATATTTGTATCTATAAGTATATCAGATAAGTTTAAGTTCTTTTTGTGATTATTTTTCTTAATTTGTGCTTTAATATTTTTTTTATTCTGGAATGGTTGGATTAAAACATTTTTTTAATTGTTTACAAATATTATATGATGTGGTAGGTAACCTTTCATGAGAAGTATGTAGTTAAATTATTATTGTGATACATATTTTGTTGATTTTTCTACTCTAAAACTTCAATGGAATTAAATTGAACATACAGTCATGTGAAAGATAATAGAGCCACCTGCTGCTCTATAAATTTAATATTTTTTTTAACCTTGTACAAAATATTTTTAGAACGAATTTTTTATGCATTATTAGTTACTCCGTTTCTTATTGTAATCTCGTTATTTTTTCTGTTATTGAAGCAACATTTCAAAATATGTCAGTGTTTGTATGTAAATTGGAGAAAAAGTAAGTGTGAAATAAAATAGAGCCAATTTTAAAGTTTAAAAAAAATATATATATTAAAGTAAAAATATTAAAGTAAAAAACTTAAATTTATTTTTAAAAAGTGAGTAAAAAGACTCTCTATTATAATTTTAAAAAAATATTTAAAAAATATTAAAAAATATTGAACAGAATGGGCAGAAGCAAACACTGTAGCGTAGAGCGCCGAATATTGATCAAAAAGCTTCATCAAGAATGTAATTCTCAGAGAAAAATTGCTGAAATAATTGTATGTTCAAAGAAAATGGTGGAAAATGCTATAAAACAGGATAAGATAAACAGGAAACAAGAGGAAGAAAACCCAAAATATCTGAAACTTTAAAACGAAAAATACTGTGTCATGTGAAACGGGACCCCTTTGTGAAGTCATGTATGTAAATTTTTTAGTATTGAAATCGAATTTTGGGGGTGGCTCTATTATTTTTCACATAACTGTATGTATATCTACATATAAAAGTGCCGCTTTTTCTCATAATGATTTTTTGCCACCCCTCTAATTTTATTAAAAAAAGCATATAAGTTTAAGTTTTCTTTTTAGTTTTGAAGTTGAAATTGTTCTAATGAAAGATAGTAAAATAAAAAATATCGTCGATTTTTTGTTTATTTTATATATTAATAATTTGCCAACGTTTTTGACTCCTTTTTTGTTTAAAAGTGATTTGGATTCATCTGACGTTTTGCAAAATAATGTATGGGCTTCCTCAAACTATTTGGCTTTAAATCCCTCCAAATCTAAGGATATTATGTTTGGCCCAAAAATGCTCGTTTTTTTCCTTGTGTTGAGTTTTTATTGAGTAATGTTCGACTAGAACTGGTTGATCATATAAAATGTCTCGGAGTATACCTTGATATACTTTGATGCTCATATTGATGTTTTGCGCGGCAAGGTCTTTGGTATTTTACGCAAGATTTATTCATCTAACTTGTATTTGCCACTACGTACTAGGTACAATATGGCTTATTCATTATTGATGTCATTGATATTATATGGTATTGAGGTTTACTCTGGCACAGGTTCAACACGTTTAAAAAAGATTAGTAGTACAGTCGGGCCTCGATTATCAGTGATGGACGGGACCAGGAGCATTACGTATAATCGATGTTCACGGTTAATCGAATTACAATTTTGATTATACAGTTTTTAAATATTTTTGTTATTAAACAATTGAACATTGGTGTACATACATATTTATATTAAAAAAAATTAATTCTTCGTATTTTTGGGCTTACATTTTAAAACTCACATAATTATTGAATGCTCGTTAATTATTTTAACTTTATCTTCAATATTTAAAATGTTTCTTTATCTTTTTAACACTGGTAACGATGACATACTAAATATATTTACATAGATCTAATCACCCGTACTTCCCAAATTTCAAAATTAAACTAATCACTATAAAATGCTTCTGACTCATCGTACGCAAATAAGGGAATTCCCCGCTTTCATGTTTATTATATTGTATGTTAGAAGTTGAAGTTAATAAAAAAAATTCTGCCTTCACGGATAATAGAGGTAATCCCGGTTAATAGCAGCAAACAATTTGAAAACATTGCAAACAAAAAACAATATACTGATATTTTTCCATCACGGTTAATCAGGGTTACCGGTTAACCGAATCACGGATAATCGAGGCCCGACTGTATTTTAAATTCTGTAGTGCGCTTTGTTTACAATGTTAAGCGTAGAGATCATATTTCCTATTCTGTTCAATGTTTTCTTGGTTGTTCTTTTGTAGGCTTTATTAAGTATCAAAACATAATTTTATTTCATAATATTATCAAATTTAGAAGGCCATTTCCATTGTACAGATCTTTCACTTTTTCACGATCCATTAGAAATCCTCAAATTTGTATACCCAGAATTTCACATTCTTTCTTTGATAAATCTTTTGTTGTGAGAATTGCTAGATTGTGGAATATTCTACCTTATTCCTCGCAAATTTTTTCTCAAACTAATAATTACCCCTATCGTGAATAAAAATTCCACATGAAATTTGTTCCCTTTTCACATTTTCCTATTAAAGTTCAATGTTAAAATAATAAAAGGGAACAAATTTCATGTGGAATTCTTATTCACGATTTCGTTTAAAAATTATGAAATTCATATCTACTACTACTTACTGATGACTTCTAATTTATTTTGTTTCAATTATGGAATTATTTTCTTCTACTTATCGATGATTTATTTTGAACTTATGAATACCTATATATTGCCGCTGATGGGACCTGTGTGGGTTTTTATCTATTAGTTTGCTACTTCTATGTTATTACGGTTGGGGAGCCATAAATTAATCATACAACTTATTCTTATATCTATTTATACTGAATTATTATTAATTGTTTAAGATGATTTCTTATAATCATTATGGTATTTATACTATGTAATATTGATATTCTGACCATCTAGGCTTAATATTACGAAATGAATAAATAAATAAAATAAGGTTAGAAAGTCACTAGTTTTAAAGTTTTTCTAAAAATTGATTAATCATACAATTTGAAAGCAATTTAATTTAAAATCAGAAAATATTGCCTTTAAAATTTCTTTACATATTTGCTTTTTCCCAACTTTTATTTTTGATTAATTTTGAAGAATAATACATATTGTATTTTAGAATCATTCTCAATGTGTTCTGAAGTTAGTTTGTTTTAATTTATTGATTTATCTTTAATAGACGGAATTTCGAGTTATTTTAGATTATCAAACTTTTTCAATATTTTATTCAAAACATAGAAAGCTGTCCTATGAATTCTTTATTGCAAAAATATATTTCAAAATAAAATATTACATAAAAGGATACTTTAAAATTAATTGTAATAAAAATAATAAATTACAAATTTGTTTTATCATCAGCTGGATATTTACTTTAAGTGTGATTTAAAGTTAAATTACTTTGTTATGTGGACCTCTTTTGTCTTTGTTTAGTGTCTGCTCACAATTATTTTCATTTATAATTGAAAAAATCTAAATTTTAATACCACTAAAATTTAAATCGAATCAAGTTTTTAAGTGACATTGCCAGATTTTGTTGTCTTTTAAAATGAACTCGACTGCTTAAATATCGATACTTTAAATAAATATTTTTTAAATGAAACACAAATGTCACAACCATATTGTTCGATGTTGTTTGTTTTACAAAATCGTTAAATATTTGACCAATAAGAAAATGCCTTCAAATATTGAATAAGATCTTTAAAAATTTTAGCAAAGAAACATTCATATTAATAATAAGGGAAAATTGAATTTGAATTAGGCTTAAAGCGGTAAAAGACATAATTCTGTCTAGGTTTGTCTATCTGACGACAGTTTTTAAATAATGTATAAATATTTAAAATGGGTCGGAAAATCCCAATTGGAAATACGCTGAAATTGCTTACAACAGCACATGTTGTTACAAATACAAATATTTGAAATTATATTTTAATAGTTTTCAGCATGATAGATAAAATAATAATCATTGAAGTAAACATTCAGGAGCACAAACAGTTAAAACTAATTTTTTATTATTGTTAAGTTTAATTATGACCAAATATAATAAAATTATTCTTGAAGCACTCTCCGGAATTTTTTGTCGGCTAATCATCTTGGATAGAACATTTAAAGCTTTGATATTGAATTTTTATAATCAGCGATATTTACGAGTCGTTGTCGTAAAAAGAAAATGACACTCATAATAAGCCTGATTATTAAGGGTTCATAAAAAACTAAAGCTTTGATAAATATTTATATAAAATTATATTGACTATTTTTAAAATTTAAAAACATTAAAATTTAATTATGAATTTTGTATTATTTTTATCAAAAAGTTCAAATCAAATGAATTATACTTTTACGTATGTCGATTATCTCGTAAAATATGAATTTTCATACATACTTAGATAAAGTCCACGACTTTACATAAAAATTAAGATAATGATATTAAATTTATTTGAGGACGAAATAGAATTTTATTTATTAAAAAATATTAATGGTTTATTAAAAATTAAATATTAATAAAAAATGGTGTTTTAATTTACAAAATGTATTCCTTCAAATATTTAAAATCAGTTAAGAAAAAACAGCTTTTTAACTAATGTCACAAAAAACTATGCCTAATAAGCCATAATTTCTTTGTAGCACAGTATTATTAATTAAATGCTAATGCAATGTTAGACATTTTAGTAAGATACTTTTATACAACTATAATTATATATGTAATTATAAATTTAAGAAACCTTTGATTGAACTATTGTTAATAAAGTTAAACATCCATTTAATTAAGCATTCTTTATATGTACTAACAATGCAGTCTCTTTGTGCTTTGTTTTATTTAGCAATCAATTATTAAAAAAATATCACTCATACGCGTCGTGTCACAAAAATCAAATAGAGGACAAAAATAACTTAATCACCTGAACACGGGCTTCACTTAGACTTATTCTTAAAGCGACTTCTTCGCGTAAAAAGACATCAGGATAATGAGTTTTTTGAAATAATGCCTCCAATTCTTGCAGTTGTTGTGGGGTGAAAGTCGTACGATTACGTCTTTGGCGGCGACGACCGAACATATATTCCGTTAAGAGATCACCGGGCAGGGGAGATAGGAATGGACCAGCCATTTTAACTTATTACAATAATATAAATTGGATTTGCTTTTGATTGTATTGATTTTTTATTCTCTTTTTTAATAATTAAATTATTATTAGATTTTTAATGTTGAATGAATAATCCGTTAGACAGGTTTGTATTTGTTATTTTAATGTTTCACGTTTCACGTACCAATAGTAACTGTTCATAGGCACTAGCAATGGTTGCCTTTTTATTTGCATAACCAGCAAAGGCTAATATTATCATCGTAATCAACACCAACATCATCACAATCGTCCTCACCACCACCATCATCATCATCAGTAGCAACACCAATACTAACACCAACAATATTATTGTTTTTTCTACATATTTGTTCTTGTTGCTTTGTTATCCTGCCTGCTATTTGTCGTGTGAGTTTATTAGTAACATCATCTTTATCACCACCAACAAACAACGATAACAATACTAATACAAACAACGTTAGCATCAGCAGCAGCAACAACAACAGAATCATACGAAATGCACCCGAACAATAAACGATTACAAACAAATAAGATGAAAAGAAAAAATAACGACATCAATTCGGTTTCACAATTTGCGCGCCATCTGTAAATTTAACTTGTAATGAGAATAATTTTCTCTTTTTGTATTGTTGTGTGGAGGCTTATATTAAGTTTGCTCATTTTTTACTTCCGCTTTCCTGTCGTTCTTGCTTTTGTTCGATGGTGTTAGATTCTCTCGTTTTCTCATTTGCAACCTTAAGGCTTTTTTTTATATTTTCTGCTAAAATAAAATTCTCTTGTTTTACCATATGTATAATTACTCTATTAAAAATATGTATAGAGTTTAATATGATACTTATTATTTGATTTATATGATATACATACCATTGAAAACTTGGATAATTGTCTAATGTAGGTAACGTTTACGCATTTCCATTTTCGAGAAAATTAAATTTTTTATAGCATTTTTAGAACACACTGTCTAATTTATTTTAGTTTAAATATTTGAAAATTTTAAATTATGTGATAATATTTCTTATTATAGTTTATTTGACCTTTTTTTTATTTATATTCCAATAATTGTTTAAGCTTGGCTTACAGGACTTATAATACATTACATAAATTATTTAGTAAAACAAGAGATAAAATCAGAAAATGTTATTTACAAGTACTCGTATATATGTAGGTACAACGAAAAATAAACTAAATCAGAACAAAGATATTGAGACAATATTCCTATGCAGAAAACTGCATTATCTTCTCATTGTAGTAAATTAAATCACTATCCAGACTTTGAAAATATATCAGAGTTAAACACTGAAAATACCTACAAACGTCGTTATATGTTAAAAATATTACAAATAATAAAAATAAAAAAGTTTTTCCGAGCTCGAGGCCAATTCTTTGTAAAAAATATATGGGCCAATTTAAAAAAAAAACGTACACAACGTGTTTTGTTTTGCTTATTTTTAAAGTTTTTTCAATTCGCCTGTAAGAGTGGCCAATGTAGAAATTGATGAAGAATCCGGCGGTACTTTTAGGCTCTTAAAAAAAATCAATATTTTTGGATTTTTTTTTTTAGGTGTTCTATGATTTCTATCTTGAGCGTCACACACCAAATATGTATAAAAAATCGCTAAAAATGCAAAAATATTTGAAATTCAAGCTTACTACGATGTTCTTTTGTTTCTCAAGATAAACTTTTGCGAAAATCATCTTTTCGATTATAAACAAATAATCACTATTGAACTATTTAATTTTTTTTTAAGTGACTAGTTTTAAAATTTTAAGATAAAAATATGTAAATTTTTGCTAAAAAAAAAGACTTGATCTTAGAGGTTACTTGCAAAGTAATAGGCTTGTAACAATATATTTAAAAAAACTGCAGCGTTTTAAGGAAAAAAATTACGTGTGACGCTCAAGATGTTTTGTGCCGATCTAGAGATTTTGTTGCACGTAAAAAAGAAATAATGCCAAGTCTAAAGTTTAACAAAAAAAGTTTATTCTTTTACAAAAAGTAAATAAAAAAAAAAAAAACAAAAATTCTTCAAAAAACAAACATTTTCATACAAAACTACACATGTACATATTCTTTGATGGAAAAAAGGAAGTAATTCTTGAAGAAACTTACACACATATGTAAATATTTGATACACAACAATAACTTAACTTAATTTAATTTATAAATTTTCATTCGAATTCATATTCTGAATCTGTATAAACTTCATGAAATGACAAGCGTCTTTGTTTTTTTTCATTCTCATTCTCATTTTTACCAAGTAGTGTAAAGTGCGGGGACACAAAAATTGCGTTTTTTTTTAAATTGACCCATATATATTATTTATTAAATTATTTTCTCCAATATTTCGATATCCATCGGATATCATTATCAAGGAATAAGTTACAATTACATATGTAAGAGACGTATTATTATCTCCACACTCAATAATTGACTGTAATTGTAACTCATTCCTTGATAATGATATCCGATGGATATCGAAATATTGGAAAAAATAATTTAATAAATAATATATATATTTTTTACAAATAATTGGCCTCGAGCTCGAAATTTTTTTTTTTATTTTTCTCAAAAAAAAAAGGTCGAAGAAATCAAAATTTAATTTAATATTACAAATAATTAATGTAAAGGGTGATTTTTTAAAAGCTATAAGAAAGTTTTTCAAAAAAAAAACAAATAAAATTCAGAAAAATGCATGAAATCTTTATTTGAATCGATATTACGGTCCATATAATTTAATGTTTGAAGATTATTTCATGCAAATGTTGACATTGACTGCGCCTCAAATGGTCCATCCGCTTAGTCCAATTTTGGCATACTCTTTCCAACATTTCGGCCGGTATCTCACGAATAAATGCTTCAATGTTGTCTTCCAATGCGTCAATTGAAGCGGGCTTGTCTGTATAGACATGAGCTTTATTATAGCCCCACAAAAAATAGTCTAAAGGCGTTAAATCGCACGGCGGCCAATTGACCGTTCCCGAACGTGAAATAAAATGTTCACCGAACTCGCCTCTCAATAAGTCCATTATTGCGCGTGTTGTGTGACATGTGGCATCGTCTTGTTGAAACCACATGTCATGCAAGTCAAGCTCTTGCATTTTGGGCAAAAAAAAAGTTGGATATCATCTCCATTCACAGTTACGTTACGAATCGCATATGTATATATAAATATCAAAAATTTAAAATAATTAACTATAAAGCAGATACTAAACAAGTAATAAAGCATAGTCGGTCAAGCCCGACTATATAATACTCTACACCCAGTATATGTATAAAACAGTTTTTCAAAAATGGGCGCTGTATGGTCATCCAAAAATTTAGTGTCGTGACTTCTGTGAATATAAATATTATGTATCTTAAACGATATAAATACTTTTAAAAAATTTATGGAGAAATTACGGAGAGGGCCTTATATGGGAGATTTGACTAATTATGGACCGACCATTATAAAATTAAGTTATTTCTGTATGTATGAAACTTATTTGTGTTGAATTTTATTTGGATACCAAAATTTTTAAGATATTTATGGTCATTAAAGTGATTTTCGGATGTGGCCCTTATATGGGAGTTATGATCAAACATAGACCGATCTGCACACAATTTGTAGATGAGATTTGGCTTCATTTACAACTTATTTGTGGTGAAATTTGTGTGGATACTTGCATAATTCAAACAATTTCGGAAGAAAATTTGTATGGGGCCCAGGTGAAATAATGGACCGGTTTCCATCAGTTTCAAGCCCATCCGTCTTTGGGCCGAAAAAATATCATGTGCAAATTTTATCGAAATATCTTTAAAATTGCGACCTGTACTCTGCGCACAAGCTTTACATGGACAGCCAGGACGGACATCGTTAAATCGACTCTGGAAGTTATTCTAAGTCGATCCGTATACTTTAATGTGGATGTTGGACCAATATTTATTGGTGTTACAAACATCAGCACTAATCCAATATACCAATGGTTATGGTGGTTTAGGGTATGAAATGTAGCACGGATTTACAAATATTAAAGTCGATGCGATCTAGGTGAAATTATTTTTGAAAATATAAAATTCTTAGAATTTTTACTAAATATTTACTAAACTCGAAAACAAAGCTTTATTAAATACAATATTTTTGAATTATTTTTAATATGCACAAAGTCTAAATTCAACATAGTCTGTCAGAAGTAGGAAAAAATCTGTACATGTAGCTTTTTTAACTTAACTGCGTATGAAAAATCGGGTAAATTTATTATAATCTTAAAAATTCAAACATTTTTTTTTTTCAAAAAATCCACTGATCTTATAAACAATATGTGTACATATAAATGGTATCTTAGTTTTATTGCTACTGTCTTAATTATTATGAACAATATTTGTATTAAACAAGTAAGAGTGCTATATTCGACTATGCCGAATCTTATATACCCTTCACCTTTATTGTAGATGCATAATTATATTATATACATACATATATTAATACACTTTGTTTGATAGTTTTTTTGATGACATTTTCAGAGGTTGTCTCGGATTTTTGCTCATATCTCCGTTATTTATGGACGGGTTTTGCTGATTTTAAATAGCTTCTTCTCGAAAGCATGTCTGACAGAACTATTGAAGATTTGGATCCCGAAGATATCTGGGGACTTCAGAAAATTGATTTCAACAGACAGACAGACGGACATGGCTTAATAGACTCCGCTTTCTATAAGGATCCAGAATATATATATACTTTATAGGGTCGGAAAATTATATTGTCGAAATTACAAACGGAATGACAAACTTATATATACCCTTCTCATGAAGGTCAAGGGTATAAAAATAACTTGCATACGAGTAATGGCTTGTTATATGGTTTTAATATGTTTTTGTATTTGTTTAATCAAAACTATTAATGTTTTATATAGAAAATACATATACCTACAATTCTATATATGTATGTAGTTGCATTAATATATAGGATATCATTTTAATGTACAATACAATCAAGCATATACTATAAACACAAAACAACCAGTCACATTTCAGTTTAATGTATTAAACAATAATAACAAAAATATAAGATATATTTATATAACAATATTTTTTAACTGCAGTAAACAGCATCAAATTACAAAATTAAAAATGGTGGATTCTTTTAGTATAAAAAACTATAAACAACACCCAGAATAAGTACTATTGTAATGGGTAATCTCTTAAGACCTTTTCTTATTAGTTTTTACACAAAACACGCGGCATTGGTGTCTTACTGTCATTTGATTTTTATTCAGCATTATTTGACAATTCATAATGGAAAAAATAAACAATGGCTTTATTGGAAAATAATTTTTGAGAGCAGCTAATTTCGCTGTCCACACCTGCCAACTGTGATATCCTTTGTTTTTGGTTTGTTTTTCAAGTTATTTGAAGTCAAAAGTTGTTATTCGCGAGATACCGGTAACAATACTAGTAATATAATAAATTAGATCTTCCGAGTGCACCACCTACAGCGTAGACGCGGCCAATATTTTAATTAGAATTATTTTAAAAAAGTAAATGTCAAAGATTATTATTTAGAGAATTAATAAAGACTTCGACATCCAGTTATATATTAAGTGTTTTACTTCAAATAAAAATGCTTTAAATAAATCACCCTATACTTAATACATTTACATATATGTTTGAGTATGTGTGTCATATTGCATATGCATGTAGTATGTAAATAGCAAAAAGAATAAGACAATAACATTTAGGCAACAAAAACTACAATAACAACGCAAACATTATAAAGCAACAACACGTAAAAACAATATTCATAATTTGTTAAAATGATGAACAGTAAAAAGCCACCTTCCTCGCATTCTCTTTAATTTTACTTTGCTTCCCATCCTATTCTATTTTCTTTTTTTACAACAGTATAATAATAAATAAACAGGATGTAAATTGTAAATGGATGTGTATGTAGGTAGATGTAGATGTGTGTTTTATACAATACAATCAAGTCTGCCAGGTTTGCATACATATTTTTGTTGTTGCTTTTGTATTTTTACATGTTTTTTTTTACTCAGTTATGATTGGCTTTGCTTAAATACACATTTGTATACATGAATATTATAAACAGACACCGCTCCGCCTATTCTATTTGAAATAGAATAAGCTAAAAGAATATACAGGAACAAAACAAAGCAACAGCAACAGAAACAACAACACTACAACAACAAACACAAAACGATGAGGATGCTGATGTTGTTATAAAATGCAAAAACAAAACTGTTCCTGCTCCTGCTGCTTCAGCATCTGTTAAAATAATAAATAAATATAATTTTAGCGCAAGCGCTACCACCACCCTTCTTGTTGCACCACCTAAATATACACAGAACAACACAACATAGCACAGTACAACTGAGTCCTGTAAATGGTCCTTGACAACAATACAAGGATAATAA
Organism: Bellardia bayeri; assembly: GCA_950370525.1. Lineage (NCBI taxonomy): Eukaryota > Metazoa > Arthropoda > Insecta > Diptera > Calliphoridae > Bellardia > Bellardia bayeri. Next base: position 100,044,550 of record OX493266.1, read on the forward strand.
CAAACACACACACACAGACACAAATCTATGCAGAAAGTAGCAGCAACACTAAGTTTCAAAAACAAAACGTGCAAATGAGAAAATTACTCCCTTCATTCATTTATAAATATAATGTATACTTACGTACATACATATGTAAATACATTTATGTATACATACATATATACACATGAATTGCATGTATGTTAGTATGTTCACAGCGACAACAACACAACACAACAATGGCACAATTGTGTTGTCGTCCCCATCATCATCAACAAACAGCTCACTGATGAACAGACATTTGCACGATGTACATTCATACGTAAAAATAAATATGTATACATTACTTTGAATGCATGTGTGTGTGTGTGTGTGTGTGTGTGTGTGTGTGTGTGTGTGTGGAATACCTTAGCCAGTCATTGTTTTATGTTTCTCATAAACTGATTCACTATGTATATACATATGTATGTATTTACCTGTCCACAGTGGGAACAAATGACAAATTATTATTGGGATTAATTGAATTGCTTAAATATACTAATGGCTAAATTCACAGTCTTTTGTTAGCTAATGGCAAAGGCTTAACTAATGATTCTTTATTCGCAATGCTTAGTTTGCCATAAGAATAACAGGTAATAGTTAAACAATAGTTAGTATTTTAGTTGACCAATGTTTAACTAATGACCGAGAATTCGGCAATAAATGAGTAATAAACATACAGCGAACTCTCAGAAACGTGAACATTCAGTAACATGAACAACCCAAAAACATGAACATATTTTTTTTACATTGACTACTCTAAAACGTGAACATAGACTAAAACGTGAACTTTTTATCGAACGTTAAAATTTAATTTTGTAAGCTTTGTTTTGGATTTGGCAAAAGAATTTCGTAGTTTGTTTGTTGTAAACAACTTTAGTTGCATGATAAGTAGCTTCATTTGTAGTTGTAGTTGCTACTTTGCAATAAAAACTTAATAAACTAATTTATAATTATAGTAGTTTAAATTCAGCTAACCTCTATTTTTGATGAATTCAATAACATAATTTAGAAATTAGTATCTTAGAACCCCTTTTGCAAACCATAGTAGCTACATACATACATATATATGTGCGAGTAGTATGTACATACATACATATATTAAAATATGGCAGGAACTTACAAAAAGTAGAATCAAAATATGTTTCCTAGGTAAAAATAACATATACATATACTTTATTTTAAATTAAATAAAAGATAAGAGACTAAAATATGTTATAGAAAAAATGCAATCTAAAACGTGAACAATATTGAAAACGTGAACACCCTCTGTAAAAATTAGTTCACATTTCTGCGAGTTCACTGTATACTCCTTTTACATTATAAACCACCATATGCGACATGTGTTTGTATTTGAGTTGATTAAAGTCCTCATAATATTTCCTTAAGTTTACAAGTTCATCCAATTCTTCCTAAAAATGTTCGTACTACAAGACAAGATTGCAAAGGTTATTGATCGCAACATGGCGATCATTTTCATTGGCGAAATATTACGAAATATTCATACAGTGAGTGAAGTTTCATCTAGTGTATATTTATCTAGTGATAATTGCTTATTCTTGAATGAATTCAATGAATCTACGACCACTGTGCTTTGTTGTAATGTTTCGTTTTGCATTTTCATTGTTGTTATGTGTGCTGACAAAGTGGGTGTCTCATTGGTGGCTTGATATCTCATACAGTTATTTTGTATTGTTATTTATTCTTATTGTTATTGTTTTACTAACATTACAATATTTTTATTAACTTTCATTTACAAACCCCTCGAACATTATTCGCTCTTAAATAATGTTTACACCCTTGTTCTTTTTCGTGTACTATGTACATACGAGTATATACATACATATGTCTGTATATATAAAGAACTTTTCTTAACAATTAAATAACAAGACTTAATAAGTAAAAATATTACATTTAAGATGTCGACTTAAAATTCTTATATATTTAACCTACCATTTCATGGATTATACGAACTGTTTATTTTGAAAGCAATGTGAATCGGAATTTTTCGAAGTTGAGATAGTGAGATATTGCCATAGAACTCTACGATATTCAAACATTGTCATTGGTCAAGGTTTTAGTTTCAACCTGTTCTAAAAAAGTTCAATTGTTAAGCTACGATCAACCTTGGCAAATATTTGCCAAAAAAGACGTAACCACTAAATAAAATATTTTGAACTCGTTAATTTATTACAAAAAACTTTGTTTATTTAGGACAAGAATAACAAATATTTAGTCTTATTTTATTTGATGCTGTTTGATCTTGCAACGTCGAACAAATTTGTGCTAAAGCAGGTGGTTACGCTTTTGTGAGTAAATATTTGTTATTTGTGACTATACCTTTAAACTTTTGAAAATAAAAAACCAATAATTTCTGCTGGTAAAATTTGTTCACTATAAAAGGACACATACTTGAACTTGTGTCTACTATTTTAAAGCGATCTTGTAACTTGTTGTTCTTAAGATAATAGCATTTACGACTAAAGATAGTCAACCCAAAGAAAGAACTCTCGACAACAGTGGAACTGTTACAACAACAAGCATATATTTTGATTAACTACACATACCAAAATATGAGAATAATTTGAAATAACGGTCTTATATATATATATATTATATATATCGACCTGTCGCAGACCTGATCCCTTTGAGGGTAGTTCTAGTAATATATATGAAAGGGTCTTGTGACTTTAACATAGCGATGAAGGACTAAATTTACACCTTTTAGGTACTATTCTGTTTGTATTCTTTTTTTAAAAATTTCAATTGATTTTATTTTGTATTACTTCTATTTATTTTATGAACTAACAATAAGTATTTCATATCTTATATCTAACTAATTTTATTTAATTAGTCCAGCCAGTGCCGGACGAAATTTTGCCTTTGGCTCAGACCTGACCACTATTATTTAATATGTTGCAGGCTAGTGGGTATACATATGTGAACTTTAAGCTTTTTTAAATATTTTGCTTTTTATTTTTGATCTCAGTTTTTACCAAAGGCTTAAATATCAAAAGCTTGAGAAATGTCGATGACTAGAGCAGAACAATATTTTTTTTATTCTTGGTAAATATTGTAAGATAAGATATAATATTGTAAGATATTTAGCAAGTAAATATCTAAAATCAAATGGAATACACTTGTTCTCGAATAGCTACGTTATATTAGACAATAGGCTGATGGGTCTATAAGAAACTACTTTGTGTGATCCGGGTAGCTGCATAAGTATCTTGTTACTGATTTTGTAAATATCAAGTGCTTTTTTGGAGTTTAAATCAACTTTCGACGTCTAGAATTTCAAAACGTTAGTCAATTGTTTCATTTGATGTGTTTAGGGTAAATACATTGTTCAAATGATTAACAAAAAGATTTCCTTCTTCAACATCAGGTCTTTGAAGGCGTTTAGTGGCACGCCATAGTGAGTAATTCGAGTGCGGACTTGCATCCAGATTTTGTTAATATTTATTTAGTTATTCTTTCCGTTATTATTTTCCGATATTGAGGGTGCTGTAGCTTAATTGGTTAGCGCATTTGATCATTAAGCATGAGTTGGTATTTGCAGCCCGGGTTCGATTCCCAGCCGCTGCCATTCAAACAACATCAGTTTCTGATAATTATTAGTTTTCTTTCTATCCATCATAACTAATATTTATCATAGCGCCCTCCTTCGGTGGCATAGCATTTAAACGCCACCGAAGTAAAATAATTAAATCAAGCTTTAAAAAAATAATGCGCCTACTCACCACCAGAGGCGCTGCAATGCTGCACTAAAACAAACATAATGCGCAATTGCAGAGTTGTGATATAAAGCTTTCTTCTACTTTCACCACCTTTACTTCTTCAATCTATCCCCTTTCCAAAGAAAGTAACGCAATTATATATATGCATATTAATTGCCTGAGTGTTATAATATAATATACCAAGAGCTATTTAAGTTTTTTTATATAATCTTTTAACTTCGATTTGAGTTGATTTGGTCTGTGCAGTTTCGAACTCTTCTTTTTTTCATTTAAAAGCCGTTCGACACCTGGTTTCGGTAGTAAGTTTCAGACCATTATCAAAATCGATCAATATTTTCTGGTGTTCTTAGCGGTATGTTTTCAAAACAATGTGTAAGTCATTACACAAGTAATTTTTGTAAACAGAATTTCTATCTCCTTTAAAACTTTCTGCATAGTTACTATTTTAACAAGTCTCCATAAGCCTGAATGGAAAGTTATTCGGCAGTTATTGTGTTGATTTTTGGGAAGTTTTTTGTATTATTTATTTCCAAGTCAACCATCTGCATTTGCAACACAAATAGCTCTTATACTGCATCCACTTCTGTTGCTGTTGTTGTCAGTTTATCAGCAGCACTTTATCATATTTGTTGTTGGCTGTGATACTTATCCTTACGATGATGATAATAATAGCGATGAGAAAAAATATTACTCATACTACTACACGAACATATTCACAGATATTCAGATAGATGTGTTGTCTACTAGGTTGTTTTCCCATGTTTTTTGTTGGCTGAACATTTAATGTAATCTGTTGAAAATTGCATTTTCAAATGAGAGAACAACAACAATTGATGCATTTTTCTACACAGTTCTCTACAAACTCAGGGGATTATTTTTCATACCATGTTCTTGTTGTTTTATGCTCTGATTCTGGTTTCCACCACGAAAAGCGTGTGAGTGTAAAGTATTGTTGTTTAAAATTTAATTAATTAATTTTAAAGATGAACAAGATATTGTTTAGATGAGTACTCTCATGAAAATATATATATAAATTGATGATGATGACTTTGCGTATTATCAGATGTTTAATTAAGAAACTTAAGGTACGGTTACATTTGGCAAATATCTGCCGAAAAAGACGTAACCACTGAATAACATATGTACATATATTTGAACTCGTTTGTTTATTTAAAAAAAACTTTTCTTATTTAAGCCAAAGCACAACAAATATTCATTTTTAATTTATTTGATGCTGTTTGATCTTGCAAAACTCTTGTAAGAGTAAACAACGTCAAACTAATTTGTGCTAAAACAAGTGGTTACGCTTTTTTGAGTAAATATTTGCCAACTGTGACCGTGAAATATGTATGATCACTCATACATATTTCTGACAAAAAATCGATTTTATAAGAAAATTCTTTAACCGTCGATAACTTTGTTAATAGAGGTTTAATAAAAAAACAGAGCTTAATTTGTGATCACTCATATTTCTGACAAAAAATCGATTTTTATAAGAATATCTTTAACCATCGGTAACTTTGTTAATAGAGGTTTAATTAAGAAAAGGAGCTTCATAATATTTATGCTTTTTATAAGAATTGTTTTAATCATCGATAATTTTGTTAATAAACGTGTAATTCAGAAGCGGAGCTTCATTTGTGATCACTCATATTTCTGACAAAAAATCGATTTTATAAGAAAATTCTTTAACCGTCGATAACATTGTTATTGTGCCAAATGTGATCGCACCTTTAGGTTCATTTGTGATCACTCATATTTCTGACCAAAAATCAATTTTATAAGAAAATTCTTTAACCGTCGATAACTTTGTTAATAGAGGTTTAATTAAAAAAAGAGCTTCATAATATTTCTAATTTTTATAAGAATTTTTTTAATCATCGATAATTTTGTTAATAGAGGTTTAATAAAGAAAAGGAGCTTCATTTGTGATAACTCATAATTCTGACTATTTATAAGAAATTCATTAAAATCGATTTATACGAAAATCCTTTAATATTCTTGAATCTTTAATAGCTTCGTAAATAAGCGTTTAGTTAAGAAACAGAGCTTCATTTGTTATTACTCATATTTCTGACTAAAAACCGATTTTTATATTGGAATTATTAAAGTTCTTTAACTATCGATAAATAGGTATTTAATTAAGAAACAAACATTTTAGATCAAAAATCGATTTCGGACTCATATATCACTTCCTATCAGTGATATTTCATTTGAAAATCCTATTATACTCGTATACTAGAACTTCCATTATTCATTTATAGTGTTTTTATATGAAAGACTGAGTGTTAGATAGTGCAAAGAGTCAAATTGTGTGACTCTGTTATATCATTATAAAAGTATTTTGTGGTATTCTGTATCCGGAAGGATATTTAGTTCTGATTTTATATATGTATGTACCTATACATATATTTAAAAACATATTCATACATGTTCATATAAAAATCAAAGTGGCTGCTTTTTGATTGGCTACAATACATGACGGCGACACTCATACAATATATTCATGCATTTACAATGTTGTCAACGCGCTGCAACAACAACAACAAGAGTAATTAAACTTGATGAATTAATTTTGAGGTACTTTAATAACAAAAACATGAAGAAATGAAATAAAACAACATTTTGTAAAGTTTTCATGGAAGGAAGAAGATTTACTCCCTTTTTTCGTATTTTGTTTTAACATTCTGTAGCGATATGTCTGGTAAATGCTGGGAGGAAGCCACCAGGACGTAAAACGAAAACAAAAATATTTAATGGGTTGTGGTTGTTTTATTGTAGAAAAATTATCAAAGCGCCACAAAAGACAATAAAATTCATTTCTGGTGTTAAATCACAGCTTAATTAGAATTTTTAATTATTTACTATACAACAAACCATAACGTGGTAACAAAGGCGTAAAATTTCCACGGGTATTAATATTAATAAAAAAACAACAAAAAAAAAACATAAAATACACACAGTGTTTTTTTAACATACATATGTATGTGTTATGTATTATAATACAGAGAGTACTAGAGTGAGAGAGAAATAATAACAGAGGAGGAAAGATATAATAAATAAAAAAAAAACGAAGCAGAGATAGGAAAATTAAAATGAAATCCATAATGAAATGATAACAATAAGGACAATACAAATACAACAACAATAAAGTACTTTGTTGTTTGATTATATTTTTAGTTAGTGTTTTTTTTTTTTATTTGTTTTTGGTTTTACAAATCATAACACAGGGGAACAACGTAATCATCTGTACCACCAACAATCTCAAATTAAAAGTATGTATTTGTATGTAGTATGTCAACATTAAACGTTTTAACATTCAAAATATCTTCGCCAAATTTCAGTACTCCCCGGTATAGGGGCACTCGTCAGCTAATCCTTGTTCCAGTATCTTTGGCGGTTAGAATCACTTTCTGAGTCGATTTAACAATGTTCGTCCGTCTGGCTGGCTGGCTGTTAGTATCCAAATAAAATTGGACACAAATAAGTTTCTTAACTACAGAAATAATGACACCTAATTTTATAATGGTCGGTCCATAATGAGTCTGAACTCCCATATAAGTTCATCTCCGTAATTCAACTTAAGCTCCATATATCTTTTAAAAGTATTTATATTGAGATAAAGTTTAACACATATAATATTTATATTCACAGGCATCATGACACTAAATTTTTGGATGATTGGTCACAATATACAGGGTGTAGGGTATTTTATGGTCGGGATTGACCGACTATACATTCTTACTTGTTTTTGCTTAAAATTATGTAACTATAATCGACGTAAAAGTAATATTAGTTATATTTAATATTACTCATACTTTGACAAGATGATTTGAATAATACAAAACTAAATTTTTTACCATGTTTTTTAATTAAGAAAAGTGTAATTAAATTACTCTCTATCCTTTTTAAGCTGCACAATGTGAAACTTTATTTTTATTTTTGAATATATAAATATTGCTTTAAATAGTTACAGTATTGATACATACTATTTCTTTCATTAGGTTTAACAAATAAGCAGAAAATAATACGTATTTTACTATCGATTATGTTTGAAACTGCACGGATTTGGTAAAATTTCATAAATTTTCGAATTTCATTCTTCGACTTCGACTTCAAATAACCCCAACAAAATAATTTTAATAGTGTTAAATCTTACGATCTGGGTGCCAATTCTAAACAACGAAACGAGAGAGTGTACAAAATGTATTGCATTGTTTCAAAGTTTATGTGAAATCACAAGTCGTATACATTAGTATTCGAATTGTTTGCAAATATTGGACTATTTTGACACTTCGTTTTAATCGCTTATATCACAGTTCCTCAGACTACTGTGGGCATTTTTGAGATTGTTAGATTTTTCATATAAATTTGTTTTAAAAACTATTTTTAGAGCGTAACTATTTAAGTAAATGAGTGTCCTTGTAACTTCACACGAATATTAAAGATAATTCAATCATTCTTAGATTTATTTTACGGATTTTTAAAAGAGTTCAAATTTTGCGTCACGAAACCAGAGCGTTTACAATGAATTTATTTTAAAATTTAAATTTTTTAAATATTTCTACAACACTGTGTTCAGCTCTTTTGTATTACGCTAAAATTAATTATTTATATTTTAATATAAAGTAGCCACAGTTTTTTAAATTTATATTAATACATAGTCTACTCCTTTTTTAAAACATCTGATATTTAAAGCGGTTGGTGGCGGTAATAATTTTAATTAACTCTTTATATATTTAATGGAATCATATTTTGTTTAGCCTTAATTTGTAATAAGGTTGTTATCATTTGATATCAACGTGCCAACAACTTCATTAGGATAATTAAATTTTTTTATAAACAGTCTCTTCTCTTTCTACATTGCTTGTTTTCACTGCATATTGCAGCAAATCTATGCTACAACAGAGAATTGCAGGGAGGTAGTTAAGGAAAGGGAGAACGATACAATTTAGTGTAAAATGATATGAATTTTTGGTTAAGAAATATATTGAAATTTTAAAAATTTAGTAGCAAGTGTTAGTTTTAAAAATTAAAGTAAAATTGTGTTGTAGTGAATAAACACTCGCATAATGAATTGGTGTATGATGTAGACTTATAACAATGTTTATTTTGTTTCTAGTAAAATTTTAATGTAATGCTGTTATTTAATTCAAATGAAACCAAGAAAATTTTAATTTTAAAATAAAACAATATTTGAAACTGTGTCATTCCCACCCTGTTTCATATGTTTTATTTTGGCCACAGCACTGAACTTATTGCTTTATAATAAAAAAAATTGTTTTGTGATGGATGGATGGCTGGCTAAAAACATAAAAAAATTATGCTTTAATTATTTTACCACTTTTACCACCTAAAAGTAGGCTATAGAAATGTATTAATAAAAATAATTATATTTTGCAACAATGCAATCAAAATTCCATTAAAAGTGATGCAAATAAATCCAAATATGAAAGACAAGAAATATGGTGAAAATCTAGTTGATTAATAACCATCATAACCAACGTCACTTGGTTAGACAGCAAGATTTTCTTTCTTTCTTCATTTTTATTTTACTTGAATATTGTTTTTACTCGTAAATGAAATGATAAAACTAAATTTATGTAGAATAAGTAGAACATAATGCAACAAATCATACCAAAACTAAACAAACGAATCAAGAAGGAAAGAACGAAGCCAAACCAGTCAGTAAATAAACAACATTTTCTATCCTCAAGCCTTAAAATATGCTACAAAATATGTACAAATATATACTTACACAAACACAGTAAGAATAAGTACATTTGTATTATTTAAAAAAAAAAAAAAAATAGATAATGAATTGAAAAAAAGTAATTAAAAGAAATATATATACAATGAAAATGTATAATGCACTCACTATACACGTATGTATGTATGTATGTGTTAATATTATAAGAGTGTGTGTGTGTATGAATGTTTTAGAATTATAACAATATAATGAAAAATACATTACACCCAAGTTGTAACTGCAATAAAAAAAAAACAACATCAGCAGCAGGAAAATATACAAGACAATAAATTATAATGTTTATCATTCTGTCATCATCGTCGTCAACATAATGTAGATGACAAGAATGTTGTTGTTGTTTTTTCTGTTGCTGTTGCCACAGTTGATGATGATGATGATGACGATGATACGAAAGGTAGTGAGTGACGTTATTGCTGGGAGTGTAGCTGTTGTTACATTAATAAATTTGTATTTAGATGTTTGTAAGTAAGTTTGTGTGAATTTATATATGAGAACAATAACAATAATAGCAACAACAACATCAAGTAATGTAAATTAAAATACATTTACACACATAAACAAAACCTGCAAAAATGTATGGAGACAATTCATTTTGTTGTTGATTTCTTGATGCAAAAACAACATTCTGCATAAATTCATACAACAGCAATTATTTATTTGTACACTTGCATGACAACTTATGTACTGTAGAGCGCTAATTTCAACACTCGTATATTTGCGAGTAGCTGTGTATGTGTTTATACATGCATGCTCTTAATATTTTGTCCTTATTTTTTTATAATATTTTCTGTTTTCCTTTTCCCTGTATTTTCTTCTCCTGAAGCTAATATTTATGTATGTATGTATATATTTCGCGTGTTTCTTTGCGATATTGTAATGTAGCGAAATGTGCATGGAAAATGTAGCTGAAAGATAATTATGATTACTTTGATTTAAACCAAAAATAGCTGTAGGCTTTAATTTTTAGGGTTAAATTCTTAAAGGACCCTAAAAGTAATTTTTTTCGTTTTTATTACTTAAACAAGTGTCAACCATATAAAATGATTTTTTTCCTGTAATAAAATTGCAGTTTCAGAATCAATTTCTTTATGCATCTTAAGGAACAAAAATTGCCGATGGCAATTGTTATTTGGTATTAATATAAAGTATTCACTCCTTAGTTGGAGAGCAACGTTGTTATAAGATATTAACACAATGGTTCAGTAATAATAAAATGGTAAAATTATTATTTTTTAAAATACTAAATAATTTAACAAACACTTTTGTTTTCGGTGAACACATTAAATAAAGACATACGCTTCTGTTAAAGCTTAAAGTAGGGACATTTGGTCTGTTCAATAAATACACAATAAATTAATGCATATTTTGTATATGTTCCAATAATAAATGAATGGGAATCCGTCCCCCACTACTTAAGACATTATAATTCAAAAGAGTTAAATTAAAGTGTAACCTACATGTAGGTACATATGTATATATGTACCTAATTGAAACTGAAGGTAAATACTGATTCCGGTCGAAGAATTTTTTAACTGAACGTCTTAATATTTTATTTATCATTTTTGACCTTTCATAGTTACTAATCGAATTTGCAATTTATTAATTTAAAACATTTTTAATTGTATTGCTTATTTTCTGATTTAATATTTTTCTCTTTTATTTCAGATGTGTCGGCTTGATAATCGGGTGCTGTCATGTTTATATCAATTAAGATCGATCGTGCTTTTTTTTTAATATCGGTAAAATTTAAATCGCGAGTGATTAAACTGCAACATATTACGAGGTGCACACTAAAAGTCTTAGCAAAGGTAACTGATTTCTTCCAATTCGTAATTATATATAAAACTACACAAACATACATTATCATTATACATAGTATGTATATAGTGTATGTAAAAGAATTGTAAATATGTATATAGTTCTTATATTGCTCAATTATCAATTATCTTTGAAAATGAGTTAAATAACTGGCCCATACATTTTATTTTTGAGGTTGAAATGCACATTGTGAATATCGGTTGCCATAAAAATTCTTATATGTATGTTTGAAATATATAATAAATTTAAAGCTGACTTTTGATTAATATATATTGTAAATTTAAATAAAACAAAAACCAGAAATGCTTTGTATTATTCAACATTACAAGGATTATTGTTTTTAAAAGATTATCTTAATTTAAATAAATATTTTTGTTTTAATAAATATAGCAATTAAAAATGACTTATTAAAAAAATGTCACACAGAAATGTACCAGAGTAACATAGTCACATAATTAATACCAAAATTAAATTAATTTGACATCATTTGTGAAAAACACTGGGTGGCATCTAAGGATAAATACCTGCGTATACACATATATGTACATTTTTTTCTGTTACTTGCATTTTTTTTCGTTTAAGGTAAAAAAAATTATTTTAAAAAACTTAAAGTGCACATATGCGATTTCTTTTAAATCATTAGTACATAGTTCCAATTATGCGTGATATCTGTAATTGAACAAACTGTTCAATTAAACAGGATTCTTGGAATTGAACGAATTCTTCAATTAAGCGGGTATCCGCTAATTGGTTCCCCGGTTAATTGAACAAAAAGTTGTGCAAATTTTGATGTGCAATTAACCGAAAAATACTGTATTTTATTCTGTCCCGTTTAAAACTCTGTTTAAAGTTGTAATTCTTAAATGAGATTGAAATAGGTCAAACGTTTATTAATTCGTTTGATAACAATTTTCAACCAAGTGTGCTAAAATTATCATTATTTTGAAGTTAAAAAATTATATGTTAGTTGCAAAGACTTTTGGTGTTGTCCTCCTATTATTTAAATAAATGTGAATATAATTGAAAAAAAAATTAAATAAAGTTTTAAAAATGTGAACAGTTATTAAAAACAAGTTTGTCTTGTTTTTCTTGCTATTTGAAACTTTTATTTGTTTATTATTTCTTTTCGGTTCGGGTCATGCTCAACGAAACAGGAGTGCTCCACAAACCACAGTGAGTAGTTTATTTTTTTTATTTATCAAACTAAATTTTAAATTTTAAAACTATTCGTTTTTGTCTGTGTTTCGAATTGTCAACAATTTGATGAGTTTCGGTTTTGGATACTTTACATGGATTATTCTAATGTAACATTAATTAAAACTGGAATAGAATATAATTAAAACACTAAGAACATAGTTTACAAATCAGGGTACTAAAATTACGAATTTAAACTTGTTTTTTAATAACGACAACAATCACATTTGCTCTCTTTTTCAGGCCTTTATTGTTGCTGGTGGTAAGGTAAGTGATGTATATAATATTTTTCATTATTTCCGTATGAATGTATGCTTTTTGCTTCTTGCAACTACAAGAATAAACACCCTCTTAAGTTTTATACAACTTGATTTTGTTTTTTGTTCTAATAACTTTTGCATTCCTCATCCTGTCTGAATACAAAAAAAAAACTCGACAAATCTTTTTATGTCCCATGTTGTAAATAAAAATAAAGCAGCAGCAAAAGCAACAACAACATCCATCATGTTGCAGTAGATTCAGCAATAACAACAACACGAACTACAACAATATTATGATGATTTTGATTATGTTTATGAAATATGATTTCATTTCATTTCGCTAAGAAAAGACAAAACAACAATATTAAAAAGAAGAACAAGAGCAGGGGGTTGGTGGTAGGTAGGACTGTGCTATACCAGAGAACAATGAAATCTGAAAAAAAAAAATTATTCATTCGTTCATTGTTCAAAAGCATTGTCTTGAGTTGTTGGTAGTAGACATTTGTTGTTTTGTTTCTCTGGGTTTGTGGGTGGTGTGGGTGTAGTTAGTGTGTGTGTGTTGCTACAGTTGCCAACAACATAATCAGAGTAACAAATGAAATTCTGGTTGACAGTTTTTGTTTGTTTAAGTTTTTTTTCTTCTGGTTTTCTATCACTCTTGCACTACACGAGTACGAATACACTATTTTGCTTGGTTAAATTAAAAAAAAAAAAACGAAAATATACTTATTTGCTTTTGTTTTTGTAAGATAAATATTATTATTGTTGTGTATTAAAAAGTCCTTTATTTAAAATTATAAACACATTGTGTTCAACAAACATAATCATGCACACTTTTATAGACAAATATTTAATTATGATTGTTGCTATTGTTGTTGCAGTTGAAAATTACTCTGTTGTTGCAATAATAAATATGTTTATGAAAAAAAGTTTTATTTGTTTTTAAATACTTACATATACATATGTACATGCATGTTTGTTACTGTTAATTTAAATGTGTTTCCTTTGGATTCGATTCTAACACTGCATAGATGTATGTATGCATGTATGCTAGACTGCCTTTTCATTAAAGCAAAGACAAATATAGTTGTAAGAACAATATTTGTACAGTATCATATTATGATTGGATTTTATGGTTGCTATCAAATTATATTAAATATAAATAACCATATTAAAATATGATAATATGAAGCTTATTAACCATAATTTCATTCATACTTACCATTATAAGGTTATGTAAAACTTGATAGCTGTTAATATCAAAAAAGACCACAACAATAATATGCGTGCGCACAACCAAATTATGCTTACAAATCAATCATAACATTATCATTTTTAAACCTTTTAGACTATAAATACAAATGTCCATGTTATGGTTGGCTTGTACAATGTTATTATTTAAACTCATTCATAATATGGTTGGACCGATGGTACCAGCTCAACCATAATATTTGCTGCACAATCATAATATCATTGATTATAATGATGTCGGTTCATCCATAATACGATTATGTATAGTTTATCATTATAATAATTGTAAATTAATTATAATATGTATATATTATTGCGTCTAATCTTCCTCAACCATAATATTGATATATAAAAACATGATAAGTGATACGAATATATTATAGTAGTAGCAGAATCGTGTTATAGTTAAGCAGAACCTTATTATGATTCCAGCTAAATCACAATATGATTATGTATTTATAAACCAATTAGCTGATATGATTATATTGCAATATATTATGGTTGTTGCCAAGTGATCATGTTATGGTGTGTATATGAATTTCCACAAACTTAACATCGTTCAAGACCAATCATATCATATTTTTGAATCAAAAAACTTTATGAAGTAGTTGTATTTATTTGTTTGGCCATATCATGTTTCTTAATAATCACTGTTCACTTTGACCCACTGCACAGTCTCCATTGTCAAATTTATTGTAAAAACAGTCCCACTGTCCACATTAAATATTAATAGAAAATATTGCAAATTTTGCACTGATCGGTTTTATATACTACTCGTTTATATACTACTCGTATTATATTCCATTTTGTCAAAATACTTTCTTAAAGCGGAGAAAAACTAACTTAAGTAAAGTCACAATTTTCCATTTTATATTTTTATAGATTTGCTACTCAATTCAATATTTTACTATTCAAAACAGATAAGCGCAAATTTAAAATCCATATTTGCATTTATATTAATATATGAACATACTTATGTAGTTATTATCCTGCACAGTAGTTATTTCATTACTTATTGCATTTCAATAAAATGTTTAATTTATATAACACTTTTTCCTGTCAACGCATAAGGTACAATTTTGTTATTTAATTTTACACATTTAGTTTTTTTTTTTTCAATCAAATAATATTTTCAGTTTTACATTTGGTTGCGTACGACATACAATCTGCATTTTGTTGTGTATTGCAGTTTATGTACATACATATGTTCTATTATTTAGTATAAAATATTTCGGTTTGATTTTTGATTTGGTTTTGGTTTTTATATCAATTATGTTGATTGCATTTATAGTACTTTAGATACAAACAGACATTTTGCATTGATTTTGCTGCAATTTGTTTGCTGTTGTGTTCGTTCATTGGTTGGTTGCAATAAGGATTTTTAATAAAATTTTTATATTGAATGAATTTTATTGTAAAGAGATTTCTTTTTTTGTACAATTTATTTTTTGTTTTAAATTTGCCCATTGAGGTAAAAATACTTTTGATTTGTTTTCTATCAATTTAAATAATTAAACTTAAAAACACAGTCGATTATTTTTTTTCTTATTTTTATTGTATGATTATTTAAACTTTTTGTTCATTAAATAATTAATTATTGAAAGCAGTTATGCTGCTATAACAATTATTAATTATTTATAAAATATATCAAAATTAATGTTTGTATGTATGTATGTATTTCCTTTATAGACTCCTAAACTATGCATCTGATCATGTGATGATCTTCGGCAAAGTTGTTGTGCATGAGACCGGGAAGGTTTCTGAGTTGGTACGAGACCACGCCTACTCTAACGCCCACTGTTTTTAATTGATTAATTGCTTCTGTATGGGTTTTTACAAATTTACTTCATACAAATTGTATCCACATCTTACTGAAGACGAGGTAAAAATAAAATTTGTATGTGCCACGCCCACTTTCACGCCCCATCACAAAAAAATTAATGTTTGTATGTATGTCCTTTATAGAATCGTAAACTATGCATTTAGTCGTGTGATGATCTTCGACAAAGTTATTGTGCATGAGTCCGGGAAGATTTCTCAGTTGGTATGACCACGCCTACTTTAACCCCCACTTTTTTAAATTGATTAATTTCTTCTGCATGATTTTTTACAGATTTACTTCAAACAATTTGTATACACATCTTACTGAAGGCGAGGTAAAAATAAAAATTTTATGTGCCAAAGCTTCTTATTTCTTTCGACCACTCCTACTTCAAATCGAATACACATGTTACTTTAAGTGAGGTAAAAATTAAGATTCATACTCCACGCCCCCTTTCACACCCCATCTCTTGCAGGACAATGCCTGCCGGGAAGGCCAGACCGCTGGACCGATCTTACTAAAAATTTGACGGAATATAACTAAGACTCTGGCATGACTAAGAATACTTCTTTCGACCGCCTACTTTTTTTCAACATGAGAAAAATCAATCAAATTACTCAAAATGAATTGAATATTTGTGTAATGTCTTTCTTTCAAATTTATTTTATTTAACGACAACGCACGCAGGGTACAGCTAGTTATACGAGATATTGTTATCGAATCTTTAAATCTGTACGTCCTTTTACCTGCAGTGTCAGAGATAAAATGAATAAAAAATGTGATATAATCATAATAAATAAATAAATTCTATATATTACAATAAAAAATTGCAATAATAAAGCTTCTATTAATATCATATGTATTTATAATTAACACTTATGTAAATAAGCTTGGATTCAAAAGGAGCCTGATATTTTAAAAAGCACAAGATAACGCATAAACGCACTATATAATTAAACAAAATTATTTCAGGCGTTTTAAAATAATTATATGATTAGCCGAAACCATAATATGATTGTGCTGTTATGTTTTTCATAACCGTATTGTCGTTGAGGTGGAATTATAATATATTTATGCTACAACATGTAATCACATTTTTATGTAACCATATTATGTTTGCTACGAAATCATAATATGATAGGACAACCATATTATCGTTGTGATATTATTGTCATGTAATCGTGGAAACATGATGTTTTTGATTGCAAATAAACAGAGATTAAATTATAGGTAATTAGGATCATATATTGACATTTATAAAAACAATAATATGTATACGTTGCAGCAATTATAAAATATAATCATATTTATAAAATTCAATAGCTGGCAATAAATACATATTTCATTACAAAATTGCAATAATAAAATTACTATTAAAATATTATACAACAATTTTATCCGAAGTATCTAAACAAATTTTGAGTTTCAGTATGTATGTATTTATAAAAATCATTACAATGAATTTTATTTTCTAAATGATTTTTTGTTAATGTTAATGTCATTAAACGTAATATCACTTTGTACCTTAATCAGTGTAATTAAATGGCTGTCTAAATTTTTTGTTATTTTGTATATTATATAAATTTTTTTATAATTGGTCTGTAAGGATTTATTCCGTAGACCTAAAATAAATAAAAAAACGGTGTCAAATCGACAACGTCACGTTATCAAATTGACAACGATGCGGTGAAAAATTGACAACGGCGCGGTATCAAAGTGGCAACATTCGTTGTCAATTCCTTGTTACAAAATTGACACTGTTCGTGTACGATTTGTGCACATACGGGATTAATACACTTTTGACACCGTATGGTGTCAAATCGTACACGTATGTATGTGTTAATTTTTTCTCTGGGTGCACATATTTTGATCTGTGCAATAATGTGCTGTAATTGTTTCATGAAAATTGTCAAACTTTCAAAATTTTTATCCATCATTGTCAACAGTTTGTTTTAACAATCTGGAAAATTTGTAACCCAGACAAAATTCATTTCTGAATTTCTGCAGTTTGGAACATTTATAATAACTCAAATATATTTAAACTAATTTTTGCTTTCTTTTCTTTCCAATTTAATTTTTAAGCTTTACAACCAATACTGCAAATTTGCTTTATACTAATAACGAAAAAACATAGACAATAACATGTATCAAGTAGCATATGTAAAACTTTGTTATTATTTGCTGATTACTTTAACAGAATCTGCCCAACTAATCTAATTTAAAAAGTGAAACAAAACAAGATCAAGTAATTGATTGAAAAAATTATATACGAATGTTGTTTTTTTTTTAGCAAAGAAAATTAATACACAAACATTTTACACACATGTGGTAGATTGTATATGTATTTGACAGCAAATGTAAAATTGTAATTCAACTACATGAGTCCTACATAAATACATACATATTTGTATGCATGTATGTGGTATGTATGTAGTTGTATGTGTAAAAGTAGTGGTAGTATTTAACAACATTTGATTAAAATTCAAAAGAACAATGAACTTAACTACAGAGAGCAAAACGGAGTACATATTTGCAAATGACGAACTTTTTTTATATATTTGCTTTTGAAAAAACAGCATAGATTACAATTTAATTAAAAAGAAATCGAATAAAAAAACAACAAATCATATTGTTGTCAATCATCAATGGGAAAATGCATATAAAAAAATTTACAAACAAAAGATCACAAAATTAAATGAAATCACTAAAGCGCCCTCTCTATTTAATCAGTGATTAAACAACAACAACAACAACGAAGACAATACAATGAAAACACACAAATTGATATAGTCGATATGAATGTATGTGTGTACCTATATATGAATACGAGTACATATGTACATATGTAAATTAGACCAGTTCTTAAAATATAGACTTATTTGTCTTGGGTGGTTCTAATTTTGGCTAAATGTTGCAAAATTTTGTAGGCAATGGCACTTTTTTGATGTCTTCAACACTTCTGTATTCTTGTTTTAAACTTTGAAATAAACCTTATCTTAAAATAGTTATCTTTCCAACAAAGTGTAAAAATGTCTTTGTTGTTTTCGACATCATATAAACAAGAAAAGCGTCCATGTTTGTATTGTTTACCCACATTTTGTATGTAAAACTCCAGTGCTGTTAATAATAATAATAAGTGGTCAGAGAAAGTAACTTGTTAAGCCAACGTACATTGGAAGACAAAAATATTGTCACACATCTAACAATCGTGTAAACACACAATTTTGGCATTGTGAGTGTTTTAAGGCAATTGTCAAACACTTTTCATTGTCATATGTGCAAGTTTATGCATCTGCCAATGGCAGCATTGTCAAAGAATAGAAATTAACAAAATTTTTCAAAAAATTGGAAGAAAATTAAAGAATTAAATTAAAGAAAATAAAAAATGGATAGCGACATATTTTTTGATGAATCCCGGGGGGTTACTCCGTATTTCGATTCGAAAGCAAAATCTTTACAAATACAATGTAAAAAGTATACAAATTCGAATGATTTTCTTTTCGAATCCAAATACGGAGTAACCCCCCTGTTTAATAGAGTGCAGATAAAATGGTTCCAATTGCTCTTTTTTGTTCCATGACAATATTTAAAATTTTTAAACACACACACAGAGCTGCAAAACGAATTTGACAATGCCACACAACAATCTGACAACCGTTTGAACTGACAATTTCGGTTGACAGCTAAATTCATTGTGTGACAATTGTGTGCAAATGAAATTGTTAGTTTTCTTACAGTCGTGTAAACTGACAATTTACCTTTTGCTAAAAATTTTTCAATGTCAGTACATTGCTAGCACATTGGTAGATATGACAACGTTGTAATATCTGACGATCGTGGACACATAGCTTTAGAAAGATGTTAGAATTTTACAATCTTCAATCGATTTCCGGCACCAGTCCAGTTATCTAATTGGTTTCAAATTTACAGTTTACAGTTAGTTTTAGCTACCAAGAACAAAAAAACAAACTATCCACGGCAAATTCAACTTTTCGGGGCCGGTCTAATGTACATACAAATGTGTACAGTAGATTAAAATAGCAAAGGTGCAAGAATTTCAAGGAATGTAATCATATATAATATATGATACACACATACCAGTGTTCATAGAGCCGTGATTAAATTATACATAACTGAAGGCTCAAAGTTAAAGAAATCCACAAATATTTTATAAAAGAATAATAACATATACTAATGCTTGGTTTTCACTATGTCATTTTTGTTGTCATACAATTGCCAACAATTTGGACAATTTGAGAGTTTGACATAAGTTGCACTGGAATAAAATATAAGATAAAGTCATTTCCAACTACTAATAACGACCTTGTTGCTAATTTTAATAATTTTTCTATAATTTTTGTTATGAAAAAGAGAAATATTTGAAGGTTTGTTTCTTGAACAATTTTATATTTTAGTTTAATTTTAACCCAATAAAATTTAAAACCATTTGAAACCATTTTATTTATAAATTATTATACAAAGTTTATAAATATAAATATTGAACTATTGAAATCATTTTTATATATTGATTTGTAAAAATACTAAATATCCTAAAAGTATATTTATTAATCAAATAAGTATTTTCTCAAATTGAGAAAAGGCCAATAGAGTTGGTAGCATACTTTGCTCTTATCAGATACTCTAAGCGATCATGAACAAACAATTATATGCGAATGATCATCATTCAAGAAGACTGATGTTAAATGGCATCTGACCACATAATATAAATTGAAATAAAATTATAAAAATGTTTATTAAATATCTTATTAACTATTGGAGAATTAATTCATTGCTCTCACAAATTTGAGGGTGACTGTAGCTTAATTGGTTAGCGCATTTGATCATTAACGAGTTGGTATTTGTAGCCCGGGTTCGATTCCCAGCCACTGCCACTCAAACAACATCAGTTTCTGATAATTATTAGTTTACTTTTCTATCCATCAGAACTAATATTTATCACAGCGCCCTCCTTCGCTGGTATAGCATTTAAAAACGCCACCCAAGTAAAATAATTAAATAAAGGCTATTAAATCAAGCCTTAACATTAATGCGCCTACTTACCACCAGAGGCGCTGCAATGCTGCACTAAAAACAAACATAATGCACAATTGCAGAGTTGTGATATAAAAAAAAGCTTTCTTCTTTCACCACCTTTACTTCTCCAACCTATCCCCTTTTCAAAGAAAGTAACGCAAATATATATAGGCATATTAATTGCCTGAGTGTTACTTCTCTCAAAAAAAAAAATTGATATGTATTATAGTAGTTACCCAAATTAACTAATGATATGTTAATATTTAGTTTTAAAATAATTTAAGAATTCAATTCTTTTGCAAACTGTATTAAAATTGAAATATTTACCTACCACCTGTTAATTTTAAATATTTCTTTTTGATTTATTTAAAACATTTATTTTTTTGGTGGCATTTGTGCAGATTATACATTCGGATACAATACATACGATTTTTTTGTAAGAAATTTCTTTTCAAAGAAAAAAACAAAAAATAATAAATTCAATTGATTTAACATGCATGTCTGGTATTGTTCTGCTTTCACTCATCAGTTTGTGCAGGGGCCAGAGTCTCAAAAGCCACCCCTTGTTTCAATCATATTTTTAATTTGTTTAAAATTTTATGTACTTAATTAATAAAGGAGACCTTGGGTTTTGTGTGTTTTGAACACATAGTGATTGTCATGGTCAGGGGTTTTCAAATGTAATTGCGTTGATGTAAATCAACAAAAAGCGGGATATTACAAGCGATTATAACGATTATATATTTAAAAAAGCTCTACGTTCTTGTTAGGCTTAATTCAAATATTCATTGACTTATTTCTCTCCTGTAATTACAATAGAGCAGAATAGTGTCATGTAATCATGGTGGCTGACTGCACACTTGTGTTTTTTACATTATGTATTTTTCAATAATCAGGTATGTGTCATCGAAAGCCCTTAATAAGTTATTAAATTCGTTTGTATAAACACATAGATATATGTATATCTGTATTAACTGATAGTAATATGTAAGTCCAAACAAATTGTGTTTGTATTAATTCTAAATTTCGTAAAGAATTAATTACACCTTAGATTACTAAAATACTTATAGGTAATGCTAACGGTATGGTCATTGAAAAGTAAGTTATTTAGTAATTGAAAGTTATTACCAAGTTTTTGCTATGATTCTAACACATAGCCAAAAATTGTAAAACACAAATGTTTAAACTGTCGGATTTTTAAGCGGAAAGTGTTGATAGAAACCTTTATTTTAGAAAACAAATTTGTGTAAATAAATTGTAAGTCTTGTTTCACACTCTTCAGTTTTAGCTGACCAGTTTTTGTTCAATTCTCTTTTAAGCTTGCCATTTCTTTCACACACATCAATTCAATTATCGTACCTTTAAATGCAAATTAACATGCATGAAAGAAAAAAAAATTCTATTTTTACTTCCCATCCAAAAATGTGAGTGCGGACTAACACTGCAAATTTAGGTTAAGGTGGGCTGCATTTACAGAGAACATAGTGCAATTTAACTGAAATTTTTGGCTTTAGTGTCTTATATTCAAATTTAGATTATTCTGATCAGCACTCTCCAAATTTCGAGAAAATATTTATATAGTAAAATATGCCTTCATATGGCCCCCTTATGAAAATACGTTTATCGCAGCTGCAAATCTGTTTAATTTATTTGTCTATTGTTCACAAGTCACCCAAATGTGAAATAATTGTTTTTTCTTTCCTACTTTCTTGTTGAAATAATAAAAAAAACACTGAAATATAATCAACATGTGTGAATATTGTTAGTTGCATGCATTAATTTTAATATTTCTGATTATTTTTATTATTATTGTTCAAATTATTATAATAAGAACGAGAATCTTCTTTCAGACTAAATATTATCGTCGTCATAATTAGAAGAAAATCACAGTTTTATTTCGTATTCGCATTAAATGTTTCACTCGCACCATCATCATCTTTCCGTATTATGGAACTAGTAGAGCAAGCCAGGGATGGATAAACTTTCTTATTATGATTATAAAATAATATCTACATATAATAATAATAATAATAATACTATATCACTGTGCGAGTATCTGTGACCAAGTGTACATGTGTACATGATGATGAACATGTACTTGTACGTATGAATACGAATACGATTACTTTATTATTTTTTTTATTATTTTCATCTCATCTCATTTCAATTCATTCCATTCATTTATTTTTCATTATTCTTTTATTTTTATACTTTTTACACAATATCATTGGATAACAATGGTTGGTTGGTTGGACGTCGTTGGTTCATTGGATTTGATTTTGAGTATTTATTTGTATGTGAGCTTTTTCCCACTTTTTTTAAACAATAATAAAACTTTTACTAAAGTGTAAATTATTCTAGCTACGTTTGTATGAAATAATTGTTTGGATTGTTTGTTAGTTTTTTATATTTTTTGAGTTTTTGATTTTCGGAATTTATTTCCACATGTTGTTGGATGAAAGCTAACGCAGGAGACCATTAATAAATAGTTAGTTTTTGTCTTATTATATACTATACATAGTTTTTTTTTTTTTTTATTAGTTTTTATAATATTTTGTTGAATAATTAGTTAGGTTTTTGTTTTTGTAATAAAGAATTTTGATAGGTTGCATGATTAAAAAAACATACTATTAAATACATATATGCATTATGGTCATTTTTAACAAAGTATTGTTATCATTGTGTTGTAAATTCAAAACTCTTTAAATATTTAGACACTCAACTGAATTGTCTGAATTTCCTTTAGAAACTTAAAAGTATGTGAAACTTTCTTATGTGTCTGCATTTTTCTTGAAGTATTAATCGATAATTACACTGTGCTAGTCGAAAAAAAAAACTGACAAGCGGGGCGAGTAGGCTGAATCCAGTGGTGGTAAGCGTTTTTTTAGGTTAGCTCTAGTTTTCGAGATATAGCGTTATTTATAAAATGGAGGAGGTTGCGCAATAAATATTCGCGTAACTAGTTTATTGAAACTACAGTTTTCGAATATTTTTTAATAACTTTACAGAATAGTCTTTATTTTCGTCAATTTCCTATATCATTCAAAATGTTGCTTCTTTGCACTCGGGAAAAATAAATTGACAATTTAGACATTATAAACAAACAAAGTACATAAATTTGTTGGACACGAACAATCTTTATCACATTACTTGTTTTTATACCCTACACCACCATAGTGGGGAGGGTATATTGAATTTGTGCTGATGTTTGTAACGCCCAGAAATATTGGTCCAACACCCACCTTAAAGTATACGGATCGGCTCCGAATCACTTGAGTCGATCTAGCGATGTCCGTCAGTCCGTCTGGCTGGCTGGCTGTCCATGTAAAGTTTGTGCGCAGAGTATAGGTCGCAATTTTGAAGATATTTCGATAAAATTTGGTATGTGATATTTTTTCGGCCCAAGGACGGATGGGATTGAAACTGGTGGCAATCGGTCCATTATTTCACCTGGCCCCCATACAAAAGTCCTCCCGAAATTGGGGTTTACCGATCATAAATATTTGAATTATTAAAGGAACCAAACAAATTTCATCACAAATGAGTGGTAAATGAAGCCAAATCACATTTTGTGCAGATCGGTCCATAATTAGTCGTAGCTCCCATATAAGGCCCACTTCCGAAAATCACTTTACAGAGCACAACTCACTCAAAAATGTTGGTATCCAAATAATATTTAACAAAAATATATCTCATATGTATACAAGCAATACCGTACAATTTTATTGTGATCGGTCCATAATTAGTCGTAGCTCCCATATAAGGCACACTTCCGAAAATCACTTTAACGATCATAAATTTCTTAAGAATGTTGGTAATCAAATAAAATTCGACACAAATAATATACAGAAGTGATGACACCTAATTTTATAATGGTCGGTCCGTAATTAGTCGAAACTCCCATATAAGACCCTCCCCGTAATCAACTTTAACCTCCATAAATCTTTTAAAAGTATTTATATCGAGATAAAGTTTAACATACACAATATTTATATTCATAGACATCATGACACTAAATTTTTGGATGATCGGTCCATAATAGGTCATATCTCCCATATAGCGCACATTTCTGAAAAACTGTTTTATACATATACTGGGTGTAGGGTATTATATGGTTGGGCTTGACCGACTATACTATTTTACTTGTTTTTTTATAGAAATTGTATCGTATTTAGCATACAATTTTTTGAGTTTTTTTATAACTTATCAATGCTCCTTTCTTTCTCTTGTTATTGTGTTCTAATTTGATTTAATTTATGTATTTTATAAGTTTTGGTTGGGTATAATTTTATTTTGTTCATGTTTTGTTTGTGGTTTGTTTTTTAATATATTATTTTACAAAATTTCTTGTGTATAAACATACAAGTGCGGTGCATTGTGTACATTAGACTGCTACTAACAAATAAATTAGAGGATTATAATCTCATGCTCTCTTTAATTGTTCCTTTTTATACCCTTCACCTTCATGAGAAGGGTATATATAAGTTTATCATTCCGTTTGTAATTTCCACAATATAATTTTCCTACCCTATAAAGTATATATATTCAGGATCCTTATAGAAAGCGGAGTCTATTAAGCCATGTCCGTCTGTCTGTCTGTCTGACTGTTAAAATCAATTTTCTGAAGTCCCCAGATATCTTCAGGACCGAAATCTTCAATAATTCTACCAGACATGCTTTCGAGAAGTTTGCTATTTAAAATCAGCAAAATCCGTCCATAAATAACGGAGATATGAGCAAAAATCTGAGACAACCTTTGAAAATTTCATCAAATAAAACTAAGTGTATTAATATTGTTACGAATAATTTCATCAACAGATGGCGTTGATCAAACAAAGTGTATTAATATTTTTACGAACAAATTCATCAACAGATGGCGTGTTTATCGACATAATTATGCATAATATAATTGTGCATCCACAACAAAGGTGAATGGTATATAAGATTCGGCATAGCCGAATATAGCACTCTTACTTGTTTTATATAAGTTAAAGTTTGATGCTGGATTGACACCGGAGCGGTGTCGATTTAACAACATATTCAAAAACGACTTTTAAAGTTAACAATATGTTTCATTTTCACTACTGCCGGGTCTACAAACCGGAATGACCCGAATTTATTCGGAAAAGATCTGTCAACTTAGCAATAACTGCTGTTACAACAACAACAAATAAATAATACTTCGTTTTCATGAACATCCTAATTATTTATCCAGTTTAAAAGAGCCCGCTTAAAATAATTTTTCATTATACAAATTTGCAGTAGTCTAATGTTCGTTGTACAATCTGAACTGTATATAAAAATGCATAAGTTTGTTTGTGTGTCTGTATGGTTGGTGAAGTAAGTGTGCCCGTATGTAATGATGAATTTGCCCAAGAGAAATTTTAAAATAAAAAAAGTCTATATATAAAACAAGTAATAAAGTATAGTCGGTCAAGCCCGACCATATAATACCCTACACTCTGTATATTAATAAAACAGTTTTTCAGATATGGGCGCCATATGGGAGATATTATGTACCTATTAGGGACCGATGAGCCAAAAATTTAGTGCCATGACTTTCGTGAATATAAACATTATGTGTGTTAAACTTTATCGCGATATAAATACGTTTAAAAGATTTATGGAGGTTAAAGTGAATTACGAAGAGGGTCTTATATGGGAGTTTCGACCGACCATTATAAAATTAGGTCTCATCCTATTTGTACATAAGTAACTAATTTTTGTTAAATTTTATTCGGATAACAACATTTTTAATAGATTTATGCTCTTTTAAGTGATTTTCGGAAGTAGGCCTTATATGGGACCTACGACTAATTATGGACCGATCATCATAAAAGTCTACCATGTTATATATATATGTACGAAACATATTTGTGTTCAATATTATTTGGATACCAACATTTTTAAAAGAGTTATGATCTTTTAAGTGATTTTCGGAAGTGGGCCTTATATGGGAGCTACGACTAATTATGGACCGATCTTCACGAAATTTTTAGATGTGATTTAGCTTTATTTATTCCTTATTTATGGTGAAATTTGTTTGCATACTTGCATAATTCAAACATTTATGATCGGTAAACCCCAATTTCAGGAGTACATTTGTATGGAGGCCAGGTGAAATAATGGACCGATTGCCACCAGTTTTAATCCCATCCATCCTTGGGTCGAAAAAATATTATGTACCTAATTTTATCGAAATATCTTCAAAATTGCGACCTATACTCTGCGCACAAGCTTTACATGGACAGCCAGCCAGACGGACGGACATCGTTAAATCGACTTAGAAAATGATTCTGAGTCGATCGGTATACTTTAAGGTGGGTGTTGGACCAATATTTCTGGGCGTTACAAACATCAGCACAAATCCAATATACCCTCCCCACTATGGTGGTGTAGGGTATAAATACATACCCACAAACCGACATTTATTAACATATGAATACAGTGAAAAACAAATTTTACATATATTTTTTTTTAAATTTTAAAAAATACATTTGTTTTAAATTTCAAATAATTTTTATTTACCTATGATTAAGCATTACTCAAAATTGCTGATCTTTGAACTAAGTACATTTTTCTATCACATATATTATTTTAGATAATTTAATTTCATTTTAGTAATACGGTTGCAGATCTAAAAAAATATTAAAATAATTGCGGGCAATTTTCCATAATCTTATTATTATTATTTTCGGAATCGATGTATTCACACTATAGGTTGTAACCATGAAGATAATGCAACATAATAAATTCAACAAGTGTCCTGATGTCAGCTAAGTAGAAGAAATAAAATATCAATAAATGGGCATAACTCACATATTTAAGTCCTACTAGTTAGAATGTTATTTCACTCCAGTTTTTAGGTCTTTGTATATTTTCACATTTGTCGCCAATCAAATGATTCGATCGTGGAAAGTTAGTTCGTAAATATGAATTATGATTCAAACAACCTACAATTTATCACTTATTCCACTCGTTCGGTTGTCACACTAAAACTATATATTTGTACAATTTTTTAACAACTTCTCAGGATTTTAATTTATTCTCTATGCGAAAGCCATGCAAAAATATATATTAATATCAGTTAATAAAATTTTGAAACCATTGGGTTATACTTGACAATAGATGGAGAAGTAAATCAACGATCAGAAAGGCTTTCAAGGATAAATAATTTTTATAAATATATTTCAAAGTGCAATTTGTAATCTTAAAATAATTTCAACAACAAAGAAACAAATGTAAAATACCAGAGTTTCTGCTTTAAAATAATCACGTATGTACAAAATTTGCACACTACTGTACCGCATGTGTAGAGTTGTTTTGTGCATTGGTTTAGTTTTTGTTTTCATTCTGATTTGTACTATATTTTTTATGTTTTATTTTATTTTAACATTTACTTTACCCAGCCAACCAACCAACCAGCCAGCCAGCTGAGGCAAAATTAACAAGCTCGGCTCAAAATGCTTTAGTTGGTTTTTAAATTCAACATCAGTACGGTTTTTGAAGCGTTTGCAATTGCATTAAGTTTACAAAAAATAAATAAAGACAAATTATCAATTTGAAATTAGCAAAAAGTGAAATCTCGATAAAAAAAAAAAACTGTGCTACGAAATGAAAATTGTTGTAATTGATATTTTCTAAATGGATTTTTTTTTAAATGGCAAAACACTTACATACATTTTTAATATTTGCTTAATACTGTCTAATAAAACAAAACCCAGAAAATTAAATTCATTTCTTGAAGTGCTTAATTTGCTTAATGTTTGTATTTATCACTTTAATGTGCTGATAATGATTTCCTATAATTAGCATAACAATAGGAAAATATTACAAATGAATTTGAAAATCAAACAAAAAAGATTCATTAATAACAAACCTTTGTTGAAAATTAAGCAAATAAGTAATATTTGGAAAGAGATCATTTTTATTCTTTAGCACAAATGGAAAATTTAAAAATAGTTTTGTAGGTACAGTAGAATCTCGAAAAAGTTAAGTGCCGCTCTAAAAAATTATAATTAATTTTTAAAACAACGGCTTTTTCAGTAACAATAGTGGCAAATTGGTCGTTTTTAAAATATTCTCACTGGCAACGCTAAACTTTGAATTTGTTTGTTGGATTATGGTATTCCCCGAACTTCTTTTTTATTTTGAGTTGCAAAAAACTTTGACCATCTTCAACAACAAACAACATTGTATTAGTAGTTGGTGTTAAGCTTGTTGGTTGGGGCTAATGTTAACATCAGCATTGATGAAATTGAGAATTGGAACAATGATCAAATTTCAGAAGATAATGATAATTTCGAAGTATCCAATAGTGAAAATGACGGGCCAATTATCGAGTAAGATGCTCAACAATCTAAAGTGACTTTCTCGAAAGTAGTTGAAAGCATCAATACCGTGATAAAATGGTTTAAAAACAATAATGATGCAAATCAGGTGGAAGAACTTGTCAATATGCGCACGAAAATGGTGAAGACGTATTACACAAAGGAAAAAAAAACAAACAAGCCTTGACTGCTTCTCTAAGCCGCTCCATAAAAATTAATATCTTTGGCGCACGAACTTTTAAACCAAAAAGTACATATAAAAATAAATTTATTTTTTTAGTAATGAAAACTAATTCCCTTATTCAGAAAAAATTAAAGTAGACTTCAAATGTACTTTAAGAAAATTGTGTATAAAAATTTTGTCTAAAAGCACACTTCAAACCTACTTAATTTTTTATGAATACGTCAGTAAGTCAATAAACTAAAATTTAAGATATTATATCAAACAAAAAAGATGTTTAATTAATTTGTTTTTGTGACCAATATTTATAATTATTATAATTTTTAAGGAGTTTCCTTCAGGCTAATTTGGTCAAATGTTTGTTTCCAAACGTAAATAAAAAACTTGTTCGATTTTTATTTTTTATTTTATTTACCCAACGTTTCGTTAGTTTTATTCTAACTTCTTCAGGGGTCTCGTTCTAAATAATCTAGTGACAAAATTTATTGTTTTATTACACAGCTTTAACTTATTATATAGTTTTACTTACAGCTTTGATGTTTTTTATCATTGGATATTAATTTTTATTATTAATTAGTTACTAAAAAACGGGACATCACGAACAGAATTTTGGTATAAATAATCAAATAATTAATAAAAATATAATATACAATAAACGACCACAAAACTTAAGTCAAGTTTAACTTAAAGCTAATATCACAGAACTGATTTAATTATTAATTGCAGAGGAGTATTGAAGTTTCGTGTTGTCTTTGTCTTCTTTTGTGTTCATTGTTGTTTTTATTTTTTGTTGTATGCGTAAACTCTCCAGTGTATACCTTTTGTTTTCCTTCCTTTCTATATCTAATATTTTAACATTATCAAAATCTGCCACATGATTACACTCTTTTACGTGCTGGGAAAGTGCCGTCGATATTTTTCCATTTCTTATATCTGTTTTATGTTCGTTGATTCTTGTACCCAGCATTCTTTTTGTTGTACCAATATACACCAAATTACACATCTCCCCCTCGTTTCCTGCACATTTTATTTCGTACACAACATTGTCTGTTTTTAATTTGTCCATCTTCGGTTTGTTATTCGTAAATAGCTGTCGTAATGTGCTGTTTGATTTGTATGCAATTGTTGTTGTGTCATCTGTTATTATTCCCTTTAATGTTTTCATCTCTGTGAGTTTTGGGATGAATGGTACACTGTAAAAATGTTTTGTTTTTTCTGAAACGGAGTCTTGTTTTTCCCTTCTGTTTTTTTTTGTTTTTTTAAAGCTGTTTATTAGTTTGTTTGTTATGACTATTGGATAGTCATTTATTTTCAATATGTTTCTGATCTTTTTCATATTCGTTTGTTTGTACTTATACTCACTTATATCCAATACTTTCCATATTAAGTTTGTCACTGTGTTTGTCTTCATTTTCATGGGTTGGTTCGAATAGTAATTGATTAATCTGCCTGAAGATGTGGGTTTTGTGTACCGATTTGTTCCAATTTTACCATTTTCTCTAATTATGTTTAAGTCTAGGTAAGGTAATCTTCCATCTATTTCCTTTTCAATTGTAAATTTAATTTTGTTGTGGTACGCGTTCAAAGTTCTTAAAATAGTTGGTTCGTCGTTTTTGTTTATAATGGCAAACAAATCATCTACATATTTTGTTAAAAAACGAATTTTAATATTTTCCGTTTTTAATTCTTCTACACCGTCATCTAATAATGTATCCAAGACAATGTTTGCAATCGTTGGGGATAACGGATTTCCCATAGGCATTCCATAAAGTTGACGGTAGAATTTATTATTTATTGAGAAATAGTTATTCTCTGTTAAGCAGAAATTTAATATTTTTAAAAACGTCGGTTTCTCTATTTTTGTGTGTTCTTTTATGTGTTGCCATTTGTCAAGTATGTTCTTTATCGCTAGATGGATCGGTATGTTGGTGAACAACGATACCACGTCAAATGAAACCATGATTTCATTGTCATCTATTTTGGCTCCTATTAGTCTGTGTTTTAGTTCCATTGCATTGTTCACATTATATGTCGTAGTAACGATGTTCTTTAAAATTTTCCCAATATGTTTAGCCAGTTCATAGCAGGGTACCTTCATGGAGGCAGATATTGGTCTAAGTGGTACATTGTCCTTGTGTATCTTTGGTAAACCATACAATTGTGGAGCTGCCGCTGCGTGTACTATCATCTTCATTTTCTCAAACTTTGTTATCGTATTGTCCTTTTGTAATTTTGTGATGATGTTATTGTTTTTCCTTTGAAGTTTTTCTGTTGGGTCTCTTGAGGTTAGTTGGTATGTATTCTTGTCATTTAATAGCAAATCCATTTTCTCTCTATACTCCTTCTTATACATTACTACCGTTTTGTTGCCCTTGTCAGCCGAAGTAATTGTTATCTCGTTTTTGTGTTTGTTCAAAAATTTCTTGGTTCGTTATAAATAGTAGTAATAAACCTGTCTTTCTCAGAACTTCTAACATTTCTTCTAAAATCTGATATCCTATTCGCAATCTTCGATCTGGTTATATCTTTCTCTGTGTCATCTTGTATGTTCTGGACCCACTGTTCCATGTCCGCAATTAGTGATACTGGACTCAAATTCTTTTTATCAACTGGTAATGCAAATTTTGGGCCAGTTTCGAATTCCACATCTGTATAATTCACGTTGAAAGTAAATTTCAATTTCCTAAATTTTTCTTCTTTCAATTTCCTTATCTTCGATAAATGTGTCCGTTTTATTTTATTTCTAATATTATAAAATTTTTCCCATTGTTCCTTATTGAATTTCGTCCATTAATTTTTTCCTCAGTGTATTATGTAATTGTTTTTCGATCGTTTTTGTAGTTCTTTTTATGTGGTAAATATTTCTATGTGGCTCTTTTATATCAATGTTCAATACTTTCATGTGAAAATTTGTCTCAATCCTAGTTATCTCGTTCTGTGAATTTACCTTGTTGAACAATGTTTTCAGTCCTTTTGTGCTGTTTCTTATGTTTATTATTTTATTTATTTCCTCTTTCAATAAAAAAAAAACGATTAAATAAGTTAAAAGTTTGAAAAAGTTAACAGCCTCCTGAACATTTTGGTTAACTTTTTCGAGATTCTACTGTATTATCCTGTATTTTGTGCAAAAATATGTTTTTGAGTTAATCGTGTTTTCTGTATTATTTTTAAACAGAAATTAGTTTTGTAATGTTTAATCTAATTTTATACGACTAAACTTACAGACTTTAAAGATTAAAATTACCTTTTTCACAATTAGGCCCTCAGGTTGTTCATTTCTATTTTGTTTTAAATATCAGTTAATTGATCTTTAATGTCTCTAACCTATTGACATTTTGTGAATCTATCAATAATCAATATGTGAGAATGTTCAATTTTATACCATCTTTATTTAATTTAAATATGTACAGTTAAGCAAATAAATAATTCAACAATATTTGAAAAAAAAATAAACACAGCAAAAAAAATTGCAATTAAAATAAACTGAAATAAACTAAATCAATGACAGATAGTAAAGCAGTAACAAAAAATTAAATTAAATGAAATGAATTTAAAAAGTTTTATATTATTACCTTTAATCGCACAAATTGCTTTAATAATTACCACAGCATCTAAGGAAACAGAGGAAAGGTTTGTGTCTAAACTAAATGAGGAATTACGATTGAATCGTTTAAATGTTTGTAAACTTTTACTGTCGCAGTCTTAGAACTGGGAGAAATAAATAAAAATCGAAATTAAAACTCTTTTTAATATTTATTTCACTGTTTTTTTCTATTTTATATTGATATTTTAGACATATGTAGGTTTCATATTTTTCAAACATTAACACAATTGAGAATGATTTAAAATCAAAGCCTGCCTCAAATATAATCTTTGAAATTAATGACTTTTTAATATACAATATATAATAATTTTAAGTAGGTTTTCTCCAATTTTCTAAACGACCTGATAATAGGTTTGAAATGATATAGTCAACAGTTTTCAAACGTTTGGCATTGTATTTAAATAATATTTTTCACATAAATGTTTAAAGAGACGTTTAAAATTACATTTTTAATCATAACAAAAGGATTATTAAAAGTTATGAAAATCGTTCAGACTTTAATCTTCCACAAACCTTAACCTTGACGAAATAAAAGTAAAAAAAAAACAAAAGTTAGAGTGCTAGATTCGGCTGTGCCGAATCTTTAATACCCTCCATCTAAACGTAATAAGAAATACAAAAACTGCACTGGCTTTATAGGACTAGAATATTATTATTCTGTCATTTATATTCGGTCTTAGTGCAAATTTTATTAGTATTTTAGTATATTGTTTGAAAGACAATTTTACGACCAACCAATTTATGTTAAATATTTTGAAATTTTATCTAATTTTGACCATTTATAATTGATGTAATTACCGATTCTTACCATAATTTACAGAATTTGTCTGATTTTCATAATAATCTTGAGTGCTGAACATTTTTCCATATTCACAACAAGTTAAGAAACAGAGTATTATACAGAGTATAAAAAGGATAAGGTATAAATAAGATGAGGCTTTTTTTGTTTGAATTTGATCTGAATAATATTATTTACAAAAGATTTATGGGTGGCATAGTATAAGTGGACCAGTTATGGTCTAATAGCTTTCATCTCAATAACGTGTTTAGTATGCTCGGAAGTGGACTTAATTCGGGAGGTAGCCAGCTACTAAATCCAGTAGCATAATGGCCGTATAACCGATATTATTTCTGATTTCTGGATTATGTATAATTGAGCAATATTTTGGGAAGATGTTTGTATGGGGGCTATGAGAAATCATGGACCTATTTTTACTATTTTCCTCACACTTTCTTCTTTTATCATAAAAACAACGTATACAAAATTTAATGGGAATATCTGCAAATATTTAAAAAAATTGGAAAAAAATGTTTAAAAATATCAAAATTTTTTTGGAGGTTGTCTTACATTTTGAGCCATAAATAACTCTTGTTGTACCATACCGATTTTGCTGATTTTCAATACCACACTGCTTAGGAGAACTGTAAACGGTTTTTTTTTGTAAACTTTGTTGATTTCGGTTGTGTCCTTTGGACGTGAGAGTGTTTTACACCGACAGACAGACAGACGGACAATCGATTTAGAATTTCATAAGGACCAAGAATATATATACTTTGTTGGGTTTTAGATGAGTATTTCTCAGTGTTACACACGGAATGACAAACTTATATACGAGTATACCATCATTCACCACTTATGGTGGTGGAGGGTATAACAACAAAATTGTTTAGAAACGATGGCGATGAGGATCAAATAGACAAGTTCGAATTGTGTCGCTCTGAAGTATCATACATACATTATTTTTTTTTTTTATACTATTCACTGGAAAAAGAGAGATTTAGTTCAGAGTGAAACAACAGAGTGAAAGTATCATCAAAATAATATTTTGCGATTCAATTGTAACACCATCAGAGTAACTAACCATCAGCTATCCATTCTTTCGTTGTTTATAATATACCTTGATTACAGCCCCCTATGGATTTGCACCTCATCGGATCTTTGCCTGCTGGATGCAGCACCAAACATTGGTGATGAAAAACGTTTTGAAAGTCAAAATGATTGTCGGTTGTCGTGTGGTAAATATGGTGGCATCTGGCCGATGCCCACCGGCGATTGTAGTCTGTCTAAGGAACGAGTGCACTTCGATCCATGGAAGGTACGTTTTAATGTGGTGGCTCCGACAGCGGCTACCACACAGTTTATACGAGAAACAAATCGTATATTTCTGAGTAACATCATCAAGGAGTGTGTACGCAATTGTACACTGGAAAGTAGTAAAGAAATTTTGGTAAAGGCCACCATAAACTCATCAAGTTTGTCGCTAGATTGGACAACAGATGAGTCGTATGTGCTGTTAATAAGAACTACAGGCACCGCCACTTTTGTTGACATTAAGGCTCCAACAGTTTATGGTGCCCGGCATGCTTTTGAGACGTTGAGTAATTTAATAACTGGCTGTATTACGTAAGAGTTTATTTTTGTGTTAGTAATTCAGTAATCAGTAATTCGTCATGAGTTTTATATTATAGCAATGGTTTGCTTATGGTGGATGCTGCTCGTATTTATGATCGTCCTTTATATCCTCATCGTGGTGTTTTACTGGACACTGCTCGCAATTTCATGCCATTGCGACAGATACGCAATACTTTGGATGCCATGGCTGCTTCGAAGTTGAATGTATTCCATTGGCATGTGGTGGATACGCATAGTTTTCCTTTGGAAATTACTCGAGTACCGGAAATGCAACGGTAAGAAATGTGTAGAGATACAAATACATGTGGTAAGAAAGAAAGGGAATAATTTAAACGAGTGCTTCCAAATGGAAGTATTATTCAAGTTTTGTGAATATACATATATGGGAGTTGTGGGGGCTTCTACGAATATAAATAGCTACATAAGTATGTATGTATGTATGTACATACGAGTATGTATCTCTTAAATGAATATTTCTTTATTTGTAGAACAGTATTTGAGTTTATGTTTAAATATACAAAATTAAGAAAATAAAATCTTCGTTACTTTCAAGAATGACATACATATGTATATATATAAGTATGTACATGCCTGATAGATATTGGAAAATGAGGTGTTATTAAAAGTTATAAAATACTATGAACATCCCGTTAAGAAAAATACAAAATTTAATTTCAAAACGTCTTTGCAATAAGAGTGACATATGTACATACATACATATTTAAATTTTTTTTTTTAAAAAGTATCAAAAAATGTGAAATTTTAAACTTGCTTTATTTGTAGCTTTGGAGCGTATTCCCCCACAAATACTTATTCTCGTACCGAAACCATTCACATGATTAAATATGCCCGTCTCAGAGGCATACGAGTACTTATGGAGATTGATGGACCTTCGCATGCCGGCAATGGTTGGCAATGGGGTCCCATGGCTGGCATGGGAAATATGGCGGTGTGTATCAATCAAAAGCCCTGGCGATCATTTTGTGTACAACCACCATGTGGTCAACTTAATCCCCTGAATGATAATATGTACTCGGTAATGAAGGAAATCTATGAGGATATAGCTGAAGTGGGTGCTCCCGAAGAAACCATACATATGGGAGGTGATGAAGTGCACATAGACTGCTGGAACAACACCGCAGAGATAACAAAGAAAATGCGTGAGACAGGTTTTGATCTCTCACTACCAAGTTTCTATAAGTTATGGTCGGTTTTCCATGAGAAAAACTTAGAGTCTTGGGATGAAGTAAACCAGAGACAATATCCAAACATCAAAGAACCAAAGTCCACTATAGTATGGTCTAGTCATTTAACGGATCCTGATTATATTGAAAACTATTTGGCCAAAGAACGTTTTATCATACAAACTTGGGTGGGTTCCTCTGATCCCTTGAACGATCAATTGTTAAAAAAGGGTTATCGCATAATAGTTTCTACCAAGGATGCATGGTATTTGGATCATGGTTTTTGGGGAAGAACTCAATATTACAATTGGGCCAAGGTATATAACAATAAACTTGAAAACAATCCCAAGATTTTAGGTGGTGAAGTTTGCATGTGGAGTGAATATGTTGATCATAATTCTGTGGGTGAGTTGGGATAAAATATATAAAAGGAAATTGAAATGGATTATTTTTAATATTTTTTAAGAGGCTCGCATTTGGCCCAGAGCTGGGGCAGCTGCTGAGCGTTTGTGGTCCAATCCCAAGACAAGTTCGCTGTTGGCCCAATATCGCTTCTATCGCTACAGACAACGTTTGATTGATCGTGGCATACGACCTGATGCTGTTTGCCCAAAATGGTGCATTTTAAATGAAGGGCAATGTTTTTAAATTAATCTGCCAAAACAATTAATGGGTGCCTAGGTAAAATATCTATCTATATATTGAATGTGCATTGATATATTTACGAATAAAAATTATTTATGAGTTTATCTTGCAATTTATTGTTTACATTTAAATTTTATTTAATATAACCTTGATCTATGGCATGTTTGAATATTTCCGCAATACGTTGCCTTTTGGCAGCCTCCTCGAATGGTTTGATATTCCACACATCGGTTAATACTGCATTTTCGGTGATTTCATCCAAATCGGCCACTTCGTCATCTTCTATAAGAGACATAGGCAATGATTCAACGCGCATACCACATCCAAATCTACCAAATTCTTTTAGTTCATCCAATAAATCTTGCCAAGACATAACTTTTTCGGCATCCGCTCCTAAATCGTTGATAATATTGCTTGCACTTTCATGATAAGCCTTCAACAAGGTGTCATAGTGTGACTCCCTAAGAGCTTGGCTAGTGCAGGAGTATATAAAGAATGATATATCCACTGCAATAGAAGCCACGCGGGCCAACTGGAAATCAATAATTTTAATTGCCTCTGCTTCACCCTCAGCACTGTAACGTGTTAGGAAATTTGGTGTCCAACAATCACCATGGCCAAAAACAGTGAGCTTGGCTAGAAGATTAATAGTGTAAGGAAATTTAAAATATTAAATACATATAGTCTTAAATTTATGCTAACTGAACCTACATCGTGTTGACACCAAATTGATTAGATCATCATATAAAGTTTCTTGCAGAAAATTGCTGGTAATCGTTTCATAATTAGTGTTTGGAAATGTTTTTGAAACCGCATCTTGGGCTACCGAACAGGCCAATTTTAGGAAATCCGTATACCACTTACGATTCGATTCAGCATAATAGGTTTCCTGGAATACAAATAATAAGTTAGTTTTCTTATTTCTAATTTTATTTAAAACTTACCTCTAAACATTTGGCCACGACCTCAAATTCTTTGGGTTCTAAAGCACGGTATGCCAGAGTAATGCCATGAAATCTACCCATGGTACGCATTGTCAACAGACACTCTTCCAACGAGATATAGTCCTGACGGTTTGGTGCTCCATAACCCAAAAAGCTAACATCTTGCAGAGCTACAAAATCATTTGCACCATCACAGTGAGTAGCATAACAAATAGGATATTCGTCAAATGCATTTTTCGGGTTGCGTTTCTTTTGGAATACTTCCCAAGCGGGTATAACGGCAGAACGGAAAAGCTTACAGCGTGCCACATTATCCGGCATACCCTTAACAATTAGATTAACTTCTACATATTCGCTGAAACATATTCATAGATTTATTAATATTTAGAAAACGAACATGCTTTATTCTACAGCTTACCCAGTTGGCTCGTTAATGCCATACACGGATAAACGAAATACTTTACTCAAGTATGAATCTCCTTTTTTGAAACCTTTACCAAATTTATACGAGGTATATTTGGTGCCACCAGCTTTTTTAATAATTTCTTCACAGGTGGTTTCCGTGAATTTATTGGAAATGTCAGCTAAACTCATGATCACAAACTACCTATAATAAAAACAAAAAACTCAATGTTATAACTACTTTCATTATAGTCCATATATTAAAAAAATATATTGATGATTCTTAAACAATTATAATTATTAGCAATACTACTATCTTTGAAGTGGCTTTATCTAAGCAAGATTTTTGAATGGTTCTAAGATTGATCAACTACGTAAATTTGCCTAATATTATAGAAAAATACAAAATTTAGAACGAAATGATTTACAAGTTTGCTTGTTGACCAGAGTATACATTAAAAACCACCCTTTATTTACATAAAATATCTCAATTTACTGCTGTATGACAACCCATTTTCATACAACTGCCAACAATTTAACAATAAAAATGACATAGTGAAAACGCGGCCTAAGTCGCAGGTGTCGCAGTCAAATTAAATAAAAATGATTTAAATGTTTAAAATATAATTAAGGTTGAATAATTTCTTAAGTTACTTTTATTCCTTTCTTAACTTCTGTAAATACTAAAAAATATATTAAAATGAATGGAGAAAATATTTAAAAGCATTTCCAAACAGTTGTCTAAATATGTATATGTACCTATACTATCTTTTTGCACCCGGCGTTGCCCGAGATACATATTATTGATCTTGTATTCCTGGCCGCTGATCATGTAACGTTTTGAGAATCTGTTTTAGGATTAGCACACAAACGCAGCACATATTCATGCAACTCAAATTCTTAATTATGGGACAGCATTTTTTAAAAATAAATCAAATACATACATACATATTTGCTAATCGTAGATTTTTTGAAAATTGTGTGCTAATAACATTTTAAAGGAACAAATGCCCCGATTAATTAGTTTTGTATGAAAGATACTGTTTATATAAATAAATAAATATGGATAGAGATCGGAATTCCAGTACAAACGAATCTCATTTAAAAAATATATAAAAGTATCGTCTCTGAAAACTTTCTTTAAATATTTTTAGTGTTTAGTTCATCAATAATCATCGCCGAGTGATATGTAGCTTAAAATATGATATTGATTTAAGACTGGCCTACTTCTTTATTATGCAGTCTTCAAATGTTGACATGTCAAGTTATGGTTTGTCCACGTAATTTCAGAGTAATAGGCTTGGAAAGTAACCTAGTTTTTTATTACAAATATTTGGTTTTAAGCTACATTTCTTGATGTTAAGAAATTATCATTCTAGCCTAAAACTTTCTTAATCATGTAATGAATATACATATGTATGTATGTATGTATGAATACTGCCCAAGTGCATTATAAATGTTTTCAACATGAATAATCAAGTTGATTTAAACAATGTTGATTCAGCTGGATTGCACAGTCGTTTTACCATTAAATTTTTACTGTTTTAACTTGTTTACATGTTATTCCAAAATGAAAATGGGCGCCATTTGGGATATATAACCTATTAGACCGATCAACCAAAAAATTTAGTGCCACGACTTCTGTGAATATAAATATTATGTATGATATACTTTATCTCGTATTTTTGTTGAATTTTACTTAGATACCAACATTTTGTGTTCAATATTATTTGGATATCGACATTTTTAAGAGAGTTATAAGAGCATAAGATTTTCGGAAGTGGGGCTTATATGGGAGCTATGATCAATTATGGATCGATCTTCACAAAATTTGTACATATGATTTGGCTTTATTTACTTTTTATTTGTGGTGAAATTTGTTTGGATACTTGCATAATTCAAACATTTAATATCATTAAACCAATTTCAATCCTATCCGTCTTTGGACCGAAATGTTGATTTAGCTGGATCGCATAGTTATTTCATCATGAAATTTTATACGGTTTTAAATTGGTTACATGTTATTTCAAAATGATTATTTATGTTGAAATAATAAATAAAACTGTTTTAATAAATAACTCGACTATGATAGTTGATTTAAAAGTATTAATTTAATGTTGAAATCGTATTGGTGCAACATGAAATTCATGTTGATTTAACACTAAAAAATTGTTCAATTTACAAGTGAAGTTGTAGTGTCGTAGGAGTTTTATGTTGTCTAAATTTACAATAGTTGCATAAATGTTGTTGGTAATTTCTATATAAATGGTTTGTACAACACCTACGACATTTGTACATATGTTTGTGGAATGTGTATGTTGTATTTCAATGAAAAAATTAATAATTTTAGGTTAAAAAAATAACCAAACACTAAAATCGTAAACTGATAGACACATTTAAAACAAGATGATAAAATTAATAAACAACAAATTTAAATACTGGAGATTGTTGTGT
Source organism: Bellardia bayeri (assembly GCA_950370525.1). Classification (NCBI taxonomy): domain Eukaryota; kingdom Metazoa; phylum Arthropoda; class Insecta; order Diptera; family Calliphoridae; genus Bellardia; species Bellardia bayeri. Next base: position 100,085,617 of record OX493266.1, read on the forward strand.
TTAATTTATGAACAACGATCATTCATTTTTTAATTACTTGACTTAATCGTTAAAATGTCTGCATATTTTTCACGCAATTTAAAAATTATTTTGCTTTTCTCACTCACATATTATTAATTTCGAAAGCTTGACAACATAAACATTCACAATCAGATAGTTGTATCATACAATGTACAACATATAGCATCACTTGTGAATTGAACAAATGTTGAATCAAGTGGATCGCACAGTTATGTATATCAAGATGAGAATCACATTAATTCAACATGGGTCGCAATGTTATTCCAACATAATTTATAGTTATTTTGAAGTGGAAAAATGTAATTTTTGGTTTATTGATATAGCATAGCATTAATCACCTATGAAACAAGTTGAAAAATTTTGATTTACCACAGTTTTTGGCGTTTTTACCTGGGTTTAATATATGTATAGTAAAACATTTTTTCTAACTGACTATTGAATACATATGTACATACCACTTCCATATTTATATGCAGAAATACTAAAAAAATATACACTACCCAGCATACCATTCTAGGAGCGCTCCGAAAAAGGAGTCAGAAAAGAGTCCAACAAAAGAGCATTTTCGGAGCGCTCCGAAAAAAGGAGTCAGAAAAGAGTCCAACTAAAGAGCATTTTCGGAGCGAAAGAAAAATTTGCTTGTTACTGCCCAGCAAGCCATATGAGTCCGAAAAGAGTCTTTTCTGACACCTTTTTCGGAGCGTTAACGCTCTTTATGAGCCCAAAAAACAATCATAATTGCTCCGAAAACCTTTAGAAAAGAGGGTCATTACGTTCGAAAATGGTCCGTCAGAAAGAGCTCTTAGATAATGTCAGAAAAGAGTCTTTTATGAGGGTTTTTTGGGCTCTTAAAGAGCTCTTAGATAATGTCAGAAAAGAGTCTTTAATGAGGGTTTTTTGGGCTTTAAAAGAGCTCTTAGATAATGTCAGAAAAGAGTCTTTTATGAGTTTTTTTTTGGGCTCTGTGTAATCTTGTTTTGATCATTCTTGTGTGGTACAGCTATGTTTTTTTTTGTTCAAAGCACAAATAACAGGACAACAACGCTTTGGTACACACATAATTAAGTGGAATTTATGAGTCATACTGCGTGCCGACTCAGAAGAAATACATTGACGAGGGTATAGTGTTTTTAACACTTTTAGATCACTCATAAGCGTTCGATATGGTTAACCATGACATGCTTTGTCTTAAATTAAGAAACTTTCTCAAATATAGTTGTTCCGTTACTGAGCTAATATCAGCGTATCTTGATAATAGATATCAATATGTTAGTGCAACTCGCACGTCATGGGTAACAAAAGGTGTTCCACAAGGATCAATCCTAGGATCACTTTTATTTTCAATATACGAGTATATTAATGATCTACCACGACAATTATCACATTGCACAGTTCAACACTGGCCAAATGAATGAATGTGTGGATCTCTCAAAAATCCAATCTTGGGTAATATCTAAAAATCTCTTACGTTACTACATAAGATTATTTTTACAAATGAACCATCTTGTCTTTTTTTTCGGCTCTTTTTCACTCGTTCGAGGAGGAATAATAACATAATTTAAATACTTCATAACACACTAGTTTCAGAACATCAATACTTTATCTATTCTATTCTATTCGTCTTTGGAACTCGCTACCACCAAGAATACAGTTTTTGAGCAACACAGCGGAATTTGGGAAATCTATATACATACATACATATAACTATTTTAATTTTTATCTTTGATGTTATTTTCATTATATTTTATGGGATCTTCTTGTCATTTTACTTTACATACTTTTTCACGTAAGACTCATCTTGTTTCAAATAAATAAATAAATAAATTTAATTTAAAAATGACTACTCGGGAATTGTGGACATTAACAGATTTCATACTTTATATTATTGGAGACTTAGTCCCAAAAACGACTCCACACTGGAAGTTATTAATTGATCTAGTTTAAATTTTGGATAACCTATTAAGAAACAAATTTAGAGACTGTAGATACATATGTATGTTTAAGTTCTTAGTCTTTGAATATAACAAAATATTTGTAGAACTTTATAGAACTTTACTTCATTAAAAAAAGTGTGGTCGTCCTCCAAAGTTTTTGTCGAGCTTAAGGTTTGAAGCCACACATAAGGATACAAAAATATACTCGTATATGTAGTATGTAATAATATTAAATCTGGAGTAAACATTCCATTAACATTATGTACAAAATTAGGATTAAATTTTGCAAAATTTCTTGTAGATTATGAAAATGGGATTGCAGAGCTTTTGAATTAAATACTTTAAATAAAATCTAATCCATGCATGATTACTAATATAATTTTGTGTAATCCAACATGATGTTATTGCATTTAAACGTTTTCCAAACAGTTTGGGCATTCAGAGTTATTTGAAATATTATAAAATTGTTCATTAAAACGCTCCATTGAATCAATGTAAGAATATGGAAACACTCCTTTTCTTCTAATCAGATTAAGCTCTTGCTTTTGTATGAAAACTTTTTTGAGAATATGGAAATCATCATCATTTAAATTATTTGCAAGTGATTCTAAACTAGAAGCCATAAATCTACAAGAATCTAAAAAGCGAATTTCAAAACACTCCTTTTCATTGATTTGTATATACTTTGATAAAGATATATATAATTCTTTGTTAAGGGGAATTACTTTTATATCACCTTCAAAGTTTGAGAGTTCTTTCATGAATAGGTGACAGTCATAAGACGAAAAGTTATACAAGAGTACTGGTATAAAATTAGTTGTTCTATTAAGAAGGTTGCAAGAGTTATGGGCTGCACCTCTATATTTACCGGTTAAGTGACGGTGGTCGCGTACTTTTCTCACATACATATATGACATTTTGTTGAGAGATCATGTAGAATTTGTTCGTCAATTGTAAGTGTGGTCATAGATATATTTTTGGCTAAATAATTTTCATAAATTTCTTTTGTATCTCTAATTAAATTATCTATAAATTTAGTAGGTGCATCATTACCAAAATAAATATTAAACCTATCCAAATGATCGTCATAACTACACTTTATATAAAAACTAAAGGCACATGCTTTATGTTTTTGTAGATTACCTGATGCGTCACTGTTAACTATTTTTTCCAAATATGCCTCAAAATATTCATACACAACGAATGGTACGTCCAGCTGCTTTTGGTAATTTTTAAAGTGTAGCATCTTCGACACTACTTTTCTGCAGCTATGTTCATGATTTCCGAATTAACTTTTAATTTTGAGAGTACTGAAGACAGACATTACATAGGTATACGAGTACTCGTGTACTCCTTTTTGAAAAGTTAAACTATTCCTTGTTAACCTAAAAATTATTTTTAGTAAATTAAAGTATTTAACAAAAATTGTATAAGTTATGTTTAAATTACTTTGAACTGTTTGTAATTAAGACATAGTGGAACCATTTCTTATCCGTTAATAAAAGAAGATTTATATGCCGCTCTACTACCTCGTTATTGAGGTAGTATGGACCAACAATATTATTGTTCTCACAATCAAAAACGTTTATACTGATATTGTGGTTATTTTCTTCAAAAATTTTTATATCTTTAAATTTTAATGGAAATTCCAAATTATTAAAATTTATTTCCTCTTCTTTTATAATTATTGTAGCGTCATTTACTTATATTAATTTCAGTCAATTTGGATTTAGTATTTACGAAGGCGGCAATTATACTCCACTTGAAACAATAATTGTCTTCATTATTCACATTGCTTGCCTTTTCTTCGGCAATGGGATGAACTTCGATCCACGTGTAAATGAAGCCATATTAATTTCTAGCTACTTCATCTGTATTAGTGAGCATCCACTATCCCTTTCCTGAAATTCACTCATTTTGTTGCTTATATAATGCAACTTTAGAGATTCTTCAATATTGTCACTCAATGTGATCAAAGACATTTTTGAGCGATGAGTGATGGAACACAGTTCTAGGTTGTCTTCTTTAATTTTTACATATTGACATTCAAGTTCCATATTAAACTTGAATGTAATATATATCTTTAAAGAACTTATTATTATAATTTTTAGCTCTTCATTTAAGACATCAAAAAATTCTTTGGGATGAAGTATATCCTCTTGTTTATTCTTATATACATACCCTTGAATTCTTCTTTAAATGCCGATTTAAAGCATTTAAATTGCCTCAAACCCGAAGGATCATTAATTAACCTTCCAATTTTATTGTTGGTGGATACAGAAGCATGAGATCGCTTATGCTCATGCAAATAACTTCGGTTAGAAAACCATTTTCCACATTCCGAGCAGTGAAGGACTTCGTGTTCTTTTAACATTTCCTTTTCAGCAAAAAGCGATTTACAAAATTTGCACTCAAACATCATTTTTAAATTTTCTTTTTCAACGGTTTTGTCACTTGCAAATAAGTCAATAGACTAATGAAAATAATTAAATAATGCTTAAAATAATAATGCTTATTCAACATTTTTTGAAATTGTTACATTTACATATAAATTAAATTTGTCAAAGAAAAGTCAGCAAAGTTTTTTCTATAAAGTCAATAAACTCTAAAAAGTACTTGCTTATTAATGCTTTAAAAGTACTCTTAGTTGAACTTAGATATAGTTTTAGTTTTAAAACAAAATAAAACTATAAGGCAAATAAAACAAGTTTAACAGATTTGTATACAACATTTATTTGCAAAACATTTGGTTTTTCAATCTTCTATATATGTGACTGATTCATTCATCATCGCACAGCACTTGAAATTCGGGTAATGGGTTCCTTTTACAACATAGGGCAAAAACGGGTAAAACCAGTACCTCTATATCTCCAAAGCAAATAAACTTAGAAATAATATTTTAAATGCGTCCGCTTTTAACCAAGAAAAGAGCCGACAGGTGTCTGGTACTTTTTTGAAATTCGAAATTCAAGTGACCATATGGGGTAAAAATAGTCCCAATAGAACGCTCCGTTAACATGTATATCTCCTACATAAATAAACATAGAAATAATATATTAAATGCATCTGGCTCAGAACAATAAAGACTAGAAATCTTTTTGGTACTTTTTTGAAATTCGAATTCCTATGGCCTAAAAACTATATTCTTTTTTGGTACTTTTTTTTATCAAAATGTATTTTCTCACTAAAAATTCCATGAACTATTATTTTCAAATAGTACGTATTACGGATAATTAATAGGAACTTTTTTGAAAATTATTTTTTCAAGGGGGACAAAAAAGGGACAAATAAAACGGGGTAAAAACGGACATTTGCTATTATTTATTCAATTTAAAAAAAAAAAAAAGATAAAATATTCTTCCATCCACACAAAAAAGAACCCAGAACATGCTATTCACGACTCAAATATAAAGGTGTAAAATGGGCCAAATTTCAGTACACTTATATTGGTACTTTTTTGAAATTCATTTCTACTATTCTATTCTCGCAAACTATGCATCTGATTATGTTATTATATTCTGCAAAGTTGTTTTGCATGATCCCGAAAAGCTCACGCCTACTTTAACGCCCACTTTTTTTAAATTGATTAATTGCTTCTGCATGGCTTTTTATAGATTTACTTCAAACAAGTTGTATACACATCTTACTGAAGGCGAGGTAAAAATAAAAATGTTATGTGCCACGCCCAATTTCATGCCCCATCTCAAAAAATAAATGTGTGTATGTATGTCCTTTATAGAATCGTAAACTATGTATTTGATCATGTGTTTATCTTCGGCAAATTTGTTGTGCATGAACCCGGGAAGGTTTCTGAGTTGGTATGAACACGCCTACTCTAACGCCCACTTTTTTTAATTAATTACAACGCCTGCCGGGAAGGCCAGATCGCTAAACCGATCTTACTAAAACTTTGACGGGATATAACTAAGACTCCGGCATGACTAAGAATACTTTTTTCGACCGCCTACTTTTCTTCAAAATGAACAAAATCATTCAAATTACTCAAAATGAATTAAATATTTATGTAACGCTTTCTTTCAAATTAATTTTAATTGGTGGCACAGCAACACGAGCAAATGCCATCTAGTATTACCATTAATTTATAAACTATTTAATAATTTTTCATAAAGTATTATAGACGTTTTGACAATAAATAATATTTGTTTATTATATCACTATATTGCATTTTAGTTTATCATATATCATACAACTGCAGTTATCTGGACCCTCAGTAGCATCATTCCTCGACCATTGATAACTTGTATAATGTACAATATAATTGGTTATCTCGTCGTGATTTGATCTTTTATCCAATTTTTAAAAGTATTCTATCAATTCTATATGTTCAGGAAAAATATACAGGCATGTGATGGAAATCGATATCGAAAACGAATGAGTTTTAGAAGTCAATTTTTTCGTAATATTTCTGTATTGAAAAACTGTTATTACATAAAATATAAAGATATTGGGCTACTAAAGAGAATCTTAAAACAAAAATTTTAAAAATTAGATTATAAATGCATTAAAATGTATTTCGAATACTGATTCGTTTTCGATATCGATTTCCACCACATGCCTGATAGTCATCAAAATCATTTAAAAACATAAACAATTTTTGAAACATTTTTTGAATTACACACACCTAATTACATACTGATAATAATTTTTAGATTGAATGAATATATTTTTTAAAATTTTAATATTTATATACAATTTTTTTTAAACTTATACACATATACATACATTTATACATTAATTAATTCTAGATACTTTTGGTATTTCCCAACTAAGAAAAGGTTGTGAATTAGGAATGCAAAATCTATCATCAACTTCGTTGTCAGTCTCAACGATCGCGATTGATTCTTCCAATTCTAGGACATAATTTTTATTTTCCAACTTCTTCGTTAGTAAAATTTTTTCATTAGCAATTCCTTCAATCACATTATCATTGAAATTGTTGTATTGTTTGGGTAGGTATAGCAAAGCATCTTCAAGTTCTACAATTACAACGTTTCCATATTTGGTCTTTTGACGAAACATGGATAAAACTTTATGTGGCTCTGATGATTGTAAATCTTTAGTGGATAGATAAGGTTTTGTCTTCAATTTATTAAAAGTTGCAACAATTTCAACACTTGTAACATTTGCGGAACTCATTTTTCATGCACTTTTGAAAACGAATATTTGATTGGATTCTTGTATGTACTTGGTATTTATATCTTTACATTTTTAAGTTAAAATTTTTAAGTTTGAGTTTCACTCAAATATTTTCGGAAAAAAATTAATTTTCTCAACTAATGAAAACGGGTTGTCATACAATTGCCAACAATTTGGACAATTTGACAACAAAAATTACATAGTGAATTGCTATTAAAAAATTGTGTGCTAATAAGTAGTTTTGTATGTAAATAAATAAATATGGGTGGAGTCAAATCAATAAAGTACTTGGGTGTATATCTACAGAGTAATTTGTCTTGGAACACATATATGTGTGTGTTGGTTCCAACATATGAAAACAAAAGTACAACAACAACATATGAAAACAAAAGTTGCTCAAGGCACCGGGTTTTTGTACAAGTTTAAAAATAAATTTGATCGTAAAACAAAATTTTTAATATACAATGCCCTTATTTAAAGTCATTTGAATTACTTAACTGTCGTATATGGATGGAAGCAATGTAATTACGTTCCCAACAATATCATTATATAAGGATAAATTCAAAACAGTTTTGCCAGTTTTTGGTATTTACAAATTGCAAATTTTTATATGTAGGTATATGTCTTTAAAATTGTACACAATATTGGTCATCACACGATTCAGTTTACAAGGAATCAGGTGTTACACAATACAAGGAATAACAGTAATTTGTCAGTAGCAAGGTGTAGGTTGGAAACAACCAAACAAAGAATTGAATATATGGGTAGTCGTGAGTTTAATAACTTACCTCAATACTTAAAAATAATAAATAGAATTTCAATATTTAAAAAATGTTTGAAAGATTACTTACTTCAAAATTTAGAAGAACTTCTGATGTAAAATAGTTTTGATCTCAAATTGTATTAATATCATAAAAATTAATTTTATTTTTTTTTCTCTCTTTTTTGAATACTGATAATCATAACTAATATGTAATTTTTATCAACTAGCCTCAACAATGCCTATAAGGTGCTGAGGCAACAAAAATGTACTGGATTATTGGAAAATAAAAACAAAAAATTAAAAAAAAATAGATCGGAATTCCAGTATAAACGAATCTCTATTTAAAAATATATAAAAGCATCGTCTCTGGAAACTTTATTTAAATATTTTTCCAGATTTTTTTAGTGTTTAGTTCAGTAATAATCAACATATTCTTTCCTCTTCCAACCGACCTTTCCTCTCACACCCACAAACACAAGACTTGCGCAAATAAAATTGCCTAATCTGAAAGGGGCCTAACTTATATTTCATTATAAGAATCCGTATTTAAAACTGTAAGTCTGTTTAAGTCTGATTCATTTCAAAGTAATACAAAATTCCCGTTTTTACCCGTTATTACCACTTAAGTGTCGTCGTATTATCAAGAAATAACATCTCAAATACCTGCACGTTTTTGTGATCGCATAAAGCTACAACACAAATTTCGTTTTCTTAAAACAACAGATACAAAAGGTACTAAAAAAGTACAAAAACACAAATATTTAACCCTTTTTACTCCTTTAGTTGAATTTCCTTCCCAAATGTATGTTTTTGAGAGGATAGTCCAGAGTGTCCTAAATTAGACTACATTAGTCAAATTTCTGAAATAACATTTGCAATTTGAATAAAACTATTTTGAAAAAAATTTATTTTTGAAATAATATAATATTTAACATAAGTATACATATTGAAATAAATATTTACTATTTTTATTTTAACTGTATTTAACCTGAACCTGAGATGTTAACGATGGGGTTGGTGCTGGTGTTGGGCTGGTAGTTGATGCTGGTGCTGATGCCGCCGTCGACATTGATGTTTGGTGCTGGTGTTGGTGCTAGTGTTGGTGCTGGTGTTGGTACTGACATTGGTACTGTTGCTTGTGTTTGTGATGGACGATTACCGAAAGATCCCATGGCCCACGGATTAAAGAAAAATAAACCATTGACTGACAGGATTTAGCTCAATAAGGCCAAGCAAACTAAATATAGCGAGAATTTCATTCTCGTTTTTTTTATAATTCAAGTTAACTCTATCAATATTGCCATGATGTACAAGTTGTAGAGTGTAAGAAACATGTGTTTAAATAAAACAATAATTTCTGTAGCTTAAAATATGATATTGATTTAAGACTGGCCTACTTCTTTATTATGCAGTCTTCAAATGTTGACATGTCAAGTTATGGTTTGTCCACGTAATTTCAGAGTAATAGGCTTGGAAAGTAACCTAGTTTTTTATTACAAATATTTGGTTTTAAGCTACATTTCTTGATGTTAAGAAATTATCATTCTAGTTAAAAATAAATATACATATGTATGAGTACTGCCCAAGAAGTCTAAAGTGCATTATAAATTTTTTCAACATGAATAATAATCATGTTGATTTAAACAATGTTGATTCAGCTGGATCGCAAAGTTCTTTCAACATAAAATTTTATACTGTTTTAACTTGTTTACATGTTATTTCAAAATTATTAGTTATGTTAAAATAATAAATAACAAGTAAGAAAGTATAGTCGGTCAAGCCCGACCATATAATACCCTACACCCAGTAGTTTTTCAGAAATTCACCCCTATCGTGAATAAAAATTCTACATGAAATTTGTTCCCTTTTATTTTTTTAACATTGAATTTTAATAGGAAAAATGTGAAAAGGGAACAAATTTCACGTGGAATTTTTATTCACGATAGGGGTGATTACCTATTATTGACCGATCAACCAAAAAATTTAGTGCCATGACTGCTGTGAATATAAATATTATGTATGTTATACATTATTTCGATATAAATACTTTTACAAGATTTATGGAGGTTAAAGTAAATAACGGAGAGGGTCTTATATGGGAGTTTTCACTAATTATGGACCGACTATTATACATGGGTCGTAATGTTATTTCAACATGATTTCTAGTTATTTTGAAGTAGAAAAATGTCATTTTTGGTTTATTGTATGAAACATATATGTGTTCAATATTATTTGGATACCAACATTTTTAAAAAAGTTATGCTCTTTTAAGTGATTTTCGGAAGTGGGCCTTATATGAGAGCTACGACTAATTATGGACCGATCTTGACGAAATTTGTAGATGTGATTTAGCTTCATTTATTACTCAATTGTGGTGAACTTTGTTTGCATACCTGCATAATTCAAAGAGTTATGATCGGTAAACCCCAATTTCGGGAGGACATTTGTATTGGGGCCAGGTGAAATAATGGACCACCAGTTTCAATCCCATAAACGCACAGAATTGTGGAAAAACCAACATGGATTTTGCACCATGACAACGCACGAGCTCATACATCGATGCGTGTACATGAGTTTTTGGCCAAAAACAGAACCGTTATCATGCCTCAAGCACCGTATTCACCGGACTTGGCCCCCGCTGCCTTTTTCCTCTTCCCAAAACTGAAGACACCGATAAAAGAAAGCGTTTTGCTACGATTGAGGAGATAAAAGAAAAATCGAAACAGGAGCTGTTGGCGATACCAAAAAACGCGTTTCAGAAGTATTTCGAGGATTGGAAAAAACGCTGGCATAAGTGTATTTATTATACAAGGTCGACGATGTTCAACAGCTCCTGAGCGATGTCCATGCGACGTGTTTTTTTTTTTTTGCTCAAAACTTTGCAATTTTGGAACAATCTCCGCTGCCGCACGTTTCATGCCTAAAACATCCGTAAAAATTGCTTGGCATGAGCCGAACGATATGCCAACATCATCAGCAGCCTCTCTGATAGTGATTCGACGATTATCCAAAATCATTTTCTTCAATGTTTTCATCGGTTGTTGACGTGCTTAAACCGGTTATACTACAATTGAACTTGTGTTCTGCTCATAGTAGACTCGCCAAACGACACAGTCAACATTTCAAATGTCCTTGCGCATTTAATTTCATTTTTTACACAAAACTTAATACAGGTTCTTTGATCCATTTTTTCGAATAGTAAAAAATCGAAGAGCACACCAAAACACCACTAACCTTTTTATCTGTCAAAAACAAACTGACAATCCAAAATTACTGATATTACCAACATATATAACAGACATGTGTACCAACAGAACATAACAGAAAAAAATGCGAAAATCGAACATATGTACGTAACTCACGAAATTTGAAAATAACGGTTATTTTTTGATCAGACCTCGTATATTATTTCGTTTAATAATATGTGGTTTTGACTTTATTTTGACGCTCACAGTAGATTTAAAATTACTATGGATGCATACAAACCGTTTGTTACGAAAAATGCATGTTAATATTGTAATATAATAACGTCTTAACCTAGTTTTATGCGCACAAGGACAAAACCTTGTCAGAAATACGGACTCAATTTTATTCATATTCTTCTATGGGGAAAATGTGTCGATGTTCATAGATACTTTGTAACTTAAAAAAGGCTAATTTTGTCATTTGACATAACATCGACGCTGTCCACACAAGACAAATTCATTCCTAATAAAATATGATATAAACAATATTTAAATTAAGTAAATCTTTAGAATTTTTTGAATATTAGAGAATAGGTTGTAACTGTAGATATTGATTTCGATTAAAATAATATTTTATAAAAATATATACGCGATATTTTTTCGGCCCAAGGACGGATGGGATTGAAACTGGTAGAAATCGGTCTGTTATTACCCCTGGCCCCCATACAACTATCAAAAAAAATATTAAAAAAAATTAGTAATAAATGAAGCTAAATCACATCTATAAATATCGTCAAGATCGGTCCATAATTAGTCGTAGCTCCCATATAAGGCCCACTTCTGAAAATCACTTAAAAGAGCATAACTCTTTTAAAAATGTTGGTATCCAAATAATATTGAACACAAATATGTTTCGTATATATACATATAATATGGTAGAATTTTATGACGATCGGTCCATAATTAGTCGTAGCTACCATATTAGGCGCACTTCCGAAAATCACTTTAAGGACCATAAATATCTCTTAAAAATGTTGTTATCCGAATAAAATTTAACAAAAATGTGTTTCTTATGTACAGAAATGGTGACACCTAATTTTATAATTGTCAGTTCATAATTAATCAAAACTTCACTTTAACCTCCATAAATCGTTTAAAAGTATTTATATCGAGATAAAGTTTAACACACATAATATCTATATTCACAGAAGTCATGGCACTAAAGTTGGATAATCAGTTAATAATAGGTAATATCTCCCATATAGCGCCCATATCTGAAAAAAACTGTTTAATTGATATACTGGTTGTAGGGTATTATATGGTCGGGCTTGACCGACTATACTTTATTACTTGTTTTATTTTAACATTTACTTTACCCAGCCAACCAAACAACCAACCAGCCAGCTGAGCCAAAATTAACAAGCTCGGCTCAAAATGCTTTAGTTGGTTTTTAAATTCAACATCAGTACGGTTTTTGAAGCGTTTGCAATTGCATTAAGTTTACAAAAAATAAATAAAGACAAATTATCAATTTGAAATTAGCAAAAAGTGAAATCTCGATAAAAAAAAAAAACTGTGCTACGAAATGAAAATTGTTGTAATTGATATTTTCTAAATGGATTTTTTTTTAAATGGCAAAACACTTACATACATTTTTAATATTTGCTTAATACTGTCTAATAAAACAAAACCCAGAAAATTAAATTCATTTCTTGAAGTGCTTAATTTGCTTAATGTTTGTATTTATCACTTTAATGTGCTGATAATGATTTCCTATAATTAGCATAACAATAGGAAAATATTACAAATGAATTTGAAAATCAAGCAAAAAAGATTCATTAATAACAACCTTTGTTGAAAATTAAGCAAATAAGTAATATTTGGAAAGTGATCATTTTTATTCTTTAGCACAAATGGAAAATTTAAAAATAGTTTTGTAGGTACAGTAGAATCTCGAAAAAGTTAAGTGCCGCTCTAAAAAATTATAATTAATTTTTAAAACAACGGCTTTTTCAGTAACAATAGTGGCAAATTGGTCGTTTTTAAAATATTCTCACTGGCAACGCTAAACTTTGAATTTGTTTGTTGGATTATGGTATTCCCCGAACTTCTTTTTTATTTTGAGTTGCAAAAAACTTTGACCATCTTCAACAACAAACAACATTGTATTAGTAGTTGGTGTTAAGCTTGTTGGTTGGGGCTAATGTTAACATCAGCATTGATGAAATTGAGAATTGGAACAATGATCAAATTTCAGAAGATAATGATAATTTCGAAGTATCCAATAGTGAAAATGACGGGCCAATTATCGAGTAAGATGCTCAACAATCTAAAGTGACTTTCTCGAAAGTAGTTGAAAGCATCAATACCGTGATAAAATGGTTTAAAAACAATAATGATGCAAATCAGGTGGAAGAACTTGTCAATATGCGCACGAAAATGGTGAAGACGTATTACACAAAGGAAAAAAAACAAACAAGCCTTGACTGCTTCTCTAAGCCGCTCCATAAAAATTAATATCTTTGGCGCACGAACTTTTAAACCAAAAAGTACATATAAAAATAAATTTATTTTTTTAGTAATGAAAACTAATTCCCTTATTCAGAAAAAATTAAAGTAGACTTCAAATGTACTTTAAGAAAATTGTGTATAAAAATTTTGTCTAAAAGCACACTTCAAACCTACTTAATTTTTTATGAATACGTCAGTAAGTCAATAAACTAAAATTTAAGATATTATATCAAACAAAAAAGATGTTTAATTAATTTGTTTTTGTGACCAATATTTATAATTATTATAATTTTTAAGGAGTTTCCTTCAGGCTAATTTGGTCAAATGTTTGTTTCCAAACGTAAATAAAAAACTTGTTCGATTTTTATTTTTTATTTTATTTACCCAACGTTTCGTTAGTTTTATTCTAACTTCTTCAGGGGTCTCGTTCTAAATAATCTAGTGACAAAATTTATTGTTTTATTACACAGCTTTAACTTATTATATAGTTTTACTTACAGCTTTGATGTTTTTTATCATTGGATATTAATTTTTATTATTAATTAGTTACTAAAAAACTAAAAAACGGGACATCACGAACAGAATTTTGGTATAAATAATCAAATAATTAATAAAAATATAATATACAATAAACGACCACAAAACTTAAGTCAAGTTTAACTTAAAGCTAATATCACAGAACTGATTTAATTATTAATTGCAGAGGAGTATTGAAGTTTCGTGTTGTCTTTGTCTTCTTTTGTGTTCATTGTTGTTTTTATTTTTTGTTGTATGCGTAAACTCTCCAGTGTATACCTTTTGTTTTCCTTCCTTTCTATATCTAATATTTTAACATTATCAAAATCTGCCACATGATTACACTCTTTTACGTGCTGGGAAAGTGCCGTCGATATTTTTCCATTTCTTATATCTGTTTTATGTTCGTTGATTCTTGTACCCAGCATTCTTTTTGTTGTACCAATATACACCAAATTACACATCTCCCCCTCGTTTCCTTCACATTTTATTTCGTACACAACATTGTCTGTTTTTAATTTGTCCATCTTCGGTTTGTTATTCGTAAATAGCTGTCGTAATGTGCTGTTTGATTTGTATGCAATTGTTGTTGTGTCATCTGTTATTATTCCCTTTAATGTTTTCATCTCTGTGAGTTTTGGGATGAATGGTACACTGTAAAAATGTTTTGTTTTTTCTGAAACGGAGTCTTGTTTTTCCCTTCTGTTTTTTTTTGTTTTTTTAAAGCTGTTTATTAGTTTGTTTGTTATGACTATTGGATAGTCATTTATTTTCAATATGTTTCTGATCTTTTTCATATTCGTTTGTTTGTACTTATACTCACTTATATCCAATACTTTCCATATTAAGTTTGTCACTGTGTTTGTCTTCATTTTCATGGGTTGGTTCGAATAGTAATTGATTAATCTGCCTGAAGATGTGGGTTTTGTGTACCGATTTGTTCCAATTTTACCATTTTCTCTAATTATGTTTAAGTCTAGGTAAGGTAATCTTCCATCTATTTCCTTTTCAATTGTAAATTTAATTTTGTTGTGGTACGCGTTCAAAGTTCTTAAAATAGTTGGTTCGTCGTTTTTGTTTATAATGGCAAACAAATCATCTACATATTTTGTTAAAAAACGAATTTTAATATTTTCCGTTTTTAATTCTTCTACACCGTCATTTAATAATGTATCCAAGACAATGTTTGCAATCGTTGGGGATAACGGATTTCCCATAGGCATTCCATAAAGTTGACGGTAGAATTTATTATTTATTGAGAAATAGTTATTCTCTGTTAAGCAGAAATTTAATATTTTTAAAAACGTCGGTTTCTCTATTTTTGTGTGTTCTTTTATGTGTTGCCATTTGTCAAGTATGTTCTTTATCGCTAGATGGATCGGTATGTTGGTGAACAACGATACCACGTCAAATGAAACCATGATTTCATTGTCATCTATTTTGGCTCCTATTAGTCTGTGTTTTAGTTCCATTGCATTGTTCACATTATATGTCGTAGTAACGATGTTCTTTAAAATTTTCCCAATATGTTTAGCCAGTTCATAGCAGGGTACCTTCATGGAGGCAGATATTGGTCTAAGTGGTACATTGTCCTTGTGTATCTTTGGTAAACCATACAATTGTGGAGCTGCCGCTGCGTGTACTATCATCTTCATTTTCTCAAACTTTGTTATCGTATTGTCCTTTTGTAATTTTGTGATGATGTTATTGTTTTTCCTTTGAAGTTTTTCTGTTGGGTCTCTTGAGGTTAGTTGGTATGTATTCTTGTCATTTAATAGCAAATCCATTTTCTCTCTATACTCCTTCTTATACATTACTACCGTTTTGTTGCCCTTGTCAGCCGAAGTAATTGTTATCTCGTTTTTGTGTTTGTTCAAAAATTTCTTGGTTCGTTATAAATAGTAGTAATAAACCTGTCTTTCTCAGAACTTCTAACATTTCTTCTAAAATCTGATATCCTATTCGCAATCTTCGATCTGGTTATATCTTTCTCTGTGTCATCTTGTATGTTCTGGACCCACTGTTCCATGTCCGCAATTAGTGATACTGGACTCAAATTCTTTTTATCAACTGGTAATGCAAATTTTGGGCCAAGTGAGAGTAACCATTTATTTTCAGTTTCGAATTCCACGTCTGTATAATTCACGTTGAAAGTAAATTTCAATTTCCTAAATTTTTCTTCTTTCAATTTCCTTATCTTCGATAAATGTGTCCGTTTTATTTTATTTCTAATATTATAAAATTTTTCCCATTGTTCCTTATTGAATTTCGTCCATTAATTTTTCCTCAGTGTATTATGTAATTGTTTTTCGATCGTTCTTGTAGTTCTTTTTATGTGGTAAATATTTCTATGTGGCTCTTTTATATCAATGTTCAATACTTTCATGTGAAAATTTGTCTCAATCCTAGTTATCTCGTTCTGTGAATTTACCTTGTTGAACAATGTTTTCAGTCCTTTTGTGCTGTTTCTTATGTTTATTATTTTATTTATTTCCTCTTTCAATAAAAAAAAACGATTAAATAAGTTAATAGTTTGAAAAAGTTAACAGCCTTCTGAACATTTTGGTTAACTTTTTCGAGATTCTACTGTATTATCCTGTATTTTGTGCAAAAATATGTTTTTGAGTTAATCGTGTTTTCTGTATTATTTTTAAACAGAAATTAGTTTTGTAATGTTTAATTCAATTTTATACGACTAAACTTACAGACTTTAAAGATTAAAATTACCTTTTTCACAATTAGGCCCTCAGGTTGTTCATTTCTATTTTGTTTTAAATATCAGTTAATTGATCTTTAATGTCTCTAACCTATTGACATTTTGTGAATCTATCAATAATCATAATGTGAGAATGTTCAATTTTATACAATCTTTATTTAATTTAAATATGTACAGTTAAGCAAATAAATAATTCAACAATATTTGAAAAAAAAATAAACACAGCAAAAAAAATTGCAATTAAAATAAACTGAAATAAACTAAATCAATGACAGATAGTAAAGCAGTAAAAAAAAATTAAATTAAATGAAATGAATTTAAAAAGTTTTATATTATTACCTTTAATCGCACAAATTGCTTTAATAATTACCACAGCAGCTAAGGAAACAGAGGAAAGGTTTGTGTCTAAACTAAATGAGAAATTACGATTGAATCGTTTAAATGTTTGTAAACTTTTACTGTCGCAGTCTTAGAACTGGGAGAAATAAATAAAAATCGAAATTAAAACTCTTTTTAATATTTATTTCACTGTTTTTTTCTATTTTATATTGATATTTTAGACATATGTAGGTTTCATATTTTTCAAACATTAACACAATTGAGAATGATTTAAAATCAAAGCCTGCCTCAAATATAATCTTTGAAATTAATGACTTTTTAATATACAATATATAATAATTTTAAGTAGGTTTTCTCCAATTTTCTAAACGACCTGATAATAGGTTTGAAATGATATAGTCAACAGTTTTCAAACGTTTGGCATTGTATTTAAATAATATTTTTCACATAAATGTTTAAAGAGACGTTTAAAATTACATTTTTAATCATAACAAAAGGATTATTAAAAGTTATGAAAATCGTTCAGACTTTAATCTTCCACAAACCTTAACCTTGACGAAATAAAAGTAAAAAAAAAACAAAAGTTAGAGTGCTAGATTCGGCTGTACCGAATCTTTAATACCCTCCACCTAAACGTAATAAGAAATACAAAAACTACACTGGCTTTATAGGACTAGAATATTATTATTCTGTCATTTCTATTCGGTCTTAGTGCAAATTTTATTAGTATTTTAGTATATTGTTTGAAAGACAATTTTACGACCAACCAATTTATGTTAAATATTTTGAAATTTTATCTAATTTTGACCATTTATAATTGATGTAATTACCGATTCTTACCATAATTTACAGAATTTGTCTAATTTTCATAATAATCTTGAGTGCTGAACATTTTTCCATATTCACAACAAGTTAAGAAACAGAGTATTATACAGAGTATAAAAAAGGATAAGGTATAAATAAGATGAGGCTTTTTTTGTTTGAATTTGATCTGAATAATATTATTTACAAAAGATTTATGGGTGGCATAGTATAAGTGGACCAGTTATGGTCTAATAGCTTCTAAATAAAGTATCCACTAATGTGGCTTCTATGTATTTAAGGCTTATTTTGGTTGAGTTTCATCTCAATAACGTGTTTAGTATGCTCGGAAGTGGACTTAATTCGGGAGGTATTGCCAGCTACTAAATCCAGTAGCATAATGGCCGTATAACCGATATTATTTCTGGATTAAAATTACTGATCTATATAAAAGTTGGTTCGATATCGATATTTATAAGTATTTTTTGTGGGTTTATTTGTTTTTCGGAAATGGTTCTTATATGGCAGCTATGACAAATTATGGGCCGACCACCATAAAATTTAGTACAACAATTTATTTACTTATACGGATTATTTATGTCAAATTTTAACCGTTTAACATTATTTATACCAGTTTTATACGTATTTAAGTGAATTTTTGAAGTGGACTTTATATGGGGTCTATAGACAAACATGGACCGAACTAAAAAAAGTTTCGTTTTACGATTTCTTTTTGCATGAAACTTATTCCTACTGAATTTTGTAGTGATATTCCAATTTTATAGGCATTTATGTATAATTGAGCAATATTTTGGGAAGATGTTTGTATGGGGGCTATGAGAAATCATGGACCTATTTTTACTATTTTCCTCACACTTTCTTCTTTTATCATAAAAACAACGTATACAAAATTTAATGGGAATATCTGCAAATATTTAAAAAAATTGGAAAAAAATGTTTAAAAATATCAAAATTTTTTTGGAGGTTGTCTTACATTTTGAGCCATAAATAACTCTTATTGTACTATACCGATTTTGCTGATTTTCAATACCACACTGCTTAGGAGAACTGTAAACGGTTTTTTTTGTAAACTTTGTTGATTTCGGTTGTGTCCTTTGGACGTGAGAGTGTTTTACACCGACAGACAGACAGACGGACAATCGATTTAGAATTTCATAAGGACCAAGAATATATATACTTTGTTGGGTTTTAGATGAGTATTTCTCAGTGTTACACACGGAATGACAAACTTATATACGAGTATACCATCATTCACCACTTATGGTGGTGGAGGGTATAACAACAAAATTGTTTAGAAGATGGCGATGAGGATCAAATAGACAAGTTCGAATTGTGTCGCTCTGAAGTATCATACATACATTATTTTTTTTTATACTATTCACTGGAAAAAGAGAGATTTAGTTCAGAGTGAAACAACAGAGTGAAAGTATCATCAAAATAATATTTTGCGATTCAATTGTAACACCATCAGAGTAACTAACCATCAGCTATCCATTCTTTCGTTGTTTATAATATACCTTGATTACAGCCCCCTATGGATTTGCACCTCATCGGATCTTTGCCTGCTGGATGCAGCACCAAACATTGGTGATGAAAAACGTTTTGAAAGTCAAAATGATTGTCGGTTGTCGTGTGGTAAATATGGTGGCATCTGGCCGATGCCCACCGGCGATTGTAGTCTGTCTAAGGAACGAGTGCACTTCGATCCATGGAAGGTACGTTTTAATGTGGTGGCTCCGACAGCGGCTACCACACAGTTTATACGAGAAACAAATCGTATATTTCTGAGTAACATCATCAAGGAGTGTGTACGCAATTGTACACTGGAAAGTAGTAAAGAAATTTTGGTAAAGGCCACCATAAACTCATCAAGTTTGTCGCTAGATTGGACAACAGATGAGTCGTATGTGCTGTTAATAAGAACTACAGGCACCGCCACTTTTGTTGACATTAAGGCTCCAACAGTTTATGGTGCCCGGCATGCTTTTGAGACGTTGAGTAATTTAATAACTGGCTGTATTACGTAAGAGTTTATTTTTGTGTTAGTAATTCAGTAATCAGTAATTCGTCATGAGTTTTATATTATAGCAATGGTTTGCTTATGGTGGATGCTGCTCGTATTTATGATCGTCCTTTATATCCTCATCGTGGTGTTTTACTGGACACTGCTCGCAATTTCATGCCATTGCGACAGATACGCAATACTTTGGATGCCATGGCTGCTTCGAAGTTGAATGTATTCCATTGGCATGTGGTGGATACGCATAGTTTTCCTTTGGAAATTACTCGAGTACCGGAAATGCAACGGTAAGAAATGTGTAGAGATACAAATACATGTGGTAAGAAAGAAAGGGAATAATTTAAACGAGTGCTTCCAAATGGAAGTATTATTCAAGTTTTGTGAATATACATATATGGGAGTTGTGGGGGCTTCTACGAATATAAATAGCTACATAAGTATGTATGTATGTATGTACATACGAGTATGTATCTCTTAAATGAATATTTCTTTATTTGTAGAACAGTATTTGAGTTTATGTTTAAATATACAAAATTAAGAAAATAAAATCTTCGTTACTTTCAAGAATGACATACATATGTATATATATAAGTATGTACATGCCTGATAGATATTGGAAAATGAGGTGTTATTAAAAGTTATAAAATACTATGAACATCCCGTTAAGAAAAATACAAAATTTAATTTCAAAACGTCTTTGCAATAAGAGTGACATATGTACATACATACATATTTAAATTTTTTTTTTTAAAAAGTATCAAAAAATGTGAAATTTTAAACTTGCTTTATTTGTAGCTTTGGAGCGTATTCCCCCACAAATACTTATTCTCGTACCGAAACCATTCACATGATTAAATATGCCCGTCTCAGAGGCATACGAGTACTTATGGAGATTGATGGACCTTCGCATGCCGGCAATGGTTGGCAATGGGGTCCCATGGCTGGCATGGGAAATATGGCGGTGTGTATCAATCAAAAGCCCTGGCGATCATTTTGTGTACAACCACCATGTGGTCAACTTAATCCCCTGAATGATAATATGTACTCGGTAATGAAGGAAATCTATGAGGATA
Source organism: Bellardia bayeri (assembly GCA_950370525.1). Classification (NCBI taxonomy): domain Eukaryota; kingdom Metazoa; phylum Arthropoda; class Insecta; order Diptera; family Calliphoridae; genus Bellardia; species Bellardia bayeri. Next base: position 100,106,674 of record OX493266.1, read on the forward strand.
TAGCTGAAGTGGGTGCTCCCGAAGAAACCATACATATGGGAGGTGATGAAGTGCACATAGACTGCTGGAACAACACCGCAGAGATAACAAAGAAAATGCGTGAGACAGGTTTTGATCTCTCACTACCAAGTTTCTATAAGTTATGGTCGGTTTTCCATGAGAAAAACTTAGAGTCTTGGGATGAAGTAAACCAGAGACAATATCCAAACATCAAAGAACCAAAGTCCACTATAGTATGGTCTAGTCATTTAACGGATCCTGATTATATTGAAAACTATTTGGCCAAAGAACGTTTTATCATACAAACTTGGGTGGGTTCCTCTGATCCCTTGAACGATCAATTGTTAAAAAAGGGTTATCGCATAATAGTTTCTACCAAGGATGCATGGTATTTGGATCATGGTTTTTGGGGAAGAACTCAATATTACAATTGGGCCAAGGTATATAACAATAAACTTGAAAACAATCCCAAGATTTTAGGTGGTGAAGTTTGCATGTGGAGTGAATATGTTGATCATAATTCTGTGGGTGAGTTGGGATAAAATATATAAAAGGAAATTGAAATGGATTATTTTTAATATTTTTTAAGAGGCTCGCATTTGGCCCAGAGCTGGGGCAGCTGCTGAGCGTTTGTGGTCCAATCCCAAGACAAGTTCGCTGTTGGCCCAATATCGCTTCTATCGCTACAGACAACGTTTGATTGATCGTGGCATACGACCTGATGCTGTTTGCCCAAAATGGTGCATTTTAAATGAAGGGCAATGTTTTTAAATTAATCTGCCAAAACAATTAATGGGTGCCTAGGTAAAATATCTATCTATATATTGAATGTGCATTGATATATTTACGAATAAAAATTATTTATGAGTTTATCTTGCAATTTATTGTTTACATTTAAATTTTATTTAATATAACCTTGATCTATGGCATGTTTGAATATTTCCGCAATACGTTGCCTTTTGGCAGCCTCCTCGAATGGTTTGATATTCCACACATCGGTTAATACTGCATTTTCGGTGATTTCATCCAAATCGGCCACTTCGTCATCTTCTATAAGAGACATAGGCAATGATTCAACGCGCATACCACATCCAAATCTACCAAATTCTTTTAGTTCATCCAATAAATCTTGCCAAGACATAACTTTTTCGGCATCCGCTCCTAAATCGTTGATAATATTGCTTGCACTTTCATGATAAGCCTTCAACAAGGTGTCATAGTGTGACTCCCTAAGAGCTTGGCTAGTGCAGGAGTATATAAAGAATGATATATCCACTGCAATAGAAGCCACGCGGGCCAACTGGAAATCAATAATTTTAATTGCCTCTGCTTCACCCTCAGCACTGTAACGTGTTAGGAAATTTGGTGTCCAACAATCACCATGGCCAAAAACAGTGAGCTTGGCTAGAAGATTAATAGTGTAAGGAAATTTAAAATATTAAATACATATAGTCTTAAATTTATGCTAACTGAACCTACATCGTGTTGACACCAAATTGATTAGATCATCATATAAAGTTTCTTGCAGAAAATTGCTGGTAATCGTTTCATAATTAGTGTTTGGAAATGTTTTTGAAACCGCATCTTGGGCTACCGAACAGGCCAATTTTAGGAAATCCGTATACCACTTACGATTCGATTCAGCATAATAGGTTTCCTGGAATACAAATAATAAGTTAGTTTTCTTATTTCTAATTTTATTTAAAACTTACCTCTAAACATTTGGCCACGACCTCAAATTCTTTGGGTTCTAAAGCACGGTATGCCAGAGTAATGCCATGAAATCTACCCATGGTACGCATTGTCAACAGACACTCTTCCAACGAGATATAGTCCTGACGGTTTGGTGCTCCATAACCCAAAAAGCTAACATCTTGCAGAGCTACAAAATCATTTGCACCATCACAGTGAGTAGCATAACAAATAGGATATTCGTCAAATGCATTTTTCGGGTTGCGTTTCTTTTGGAATACTTCCCAAGCGGGTATAACGGCAGAACGGAAAAGCTTACAGCGTGCCACATTATCCGGCATACCCTTAACAATTAGATTAACTTCTACATATTCGCTGAAACATATTCATAGATTTATTAATATTTAGAAAACGAACATGCTTTATTCTACAGCTTACCCAGTTGGCTCGTTAATGCCATACACGGATAAACGAAATACTTTACTCAAGTATGAATCTCCTTTTTTGAAACCTTTACCAAATTTATACGAGGTATATTTGGTGCCACCAGCTTTTTTAATAATTTCTTCACAGGTGGTTTCCGTGAATTTATTGGAAATGTCAGCTAAACTCATGATCACAAACTACCTATAATAAAAACAAAAAACTCAATGTTATAACTACTTTCATTATAGTCCATATATTAAAAAAATATATTGATGATTCTTAAACAATTATAATTATTAGCAATACTACTATCTTTGAAGTGGCTTTATCTAAGCAAGATTTTTGAATGGTTCTAAGATTGATCAACTACGTAAATTTGCCTAATATTATAGAAAAATACAAAATTTAGAACGAAATGATTTACAAGTTTGCTTGTTGACCAGAGTATACATTAAAAACCACCCTTTATTTACATAAAATATCTCAATTTACTGCTGTATGACAACCCATTTTCATACAACTGCCAACAATTTAACAATAAAAATGACATAGTGAAAACGCGGCCTAAGTCGCAGGTGTCGCAGTCAAATTAAATAAAAATGATTTAAATGTTTAAAATATAATTAAGGTTGAATAATTTCTTAAGTTACTTTTATTCCTTTCTTAACTTCTGTAAATACTAAAAAATATATTAAAATGAATGGAGAAAATATTTAAAAGCGTTTCCAAACAGTTGTCTAAATATGTATATGTACCTATACTATCTTTTTGCACCCGGCGTTGCCCGAGATACATATTATTGATCTTGTATTCCTGGCCGCTGATCATGTAACGTTTTGAGAATCTGTTTTAGGATTAGCACACAAACGCAGCACACATTCATGCAACTCAAATTCTTAATTATGGGACAGCATTTTTTCTAATTTTTTTTGCTAATCGTAGATTTTTTGAAAATTGTGTGCTAATAACATTTTAAAGGAACAAATGCCCCGATTAATTAGTTTTGTATGAAAGATACTGTTTATATAAATAAATAAATATGGATAGAGATCGGAATTCCAGTATAAACGAATCTCATTTAAAAAATATATAAAAGTATCGTCTCTGAAAACTTTCTTTAAATATTTTTAGTGTTTAGTTCATCAATAATCATCGCCGAGTGATATGTAGCTTAAAATATGATATTGATTTAAGACTGTCCCACTTCTTTATTATGCAGTCTTCAAATGTTGACATGTCAAGTTATGGTTTGTCCACGTAATTTCAGAGTAATAGGCTTGGAAAGTAACCTAGTTTTTTATTACAAATATTTGGTTTTAAGCTACATTTCTTGATGTTAAGAAATTATCATTCTAGCCTAAAACTTTCTTAATCATGTAATGAATATACATATGTATGTATGTATGTATGAATACTGCCCAAGTGCATTATAAATGTTTTCAACATGAATAATCAAGTTGATTTAAACAATGTTGATTCAACTGGATTGCACAGTCGTTTTACCATTAAATTTTTACTGTTTTAACTTGTTTACATGTTATTCCAAAATGATTATTTATGTTAAAATAATAAATAACAAGTAAGAAAGTAAAGTCGGTCAAGCCCGACCATATAATACCCTACACCCAGTATATCTATAAAACAATTTTTCAGAAATGGGCGCCATTTGGGATATATAACCTATTAGACCGATCAACCAAAAAATTTAGTGCCACGACTTCTGTGAATATAAATATTATGTATGATATACTTTATCTCGTATTTTTGTTGAATTTTACTTAGATACCAACATTTTGTGTTCAATATTATTTGGATATCGACATTTTTAAGAGAGTTATGCTCTTTAAAGTGATTTTCGGAAGTGGGGCTTATATGGGAGCTATGATCAATTATGGATCGATCTTCACAAAATTTGTACATATGATTTAGCTTTATTTACTTTTTATTTGTGGTGAAATTTGTTTGGATACTTGCATAATTCAAACATTTAAGATCATTAAACCAATTTCAATCCTATCCGTCTTTGGACCGAAATGTTGATTTAGCTGGATCGCATAGTTATTTCATCATGAAATTTTATACGGTTTTAAATTGGTTACATGTTATTTCAAAATAATTATTTATGTTGAAATAATAAATAAAACTGTTTTAATAAATAACTCGACTATAATGTTGATTTAAAAGTATTAATTTAATGTTGAAATCGTATTGGTGCAACATGAAATTCATGTTGATTTAACACTAAAAAATTGTTCAATTTACAAGTGAAGTTGTAGTGTCGTAGGAGTTTTATGTTGTCTAAATTTACAATAGTTGCATAAATGTTGTTGGTAATTTCTATATAAATGGTTTGTACAACACCTACGACATTTGTACATATGTTTGTGGAATGTGTATGTTGTATTTCAATGAAAAAATTAATAATTTTAGGTTAAAAAAATAACCAAACGGTAACACTAAAATCGTAAACTGATACACACATTTAAAACAAGATGATAAAATTAATAAACAACAAATTTAAATACTGGAGATTGTTGTGTTTAATTTATGAACAACGATCATTCATTTTTTAATTACTTGACTTAATCGTTAAAATGTCTGCATATTTTTCACGCAATTTAAAAATTATTTTGCTTTTCTCACTCACATATTATTAATTTCGAAAGCTTGACAACATAAACATTCACAATCAGATAGTTGTATCATACAATGTACAACATACAGCATCACTTGTGAATTGAACAAATGTTGAATCAAGTGGATCGCACAGTTATGTATATCAAGATGAGAATCACATTAATTCAACATGGGTCGCAATGTTATTCCAACATAATTTATAGTTATTTTGAAGTGGAAAAATGTCATTTTTGGTTTATTGATATAGCATAGCATTAATCACCTATGAAACAAGTTGAAAAATTTTGATTTACCACAGTTTTTGTCGTTTTTACCTGGGTTTAATATATGTATAGTAAAACATTTTTTCCAACTGACTATTGAATACATATGTACATACCACTTCCATATTTATATGCAGAAATACTAAAAAAATATACACTACCCAGCATACCATTCTAGGAGCGCTCCGAAAAAGGAGTCAGAAAAGAGTCCAACAAAAGAGCATTTTCGGAGCGCTCCGAAAAAAGGAGTCAGAAAAGAGTCCAACTAAAGAGCATTTTCGGAGCGAAAGAAAAATTTGCTTGTTACTGCCCAGCAAGCCATATGAGTCCGAAAAGAGTCTTTTCTGACACCTTTTTCGGAGCGTTAACGCTCTTTATGAGCCCAAAAAACAATCATAATTGCTCCGAAAACCTTTAGAAAAGAGGGTCATTACGTTCGAAAATGGTCCGTCAGAAAGAGCTCTTAGATAATGTCAGAAAAGAGTCTTTTATGAGGGTTTTTTGGGCTCTTAAAGAGCTCTTAGATAATGTCAGAAAAGAGTCTTTAATGAGGGTTTTTTGGGCTTTAAAAGAGCTCTTAGATAATGTCAGAAAAGAGTCTTTTATGAGTTTTTTTTTGGGCTCTGTGTAATCTTGTTTTGATCATTCTTGTGTGGTACAGCTATGTTTTTTTTTGTTCAAAGCACAAATAACAGGACAACAACGCTTTGGTACACACATAATTAAGTGGAATTTATGAGTCATACTGCGTGCCGACTCAGAAGAAATACATTGACGAGGGTATAGTGTTTTTAACACTTTTAGATCACTCATAAGCGTTCGATATGGTTAACCATGACATGCTTTGTCTTAAATTAAGAAACTTTCTCAAATATAGTTGTTCCGTTACTGAGCTAATATCAGCGTATCTTGATAATAGATATCAATATGTTAGTGCAACTCGCACGTCATGGGTAACAAAAGGTGTTCCACAAGGATCAATCCTAGGATCACTTTTATTTTCAATATACGAGTATATTAATGATCTACCACGACAATTATCACATTGCACAGTTCAACACTGGCCAAATGAATGAATGTGTGGATCTCTCAAAAATCCAATCTTGGGTAATATCTAAAAATCTCTTACGTTACTACATAAGATTATTTTTACAAATGAACCATCTTGTCTTTTTTTTCGGCTCTTTTTCACTCGTTCGAGGAGGAATAATAACATAATTTAAATACTTCATAACACACTAGTTTCAGAACATCAATACTTTATCTATTCTATTCTATTCGTCTTTGGAACTCGCTACCACCAAGAATACAGTTTTTGAGCAACACAGCGGAATTTGGGAAATCTATATACATACATACATATAACTATTTTAATTTTTATCTTTGATGTTATTTTCATTATATTTTATGGGATCTTCTTGTCATTTTACTTTACATACTTTTTCACGTAAGACTCATCTTGTTTCAAATAAATAAATAAATAAATTTAATTTAAAAATGACTACTCGGGAATTGTGGACATTAACAGATTTCATACTTTATATTATTGGAGACTTAGTCCCAAAAACGACTCCACACTGGAAGTTATTAATTGATCTAGTTTAAATTTTGGATAACCTATTAAGAAACAAATTTAGAGACTGTAGATACATATGTATGTTTAAGTTCTTAGTCTTTGAATATAACAAAATATTTGTAGAACTTTATAGAACTTTACTTCATTAAAAAAAGTGTGGTCGTCCTCCAAAGTTTTTGTCGAGCTTAAGGTTTGAAGCCACACATAAGGATACAAAAATATACTCGTATATGTAGTATGTAATAATATTAAATCTGGAGTAAACATTCCATTAACATTATGTACAAAATTAGGATTAAATTTTGCAAAATTTCTTGTAGATTATGAAAATGGGATTGCAGAGCTTTTGAATTAAATACTTTAAATAAAATCTAATCCATGCATGATTACTAATATAATTTTGTGTAATCCAACATGATGTTATTGCATTTAAACGTTTTCCAAACAGTTTGGGCATTCAGAGTTATTTGAAATATTATAAAATTGTTCATTAAAACGCTCCATTGAATCAATGTAAGAATATGGAAACACTCCTTTTCTTCTAATCAGATTAAGCTCTTGCTTTTGTATGAAAACTTTTTTGAGAATATGGAAATCATCATCATTTAAATTATTTGCAAGTGATTCTAAACTAGAAGCCATAAATCTACAAGAATCTAAAAAGCGAATTTCAAAACACTCCTTTTCATTGATTTGTATATACTTTGATAAAGATATATATAATTCTTTGTTAAGGGGAATTACTTTTATATCACCTTCAAAGTTTGAGAGTTCTTTCATGAATAGGTGACAGTCATAAGACGAAAAGTTATACAAGAGTACTGGTATAAAATTAGTTGTTCTATTAAGAAGGTTGCAAGAGTTATGGGCTGCACCTCTATATTTACCGGTTAAGTGACGGTGGTCGCGTACTTTTCTCACATACATATATGACATTTTGTTGAGAGATCATGTAGAATTTGTTCGTCAATTGTAAGTGTGGTCATAGATATATTTTTGGCTAAATAATTTTCATAAATTTCTTTTGTATCTCTAATTAAATTATCTATAAATTTAGTAGGTGCATCATTACCAAAATAAATATTAAACCTATCCAAATGATCGTCATAACTACACTTTATATAAAAACTAAAGGCACATGCTTTATGTTTTTGTAGATTACCTGATGCGTCACTGTTAACTATTTTTTCCAAATATGCCTCAAAATATTCATACACAACGAATGGTACGTCCAGCTGCTTTTGGTAATTTTTAAAGTGTAGCATCTTCGACACTACTTTTCTGCAGCTATGTTCATGATTTCCGAATTAACTTTTAATTTTGAGAGTACTGAAGACAGACATTACATAGGTATACGAGTACTCGTGTACTCCTTTTTGAAAAGTTAAACTATTCCTTGTTAACCTAAAAATTATTTTTAGTAAATTAAAGTATTTAACAAAAATTGTATAAGTTATGTTTAAATTACTTTGAACTGTTTGTAATTAAGACATAGTGGAACCATTTCTTATCCGTTAATAAAAGAAGATTTATATGCCGCTCTACTACCTCGTTATTGAGGTAGTATGGACCAACAATATTATTGTTCTCACAATCAAAAACGTTTATACTGATATTGTGGTTATTTTCTTCAAAAATTTTTATATCTTTAAATTTTAATGGAAATTCCAAATTATTAAAATTTATTTCCTCTTCTTTTATAATTATTGTAGCGTCATTTACTTATATTAATTTCAGTCAATTTGGATTTAGTATTTACGAAGGCGGCAATTATACTCCACTTGAAACAATAATTGTCTTCATTATTCACATTGCTTGCCTTTTCTTCGGCAATGGGATGAACTTCGATCCACGTGTAAATGAAGCCATATTAATTTCTAGCTACTTCATCTGTATTAGTGAGCATCCACTATCCCTTTCCTGAAATTCACTCATTTTGTTGCTTATATAATGCAACTTTAGAGATTCTTCAATATTGTCACTCAATGTGATCAAAGACATTTTTGAGCGATGAGTGATGGAACACAGTTCTAGGTTGTCTTCTTTAATTTTTACATATTGACATTCAAGTTCCATATTAAACTTGAATGTAATATATATCTTTAAAGAACTTATTATTATAATTTTTAGCTCTTCATTTAAGACATCAAAAAATTCTTTGGGATGAAGTATATCCTCTTGTTTATTCTTATATACATACCCTTGAATTCTTCTTTAAATGCCGATTTAAAGCATTTAAATTGCCTCAAACCCGAAGGATCATTAATTAACCTTCCAATTTTATTGTTGGTGGATACAGAAGCATGAGATCGCTTATGCTCATGCAAATAACTTCGGTTAGAAAACCATTTTCCACATTCCGAGCAGTGAAGGACTTCGTGTTCTTTTAACATTTCCTTTTCAGCAAAAAGCGATTTACAAAATTTGCACTCAAACATCATTTTTAAATTTTCTTTTTCAACGGTTTTGTCACTTGCAAATAAGTCAATAGACTAATGAAAATAATTAAATAATGCTTAAAATAATAATGCTTATTCAACATTTTTTGAAATTGTTACATTTACATATAAATTAAATTTGTCAAAGAAAAGTCAGCAAAGTTTTTTCTATAAAGTCAATAAACTCTAAAAAGTACTTGCTTATTAATGCTTTAAAAGTACTCTTAGTTGAACTTAGATATAGTTTTAGTTTTAAAACAAAATAAAACTATAAGGCAAATAAAACAAGTTTAACAGATTTGTATACAACATTTATTTGCAAAACATTTGGTTTTTCAATCTTCTATATATGTGACTGATTCATTCATCATCGCACAGCACTTGAAATTCGGGTAATGGGTTCCTTTTACAACATAGGGCAAAAACGGGTAAAACCAGTACCTCTATATCTCCAAAGCAAATAAACTTAGAAATAATATTTTAAATGCGTCCGCTTTTAACCAAGAAAAGAGCCGACAGGTGTCTGGTACTTTTTTGAAATTCGAAATTCAAGTGACCATATGGGGTAAAAATAGTCCCAATAGAACGCTCCGTTAACATGTATATCTCCTACATAAATAAACATAGAAATAATATATTAAATGCATCTGGCTCAGAACAATAAAGACTAGAAATCTTTTTGGTACTTTTTTGAAATTCGAATTCCTATGGCCTAAAAACTATATTCTTTTTTGGTACTTTTTTTTATCAAAATGTATTTTCTCACTAAAAATTCCATGAACTATTATTTTCAAATAGTACGTATTACGGATAATTAATAGGAACTTTTTTGAAAATTATTTTTTCAAGGGGGACAAAAAAGGGACAAATAAAACGGGGTAAAAACGGACATTTGCTATTATTTATTCAATTTAAAAAAAAAAAAAAGATAAAATATTCTTCCATCCACACAAAAAAGAACCCAGAACATGCTATTCACGACTCAAATATAAAGGTGTAAAATGGGCCAAATTTCAGTACACTTATATTGGTACTTTTTTGAAATTCATTTCTACTATTCTATTCTCGCAAACTATGCATCTGATTATGTTATTATATTCTGCAAAGTTGTTTTGCATGATCCCGAAAAGCTCACGCCTACTTTAACGCCCACTTTTTTTAAATTGATTAATTGCTTCTGCATGGCTTTTTATAGATTTACTTCAAACAAGTTGTATACACATCTTACTGAAGGCGAGGTAAAAATAAAAATGTTATGTGCCACGCCCAATTTCATGCCCCATCTCAAAAAATAAATGTGTGTATGTATGTCCTTTATAGAATCGTAAACTATGTATTTGATCATGTGTTTATCTTCGGCAAATTTGTTGTGCATGAACCCGGGAAGGTTTCTGAGTTGGTATGAACACGCCTACTCTAACGCCCACTTTTTTTAATTAATTACAACGCCTGCCGGGAAGGCCAGATCGCTAAACCGATCTTACTAAAACTTTGACGGGATATAACTAAGACTCCGGCATGACTAAGAATACTTTTTTCGACCGCCTACTTTTCTTCAAAATGAACAAAATCATTCAAATTACTCAAAATGAATTAAATATTTATGTAACGCTTTCTTTCAAATTAATTTTAATTGGTGGCACAGCAACACGAGCAAATGCCATCTAGTATTACCATTAATTTATAAACTATTTAATAATTTTTCATAAAGTATTATAGACGTTTTGACAATAAATAATATTTGTTTATTATATCACTATATTGCATTTTAGTTTATCATATATCATACAACTGCAGTTATCTGGACCCTCAGTAGCATCATTCCTCGACCATTGATAACTTGTATAATGTACAATATAATTGGTTATCTCGTCGTGATTTGATCTTTTATCCAATTTTTAAAAGTATTCTATCAATTCTATATGTTCAGGAAAAATATACAGGCATGTGATGGAAATCGATATCGAAAACGAATGAGTTTTAGAAGTCAATTTTTTCGTAATATTTCTGTATTGAAAAACTGTTATTACATAAAATATAAAGATATTGGGCTACTAAAGAGAATCTTAAAACAAAAATTTTAAAAATTAGATTATAAATGCATTAAAATGTATTTCGAATACTGATTCGTTTTCGATATCGATTTCCACCACATGCCTGATAGTCATCAAAATCATTTAAAAACATAAACAATTTTTGAAACATTTTTTGAATTACACACACCTAATTACATACTGATAATAATTTTTAGATTGAATGAATATATTTTTTAAAATTTTAATATTTATATACAATTTTTTTTAAACTTATACACATATACATACATTTATACATTAATTAATTCTAGATACTTTTGGTATTTCCCAACTAAGAAAAGGTTGTGAATTAGGAATGCAAAATCTATCATCAACTTCGTTGTCAGTCTCAACGATCGCGATTGATTCTTCCAATTCTAGGACATAATTTTTATTTTCCAACTTCTTCGTTAGTAAAATTTTTTCATTAGCAATTCCTTCAATCACATTATCATTGAAATTGTTGTATTGTTTGGGTAGGTATAGCAAAGCATCTTCAAGTTCTACAATTACAACGTTTCCATATTTGGTCTTTTGACGAAACATGGATAAAACTTTATGTGGCTCTGATGATTGTAAATCTTTAGTGGATAGATAAGGTTTTGTCTTCAATTTATTAAAAGTTGCAACAATTTCAACACTTGTAACATTTGCGGAACTCATTTTTCATGCACTTTTGAAAACGAATATTTGATTGGATTCTTGTATGTACTTGGTATTTATATCTTTACATTTTTAAGTTAAAATTTTTAAGTTTGAGTTTCACTCAAATATTTTCGGAAAAAAATTAATTTTCTCAACTAATGAAAACGGGTTGTCATACAATTGCCAACAATTTGGACAATTTGACAACAAAAATTACATAGTGAATTGCTATTAAAAAATTGTGTGCTAATAAGTAGTTTTGTATGTAAATAAATAAATATGGGTGGAGTCAAATCAATAAAGTACTTGGGTGTATATCTACAGAGTAATTTGTCTTGGAACACATATATGTGTGTGTTGGTTCCAACATATGAAAACAAAAGTACAACAACAACATATGAAAACAAAAGTTGCTCAAGGCACCGGGTTTTTGTACAAGTTTAAAAATAAATTTGATCGTAAAACAAAATTTTTAATATACAATGCCCTTATTTAAAGTCATTTGAATTACTTAACTGTCGTATATGGATGGAAGCAATGTAATTACGTTCCCAACAATATCATTATATAAGGATAAATTCAAAACAGTTTTGCCAGTTTTTGGTATTTACAAATTGCAAATTTTTATATGTAGGTATATGTCTTTAAAATTGTACACAATATTGGTCATCACACGATTCAGTTTACAAGGAATCAGGTGTTACACAATACAAGGAATAACAGTAATTTGTCAGTAGCAAGGTGTAGGTTGGAAACAACCAAACAAAGAATTGAATATATGGGTAGTCGTGAGTTTAATAACTTACCTCAATACTTAAAAATAATAAATAGAATTTCAATATTTAAAAAATGTTTGAAAGATTACTTACTTCAAAATTTAGAAGAACTTCTGATGTAAAATAGTTTTGATCTCAAATTGTATTAATATCATAAAAATTAATTTTATTTTTTTTTCTCTCTTTTTTGAATACTGATAATCATAACTAATATGTAATTTTTATCAACTAGCCTCAACAATGCCTATAAGGTGCTGAGGCAACAAAAATGTACTGGATTATTGGAAAATAAAAACAAAAAATTAAAAAAAAATAGATCGGAATTCCAGTATAAACGAATCTCTATTTAAAAATATATAAAAGCATCGTCTCTGGAAACTTTATTTAAATATTTTTCCAGATTTTTTTAGTGTTTAGTTCAGTAATAATCAACATATTCTTTCCTCTTCCAACCGACCTTTCCTCTCACACCCACAAACACAAGACTTGCGCAAATAAAATTGCCTAATCTGAAAGGGGCCTAACTTATATTTCATTATAAGAATCCGTATTTAAAACTGTAAGTCTGTTTAAGTCTGATTCATTTCAAAGTAATACAAAATTCCCGTTTTTACCCGTTATTACCACTTAAGTGTCGTCGTATTATCAAGAAATAACATCTCAAATACCTGCACGTTTTTGTGATCGCATAAAGCTACAACACAAATTTCGTTTTCTTAAAACAACAGATACAAAAGGTACTAAAAAAGTACAAAAACACAAATATTTAACCCTTTTTACTCCTTTAGTTGAATTTCCTTCCCAAATGTATGTTTTTGAGAGGATAGTCCAGAGTGTCCTAAATTAGACTACATTAGTCAAATTTCTGAAATAACATTTGCAATTTGAATAAAACTATTTTGAAAAAAATTTATTTTTGAAATAATATAATATTTAACATAAGTATACATATTGAAATAAATATTTACTATTTTTATTTTAACTGTATTTAACCTGAACCTGAGATGTTAACGATGGGGTTGGTGCTGGTGTTGGGCTGGTAGTTGATGCTGGTGCTGATGCCGCCGTCGACATTGATGTTTGGTGCTGGTGTTGGTGCTAGTGTTGGTGCTGGTGTTGGTACTGACATTGGTACTGTTGCTTGTGTTTGTGATGGACGATTACCGAAAGATCCCATGGCCCACGGATTAAAGAAAAATAAACCATTGACTGACAGGATTTAGCTCAATAAGGCCAAGCAAACTAAATATAGCGAGAATTTCATTCTCGTTTTTTTTATAATTCAAGTTAACTCTATCAATATTGCCATGATGTACAAGTTGTAGAGTGTAAGAAACATGTGTTTAAATAAAACAATAATTTCTGTAGCTTAAAATATGATATTGATTTAAGACTGGCCTACTTCTTTATTATGCAGTCTTCAAATGTTGACATGTCAAGTTATGGTTTGTCCACGTAATTTCAGAGTAATAGGCTTGGAAAGTAACCTAGTTTTTTATTACAAATATTTGGTTTTAAGCTACATTTCTTGATGTTAAGAAATTATCATTCTAGTTAAAAATAAATATACATATGTATGAGTACTGCCCAAGAAGTCTAAAGTGCATTATAAATTTTTTCAACATGAATAATAATCATGTTGATTTAAACAATGTTGATTCAGCTGGATCGCAAAGTTCTTTCAACATAAAATTTTATACTGTTTTAACTTGTTTACATGTTATTTCAAAATTATTAGTTATGTTAAAATAATAAATAACAAGTAAGAAAGTATAGTCGGTCAAGCCCGACCATATAATACCCTACACCCAGTAGTTTTTCAGAAATTCACCCCTATCGTGAATAAAAATTCTACATGAAATTTGTTCCCTTTTATTTTTTTAACATTGAATTTTAATAGGAAAAATGTGAAAAGGGAACAAATTTCACGTGGAATTTTTATTCACGATAGGGGTGATTACCTATTATTGACCGATCAACCAAAAAATTTAGTGCCATGACTGCTGTGAATATAAATATTATGTATGTTATACATTATTTCGATATAAATACTTTTACAAGATTTATGGAGGTTAAAGTAAATAACGGAGAGGGTCTTATATGGGAGTTTTCACTAATTATGGACCGACTATTATACATGGGTCGTAATGTTATTTCAACATGATTTCTAGTTATTTTGAAGTAGAAAAATGTCATTTTTGGTTTATTGTATGAAACATATATGTGTTCAATATTATTTGGATACCAACATTTTTAAAAAAGTTATGCTCTTTTAAGTGATTTTCGGAAGTGGGCCTTATATGAGAGCTACGACTAATTATGGACCGATCTTGACGAAATTTGTAGATGTGATTTAGCTTCATTTATTACTCAATTGTGGTGAACTTTGTTTGCATACCTGCATAATTCAAAGAGTTATGATCGGTAAACCCCAATTTCGGGAGGACATTTGTATTGGGGCCAGGTGAAATAATGGACCACCAGTTTCAATCCCATAAACGCACAGAATTGTGGAAAAACCAACATGGATTTTGCACCATGACAACGCACGAGCTCATACATCGATGCGTGTACATGAGTTTTTGGCCAAAAACAGAACCGTTATCATGCCTCAAGCACCGTATTCACCGGACTTGGCCCCCGCTGCCTTTTTCCTCTTCCCAAAACTGAAGACACCGATAAAAGAAAGCGTTTTGCTACGATTGAGGAGATAAAAGAAAAATCGAAACAGGAGCTGTTGGCGATACCAAAAAACGCGTTTCAGAAGTATTTCGAGGATTGGAAAAAACGCTGGCATAAGTGTATTTATTATACAAGGTCGACGATGTTCAACAGCTCCTGAGCGATGTCCATGCGACGTGTTTTTTTTTTTTTGCTCAAAACTTTGCAATTTTGGAACAATCTCCGCTGCCGCACGTTTCATGCCTAAAACATCCGTAAAAATTGCTTGGCATGAGCCGAACGATATGCCAACATCATCAGCAGCCTCTCTGATAGTGATTCGACGATTATCCAAAATCATTTTCTTCAATGTTTTCATCGGTTGTTGACGTGCTTAAACCGGTTATACTACAATTGAACTTGTGTTCTGCTCATAGTAGACTCGCCAAACGACACAGTCAACATTTCAAATGTCCTTGCGCATTTAATTTCATTTTTTACACAAAACTTAATACAGGTTCTTTGATCCATTTTTTCGAATAGTAAAAAATCGAAGAGCACACCAAAACACCACTAACCTTTTTATCTGTCAAAAACAAACTGACAATCCAAAATTACTGATATTACCAACATATATAACAGACATGTGTACCAACAGAACATAACAGAAAAAAATGCGAAAATCGAACATATGTACGTAACTCACGAAATTTGAAAATAACGGTTATTTTTTGATCAGACCTCGTATATTATTTCGTTTAATAATATGTGGTTTTGACTTTATTTTGACGCTCACAGTAGATTTAAAATTACTATGGATGCATACAAACCGTTTGTTACGAAAAATGCATGTTAATATTGTAATATAATAACGTCTTAACCTAGTTTTATGCGCACAAGGACAAAACCTTGTCAGAAATACGGACTCAATTTTATTCATATTCTTCTATGGGGAAAATGTGTCGATGTTCATAGATACTTTGTAACTTAAAAAAGGCTAATTTTGTCATTTGACATAACATCGACGCTGTCCACACAAGACAAATTCATTCCTAATAAAATATGATATAAACAATATTTAAATTAAGTAAATCTTTAGAATTTTTTGAATATTAGAGAATAGGTTGTAACTGTAGATATTGATTTCGATTAAAATAATATTTTATAAAAATATATACGCGATATTTTTTCGGCCCAAGGACGGATGGGATTGAAACTGGTAGAAATCGGTCTGTTATTACCCCTGGCCCCCATACAACTATCAAAAAAAATATTAAAAAAAATTAGTAATAAATGAAGCTAAATCACATCTATAAATATCGTCAAGATCGGTCCATAATTAGTCGTAGCTCCCATATAAGGCCCACTTCTGAAAATCACTTAAAAGAGCATAACTCTTTTAAAAATGTTGGTATCCAAATAATATTGAACACAAATATGTTTCGTATATATACATATAATATGGTAGAATTTTATGACGATCGGTCCATAATTAGTCGTAGCTACCATATTAGGCGCACTTCCGAAAATCACTTTAAGGACCATAAATATCTCTTAAAAATGTTGTTATCCGAATAAAATTTAACAAAAATGTGTTTCTTATGTACAGAAATGGTGACACCTAATTTTATAATTGTCAGTTCATAATTAATCAAAACTTCACTTTAACCTCCATAAATCGTTTAAAAGTATTTATATCGAGATAAAGTTTAACACACATAATATCTATATTCACAGAAGTCATGGCACTAAAGTTGGATAATCAGTTAATAATAGGTAATATCTCCCATATAGCGCCCATATCTGAAAAAAACTGTTTAATTGATATACTGGTTGTAGGGTATTATATGGTCGGGCTTGACCGACTATACTTTATTACTTGTTTTATTTTAACATTTACTTTACCCAGCCAACCAAACAACCAACCAGCCAGCTGAGCCAAAATTAACAAGCTCGGCTCAAAATGCTTTAGTTGGTTTTTAAATTCAACATCAGTACGGTTTTTGAAGCGTTTGCAATTGCATTAAGTTTACAAAAAATAAATAAAGACAAATTATCAATTTGAAATTAGCAAAAAGTGAAATCTCGATAAAAAAAAAAAACTGTGCTACGAAATGAAAATTGTTGTAATTGATATTTTCTAAATGGATTTTTTTTTAAATGGCAAAACACTTACATACATTTTTAATATTTGCTTAATACTGTCTAATAAAACAAAACCCAGAAAATTAAATTCATTTCTTGAAGTGCTTAATTTGCTTAATGTTTGTATTTATCACTTTAATGTGCTGATAATGATTTCCTATAATTAGCATAACAATAGGAAAATATTACAAATGAATTTGAAAATCAAGCAAAAAAGATTCATTAATAACAACCTTTGTTGAAAATTAAGCAAATAAGTAATATTTGGAAAGTGATCATTTTTATTCTTTAGCACAAATGGAAAATTTAAAAATAGTTTTGTAGGTACAGTAGAATCTCGAAAAAGTTAAGTGCCGCTCTAAAAAATTATAATTAATTTTTAAAACAACGGCTTTTTCAGTAACAATAGTGGCAAATTGGTCGTTTTTAAAATATTCTCACTGGCAACGCTAAACTTTGAATTTGTTTGTTGGATTATGGTATTCCCCGAACTTCTTTTTTATTTTGAGTTGCAAAAAACTTTGACCATCTTCAACAACAAACAACATTGTATTAGTAGTTGGTGTTAAGCTTGTTGGTTGGGGCTAATGTTAACATCAGCATTGATGAAATTGAGAATTGGAACAATGATCAAATTTCAGAAGATAATGATAATTTCGAAGTATCCAATAGTGAAAATGACGGGCCAATTATCGAGTAAGATGCTCAACAATCTAAAGTGACTTTCTCGAAAGTAGTTGAAAGCATCAATACCGTGATAAAATGGTTTAAAAACAATAATGATGCAAATCAGGTGGAAGAACTTGTCAATATGCGCACGAAAATGGTGAAGACGTATTACACAAAGGAAAAAAAACAAACAAGCCTTGACTGCTTCTCTAAGCCGCTCCATAAAAATTAATATCTTTGGCGCACGAACTTTTAAACCAAAAAGTACATATAAAAATAAATTTATTTTTTTAGTAATGAAAACTAATTCCCTTATTCAGAAAAAATTAAAGTAGACTTCAAATGTACTTTAAGAAAATTGTGTATAAAAATTTTGTCTAAAAGCACACTTCAAACCTACTTAATTTTTTATGAATACGTCAGTAAGTCAATAAACTAAAATTTAAGATATTATATCAAACAAAAAAGATGTTTAATTAATTTGTTTTTGTGACCAATATTTATAATTATTATAATTTTTAAGGAGTTTCCTTCAGGCTAATTTGGTCAAATGTTTGTTTCCAAACGTAAATAAAAAACTTGTTCGATTTTTATTTTTTATTTTATTTACCCAACGTTTCGTTAGTTTTATTCTAACTTCTTCAGGGGTCTCGTTCTAAATAATCTAGTGACAAAATTTATTGTTTTATTACACAGCTTTAACTTATTATATAGTTTTACTTACAGCTTTGATGTTTTTTATCATTGGATATTAATTTTTATTATTAATTAGTTACTAAAAAACTAAAAAACGGGACATCACGAACAGAATTTTGGTATAAATAATCAAATAATTAATAAAAATATAATATACAATAAACGACCACAAAACTTAAGTCAAGTTTAACTTAAAGCTAATATCACAGAACTGATTTAATTATTAATTGCAGAGGAGTATTGAAGTTTCGTGTTGTCTTTGTCTTCTTTTGTGTTCATTGTTGTTTTTATTTTTTGTTGTATGCGTAAACTCTCCAGTGTATACCTTTTGTTTTCCTTCCTTTCTATATCTAATATTTTAACATTATCAAAATCTGCCACATGATTACACTCTTTTACGTGCTGGGAAAGTGCCGTCGATATTTTTCCATTTCTTATATCTGTTTTATGTTCGTTGATTCTTGTACCCAGCATTCTTTTTGTTGTACCAATATACACCAAATTACACATCTCCCCCTCGTTTCCTTCACATTTTATTTCGTACACAACATTGTCTGTTTTTAATTTGTCCATCTTCGGTTTGTTATTCGTAAATAGCTGTCGTAATGTGCTGTTTGATTTGTATGCAATTGTTGTTGTGTCATCTGTTATTATTCCCTTTAATGTTTTCATCTCTGTGAGTTTTGGGATGAATGGTACACTGTAAAAATGTTTTGTTTTTTCTGAAACGGAGTCTTGTTTTTCCCTTCTGTTTTTTTTTGTTTTTTTAAAGCTGTTTATTAGTTTGTTTGTTATGACTATTGGATAGTCATTTATTTTCAATATGTTTCTGATCTTTTTCATATTCGTTTGTTTGTACTTATACTCACTTATATCCAATACTTTCCATATTAAGTTTGTCACTGTGTTTGTCTTCATTTTCATGGGTTGGTTCGAATAGTAATTGATTAATCTGCCTGAAGATGTGGGTTTTGTGTACCGATTTGTTCCAATTTTACCATTTTCTCTAATTATGTTTAAGTCTAGGTAAGGTAATCTTCCATCTATTTCCTTTTCAATTGTAAATTTAATTTTGTTGTGGTACGCGTTCAAAGTTCTTAAAATAGTTGGTTCGTCGTTTTTGTTTATAATGGCAAACAAATCATCTACATATTTTGTTAAAAAACGAATTTTAATATTTTCCGTTTTTAATTCTTCTACACCGTCATTTAATAATGTATCCAAGACAATGTTTGCAATCGTTGGGGATAACGGATTTCCCATAGGCATTCCATAAAGTTGACGGTAGAATTTATTATTTATTGAGAAATAGTTATTCTCTGTTAAGCAGAAATTTAATATTTTTAAAAACGTCGGTTTCTCTATTTTTGTGTGTTCTTTTATGTGTTGCCATTTGTCAAGTATGTTCTTTATCGCTAGATGGATCGGTATGTTGGTGAACAACGATACCACGTCAAATGAAACCATGATTTCATTGTCATCTATTTTGGCTCCTATTAGTCTGTGTTTTAGTTCCATTGCATTGTTCACATTATATGTCGTAGTAACGATGTTCTTTAAAATTTTCCCAATATGTTTAGCCAGTTCATAGCAGGGTACCTTCATGGAGGCAGATATTGGTCTAAGTGGTACATTGTCCTTGTGTATCTTTGGTAAACCATACAATTGTGGAGCTGCCGCTGCGTGTACTATCATCTTCATTTTCTCAAACTTTGTTATCGTATTGTCCTTTTGTAATTTTGTGATGATGTTATTGTTTTTCCTTTGAAGTTTTTCTGTTGGGTCTCTTGAGGTTAGTTGGTATGTATTCTTGTCATTTAATAGCAAATCCATTTTCTCTCTATACTCCTTCTTATACATTACTACCGTTTTGTTGCCCTTGTCAGCCGAAGTAATTGTTATCTCGTTTTTGTGTTTGTTCAAAAATTTCTTGGTTCGTTATAAATAGTAGTAATAAACCTGTCTTTCTCAGAACTTCTAACATTTCTTCTAAAATCTGATATCCTATTCGCAATCTTCGATCTGGTTATATCTTTCTCTGTGTCATCTTGTATGTTCTGGACCCACTGTTCCATGTCCGCAATTAGTGATACTGGACTCAAATTCTTTTTATCAACTGGTAATGCAAATTTTGGGCCAAGTGAGAGTAACCATTTATTTTCAGTTTCGAATTCCACGTCTGTATAATTCACGTTGAAAGTAAATTTCAATTTCCTAAATTTTTCTTCTTTCAATTTCCTTATCTTCGATAAATGTGTCCGTTTTATTTTATTTCTAATATTATAAAATTTTTCCCATTGTTCCTTATTGAATTTCGTCCATTAATTTTTCCTCAGTGTATTATGTAATTGTTTTTCGATCGTTCTTGTAGTTCTTTTTATGTGGTAAATATTTCTATGTGGCTCTTTTATATCAATGTTCAATACTTTCATGTGAAAATTTGTCTCAATCCTAGTTATCTCGTTCTGTGAATTTACCTTGTTGAACAATGTTTTCAGTCCTTTTGTGCTGTTTCTTATGTTTATTATTTTATTTATTTCCTCTTTCAATAAAAAAAAACGATTAAATAAGTTAATAGTTTGAAAAAGTTAACAGCCTTCTGAACATTTTGGTTAACTTTTTCGAGATTCTACTGTATTATCCTGTATTTTGTGCAAAAATATGTTTTTGAGTTAATCGTGTTTTCTGTATTATTTTTAAACAGAAATTAGTTTTGTAATGTTTAATTCAATTTTATACGACTAAACTTACAGACTTTAAAGATTAAAATTACCTTTTTCACAATTAGGCCCTCAGGTTGTTCATTTCTATTTTGTTTTAAATATCAGTTAATTGATCTTTAATGTCTCTAACCTATTGACATTTTGTGAATCTATCAATAATCATAATGTGAGAATGTTCAATTTTATACAATCTTTATTTAATTTAAATATGTACAGTTAAGCAAATAAATAATTCAACAATATTTGAAAAAAAAATAAACACAGCAAAAAAAATTGCAATTAAAATAAACTGAAATAAACTAAATCAATGACAGATAGTAAAGCAGTAAAAAAAAATTAAATTAAATGAAATGAATTTAAAAAGTTTTATATTATTACCTTTAATCGCACAAATTGCTTTAATAATTACCACAGCAGCTAAGGAAACAGAGGAAAGGTTTGTGTCTAAACTAAATGAGAAATTACGATTGAATCGTTTAAATGTTTGTAAACTTTTACTGTCGCAGTCTTAGAACTGGGAGAAATAAATAAAAATCGAAATTAAAACTCTTTTTAATATTTATTTCACTGTTTTTTTCTATTTTATATTGATATTTTAGACATATGTAGGTTTCATATTTTTCAAACATTAACACAATTGAGAATGATTTAAAATCAAAGCCTGCCTCAAATATAATCTTTGAAATTAATGACTTTTTAATATACAATATATAATAATTTTAAGTAGGTTTTCTCCAATTTTCTAAACGACCTGATAATAGGTTTGAAATGATATAGTCAACAGTTTTCAAACGTTTGGCATTGTATTTAAATAATATTTTTCACATAAATGTTTAAAGAGACGTTTAAAATTACATTTTTAATCATAACAAAAGGATTATTAAAAGTTATGAAAATCGTTCAGACTTTAATCTTCCACAAACCTTAACCTTGACGAAATAAAAGTAAAAAAAAAACAAAAGTTAGAGTGCTAGATTCGGCTGTACCGAATCTTTAATACCCTCCACCTAAACGTAATAAGAAATACAAAAACTACACTGGCTTTATAGGACTAGAATATTATTATTCTGTCATTTCTATTCGGTCTTAGTGCAAATTTTATTAGTATTTTAGTATATTGTTTGAAAGACAATTTTACGACCAACCAATTTATGTTAAATATTTTGAAATTTTATCTAATTTTGACCATTTATAATTGATGTAATTACCGATTCTTACCATAATTTACAGAATTTGTCTAATTTTCATAATAATCTTGAGTGCTGAACATTTTTCCATATTCACAACAAGTTAAGAAACAGAGTATTATACAGAGTATAAAAAAGGATAAGGTATAAATAAGATGAGGCTTTTTTTGTTTGAATTTGATCTGAATAATATTATTTACAAAAGATTTATGGGTGGCATAGTATAAGTGGACCAGTTATGGTCTAATAGCTTCTAAATAAAGTATCCACTAATGTGGCTTCTATGTATTTAAGGCTTATTTTGGTTGAGTTTCATCTCAATAACGTGTTTAGTATGCTCGGAAGTGGACTTAATTCGGGAGGTATTGCCAGCTACTAAATCCAGTAGCATAATGGCCGTATAACCGATATTATTTCTGGATTAAAATTACTGATCTATATAAAAGTTGGTTCGATATCGATATTTATAAGTATTTTTTGTGGGTTTATTTGTTTTTCGGAAATGGTTCTTATATGGCAGCTATGACAAATTATGGGCCGACCACCATAAAATTTAGTACAACAATTTATTTACTTATACGGATTATTTATGTCAAATTTTAACCGTTTAACATTATTTATACCAGTTTTATACGTATTTAAGTGAATTTTTGAAGTGGACTTTATATGGGGTCTATAGACAAACATGGACCGAACTAAAAAAAGTTTCGTTTTACGATTTCTTTTTGCATGAAACTTATTCCTACTGAATTTTGTAGTGATATTCCAATTTTATAGGCATTTATGTATAATTGAGCAATATTTTGGGAAGATGTTTGTATGGGGGCTATGAGAAATCATGGACCTATTTTTACTATTTTCCTCACACTTTCTTCTTTTATCATAAAAACAACGTATACAAAATTTAATGGGAATATCTGCAAATATTTAAAAAAATTGGAAAAAAATGTTTAAAAATATCAAAATTTTTTTGGAGGTTGTCTTACATTTTGAGCCATAAATAACTCTTATTGTACTATACCGATTTTGCTGATTTTCAATACCACACTGCTTAGGAGAACTGTAAACGGTTTTTTTTGTAAACTTTGTTGATTTCGGTTGTGTCCTTTGGACGTGAGAGTGTTTTACACCGACAGACAGACAGACGGACAATCGATTTAGAATTTCATAAGGACCAAGAATATATATACTTTGTTGGGTTTTAGATGAGTATTTCTCAGTGTTACACACGGAATGACAAACTTATATACGAGTATACCATCATTCACCACTTATGGTGGTGGAGGGTATAACAACAAAATTGTTTAGAAGATGGCGATGAGGATCAAATAGACAAGTTCGAATTGTGTCGCTCTGAAGTATCATACATACATTATTTTTTTTTATACTATTCACTGGAAAAAGAGAGATTTAGTTCAGAGTGAAACAACAGAGTGAAAGTATCATCAAAATAATATTTTGCGATTCAATTGTAACACCATCAGAGTAACTAACCATCAGCTATCCATTCTTTCGTTGTTTATAATATACCTTGATTACAGCCCCCTATGGATTTGCACCTCATCGGATCTTTGCCTGCTGGATGCAGCACCAAACATTGGTGATGAAAAACGTTTTGAAAGTCAAAATGATTGTCGGTTGTCGTGTGGTAAATATGGTGGCATCTGGCCGATGCCCACCGGCGATTGTAGTCTGTCTAAGGAACGAGTGCACTTCGATCCATGGAAGGTACGTTTTAATGTGGTGGCTCCGACAGCGGCTACCACACAGTTTATACGAGAAACAAATCGTATATTTCTGAGTAACATCATCAAGGAGTGTGTACGCAATTGTACACTGGAAAGTAGTAAAGAAATTTTGGTAAAGGCCACCATAAACTCATCAAGTTTGTCGCTAGATTGGACAACAGATGAGTCGTATGTGCTGTTAATAAGAACTACAGGCACCGCCACTTTTGTTGACATTAAGGCTCCAACAGTTTATGGTGCCCGGCATGCTTTTGAGACGTTGAGTAATTTAATAACTGGCTGTATTACGTAAGAGTTTATTTTTGTGTTAGTAATTCAGTAATCAGTAATTCGTCATGAGTTTTATATTATAGCAATGGTTTGCTTATGGTGGATGCTGCTCGTATTTATGATCGTCCTTTATATCCTCATCGTGGTGTTTTACTGGACACTGCTCGCAATTTCATGCCATTGCGACAGATACGCAATACTTTGGATGCCATGGCTGCTTCGAAGTTGAATGTATTCCATTGGCATGTGGTGGATACGCATAGTTTTCCTTTGGAAATTACTCGAGTACCGGAAATGCAACGGTAAGAAATGTGTAGAGATACAAATACATGTGGTAAGAAAGAAAGGGAATAATTTAAACGAGTGCTTCCAAATGGAAGTATTATTCAAGTTTTGTGAATATTTTTTCATACACACATACATACATACATATATGGGAGTTGTGGGGGCTTCTACGAATATAAATAGCTACATAAGTATGTATGTATGTATGTACATACGAGTATGTATCTCTTAAATGAATATTTCTTTATTTGTACAACAGTATTTGAGTTTATGTTTAAATATTCAAAATTAAGAAAATAAAATCTTCGTTACTTTCAAGAATGACATACATATGTATATATATAAGTATGTACATGCCTGATAGATATTGGAAAATGAGGTGTTATTAAAAGTTATAAAATACTATGAACATCCAGTTAAGAAAAATACAAAATTTAATTTCAAAACGTCTTTGCAATAAGAGTGACATATGTACATACATACATATTTAAAATTTTTTTTAAAAAAGTATCAAAAAATGTGAAATTTTAAACTTGCTTTATTTGTAGCTTTGGAGCGTATTCCCCCACAAATACTTATTCTCGTACCGAAACCATTCACATGATTAAATATGCCCGTCTCAGAGGCATACGAGTACTTATGGAGATTGATGGACCTTCGCATGCCGGCAATGGTTGGCAATGGGGTCCCATGGCTGGCATGGGAAATATGGCGGTGTGTATCAATCAAAAGCCCTGGCGATCATTTTGTGTACAACCACCATGTGGTCAACTTAATCCCCTGAATGATAATATGTACTCGGTAATGAAGGAAATCTATGAGGATATAGCTGAAGTGGGTGCTCCCGAAGAAACCATACATATGGGAGGTGATGAAGTGCACATAGACTGCTGGAACAACACCGCAGAGATAACAAAGAAAATGCGTGAGACAGGTTTTGATCTCTCACTACCCAGTTTCTATAAGTTATGGTCGGTTTTCCATGAGAAAAACTTAGAGTCTTGGGATGAAGTAAACCAGAGACAATATCCAAACATCAAAGAACCGAAGTCCACTATAGTATGGTCTAGTCATTTAACGGATCCTGATTATATTGAAAACTATTTGGCCAAAGAACGTTTTATCATACAAACTTGGGTGGGTTCCTCTGATCCCTTGAACGATCAATTGTTAAAAAAGGGTTATCGCATAATAGTTTCAACCAATGATGCGTGGTATTTGGATCATGGTTTTTGGGGAAGAACGCAATATTACAATTGGGCCAAGGTATATAACAATAAAATTGAAAACAATCCCAAGATTTTAGGTGGTGAAGTTTGCATGTGGAGTGAATATGTTGATCATAATTCTGTGGGTGAGTTGGGATAAAATATATAAAAGGAAATTGAAATGGATTATTTTTAATATTTTTTAAGAGGCTCGCATTTGGCCCAGAGCTGGGGCAGCTGCTGAGCGTTTGTGGTCCAATCCCAAGACAAGTTCGCTGTTGGCCCAATATCGCTTCTATCGCTACAGACAACGTTTGATTGATCGTGGCATACGACCTGATGCTGTTTGCCCAAAATGGTGCATTTTAAATGAAGGGAAATGTTTTTAAAATTAATCTGCCAAAACAATTATTGGGTGCCTATCTATCTATATATTGAATGTGCATTGATATATTTACGAATAAAAAATATTTATGAGTTTATCTTGTAATTTATTGTTTACATTTAAATTTTATTTAATATAACCTTGATCTATGGCATGTTTGAATATTTCCGCAATACGTTTCCTTTTAGCAGCCTCCTCGAATGGTTTGATATTCCACACATCGGTTAATACTGCATTTTCGGTGATTTCATCCAAATCGGCCACTTCGTCATCTTCTATAAGAGACATAGGCAATGATTCAACGCCCATACCACATCCAAATCTACCAAATTCTTTTAGTTCATCCAATAAATCTTGCCAAGACATAACTTTTTCGGCATCCGCTCCTAAATCGTTGATAATATTGCTTGCACTTTCATGATAAGCCTTCAACAAGGTGTCATAGTGTGACTCCCTAAGAGCTTGGCTAGTGCAGGAGTATATAAAGAATGATATATCCACTGCAATAGAAGCCACGCGGGCCAACTGGAAATCAATAATTTTAATTGCCTCTGCTTCACCCTCAGCACTGTAACGTGTTAGGAAATTTGGTGTCCAACAATCACCATGGCCAAAAACAGTGAGCTTGGCTAGAAGATTAATAGTGTAAGGAAATTTAAAATATTAAATACATATAGTCTTAAATTTATGCTAACTGAACCTACATCGTGTTGACACCAAATTGATTAGATCATCATATAAAGTTTCTTGCAGAAAATTGCTGGTAATCGTTTCATAATTAGTGTTTGGAAATGTTTTTGAAACCGCATCTTGGGCTACCGAACAGGCCAATTTTAGGAAATCCGTATACCACTTACGATTCGATTCAGCATAATAGGTTTCCTGGAATACAAATAATAAGTTAGTTTTCTTATTTCTAATTTTATTTAAAACTTACCTCTAAACATTTGGCCACGACCTCAAATTCTTTGGGTTCTAAAGCACGGTATGCCAGAGTAATGCCATGAAATCTACCCATGGTACGCATTGTCAACAGACACTCTTCCAACGAGATATAGTCCTGACGGTTTGGTGCTCCATAACCCAAAAAGCTAACATCTTGCAGAGCTACAAAATCATTTGCACCATCACAGTGAGTAGCATAACAAATAGGATATTCGTCAAATGCATTTTTCGGGTTGCGTTTCTTTTGAAATACTTCCCAAGCAGGTATAACCTTTAAATAGAAATTGATTTCATTGCGGAAAAAGACGGCAGAACGGAAAAGCTTACGGCGTGCCATATTATCCGGCATACCCTTAACAATTAGATTAACTTCTACATATTCGCTGAAACATATTCATAGATTTATTAATATTTAGAAAACGAACATGCTTTATTCTACAGCTTACCCAGTTGGCTCGTTAATGCCATACACGGATAAACGAAATACTTTACTCAAGTATGAATCTCCTTTTTTGAAACCTTTACCAAATTTATACGAGGTATATTTGGTGCCACCAGCTTTTTTAATAATTTCTTCACAGGTGGTTTCCGTGAATTTATTGGAAATGTCAGCTAAACTCATGATCACAAACTATCTATAATAAAAACAAAAAACTCAATGTTATAGCTACTTTCATTATAGTCCATATATTAAAAAAATATATTGATGATTCTTAAACAATTATAATTATTAGCAATACTACTATCTTTGAAGTGGCTTTATCTAAGCAAGATTTTTGAATGGTTCTAAGATTGATCAACTACGTAAATTTGCCTAATATTATAGAAAAATACAAAATTTAGAACGAAATGATTTACAAGTTTGCTTGTTGACCAGAGTATACATTAAAAACCACCCTTTATTTACATAAAATATCTCAATTTACTGCTGTATGTAGTACTTAATTTTAAATATTTTTACATGTACTTAACCCACTTTGTAATTGAATAACTTTCTTGGGAAATTGTCTTCGTAGGATGATTAAAAATCATTAACTAAAATAGTTTTGTCCACATCACTTTAGTAAATTTATGACCAAGGTGCATGGTGAAATTAAATACAAGGTGACAGCATAGCGCCAGCTGATTATTTTTTGCTCTGTTCATGGTGAAATTGAAAATGTCAAAAAGTTGTTTACAAATAGTCAAAGTTTATATAAAAACGTTACAAAATTATTTTGTTTTTGAAAAATTGAGTTTTTTCGCCGTTTTATCTGCGTAAAATAGCTTAAAAGTGTTAAAAAAAAAACTATATTATATTAAATAGTGTGTTTGTTTTTTGAGTTGTTTTACTAAAAGTGTTAGTTTTTTTCTGTAAGATAAATGTTAAGATTCCTCTTTAAAAATGATTTTTTTTTTGCTGCAGAAAAATGCGTTGTTGCATCTTATGCCGTAAAAAAGGAGTAGCTGGAAGTGGTACTTTCCGACATTATATCTGCGGGAATTCGTTGTTTGTTAATGCCCAACGCTATGCCAATAGTGTAGCAGCAAAACAAAACAACAATGCATAGTGTTGTGCCTTTAGGGCTATCATGCCCAACAGAATTTCGAATGTCATCCGAAGTTAATCCATCAGAGAAACCTTCACATGGCTTACATTTATTTTCCATGGAAGAATTTTCGAATACTGCAGCTTCAAAGTGTCATGGGCAAATTCAGAGAGAAAAAGAATCTCAAACTGAGAAGTGATTAAAATTATCAATAATTTCATTAATGTACTTATTTCTTTTTTGTGCCTTTTATATATATACATAATTAAATTATATAATAATATAATTAATTATATTAATAAATTATCTATTTTATTATTTTTTGAAGAGCATCTAATATTGCTTTTGCTGTTTCACTTTTAGTCCTTCAATTTTTGATACAGTATCAACAAATTATCAAGAAAAAATTCGCCAATTGGAATCTGAAAATAAAGATTTAAAATGTAAGCTCCTTCAAGCAAATTTAGCGCTTGATTCTATGCGGAAAATATTTACAGAAGGTCAAATGCGAAGAAGGTCAACGTTGAACACTATTTTTATGTACCACCACATTTTCGCCCAGTGACACCTTGACCAAACTAGACGTAGCGCTTTTATAGATATATATTATTTTTGTGGAAGATATACATCTGTTTCAGTTCGACAATGCCCATATCAGGTACTAAGGGGTATGTCCAACGATTTATGATGTCATTGCTGACAATTTGATAAGTCAGCCAATTGTTCACCTTTCGAGCATACTGTTCGCGTGGCAAGAGGGAAACACAGATACGACTGTCTAGAATTTCCTCATTAATCAAAATGCCCCGAACAAAATCATCACGAGTTTCGAAATTGATTAAGAAAATAATATAAACAATTTTTCACTACTATTGTTTTCTGTTTTTATCCATGTTTGTATTCTTTATTTTATGCCAGATGTTTTTGACAGTAACGAAAGTATTACACAAACAAAAATGCCTGTTGTTCTTGCCTTGTTGTAATTGTTGTAGCAATGCTGTCACCTTGTATTTACTTTCACCATGCCAAGGTGCAACTATTCAAGGTGAGTGCAAATCGACAACAAATACAACACAAAACAGAAACAACAGGCATTTTGTGTGTGTAAAATAATGTACTACTGTCAAAATTACTTGAAAAAGTATTACTTTTCACATTAGTAAATTGTATACAAGGGCAGTCAGATGGGCTACTGTACGCACCTTGTATTTTTGCACCATGTTTATTTCTTTACCGGTAAGTAAGCACAGTTGTACAAAATCGTATGATTTTTATCTTGGTTAATAACTGTAGGCATGCAGTTATCCGCAGTTTACAAAAATTGGTTTTTTTTTTGTATTAAGTTTAAAATTCCATTCCTCATAAAATTTAATATTTAGTTAGTTTAATGAACAAAGTAATTTAAGTAATTTTGCTTAAACTTTTAAAGAGATAAAAAAAAAGAAAATTGTTCTCGAAATTTTTAGGAAAATCAGAAATTGTAAGTACAATTTATTTCAAACTCAAAAAAGTTTAGGAATGCATTAATAGAGTCGAGAAACATGTTTATATGTATTGGATATCAAAAATATGTTTGCTAATAGATTTCAGCAACAAGTTGGTAGTATATCATAGTATGATGCTAAATAACAGGATTAGGATAGAGCTCACCAACATGTGTTTTAAATTTAGCAACGTATTGCTAAGAGAACGATTTTAAAGTGAAACTAAAATTCTATGATTTTTTATTTGTTTTGATAAAAATTCATTCAATCAAAGGATATTTATTGAATAAATAAATTAACGTAAATAACTCTGTTGTATGTAAAGAGTTAGGTTTTTTGTTTTATAAAATATTTTAAATAATATAATAGATATTATCCGCTACTTTTATTACACAGGAAACGTGTATTAATATTTTGTTCCGTGTAGTTTTTTTGTTATTGTGAATAGCTCAATCTTCTACACAAAAATGTAACCATGCAGAAGCTGACAAATCCACAGCTGATTGTTTTTGTTTACACTCACAAACACCAATGTAATTTATCAAAAATTTGCAAAGCAACAAGTTTCTAACTAGTGAAATTTAATACCTAGAATGTCTGTTTAAATAATAGAAAATAGAGATGAATCGTTATAAAGTAAATTCCTTAGTGGGAGAAGGTTCTTTCGGATTAGTGTATAAAGCCATACGAAAAGATGATGACCAGACAGTGGCCATTAAAGTTATATCCAAAGTAAGTTTTTTTTTATTAAACAAAAAAAAATAAATTGTATGCCATATATGATAATTTAGAGAGGGCGTTCTACGCGCGAATTAAAAAATTTGCGACGAGAATGTGATATCCAAGCCCAGCTAAAGCATCCCAATGTCATTGAAATGTTGGAGTCGTTTGAGACTAAAAATGAATTGGTTGTGGTAACAGAATTTGCTCTCACCGATTTGCATCGTTATATGTCACGTAATGGCGCTTTAACAGAGGAAAAGGCTCAACGTTTAATATGCCACTTGGTGTCGGCTTTGTATTATTTACACTCCAATCGTATCTTACATCGTGACTTGAAACCGCAAAATGTTTTATTGGATGAAGATTTACATGCCAAATTGTGCGATTTTGGCCTGGCTAGAAATATGACTATGAGTACTCACGTTTTGACATCCATTAAGGGTACTCCTTTGTATATGGCCCCAGAGCTATTGGCAGAACAGCCGTATGATCACCAGGCTGATTTGTGGTCTTTGGGATGTATATCGTATGAAACTATGGCGGGACAGCCTCCATTCTGTACTACGTCCATTTTACATTTGGTAAAGATTATCAAGCATGAAGATGTAAAATGGCCGAGTTTCCTTAGCAGTGAGTGTCGCTCGTTTTTACAGGTAAATAATTTCAGAGGCATCTAATACAGGTATGTTTATAGAAACATTTAATTTTTGTAAATTATTCATTAATCTGTGATGCCATCTCTAAGACATCTTTGGTCTACATATTCATAATACCAATTACTTTTTAATAATATGCCATTTTTTATTATTATTGTAATTTTTGTTAATAATATATTTCTCTGTGTTTGTTTGTTCTTTAATAAGAAGAAATATAATTAAAAACTTTTGAGTGAAATGTCGGTGGCTTTTTGTGCATCTGCCAGCCTATAAAATCTGAAAATTCAATTAGCATCATTAAAAACTAACACATCTGAAAAGATGAATAAATCTACCAAAGTTACATTTGAGATTGCATCAACGATTATTGAGTAATTTATAAAATATTGTTGCTATAAATACGCCTTGCTATTTAAACTTAAAACTTGACGTTTTATCTATATATAGGGTTTACTCGAAAAAGATCCTTCTTTGCGTACCAGTTGGGCTCAGATTTTGTGCCATCCATTTGTTGAAGGAAAACTTTATATAAAAGCTGGCATTAAAGCTGAAAACTCACCTTTTATAAATCCTCAAATTAACAAAAATAAATCAAAGACTTCCAATACGAAAGAAAAGTAAGTAATAACTTCTACATCAAAAAATTATTTTAATCCAAGTGCAATTTTAAACAGTTTGGATCTTAACAAAATTACAAAGAATTTACGCACAATCAATCTAAATGTTACCCAAGACAATCTGATGTGTTCGCGTGATAGTATTAATGCTATACCACCAAGTGATATTGAGCAATTGGAAACAGATGTGGAGGATAACATAAATCGGATTTCTGTGCCTTTTACCGAACATTCCTATGGAGCCGATAATGATAAAACAATTGCAAACCATCACTTGAAACTGACAGACGTTGTGCCAGCTCCAGTAGTAAATTCTCAAACTTGTTTTGTTAGCGGTAATAACAATATGATATTAAATCATTTAAATGATAATTTTGTTCTAAATGATGCTGCTAAATGTGAAAGTAATAAAAACAAAACAATGACAAGTAACAACTCGGTTAAGAAATCGCGAAACAAAGACTTGGAAAAGCGTAAACTGAGCCAAAATCTGGACAATTTTTCTCTGCGGTTGGGCCACAATATGGAAAATGACAATCAAAAGAAATCCAGTGATAAGATTTCCGTTTCAAAAAAAGATCAGGAAAATTCTTTGAAAGATTCTAAAAATAATACTATGAAAACTTCTAATCAGTCGGGAGAGGAAAAGCAAAGCACGGAGTATGTTTGGTGTGTTTTAATGTAATAAAGATTTGTGTTAAGTTTTATAAATAATTTCTAGAAATTCACCTCCTTGTTTATTACCCGGTTGGGATTCCTGTGATGAATCTCAAAGCCCTCCCATAGAAAATGATGAATGGTTAGCCTTTTTACATAGATCTATGCAGGAGGTTCTTGATGGTGAATTGGAATCTTTGAAGCAGCAAAATTTGGTATAATTCCAGAAGAATAATTTTTTAAAACTGTCTTTTAAATTCGTTTGTTTGTTTGTTTGTTTTTTAAACTAATAGGTCAGTATTATAGTGGCACCACTACGTAACTCCAAAGCGATACCCAAAGTTGTGGATAGCGTAGTTCAATTGTTATCCTTGCCATTTGTTTTAAATGAATCCTTAAGTATTATTGAACAAATAAAAATGGTAAATGAAGCTTACATTTTGTTATAAAAACAAGAACGAAATTTCAAAATGAAATTTTTTTGTTGGCCTAGGTCTATATTGATGTTAAACTGGTGCCCAATTTAATGTATGCCTCCAAACTTTTAATCTATCAACGTTCAGTCGATGACTCCACCGCCTCTTTGCCCTTGTCTGATAAT
This sequence comes from Bellardia bayeri, assembly GCA_950370525.1. Taxonomy (NCBI): domain Eukaryota; kingdom Metazoa; phylum Arthropoda; class Insecta; order Diptera; family Calliphoridae; genus Bellardia; species Bellardia bayeri. The sequence continues at coordinate 100,140,391 of OX493266.1, forward strand.
CCTCATCGTAAAATACGCACAGTCAGTGAATTGAATAATGTGGAAATCAAATGTGCTTCCAGACTTTATGAGCTCATTTGTCATTTGGTCCTCATTAAACAACAATTCTTGACGCAATTTTGTGACGCAGTGGCCATATTGGCTGCAGATGAATTGCTCATAAACTTTCTCAATCAGGACTTTAAAAATATGTACGCTTTGCGCATTGCAAATTGTATACTGGCTTTATTGGGTTGTGTTTTAAGGGAGCTACCGGAAAACGCAGAACTGGTAGAGAAAATAATATTCACGTCTAAAGTAGACTTGTTGGCTTTGCTAAAACATCCCAATAAGTTGTTGAGATTGAGAATGTGTATGTTGATGCGTTTATTGGGCAGATTCAGCTTAAGGGCTCTACAAAATTCCTGGTCCTCGAATGTAAAGCAAGCAATAGAAGATATGGCCGAAGATGAGAACATAGAAGTAAAAGAGGTATAAAATGCTTTCATATACATACATACATATATTTTATTGTATAAAAGATTTATTAAATATTCAATTTTATAGGAAGCTGAAAATACTTTAAACGAATTACGTCAATTTTCATTTTATTCTTAATTTAAGAAATGGCATATTTCTAAGCATATATTTTTTATTTTATACCTAAAAACACCGGCATTTATTTTTTCTAATTGTGAGTAAACATAAGTTTTTTTAGATGCTTTTTAAAATGTTTATACTTAATATTTTTTAGTTTTTTTTAGATGCTTTTTAAAATGTTTATACTTAATATTTTTTAAGTACATATGTTTCTTAATGCTAAGTGAATATTTTATCTAAAGTACCCTGAAAATAATCTATAATTTCATTTAATGAGTTTCCAAATCTATCAAAATTAAATATGTTGAAACTATTACAATCTTCTTCGTACATTTCATTTAATTTTTCAATATCCTTATTCGATAAGCCCTTGCGTTGGCCCAAACTAGCATTGGGATCCTGTAAGTATATAAAAATTATATAAACAAGTTAAAACTTTTGCAAATGTACTGTTTGGTTTTATTTTCCAGCTTACCAAAGGCTCTATGGTTTGTTTGCCATTTTTACTAAACGCCTTCGAACTGTAATGCATAACACTTTGGTAGTCATACTCTATGCCAAAATTACTAACATGAGTGCGAGCATACTTGTTGAAGTTATGAGCATGACCTGGTAATATATTTTCCCAATTTATTTTAACATACTCGTCTCTTTCAGTAGCCGATTGTTGGTGATAAAAGCCCAATGCATGCAATAGTTCGTGGACTACAACACCATGTGCTACACACTTTGGTGTATTGAGATTAAGCACCTAAAGTTAAGTATAGTTTAAAAATGCTATCTTAGGGTATTTGAGCAAGTTTTAACGTTTTTAGTTACTTACTTGACCACCTTGTCTGCGGCCTACACTGGACCAGCAACCGGAATAGTTGCCCTTAAATACAATCCAATTTTTATCTCCTTTTTCGTATGGACGAAAACGTATGCAGGTTTTATCATGGTATTCCTTGAAGGCTCTCAATATGGTCATCATTTGTGCTTCATCTATAAAGTAACAAATAATCGGCTATTAATATTTCTTGTCAATAAAGCAAATGCAAAAATACAATAGAAAAAATGCGTATTCATTTAACAATATTTCTTACCAAAATCTTGGCTGTCTATATAGAATGGCACCGTGGCATCTGGCCAAGTGGCCTTTTCATTCAACAAACCATTACGCAAATATTCCCGATGCAACATAATGTCACCTTCAAACAAGCCACTGTGCTCCCATAAGTGATCTTCATGATAATTATTCCAATATTCAAATGCTGGACCTTTGATTACAAAATTCTTAATTTTAGTTCCAATGCTTAAAGTCATCTATGTATTTAAATAATAGTTACCACATACTGTTGTATTGCCTTAACATGAGCATATTTGGCCCCCAACGGGGTCGGGGCGGTACTACGGGATTCCAATTAGTTACAGCTTGCCCATAAGTTACTACGATTGCAATGCAAAGTGTGAAAGTTAAATAATAGCATTTAAACATTTTTTGGTTTGCTTTTTTTTTGGTCAAAATTAAATTATATAAATGGAGCGAGCAAAAATTACAAGTTCACTTTCTATGCGAGTGTTAAAAACTCAAAGAAATGCTTTTTCATTTATCGAGAGCTTATATAGCTTTGGGGTTTTAGCTCTAAAGTAATTTTTACGCTCACACGCTTTTTGAATTTAATAATAAGAAGTTTTCAATTTCAATTAACTTTCGCATTGAATAACTCTTATTGGTTAAATTGAGCTGTTGGTAATCAAAGTGACTGTCATTATGAAAGCATTTTTTTTTTGCTGCTGTTGCTGTTGTTTTAAGTGCGAGTTAAATGCTGAAAGTTTAGCTAGTTCTTGTCAGTCTGTTTTTTGCTATTCAGTTATGTTACATTTGTTAATTCATTTGAAACGAATGTTTTTATCAATAAAGTTTGTGTAGGATAAGTTAAAGTGTGATAAGTGCTTGTCTCCGTAAATTTTGAAAATTATACGTAACTCTCAAGATATTAAGTCTTTCAATACTTTTGAATTTGTGTGGGTATTATCTTTTTCATCGTTTAAATTCATAAAATAAGCCATAAGCGTATATACATATGTAGATGATAATTGCAATAATTTTGCTGCTAAAATGATATGAAGAAGATAAGGGTGTTTCAAATTCGTTTTTTATTGAAAAATAAACATTTTTAAACATTTGTACTTAAAGCTTATTTTATTTTTACCAATTTAGGACACTGGGTTAGTACTTTCGGCACAACACCTGCATACAAATTATTATGCTTTTTATTTTTTTTATTTTGAGAGTGTTTTTTTTTTGTTTCAAATCAGATGTTTTATTATTGTTATTATGATTATTTTTGATTTTTATTTTTCCTTTTTTATTCGTATGTTGTCTCTTCATTTTATTTATAAAACCTTGTATTATTAAACATAAATGCGAGACATGGTCATGGTTAATTGCAGATAATAAACATCAATTGTTGGTGCGCTCTCTTGCTTACGTTTTGCTTATTTTTTGACTACTGGCTTGACTGTAAAATGATCAATTCTCTGGTCATTTTATTAATAGTATTTAAATTGGAGATAAATTTATGTATGTGGGCAGAGCACTTGTCCGACAACTTTCACAGCGAAATGGTTAAACTAAGGTTTAATTCAATTGCAGTTTAAGTTTGATTAGAGTTTCTTAAGTTACGGTCACACTTGGCAAATATTTGCCAAAAAAGACATAACCACTAAATAAAATATTTTTAAACTAGTTTATTTATTAAAAAAAGATTCGTTTTTTTTAGTACAAGACACAACAAATTTTTAGTCTTAAGGTACGGTCACATTTGGCAAATATTTGCCAGAAAGGATGTAACCACTAAATAACATATATTTCAACACGTTTATTTATTTAAAAAAACATTTCTTATTTAGGCCAAATCACAACAAATATTTAGTTTAAATTTATTTGACGCTGTTTGATTTTGCAAAACTCTTGTAAGAGTAAACAACGTCAAACAAATTTGTGCTTGTTTTAGCTTGTGCTTTTTTGAGCAAATATTTGTCAAATGTGACTAATAATGAGTTCATTATTGAATGTGGAGATAACAATACGTCTCTTACAAATATAATTGTAAGTCATTCCTTGATAATGCTATCCGATGGATATCGAAATATTGGAACAAATAATTTAATAAATAATATATGTATATGTTTTCTTACAAATAATTGGCATCGAGCTCGAAAAAAGTTTTTTATTTTATGAAAAAAAGGTCGAATAAATGAAAATTTAATTTAATATTATTTTATACCCTAATATTTTAAAGAAGATTTTTTAGGGTCGAACGATAATATGCTATTGCTTTTAAATTAATATAGAAATTAAGTGCGAAATGACATATTGATATGTTTTTATATAATTAATAATTTATAAACTTAATAAATTTATACATTTTAGCTATGAGGATAGAAAATGTTTGTTTTCAAAAATTTTTTTATTTAACATAAGTTACTTTTTTGAAATAAATAGTTTTTATTATTAATAAACCAATTTGTTTTAATATGAAAGAAAAATTCCAAAAAAATCCCGGTATTTAAAAAAACCAGTCCCGTTTGGCATCCCTAATACATATGTATGTACATACATTCATACTTACATATGTATGCAAATGTTCACATAATTGTGGGCGGAGTTGTTGGCACACAAGTTTTACTACTCTTATGCTCATCTTGTGCTAAAGAAAGTTCTGCCAAACGTTCTTTGAACATTTAAAAATAATTTGGTGTAAAAAGAAAGCACAGTGGGGCGAGGTATACACTTATACATAATTTCTATATTTTTAGATCATACACTAATTAAAACATACATACAAATGTACAATCTGTGTTTTTTGCCTTTAACTGGAAAACTTCTGCGAACTGCGTTTGCATACGAGTTTGCATCTTAAGTCTTTTGTTTGTAACTGAGTGAGAGATTTGAGTGATCGAACACAAAGTTTAACCAACACCAGGGATGATAAATGAGAAAACCAATATCGTACCAACCATGGTGAAATTAAATACAAGGTGACATCATAGCGCCAGCTGATTATTTTTTGCTCTGTTCATGGTGAAATTGAAAATGTCAAAAAGTTGTTTACAAATAGTCAAAGTTTATATAAAAACGTTACAAAATTATTTTGTTTTTGAAAAATATTAAATAGTGTGTTTGTTTTTTGAGTTGTTTTACTAAGTGTAAGTTTTTTTCTGTAAAATAAATGTTAAGATTCCTCTTTAAAAATGATTTTTTTTTTGCTGCAGAAAAATGCGTTGTTGCATCTTATGCCGTAAAAAAGGAGTAGCTGGAAGTGGTACTTTCCGGCAGCAAAACAAAACAACAATGCAGGGCTATCATGCCCAACAGAATTTCGAATGTCAGCCAATTGTTCACCTTTCGAGCATACTGTTCGCGTGGCAAGAGGGAAACACAGATACGACTGTCTAGAATTTCCTCATTAATCAAAATGCCCCGAACAAAATCATCACGAGTTTCGAAATTGATTAAGAAAATAATATAAACAATTTTTCACTACTATTGTTTTCTGTTTTTATCCATGTTTGTATGTTTGTTTTCTTTATTTTATGCCAGATGTTTTTGACAGTAACGAAAGTATTACACAAACAAAAATGCCTGTTGTTCTTGCCTTGTTGTAATTGTTGTAGCAATGCTGTCACCTTGTATTTAATTTCACCATGGTACCAACGATATTGGTTTTTTAGTACTTTTTCGACCCCAATAGTAGGTACTAAATAATTTTTTTATAATATTTTTTTTTTTATAATATTTTTTTTTTTAATATAGAATAATTATTAATTTCATAATCGAACTGTTAATTTTTACTTCTTGATAAATTTTAGTTAGGCTCGAGTTCATTAAATTTAATTTTCATTAAATTATTTTTACTGAAGTTAGGAATTACAACTTGAAAAATTTATTATTAAAAATTTTTTGATAATTTTTCTTGACTAGGATTCGAACCTGGGTTGTTGAATTTACATATGTTTCGAGAAATTTTTAATAATAAATTTTTCAAGTTGTAATTCCTAACTTCAGTAAAAATAATTTAATGAAAATTAAATTTAATGAACTCGAGCCTAACTAAAATTTATCAAGAAGTTTTTTTTTTAATTTTATTTTAATAAACAAAAATTTAATACAACAAACACAAAAGGTACTTTAAATTCATTGGTACATGTAAAGTAAAGATAACCAAAAATAAATACATAAATACATGTTCATTAATTATACATACATATGTAGATAATTATGGTCATATAAAATATTAATAAGGTACATTCAGATAAATGAGATCAAATCTATACATTTTTTGATAACAAACCAGTTGCTATATTAAAGTTGTAACAACAAGAGTTTTATTTAAGTACCACTTGCAAAAACTTTTAAGACGCTTTCATACTGCAAAAAACAGTATTGAATTTTTTTCTAGTCGTTTAAAAAAATTAAGAGCGTGCCATGTATTTTAACAAGATGATTGCTACTCTACAACAAAGCAATTCGTTTCCTTTTTTTTTTATCAAACTGCATACAATTTACAATTGCTCTCTTTATTTTATATGCATATGATGTTTAAGAACAACAACAAGAAAACATCAGTTGAATACTAAAAACTACCTGCTATTTATTCCCAATGAACAAGTGCAAAAATCTATTCACAATATTCATTCAGTAAATAAGCGTTGCTATTTTATATCAATTAAATAAAAATATGTTTGGGTTTGAAAAATTTGGAAATAGTACCAAATTAGCCACATGGGTACCATCGTACTTTTTAGTTTTAAATTGTACCCAAAAAAGTACAATTGTACCAACTTCAACCGTGGTACTTATAATTGCAGTTTGACTTTTCATAAAACTCATTTCGAATTTAAGTGAATTTGTTTTTCATATACAATCGTGAAATCCGGGGAATAACATACGACATATAATCCAACTATTAGGAGTATATGGCTGCTAGATAACCACATTGTTATTTGCAAAACTACAGCGAAACATTCTTTTGTTTTATTCTAAAATACTACGTTTAATTAGGTTTTCAAGATTACGTTGTATATATGTATGTATACTTAATTGACCGGGTCGGATACGAACGATATTTGAAAAATATTTAATCTTCTCTAGGAAGATGACTCGCTGTTGACATAAACCGCTTGGCATGCAAAAAAATATTCTAGTTCGTAGTCAACTATGAATTTTTAAACTTTGCCCAACTAGGCAATTCTGATTTATACTTATAGAAATCGGGGTGTATTACTAAAGATATTCTAGAAATTCATAAAGAAATTTTCAAAAGTTATAAGCAATGGAAAACGAAAACGCGTTGGTACCATATCGAATACGGAACAGGTGATAGGTTAATTTAGTAATAGTTTCATTAGTGTATATGTTGTTTTGTGAAGCTTTTTTAAAGCGAAATTTGTTTCTATATATGTACAAGACCAGTATAAAGACTTCTAAATGTAATTATGGAAATATTCTTACCTGAAAAGCTGAATCTTAATAAAGCTCGGAAATTTATGATCATCAAATGATGTTCAAAAGAGCTAATAGACAGACAGACTGTTGCAAATATAGCATTTTTTATTTGAAATTAATTTCAATTGTGTTCAAAATAGAATTCTTGATTGTTAATATTTTTCGCACAAGATTAAATATGTTCATACATTCTTGTAAATAATATTTATGTTTAATGTCTGACAGCGATCAAGCAGAAACAATTTTCAAACCGCGTTAATGATCCCATAAAAAACAACTAAAAATTTAAAGCAAGAAAACAAAACGCCGATCATAAAAAAACTGGTAAAATGTATAAAATACGCCAAAAGAAAATCTCACGCACTTGAAAATAGCAACTACCAGTACCAAACTACAATTAACAACTCTTCACCAATACAAAATCATTAGTACACTCACATACGAACACAATAAAAAATACACAATACACAAACTTTTTAACACATTACTAGACATTGCAACACTGCATTATTGCATGCAACACAGCTCTTGCACTCTATGTGAATCAGCAGCAGTTACAAGAAATCTTTGGATGTCACAACACAAGCAAAAGAAAAACCAGTTGAGTTAGTTTCCTTCCGGATTCAATTATTTTTCTTCTTGTTGCCATATACGACTATATAATTTTCCCGTATTTGGCGCCGTCTTGCATGTTTTTTTTGTTAGTTGTATGGAATAAAAAGAGCAAAATCACGTTCATGACCAAACGCAAAACAAAATAAATAAATAAAAAAAAAAACATAGCCAGACGCAGCCAGATAACCAGCAACGAAGAGATCTATTGCAAGGCAGTGTGTCAGTAGTGTAATGTTTGTTTTTTATTATTATTTTTGCTGTTGTTTTTGTGTTATTTATAATTTATTTCACAACTTTACGAATCACTGCCATATAAGTTTAGCAAACCAATACCATCATTATCACCATCACCACCACCACCATCATCATAATTTTGTAAGCATGATAATGAATTTATTTTAATCATTATAAGGGGTATTTCATATGGATTTGTAGGAACAAGTATTAAATAAATCGATCAATATATAAATACTCGTATATGTTTGTATATATGCAGAAAAAAATATAAAAGAAATTTGACAATTTAACTAAACTTCTATGTAATATGTAGGTCTTGGTATTAAACTAAACGAAGCAGGCGTTTTAAATTATTTAGGCTTCTTTTTTCTTTTACGAAATTGCAAAACGACTTAATTTTGTACATACATATGTAGTTGGTAAATACTTAAGTTTTTTATTATTCTATTTATTTTATTCAAGAGCCGAAACTAATTCATTGTTCGGACTCAGGACATTTGGTCAAGTCAAAGAAATAATTGCTAATTGAACATTAGTACAAAATGGTTAAAATTTCTCCTCAATTTTACAATGATCAAATATTGAAAACAAAGTCGAATTCCGATATCATAAAAGCGTTTCTTATTTCTTTTAACTCATACATACATACATACATACATATATGCGTGACAAGCATCAAAAAGTACTATTTTGTTAGTTAGAGATTAAAATTACTTCATAATCTTTTTAACTATTTCAATTTCAAAAAAAAAAAACGCAATTTTTGTATCCCCGCACTTTAAACTACTATTTTAGGTAAAAAAAAAAACAAAAAAAAACAAAAATTTGAGAGTGATCAGCGAGGAATATGTAACAAAAAAAAACGTAATTCTGAAATTTGTATGTTTGTTTTTTTGTTTATTCAGAATGGTGTTTTGTTTCTCCCTCTGACTGCTTCCATACAAAAGCATGTGTCCCCCGTTAGAATTTTTAGTAAACAAAATAAAATAAAATCAAGAAAAAAAAAATAAATATGCAATATTTATTAACAGTTTTGGAATTATTGCGTTTCTTTCTTGTGTTTTGATTTGTTATAGTCGTCAAAACTTAATTAGTGCGAATTTGGCGTTGCAAAGAAAGGTTGTCCCCACAATTTGCATTGAGCGTCACTTTTTTTTAAATCAAGTAATATTACTAGTTTTCAATTTCAAGTTTAAATAAAGTAAATAATGTAAAGAAAGTACAAACTTTAATTATTACAAAAGTGAAAAGCGAAAAACAAATCTATCAAAAAAAGTGTGCATTTGCGTAGTTTTTGTGAACACCATGTTAAGGGCGCGATAAAATTTCATGAGCGTCACGCTAATTATTTTAAAAGTGAATATATTAAATGTAAAAAATTGAAGTTGGCAATCATTGTTTACATGGTTTCAACTCATTTTTTTTTATAATTTGTGAATTTGAGAAATAAATTGCCTACGAAAAAAAACAAAATAGGCAAACATTTCATGAGCATCACTTTTGAAATATATTGCTTCAAAGCTTAAAATGCTTAATTTTGATTTTATTTTTTAATTTTCAAGAGTAAAACAACAAAATTAACGGCGGCTGAAAGAGCAAGAAGATATCGAGAGAAAATAAAGCTCGATAAAGCGCGTAATGACGAATATAAAAGAAAGAAGAAAGAAAGGTATAATCGTGGTATATTCGAGTTTAAATTTTATTGTTCTGTTTTTGCCATAAACTTAATTCGAAAGTGGTAAAAATGAATGAGAATGAAGAAAAAACAAAGCCGCTTGTCATTTCATGAAGTTTATACAGATTCAGAATAAGAATTCGAATGAAAATTTATAAATTAAATTAAGTTAAGTTATTGTTTTGTGTCAAATATTTATATATGTGTATAAGTTTCTTCAAGAATTACTTACTTTTTTCCATTTTTGTTAAAGACATCAAAGAATATATACATGTTTAGTTTTGCATGAACATTTTTGTTTTTTGAAGAATTTTTTTATTTACTTTTTGTCAAAGAATAAACTTTTTTTCGTTAAACTTTAGATTTGGCATTATTTTTTGTTTACGTGCAACAAAATCTCTTGATCGTCACAAAATATCTTGAGCGTCACACTTAGTTTTTTTTCCTTAAAACGCTTATAATTGAAGTGTTTTTAAATACATTGTTACAAGCCTATTACTTTGCAAGTAACCTCTTAGTTCAAGTCTTTTTTTTAACAAAAATTTACATATTTTTATCTTAAATTTTAAAAAAAAAAATGAAAAATCAAGTTGAATCGTGATTTTTTGTTTATAATCGAAAAGGTCTTGAGAAACAAACGAACGTCGTAGTAAGCTTGAATTGCATTTTTAGCGATTTTTTATACACATTTGGTGTGTGACGCTCAAGATAAAAATCATAGAAAACCTAAAAAAAATCCAAAAATATTGATTTTTTTGAGAGCCTAAAAGTACCACCGGATTCTTCATCAATTTCTACATAAATTGGCTACTCTTACAGGCGAATTGAAAAAACCTTAAAAATAAGCAAAACAAAACTCGTTGTGTACGTTTTTTTTTTAAATTGACCCATTTAAAAGTTTGTCATAATAAAAGTATGAAAATGAAATAACCCCCATAAGAAAGATGAAAGAAATTTTTACTGCTAACTACGCCGATTGATGATGAAGAAGATGATTTTGATGATCAACATAATAATTGTGTGTGGTTTGGTTGGTTTCTTCCTTTTTAAGTTGGTATTTTGAAAAGAAAATAGCAATATTCATATTATATACATACTCGTATGTACATATGTTTGATTATTCGTACAAGTACTTGTAAATGCAAGATTTTTTTATTCAAGTATTTGCTATTGAAAAAGTCGTATTTTTGTCATTTTATGCGTTTCATGTAGTGTCATACACACATACTCGTACATACATTCATATGTACATATTAGTGGTAGTTTTCGTTAGTTTTTATACCAGAAATCGTTTGGCATTTATGTTTGGTTGTTGCTGTGCTTGGTTGTAGTGTTTTTCCTATGAAACTAATCAATAATCAATTAAATTTAGTTTAATTGAGAGAAATTGGAGAAATGCGAATATGGTGCAATTTTACATGATAATTTCAAAAGATTGTTTGTGGCCAACAACTAACTTAACTGGCTACTGGTTGTTCGGTTAGCTGGTTGGTCAGTTAGACAGCTGGTGCAATTGGTCGATCGATCAATCGATTGATCGATCTATCCATCTTTCTATCTATCTATGTATATCTATCTATAGTTAGATGGATAGTTAGAGTGATGGCACTTAGGCGAAAGTGTTAATTGACATTTTTTTTTTGTTGCTATCATTTGGGAAAGTTTTTTTTTTCCACAATATCTTTTCCGAAAACAACAAAAAAATTTCAACTTCATTTCAAACTGACATGTACAGTAAACGTATCTAATTGAAATGTGATTTTTTATTAATTTTATGATATTTCTTCGTTGTTGTTCATTTTTGTGTGTAAAATTAAACTGAAACATAAAAATATTTTAAGTGAAAATATATGTATATACACATGTATGTATGTATGTACGAGTATGTATGTATGTACATATGTATGTATATGTATGCCCATTATAAATGAAGAACTTGGAAAAAGTTGTGTAAAAACAAAATCGCACAAAGCCAAAGAGGAAATTGTATGGATGTATGTATTTGTATACTTTTCCAAGTAAATTTAACGAAAGACACTAACTAGTTGGCTTTACAAGAAAATTTATATATTTCCATGCCACCATCATCGTTGAAACACAGTTCAATCACTTACACTCACAGATTTGAAATTACATAGTAACATATCTCTCTTTTTTTTTTTTTTATTTTGCTCTCGAAATTTCTAACTTTCATTGTGAATGTCTGTTGAAATTTTTTTAATAAAATAATAGATCATAATTTTAGTTTGGTTTTGAGAAACAGAAAATGATTACTAAAGCTGTGTTCACATTATGTGTATTTGTCATGTGGAATGTCACTTTTCTACCCATATGTGATTTCATGTGTATGTCAAAATTTGAGTTTTACATACGGTTTATAAATTACATGTTCATATGTTGGTTATGTCACATACATATGTACTTACTTTTGTTAACTCCGTTTTAATTTTTCCCACCATTTTCAATAATAAATTTGTGTAGTTTTTTTATACCCTTCACCTTCATGAGAAGGGTATATATAAGTTTGTCATTCCGTTTGTAATTTCCACAATATAATTTTCCTACCCTATAAAGTATCCTTATAGATAGCGGAGTCGATTAAGCCATGCCCGTCTGTCTGTCTGTCTATCTGTCTGGATGTTGAAATCCGTTTTTTGAAGTCCCCAGATATCTTCGGGATCCAAATCTTCAATAATTCTGTCAGGCATGCTTTCGAGAAGTTTGCTATTTAAAATCAGCAAAATCGGTCTTGGGCCAACCAGAGTTATGGACCAATATGTAAGACAACCTCCATAAAAATTTTATATTTTTTGTCCATTTTATTTATCAATTTTTTTTAGTTCGGTACATGTTTGACCATAGCCCCCATATAAAGTCGACTTCCAAAATTCACTTAAATACGTGTAAAACAGATATAAATAATGTTAAACGGCTAAAATTTGACATGAATCATCTTTATAGGCAAATAAATTATTGTATTAAATTTTATGGTGGTCGGCCCAGAATTGGTCATAGCTCCCATACAAGGACCACATCTAAAAAAGACATTTATCCCTATATATATTGTATAAATAACGGTACCGACTCAAAACTTTGCACAGATCATTTACATATATACAAAAATCATCCCACAAAAGTTTGTGAATTTCGGTCTATTTTTAACCGTATGCCCCATATATAAAGCCCTCTTCCGAAAATCACTTTAATACTCATAAATCTCTTATAAATATGGGTACCAATTTACATGGATCATTTACATACATGCCTAAATCAAACTGCTGGATTTTGAGAATATCGGTCCATATTTGACTATATCCCCCATATAAGGTCCACTTCCGAAATCCACGTTAATACTAATATATATTTGAAATATACCGTTATTATGTTGAAATTCGACGTGAAATATCCTCATATGCATGAAAATCACTGTTCCAAAATTTAGGAAGATGGGCCCATAATTTGTCATAGCTGCCATATAAGAACCATTTCGAAAAAAAAACAAATAAATTCGGGTCAAAAAATATTATTTTGGGATTTAACCCCTATTCTGTTCATATTTTATAATCATGCTATATATCGTTGGAAAGGTATTTTTAATACCTTTTATTTGATCTATTACAAATTAGGCGTGACCGCCAACAAATTTTTTTTTTGCTGGCATCTCCTCTAAAAGCCCTATTGGATGAAGTTTTTTTTTTTTTTTGAGCAAAGTCACTAAAACCGAATTGTTCCCCTTTTTTATACTCTGTTTGTTAAATTACACTCAAGTTTATTATGAACATCAGACAAACTCTGTAAATTATGGTAAGAATTGCATCCACAACAAAGATGAAGGGTATATAAGATTCGGCATAGCCGAATATAGCACTCTTACTTGTTTTCCATCAAAAAGTGAAAAGTTGATATTTTTTAGTATAATTTTTGATAAATTATAATAATTAGTTTACTTTTCCAATTTCAATAATTTTTTATTTTATAAAAAAGTACGTGCTATATTTTCACTAAAAAATAAAACAAAAGCCATAGATATAAACGTACATACAAAAAAAGTTCTTTATTTGGACAATAATTTTAATCTAATTTCATTGAATAAATTTCCTTTGACTGCTGTTAGTTTTTTAAACTACAAAATTTCACTTTTCATAAAAAACCTTGTTGAATTTTTCTTATCCAAATAATTCTTTACAAAACCAAATCATTAAAATTTTGAAATTGGAAAGTTGAAAAACCCTATTTTTTCCGCCGAAATGCCACTGTGTATCGTTTTATGCTCTGCTGACTAATTTTAATTCTCAATTTAGATGTGAGTGTAAGTTGAAACCAAAAGGTGGATTCACCCATTCGTTCTGAACAAAATATATATCATGGGTGTATCGTGCTGCAAAAAACTCTCTCTCTGGCACTGCGCTACAAAAATAACACGAGTTTCCACAATAAGTGAACTCTCGTCAAAATTAAAAAAAAATGTACCACCTGTTTCAGAATTTTAAAATTTTTGTATGAAAAATGTTTCAAAATTTAATTATTCTTTAAATGCAAATTCTTACAAACTCATGTACTTTTAAAAACTAAAATAAAATTCCAAAAATATCGCTGTGAAGTCTACAAATAACACTCTTTGGTTAATAAACCACTAAACGTTCAGGGTGATCATTTAAGAAGGCATGAATACTTGCTGCTAATTAATCCAAAGCCAAATTTATATTTACTTTATTTTATGCATTAAATCGTAATTTAAAAGTTTGACAAATCTACATTCATCTACATATGTACGGTTTAAAGGACAGGAATAAATTTGATTTTAAGTTTATTGATTTTATGTAGCTATTTGTTGAAATTAGTTGCAAAATTTGTTCTGTGGCTCTTAATTTTAAAATGTCAATGATGGGAGAAGTTAGCGACCGAGTGTTGGAAGCAGTTTTTAAGAAAATTTTAATTACGCATTTTAAAAGTCCATTACATGTATATTTGCCTAGATCTCTCTTCTTTGCACAAAACTATCCCGTGTAAAGATTAATCTTTGTAATCTAGTAATTCACAATCGGAATACATGCAGTTCTTGGCACATATAATTTATTACAGATTAACTTACTTAATGTCTATTTAAGCAAGCTTATACTCGTATTAACAGCTAGTATAAAAAAAAAACAATTAATTTTCCTTTTCAAACTCCTCAAACAGAACTCGTGCAACAACAGAAAAAACTAAATTTCACCATACAACTGATGCTGGAATATGGGTCAGAAGTAAAACTTTTATTTATGTATTTATATTACGAGCACCTCTACAAACAAAATTACTGCAACATAAATACAACACACACAGATACTCGTGAAAAATGACAACATTTTACATTTATTCCTATTAATCAGCACAAAAATATGGGTAATCATAATTTATACAACAACAAATAATAATAATGAAGCAAACAAAATGTACATATACGAGGTCTGATCAAAAAATAACCGTTATTTTAAAAATTCGTGAGAAACTGTATTAAGTTTTGTGTAAAAAATGAAATTAAATGCGCAAAGACAGTTTAAATGTTGACTGTGTCGTTTGGCGAGTCTACTATGAGCAGAACACAAGTTAAATTGTGGTATAACCGGTTTAAGGAAGGCCAAGAAGATGTCAATGACGATGCTCGTACTAATCGCCCGAGCACGTCAATAACCGATGAAAGCAGTGAAGAAAATGATTTTTGATAATCGTCGAATCACTATCAGAGAGGTTGCTGATGATGTTGGCATATCGTTCGGCTCATGCCAAGCTATTTTTACGAATGTTTTAGGCATGAAACGTGCGGCAGCGAAGATTGTTCCAAAATTGCTAAATTTTGAGCAAAAAAAAAAACTTTGTATGGACATCGCTCAGTAGCTGTTGAACATCGTCATCGACGATCCAGATTTCCTCAAAAAGTCATAACTGGTGACGAATCATGTGTGTATGGCTATGCCATTGAAACCAAGCCCAATCATCCCAATGGAAACGTCCAGAAGAAAGCACATCAAGTTCGGTCAAATGTGAAGGTTTTGCTCAATGTTTTTTTCGACTGCAATGGCGTGGTGCATCATGAATTCTTGTTACAAGGTCGTACGGTCAATAAGGAATACTACCTTGAAGTTATGCGCCGTTTGTGCGTCATACAGGCACAGAATTGTGGAAAAACCAATCATCATACATCGATGCGTGTGTGTGAGTTTTTGGTCAAAAACAAAACCGTTATCATGCCTCAAACACCGTATTCACCGGACTTGGCCCCCGCTGACTTTTTCCTCTTCCCAAAACTGAAGACACCGATGAAAGGAACACGTTTTGCTACGATTGAAGAGATAAAATTAAAATCGAAACAGGAGCTGTTGGCGATACCAAAAAGTGCGTTTCAGAAGTGTTGCGAGGATTGGAATTATATCTGAGGGGGATTACTTTGAAGGGGACAAAATAGTTATTGATACATAAATAAATACTTTTTGAAAAAATGGAAAATAACGGTTATTTTTTGATCAGACCTCGTATAAGAAAACAGACTTTGCTACACATCAAAAACAACCACACAATTGATGCCATTAGAATCTCAAAAAAATATGTATACAAAAAAAAAACGATACGATATGAAGTAAAATAATTGCATGGAGAAAGTCTCTACATCTACCACAAAATGTTGTACACATTTATTTATTAATGCACACAAACACACACACAGATATACATATAAATACTTACACACAGACATCTGAACTATTTCTATATTGTCTGTAACAACATTGTGGGATTTATTCATTTGAATTTTACGAAAAACAAAAATTTGGTTCTTAAGAATGGTTTCTACTAAAATTGAGCCAGACAGTGTTATTCAAATAGTAGCTGAAATCTGATACCAAATACAATGTTGCAAGGAGTCTTGAAGTTTTAAACAATGCTTAGTAAAGTGCCAGAGTAACAAATTCCATGACAATGTTTATAAACATTATCTTTATTGTAATATTTATATTAAAATATTACGAAAGCTTTAAGAGCTTAAACATTTGTTCATAATATACTTTATGACTAAACAATTATGCTCGATTGATTAGCTTTTTATTGAAGTTGTACATTGTTTGCAAATCAATACTCTAATTTGTCATTATGTTTCAAAATGTTTCCTCTTTAAAAAGGATTAATATTTTATCCTACAAAGTTAGCACATAGAGAGAGATGCGATATTTTTTATTAAAAAACCTTTTCAAATGTCATTCATTTGGAAATGATGTTCCCTGTTTTACTGATCGATACATACTGTAAGCGTCAATGTTTTATTATATATACTACAAGTAAAAATTTCAAACAAAATCACCCCTATCGTGAATAAAAATTCCTCATGAAATTTGTTGCCTTTTATTTTTTTAACATTGAATTTGAATAGGAAAAGTGTGAAAAGGGAACAAATTTCATGTGGAATTTTTATTCACGATAGGGGTGATTGTTTTCGAGATAATCTTTCTATATCATTGTAGATTTTGAAAATTGCAGATTACCGACCCCTGATGCCGCCATATAAACCAAGACCATTACTGAGCCGCCGCTATGTTTTACCGTCTTGGTAACACATTTATTATTAAATGCTTCGTTCTTTATTCACCATATTATTTTGGGTTTTTGGCTCCAAAGATCTCAAACTTACTTTCATCAGTGAAAATAATATTATTCCAAAAAATGTTCGTGAAATTCAAATGTTTGGTTTGGACGTGACACTCTACCATGTAGATGATGCAAAGATCTTCTAATCGTACTCACGCTTTTAGGGTTTCCAGAAGATTTCGTAACATTTTTAGCTATTTTTACAGCACTAGATGTTGGGTTTGCTCTTGCTTCTCTTACTATAGCTCTCACTTCAGTTTTCGTAAGACGCTTTGTGTTTGGCATAGTCACCTTTAATTTTTTTTATTGTACAGTTTACCTCTCTTTCTACATAAGTCTATTATAATTTTCCGGGTCTTAATCTCTATTAATCTCTTTTAATTATAAATTATAAAACTTGTAATTATTTTGAACGGCTCTTTGCCGGTATACTTTCAAACAAAGAAAAATTAAGAGAAATGCTTAAATAACTTTATAAAACTGCAATATAATGTTCGAATATGATATTATTAGAATAATATTTATAATAATATGAGGTGTTGACTTTATTTTGACGCTCATAGTATGTGTAATAAAAATCATTACTCTTGGTGGACCAAACTTAATGTTCTGCTTTTAATGGGTAGCATCCGTCTGTAGGGACACAACCACACGTTCTCAACCATTGGAGGACTTAACGGTTCCCCGCTGAAGCAAATATTGAGCCTGCTGTAGCTTAATTCATTAACGCATTTGATCATTAAGCATTTGTGCAAAGTTTGTCATTTAAAAAGCTTTACTCTCTTTTCAACACTTTTTCTTCTTCTGTTTTTTATTCCCTTTTCAAAGAAATTATATATATGTAGGCATATTAATATTAATAAAAATATGCCAACGTTATCGCTAAATCATCGATTTACCGAATAGCCTTGCAAAAACTAATTTTCCCACTGTTGTCTATTTCAATGAACTATTAGTTCTGACGGATTTAGAATGATGCCAGCACCAACTATTAAAAAGTTTGAGTAACCCTGAATAAAAGCCAAGAAAATCATTTGCAAACCCACATAATCGAATTGAAAGAATAATAAAAAATAAACAGAAAATTGCAACTTAAATGCATCTAAGTTGCAATGAACAAATGAATGAATGTGAAACTAGACAACAACAAAAGGAGTAGGGCTCAAAACTCTTAAATCACCCACTCTCTCTCACTCCTAACATTAGAACCCATGTGCACGGAGCAGTGATGGAAAAATGAAAAATTGAAACAGTACTGACCGTCAACAAAAAGAGTACTTTTTTCAACATTTTGGTACTTTTTAGAAAACATATATTTTTATTCAAAAATAAAATTAAAAATCCATTTAAAAATAATTCAAAAATTAAATTAATTCCGTTTAATAAAAAAAAAAACTATTATAGCAACAATCTAAAAATTAATTTATTTTTATGTGAAAATATATATTTTAAAAATTTTTATTTGTTGTGGGTTAAGATAATAAACATATGAGCATGCATTTTGTTAGTGTTAATGCCATATCATTAATAGAACTTTCACCAATATGTTTGAAATTTTCAAATTCATTTGATACACAAAAAATCTCAAACAAGAAATGAGAATTACAAAAATGTACGAAACATAAGAAATTTAAAAAATTTATTAAAATAGTACCACAAACAACTTCAATTCTTTATGCATCTATTTACTTTTGTAGAATTAGCTTATCCCACATCAAATTTATATTTTTGAAACATAAATACATAAATTTCGGTTTTTAAGATTATTAGGCACTTTGTTTAATTTACTTAATGAGATCATTAGTAATACTATAATTGTAGCAACAGGATCTTAATAGATCTTTAGTTTTAATTAAATTGGCAACAGTTTGTACTTGTAAACGATTTCTTTGTTTTGTTTTCGTATAATTTTTATACCCTTCCCCTTCATGAAAAGGGTATATATAAGTTTGTCATTCCGTTTGTAATTTCCACAATATAATTTTCCGACCTTATAAAGTATATATATTCTGGATCCTCACAGATAGCGGAGTCTATTAAGCCATGTCCGTCTGTTGAAATCAATTTTCTGAAGTCCCCAGATATCTTCGGGATCCAAATCTTCAATAATTCTGTCAGACATGCTTTCGAGAAGTTTGCTATTTAAAATCAGCAAAATTCGTCAATAAATAACGGAGATATGAGCAAAAATCCGAGACAACCTCTGAAAATTTCATCAAAAAACTAAGTGTATTAATATTGTTCATCAACAGATGGCGTTGATCAAACAAAGTGTTCGAAAACTAAGTGCGTTCTTAAACCGTAATATAAGTGTATAAAAAGACAGTGTGTTCATTATACCCTTTTTTAATTGTGTTTGTGTACATTTAAATAAATAAAGAATCCGGTTTATTTAAAGAAAAAAAAAACCACCGTTTTTAAAAGTTAAAAACGTAACAATATAATATATATACATATATATGTATGTATACAATATAATTATGCATCCACAACAAAGGTGAAAGGTATATAAGATTCGGCATAGCCGAATATAGCACTCTTACTTGTTTTGTATTGAAAACGTGCGCTCAACTGCTGCTGATGAATGGGGTGAAATATCTGGAAACATAAGTTCATTCAATTCGATTTTAATTTGGCTAACATTTTCGCAAAAAAATTAAATATTATCCTTTTTTAAATGTTTTGATCTTTCAAAATTCTTTTCCTCATTTGGAAACAATTTTAATAATAAGGTTACTATACTATTGGTCCTACCAGCAATAACATTTTCAGGCGTAGAGTCGTTATTCATAATTAAAGTTTTATTTTCAAATTTAAATTTCTTTCGAAGTACGTCGCAAAATTTTATGCAAAAAGACTGACTCTTTTAACAATATCTTTATCTACCATTTTTGTTTCTATAAATGAATCTAACGCAGCTCCGCAAAAAACTTCATATAATGGCCGAATTCGTAAGACATATTTACAATTTGTCACCGAAAACAATTGTAAATTTTATTTTCATAACAACAGCTGTTATTTGACTAATAGTTAACCAACGGCATTTGGGGGTTTAACTAATGGCAAACTAAGCATTGCGAATAAAGAATGATTAGTCAAGCCTTTGCCATTAGCTAACTAAAGACTGTGAATTTAGCCATAAATGGTTCTCATCTAAGTTAAAACTTCCCAAGGGCGTATTATCTAAAACATTCTTTTTTATGTTGCTTGAATAACATTAACAACTTTTTGCATGCAAACAAACGCACACTAACAACATGAATAACGAATTTGTGCATTCCTTATGTTCTTGTTTTGATGCCAATGTTGTCGATGATTATAAAAATAATAACGCTGGATTTCTAAACATAGAACAAAGAAAAACAAACAAAGAGTACTAAATATGATGTGGGGGTACTGTGGTATTTTTGTTGTGAAAAAGTACTGAAAATAGTACAATAGTATTGGATTTTCCATCACTGGTACGGAGACACAAAAACGAGCACAATAAGAAAACTACAACACAACAATAAGAACATGAAAAAAAGCTTGAAGAAAATTTAGTATTTTATGCAAATTAATGTAGGTCACGGAAAATTCAATTGAAAAACTGAATTTTCTTTCAGTTTCCACCTTTAAGGTCTATAAGAAATACTTAACACCAAAAATCTACACAATTATCTACACGCGATGTACACACAGTGCAAGAATGGAAGAGAAGAGAAATAACTAAACCCCAAACTTGATAGTATTCGTACTGGCAATACTTTTTGGAAAGTCAATATGGAACAGGAAGTCATTTACTACAAACAACAAAATAGGAGTTATTGCACTATCCATTGGAAAAAAAAAAACTAAAATAAAGTAACAGCAGCAATGCTCGTAGAAGACAAGGCGAAAGAAAAAAAAACATCTGAACAGCATAAAGAATTATGAATTGCAAATAAAAGCAATTTTATTTAATACTTATTTTGCGTTTTTTCTCCTTCATTTAAGCGTGTATTGGTACAACTTTCTCGTTTTGGCAAAAGTAGAAATAGAAAATATACATAAAGATTTTCACTTGAACTTTTAAGATGAAGTTGAAGCCATTACAGGCCTGTATATAGAAGATACTTAAAAAACACATCATCAGATAGTTTTTTCTACTTTATTTTTGTTTTTTTTTTGTATGGAGGCTCTAGAGTTTTCCTCAATTTTCAAGATTTTTTTTTGTGCACAACATGCAGTAGTGTAGTTTGTGTGTTTTTCTAAAGGTAAAGTATGTCAAGCACGTTAAAGATCAAGTACATCTGAGATATCTGAAACCAGCAAATGGCCATCAAATGAAAAAAAAAACTAAACACAAAAATAACAACAGCCTTAAAGCCATTGTAAAAAGAAAAACTCTTAATATTAAGGAAGCTAGAAACAAAAAAATGGAGAAACCCCCAAAGCTTTAAGAAGAAAATGCAAGACAAAACAGTCAACTCTTAGATTTTTCCAATTTCATCATTATCGTATTTATGGCGGTTATTAATATTGTACAGTGGGTTGTATTGTTGAAAATTTCAGATGATCAGACTGTTGTAATCGATTACAAATCATACTATATTATATACGAATACATATAGGTTTGTGGTCATAAAATTAAAACATAACTCTAATCTTACGCAATTTAAGATTTTTAATGTTTCTTTTGCAATTTTAACAGTAATAATAAAAATAATGTGTTATTTTGAGGTAATACGTTTTGCGGGGTGGACATATAATTAAAACATTTTCAACTTTGCTTTAAGATTAGTTTTATAATAACATATTTATTTGCACTGTTATGTTTCCCAAAAATATTGCCGGTTAGTATTGATTGCAAAATTATAAGGTTTTACATTGTTAGGCATGGGTAAAGAACCAACTTGTTCCGCAGAAGAAAGAAAACTTATTAATAACCTAAAAATCGCCATTAATCTCATATGAATAACTGCAAATGTTGCAAGAGCTCCCAAACAACGACGATGCTCGTACTAATCGCCCGAGCACGTCAATAACCGAACCGATGAAAGCAGTGAAGAAAATGATTTTGGATAATCGTCGAATCACTATCAGAGAGGTTGCTGATGATGTTGGCATATCGTTCGGCTCATGCCAAGCAATTTTTACGAATGTTTTAGGCATGAAACGTGCGGCAGCGAAGATTGTTCCAAAATTGCTAAATTTTGAGCAAAAAAAAAAAAAAACTTTGTATGGACATCGCTCAGTAGCTGTTGAACATCGTCATCGACGATCCAGATTTCCTCAAAAAGTCATAACTGGTGACGAATCATGGGTGTATGGCTATGCCATTGAAACCAAGTCCAATCATCCCAATGGAAACGTCCAGAAGAAAGCACATCAAGTGCGGTCAAATGTGAAGGTTTTGCTCAATGTTTTTTTCGACTGCAATGGCGTGGTGCATCATGAATTCTTGTTACAAGGTCGTACGGTCAATAAGGAATACTACCTTGAAGTTATGCGCCGTTTGTGCGTCATACAGGCACAGAATTGTGGAAAAACCAATCATCATACATCGATGCGTGTGTGTGAGTTTTTGGTCAAAAACAAAACCGTTATCATGCCTCAAACACCGTATTCACCGGACTTGGCCCCCGCTGACTTTTTCCTCTTCCCAAAACTGAAGACACCGATGAAAGGAAAGCGTTTTGCTACGATTGAGGAGATAAAAGAAAAATCGAAACAGGAGCTGTTGGCGATACCAAAAAGTGCGTTTCAGAATTGTTTCGAGGATTGAAAAAAACGCTGGCATAAGTGTATTATATCTGAGGGGGATTACTTTGAAGGGGACAAGATAGTTACTGAAAATCTCCAGACAGTATTAGAATATATCAGAGTACTTATACAGCCTACTGTGCACCATGGTGCTGGCAAGTGATGATGATGTTGATGATGATCATTGCCGTTGTTGTCGTTATTATAAATTGTTTTGACTTTAGCACGAAATGTTCTCAAATGTTGAATTTTTATTACCACGATTTTTCTTTTTGATATGCTGCTAAACTTTTTCGTTTCTGTGGTTGTTGTATCTTAGAAAATTATATACAATTTGATTACTGACTAAACTACTTTGGTTGTGTGGCAGGCAGGCAGTCAGTCATCAGCTGGCATGCTGCTGTATTTGACCGCAGTGAAAGTATTGTGTGAAAATATGTGTTATTTTTATACGAGTACATTTGCAATATTTAATGGTTTAAAGGAAGAGTCATTGTACAGATTAAATGTTTAGAAAGAAAATCACTAAGAAGATGTTTGCAGGCAAGGCAGAAAATTTTCTTTTCCTCTGCTGCTGCATTACTTTTTTCTTCACTCGTATGTAGATGATGTGAATGCTAAATGAATTATACTCGTATCTATGTATGTATGTATATTGTATGTATGTCTGTATGTATATGTATGGGGAAGTGGTTAAAGATGACAATTTAAGTTGTTGTTTTATTTTAGTCATGCACTTTTTGTTGGTTTTCTGTTTTCTTTTTTAGTAGTATGTGTTTTTTTTTTTTTTTTGCAATTTCGCAAAAAAATGAAAACGTAACTAATTATTAAATATAATCTTTGAAACTTTCTCGAAAATCTTTGAAATCATGGAGAAAAGTTCCATTGATTCTGGTTACTTAGTTATTTACTTAAAGTCGAGAAATTGAAAGTGCGAAAATTTGGAAAAGCACTGGCATAAATACTTCAGTAATGTATTGGAAATACAGGTATTAAAAGTTTAAGAATAAATTATAATTTTAAACTTGTGTATGTTTTTTAAGACTTTCGTTTGTATACTTGAGAGTAGAAGTAACGTACATATCTACTTATCTTAAACAAAAAATAAATTATGCTAGAAATAGGTGAACATTTTTGATTGCACATGTCTAAATTGTAGTTAAGAAAAAAATTAATATTATAGGATTTATGTATTATTGGAAGGTCTTGAATTAAAAATTCCAAAAAATAGTAAAATTAGTTTTTGTGGCTTGCGATTCATAGATATGTATCGAAATAAAAATGTGAAATTAAGAGGTGTATTCGGAGGATCTTAAATGTCTATGTGGGGTTTGAGGCCATATTAAACCTATGCATATATATAAGCGAATCCTTCCAACAAATCCATCAGGTCACATACAAATGAGAAGGTGTTTTACAGACTATCTTGCTCACATCATGACAAATTCTATAAAAGTCATTAAGAAGTAGTTGCAATCAGGTACCTTGAAATATTCGTCTAATTTGCCGATTTGTGGGAATCATAAGCCTTGATGAGAGAGACACATAAAATGAATGACACAATGAATCTAATCTGCCGATTTATGGGAATCATAGGCCTTGATGAGAGAAACACATAAAATTCTAGCTGTATAGATGACCTACACAATGAAAGTTGAACACCAATCAAATAGTTGACTTTAAAGTCTGCAACATTATTGCCAGGCACTTCAGTATGACACGATACCAAGAATTGATCCAAGATAAAATCACGTGTAGATACCAGAGGGAGATTAATCGCAGTTATACTGTCTGTACAGACGCAATTATGCTGTAGAACCTAAGCCACTACACCAATCTCTTTATGGCCGATATCTCTGCCCCGATAATGGTATTTTCTTCCTGAAAGTGTAAAATGTAAAAGCCGCCATCCACTAAATTCACACTCTGATTGTTCTGTGTAGATACCAATCGAAGAACACAATCCGTGGTAGATACAGAAAATAGTTTTTTTTTTTAATACGGGCACATGGTGGCATGGCCAGTCTTTTTCGTAATTTGACATTGTTAGGATTTTTGTTTTGAGATTCCGTTAATAGTGATAATCCAGAAAAGACTCGGACGCTTATGACATCGGTTGCATTAATGTTAAACATTGGGTTGTACCCAGTTTGGGTTTAATGTTGCTTTCTTTAAAAAATCGGTCGCTTTTATTGGACTCATAATAAAGGTCAAAAGTCAATCAATTAAATATTAAACAATGATTTATAAAATCTTATTCAATAAGTTAAAATACTTGACTAAGAGCTTGTATATTTCTCAGTGCACTAAAGATTTAATATGAAAATTCAAAGTCAAAATCAATATTTTATTACTATGACTGTATTGTTATGGTCCTTAAAATTATGAATAATTATTTTAAGAAGAAACATTTCCCAATAAACAAAGATCTAAAGAACAAAAACTACATCCAGGGATACACATACATATATTTTAATAAATTTAAGGATGCTTAAAAAAAATATTTCTTATTAGCCATTTCCGATAATAAAGAGCATAGATTCCTTTAACGCAGACTTAGAACAAACTTTCGAATTAAAAGAGTAATAGTGAAACTTTTTCTAAAAATGTTCATAAAATTCTAGCCATAATTAACTGTTGAATTGCTCAGATAAGTCAACGAACTTGAGATAAATTACATGGCATCGTATGCAACAATAGCAACAAAAAGCTAAATAAAATAAAAAAGTAATAATATTAACAGAAAAGAAGAATGTTTAAAGTAATAAACAACAAATGAAGCAATTTAAGTGGTAATAATTTAACAGTCGCAGCAGTAGCAGCAGCAACAATAAAGGCAACAACAACACAAATATGTTGATGTATGTAGAAGAAGCAACAACTAAAACCTCATAAACAAATCCATGCACTTTTCCTAAAAATCTAGGTCAACTAAACGTACAAACAAAAAAAAAAATAAATAAATACAAATACCAACAATTGTCTACGTAGCATGTAAGTGTGTGGGTATTAAAAATTTACTCGCACATATATACATATATTTAGAGATATATACATACATACACATATATATATATACCAACATACAACACAAACAAATCGCAACAATTTACTAGTGAGAGATGCCTTTCGAACAAAAAAAAAAAAAAAAAAAAAACAAAACATAAAAAATCATACTAAAGAATCATTATCACGAAACAAAAACTTTTTACTTTTTTCCCATTTATTATTTATTTATTGTAAAATTGATTTTATTTTTTTAAAATACATACTTATGTATCTGTAGAGAAAAATGAAAAAAAAAATATCCGCTTGCAAATAAAATTATTAACAGAAATTCTTTATAATTACAATAATAACAATAATAAAATATGGATTTAGAGTCTTGCTATTCTTTTGCGCCCAAATCGTGGCAACTAGTTTCCAATTTTTCAATTGGTAATGAATTTTATTAAATTCCACATGGCCATAGGCAAGCTAAAGCCGAGCATGACGTCACACGTTTCCAAAGTACTGCACCTTGGGCATATGAACAACTTTCAAAGATACAATTTTTCTGATCTTGGCCTGAATTGTAAGATGTCGAAATTCTAAATTTAAAAATATCCCAACTATACCTCTGCTATAGCGATGTGAATATTTATTAAAGAACTACTCGTTTAGAAATTGTGTATTTATTTAAAATATCTCATTATGCGCCGCAGACTTGCTAGAAACATGTTGGAATTCTTAAAGAGTAATTTAACGAATTGGTGTTCTAAGACTTTGTATTTAGGATATTTGGTAAGTTATTATTAGTATTCTAGTGAATCGAATTTGTTCATATACATATTTTTAAAATTCTCTTAATGATATTTACAGAGTCTTAGTTTTGATCTACTTTGTTCCAATACAGCATTGCTTAGTATTACTTTGATCCGTTTTCTTTGCTTATTTGTTTAGTCATATTATTAATTGCAGATTTTATGAAGACCTCAGACATGTTCACGATATAGACACGATTGAATTATTGCCAAAAGAAAGAAATTAAATTAGTTTGTTGAAATAATAAACCTATGTTTTTTATTTTTAACAAATGTTTCTAAAATATTCTAGGTTTTTCTGCACATTTGCTTATGTGGTTACAAAACAATAAAATACAAATGCCAACTAACTTTAGTATATTTTTTTGAATTTCTTTCAATTTGTGTGTGTGTGTTTTTGTTGTTGTTTGTTGGAAAAAGTAGGTGAAGGTAAGCAGTTGCCAACAGCTGCGGCATCACCAACATAAACAACCACAAAACGCAGCGAAAGCAGTACTCCAAAGAAAAGAAAAGCTGCAAATGAAGGAAGACAATGTGTATAAAACAATTCAACTTCTACTGCTACGCTGCTCTTACTTAGTTAGTTTCTTTGCTATGAGTACGATACAAATTTAAACGAAAAACAAAGGTCATTGTGCTTTTATGCAGCAATGTCAGAGAATGACAATGTGTGATATATATCATTCATTCAATCTACGAGTGGTAGATATTTGCTTGTATCTAAGTACGTATGGTATGGTCTATGAATGCTTAACTAAAGTTAGCATCTCTGTACATGTACAATGTATGTATGTACTTGAATGAAATAAATATTTAGGCAGTCAAACGCATACATTCATATAATACTCGTACATGACCATAAGGTTCACTGACATTTATAAGCAGATTTTTAGTAGAGCATACATAATAAACAGCTCTGTTAGCGCAACGGCAGTTTCTTATTATTTTCTAATTTTTTTTTTTTTTTTTTTTTGGAGCAGTAAAGCTTAAATTTGTATTTTTTCCCATAGAGTTTTTTAATGAGAAATTTTAATTATTAAATATTATTTTATAGTTTTTGTTATTGTGAGACTTTATAGGAAAGTTATTGTCATTGGTGGCAATATTGTTTGTAGTATTATTTTCGCCGCTGCTGCTGCCTTCACTACAGCTACTGACATAGTGTTGGCAATTATAAGCAGAGAAATTCTTATTTGTGTTTTTGATTATGTTTTGAATGTTCATAAAAAATTTCTTTAGCAGTGGAAGATTTATTGATATTTGATAAAATATTTTTTACCAAAATGTGTAACAAGTGGAAGAATTTCTCTGTTTATATAACAGTAATAAATGCTAGAGATGTCAATGCAGCATACACCTAATTCTGTTTTTACACGGTCTTTTTTACACGGTTTTGATTTATCACGGTTTGAAAATAATTGGTTAAATTTAATTTTTGCGAAATATTTTCATATCACAAATTTAGAGCAAATTTACTGGTCAGAGCAATTGTAAATAAATAATAAAATGAACTTTACATCATAAATATTTTTTACATTACATTTTTTTATATTTTACATTTCTTTAATAGCTATGCTTGCGTAAAAACACATAGTACTTACATATGTATATGTGATCAACTATTTTGCATACGATCAATGTCTTTTTTTACACGGTTTTTTTTTCCACGAAGTTTCCTGGAACCAATTACCGTGTAAAAACAGAATTAGGTGTATTTATATTGTTAAGAATTATTAGTATTATTATATATAGTGTATTGTATAGAGTATTGTTAACTGCAATGTAATGCTATTTAAATAAACATTTCAGTTGAAGTTCATAAAACAAAAGACTTAAGAAACAAACTTGTTATTATTTATTACTGAACAAAATATTAGCAGACGTGGCTAATTACTTTATTAAATATACTCAAGTACGACATTGTCCGTTTATATTTTTAAAAATACTAAACCATGTAATAGCCATGTTTTTCAGGATATCTTTAGTATGGAAGATCACACTTTTCTTTGTGCTTTTCTCATAAAAATCGTAACCATTACAAGAGTCATATTAAACAAGAGTATAAAAAATATATTGAGCAAACATGCGCGGAAATGCGTAAACTAGACCGAGCGCTATTTCCACTAGTAGCTGGTCTTAGCTTGCTACTTTCATATTTAATGAGCGTGTGGTATTATACATATATATCAAAACGGAGTCCACAATAATCAGAAAATGTCTATATTTTTGCTCGAAACTGAAATTAATTCCGTACTTTGCTCTTCATTTGTTCGTAATAATTATTCGAATTATTATACATTTTAGAATTTAACAACATCAAACGGAATCTGAGAAGACAAAAAAGAATAACAAATCGAACGAAATAATTACAACAGATTTGAAACCATTCTGAGCTTTATTAAATGTCAATATTTGTTCGTATTGATTTCTTATAAAAATTAAATTATTGTAAATGGCCATATACAAAGTTTTTCTTTTTATCGATTTATGGTGAATTTTCGAATGTTTTATTTAGAACGACTATGTTTTAAGCTCAAAATAAGAAACGTATGTATGCAATTATGTTTTCCTATAACACATGAAATATGTAAAAATTGAGTTAATTAAATAATTGTTTATTGAAAACTAAGTTTTGTGTGATATCTAAGTCTCAATTGTTTTACACACATCTAAATCTGCGTTGGTTAACCTGGTAGGTTAAAAAAGTTTTTATTGTTTTTACCTCCAATTGTCATCTATGAATATGACACCGAAATATATGCTAATAATAAATAGCAGTCAATTTTAAGAGATGTATAATGGCGAGACACTTGAAATAAACTATTATTTAAAAAAAAACCCTGTACTGTGATTTGTACATTATTTTGTAGCTAGAAAATCAAGTATAATATTAAACCAATTTCTCCAAAAGAATTTCCTTTCCCAAAATAAATATAAAACTAAAATTAACAACCAAACCAAAAACTAACAACTGCGTCTACACAAATTCCACTAATTTTTTTTCTTTTGACTGGCAAACAACAAAAAAATGTGAAACAAAACTAATAGAAAGGAATTTGTTTGATCAAAATAAATTAAGAACATAGAAACAGACACCAAACACATACTTTTGCACGCTCTTAGAAGACGAAAAAGAAAAAAGACACAAAAAATTCAATTCAATACGTACAATACGTACAAAAATACTATTCATTCCAACTGATTTGATGATTTACTTTAGCCAAAACATCAACTTAATTTGTTGGCAATGACTTTTATGGCTGCTATTTTCTCTCCTTCCTCTAGTTCTTCGTTTTCCACTTCTTCATCCTCATCATCTGATTTAGCTTGATATCTTCTAGTGCTGCTGTTGTGGCTGCTCCTAATGCTTTTGGCTTTAACATGCTGAGTTTAGCTTGTTAAACAAAAATGGTAACAAGCGTATAATGAATGTTGTGCTCTAAGTTATTCATTCGTTCCATTCGATAGATATGATGGCAAAAAGTACAAAAAAAAAATTAAAAAAACATTGCAAATAACCAAACAAATCCAAAAAAAAGTAATCAATGAGACACCATAAAATTTATGCAAACACTCTATGTTGTATTCCGAATCTGACTCAACCGAAATATCAGAGCATTAAATCAAAGATTTCACTGCACTACAAAATAATTTAAATGCTCGTCATCGTAAGAAATTATTTGAATTTATTTCAACATTAACTTGTTTTTTCCATCAACCAGAAATTCTCTTATTTGTTTGTAGGAATTTTACATTCCTTCAATGTTCTGTTCTAGTCTAATTCGTGTTTTTAGGCGGATGTTGACGACGCGTCTATATGCAATTTCTGTTCCATTGCTATGTGTCAACATTGTCTGTTTGTTTAATAAACTTTAACATTCAATTCAAATTTTAAGTGACTGTAGACGTTTGTGTAGTTAGTACGAGTATTTGTTGTCTTGGCTTAGTTGAGAGAGAAATTGCAAATAGTTTTTTTTTTGTTGTTTTCAAAAGTCTATATGTATGTATTTATGTGTGTTTGTGTTTTTTTTTTATAAATATTTGGATTTATACACTTACTAATAGTTCTTTTGGAGAAAAATTATTTTAATATTTGTAATACTCACAGGTTGTGAATTTTAAGAAATTGTTTTCTTTAAATATCTTAAAAGTATTTTGTTTAAACTCTTGCAATAACTTTTGTATGAAGGAAATATTGATAAACGACAGAAATATTAATTAATAGAATCTTTCGATTAAAAGTTTTGCTGCAGATGTATTTAATCGAATATAAAACCTTTAAAATATGGTTATGATATACATATGTAGTATTTTGTGTTGATATTGTTATGCATTTTATTTTTTTGTATGCCTGTGAATCCCTTAACAAAACAAATTTTGATTCAGCCAACTTCATTTACATTCAATAATTTGTTGAAGAAATGATCATGCAATTGTTGTTCTTTAGAATTTATACGTTGGTGTCTTTACTTTGTAGAGTGTTGTTTATATACATATTTTATATTCTAAAAATAATTGGTTGGCTTTCTTTAATGTACTGAAAAAAATAAATAAACTAAACTTTCGCCAATTTGTACGTATACATACGTATGTATGTACGCTTAAAAAAAGAACTTGATCTTTTGAAGTATATTGTGAAAAAAAATTTTAACATATGAAAATATTTAATATAGAAGTGTTAACTTTAAATTTGATTTACAGCATTGTGGTGATTTACCAGTTATTTGTGAGTGTAATGGAAACTTTAAATTCACTGCAAGTTTGGAAATAGTAAGGCAGAATAGTCAACATTCTCGAATTTAGAGTTATCACTGCAAGTCTTGGTGCGTTAGTGTGTTGTCTTGATGAAAAATAATTTTTTTGGACGTTTTTCTCGAATTTTTACATTTAATTGATCCAAAATGTTGCAATAGTACTCTTTACTTTACAATAGTACTCTGTACTCTTTATTGTTTTACCCTTTTGCTGAGAGTCTATCAATAAAATACCTTTGAAGTCCCAAATAACCGTTGCCATAACCTTACCAGCCGATTGAATTTGTTTTGCCTTCTTTGGGGCACTTCCTCCAGCTTCAGTCCATTACTTCGATTGTTTTTTATCTCTAGAGTATAGTGGTGGATCCATGGCTCATCAACAGTTATGAAACGACGCTTAAAATCCATTTTATTTTTCTGAAATCGATTCAAACTAGCTTGAGAAATTTTCATTCTTATGCGTTTTTAATCGACTGTTAACAAATGCGGCACCCATTTCGCAGAAAGCTTTTTAATCTGTAGTTCTTCATGCAAAATTAAATGGACTTGGATTATTTGAATTGCTAATGCTAATATTAGCTACTTCGCGCACTTTTATTCGTCAATCATTTAATGCCATATCATGAACTTTGGCTACAATTTCTGTTGTTGTTGCTATTTCTGGACGTCCACTACATGGTCCATCTTCAATGCTTGCACGACCACGTTTAAATTCAGCAACCCAATTTTGTACTGCTGCATATGAAGGAGCACTTTCACGTAACACATTCACCATATCATTTTGAATTTATTGTTCCGATAAGCCTTTTTTATTTAAGGAACCGATTACCGTTTACAACACTAAGTATTTGGATGTTGTATGTTGTAAACTGCGATTACGATTCACAACACTTATTGTGAACGATGACACCACGAATTTCTAATTTTTCCAATGTAAAAAAATCGCGGATGCGACTTTTTTGAACACCTGTTTCTATAGGAAGGCGTTGTAAGATCGAAAAGAAATTTAACAAGTGTTCATAGTAGAGATGGAAATTTCCATAACACTTAACTTTTTTCTGTTTATACAGCGCTTTATGTTCTAAGAAGTTTCCGAACTGCCCTCGTAGTGAAGGACTGATGAATTACCAACGCACAAATTGGATCACCTAGGGACCCAGGTTTATTTATAAATTATGATTGGATGAGACCAACAATATTGCTGTAGTATAGCTGTATATATGTATGTTCTACTCAATACCTATTTCCCACGTTGCATGGACGTGGCTGACGGTGAATTCTCGAAACTTAATCTGATTTTTTGACCACTCATTTAGTGGTCTGCATCTGATAAGAAATATTTTGTGCTTACATCGCTATCACGGGTGCACTGCGCACAAGTTATTTACACACTCTGTGCACTATTTTGTACTTACGCCAATATACCTATATGTGATTATATCATTTTCTAAAAGGTGGAAATCTTGAACGCATGCTTATGAACTGCGCATCGCGTATACAGTTTTCGGATGTACTGGCATATTTTTCAGCAGTATGGAAGAACTGCCATGCTATCTGACATCACCTTAATTCGGATTCCTGCGCATGGGTACTACTAGTTTATTGATCAAGTGGATGTGCTGATCAGAGATGGATTCCTTGATGCAGTATATGTTGCAACATCGCTTAGGATTGCTAAAAGGCTTCGGCAACAGATGACACAAAATAAAAACATGGAAGGTTGAGGGAAATTGGAAACGGAAGGCAAATGACAGCTAATGTTAACTAAGGTAACTTGAACTTACTGCCATCAGTTAATATCTTCATTTATGAATTTTCGGAACAAATATATACAGAGAACGATTATTTAGTTCATCGATCTCATTGATTTGAAACTAAATTATATCGATCGCAACAATTAGCAACAATTCTTAAAGTCTTTGTCAATGCGACCAAAAATTCCTTTGCAATTTTCATTAACAATTGCTGTTCAAAACTTTATTTTATTAGATTCATTGAAGGTTTAATGTGACGATTATAAACTCCTTTGTTACAATCGAGCCGATGATGATCAATTCAGTAGGATTAAAGTTCAGTGAAAGTCTAAAGAATATCGATTTCAATTATAGAGGCGAAACGGTATGTAACTGTCTATAATACTGAAATATCTCAGGCTAATTTCAATTTGGAAGAGTTTTTCGAAGAATTTCCCGGTCCACAAATGACACGTTTAGCTATGGTATATGGTTTATTTGTGGTCTTTTTAATACTTAGTACGAAAGAAATGATATATAATTGGTTGTTGCGTCTATGGGCAAATATGACACGGCAGATATATCTAGTTGTTAAATATAGTTTGGTAGGATCTCTTCCACTCAATCAGTTATATACCTACACACTCGAATTCAAAAAATGTGCTAAATGTCTGTTTGTTAACAATCGTTTTAAAAACGACCACCCTCTTGAAATAAATTTCTCTAGTTTAAAAGTTATTTTAAAACAATAAAAAATGTAGGTATGACTTCTGTTGAGATTTGAAAAATAAAACTATGTACTAAAATTGTTGAATTCATTTTAACATTAACACATCACTATTTA
Source organism: Bellardia bayeri (assembly GCA_950370525.1). Taxonomy (NCBI): domain Eukaryota; kingdom Metazoa; phylum Arthropoda; class Insecta; order Diptera; family Calliphoridae; genus Bellardia; species Bellardia bayeri. The sequence goes on from OX493266.1 coordinate 100,174,465, forward strand.
ACAAAGTCTAGTAATAAAGTCAAATAAAACACAGAAAGCAAAATAGCAACCAACAAACACTTAAAGCTCATAATGATCAACAACATCTTCGCCATCGTCATTATCGGCAACATTGATACCATAAACTAACTTTAGCATCATCTGCAGCACGTAATAGTGTATGAAAAAAAAAAAAAACTGAAACCAACCAGTCAGTCAGCTAGCAAACACACCAAACAGTCAACTACTAAAAAATCCACAATAATCAAACTTACTACTCTTTCCTTAGCCATTACATTTATTCGTATTTGTGTATCTGTGAGTCTTTCATTTACCATCGTCATCATTTTAGTTTTCATCTCCTTCGCCAACCTACCTACAAACCAAACAACCAACCCATACTCTCCAAAAACTCACAAACGAAACTCTAATCGTCATCAACGTTAAAGAAACACATACACATGCAATCATTTCCGATCAGCTGTCACCCCAGTGTTCCACTTTCATAATGAAAATATGGGTCAAATGATTTAAAAAAGTTCAATGACCCATGATCGCGTACAATGAAACAAATATACAAATAAAAAAAAAATATTACTACGTTCACTATAAAGCATTAGCAGCTTAAAGTTGACGACATCAGCAGCAACAATAACAACAGCAACACACACTAATACCAAAAAAAAAAAAAAAACGAATAAAAAAGCCGGCTTTGTTTATCGAAGTTTTATGGCTTGAAATTTACTTTTTATTCTGAGCTTAATTTCCATTTGTTTGTAAACAGAGAAATTTTTCCCAAAGTCGAGTGTGAATACCAGAGTAGAAAAAAGAGAGATCACTTGAGAGAATATAAAATTTATCATTTGAGAGCGTGTAATGAGAAAAAGAGAGTTTCATTTGGGGATTTAACTCAAGTTTGAGCAGAACTTAACGATTCAACATGTTGTATTGTGATTGAGGTTGTAGTTGCAATACATATTTCTCACTCTGGTTGAAGGCTTAAATGTTTGAGTTTTTATCACATCTCTCGATAAGTTTTGGGGGCCTGTGTTAAAAGTTTTTAATATCTTTCACTTTATATCATTGCAGACTTTACTAGAGGAGGTCGTACTGGGAGCAATAATAAGCGGTTGATATTAGAGTGTGTTTATGTATTTAAAATAAAACTACAGTTACTTTATCGAAGTTATTTGTAGAAGTGTGATATTAATTTGCAAGTATTGATTTTGGGCTCGTGTGAGATAGATTAAATATATTTTACTGCATAATTAATTATCATTTATTAGTGGTATTATATTTGATTATACAGAATATGTTAGTTTTTTAATATTTGTGCTAGATACTTTTCAAGAATAGTCCTATTGAATAATTAATTTTGAGAAGAAATTGATCTCAAGTCTGAGATTATGGGTCCAATAATAAATCACTGACATTTTTTGATTTCGGTGCCCTCTGTTATCTAACCCCAAATGCTGGAAATTTTATCAAAATCAAATTTTATATAAGTTTTAAAATTTTAGATAAGTTTAGAATAAATTTCAAATTAAAACATGTTTTTATTTAATTTATCCATAAATAGTTAAACATTTTCTGATATCTATAGATAGTTTATTTTATATACATATAGTTAGTTTAATAAATTATAATTTTTTTTTTATTAATTAGAGTCGAGTAAATTTTAAAAAATAAAACTTTTTAAATTAGAAATTAAAAAATTTGGGGTTGGAGAAAATCATAAAATATTTTGTTTTTTTTTTTTATATCACTTAAAACTTAAAACTAATTTCTAAGGATGTTTAAATGAAATCCAAAATATTTTTAAATTAAAATTTTTTTCAATCTCTTAACTTCAAACAACATATTCAACCGCAGACATTTATGGCGTTTTCTTTTCTGGCAAAAATGTTACATATATGTTACACTTTTTACACATTTCCCATATAAAAAAGGAAAAAAGTGTAACATTTTTGCCGGGAAAGAAAACGCCATTAGTTTGTTTAAGTAGGAGAATAATTGAATTTGGTAGTACCGAATATAAAATCACTCCAATATACAAAAGTCGTTTTACATGTTTATGTTGTTGCTGTAAAACTTGAGTCCATAGAAATTATGAACTCAGCTAGTACACTACTTCCTATAGGAACATTATTAACTTGATTAATAGCGTTTTCTTTTCTGGCAAAAATGTTACATATATGTTACACTTTTTACCCATTTCCCATATAAAAAATGAAAAAAGTGTCACATTTCTGCCAGAAAAGAAAACGCCATAAGATTTGTAATAACATATATTTGAACACACGAATGCGACAAACGAGTTTTGGTTTGTTTCTGTCAACTTGAATATATTTGTTTATTTTTTTTTTATATTTTTTAAAAATTAAATGAAACATCAAAAACAAGAATTTTGGGTGTAGGGGCTTAGAAAGTTTGTAGTCTTGCTGGAATTGATTGATTCTAGACATTTTCACATATTGTTTGCTTTCTCTATTATGGAGTGGTTATTTTTATTCGAATAGTCTCTAAAATGAAGTTAAAACATGTTCATTTGAAATATCAGAGTGTCTTTTTTTTTCTTACCAATTAATATTAAATAGTTTGGGATTTCATTAAACTAAAATCTTGTAATCATAAAGTTATTATATTAGGCTATTTGATAGTGAAAGATGTTGCTGGGAGATTTTTAATTTTATTCATAACTATTTATTAGGAGTGCTCATTTCTGCTTAATTTTGTTTCGAGAAAAATACTTGATTATTTTATATGCCTTAGAATTTTATTATTCTCGACGTGTGATGATTTCATTGGTTTGGAATTTAATGTCATCGTGAAAATTTCTGTTAATTTTTATTTTAACAAAATATATGTATGTATGTACATTGATTGCAGAGGTTAATAAAGTATGTGGTAATAATATAATATATATTTTTCTTAATATTATAAAATTAAATTGTTGAAAATTTTATTTTAAAATGCTGAAATATTTATGTATATTTTGAAATGCTTTATTGAACACAGGTTTAAACATGGGATTCTTGGAAAGATTCTCACTCTACTCGCTAGAAAACTAATTTCTTAGTTTTACATTTAGCAAAAATTCATTAACTTTAAAAATTAATTACAAATAATCAAAATATATTCAAATTGACTAAATTATAAATTTTATCATGCTCGTACGAGTATAATAAAATTCATGCATGGCTGTTGAAACAATTTTTTAGTGTGTTTATTTAATTTGTTTCTCTATAAATATCGTATATAAATAATTTAGGTAAATATACAGTTAATGCATATAATTTGCATTTTATAAAAATTTTAAACAAAATCATTTATTAAAAAATCGAATTGCTCACAAATAATAAATAAATACATATTGTATGTACATCATACATACATACATACTCGTACATACAATATACATACATACATACAATAAAAACAGATAAATTTTATAAACAAATTTTTAAGTTTAATACAAGCCCAAAAATTCCACGCCTTACACACCTTACTTTTAACAAGATGCTTGAAGAGAGTTTTTTGTATGTTTTTTTTTTTTTTTTTTTTTTTTTTGGTAATAGTCAGAAATCGTTTAAATAAATTGGCTTAAACAACAACAGCCACAAAACTGCTACATAACTGATGGAATGTAGTGTGTAAAAAGTTTGGCAATAATCAAATTAAGTTGCTGCGGAGACGAAAAAAATTTGTAATTTTTGTATAAGTAATTTATAAAAACTCCAAAAATGGTGTCACTAAAAGGTAATCAAAATTTGCTAAATTAATTATTTTATTATTATGATGATAGTTGCAAGAGAAAAAGAAATTTCGTTGACGATTTAAATTAACTGTGCAATGCTGTCATTTAGGAACTTTTTATGCAAAGTACGATTTCAGATGTCTCGTACTGGGGAGGGGCCAAATTACCGCATTCGTGATCGAATGAGCTATCGTATCGAAAACTGATTTCGATATCGAAATTATGATAAAATGTACTAAATTTCTTGCTCGATATCGAATGCCATAATCTCAAATAAGAAAACTACGATAAATTTTACTTGATATCGAATGCGGTAATTTGGCCCCTGATTTAGGCCTCTATTATGAGCTGCATTCGACAATCGATATTCGCTGGCTATCGAAAATCGACTATCGAATGTAAAATTTGTATTATGAGTTGGTATAATTTTGGTGATAAACTAAACTACCACAATTTAAACGTTTTTATAACGTTATAATAACAACACTGCTGAATAATCACGATTGTCAGATATTACAACGTTGTCAGATCCTGACAGATTGTTTACAAAATATTATTTAGCATATGGGAATAAAATACATGTAACAAATAATTAAGAGTTTAAGAAAACAATTATTAATTTTTTTATGACATTAACATTTAACGAAAAATCAATAAATCTGTACAACGGGTTAAACTGATTACACATTCTTCTTAGGGGATCAGCGTCAGCACAATTGGCTCTATAAAATTTCACAGATATAGGTGTAAAATTACGGGATAAACGTTGCGGAATGTTGAAAGACATTTAATTGATTAGAAAACCAGAGCATATATCACCATTAATAACATCCAGGATAACTGATATATTCAGCATAGTTCTACGACTTTTTAATGTAGGAAGCTTAATAAGAGCAAGTCGAGCAGTATATGATGGCAAATTAAGTGGGTTGAAATGGAGTCCACGTAGGCAAAATATCAGGAATTGTTTTTGCACAGGTTCAATTCAATTGCTATGAGTAATGTAAATCGGGTCCCATATTATTGAACCATATTCCAGTATCGGTCGAACAAGTGAAGTATATAAAGTTTTTGCAATATATGGATCATTAAATTCTTTTGTCCATCGTTTTATAAAGCCTAGTGTACATCTTGCTTTATTTATTATCGTTGAAATATGTGGAACGAAGCTCAGTTTAGGGTCGAATAAAATGCCTAGGTCTAGAAAATTTTGAACCATTTCCACTTGGTGGTATCCCAGAAAAAATTTTTTTTGAAATTGGACTGTGCCTTGCAAAGCGCATTACTTTACATTTATTTAAGTTAAGTTTTATCAAGTTAAGCTTGCACCATTCATAAAAAGAATCCAAGTCGGTTTGGAGACGTAAGTGATCAAATGGTTGGTTATAGGCCAAGAAAATTTTTACGTCGTCTGCCTACATTAAAATATTAGAGAATTTAATTATTTTAGGCAAGTCATTAATAAAACGAGAAAATAACAGCGGACCAATGTGACTCCCTTGTGGTACTCCAGAACAAACGTTAATTTTACATGAAGACGTGTTATTAAAACGAACAGTTTGTATTCTATTCGACAGATAAGATTGTAGCCACTGTACGCTAAGATCTGTAAATCCCAATTTTTGCAGTTTCCGTACAAGAAGTAAATGATTTATTTTGTCAAATGCTTTACTGAAATCCGTATATATAACATCAGATTTCTTATTTAAAATTGTATGAATTCGATATTAATAACTTATCAAACTTGGATTATATAGGTTGTACATCGAATTGCTAAAAAGTATTTAAAAAAATATATTTATGTATGTATGTATGTTTGTATTTATATTAAAGTCGACGATAGCACAAATTTTTTAATGCTGCTACATTGACCCTTTGCGAAAACATCGAAACATTGTGTACTCGTATGCAAGGTGATTTGTTTCTGATTTCTTAAATATTGCATTCACAAATTAAACTAAATACTCATTTATTATTTATTAATATTTATTAATAGATATAAATACAAGGTGGCGCAAAAGTAATCCTCCTATCAGAAAATGCTATAAATTTTGCGCAACTTGATGAATTGGGATTGAAAAACAAGTGGTTCCAACAGGACGGTGCAACGGCACACACTGCACGTGCCACAACCGATATGCTGAAGGATGCATTTCCCGGGCGCCTAATCTCCCGTTTTGGCTTGCAAGATCGCCTAATTGGAAGTTTACTTTTGCGCCACCTTGTATGTAGTTTGTATGTAACATATCCAATTAATTTACAAAAACAATTGTGTATCTATATGTGGCATAACATAATTGTTGTGTGACAGATTAGCCTTTTACTACTATTCTTAATATAAATTAATTATATTTTTAATTATTAATTATATTCGAAAGTTTATAAGTTTATATAATACTAAATTATATCGAATTCCTTTAATATTAACTTTCTATACTTTAAACTTATCTTAAGGAGTTAAAATTGGTGTCGTTTAGTATACATACGTAAAACTTCATTTTCCTCAAGACGAGTTTTATCAAAATATTGCAACCTGTACGTATTATAAATTGGAAACACACACCCATAAAATGGAATGTATTTTCAGATTCGTCTAAATTACATATTGTGCATATACCAATTGTGTTATTACGAAAAGTTTTAGCTTTTATTACCAAACTGTGACGATAAATCTCCTGTCAACATGGTAGTGACATTAAAGTCTAATCAAGAATAAAGATCGTGAAACTGTGAACCAATTGCCGCGGATATATATTCTTCCTTTTCTTTTACTCTCAAACGATTTAATATTTCCCAATTCTGACTTGTTGGATTGTTTGTATTATCAGGTAAAATTTTTGATTTTTGCTTTAAGTTATCCCACTCTGCAGCCCAATAGAGCTTGTTAGTAATGATATAAAAAAAATGTAACTTTATAGTGGCGAGATATAATGAATCAAGTCCTGTTTACAGAGAAAGCATATAGTTGTGTGTTGTATTCGGCAAATATAGCAACTTTTTAATAAAAAATCTATATAGCTTCTCAACTTCATCGTATTTGTTAAAACGCTAAACTTGTGCAGCGTAGAACATGATTGATCTCGACGCAGCATGAATTATTCTAAGTTTATTGTCTTTAGATAAGTACACATATACGAGTACTTTTAATTAATCTTCTTATTCTTATTCTAGTTAAAGTTGTGAGTTCTTAATGGTTAAAATTGAGTCCACTTGGTTAAATTTCGTATGTCTTTCATTTAGTTATTATCACTAACATAGTCAAAAACCAAAATCCACAACATAAGAAATTAAATAAAAAAAAAATTTGAATACCAGCACAGCACTAGCATCTGCCAACAACAGCAGCAGCAGTAGCAGCAAAATTATTTACCAGCTTACAACAGCAAGTAGGTGAAATGTCATTGAACTCGCAGCTAAAGTTTGTTTTATATTTCTTCGGGGGGTTTTTTTTAAGCAAATGTCGCACAATAGCATTTCATAGTAGACGCCTTGGCGCAGTAGTGCTGCCAAACAGAACAACACTACACCAAAGCAGTCAGTCAGCAACTCAGCCAGCCAGTCAGCCAGCCAGCCAGCGAAAGATTAAAACAACATACTCCAGCTCATATTGGTATACGAAATTGTTGTTGTTTTATTTAATTGCAGTAGCAAAAAGTTAACAAAAAAAAAAAAAACGTTTAAAAACCCGCAGTAAATGGTTAAAATTGAAAAAAATATGAACATTACATTTCAGCGGCTATAAAAGAAGTGCATTTGTAATTGCTAAGAATTAACAACAACAACAGGAATTGACTCCCTTGAAGAAATCCAAGCCACAATCAATATGAAAATGTAAAACGGTGGCCAACGAAATTATGCTGGCTGAATTCCTGAAATGAATGAATGCTACAAATTTTACATTTCAGCAACTTTGTTTCTTTTTGCCTGTTGAATGTTTTTTTTTTTTTTTTTTTTATCTCTCTTGTGGCCTTAAATAATCGTAAAGGAAAAAAATGCAAAAAGGAAATCTTATCTTAAGCTGTATTTATATTTTAAATTTTTTGCTGTTGTTGGTTGTTTGTGATTATTTGGAGTTTATTTATGCATTTTCTGTACGACGTTGATCTTAAAATTTCATTTCAAACATCCATTTTTCAAGAGACATTCAGTCATTTTGAGACATTTAAACAATCCCACACAAATTTGCTAATGACTTGTAATTACTGAATATGTTACTCAGTATAATTCAATGGTTTCCAAAGGTAAATCAGTCTTAAACTACCCTATCTACGTATTTTCTAAAGTTCAAAGTACAAAGCCAGCTGACTGACGTATTTTACTTGAAGTTTCTTTTTTTTATCGTTTGTGATAATTGAACTTTAGCATTGTTCTGTTATTGTGTATGCAAAGAAAAATCATTATCCGGATAAGTCAATCTTCTTTAAAATACAAAACACCAGAGGAAAGTGGAAATAGTTAAAGTACATAACTTTAGTTGTGAAAATAATTTACTAAATAAAAATAAGCCGTAGTGATAAAAGATTTTTCATTAGAAAAAATGTTTTTAAATTTTTTTTTTTTGTAAATTCAATCCAGGGGGCATTCGTATTTTTTAACATTTGCGATTCCCTCATTCGATAGCGAATAAAATGTATCGAAATTTCTAATGATGGCATTCGATAACGAATGATCATTCGAACGCAACCTTGCGAGTTTTTACTTGTAAACAAAGAAGCATTCGAAATAACGTTTTTTTTTTTTTAGCAAACATGTATGTGTGTACCTATGTACTTTATTTATTTACTCCTTGTTTGTCAATCTTAAGGGGTCGGAGGTGTTTCTTATTTGTTTCCTTATGTTTTCAATCTCGTCAGAATCAAAAGACGATGAGTAAAAAAAAATTCATTTTTAATTTTAAATAATTTCTTTAAAAAATGTTGCTTTTACTTGAGTTATTTTTTGTAGAATCATATGTGTTATTTAAGTTTTTTACAACACTGAAGCAATGAATCGATTCGATTCGTATCGATTAACATCATTAGAAAATTTTGCACTGTCGAAATAAATTTCGATTCGAAAACAATTTCGATCACGACTGCCAGAATTAGCCCCCAGTTTTTGTGTAAAAGAATCGGCTAATAAAAATTAAAACAATGCTTAAAGTCGCGGAATTACAATATCTTTAAGATTTCATCCTTTTTATGAAAGTTACTTAACGTGTAGTATGTTACCTATTATTAAATATAAATTTGGGTGCAACCCTTTCTTGCTGGCATGCTTTTAAAGTCAGCTGATTAAATTTCGCTTTTGGTACAACTGGCGGTAAACATCAGCTGAGTTCGAGTGCTTGTGAAAGTTGAAGTTGAATAAAATTAAAAAGTGTTGTTCACAGTCGTAATTCAGCTCTGGGTGGAGGAAGAACTCGCGCGTCATTGCCATTATCTTTTAAGGGTAATCATACCGTCCTTGTTTCGCTGCCTTCGAGAGTCTTGCGACTCACTCGCATTTGGTTAATGTTTGGCGTCGTATAACTGTACCGCGTTACAGTTTCTCGAAGTTGCATTAACCAGATGCTATATTTTTTTATGGTTTTATAACCTATAAGTTTGTCGTGGTGGAGTACCAAACAAAACTCATTTTTGATATTGGTAGAGACCATTAAAACTCAGGAGTGGAGTTCGGGAAGTCCGGTTTCCCATACGAAGGTATAGGTTGGTGGATCTTCCTTGACGAGACTCCTTTAGGCGTAAGCCGGATATTGGTGTTGGCGTTGTGATATATATCAAGGCCAAGTAAATCCTCCTGGTAAGGAGGTAACTTAAATAAATAAAAATACAAATACAAAAAGTGTTGTTACCCGGCATTTACACATGCAAGTGCATCTTCGAAAAACTCATTTTTTTTCACTTGCAGAGCTCGAGTTTTCGAATAAGTTTTCGTATATAACCCGGGGTTTACATATGCAAGTGCAAGTTCGAAAAAGTCAATACATTCACACATGCAGGCACTTGCAGGTCACTTGCAAGTGAATTTAGCTGGACAGTGATTTTTTGACAGAAAGGTAAACAGAGTTGCCAAATAAAAAAATTCAGAATAAATGTAATGGATTGTGGTAAAATAATTAATAAATATTTAACTTATTTTATGTATATTTGTAAAAAAAATATATTTTTTTTCAAATATGGAAAAAGAAGTGTATTGATGTCATTTTAGAGCATTAAATAATAATTAAAATAATAACAATAAATTGTAATAATTATTTCCCTACAATTATACTCATGTGAAGGCCATGGCAACTCTTGGTAAACAAATACAAACTTTGTGCGCCATTTGTTAATTTAAACTAATTTTTTGAAGTTTTGAAGTTGCAAATGATTCGAGTTTTTCGAATAAGTTTTCGTATATGCAAGTATGCAAGTACTTGCATGTGTAAAGGCAGGGTTATGGAAAATATTAGTGGGGGCATTAGTCCCCGTTTACACAATCGAACATTTTGAAGAAAAACATCTGACAATCTCTTTTGTTTTTTCATTCGCAGTCACACTGTCAAACAATGCTGTCAGACAAATTTCATTATTATTTGCTTTTTTTACATTTCTTTTATTCGTGAAAATGTCAGCAAAGCATGTTCACCGAGTAGCGAACACAAATTTGATTCTCTGTTCCCCACTTGTTTTTCTATCAAGCTAAATGTTTTTCTTCCAAATGTTCGACTGTGTAAACGGGGACTTACCTGCTACCAATTTGGTCATTATTATGTGTTGTTGTCCAATTGTGCAATGCTTTATTTATGTATAATATTAGATTGAACATAACATTTATATTTATGTTTCGTAGAATATAATTTTTGAAGAGCAAACCAGTGCAAAAACTTGCAAATGGCAACTTATTAATTAAATTGTGTAGATTTATAAATAACTAACCATTATTGCTCCAATTTGCTTCATTTGGAAATAATCGCTTTTTTAAGGTTATAATATGCCTTTGCTCATGCAGACCTTATTGATATTTGGAGCAGCAACAAGCGCTCAGAAGATGCTCTTATAAACAATTACTGCCGTATTTAGAAAAAATTAAAGTATACTTCAAGTGTACTTTAAAAAAATTGTTGTATGAAAATTTTGCCTTAAAGCTCACTTCAAGTCTACTTTATTTTTTATAAATACGGTAGTTAATATATAAAAATAATATTAGACCTTTCTCTCAAAAATAAAATATATGTAATTGTTTTATATACATATTTAATAGAAAATTTAAAAATAAAAATGTTTAATGGAAACGTCAAAAACTTAGTTGCATGTCGGGCAGATCGGCTATATAGCAGCTATATGAAATTGTGCACCAAATCATATGAAAATTGTTAGGTCATCTTGGGAGCATAGAAAATGTACGCAAACCAAATTTCAATTCAATAGTTTTGAAATTAGAGTTTATGCAAAAATAAACGTAAAAAAACCATAGTGCAGTGTAGATGAAAAGAATGATATAATCCAATTCTCCATGTAATGAATTTATCGTATAATTAAAAGCTAAAATGAAGGGAAACTCTAATTTGGATTAGTTTGGTTACGGTAGATTTGATTATTTAGTTTTATTTTCATTTGCTTGTGATTTATATTTTTTAAGAGATTTGTCACAAGACCTTCATGTTTGGAGACCAGTTGGTATTACTCTTTTTTGTTTTAAGCACCTTTTACGACAGTCCACGCGCGTATTCGTTTCGTTTAAACTTAAACTGTTGCACATGCACTTTGAATGAGACAGAAAATAAAAACAAAAATAAAAACCAAAGTTGTACTGCAGTTGTGTGTTTTATTTATGCGTCCGATTGTGTGTGTGTATGTGTTTTGTTGGTGCAGTTGCATGTTTATGAGCGTGTTTGTGTTTTGTTTATGCTGCATTTGGGTTCAATGCACTCAATTTGGCATACATTTGACAATTTTGTTTTTTGTTATTGTTGTTGTTGTTGCTTTTGTTTTTGTTTTTATTTTTGCATTTGTTTATTTATTATTTTTTCGTTCATCTCAAGATGATAATGTGGTTCTTGTTATTGTTTACATTTAATATTTACTTATTAATGTTGTTAGGCTTTGTTGGATTTGTTGCTTTAGCAAGTTAACAATATGAGTTAATTGTACGTGTTGTTTTTGCTGCTGTTGTTGTTGCTCCAATACAAAAATGAGAACGGAAACATAAAAACGTGTGCGATTTAAAGGTGAAAATATCAGACCACAGTACAAATGCAATGCAATTGACGGGTTCAAAGGGTTTCTTTGCCTGCTAGGTTAGATACATACATACATGTATGTATGTATGTATGTATATGAAATAGATAGACCACAAATCCGTAACACTGATATCCTGATATTCTTAGAATCATGGAATCAATGAATTATTTTAGTATCGACATCCTAAATAAATTTATTCTAAGTTTGGAAATAAAGTTTTCTTTTGATTTGGTTTTAGCCACTGCAACTAATTCAGTAAAATGTTACCTATCTATGATCTGAGTTAAGGTGTAAAAATACTGCATCCATATCAGATCATTTGGCGGGATAGATACTGCTACCCTTAATTAAATACATTTTGTAGATTTTAAAATCTGAATTACATTACATAGGTATGTATGTATGTATATATATTAGCTAGTAGGCATGAAGACTTTTTTTAACCAAATTATGTATGTATGTATAAAACATAAATATTTTTATCTAAAAAATTATTTGACTGAATGAACTTTTAGCTGATCTACATTTTGGGAGAAATTTGATGTTGATAATTTCTTTTCTTGTATTTCTTTTTTTAAATACGTATTTTGTTCTGCTTGTGTTTAATAAAGTGGAGAAAACTGAACAAGTGTTAAAGTTCTTTTTCAAAAAGTTCAATTTATTTAGAAATACACTAAAAAAAAGAAAGAAATGCAAACATTACTGGTGTATTGGTGTTATTTACTTTTTATGTACAATACATAAGTATTAATGTGGTTTAATTTGAGTCAATATTTATGCTGTAACTGGAGTTTCTTAAAAGGTTTTTAAGTGCTTGACAAATATTGTTTATTTTTGTTTCAGTTGTTTTAAAATTTTGAAATATTTTTTAAAGTTTTTTTTTCGAAATGTTTTTCTTACAAAAAAATGTAGGGCTTGTTTAATGTACTTATTGTTAAATAAGACTAGTTTTTGTTAAAGCTTACAAAAACTTATGAGCACATTAATATGAAAGAGTGAAATCGTTTAAATAAACTTTTGTCTTCTTCATCTCATTGCAGGTAAAGACGGCCAATATGTATTGATATGTATTTATCTTTTTAAGTTGTAAGTATGATAATAATTTGTAAGATTTCTCACATTGTAAATAATGGGGAAGGATTTTTAGTTCTAGAAACATTGCAGGTATATAGGAATAATCAGTTCTTAGATCTACACAAACTCTCAGTAAGAATTAAAACCTGCAAAACAATTTAACAAAGATACATTTACATTTTGTTTAAAAAATCCTAAAGTCATGAAAACATGAAATTTTAATTATTTTAAATTTCAATGAACCTAATAATGCGACTTTTAACAGCAGCCACCATGAAACAAATAAAGTGCAGTGCTGTTTTAAGCCCTTTCAAACTTAACAGCAGGATGGAATATTCCTAATATATAAACTAGTTATAGAACATTCAATCTCTAATCGTTTTTATTAAAAACTCTGGCACACAAATCTTAAGTAAATTCAAAATTTGTCATTGCTGATACTTACGATCAGATAGATAGCAAATTATAGTCTGGTTAGAAAAATGTTCCCAGCATCATCAATATTTAATTTGGGTTATTCTATTATATTATGGATTAAAATATTCAAAATAATAGTCTGCGTGCAGAATAGGATAACAGTAGGATCTTACAAAGCTGTTTTCTCTATACAGAAAATAATTGAAAGATTTTATTGATCTAATGGCCACTAAATTACCTATCATTGCCAAGTTTGTTAGGAAATAAAGTAAGTATAGAATGAAAGTAACATCTACTTTTCATTCACCCTTTACACCTGTCTCTTCGTTTGCTTTGTTAGCTGTCCAGCTGTCCAGCTGTCTGTCCGGCTTTCAGTTTACATGAGTTGTTGTAAGTAGTTTTGAGAAACTCAGAATTGTAAACGCCTTTAGCATAGTGTTAAACTTCTTTTTTATACATATTTATATTTATATTTTTACTGTCCGCATGTTGGACACTCTTTTTCTGTGCAGCGTAGAGTTTTATTTTTAACTTTTACAATTTATTTTACACTTTAGAAAGTTTTATTGATTTTTTTTCTTTGTAGGCTTCTGTTTTTTAACATTTTTTATTTTTTTGATTTTTTAACTTTTCGTTTTTCTTCATTTCTTAATTTGTGGTGTTAATAAGATTTTTTGATTGATTTTTTTGTTGGTGAAATTTCTTTTAATAGGCCCACTATAAAATTAAGTGATTAAAATATGCATACAGCTTTTTTGTTGCTGCATTACTGTGGATGTTGGTGGTGGTGTTGTTGTTTGTTTTGCTTTGACTTCTTTATGAAGAGAAAATGGTTTATGGCTTTAGGGGAAGATGATTTAGATCATGAAATGGCTTGTTGTGTCTTTTGTTTTTGTATTTAATTAAAAAGCTAAACTTATCAAAAATTGAATGTTTTGTTTAACTAATTTAACTATTTACTGCTTAAAAAATATTGATTTCAATCGAATTTTTTAGAGAGACTGTTGCGTGAAAATTTTTAGGGTTTTTGGGGCTTTGTTGCATAAACAGAGATGCATAAGATAAAGATGCATCAAATAATCTGAAAAGTTATCTGATTTTGCTTCTTATGGCAGACGATTTTACATTATGGAAGACAATTCAAAAATTTATTCATTGTTTGAAGAAGCCATTATGGGCTTCTTAAGATGGCGCTAGATGCCTTCATATTTTTAACATTATTTTTATCATTCTAATATTTTTGGAAATGTATACAATTTTTACGAAATGACCACAGCCATAGAAAATGAGTCACTAGACTTGACAGAATTAATGCATAATATATATGTAGGTAATAAAGTAATTTTAAGCAAGTAAGAGTGCTATATTCGGCTGTGCCGAATCTTAAATACCCTCCACCTAAACGTAATAAGAAATACAAAAAATACACTGGTTATAGGACTAGAATATCCATATTCTGTGTTTTCTATTCCGTCTTAGTGCAAATTTTATTAGTATTTTAGTATATTGTTTGAAAGACAATTTTACGACCAACAATTTATTTTAAATATTTTGAAATTTTGTGTAATTTTCACCATTTTTAATTGATTTAATTACCAATTCTTACCATAATTTACAGAGTTTGTCTGATGTTCATAATAATCTTGGGTGTAATTTACCAACAGAGTATAAAAAAGGGGAACAATTCGGTTTTAGTGACTTTGCTCAAAAAAAAAAAAAAAACTTCATCAAGTAGGTCACGCCTATTTTCGAGGGGGCGGTCCCGTAAAGTTGAAAATATATGGGCCTATATCTCGTGAACTACTGGGTGTCTGATAATTTGTAATAGATCAAATAAAAGGTATTAAAAATACCTCTCCAACGATATATATAATGATTATAAAATATGGACCAAATATGAGTTAAATCCGAAAAGAATATTTTTTGACCCGAATTTATTTGTTTTTTTTGGAAATGGTTCTTATATGGCAACTATGACAAATTATGGGCCGATTTTCATGCATATGAGGATATTTCACGTCGAATTTCAACATAATAACGTTATATTTAAAATATATATTAGTAATAACCTGGATTTCGGAAGTGGACCTTATATGGGGAACATAGTCAAATATGGACCGATATTCTCAAAACCCTGCAGTTTGGTTTAGACGTGTATGTAAATGATCCGTGTAAAATTTTGGATTGGTACCCTTTTTTATAAGAGATTTATGAGTATTAAAGTGATTTTCGGAAGAGGGCTTTATATGGGGCATACGGTTAAAAATAGACCGAAATTCACAAAATTTTGTGGGATGATTTTTGTATATATGTAAATGATCTGTGCAAAGTTTTGAGTTGGTACCGATATTTATACAATATATATAGGGATAAATGTCTTTTTTAGATGTGGTCCTTGTACGGGAGCTATGGCCAATTCTGGGCCGACCACCATAAAATTTAGTACAACAATTTATTTGACTATAAAGATTATTCATGTCAAATTTTAGCCGTTTAACATTATTTATACCAGTTTTATACGTATTTAAGTGCATTTTGGAAGTAGACTTTATATGGGGTCTATGGTCAAACATGAACCGAACTAAAAAAAATTTCATTTTCGATTTATTTTTGCATAAAACTTATTTTTGCTGAATTTCGTCTTGATATTCCAATTTTATAGGCATTTTTGTATAATTGAGCAATATTTCGGAAAGATTTTTGTATGGGGGCTATGAGAAATCATGGACCGATTCATACTATTTTTCGCACACTTTCTTTTTTTTATCATAAAAACAGCGTATACAAAATTTCATGGTATTATCTGCAATATATTTCAATATAATGCAATAAAATGGACAAAAAATATAAAATTTTTATGGAGGTTGTCTCACATATTGGTCCATAACTCTGGTTGGCCTAAACTGATTTTGCTGATTTTAAATAGAAAACTTTTCGAAAGCATGCCTGACAGAATCATTGAAGATTTGGATCCCGAAGATATCTGGGGACTTCAAAAAACTGATTTCAACATCCAGACAGACAGACAGACGGACGGACATGGCTAAATAGACTCCGCTATCTATAAGGATCCAGAATATATATACTTTATAGGGTCGGAAAATTATATTGTGGAAACTACAAACGGAATGACAAACTTATATATACCCTTCTCATGAAGGTGAAGGGTATAAAAATTTAATTGAATTATGTACGTAGATCTCAAACGATCTAATGATATACATATGTTCTCCACTGTACATTAATGTTTTACTTCACAATTATTCAAAATTAGCATACGCAGATAAAAAACCTTAATTTCTAAAGCCTAAAAATAATAATAATAAAAATACATGTAAACTAAGTAAAATAATTCACCATAATCAGTGGGAAGCAAAAGAATATAAAAAACTCGGTGACTGTGGCACTAAGTTAGTAGTGCGTTAAGTCAATGAACGCTAAAACAAAATGAAAAATATAAAAGAGATAAAAAAAATTAGTGGCTTATATTTCTGCAAAAGCAAAAAAAAAACAAAAGCATCAGTATATAAATATGCTGCTGGTAGTGGGCTACTGTTACCACAACGACTTTGGTCAAAAGCAGAAAGCACAACTTGACCTAAACCACAAGACAACGAGGACAGCAACAAGAGTCAAGCCATTAAAATCCGCCTAACAGTGATCATCACCATTACTATCATTGTTCTGAAATACTGTAACAACTGCAACAACAAGAACATCATGACCATCATTAGCGAGTGAAATAAATATCGCCACATACATATGTATGTATGTACTATAAATAAATTTGAAGCAGTTTAACAAACGGAGTACTTAGGAGTTTTTAGCAGTTGTGGTAGCTGTTCCACAATGACAGTAACAGTAGAACAAAACTTTATTGCATACATGGATCTGTATTTGCATTGTATAGTACTCATACAGTTAATCTTAGCTAATTAGAAATGATCACGCCGGAACCTATTTAAACTTTCAGAATAAGGAAATAGGAATTATTTCTTGCATGAAATGTGTATGCATGGAAACATTAAAGTTATATTCTCAAAATTAACAAACACCTTTTTCTAACACAATTAAAACTTTATTTAAATGTTTTGAGGAATTTTTACCACATATGGATTTCTCTTCAACAGGAGTATATAATTTTAGAATATCCGATACACATTCCATCTACCCATATTTACAAGTAAGAGTATTTTTAATTGCATTATAAAGCTTAAAGATTTTAACGAACACAGAAAAATTATGGCAGAAGTGACCATAATCAAACAGCGTATACTACTTAACCATAATTTAATGCCTTGTTATAATAATATGAACATGTAAGCAGCTCACAACCATAATACGATTGTGTCAAATCTCAAATGCTTCCAACTCTACCATAACATGGTGACTCATATGATCATACTATGGTTCCAATTCAACCATAATATAATAATTTTTTAGCGTTTTTGATGACATATTTTGAAATATTTGAGGTAATATCATCATTATAAATAAATACATATACAAATATTTTTCACATGATATTTGTAACAATCATATTATAATTAATTCCAACCATATTATGGTTGTGCCTATAATTCCAGCACAATATTTTATTAAACCTATTATATGATATATTTTTCATAATTATTATATTTTGGTTCTATTTATTATATTGCCAAACATATAGAGACAAAGACTTATTGGTGAAACCAAGTTATTATACTTTAACCAAGTTAAAGTTTCCTGATCAATACAAAATCACTTTTATAATCGATTTAACAAATTCGATCAGTTCATACGTCTGGCTGGCTGCCCATGTAAACAGTGTGCGTGTTGCAATTTTAAAGATACTCGTATTCCGATAAAATTTAGCATGTGATTTTTTTTGCCCAGTTCGTTTGGTATTGCCAGTCTTATGTAGGTATCAATTCAAATATAGCCACAAATAAATTTTATATAAAAATAAATCACATTTAAAATTTGTTTGCATGTCGTCATGTCATGGTCTATAGGTCCGATAAAAGACCAACTTCCGAAAATCACACGAAAATCACATGCATAAATCTTTTACAAGTATTGATCTGAAAAGTTAACACAAAAACTAATTATATGTTTAGTAGTTTTGCTCCTAAATTTTATGATGATCGGTCCATGGAGTTTTTGCTCATATACTCAGTGTAGGATCGGTATAGGCTTGCTTTTAAAATGAAATGTATTTAACAATAAAGTTGTTTGCAATAAACATACGGTATATACGTTCCTCAGAAATCCGTGTAAAACAAAGGAGCGGGGGATACGTTCCATGTCATTGGAAAACCGTGTAAGATGAAATAAAGAACTATATTTACTTCGAAAAACCGTGTACAAAATTTTGAAAACTATAAAATTTCAGATATGCATACAAATTGTATGTTCATATGGCATTTTATTGAGCATTAAAATTTAAAATACATAATTCATACAGGTGAAAAATTGGTAGAGCAAGCAAAAAACAAAAGAAATCTGTTAATCTAGAATTAAGAACAGAAAAATTAGAATAGAATAAAACATGCGAACAAAATGTGTAGGTAAAAGTTATCGAATAAGGGGATTTCCCAGTTACTATTATGTATGTTCATTTCAGCAATGGTGCCAAGTGTGATAAAAACAAATATAATTACAAGACAGTGTAACTTCAAATCCGTGTAACAAAAGAGTTGGGTGTACTATATTAGCCGCAACTATAATGCTTGTGAGATTTCATAGCTATTCTTAAAATTTTAGTTTTTGGACACTAAGGCATAAAATGTCTATTGCTATGTATTGTTGTCTATAAAGAAGTCAATTAAATTTTAGTATTATTAATTATAATATAGTCGCTATACTCGTATACTAGAGTTGTGTCGTTCTTGAACGACCTGCATAGTTCAATTGAACTATTCACTCAGATGAACGATGTGATGTCGTTCAGTCTTTTTGTTCTTTTTTATTATTCATTTCGTTCTCTCTTTTTCATTCAGTTGTTCAGTGAATAACTAACTGATTGCTTGTAGTATGAAAATGTCAAAAGCTGCCACATTGTGTTAAAGAAACAAGTATAGTAGATATATTTGTACACTATATGAACAAGTATAGTATTCCTTTAACCTTTTCATAATACAATCAGTAATTCAGTTAACAAGTGAACAACTGAACGAAAATAACGACCTAGTTCATTATTTTGAACTGAACAAAAATAAACGATCACTGAAATGAGCGATTATGCCCAAGACTTCAAGACGAGTATATACGGCTTTATGTACTGCTATCATAAGTGTTTTAGCTATATAAGGGTAAGTTTAACATTCTTAATACATCCAAAGTATCACTGAATGTTTTATCTGTTATTGAACCATCCATGTAATTTAATTCTCTTCAAGTAAGTTCTGTTTTTTGTTTTCTATCTATTGCCAAAATAAATTTAATATAATTCAAATGTAATTAATGATTATTGTACAAGTATAAAATAAAATTTAATTTGCAAATTAAGTTCAGTTTTAAGGAAATAAAACATAAACTGATAACAAGATAACAATGGTTACTAATTAGTTTGCAGCAGCTGCTCATATAAACTAAATATGTTAAAAGTGGTCGTGGTTTATTTCATTTTGTGGGCAGTATATTCATACATATGCTTTTTTTTTATTATTATTATAGCAAATCACCGCCTTTCTTTCATTTTGTTGCTGTTGGTAACATGTATTTATAGCTATACATATGTAAATATAACACAGTAGGGCTTTCATATACATACATAAATACATACATATGTACATATATACATGCCATATACATGTTTGTATTAATGAGTACATATTTACATACATACATGTGTATACATAAATGTTCATTACGTATTTTATTACACGACATGTATAAATTATGTATAAAGTACTCGTATGTCTGTTTACCTTGTCTATACACCATGCGAACGTATGCGTAACATACAATTATTATAAATATGTATCCACAAGAGTATTTTGGATTTGTATATATGTAGTATGATTGAGATGGTAAATGTGGGTACATGTGTATAGTATGTATTAAATGATAGAGTATGTGTCATTTTTGGAATACATATACATACAAATAAACCGTTAACAATATAACAGCTGTTGATTGCCACAGTTACATATTGTAAGTCAAAGAAGCAGAAGTAAAAAAAAGCCAAGCTTTACTTCGTTGTGAAGTAGACTTCTTTGGCAAACCTTAAAAAGTTTATTGAACTCTTTTTCTGGGGTCTTTTTAATCTGTTTAATGTGCTGCCAACGTCTTTTTGATTTTTGCCAAATCTACCAGTATCTGAGAGCTAAGCAACACTAGCAGACTTTCTCCGGCGTCATTATTACTACTACTGCTACTTCTACCTACTTCTATGCTGTATGTATGAATGTGTTTTTTCTTATTTTAGTTTTGCGTACAGATGAACAAATAAAACCAAACTAATTCTACATCATCAACAAACATTATCACCATCATCTACATCGTTTCGGTCGTGAGATCTTGGCCGTCTTCGTCATCATTTAGGTCGTCATCGTTATCATCACCAACCAGCCAGAGAGAGCATCAAGATCGCCATCAGCTTGATCGCCTTTTCACATTTTATGTTTTATGTAAAGCACTTTCATTAAAAATATACGCAAAACCAACTGAAGATGTTTGCAATTTAGATCTTCCAAAAAAGACTGAAACTCACTCATCAGCTAACTAAAAATTGGGTGTTAAAAATAAAGTTGAATATAAAAATTATGTGGCCATAAATAAAATGTTTTTATGAGGGTTGAATTCATTTCTAGGGATTAAATTTTATGTAAATTTATGCTTTTATGTTAATTATTGCATGTTTCAGCAATGCTGGTTTCCGAGCCAAAAACCATATAAAAGATTAAATGCAAATTGGATTTTGTTTTCTTTAAGAAAATAAAATAATAACTAAAAAGTAAAATTTATAACTGCTTTTGCACTTGTGGTTGGTAAGTTAAATAAAAGGACTAGAGTATGGACAAATGGAATATTTAAAAACTGGTCCATATACTGCCACCGGAGGGTAGTTGTTAAGAACTAATCTTTTTTAAGCTCTCAGTTCCTTTAAAATTAAAACTGGGGCAAGGGAAAATGAGACAAGCAAGATTTTTTTTTGGAACAAAATGCGTTACTCATTCAGGGTTGTGCCGTGAGTTTTTGACAAGGCTGTACTCAGTTAACACTTTATTCTATAACAAATTAGCAAAAAATAAGCCGCTTACTACCATAAAATCAAAGCTTTTTTTGTAATATGTTTGATAAATTTTTTTTACATAAATATGTATTGTACAACAATTTTTCTAATTTGAAACTGCCATGTCACAAGAAATATGCACAAAAATGTTTGAAAAAAACCTTTTTAAATTTCAACATATAATTCAAAAGAAATGTTTTATTAATGAGCAGCAACATTTGACAACTAAAATAGGCCTAAAAGTTAAGCAAACTCTTTCTATATGACCAAGTTTATGAGAAATTTATGTAAAATTTATTTCTTATAAAGTTGTTTAAACAAAATAAAAAAATTTGCATGCAAAATTTATTGATATGAAATTCCTACAAAAACAATTTCAAACTTATTTTTACTGAATAATTAAAACTTAAATTTTGAAATTATAGGTCAAATTTATTTAAAAAATCCATTTATTTTTCGAATTTCTTCTTACCTAAATGTTTGTACAACAATATGAATAATATTAAAATTCATTTATAAAAAGTCCATAAAACTATCATATACAGTTGTTTATTATATAATTTATATGGATATATAGTTAACTTAATACGAAAAGGCCCTAACTCATGTTTTTCATTGTTTACAGGAGGAGAAAAAAACTAAATAAAAAAGATGCAATATTAATACAAAATTTTAGTTGGAGCTTTTCTTTTTTAAGCTATAACTTCGGTATTTTTTTCCGAATTCATCTGATTTTTTTTAAGGAGGAGTATCTATCGA
Organism: Bellardia bayeri; assembly: GCA_950370525.1. NCBI lineage: Eukaryota > Metazoa > Arthropoda > Insecta > Diptera > Calliphoridae > Bellardia > Bellardia bayeri. Next base: position 100,196,879 of record OX493266.1, read on the forward strand.
AATATGTAAAAATATCGATTTCGAAAAATTATGAGTTGGGGCCTTTTCGTATTAAGTTAACGATATGTATGTAAATACATACATACATACTTGTTTTCAAGTATGTATTTGTCAAGTAAATATAAACAAATGAAAAAAAATATGACATACAAAAAAAAAAAAAAAAAAAATTCATAGAAACTAAAGTTAGATTTACACGATTGAAATTTTCTTCAAAATTTAAATTTTAAATATTTAATAACTATTTAATAAATAAATTTTGAAGCATTTTTGCTGTTTACACGAGTTTGAAGCATTTTGAAGAAAATTTCAATCGTGTAAATCTAACTTAACATACAAATATTGCAAATAGTTTTAGGCAAATTTGCAAAAAATATCGCATATTATGTAGAAGATGTGGTAGTTGCGATATAACTGAATTGTAAAATACATATGTACTCGTATAATACATTTTACACTTTATCAGTAATGTCGATATTTAAATATTTAGTTTTTTAATTAAATGTTCGAATTTTCACCTTGAACTCTTCCCATTTGTGTGCATGACTCCCTCATTCCGGTTTCAGTAAAAGTGTTTTCCTACTTCGTTTGCTATAAACAAAATAGATAAATAAATGAAATACATACATATACATACATATAATTTATTTATACAAGTAATTACTACATACAAAAATAAACAAAAATAAATTACATGCAACAGCTGCAGTGAAATTTATTTCATTATCGTAATCAGCTAAAAAAAAATCAAACTTCAACACTTAACAACGTGAGACACTTTTCAATAATTTCACACCAAACTAATTCCAGTTTACAAAAAATTTAACAAAAGAAAACCAAAGTAACATACCAAGAAAATTAATCATAAAATGCTGTTGTAGAGGGCCTATAATGAGATGTTGTAATAGAGATGTTTTTAAATTAAAGTATGCGGTGAAAATATTAGGGATAGAAAATAATTACTAATTTTCAATAGCAATATATGTATGTATTACAAATAAATTCTTTCTTGTTAAAGAAACAACAGAAACAAATACAAAGTAAACAGCTGATCCCAAGTTTGATGTTTTCTAATAAAACTTTTATTAAATATAAAAAACATTAATTTTGTGCGTGCCAGAAGCGACTTGCTCCATCCTCTTGCAACGCTTATAAGAGTCACGGAGCACTTTCCAGCGTTTCTATTGCATTCGTTTTCTATTAAAGAAGGTACAATATCAATTAAAAGGGTTTATCTCACAAAAATTGAATTGAATTGTTCGTTGTAGATGTCTACATTTCAGTGGTGCCACTTACAAATATTTCACTTCTATAAAATTAAAATCGCTTATTCGAAATATATATACTTATATCTTGAAACCATTTAACAACAAATCAATTTATTTGTTTATAGCTCTTTATTGATATTGCATACTTGTTTTTGATGTTCTTTTCTTTTGAATAAAATAAAATATTTCTACACGCTAATTTGCTTAACATGCTTTGTAATATTATCAACACTGTTTTTGTTTTGTCGCCAACAAAAATAGAAATTAGTTTAATTCGACTGCAACGACAAAAGTAGCAGGGACAACAACCTGCAGTCATGTTGCCTTGCCGTTGTGAAAATAATCGTTTTCATATAAACTTGTGCATTTTATTCATGACACATTGTAGTCGGTAGCCTGCTGTGGTGAATGTGTTTAATGCTTAAATAATAATAATAATAATTCATTAAAAGTTTGTAAGTAGATAAGGTTGCCTTGAAATGGCAAAAACTCCATTCTTATAAATTTTAATCGCCGATCACGTTTGGTTACCTTGGTTATTTCCGCTGCAGTGACATAGTACAGAGTGGAATATCCTTCATGACAACCAACCATGCCATTATCGTTCATTGAAGTTTATTTGTGTATGAGGACAATTGATACTGAATAATTGTCTCGGTATCACATTGGATTCCAAAATAATGTTTGATGCGTATCTCTCAGTTGAATATAATCCTGATAGCTACAGATCACTGTAGGGCGAACATGTGAGGAATACTGAATTATGAGTTCCTAAACAATAATACGAAATTGTAGCCACGAACACGGAAATCCAGGGGGGTGGGGGGGGGTAACTCTCTATTGCGATGCGATAATGCGTACTTATGCATCGAATTTGCTTTCGCATCGCAATAGAAAGTAACCCCCCAGAGTTAAGCTGTCGCCTTATGTTTTTTCAACTGTGTAACTGTGCTTCCGCTAAAAGCAGAGATACAATATCTAGATAAAATATTTCATAAACACATTAACGGTTTATTGCTGTTATGCAAAATTCGCTTTGGAATTAAATACATTTATTTTGCACACCACTGATACATTAAAATATCTTCCTCAAACACTATTAAACAGTTTCCAAGAATCTCACCTTTTTCATTTTAGATTTGTCGTGGGAATTAGGTTAAATTTCCTCCATGCAAAGGTAGCGAACATTTTCTGATAAAACTTGTGGTGTGCCTTTTTTGAAATTGGATATTTAATAGCTCATTGAAACGCAACCCTTTTCTGATCTTTACTCAAATGTCAATTGATTTATTAGTTGAGCTTAAAAATAGCTAACTTAAAAATAGGTCAAATAGTCATACACTCTAAAAAATGGTTGTTAATAAGGTTTATTTTTTTTTGTCTTTTGTGAAAATTATCCCTCGGGCCTGGCAATTTAATTTGTTTATCTGTAATTCAACAAAACTATTGCGTGTTCTTTACGTATTGTTCTTAAGCAAAACCAAACAAGCGAACATAATAAAATTCATAGAAATTGTTGTAAGCCACGAATGAGTGTTATGTACTGAAGAATATGATTTGGGTATGGGCTATTCCATTATGCCATTATAGTTTAGCATGCCACTGTGGAACATGCAGCAGTCACAATTTTTCAATTGTTTGCAAATATTATCTTAACTATTAATCATAGAATAACCCATAGCTTTTTCAAAAACTTTTGTTTCGCCATTTTAATCATTAAGGTCAGCTTACAATACATTGACCTAACGCTTTCTTTTCTTTTTTTTTTGCTTATACGTTTAGAATTTATTAACTGTTAAGAATTTAATGCAAAACTTAATGGATTGAAAAATCTTTTGCTATGCAATATGAAATATATGTATGTATGTTTTTGTTTTATGCTACAATTATATTGTAAATTTTTATATCCTATGGGAAGCATATGCTGAAATTTAGGGTAGATACTGCAACATAATGCAATGTGTTCTTTTCACTGGTACATTTTTTATTTAGTTAAATAATAAGCTTATATCTTCTAAACTATTATTATTAAGTATATGTATGTATACTAGTGTGATTACTATTTTTATTATTTTACATTACAAAAATAAAACCCCTCAATTTCGAGGAATAATTGCACTCAGTTGGCATTAGTAACATCAAATTTTAAAAAGTTCCCCCTTTTTAATTTTTTTAATCTTCTTGTAGAAAAAAGGGACTGGAAAAGGCTCCAGTCTTCAAATCATTTAATCTCTTTGAAACCACCATAAATGTTTTCTAGAAATTCCAGCAATAGTATAAAGGCAAACAGGTCTATTTGGACGAAGAATCTACCTTCCTCTTCTGAACAGAAAAGAGATCCAAGCATTCCATCTGTTGAAAAGCTCTCCAATATCACACGAATGCCGACAAACCGCCACCTTCTTGGAAACTTCACTTTGCTGTTCAACAGCGAGATGGATCGAATTGCTCTGGAGGGAAACTCTAGACTTTCCACTTTTATCCAGCGCACTCATCAGAAAGAAACTCAATAGGCTGATTGATCTAAATGACAAAAACAAAAAGAGACCGTCTGACAAATTCACTGCAACACTTTCTCAATTATTTTATGTCACCAACTTAAATGGAGAATGGAAAAGCTCGGAAGATAAAGAGTTCTACCAGAGTCAAGTTGAGAGTGGAGGTAAGGTTGGTTATTCAACGGCCAAACAAGCCCCTTTGGAATCAATCCACCCAAAAAAAAACGAATCCGACTATCAATATCTCAAGCTCAAACCAGTACTTCTCAAACGCAACCCACACATGATATTGTCTCTGAATCTGCCTCCGATTCTTCACCCAAGTCTCCAAGCTCTTCTTCCACGCCATCTTCTTCTGAATGCAAACCGAAATACAACAGAACAAGCACTACAACAGCGAGTTTACTGGTACTGGAAAATAACATTTTTACACATAAAGCACATACCGTTCTTCAAAACCATTGCTAAACCGGGTCATGAAGTGCCTGTTCCAAGTCAGTCGGGTATCTGGAAACGAGTAATCTCAGAACGACAGCAAAGGAAAGCCAACATCAAGATCCCTATTATCTTCAGTTTGATGGTAAAAGAGTCCAACCACTACCGAAATCAAACTCGGTATTCTGAAATGTGAGAGTGGTTCTGCCGCGGCTATTCACAAGAAACTACATCAGCTAATTGATGAATACGATGCTTGGGAAAATATTCGCATGATAATCTGCGACACAACAGCAGTAAATACTGGTCGTTTGCACGGGATTGTAAAGCTCATACAGGATGATGTCTTGAGCAAGGGCTTTCAGAAGCCACACAGAAGTACAGCACCATGTACTCGACCTCCTTCTGAAGCACGTCATGAATTTTCTTATGCAAGAGCCAACGAGCAAACCAGAACTAAACTATTCCTTCATTGAAAAATTAAGAAAAAACTATGTCTCTCTTCATGGATGGCGAGATGATTTAAAGTTCTTATATGAACTATGTCAGGCATATCGTCAGTACAAAACAACTTCACGATGGCTGGAAGAAACTCCCTAACTTACACCAGGAAAGATGGAACTCGCGTGCAATATATGCTGTTATAGCCTTTTTTCTGATGCCAGAGTGGCGCCGCATCTGCTATGAATGGGCAAATGCTTGGTTCAAGTCTCAACACTACAACGAAGCACCCTTCAATGAATTGTTAACCTCACCTACCAGGACAAAATGCAAGAAGGCAATTAAGTGTTTGAAGACGAGTTGGTCAGGTGAGGAGTCATTAAATGACATTGCCAGATCTAACCAAAATGCTGAACGTGCAATAAAACTGGTTTTATTATTGGATGGAAACCCTTTTTCAACCATTAACATTAACTGGAAGTACTTCCACAAATAAAAGAATGTAAACCCCACATACTCATGATTGGTAAACGAGTTTTCTATTTCCTTAATCTCTGCTTTTATCTTTCGCTATTTGCAGTATGTTTTCTGGTTATCTTATCAAAATGTATCAGCATTCATAAACAAGTTGGAAATAATCTGATGCCGTTACCAAGTCGTTAACTCTCTGGTACGTACAATTGATCAGAAAAGAAAAAGCTAAATACACTATGAATATAATATACATAATATGAAACTTTTCATTATAAAGTTTTTTTCTTCTTATTATTTTTTTTATAATAAAATGACTAAATTGTCATTTTGAAGGCCATTGAGACGACAATATCAAAGAATGGAATGGATGGGTGAGTGACACTTGGGGCATAGTAAGTAATTGTTGCTGCAACAGCCACAGAAATACGTGCAAAGCGGGAACTGACTGATCGCTTAGTGATTGTGTTTAACAAGTGAATGGAAGAAGCTATTAGTAAACGTAGAGTTGAATAAACTAAAATTGATGCTACTTTGCAATGATAATAAAACAAGTAATCGTTTATACAAAAGTACTGCTCAATCAAGTCAATCATGCAATCGTATTTCTTGAAACTTTGTTTTCAAATAATGAATGAATGAATGAATGAATGAATGAATGAATATTAAGAAAAAAATCTTTCCATTCAACAGTTATCAATGTTGATCATGGATTTTCACATTAATAGTTCAGATAATAAAACTATATTTGTATTAAAAAAAAAAACTGAACAATTAATAATGACAAGTTTTGTTGTCATGGCGTGTCACTGCTCTGGGCGGGTATTAAAGAGGCTTGCTAACTGACCTTTAAATTTTGAGCATTGTATATGAAACTGGTAATAATTCTATGGTTATTTCTAGTCACTATACTATAAAAATCTCCAATCTTTATACAAAGTTTTCCTAATAACCCTTAAATAACTGAAATTGAAAATACGTTCAAATTGCAGAAATAAATTTTTGTTCTAGTATGTATTTCATCTGCAAATTACGAATTTCAGTTCCAATTCAGAAAAAAATACTCCTGGAAAGCTCTGTAGACGGTCTTAGTAGCTGAACGGGGAAAAAACTGTTTTTTTTTTTTAATACTCAACTGATGACTGTCTATAGACGGTCTTAGGCGTTTAAGTGATAACCTAAGACATTGTAATAAATATTTTGTAATTACCAATTACACGTAAATATCATTAAATTAAACATGTTTTCCTATAACATATCATGAATTCCATTAGATTTCACAGTCGAATTTAGTTTGCTTCTTCCATTTTTTCACGTTTTAATTTTTGAGAAAATTAAAAATACCTATAAAATCGCTAGTTTTTCGTTATGTAAAATAATAAAAATTAAAAAGGCTTGGTATATGTTTTTGACGCAAATGGCTAAAATGTTAAAAAACTTTGAATTTTTCTGTGTTCTTTGGTGAATTTTGCTTTTCACTTTTCAATACGAATTAATTAATCAAATCTTTTAACATATTTTGTCTTGTTGGGTTTGTACATTTTTTTTTTATCAAATCATGTTTCGTAACATTTGTTTGAAAGTTCACAATTTCATATTATTCATGATTATGATTATACAGTGACATAGAAATGAAGTGGATATTTGCATAAAATAAATAAAAAAGCCACCAGCCTAAAATTTTAATTATTACCAATTCAATATAAAGTCTACAGTGCACACCATAAGAAAGTAGCCAATTTTGAAATATATTTTTATAAAAATAAAATTATATAAAATTATAAATAGAAATTTGTACCCAAAATTAAATTCGTTTCAAAACAAAATTGGGAAATTAGTTGACCAAACGATTAATGTTGTGCAAAAAATCAAAATGCAAGATCCTCGTGTGACAAGGCTATTACCAGCATTTTGTTTTGGCATGCTTTACGATTTAGCCGTGGGAAAGATTTGCGTCGAAGGTTTCGAAGAATAGACTTGAAGATTTTGCTAGTATATGGGTTGGAAACCCCATTATTTAAATGCACTTTTGTAATTTAAAACATCAAATGTATGGGAAGTTTTAAATTAAATGTAGTTTCGTTAGTTTGATATGTAAAAATGCTAAGTAATAGTTTTTTTTTCACAAAATTGCTTATTAATAACTCACGCAAATGAAATTAATTATGGCTATGTTATAAAATGTATATAAGCGCCAAGCTTGAATTATTAGTTTATACTGGGAATGCCAAACGGCACTGAATTTTCAAATGCCGGGATTTTAAAGATGTAAATCCCAGGATTTTGCTGGATCCCGGGATTTTGCATTTTGTTTATTTCTTATTAAGACAAATTAGTTTATTAATAATAAAAACTATTTATTTCCAAAAAGTAACTTATATTAACTATGTTTGAAAACAAAAAGTTTCTGTCCTCATAGCTATAATTTTAAAATCTTTAAAACATTTACCTTTAATTTTTATATGTTCTTAAAAGCAATAGAATATTATCGTTCGACCTTAAAAAAGCTCCTTAAAAATATTAATGGCCAGTTTTTAACTTAAAAATTAAAGTGTTTTTAAACTTAAGTTCTGTTTAAATACCAAATACATTTTTATAGATCATATTTAAATACATATAACTTAACCCCCTTATTCAAAAACGATTATTAAATTTAACAAACGTTTATTAAGACAGATTTGCATATAAAAACTTGCTCAATAAACGTTTGTTAAATTTAATAATCGTTTTTGAATTAGGGGGTAAATCACTGACTACTTCCATATGATTTTGACAGTTCTGCAAATTATGAAAATTGCGCATTGAAGTTTTGTTTTTTATTATTTGATAAAAATATTCAATAAATAAACTCGTCACTGTTTTATTAATATCAACTAAAACAACGATTTTAGATGAAGAGAATATGAATGATGCAACTTTTATCCATTTAGTTTACAACAATTTGTAAACAAAATAGTAAATTAGCTGTTAAATGAAGATGTTGTTTATATTTTTTTTGACATTTAATAGTGCTACCATACTTTTATTATAATTAAATACCAAACGCAATTTGAGACTGGAAAAAATTAAACCATATTTAAATAAATTTTAAGTTGAAGGAAAAATTAAATATCAAGTTAAAAACTGGCCATAAGGCATCTAAAGTAGAGACAATCTTGATTGAATTTTGTTACCAATACATGAAGCTGACGAACAACATTGTTCACAATCAATGCATGCATGTGGGCAAAATTGTTAGTTGCATTTCTCACCCACCGAAACAAATAATTATATTTCTTATTCAATATTTGATTCCATATTATTACAGACATTATTGGGTGTTGTTCGCGGGTGGGGGGCTTTAACATATTCCAATTACGTTCATTATTTCATACGATCAAGTATTTCTATTTCTTGAAGAAATACAATTTTCAATCTGTTTGAGCTTAAATACAAGTGTAATATCGGCAGAGATTATGAATCACTGTTACTTTAACCGGATTTAAAATGACAACTATGTATTTGTTTAAGCAAAAGAAATAGTGCGTTCGAGTTTGATAATCAAAAATTAATTTTTATTCTTTCACCTACATTTCTTCCAAATACTTTTGTAAAACAAATCCCGGGATTATCGGGATTGGCATACCAAGTGTGTACATTTAATTTGAACCAATTTTGAAATTTGTAATGGGCAAACATGATCAGAAGATTTCATTTGTATTTAATTTGTGATTTGGAAAGAAGTGACAAAATGATTCGTTAATGTCACCGTATGAGTAATCTACATATGTATATTAAATATAACTGATACGTTTATCATCGTGATCGCTATAACCTGTTATTCAATGTTTTTCACAATAAGCTCCTAAAGAGATTCGAAATCTACATTGACTACATTGATACCTTTGTTAACTATCTATCAATGACAACAGACTAAACAAATGTTACCTGTGAGATGTTAGAAGTAAGATACGAATAACTTAGTTACATGGTATACACAAATTGTTTGCTATAAGGGCATTTAGACTATTGACCGGTCAGCTCACATTGGTTGCGTGATAATTTTTCATTTGTGTGGTACATATCTACTTTGTGAAATGCATTATTATTACAACTTTTTTTTTTTTTTAATTTTATATTTTGATTACTTCACAACTTCGAAAACCAAAAACACTCACGTAAAGAGAAAATATTCATATTTTAATTTATTGTACACTTAATGTTAAACTTAACTTACATAAGTCTTCCATTTAGTAGATCAACAAAACAAGTACTCGTACCTAAAATCCAACAAACAAACAAACAAACAAACATATTTGCGCCAACTCAATGGGCATGTAATTTGAAGAAAGAAGTACATATAAAGAAATGTTTTGTTTAACTTATATATATATATATATATATATATTTGTTTCTTTATTTATGGATGGTCTGTGTTGTCTGGTCTGCTGGAATGGGCTGGGCTCGCATATAATTTCCCAAAAATTACAAAAAAAAAACAAATAAGATTATTTATTTAAATAATGTCGCCAATATATGCGCCATACCACCACCACCACCACCACCACCACCACCTTCATTTCTTCTTGAGTATTTTTAATTGTTTAATAATAAAATTATAATAAAAACCAACCTGCATTATTGTTGCACTTAAAAAATAACAAATATAACAACTACAACAAAACGTGATATCAACCGCCAAGAAAATACCTAAAAAATAAATCAATGAAACAGCAACAATTTTGTAGTTGTTAATTTTTTTGACAAAACAAAAATAGTCAACAAATCAACAAAAAAAAAATACTCGTAACCCGAAAATAAATATTGACAAATTTAAAGCAACCAAAAAGAAATGTTACAATATGATATGATATGAAATAAGCTACAAAATATTTTTACTAGCACGTTACATACTTCACATGTACGAGTACTTTCACCAAAAATATAATAAAAAATTGTTTAAATGATTTCGGATTTTTCGGATTTTCGATACTGTACAGTGCAGTGCGCCACTTGTTTCTTTTTTTTCTGCTACTTATCATTAAGTATTATGGTTAATAGTATGAAAACATACATATATTTTTAAAAGTTATTTTTAAAATGTGGTATTTTTATTAAAGCTTATTAGCCATGCGATCATTAAAGTCGTTAAAGAGTGCATTGTCCAGAAAAAAAAAATTGGTGATCCATATTGATCTACCTACTGTTCAATTTCTTGTATTATTTGTTGATATCTTAGACATTTGCTTTCTAATGTCTGTTGCCTAGTTTTTTATGTAAGCTGCAATTAGGGATGTCAATCCCGAAATCTCGATCCCGAAAATTCTGGGATTTGATAAGTCTCGAATCCCTTAATTCGTTTTAAAAAATCCCAGGTTTTGTGGGATAGATAAATTTTAAAAATTATTATTTGTGTAAAAGATCCAATGAAGCATAATTGTTTTTATATCCTTTTCCGACATATACAAATACAAAACATTTTCACTTCATCTTCAGAAATATTTCAAAATTGTTTACAAAGTCATCAAAAAAAATTAAAACTTTACATAAGTATGTTAAGTCCCGGTTTACATTATGAAATCCCACTTTCTCTCATCAGAATTCGGCACCGCAGTGGTGCAGGTGGTAGAACGCAAAGAATTCTGATGAGAGAAAGTGGGATTTCTCGAAACATATGTAAATTCAACAACCCAGGTTCGATCCCCAGTCAAGAAAAATTATCAAACATTTTTTAATAATAAATTTTTCAAGTTGTAATTCCTAACTTCAGTAAAAATAATTTAATGAAAATAAAATTTAATGAACTCGAGCCTAACTAAAATTATCAAAAAATAAATAATTTTAATTTTTAATCTGGTTAAGAGACGTCATTTGTCGCTGTGATATAAATCTCTGCCGATGTAGCACTTGTATTTAAGCTCAAACAGATATCAAAAAGTGATTGCATATTAAGCGATGAACTGGTGAAATCTCTCTTTAAAGATGATGATGATTTATATAAAACTGGTACATTTTTTTAAAAAACCCAAAATTGAAAAGAGAATTGAATAAATTAAATGTGTGTTATTAGAAATGAATTAAAAACATTGATTGCGAAACGTATGAAATAAAATCCCCAGACCCAGGATGTCGAACGATAACGTTCGCTTAGATTAGACTTAAGACACATACTTGATTGTGGAATAAACAAACTTGATTGAGTAAAAAATAGATACCATAAAAAGTTTGTGTCTTAAGTCTTATCTAAGCGAACGTTATCGTTCGACATCGTGGGCCAGGCGGTAAATGTAATTGGAATATGTAAAAGCCCCCCACCCCCGAACAACACCTAATAATCAGCCTTATTATGAGTGCCGTTTTATATTTACGACAACGACTGTTTCGTAATAGATTAAAGAAACAAACTTAATTTTTTCTTTAATCTATTACGAAAGAGTCGTTGTCGTAAAAAAACGACACTCATAATAAGGCTGATTCAGCCTTATTGTCTGTAATAATATGGAATCAAATATTGAATAAGAAATATAATTATTTGTTTCGGAGGATGAGAAATGCAACCAGCATATAATAATTTACTAATAATTTTGCCCACATGCGTTGATTGTGAATCATATATTGGTAACAAAATTCAATCAAGATTGTCTCTACTTTAGATAGATACCTTTATATTTTTAAGAAGCTTTTTTAAGATCTAACGATTCTATTCTATTGCTTTTAAGTTAATATAAAAATTAAAGGCGAAATGACATATTATTTTTCTCAATCTAATATTTCAATTTTATGTTGTTATTTTTTTTTTTAAATTATAAATGTTTTATAAAATTTTATTTATAAAATACAAAATTGGTTTATAAACTTTTAATAAGTTTAAAAATTGTAGCTGTGAGAACAGAAAATGTTTGTTTTTAATTATATTTATATGTATGAAAAGTTTTTGTTTTGAAATATGTAAATAGTATCCCGGTATCCCGGGATTTACATTTTCAAAATCCCGAATCGAAGTTTTTTTTATTAATCCCATAAACTATATTGCCTTGCACAACCAGTTATCATCCATCGTTCTGTAAAATTAACCAACAAATATTGTTTACAAAAGAAAGAGAAATGTAAAAGCGCGGAAGTAATTCTTTTTATTTAATTTAATTTGGCTTTTAAGTTTAAGTTAAGATCAACAGAAAAACAACCGCCTTGACTGAAAATAAAACAAATAAATAAAATACAAGTAAATAAATAAACAAAACTTGCAGCAACAATGAGCAGCAAATGTTCAACATACAAACAATTCAACATTAAATGTTGGTTTTTTATGCAACACTGTTGCAGTTGTCTCTTTTGCGAGATCCAAAGTCGCTGCATAGTGTGCAGTTGCGGCTGTTTTTATGTTTTTGTGTTTATTGTTATTGTTTTCATTCCTGTTAAAGTTTTTTGTTGTTACGTCGAAAAAGAAAGGTGAAATGAGTTTGTTTTGTAATTAAACATGATCGTATTTTTGGTTTTATATTTTTTCCATATTTTGTTTTGTTTGCTGATGGTGGGGGTTTTGACTTGATCTTTTCTTTTAAGAAACATTTTTGGTTATAATGCAAAAAGTATGTCTTTTGTATAAAGAAAAAACGTGTTTAATGAAAAAAAAAAAAAAAAAACGGCGGAAGTATTTTGAAAATTATAAATGTTCGATGCAATGAAGTGTGCTGTAGTTGGTGTTTGCCCCAAGATCTTATCGTTTCAGGAAAGTTTTCGTTAAGGAAAAGTTTATTCGTTATTATAACATAACAATGGGTTTTAAATGAAGCATCATCGCAGAATCTATTGCAGCAAAAAAATCATTGTAAAACCTAAAAATTTAAAGACACCTGCCATAACATGAAATATCAAATTGGAGTTTAAAATTTATTTGCAATGATTCTCATGATAGTGATATATCTGATAATGTAAACCTTTTAAGTATTTGAAAACTATTTTAATTCTCTTCAGAATGAAATCACACCGATAAAGCTTCTCAGCTGTGGAACAATCCAGTCTGTTATTTGCAATTATCACTAACAAGGTGAAACTGTAAGGCTGCTAGTAGGGCATACAAAAGCCCATAGTGAAATATTGTAAAATGTTGCGGTAAGGTTTGACAGACCTTTGTTTTTGTTTCTCAGATTGGTTTGCCTAAGTGAAAGTCTCCCATTTATATTCACGAGAAGAGAAAACGAGATCCTGGGTTAAGTCTAATTTGTTTACACTACAATCAAATGCCAACTCAAAATAATTCCAATTCAGCGTGTCTAAAATGATTATATTTTTTAAGTTAGAAAACTAATTCTTTGAGCAAATATCAGCTTTGGCAAAGGAAATTGATAAAAATTGATGTAAAAATAAGTGCAAAACATGGTTGGTTGGTTGATTTACGTGGTAGTTCACTACGTGCGAACACTTAAGTAGAGTCGAAGGGACCCCGTTTTAATAAGACCACACTACTCGTCAGAATTAATGTCGTTTACATCATAATGTAACTAAAATGCATACAAAAATTCGTGCTTGCTAGACCCAACCTGTAGCTGTGAGATATCTCAGTAGGTCATTGAGTTTTTACCCGGCCACCTCACCAAGGTTGTTCAATGTATAGTTTCCCATGAGTTTATGTCTCTTGACACTCAGGGCTGGGCATTCGCAGAGAAGGTGGAAAATCGTTTCCTCTTTTTCCCTATCCTTACAACTACGACGATGGTCGTTAAAAGGGAGTCCCAGGCGATTAGCGTGCTTGCCTAACGTCCAGTGTCTCGTTAATACTGCCAGGAACCTTGATATATCCTTTCTATTCCGGGTTATCAGTTGCAAAGTACGTTTCTCGATAAAAGATGGCCACATCAACTTGGCTATCCTACATGTGTCTAAATTACGCCATCTATACTCAGCCTTTGTAAGAAAATGTCTGAAGATGATCCCTTTGATAGTCCCCAGTTTAATTGCTACTGAGACCGCATCGGAGATATCTAAGGCAGATCCCATTCTGGCTAGTTCGTCTGCCTGTTCATTGCCGTAGTGGTCCCTGTGCGCAGGTACCCAAACCAAAGTAATGTCAGATAGACGACCTTGCGTTGACAGAGAATTCCTACATTGCCTGACTAGTGAAGATGAAATTGTGTAGGCATTCAGTGAGAGGTGTGCCGCCTGACTATCGACAAAAATACCTATATTGCCGTGGATATTATGATCATGTAGTGTATTACAAGCTGCCATGATTGCAAAAATTTCCGCCTGGATAACACTACACTCAACAATACGAGATGACTACCTCAGGTTCGTCACAGAAGACCCCAGAACCAACACCGCAGTTCATCTTAGAACCATCTGTGTATATCCTAGTGTCATATTTGTGCACGAAATTACCCCTATTCCACTCACTTCTGGAGGTAATTAAGACCTTGAATACCCTATCAAAACCTGTGTATGGAGTAATATATTCAGATGGTTGGAGAACGAAGGCAACTGGCCCAGAATCCCCGCGTGGCCATATATTCTCGATCTCCAACAACCAGACGCTTGAAGCCTCGCTGCGCTGCAGGCAGAAGTGGCCATTATGTGAAGGTCAATTGGCACAAGTTGCAATATAGTGTTCAGTGCCTCTGAAGGACTAGATCTTAGTGCACCGGTTATACCAATGCAGGCTGATCTTTGGACTTTGTATAGTTGGTCTACGCCAAAACATACTTTTATGATTTTACTTTCGTATTATCGGAAGTGGAGATAAAGTTCATGTTTGAAATGTAGAGCCTCGATAGATGTTTCTTATTATTGTTTATTTGAATTTTTTTTATTAAGATTAATTAATTAAGAAAAAAAACGAAAGCTTGAATAATTACTAAAATCTTAATAATAAAATGTTAGATGTTTAAGTATTTTTTTTAGCCTCTGAACTACTTACAACCGTTACTTCAAGAAAGCAAAATAACGTTACCGAAGTAACACAAAACATTGCATCAAATAGTAGGTTGCCACTCAAAATATTCGCGTAAATTAACCAGTGTTAATTTTGTTTTTCAAGCATATCCATACATAATTTAAAAGAGCAATAATTTACTTCACAAACCTTTTACCCCCTTATTCAAAAACGATTATTAAATTTAACAAACGTTTATTAAGCAAATTTTTATATGCTAATCTGTCTTAATAAACGTTTGTTAAATTTAATAGTCGTTTTTGAATAAGGGGGTTAGTCTTTTCCATTTCAAAATTTTCTATCAAATAATTCTATACGAATGCTTATAAATTTTAAAATTTCTGTTAATGAACTGCATTAACTGTAAAGACAGTTCAGAAAGAAATTACAACTAGTCGTATAAAATGAATTTATTTGACAAAAGAATTCATTTAAATTTTAATTCTTGAGTTTCATTGTTTTTGACAATAAAACTATGGCCAACGGTACGGCTTTCTACACTAGATGTCACAAAACAAAAGACTGTATACATACAATAAAAGTTCAAATTTATTCAAAAATATTTACACAACAAATTGATTTTGTAAAAATTATTTAAATTTAGATTAATCATTAATTTTTTGTACTTTTCTACTATCAAAGAAATAAGAAAAGGTTGAAAAAGTAAATGTTTGAACCAAAAACCAAATGGTATGTGAATTTAATGTTACGGTCAATGACCGTATGACCGCGTTCATTTCAATATGCCAATATGCAACCAGGAAATTAAAGTAAGCTTAAAAACTAAAAAATTATAAAAATGTACAAAATAAATAAAAAATAAAAAATACACGATAATTTTTTGGTTGTATCAATTTAAAGCCACCAATTTAAATAATCAATTCATATTAAAGCCAAAACTAAATAAAATTTTCTGTTTCTGATTATTGGCTGATTTTTTCGCTCTGTTTTTGGTTTGAACAGCAACCGAAACAAACCATGAAGAAAACGAAATATTTTCTTATCCAAATTTTATTCTTTTTAGCAATTATGGGACTGAGTGAGTGAGTGTAGAGTTTTATTGGCCAGAAAGCGTGTTTATGGTAGATGCTTTTGTTTTTTGTTTTTGCAATTAAAGACAAAAACAAAACAATTAAATCACGTTTTAAACGTGATTAAATTGTATTTCATATTTCAGTTCTCCTTCTTGTTAACTTCTCTTTCTTTCAGTGGCTTTGCAAAAGCAACACAAATTTATATAAACTCGTACTTGCTAAAAAAAAAAAAATATTAAACGAAGAAATTCCATTTATAAAATAACAATAACAGAAATAAAATCAGAATTAACTCGAATAATCATAAAAAAAAACTACTTAATTCGTGATTGTATGCAAACACTGCATACAAGTTAATGCTCCAACGCACAATAATGCAACGCAATCTAAATGACCAAATATTATTATTATTATTTTCTTATATTTTAGTACTTGGGTTCTTTATGCAGCTTTAGCCCTACTGTGAGCTAAGTTTTATAGAAAACAATTCCTTTGTCCTTATATTTTTAAGATTGCAAGTAATATATATCTTGAAAGCTATTGTTAATACCCGCGTATATCATGATACATCGCAAGAGTCTAAAGGCATGATAATTCATAAAATTTTTGTTTCTTCATGGCTGGGATATGCAGGGAATACACATTCTGATGAGACCGCTTGACGGTATTTATAACATTGTTTTTTAAGGAAATGAATTTGCTTTGGATAGCTCTGTACTTTTTCTTCTTTTTGTATAATCTTTGAATTATATTATTAAGTAGTCAATTGGTCAAGAACGCGACAATTGACAGGGAACTTAACAGTTTTTTTTCTTGTTTCTATAGCATTTTAGTAGCTCTATGTTTGAAATAAATGGTAGGTTTTGTAGTTTCTATAAATATTTACATATATATGTATATTGCATATATTAGAAATAAAAATGGTTTCAAAACGCGAACTGCCAATTGCAACATCGATGTTTTTATACCCTTCACCTTCATGAGAATATATAAGTTTGTCATTCCGTTTGTAATTTCCACAATATAATTTTCCGAAACTATAAAGTATATATATTCTGGATCCTTATAGATAGCGGAGTCTATTAAGCCATGTCCGTCTGTCTGTCTGTCTGACTGTTGAAATCAATTTTCTGATCCAAATCTTCAATAATTCTGTCAGGCATGTTTTCGAGAAGTTTGCTATTTAAAATCAGCAAAATCCCTCCATACATAATGGAGATATGAGCAAAAATCGGAGACAACCTCTGAAAATTTCATCAAAAAAACTAATAAACTCATCAACAGATGGGGTTGATCACACAAAGTGTATTAATATTATTTCTAACAAATTCATCAACAGATGGCGTGTTTAACATAAAAGTGTTCGACAACTTTAAGTGTGTTCTTAAACCGTAATATAAGTGTGTAAAAAGACAGTGTGTTCATTTTTTTAATTGCGTGTGTGTACATTTAAATAAATAAAGTCTCGTTGTATTTTCTTCAAACTACTTGACGCTTTTATTTTGCAATTAAAAAGAATCCGGTTTATTTAAAGGAAATAAACCACCGTTTTTATTAAAAGGTAAAAACGTAACAATATAATGTAATAATGCATCCCCAACAAAGGTGAAGGGTATATAAGATTCTGCATATCCGAATATATCACTCTTACTTGTTTAATAATTAAGAGTTGTTTTGTTTAATATTTGGTATAATTTTTTACAATCTTACATATTTTTCATTACTTTTCATAAAAAGTTAGTTTTAACATGTACATATTGGTACATTGGTATATTTGCCGAAAAAGACGTAACCACTATATAACATAAATTTAAAACATATTTTCTTATTTCGGCTATATCACAACAAATATTTAGTTTTGTTTTATTTGATGTTGTTTGATCTTGCAAAACTCTTGTAAGAGTAAACAACATCAAACAAATTTGTGCTAAAACAAGTGGTTACGTTTTTTTGAGTAAATATTTGCCAAATGTGACCGCATCTTTACGCACATAAATTTAAGATCAATATGGCAGAGTTGATTAAGCGAAGTTGGTAAATACTTAGGTCTCCTGGTTCTCAAAACACTTGGGCTTAAAATTTTGGAATTTTTTTTATATAAAACTAATTGATTAGCAAACAAATTTTGCACACAATAACCGACTACGTGTAGAGAAAATAGTGAATGCTGCAAAACCGATCCTAATCTATAGCACTTAATCAAAATATCTTAATTAATTTGAGCAGGCTACGTGGCTACAAATCTGTTTAAAATATGTATAATCATAAAATTGAGATTTCCCATAGAAGAAATTCATCTCGCTCAACATGTAAAATAATATTTATAATCATTTGAATACGACTTAAATTTTCATTTTTTTTTTTTACAAATCTCAACCATTTCCTACTTTCTTAATTTCTCCAAACACTTTAAACTTTCTTAACGGTTTTACAAAAAATAAAATATATACATATGTACATATACTACATACATACATATAAGAAATTAATTTACACCTCACAATCAACCAACAACAAAAAAGCAACGAAGGCATTATGAAATGATAAATCAACACAAAAGGAAAACAAATTATAATAACCATTACCCACCCTAACAATGCCAGATTTAACAAAAAGTCAATGATCTCCAGAAATAATGAAAAAGAAAAATAAAAAAATACTTTCAAGTTTCACAACAAACAACAATAACAACGAAAACGCTGTTGCAAGGGTCACAAAACTTTCAAAAAAATCCAAAAATACAAAAAAAAAAATCACACACAAAAAGTCAATCAACTTTAAAAAAACACATACAAGCCCATTTGCACACACATACCCACTAACAAACCATTTATGATCTACATCTTGAACATAATTAAATGAGTATGTATGTATGAATGTGTTTAACCAAAAATAAAAAAAAAAAATCCAAAAATCAGCTGAAATAAAATATGTACATATTGTTGTCATTACCTGTTGTTGTTGTGGTAAAGGTGTATGTTTTTGGTGGTGTTGGTATTCGTCATAAGCTCATTTATGTTATGCAATAAACGCGCTGCTCATGACGAACGGAAACATTAACACAACTACAACAATAACGACGACGCGTCGGTAGCAACAAATGTGCGAAAGAAATCCTCAACTTTTTACGAACAGAATTCAAAACAGCTGATCGTTAAAGACCGCCTCGACGTAAAATTGATTTAAGTTTGTCAACCCCACTTAACTTAACGATCATACCACGACATATGTATGTATGTACCAGCCATACCGGCCAACCAACGAAACACAACAACAAAAAGAATTCACTCAGAATTCCATCACAGGCAGGCAGGCAGGCAGGCAGGCACAACTTGAATGGCAAAAATATTCTTAAGAATCTCAATAAAACGGTCATTGATTCATTTTATTTGAATGTTATTTTTGTTTGTTTTGTTTCGTTTGTTTGATGTGTTTCAATTTCATTTCGTTACCGGACATTAATCGTATTTTAAGAGCTACTTAATAAATTCCGGAACAGTTATTTCTTTTTGACTTTATCGCTAACGAAAATATCTTTATGATGATTGTTCATGTATTAAATTTAGAATAGCCAATGACCAGACCCAACCAACAATCACACTGACAGCAGACACGTTTTTCGAATGAAATCAAAACAAACCAAATGTAAACAATTCGTTGACAGCGTTCATTGATCTTTGACAGTCAATCGAGTTTGGGAGGCAAAAATTATAATAATAAAAATATTAAAATATCCATGAGAAAACAATTCATATTTTTCTTTTAACAAAACTTGTTAACATATGTATTTACATAAATATCTGCAATGACAAGAGATATTGTGCTTAAACAATTCTTGAGCAAGTCCGGAAAATATGTTTGATGGAATTTCTCATTATGTTGTTATCAGGGAAAATATTAAAATTGTCAGAAGATTTGGAATGGATGCCAAAAGGATTAATCACTTAGACTAAAACTTCTACCTTTGAAAACGTTATTTTATAACTAATTTATTTGTTACTTTATTATTTAAATATTTTAATGCAAATATACTTAGATTTATAAATATATACATACATGACTATTTTCTCTTTTTAAATGACACACATAAATGACTTGACTGCAGTTGAACAGCAAAGTCTTTCTTATTATGCAAGTTTTAAGTCAATACTATCAACATAATATTAATATTAGCTAATTATGTACATATGTGCTCGTATGTATGTATGATATATTTTTTATTTATGAAATCTAAACTTTTTTTGTGCATACGATTAAAATATTTATTAATCATACACTGATAATCACGTCCTGAGCCGATTTATTAACGTTTGTCTAAATATTGAGGTCACAATTTTGAACATTTTGCTAAATACCTGGTTAAGACATGGTTGTGACAACAATGCTATGGTCTATGCAATCAGAAACGTTTGTCAAAAACAATTTTATGGTTAAATAGACTTTATTTCAATAATAACTTGTTTTATACAGCAATGTTTTGGTTCATCTTTTGTAATTACTTATTGTCGTTATATCGTTGGCAATATTCCAAATTCCAACAAATCTCAATTACAATAACTGTACATACATATAATAATAAATAACCACAGTATTAAGCAATTATAATATTTTCTTTACGTTTTTTTTTTTTTTTTGAATTTTTTAACTTAGCTACAACCATAATTACATATATTATAACATGATTAAATCATCAACTGTAGCTAATCGTATTATGGTTGCAGTTCGACATACATAATTGTATAATGATTTTGCAGTTATATTAATATGATCATGATTATCTTACAGCCATTATATTATCATATCTTCTATTATATTTATAATACCCATGATTTGGTTGGGCTCAATCATATCAATTATATAAACTAATAAGTTTAAAATATGAATAATATTGTTGAGCAGAATCAAAACATTATTAAATATTGAATCATAATATGATCATATCTCCAATTTCTTTTTTTTTACATCAACATATTATTAAAATAATATAGTTGGACAAAATCTTATTCTGACACGTAATAAGCCTAACAATAATACGTTGAGTTGAAATCATAATTTGATTGTGCTCAACAATAATATATTTAATTTTATATTATGTATTATACTTAATTTTTAAATCTAAAAATTTGCTGGTAAAATCTGAAAACGAACCATTTTCAACCCAAATATATTAAAATAAATACATATAAGATTAATACCAATCTCTTGTGGCACTCAAAAATCCCCTTTTTAAAAACACCATTGGAAAAACATCAAAATAATAAAAATCAGAGAACATTGAATCTGCGTGTAACAAGTAAATATATATACATATATGGTTTAAGCTTCTGATGTAGCAAATTTAAACAATTTAAGCCTATTGAACAAACGAACAAACATTCAGTCAAACAGCCAGCCAGAATTAGCAGTAAGATATAAAGAAAGAAAAAGAGAAATGTACAGAAAAGAAGAATCATTTGAAAGGTAAATAAATAAATGTTCAAATGAATGTCGTATAAAAATAACTATAAATACAACAAGTTCGTAAACCTTTGAAAGTGAAAATAAATGCGGACCTACATATACCAACAAAGAATTATGAATCTCAAACACACACACACACACACACAAGCACATGTACTTAGAAGCTCAAACCCGACTAAAATTGAAATGAGAGAAGAACGATTATGGCCAACACGTACATAAACTTTTGCAAAATGCTGTAACGAACACTAACCCCAGCTGACAATTTGTGTATGAGTGAAGGTGTGTTTGAGAGAGAGAGAGAGAGAAGTTAAGAGAAAATTAAGAATACAAAGTTGAGATTGTTGTCATTGTTTATATGAGTTTTGTTAAGAAAAATACAGTTAACAGAGGTGTGTTTCACACAATAACCAAACTCACGCTTATAAAATATAAAAAATACACAATGTTGCAGCCAAGGTGTTAATATAAGAATTATTAATAAATATAAGAATATTTTATTCTTTTTTTTTTTTTTTGTCTTACTAAAGAACAACGAACCTTCTTTTGCTTTTATTTCGAATTTATGATTTAATTTTATATAGTTTTTTCGCCTTTTCTTCTATTTGATATATGTATTTGGAATTGGTTTGGTCAAGAATGCTTGATTGGGTTTTTTTTGGTTTGTAACTGCTTTTGTTTTTATTAAAAAAAAACTGAAAAACTGATTGCTATTAAGTACATAAATCACGCTTTTCTATGTAGATTTACAAATTTTTTGCAGATCGGTCCATAATTTATCATAGCTCCCATATAAGGCCCACTCCCTAAAATCACTTTAAAGAGCATAATTCCCTCGAAAATGTTGCTATCTAAATAATATTGAACGCATATGTATATAAAAATAATATAGAACAATTTTATGATGGTAGGTCCATAATTATTCAAATCTACCATATAAGACCTTGCCCGTAATTCACTTTAAAGTATTTATATCAAGATAAAGTACATACATACATAATATTTATATTCACAAAAGTCATGAGACTAAATTTTTGGATTATCGGTCTATAATAGGTAAAATCTCTCATATAGCGCTCATTTCTGAAAAACTGTTTTATACATATACTAAGTGTAGGGTATTATATGGTCGGGCTTGACCGACTATGCTTTTTTACTTGTTTTGTTTGAAATGTATGTTCAATAAATGAACATGCTTTAGTATTTTTCTTCAAATATTGATAGTTTTATTGTTGTGATCTTTGTTGCCATTAGATGACAATTAAAAAATAAACTGAAAATTAGAATAAAATACTGTATTTGATTGAACAGTGTCACTGTAGAATACATATAAATCGATATTTTTAGAATATGTAGTTTAATTTTGAAGGCTGAAAATCACGTTGATTTAAATACATTAAAGTGTTTATGTTTACAATAACTTTAAATTCTGTTTATAAAAAAAAATCTGGTATTTTTTAGAGAATAAACACTGCAGTACAAATTAATTTAGATGAATGAATATTTTCATATGTAACAACTAATTCTACAGAAAGATAAAACAGAAATGCTAAAACGTTTAAGTGTACGAACCATATCAATGTCCCCGACTAGTGCCTCTAAGTTAGAACTCGTTTATAGATCATATTATATTAATATTAGTTCTAGATGCGTTTTACTGGTGACTTGAAGGCTTCATGCAAAATGGTGTAATGATGAATCTCCTCAAAACATGGCCATAAAATGTTTAATACAAAATAGTGTGAAACTCTGATTTTTCTGATTTTTTTCCAATTTTTAGGCAATTATTATTATGAAAAAATAATGAAAATAAATGACTTTGTAAAGGACGATGAAATTCAGCAAATGTTTGAGTATAAAATGTTCTGTTAGCATTTTAGAATCAACGGGGAAAGCATTTAATTTTGTACAACTCACTTTTCCTTGCAACTAGTCATCCAGAGATGGAACATTTTTCATCGTATCCATTTTGTAGCTTACCACATTACGAGGAATTTCGTAGTCCGTTAAAGAATTTTCCTTCACATTAGCTGGATATTATAATTATTCTCGTATTTTTGAAGAAATGACTAGATTTATTTCAATTCAATTAAGATCATTAAAAAAAAATATTCAACAAACCGGATCAGTTATTTTTTTTTTATCTATTCTAGCCTCAGCATATCTTAACAAGGCTGTTAAAGTTAAAATGATCTCCTTCATGTTTTTGAAATATTTTTCTTGGGTTACATATTTATATTGAAATCTTATATTATAAATCAATGATAAAATCACTGTTTGTAATATTTTGTAATCAATTACATATAAATATGTAATGCAAACTCATATGCAAAATTCCAACAGCAATCTCATATACATATCATCCATGAATGCGATGCAACAATAACATTTGTTTGCAAACAATTAAATTTTAAATCAGATAATGCCTGCCTACAACAAATACAAATGCGAGCGAGTGTCATCAGTATGGCACGCGCATCATCATCAATGCAAAGTAATTATTTTCATCTAACAAGTGACTCCTCTAATGCCATATTGAATGTTGTATTTAGCTTCGTTTGATGTTATGTAGATCTACTATGCAACATGCAACTGCCACTCATTTCTATGTGTGTAGTGGCAGTCTTCACTTTGCTGTGAAAGAGAAGAACGAAGTAAAGAAAATGGAAAATAAAGATAAACAAACAAAATCCAGCGCTACAACTTTGTCATCTATTCATGCCAAAAAGTCAGTCATTAAGTCACTAAGTTTCCCGGCCACTGTGCCAACAACATTTTATTGAAGATTATGCTCGTACATGATCAACTAAAACGTGATGATCATGTTGATGACGATGTCGATGATAATGGCTGTTGCTTTTGAAGTCAATAAACTCTTTTGCGCATCATAAACAAACAAAAAAAAGAAAAAAAAAGAAAAACTATATAAAATGGCATATTACAAGACAGCCTGCCGCTTTAAAAGTATTACAGCAGTGGTAGCAGCAGCAGCAGCAGCAGCAGCAGCAGCTAAGACTCAACTGAAGCAGCGCCTACCAGCAGCCAGCAGCATGTGTAAAACTGAGAAAAAAACAAACATTGAAGTCAATAAAGAAGTTGATGTAGCTCATGACAAAGAAATGCTAGAAAACGCCTTAGGCAGCCAGTTACTAGTTCGTATGTATTCCACATGTATGTACGTTACATGTTGGTTGTTGTTAGTTGCTTGATAATTGCACTTAGATGTTGTCGTTTACATTTGTTGTACATTTTTTTTTTTTTTTGTTTTTTGCTGATGTTGTCTCCATTTACTAAAACGTTAGATTCTTAGAGTGGGTTACTTACTTACATAGATTCTAAAATGTGTAGGAAAAACTAACACAACATAAAAAAAATTAAACCAAAACCGAAAATGGAGTTGCAACAATCAAAACATTAACAAACAGTCAACATTCAGCACACTATAAACCAGAAAGTCAGTTGGCCAATGTGCCAGCATAAAGTTAGGGTTTGCCGATCTACATAACTATGTATGTATATGTTTGGGATATATGTATGTATGCTAAGTTAACTTGTAGACAAAAATTATGTATTTAAAATATTTAATGAAATGCTTATTTACTGCTCCTATGCAACAGAAATTTCTATCTTTTTTGACAGTCTAAATAAAATGATTTTTCAGTGTTCGACTCTGTACATTTTTGGAAACTCTTATAACACATGAAAGTTTAACCTATGTTAGCTAGTGTCTAAACTTCAGGTCATCTATGTCAGGTATCTTATCTTGTAGAAAATTATGATAAATATAAATAAAATAGTTTATTGAAGGCAGCGAAAAAATGCCCTATTGCTCATAAGAATGGACTATGATTAAGACTGTATTTATCGCAAATAGTACATATTCCTACAGAAGCCAAATAAAACAAGTAAAAAAGTATAGTCGGTCAAGCCCGACCATATAATAACTTACACCTAGTATATGTATAAAAAGTTTATCAGAAATGGACGCTATATGGGAGATATTGCCTATTATTGACCGATCATCCAGAAATTGAATGTCATGATGTCTGTGAATATAAATATTATGTATGTTATATTTAATCTCGATGTAAATACTTTTAAAAGATTTATGGAAGTTAAAGTAAATTACGGTCTCTTATATGGGAGTTTCGACTAAATATGGACCAACCATTATAAAATTAGGTGTCATCATTTCTGTATATATCAAACTTATTTGTGTTGCATTTTATTTAGATACCAACATTTTTAAGAAATTTATGGTCGTTAATATGATTTTCGAAAGTGGGTCTTATATGGAAGCTACGACTAATTATGGACCGATCACAAGAAAATTGTACCGTATTGTTTGTATAAATATGAAATATATTTGTGTTAAATATTATTTTGATAGCAACATTTTTGAGAGAGTTATGCTCTTTAAAGTAATTTTCGGAAGTGGGCCTTATATGGGAGCTACGACTAATTACGGACCGATCATAATAAAATTGTACCGTATTATTTGTATATATATAAAATATATTTCTGTTCAATATTATTTGGATACCGAGTGGGCCTTATATGGGAGCTATGACAAATTATGGACCGATCTGCACAAAATTTGTAGATCTGAGTTGGCTTCATTTATCACTCATTTGTTGTAAAATTTGTTTGGATACTCGCATAATTCAAACATTTATGATCTTTAAACCCTAATTTCGGGAGGACATTTGTATGGGGGCCAGGTGAAATAATGGACTGATTTGCACCAGTTTCAATCCCATCCGTCCTTGGGCCGAAAAAAATTTCACGTACCAAATTTTATCGAAATACCTTCAAAATTGCGACCTGTAATCTGCGCACAAGATTTACATGGACAGCCAGCCAGCCAGACGGACGGACGGACATCGTTAAATCGACTCAGGAAGTGATTCTGAGTTGGACCAATATTTTTGGGCGTTACAAACATCAGCACAAATCCATGGTGTAGGGTATAATTAATTATAACTACCACAAATACAACAATCAAATGCAGGGAAATCTGCTAGTAAGGATAAAATTACTTTTAAAATAATATATAACTAACATAACCAAGCAAGCACTGAGCACTTCCGATTTAATGGCAATGACCAATTTGGTTTCAGAAAGATACACATGACTATCGACCAGGTACATTGGACAACAAACCTTTCAAGAACAAACGGTAAAGTTCGTTATTATTTATAGACATTTCTCAAGCATTTGCCAAAGTCCTACATGAATGACTAATACACAACAATATAAGGCTATTAAATGTGATTTAAAAGTTACAAAGATCTTTCCAAATAATCTCAGTGTGCCTACAATACTACAGCTTTAACTAATGGTGAAACTACTAAATTATCCATATCCACTTGGTTGGGAGTTGCTGTTATTTGAGCACCAGATAATCATTTCTTTGGACATTCCAGTGACAATAAGAAGTTATAGTAAGAAAACACTCCTCAGCCCTTTAATATCCTTTGTGATGCCACAATTTCAGCCTGCCAGATGGCTTTGTGGTCTTAAAGATCTTGAAGTTTACAATATAAAATCATATCAAGGACCGTTCGGGTTCTAACAAACTAATTATTAGCTTCAGAGTTCAAGTTTTTAATGATAAACTAACTGAATTCAAATCAAATCGCATGCTATGACAATGCTGCATTTTGTGCATCTTGTTGAGCTTCACAGTCTTTAAATTCATTTCTATGGATAATACAAGTATGGATTACGTTATACCAAAAATTGCTTTATTAAAAAAAGCAAATCAAAGTCATTTAATTTGAAATTTGAAATCCTCTATACGAGTATGCATGTGTAGACAGACATTATTGTAACGTCAGTTGGTAAGTCGTAGTGTATGTATAAGTTCCTTTCTACTTATTTAAGTTTAAAGCAAAATATAATAATACTTCGCACTGAGTTCATTGACTTTATGTCTGCAAGCACCAGCGCTTGTTAGCCATCGTAGTGGCAGCAGTGGTGATAGTCAATGGTAGCAGCAGTAACTCGTAAAGTTGTAGCTAACTTTGTTTCAAAAGCAACTGGCTTTACAGCTTTTTTATTAAAAAGTTTTACAAAATTTGTATTTACTACAATTCAAAAGCATTGCAATTCTATTTTTTTTCTGTTTTACTACGAAATATGAACGTACATATATTTGTGTTTTTTTTTTGTTAAGATTGTGCTTCATTTAATTAATCAATCAGTAGACTGACTGCATTTCTTTTTTCATTCATAAATTGTCTTGTTAAAGCTAGAATCTCTCTCCTTCTTTGCTGATGCGTTTATTATTAAGTGCGAATGCATTCAGCCAACAATAGAGTAATAAATATTTTTCTACTAGAATAGAATTGTTTTTTTTATGATGTGTATCTTGTTGTCTAAGTTGACGGATTTAAATGTCATTAATATGAGTAGGTTTTCAAATCCGGCTGATTGTCAGATTTTTTCTTATTTATTTACTTTTTTCATTTAATAAGTTGATGGCAACAATTTGCAAAGAAAAAAGACAGAGACTTACACGCACACACACACACACACACACACAAGAAATACACAATTCCCACAACGTAAATATTTGTTTGAAAATCTACATGTGAGTTCAACAACCCGAAAGTCAACAAGTGGACCAAGTGGTTTAAAAATAAAAGGTTGCATAAGTTACACACATAACAAAGACATAATGATATTTTATTATTATTATTTAATTTTCAAATTGCAAGCGCTTTGTGGGAAGTTTGCCAAGTTTTGTTGAAAGTTTTCTTTAAACTGGAGATTTTTATTGTTGAACTCCAAAGGACGCTAAATATATAGTTAAGGCATTTGTAGTTAAGTCATAGGGAAAGAATGGTGCTACTTTTAGCTTTTTTTTAATTAACTACAAATTAAATGAGAATTATTATTCCTCTTGTGAAAATTTTTTTAAAAAACTTGAAGTAAAACTTTGAATAAACATTTTTTACTACAAATTTTAATTATTATTAACGATGTCAAACAATAGATAAATCTGACAAATGCGTCAGGTCTTGCGGGAAGAAATGGCGCACATTTTCCAATCTATGGTACCCCTGTAAGCGAAATATACGAGTACTATGAATACAAATTTCGACCAACAATGGACTAGTTTCGGATTTTTAACTAATATCAAATGATTAACCCATAAATGTCAAATAGTTTTATAAAGCACTGTTTTGTATTGTAAACAAATTGGAAGATTTCTACCTGACCATCATTCTCAAATAATAATTTGAGGAAAACAATAAAGACCACCTTATAATCATTCACAGCAATAAACTTATTGTAAATACAAGTACATGCAACAATATTTACACTTAAAAGACATAAAAAAACAATCAACCATCAAATATATATTTTGCTTCTATTCAACAACAAATAAACCTACAAACATATCCATTCATTTTACTAGTGAAAAGAAAAAAATCATTCGAAAAATAAACCTTATGAATCACATTGAATACACAAAGTGCAACTTTATATTTCGCTCAAAGCAAAGCAAAGAGGTCTGACTTACAACAAATGCCAGCATGTATGAGAGTGTTTGTAATTGCATATACATACATTCATACGTGTGGCAAGTTGGTAATAAAGTGATCAGTTTAAATACAAGCAACCAAAACTCTCATAAGACAACTTGTTGTAAATGTTGTAAACAAATACAAATGCAAAACTAAACTAAAAACAGAAAATGTTGTTAAGTTTGCGTTGGCGTTTTGCAGTCAACAGCTAAAGCAGCAGCATTGAAAAGCATTAACATTTGGAGACGTTACGTCTACGCTTTTACGGTCAATGACCGACCGACTAAAGCAAGAGCAAATCATACAAAAACAATAACAAATAACAACAACTATCAACTAACTAACCCATACAAATACATGCATAAAATACCCCACCTTTAGATACGACTTCATGCTAATACTGGTAACGAGCTTATGAATGAATAGCAAAATGAAAGAACGCAACAGCAATAACAACAATAACAACAGCAGAACTGCAAATGCTATAACATTTTGTGCCTTGTTGGTGCTTAATGCAACAAACAGCAACAGTGGCAAAGATGTCAACATTAGAGTTTTTGATTACAACTGATTGTCATTCAGTCCAACCAACGAGCACAGTTTCCTTAAAAACAACGTATGTGTATGTTTTATTTTGAGGTCTTGCCAGCCACCACCCTCTTTACGAGGGTTCGCTGGTAAAAATGGAAAGGACTTGAAATTTTTCAGTTTACATATTTCGATAACATGCAGGAATTGTTATTGACTACGACGTTCAGTTTTTTCACAGAGTTCCAACACTAACCGTTCCCGATCCCATCCCATTGCTTATCCTAGCAATTTTAAACAATTTTAATCTTATTAAAATTAAAAGCAGAAAATATTAAATGTCACTGCTGCGAATATTAAAACGTCGGCTGCAATAAAACTTGGTACAATTTGTTTCAGTAAATTTTGTTTATACAAAACTTATTTTTACCAAATTTTATATTTATTACAACATTTACATAGACATGGATATTGATAATTTTTGAACCGATTGTCACACAATATAGTAGTAGATGTACTATTTTGTGTTTTAATAGGTCTTGTGGAATTCGTCTCGATATTATTAACATTTATAAGAAATGTATGAGCGTTAAAATAATTTTCTAAAGGAGCGCCTGTATATGGGTGCCATGGTAAATTAAGAAGCTTAGACAATTTGGTGGACAGATTTCAGTGTTATAATTATATTTGGGGGTAAACTTTATATAGGGACTATGTGGAACCGATCAGAAAGATTAAGGTTGGGTGGGCGTTGGACCATTATTATTGGGTGTTATTGTAAAGCACAAACTAATATGCCTAAACATATAATGGGGAGTTTCCCTTTATAATACGTACTATAAAAAGAAATCAACAAAAAATGATGCTGGTGTAAGATTTAAAAAGAAATCGAAAAGCAAATTATTCCGAACTCTAAACGGATTATGAAATTTGACTAGATATCCTAACAACTTATCACCTCCCTGATATATTTTTATGTTGCAAACACAAAACCAGTTACACTGTGTATCCTACGATGGATGTTTCTAATAAAAGACAACATCTTAAGCAACGATTAATGTAACTCAATGGCGAGGACGTAACAAACAAAAAACAAACAGCTATGACGACAACATGCGACAGCAACACTGATTTCATGAATCACGGAAAATCATGGCTAAACTACTGTTTGTTTTATTTATTTTTTTTTATTTCATGTCTTTTTTGCAATAAATACAACTGCTGTTTATTGTTGCCACTAGACTCCCAGTTGTTGCTGTATTATTTTTTTTGCTGTTATTGCTATTAGTGGTTAGTGGTTGAGGCAAATGTTTTGTATTCGTGTGGTAAGTGCGACATGGTCATTGTCACAGTTCAATACTTTGTGCAACTATAAAGTTGCAACATTTAATAGTACATATGTATTATTAAGTAATTGCCTAGATATTGTTGTTTATGAATGGAAGTTGTTTAGTTGTTGTTTTGTTGTTGCAGTAAAAGCCATAATAAGATCAGAGGTAACTGAACTATCTTCGCTCTCATAACATGCCACAATTGCCATTACAAACTGCATCTGCAGTCTGCAACAACATTGAGAGACAGGAAGGAAGTGTGCTGTAGATTTGCATTTTATTTCTTTGTGTTAAAGACAGACTAAACGGAAATTAAATAATATTATATTACAGTGTCATAATTGCCTATTACAATACATACAAGCGTGGGTGTTGCTTTCTTTATATATGTACATATGTATAATAAATGTTTATTTGTTTGTTTTGTAAATAGAAAACAAAAAATTAAAAGACAAAACTACGAGTATTTCCTTATTTTTAGGCAACTCTGATTTTTTAAGAGTTTAAAATTACTCTTCCTGTAGTGATAAATCCTCAACAAGTTTTTGTTACATGTACAAGCAGTAAATGTTATGATTTTTAAGCTGTTTATAATAATTATAATAGTTAAAGGAATTAAATTATTGGTGTTTTCTTTTCTGAAATAAAATGTTACGCCTGTATTATGTACATTTTTATAATGATTACCCCACATATTAAAATGCGACATTTTTAATGGTCAAAATAGAACATAAAATCACAACAGTGTAACACTTTTTTTCATGTACAGCTGTGTTTTTTTTTTTGTTAAAAAACAAGAAGCAGATAGCTCACTTGCGGTTGTGGATTTCTTTCCATACTCATATCAAATATTTCATCATCATCAGATGATGAAGATGAATCCAACAAGTCATCCAAATTTTTTTCAGCATATACAAAAGTAGTAATATTTTACATTTACTTACTTGGCGTCGTCATATAGAAACCAAGAGACTTCACATGAAGTTAAAAGCATCTAGCCTTCACTGGTTAATCAGTGACCAATCTAAGCTAAGCCTGGACTATAAAGTCACCCTGTATAAAACTATTTAAAAACCAATTTGGACATATGGAATCCAATTGTGGCGAACTGCTAGTAATACCAGTATTGAAATTATACAGAGGGCGCAATCAAAGATTCTTAGGACCATGACGGGCGCACCATGGTGCATCAGAAATGAAAACATCCACATAGATCTAGAAGTACCATTGGTAAAGGATGAATTCAGAAGGGTCCGCAAGAACTACATCAAAAAGCTACAAACCCACCCGAATCCGCTGGCTAGAATTCTAGCTCAGAGCCAGACGGAGTCGAGGCTTCGTAGAGCTTAACAGCCAATAAGAAATTAATTCTCTGTTAGAGACTAATTAGATTTATTGTAGGCCTAAGGAAATAAGGCAGATTCAATAAATAATAAAAAGTTATAAAAAAAAAACTTTACATTTTGTATATTTTTTTTGTTTCTTAACACAAATATAGATTCATAAACAAAACAAAAGTCAGCTGTTTTATCGTGCGATTCCCCCCTCTATACAGAGTGTGAAAGGTGCAACATTTTTTTAAATTTATAGTGTGACATTTATAGAAAAGAACACACTACACATGGTGAAATAACTCTACACGGTGGTGTTGAAACGCCAGCTGTTTTTTTTTTTAGTCATGTTCGTTATGTCAAACTTTATATACATATGTATGTATGTATGCTCAAGTTATGTTAAAAAAATAGCAAAAATAGCAAAAAATAGCATAAATTAAATGTTTCATAAAGTAACAAATTTATAAATTATTTTTATTTTCATCTTGAAAAAAAAATTGAATGTATGTATTTATTTTTCCTGCAAAAATGTTTGTAAACAATAACCAGTGGTTTTTGACATTACAAACATGAAAGCAAAAACAAAAATACCATGTTGTTTCTGTTGCTTTTGTATTGTTGTAATATTGCCATCACCTTGTAGAGTTATTTCACCATGACACTACACTTTAGCAGTGTTGACATTTTTTCGGAAAAGAACACAAAAAAATTAAAAAAGGTGCGAAATGGGAAAAACGTGTAACATTTTTGACAGAAAAGAAAACGCCACAAGTGGAGTCAGATAATGATGAATAATAATTTGATTATTTAACTGACAAATCATATTCAACCCTAAACTAATTTAGTTGAGTTTATTCATTTTCTAAGCAGTTGTTATAGACTGTAAAATAGAAAATTTATCAATTGATTTTTAAATAATTTCGATATCACCTGTTTCTATCTCCAGGTGGCTAGTGAATATTTAGTTCTCTGTCAATTTCATCTAGTGTCATTTTTAAAGTATGGAAGCGAATTATAAATAAGTTGGCTGATAAATATTTATTTTTAAATACTAATTTATATACATACATACGAGTATATGTATGTATATTTTTGTTGCCATTACGGTTTCATAATGCACGTACATACGTATTTATGAAATTCTGGTCATTGAATAAATTTTAAACATTAAACGGCAGCTATTGGGTAGCTATTGGGCTTTTAATGCAACATTTTATACGACAAATGTTTAAATTTTTTAAAAGAAACTGCGAGAGTCGTCAAACAAGATCGATAAAATTATTTGCCTGTTTTTTTTTTGTTAATCAAAACAACAATAAAAATACTAAATTTTGTTTTATTTTCATAACGAATCTATTTTATATATTTTAAGATCTTCCAGTTACTCAATGAACACTTTTAATTACAGCAGCATGCCGTCTGCATATTTATAATTATTTGATATACGAGTATGTATATACGATAACGATAGCAATAATTTTAAGGAGTACGGATCGGTTAAAAGTGACACTGCAAAGCTAAAAATATGTCAAATTGGAAGCTTTTCCAATCAAATCGTTTACTATACACTAGTATGTTGCTAATAGGAAATTAAAGTCAAAAATAGTTTTGAAAATATTCGAGTTATTCCCCTTCATGTGTCCTAGGTGCACTTGTTTTTAAATAAAGCGTTTGAATTTCAAGCAAACGAATTAATATTACAGATATAAAACAATTTCTTGATAATTTAGTCAGGCTTGAGTTCATTAAATTTAATTTTCATTAAATTATTTTTACTGAAGTTAGGAAATTACAACTTGAAACATTTTTATTTTTTTCCTAACTTCAGTAAAAATAATTTAATGAAAATTAAATTTAATGAACTCAAGCCTAACTAAATTATCAAGAAGTAAAATTAACAGTTCAATTATCAAATAATAATTATTCGATATAAAACAATTTTATATTTACATTAAACTTTTAAACACGTGCCTCGTACTTCGGTTTTGGGGTCAACATTAATTACCCCGAAAACTGAAAAAGAAAACAACCTTGTAAAAAAGTGTGCATAAGACTAAATGAAATTTTAGAGAACGAAAAAAAAGTTATTTTCTTGTCTGTTTTGGGAGGAAATAATTTTTGATGTCTATAAAATAAACAAAATATAAATACACAGCTGCAATTTGCAACTCTTTTTTTTTAATTTACATTTTTGGTGCAAAAAAACATTAAGAGTGAACATTTGTCTGTATGGCGGATGTTGGATTTAAAGTTGCATGATGTATTGCTGGCAATGTATGTTACAACTTTTATGGTTTTGGGATCTAAAAATAACTTTTATTTTACATTTGTAACCCTTTTTGAAATGATTATGTTTTTTTTTTTGTGTTTGGGGAAATAATAAAAACTGTAAGTATTGAAAATACAAAAGAACTTTTGCGTTCGTAGTTGACTTGATCTTTATCGCCATCATCAGCATTGAAGCAAATGTTGTACATATGGAGCATGCGGTTGCATTCATTGTGGGTCACAGCTTGAAATGATAAATTGGTGAAATGCAATTATGTTCACCTTTGCGTTGCTACCACTTTTTGCTGGCTTGAATTATTTTTGTGTATGCGTATTTATTTCTGTGCTATAATGTTTCATTCACAAACCAAAAGTTGATTTCGTGTATGACATACAAAAGGTTTGTATCTTTTTTAAAGAAGCCTACTAAATCTTGTAATTGCTTTGTAACGGTATTTTTGTTTTTTTTTTTAAAGAAAATTACAAAAATAAAAAAAAACTTACAACATTTGATGATAATAATGATATGTATGTACATGACTGTCACTTTTGATCGTTTTGCCTAAAGTGCGTCGCATATTTTTACAGCATATTAAAAATGTTTGTGTTACATGAACATACATGTAACATATGTATGTATGTATGTAATTGTTATATATTTCTCAAAATTTGTTTTTAAGAAATAATTTTTATTTTTGTTTTAGTTTTGAATTCTAAATATGTAAATAAAAATGTTCGACTGAAAAATAATGATTTCTACTCAGAATCACTTTTTAAATCGATTTAACGATGACCATTGAAAATTAAATGATTTCGACTCAGAATCACTTTTTAAATCGATTTAACGATGACCATTAAAAATGAAATGATTTCGACTCAGAATCACTTTTCAAATCGATTTAACGATGACCATTAGCTATTAATTTTATTAAAAAAAAACTGGGCTTTCATCTGTAAAGTATTAAATGGTCCACATCTTAATACTAAAAACTATGAGCCACACTATAGATATACATACATATGTACCAGTGATGGAAAATTGGTTTTTTGATTTCGTACCAACTATATAAATGAAATGTACTTTTTAGATCTCCACGGTACCATATTTAATATTTATTAAATAATAACAAAACTTTACCACAAACTTACTTTATTGAAAGTTCGATATATCTTATGGCAACAGTTTTAATATTACCTTTTATAGGTATAAAGAATGTTTAAACAATTTTATACTCGATTGTTATTATCTAACTTCTGGTGATATCAATTCCAAAATGTTCATGAAGTTGAATAAAATCTCTTTTGCTGAAATACCAAATTTTGATGCAACAGTATTTTGAAATTGTACCAAATGACTTGTGGTAGTATCATGGTACCAACTGTGTCTAAAATCTATCAAAAAAAAGTACAATTGCAACATGTTTGCCATCACTGATGGTACATATAACTGGTTACTGTCTCATTGTATAATAAAATATATGGGATAGTTGTAGAAGTAAAAGTGGTGAGAGAAGAAAGCTTTTTTATAACACAACTCTGCAATTGCGCATTATGTTTGTTTTTAGTGCAGCATTGCAGCGCCTCTGGTGGTGAGTAGGCGCATTAATGTTAAAGCTTGATTTTATAGCCTTTATTTAATTAGTTTACTTCGGTGGCGTTTTTAAATGCTATACCACCGAAGGAGGGCGCTGTGATAAATATTAGTTATGGATAGGATAGAAAACTAATAATTGTCAGAGACTGATGTTGTTTGAGTGTCAGCGGCTGAGAATCGAACCCGGCCTACAAATACCAACTCATGCTTAATGATCAAATGCGCTAACCAATTAAGCTACAGCAACCTCGAACGACACCACTCGGCGGGTGCCAAAGTTACCAATTTTAAAAACATTTAACCACGATTTTGCTTTGGAAATTTAATATTTTTAATAAACTTTTTCATTAGCATTAGAATAATAATAACGGTAATAAAGTTAAATGTCTTAATTTCTGATAGTTTATGAAATAATATTAACAAATACTAAATATTGGTGCCTATTATGAGCAAAATTCGATTTTCGACTGTGGTTGAAAATGTTTATCGAACGAATTTTCATTTGGCATTGTGGTGCACATTCGATGAAAAAACGCTATTGTGAAAATCACTCTTTTTGGGTTATTCACAATAGTACATTTCTATCAGCTGGCGCTATATTTGTTTACAAATTCTTAAAGAAAAATTAATTAAATTTGAAATGATCACTACAGAATTATAGTTTAATGATTCGTCTAAAGAATAGAATTAAGCTCTTGTGTAATGCCCTCCCATTTTTTTTGGCTGCCTGAACTTTAGAGCAAATAGCTTTTGCCAACAGTGGATCGTCTTCCATGAGAGAAACGAGCTTCTCCAATTGCTGTTTTGTATTTACGACCCTACCCCTGCAGGATATTAACAAAAGTAATTTACAAGTAGTATTTGGCTGACGAAAACAAAAAAAACAAATACTTTCATTTTTACCTCCTGGTCCACGATGTCGAACGATAACGTTCGCTTAGATAAGACTTAAGACACAAACTTGATTGTGGAATAAACAAACTTGATTGAGTAAAAAATAGATACGACAAAAAGTTTTTATCTTAAGTCTTATCTAAGCGAACGTTATCGTTCGACATCGTGGGCCAGGGGGTTAATAAATTTTGTACAGTTTTATACGGCGTCGAAAGAAAATTTGTGTTCGATAAAAAATTCGTTGAACAATGAAATTTTCGACAGTGATGCCAACTCATAATACAAATTTTACATTCGAAAGTCGTTTTTCGATAGCCAGCGAATATCGATTGTCGAATGCAGCTCATAATAGGGGCTATTAAGTTGCACGCACTGCAGTTATTTCTCGAATTTCCCACCATCTTACTACCTTCTCAGTTACCTTGACATATATTCAATTTTATATGTTCTTCTTTTGTTTTTAAATATTTACATAATAAACAAAACTAAAAGAGAAATATGTCACAGCGTTAGCAGAATTGTAAATAAATAATTGCTGCCACAACTAAATATTTCTCGTAATTGTATTATTGTTGTTGTGTATAAATATTTACGAAATAAACAATGATGTGATAAGCAAAATATTTTAACTTGCAATGAAACTACATACATATGTAAATATTCGAAAAATACAAAAAAAGAAAATTACATTGAGAAAATAAATTCATTTTGGAATAGAAATATGAACTCAAGAACAATCTTTTCGTTATTTAAAATTTTACATTGTTTTAGTAAAATAGCTTATCTACAGTATACGATAGATAGGTGATATTTTTGTGATTCATTATTGTAGAGTTTGAATTTCTTTCAGTGTATCAAATAGTAAATATTTACCCAGGTTTATAAATTTCCATACAAAATTTGCTTTATAAACCTGTTGTAAGTTTTTATGAATAAGGGCATTAATATTTAATTTAACAACTATTACGAACTTTTTACTTTTTTCGTAATATTTGTCTAATGATGAGTTTTTGTTTGTATTTAACTCCAGTATTGGGCAACATTATTATAAAATTATTAATTTAATAAGCTTTTTTTTCAATTATGACAGACAAATTATTTATTGTAGCATTTAAAATTCATAGATATATACATACATACATATATTTAAATAAACATTTTTAGTATTCATTTAAATTTTAACCTCTATAAATTGTGTGATTTAATATTTCGAATACAATTAAGTTGTTGTCTATGACTTGTCAAGTACTGCTTTATGCTTCACTTTTTATCTGAATAATACATTAAAAATGCGGTCACCTAAATACTTGTGCACTTAAATATTAACCCAGTTTTTATTGAAATTCAATTTGAAATAAGCGCCATCATATAACAACATACATACACACACACATATGTACGTACATACTAGGGTATCCAAATTATTAGAACGAATAAGTCGAACAAGAGATTTTGTTTTATTCGAATAATCGAATTATTCGAATAATTTAAAATTTTTAAATAAAGTAAAATGAAAATATTCCATTTTAGATGACACTCATTCAATTAATGGTCCACCATGATTTATTTTATATTATTTATTGTGTTTTTTTGTATATTCAAGGTATTTAAATTCTATGTGTTAATATGCTTTAGTAATGTCATCGTGATTCCAAAAGTTTCTTACTATATTTTATAATTTTTTCTTCCCAAAAGTATTTTGTGTGCAATCACTCAGCATCAAGACATTCTTTTGCGCTGTCAACAAGTGGCAAATATTTTTATAAGTAATTTTCATTTACTATTTTTTTTTTACTAAATTGCAGTTCATTTATATATTTGTATGAAGGAATTATCAGAGCACTTATATATAGTGATTGAAAAACTTTATGAAAGTTAAACAAAGTTTTTTTTATATAATTTCTTTTTGTAGCTTTTCACTAATTTTTAGATTTTTGTTTTCAAAAATGTCAAATCAAAAAATAAATTTTAAATAATTTAAATTTAAACAAATTTAATTTATAATAACAAGAACTGTTTTTTAAATAAGTATTATTTTTTTATTAAAATTAAAACGCAATGGTTTTATATTATTAAAAATTAATCGAATTATCGGATTATTATTCG
This sequence comes from Bellardia bayeri, assembly GCA_950370525.1. Classification (NCBI taxonomy): domain Eukaryota; kingdom Metazoa; phylum Arthropoda; class Insecta; order Diptera; family Calliphoridae; genus Bellardia; species Bellardia bayeri. The sequence goes on from OX493266.1 coordinate 100,235,983, forward strand.
AAAATGTCATTTTGAAATTCTTGGAATAATTATTCATCAGAAATTGTTCGATTATCCGAACGATCATTATTCGAATAGATACCCTAATACATACATATATACATATATTCATACATACATAAATAATATTATTTTATGAGTTTTGTTTGTCAGTCTTACTAAATAAAAAGCAAGGGAAAGCTAGCTTTCGAAAGTATTTTTATTATATTTATATATTTAAATTGAAACAATTAAATAAATCTTTATATTCAAAGCTAATACGCCATTTACAAAACAGTACAAGGTTAATCATTAACTAGCTTAGAATACATATTACATTACTAGTGTGATCATGAATAAATGATTTATGGAGAAAGTTCCTGTATATATGTATATATCGAAAAGAGCAATATATTTATATCTATATTCAAATGTATAAGATATATTATCAAAAAATCGTTTTAAGGCTCACAATTCAGATATAGTAAGTATCAGTAAAAGTTTATTCTGTGACGATTGGTTCATAATTCACAAATAATTATAACCATGGTGTAGGTTATAATTATTTGTGAGGATGGTTTATTAGATTTGTGCTGATGTTTGTAACGCCCATAAATATTGGTCCAATACCCACCTTAAAGTATACCGATCGACTCAGAATCACTTTCTGAGTCGCTTTAACGATGTCCGTTCATCCGTCTGTCTGGCTGGCCATGTAATTTTGAAGATATTTGGATAAAATTTAGTACGTGTTAGGACGGATGGGATTGAAACTGGTGGAAATCGGTTCATTATATCACCTGGCCCCCATACACATGTCCTCCCGAAATTGGGGTTTACCGATCATAAATGTTTTAATTATGCAAGTATCCAAACAAATTTCATCACAAATACATGGTAAATGAAGCCAATTCACATCTACAAATATTGTCCAGATCGCTCCATAATTACTCGTAGCTCTCATATAAGGTCCACTTCCGAAAATCACTTTAAAGAGCATAACTCACTTAAAAATGTTGGTATTCAAATAATATTTAACGCAAATGTATTTCATGTGTATACAAACCATACAGTACAATATTATTATGATCGGTCCATAATTAGTCGTAGCTTTCATATAAGGCCCACTTTTGAAATTCACTTTAACGATCATAAATTTCTTAAAAGAGTCGGTATTCAAATTTGACACAAATAAGTTTCTTTTGTACTGAAATAATGATACCTAATTTTATAATGGTTGGTTCATAATTAGTCGAAACTCCCATATAAGACCCTCTCCGTAATTCCATAAATCTTTTAAAAGTATTTATATCGAGATAAAGTTCAACATACATAATATATATATTCATAGACATCATGACACTAAATTTTTGGATGATAGGTCTACAATACGAGCCCATTTCTGAAATCTGTTTTATACATATACTGGGTGTAGAGTCGGTCAAGCCCGACTATACTTTCTTTCTTGTGTTTTTTTTTTTTTTTTTTTTTTTTTTTTTTTTTTTTTTGAAAGAACAACTAAATTATTTCTTTAGGAATAAGTTTTAAATCTCAAAATAAATAAAATAATAATGATTTTCTTAGTTATAAAATAAAATCATATTGCCATAATTGTATTTTTATTACTAAAATATAAAATAAGACAACACGGGACAAGACAATACAAATACAAACAGCGCGTATCGCATAACATTTGAAAATCGTTATGTTTGTAAAGCGAATTAAATCGACAAATGTAGTAAATGTGTTTGTTGGCAAACTCAGTGTTTAGCAACAGAGGTTAAAAAAAGCAATAAAGAGTTAAAAGCAAACATTTATCTAATAGACAATAGTAGATTAGATATGCAGGCGAACAGTAATGTACACAAGAAAATGTTAAAGTTTAGCTTTTGTTATATTGATGATTTTAATTCAGCTGTAAAAGTCAAACAAGTTGTATTACTTGCCTCTCTCCACTTAGACAGTTACCACTTAAGTTTTTTTTAAGACGGAAATTAATATCCTGGAGCTCAAACCGAATATGCTAATGACCTGTGATCACAGCTAATGCGGTTGAGCCTCCGGAATGTTTGTAGAGGATTCCCTCAATCATAACCCAATAACTTGATCAGTTTCCACTTCCAAAAGCGAAGTTAACTTTAAAATATGTGAACTAGTACCCAGCAGACTGCAGCTATTGGATGTTTTGTATATTACACATCCGTCCGCGTAATTTTACAAGAGTTTCAATGAAAATTTGCTGAAATATTAATAATTGAGATTTTCTTTTGACAATAGGTGTATTTTTTGAATCAGAAAAAGGTATATACATATATTATTGGAACCATTATAAATCGGTGCAAGAGGTTATTCTTTTTGGGGTTATTCTCTTTTGGTGTATAAATTCCATTTCCTATTTAATATTGACTAGCTTAAGATATACTCGTTAATTGGATTTGTCGTCTTCAGACGTCTCACATATTTTTATTTATTTTGGCAAAATGTGTAAAGAACCAACAACAAAAGGAAAACCTAAAACTCAATTTATAACTCAGTTTTTGCAAATTAGTTTGACAAGTTTAAATTTAATTCTTAAACTTTTAACTAATTTCTTAAATTTCTTACTAATTAGCTATTATTTTATATCTAATTAACGTAAAATTGCATTATTGTATTTATTAATTTAATATTGAAAACAATAAATTAACTTAAAAATCTGTAAACATTAGAAAAATAAACAAATGTACAACATTACAATTACCCAACATACCGACATTTATTAAGACACTATCACTGATACGTCACGCAATACAACAAAATTCAATTTAAATGAACATCTTTAAAAAGAACGATTTTCGTACTCGTATCTTCCGTTTCGTATAAGAGATTTTATATAACAAATGGTGAGACTAACTTGCAACTACTTTGGAATGTTCTGCAGTTCTAATACTTTAGTCCCGGATCACACAATGCAACTTTTGCTGCTCAACTTTTGAGTTTGTTGGTGACAGTGTTGCCATTTTAGCACTTTCAGTGCTAGATTTAGCATTTTGTTTCTCAAAAATGCATTGAAATTTTTAAAAATTATGCTAAATGCTTTTTAGCATAATTTGCTTGATAAAAAAAATTGTTTTCTCGAAAATTTTTTTCTATTTTACTCCAAAAAATACTTTTGGAGAAATAAAAACTAACTTTTATTAATAGTTCAACTAAATTTCTTTCGGTGTGGTAAGTGAATGAACACGAATTAATATATGAAATGCAACTATTAAAACAAGTCAACAAACAATTGTTATGAAGAAAATTAGAAAAAACTATAATTTATATTTCGTCACCTAAAATGCCCAAAGACGTAGCCCTCATTATCATAATTTTACAGGAGAAGCAAAAAACATTATAAAATGTTATAAAATGAAAACTGTTTAATTGAAAATCGCGATTTCTTCACATCTTGTCTGAATATATTATATATGTATGTAGACGACAAACTTATTTTTGTAAAAAAAAATGAGAGTTAAGTCTTTTGTGTTTTATGAAAACGTTTAAATGATGTTACGTCTTTTTCCATTTCTTGAAGAAAATCGTTACATAGTTTGGAACGTAGAAGCTTAAAATTTTTAGGAGCATTTTATTTTAGCCTTGTGTTCCAGATTCAATCAAAAAATTAATTTTGATTTTGTGAGGGTTACGTCTTTGGGCATTTCAGGTGACGATTTGTAACATTTGAAATAAAAATTTAACACTTTTTTTTTCTTCTGTAGAACATTTTAGCACTTAGTTTTTCAAGTTTTAGCATATTTTGAAATTCATTTTCTGGCAACACTGGTTGGTGATAGGGGAAAGAAGAGTGGTCCCCTCTCTCTCTTTTTCCCCTCTCACCCAAAAACTCAAAAGTTGAGCAGCAAAAGTTGCATTGTGTGATCCGGGACTTACTTACAATGAATATGAGGTTATGTTTTGAAGGAAACTCAACTACTGCCGGACAAATGAAAGAGAAAACAATTCAAGTTAGTTTTTTACAGGAATCTTTTTGAGATTGACATGTCTACAGGTAATAACTCAGTTTTTCTAAATCAATAATAATAGTATAAGATTCTCTTTTGGAATGCACTATCTAAACATACATACATATACAGAAAGTACAACAGAGCTCTGATGTTTTATGTTAATTTCAAGGTTCTTTTGTTATGAATTGATTTGAAAACTTTAGGTCAAAACCTACATAAAACATAAGTTATCGTGCATACATGCAATCATACATTCATTATAAGTATGTATTCATGTACATACAGCTAAATACGTTTGAATGAATGTATGTTTATACCTATACAATCATAGATTCATTCCACAGATACGAGTGCAAACATTTGTTCAGATTTTCTTGTTTGAATACCAATTGATCAAATGTATGGATGGATGTCGTTGTATATATGTAGTTTTTGTATTATAATCTTAAGTTTATTGAACTTTATGCATTCATTTGAATGACTTGATTTTGATTTTAATTTAATTATTTGTTTTATGTTTTAGTATTACTTATGGATGTCTTTATTTTGTTTTTATTTCAGTAACTGTCTGCATTTCTGTTTGTGTCACGTGCTAGATGAGTGCTTCTCCTTCCATACGCTACATTTGGTTTTTCTTTATTCGTATGTTAAATACTGTATAAATATGTAAATCACTAATTAAGGGCTTAAAGTTTCCACTGAACACACTTTAGTTATACAACAATACTCGTATACTGATAAAAGCATCTGATTAGGAAATCCTTGGTTCCATTTCATACGTTTGAATCAATTGTTATGAAATTCGATTAAAAAAAAAATACAAATAAAAACTAGTATGGAAATATAGTCGGCCAAGCCCGACTATATAACACTCTACACACAGTATATGTTCAAAAACAGTTTTTCAGAAATGGGCGCTCTATGGGAGATATGATCATCCAAAAATTTAGTGGCAATACTTTTGAGAGTATAAATATTTGTTGTGTTAATTTGTATCTCGATATGAACACTTTCAAGTGATTTTCAAAAGTGGTCTTATATGGGAGCTATGACTAATTATGAAACATATTTGTGTTGAAAATTATTTGTATACCAACATTTTTAATGGTGGATTCACCCATTTGTTCTTAACAAAAATTTTTTCCAGAGAACAATCTTTTTACTGAGAGTTTTTTTGCAGCACGATTCACCCATTTCGAACGATTTTTCTGAAAAATCAAAGCTGCCATATGTAAACAAAATCTATTAGTTTTACAAGTGCGGCCATTGATTTATTTTGCTTTTGGTTTAGAGTGTCAAAATACAAATATTAAATTATTTTTAAATATTGTGTATTCAAAAGCACAGATATAAATTCCAAATTAATGAAAAAAGAAAGTTGCTTTTGCTGATGGCCATGGAAATACATAAGGCATTGTTATTTGTATGAAAAAAAATGTAACCTATTGGCAACTCAATTCATTTTTGTCCAGACAAAATATAAAATTAAACCAGTTCTGTGATATTAGCTTTAAGTCAAACTTGACTTAAGTTTTGTGGTCGTGTATTGTATATTATATTTTTATTAATTATTTGATTATTTATACCAAAATTCTGTTCGTGATGTCCCGTTTTTTAGTATTTAAGTAACTAATTAATAATAATGATAAAAAACATCAAAGTTATTATTTAGAACGAGACCCCTGAAGAAGTTAGAATAAAACTAACGAAACGTTGGGTAAATAAAAAAAATCGAACAAGTTTTTTATTTACGTTTGGAAACAAACATTTGACCAAATTAGCCTGAAGGAAACTCCTTAAAAATTATAATAATTATAAACATTGGTCACAAAAACAAATCAATTAAACCAATTCAAGTTCGTAAAAAATATTTTCTCTCTCTCAAAAAGAGAGACGACAAACTTCATATAAAAAAAATTGTTCGAACAATTTTTTTGTTAAGAACGAATGGGAGAATCCACCTTAAAAGTTTATGCTTTTAAAATTAATTTTCGGAAGTGGGCCTTATATGGGAATAAGTATATGAACTGATCTGCACAAAATTTGCAGATGTGATTTGTCATGTGCAACTTATATTTGGTGAAATTTGTTTAGATACATGAATAAATCAGACACTTATAACCGATAAACCTATTTCTGAGGACATTTGTATGAGGACTAGGTGAAATAATGGACTAATTTGAACTAAATTCAATCCAAACCGTCTTTAGGCCGAATAAAACTAAATATGAACGAAATATCTTAAAAATTGCGACCTGTACTCTGTGCACAAGGTTTACAGGAACAACCAGCTAGAGATACCGACGGACGGACATCGTTTAACCGACTCAGAATCACTTTCTGTATAATTTAAGTTTACAAATATTTTTGAGCGTTACAAACATCAGCTCTCCCCACTATGGTGGTGTAGGGTATGATAAAAAAAAAAAACTAACCAGATCACCCTTGATTTTGAATACAGAAAAGTACAAGTTTGATGTTGTTAGAGATAATAAAGTTGCACTGCAGTTCCAACTCTCCGTTTAAGGCTGCCATTGTGTTGGTTAGTCAGTTGATGTGTTTAGTTAGTGTATTTCCTACCAACTATTAAGAAATATATCGATTTTATATGCAGTTTAAAAATTATTTGGGTATTTACATATTTTCGTATAGATTAATTTAGTTTTTACCAATTTAAATTTTTTTTGTTTGCTATGGAGTTCCCCTGAGTTTTGTAATTTATTTCTATATTTATGTTTTTGTAGTTTATTTATATTTATTCAATTTGCTTTATTGCATGATTTTTATTTCTATGAGATTAATTTATTCCTTCAAAAAGTTTATTCAACTTATTGATTTTGCTTATTTGTGTGAAACTAATGATGTGAAAATTACTCTTGATTTAGTTAATTAAACAAACCAATAAAAACTGTTGAAAACCGCAATTTATCCTGTTTTCGTTAATGGGTTAGTAAGATACATATTTTCTAGAAAGACAAAGTTAAGAGCCAAGTTATAGTTGGGGACTGCTAAAACTTATAAGTACATCCTTGAGCGATTAAATTAACTTATGCTTGGTTTTCACTATGTCATTTTTTTTTTGTCATATTGTCCAAATTGTATGAAAACGTGTTGTCATATCATGATTTTCATGATTGCAATCATGATTGAAAACATAGATGACGCCATATGTCAACCCGTTTTCATACAATTGCTAACAATTTGGACAATTTGACAACAAAAATGACATAGTGAAAACGCGGCCTTATACAAATGTTGATTTTTTTTTTTTTTTTTAAAGAGTAGTAACACTCAGGCAATTAATATGCCTATATATATTTGCGAAACTTTCTTTGGAAAGGTGATAGTTGAAGAAGTAAAGGTGTTGCAAGAAGAAAGCTTTTTTATATCACAACTCTGCAATTGCGCATTATGTTTGTTTTTAGTGCAGAATTGCAGCGCCTCTGGTGGTGAGTAGGCGCATTAATGTTAAAGCTTGATTTTATAGCCTTTATTTAATTATTTTACTTCGGTGGCGCTTGAATGCTATATAATAAATTAGATTAGAGAAATTCGTGGAAATATTTTGATCAGTAAAGGATGGTAATAATTGCCCTGAATCACAAATCTCCCAAGATAATTTACATAACTTCAGGTATGCTTAAAATATGCAACAGGAACAACAGCATTTCATTGTTATCACATCCGATGATCTTGTCGAAGATAAAGAAGCAACCGTACTGCGTGCGAATGGGTCAATTGGCGCACGAAATATATTTCCACCATTCAAAATATCTTCTTTAAGTTGACATTTAACCTTAGCACCTTGTGCCATATTGATTCATGGTTTTATCCCTTAGCCTACATGTCTGGTCTCAGGTGGCTATTTTTGATTCTTCAATTGAAAAAATTACAAGCTGCATATTTTATATTTCGCCTTCTTTTAGGAGCCGATGTGACCCTTAGGAGTGGCTGAATGTACATCAAGAATCTCCGAGTATTTCTTATTCTATGAACAGGTTCTCCTCATAGGTTCATAATGGTTTAACCATAGAATACAAAAGAAGTTGTCATCTAAGATGTTTGATGAATCTACTCTGTCCTCTTTATTCCGATTATCTGTTGCGATAGCGTCACAGGCTATTAGAAAGTATAAGTGTGACCACTCACACTTATACTTTCATGTGTACACTTCCAGTTACACTTAGACCTGTGAAGTAGCGGGGTTTTCAATAAGAGCGCTACAAAAGTTTTTTTTTTAAATAAAACAAAAACGGTTTTGAATATCAATTAAATTCTTTATTCCTGTGAAAGTACGTTCGATGCCATTATGTATAGAACTCGATTTTTTTTTGCATGGCACGCTTGCAGAAGTCCAGACGCTGAACCCAATTTTCGATGGTTTTCAAGCATAAATCGGCCCGACCGAGGCGGTCAATCGACTGGACCATTTCGTGAGATAATACGTTCTCCAAACTTGGTTTCCAATAAATTGATTGTGACATTCGCTGTGTGGCTTGTGGCGCCGTCCTGTTCAATTGTGGCCAAAAATATTCTGTTATCATTGAACGGTAGCGATTCCCATTCACAGTAACGTGCCGGTCTTGATCATCACGGAAGAAGTACGGCCAAATGACGTCGCTGGCCCATAAACCGTACCAAACCGTAATTTTTTCGGGATGCAATGATAACTCATGGAGTACGTGTGGATTGCTGTCTGACCAATAACGCATATTTTGTTTATTGACGAAGGCATTCAGCCAGAAATGAGCCTCATCGCTGAAGATGATTTTTCGATTAAAATCCGAATCATTTTCAAGTTGTTGCTCAGCCCAATTCACGAACATACGACGCTTCTGGTGGTCAAGCGGCTTCAGTTCTTGCGTCAATTTGATCTTGTAAGGATGTAGGCCAAGATCCTTTCGCAAAATTCGCCACAACGACGTCACAGAGATGCCCAACGCTTGAGAACGACGTGGGAGAGACACATTTGGGGGCTTTCTTGAACTGAAGTCTCAGCTGCAGCAATATTCTCGACACTACGGGTATTTCTTTGTCTCACTGGCACGGGAACATTTAGTACTGTGCCTTGATCGTCCTACGATTATGACGACCATAAATTGGACGTAGCGCTCTTAACGTTGAGGCCACTGACTCCGAATTTCGACTCGTTGTTGGCTCGTATATCTTTTCATCATGAAATGGCAAACCTTACTGAAGAGAAATGTCATAAGAGCGGCCTACTTTTGTAGCGTCCCTGTTGAAAAACGTTTTAGTAGTCTTTTCTTGTTGATATTTCAATTATGAGTGAGAGCCAGGCGCAGCCTAAAATTACGTTTGATTTAAATTATATTAAATCATAATAATGGAAACACCAACCTGTCACACTTAACATAGAAAACTGACGCTGAAGAGTGTGTGTGCTGAAGAGAACAGTATCGGATTGTCACAAATGTGCAAACATTAGTCATACATATTCCCTTAATCATGGGCATAGGCAAAGCAGTAATCAATAAAACGATAATGTGCGTCATAGCCGCTCTTAACATGGTGATGCTATGACTTTCTATAATTTGTTAGTTATTTTTCAATTTTATACACAAACATTAAATATTTAAATAATTCATTAAATTCCATTCAAAATAAATAACTAATGCCAAATATTTCACTTCACAAATGTTTTATTTTATTTATTATAAAAACCATTAAACCACATTTTTTAGCGTTCACAAAAATTAAAGCATTAGAAATCCCCGAATGCAGAAATCTGCTTTAAAATCTAGTTTAAATATTTTACCAAGAGCCAAATTCTTATCATTACGTTGTGTTGCACTGCACATGCGTCTTGAAATAAATATTACTGATTTATTTATTTCGGTATTTTTTTTTTATTATTTCATTAGACTTACATTTTCAATTTGAAATGGTTGTCGGTCGTAACTACTAACCCAGTCGATGACAAAACTTGCACATTCATATAAATGCATACACATAAAGTTACGTTTGTTTGTATACTATATCTATACATATACACTCTCAAGGATTACATGCTTTTGACATATTGCGCGGTTATTGTCAATGTAATGCGATTGCAATTGAAACGAATATATGTATACGAGTATACAGTGAATATAAAAAAAAATTCAAAGAAAAAAAAAACTAATAAAAACGTCAACATTAACAGACCACAATCGTAAGAAGTCTATTCAATTTGCATACAAACTTATACATACGTACAGATACTCTGAATACACCCAAAAAAATGAAACCATAAGAAACAAATTATATCGAGGTCTTAATATTTTATTATTATTAGTTTTTTTTTTTTATTTTATTTCATTTCATTGCTACTCTGTTGGAAGTGTATTTTTCTAAACATTGTATAAAATGTACATCATATTTATCAGCTCATTTGATCACTTGCTCGGCACACATTTTCTTCCCAATTGTTTTCTGTACATGCAATTTCTAAACTATACTAATATTGGCGAAAATATGTGGTGTCACCCTACTCCAGATGCGCACAAGCACAGAATATGTAGTATGTAAATCACTTGTGCAAGTTCACTAACAAATTTTCTTCGGGTGTATGTACATTTGTACGTACAACAGGGCAAACAATGAACACTCATCTACATCTATAGGCAATTGGCAATGCATTTTGTTTTACTATTTGTTTTGCCTTTTTCACATTTTTTTTTGTTAAATTTTCAAACAAACTTTGTAAAAAAAAATAAGAGTAAAATGTCGGTGACTTTTATAGTAAATGACATTGAATAAGAAGTAGCAAAAAAAAAAACAGCGAAAAAGTATTAAATAAGTGTGAATTGTTAACGATACTAAATGTTTAAATGTTTAAATTGAGCATTAAGTTAGAATAGTTCTTACAGAAATACACAACAACTATTTAATACACATACATACGAGTATGTTGAAATTTTGTAAATTTCTTGTAACTAGAATAGATTTCTAAACAACTTCTCAGCTCAAAAAATGTTTAGAAAAACAAAAATTGTTGCCACTACAACTAATACTTCTACTCGTCAGTCAGTCAGTCAGTCAGTCGTACATGCAACTTCTACTTCTACAACTTGTGATATTTATTAATTACAACACCTCGATAAGTCAAATACAACATTTTAAATTGTACATTCGAATGCGCTTGAATGCATTTGTATGGCAGGTGTCATACAAAAAACAAACGAGAAAAAAAAATTTAAAATGCAAAAACAAATTGGCAAACCAGACAATTTCTTAACTTCAATGCAACAATTTTTTTTATTTTTTTTTTTTTTTTTTGTAAAAGGGGATTTTTTATTTCTCGTTCGAGCTGTATATTTTATGCGATACTATGTACATACATACATACATATGTTCGTAAGTTTATTTAAAATTAGTTTTTGGATAAAAAAAAATCTTAATTTCAATTAACAAAAATTACCTCTAAAACCCTCTACTACAGAGGCTGGTAATTTGATTTAAGTTAATTAAATCATTTGAAATGTCAATTTCAAATATCATTACGATTAAATAATAAATGTAATTATTATTTATTTTCACTCTTAACTCTCAAAATTATAAGAGCCAGGCTATATCGCACAAAAGGGGAAAACAATACTTAGCAGTCATGTCTGCCACCTTTTTATTGGTATCTAATATATAATTAAACAAACTGAATAGGATCAAATATTGTCAACTATCAATGACTTAAGAGTCCCATGTTTGTGTATAAAAATTTATAATTATCAGCATTAACATATTCTTTCCAGATTTGTTGTTTCCAAAAATCTATTAGACTGTGGTTTTATTGTCTTCACTTTTGCATTGTTAATGTTGTACAATACAAACCCTTACATATGTATTGATTGGTCACATGCGATTTCTGGAGATCTTTTAGATCGACTCTTGTATTTGAGTTACAATTAAAGGTATCAAGCTTGGTGGTGAAATGTCGTCTATGATTTCCAACATGTCAATTATGACACTCGGACAATTTAAATAATGTGATCTAAGATACAAACAATTTTCTTTGGGAGAAAAATCTTCCGATACCTCTGGTCATTACAACTTACTCCTTAGGCCTAACATTGTGTAGAAACGACAGATAGATCTTAAGTATATGTCCAACTATTATATAACCAATTTCAACCAGAATGCGAACATTCAAGTTAATACAACTTTCTAGTACTATCTGACAAAATGATAAATACAATTATGACTTTTGTAGTACAATGGAGTGTTTTTAAAATTCGTCAACAGCCAAATTTCCGTATTTACTTGTTTAATTGTTTAATAGCGTTAACTTAAAAGTAAATTTGTGAAAAATTAAACATTTGATTTGATTTTTTTAATAACGACAAAAATTCCTACTCACATGACACAAACAGGCTATTTGGGAATTTATAATAATTTAAGCATGATTTGAAAGCCGTTTCTGGAACCAGATGTTTCTGAAATATAGCATCTGATCCTTGATATTGTCATTTAAATCAAATGAAAACAAATCTTACAAAAATTAAGCTTCTTATGGATAAACGATAATATTTTATCTTGGTTTCTCACAAGTCAAGTGTGTGTGAATCAAATGGTAAATCACTTTCCTCTTACAACCAACAATCACACAATTTGTGTGAGAATTTAAATAAACTTTAACACAAAGTGTGTAAATGTGTAAACAGCTTAATGCAACGAAATACAAGTAGATGCGACAGTATAAGTAAAACAGTGGGCCTTGAAACACTTCTACGCCTTTCTCTATCCAAAAGCACAAAGTCAGTACGGCCCTGTACAAAACCGAATTCACCAGTATTCACAATAACCATCGAAATGTCCATGGATTCGTTCATGCGCAAGGTTTTTTACAACACGATCTCGATTTCAATTCACTAATGCTGCGTCTCAATTCATGCAACAACAGCAACAGCAATAGCAACAACAATAAATAAAAACCAACAATAACAACAACAGCAACATACAAAAACATTACTGCCTTCAATAAGAAACTGCTGCTTATTGCAGTTTCATTGTTATTATTGTAATTGCTTTTGTACGATTCTTTTGCTGCTGTTGCTGCTGCCACAACTTGCTGCACAATAAACACATCTAAAAAAGATCTTAAGAAGACAAAAAACAACAAAAACAACAATAACAAAATAATAACAACAGCAAAGCCTAACTAGATTATGTTTGTGAATTTATGGCTGTTGGTGCAACACTCCGCATATGTAGTACGTTCATGCAATATGACGGTATGAGTGCGAATATGATCATATTTGCAAGCGTGTGTCAGTCTCTCAGAATGTACATATGTATGTGTGTGTGTGTGTTTGTATTCATTTATTGGTATCTCTTATATGTGTGTCTGTAAGTTAGTTGAGCTCAGGTGCATTGATCTCAAAATGGCTCAAAAGCCATTGAACTACGTATAGTAAATTGTAAAACTACAACACCAACAACAATAACAGTCAAATTGCAACTGCAACAACAACTAAATATAAATATAAATAAATAAAATAAATTGTTGTCTTTTGCGATGCAGAATTGTTTGTTTGTAGAATATGTTTTTCGTTGATTTTTTTTCTTGCTTTTTTTTTTTTTTTTTTGTAGAGACGACGAAAAATAAATGTGTTTTACTAATTAAGTTCTGCTTTTTTTGATTTAGTCTTTAAGCCGGTATTCAATGATGTGATTTTTGTCTAAATTGCTTTTAATCTCAATAATACTTGGTGTTTTTTGTTCATACTGCAAATAAACATAAAAGTATTTTTTAATTTAAAACAAGTAATGAATGTTCTTAAATTGTTAAAAGTTATAAAGTGCTAAATTCCCAAGCCACTGTGTGGGAACTTGGCTTGGAAATGAGCTTTTAATTCTTTTTTCATTAATAGTTAAAATTATTTATTATTTTTTATGTATCTTGTTAGATTACGTTTAGGCTCGTAACCATAATATTGTTCGATTTATCAAACGTATGATTCTAAGATTTATTGATGCGAAATTAAATGGCTCAACAAATGAGTTCTGAAATGAGAGAAAATACTTTGGGGTTTTTTTTGACAGGTCTCTTACTTGTAATACACTAGCGACGCGGGTATTGAAACCAACACAAATTGGAGTTTTTGTCAGGTGATATTTTGCTTGATAGATGATGAGAACTCTAAAAATGTACATTTCGATTAACCTATCAAGATGCATGAAGCCCCCCTAATTTCTTATTGCTTGGACCTGCACTCAGGTCCCTCTACTAATGCAATGCATTGTGTTGGAACTGGGAAAATAGGTTATGGAAAGGAGGATAGAGGGAATAGTGTTTGTGAACATTTAATTTCAATTTTCCTATATTGAAACTGACAGGGAAAACTTCTGCAGGTAGTTTATTCCACATACGGTCAGTACGGCTAGAGAACAAATTTTCCCTGTAATGTGTTGTGCGATCAAGAGTTTCGGAAACAAGGTCCCTTTTTCAGCAGAACACATTCCATTATTGTATCGAGAGAACAGTGAAACAGCGACGATGCTCCAATAAATCAATAGACTACTGTCACCGATTAGCATCTTCGCCCTCTCCTGTACGCGGTCGAGTATTTCGAAGCACCGGCCCCTAAATGAGAGTTGTATTCCATTATCGGTCGAATATAGGTGGTGTAAATAGTAAGAAGATCAGATGGAGTGAAGTATTTTCTACACCGTTTTTAAAAACAAAAGGCACTTGAGCGCTTCTTTTGACACTTGAAAAATGTGTTTGGTCCAGCGGACATCACACTGGAATCTCATGCTTCGAACATCAAGAGCGTCTGATTAATTAATATTTACACCGTCCATAAAAACAGATGAAGCCACATGATCTGCCGTGCGTTTGTATGTTCATATACAATATACATCTACAACAACTCGTATAGTGCGATTTCTGAGGAAACTCTATATAAATTGAGAGAAGTTATCACTGACACCAAAAACAATGACAGCACCATGCCAGACTCTGTCGAACGCCTTAGAAATATCTAGAGCCACCACTTTTCTTCGTATTCCAATTTACCAGGAATAATTTAGGTTGGAATTTTATCTAAACACGAATATTTCTTTTCTAACCGGCCTCGTATAACAAAGATATGCAACATTATTTGTATTTCCGGTAAAAGACAATTTGAATTTATCTGTAACCCCTATAAAACCCTTTATGTGGTTGTTTAAATTAATTTTAGTTTCAAAAATTTTCTCATCTGTAGGTGCACAGTGGTATCAATTTGAAAATGCTAGGAAATATGTTTCTTCTGAACCATTTAATATGATATTTTGGTTCTGCTAATAACAGTTCATGACACAGTCCGTTTTTAAAAAGTCACAAAATTTTTTGTTAAACATCATAAAAGAAACCAAGGTTAATTTTTAGGTGGGGGTGGGGGGGTTTGTTTTGTAAAATATTACCATTTGTTGTAATTTGTATAATATGCATGAATAAAGGATAACAAATATAATATATACATATATAATAAATAATATACATATACGAGTATACTTAATGAAATTTTTTCAATATTTAAATCTTGTCTGCCGAAGTACAAAAAAAAAAACCTTTGACTTACTTTGGGATTACTTATTGAATGCTACATGATTGGTGTGGACAACCTGCAACACCTTTTATTTATATAATTTTAAAATCTCCAAGCAGCTTTATAAAAATTGGAGCCTAAGTTTAGAATATCTAACTTAGTCCACTGTATCAGTGTGCATAGCTTTATATGTCTGCGTATTTTATCACACCACAAAAGTTTTTAAATGATTTTATAGCCTGTAACCGCATCCTTTTCATATTTAGCACAACTTAATCATATGCTTAGTGTTTCCCCCCTTTGTACCCGTACTTATTTACTGTCAGCTTTTTTTAAGTTTTGCTCGTTCCTTAATTTAGTTTTCTTTTAGCCACCATAATAAAATCCGTAAGTTTCTTTTAATAAACAGGACATTGATCTGAAGTGTAGCTTAAACAAGTTGAGTGAACTTAAAGCATTTCAAGAACGTTCACTGAACCCAATTTGTAACAGAAGTAAGAAACAAACACAAAAATAATAATAACAAAAAAAGAATTGATTTGTATTTTACAACTGGAAAATATGTATTTTTGTTTTATTTTACGCGAACACAATTGCAAACAATCTTGTACACGCTCGTGCACTACTAATGTGAACACAAACTTGCTATGTTAATAAATTGTTTGCTGCCACATTTAAAGTGGCTATTAAAGAGATAAGAAGTTGTTAATATGCTGTGTCTTAAACGTTTAAATTGTAGCAAGTAGAAGTTTTAGTTTAGATTTAACATAATCTGGAAAAAAGAGAAACTGACTGGTGCATTGTATTTCTTTCATCGATTAGGAAACTGATCGATCATTTGTCTAATAATAGCAAACAAGGCCAATGTTCTTTAAAAGGATCATTGATCTTGTATAGTTTGTTGACCGTCTGTCTGTATATCTTACGTACAAAATTCACTTATTTATTCTATTTCTCTGTCTCGCTATGTCCAGTCCCATCTCATCTTCCTTGTTCTAATATGCATTGTTCAAGACATTGAACCTTTCGTAGTTCGCGAAGGATCTACAATGATACAAACAGCGATCAAAGTCTACAGGCTGCCGCTTCCAGTCATTCAGTCAACCAGCCATCCGGCCATTGTATAGAGTAGACCTGAAAGTCAATGAACGCATAAGAAAGTAACGAATGCTGTTCAGTTTGCTGCTCCTAGTAGGGCTATTGACTTTATGCGATATTAATTGCACATTGCTGTAGATTATTTTTCGTAGTTCTTCTTTTTTCTAAAATGGCTTACATACGTGTATACTTGCGGTGGCTGACGGTTGTTCGTTTAGTTTTGTAGTTTTTTTTTTCGTTTCTTTTTATAGAGTTGGTTGATCTGTTTTGTTGTCGGTCGGTCGGTCAATCGTCTTCTATTTCTCAGAAGGGTCATTGTATCCATCACCGTCTTTATTATTGCTGTGTTTTTTTTTTCTGAATTTCCAAGCAGCAGTTTATTTTTGCACATTCTTTAAGGTTTTATGGCAGCAACAACCGCAATAACAAAACTCACAAGACAGGAAAGTACGTATTTGTGCTGTTCATTCTTGTTTAATGCTTCATTAAATCCTCAAAGGGGCTTAAAGTATCACAATACTAGTTACCAACGCACAAATACGAGCAAAGGTTTTTTCTTTTTTTTTTGTATTTTACTGCTTGCATCGAGCTAAAAATATATCGAACAGTCATTGTTTTATTTTAGCCCTAGAACAGATTTTTAGCCAGAACTTGTGACTCACATGGGAAATGGCTGGTGTAATTGTTTTTCGTTTTAGTTGGCAACATGAATGCAGTACACACACACATACATACATACATATGTTTGTCTATAAACATAATTATAGGATTATATTTTCCAGATGATCACTCACTATTCGATTGAGTTGCATTGCGATTACATCTTTTGGACAATGTACATACATACATATGCACATACATATGCACATACATACATACATACTTATATACGAATGGTATGCAATGAATACAAAATCGAATATACAATCTGTTTCTCAAGAGAGAATATAAAAAGGGTGGACCTATAAATTATGGAGTTGCTGATGACATTTAAAATGAATTGAAGGTCCCTCCATAAGAACAAGTAAATCCCAACAGGTATACATTGATAGCCGCTTTCTATTTCTTTATTTTTTTTTATTTACAGTTTTATCCAGTATGACACAAAATTATTTTGCAACATACTCGTACATGGATTGTTATTGATTTCGTCCTAAGAATAATTTATTTGCCTATCTTGCTAATATAGCTCAACATAAATTCTATATATGACTATGATTTCTATCCTTTAAAACAACCCTTACGATTTGCTGTATAAGCTTGGCAATATGGTAAAATAGTGTTAATATTTGCCATTCTTTTTTTAACCAGCAATGATGTTGAACTTGATCTTGAAAAATATTAATAATAAATAAGGTATACAAATTCTTAAACACAGCATAGATACAGAGCTTTATTGTTGCAAATACAAATTTTACAGTTCAAGGAAGCAATTGCTTGCATTATTTATGAAATGTATGAATGAAATGTATTCCATTGGGTTAAAATTGGACAATCTACACAATGTGTAGCGAAATATTAATTATAAAAAAGGTCGAACAATCAGTTAAATAATTAAATTAATTAAAATATATTAAATTAAATAATAATAGATAATAAAAAATAAATTTAATTTATGTAAATAAAATATAACTTAGAATCAAAATAAAATTTGAGCAATTAAGTATATTATATCAGAAACTCATCAACAATTTAAAGTAAAACGTTTTTTAAAGAAGATTTAAATTGTAAAAGTAGGCAAGTTATTCTATTCTCTACAACCAGAGTATTCGACACGTGCTTTGTTGTTTCACTTAAGCAAAAGGCTATTCTTAAGTTGTTACTATTCCTTGTGTTAAAATTATTTTGATTTTGTGAAAATTGTATTGTATGGTGGACAATGCTATTAATGGCCGAATTCACAGTCTTTAGTTAGCTAATGGCAAAGGCTTAACTAATTATTCGCTATTCGCAATGCTTTGTATGGCCATAAGAATAACAAGTAATAGTTAAACAATAGTTAGTATTTTAGTTTACCAATGGTTAACTAATGACTGAGAATTCGGCCATAAGACATTTAAATACGTAAATTAACAATTGTAATTTGTAAAGCCCGTAAATTGGTAAAACAGTAGGGAATACATCTCTGTACAAAGTAATAGTTGAAAATCGAATAGGTAAATTTGCTACAATCGTTAAAGCTTTATTTTGTAATCTTTGCAACGATTTAAATTCTGTAGTTTTTTTGAAACCATAAAGCAGTGGCTTTGAACTAGAGATTGAAAAATTAAAAACGTCGTATTTTTATCAAACTTATTTTAAAATTTGTGTAAAAGGCCGAGTGCAGGTGTTATCAACAATGTTTTTGTTTTTATGAAAAACAATTTGATTTATTTATGCATCTTCCTGTAGTTTTTAAAAGATATTCAAACCAACATTATTCGAAATTACCTTTGAATTTCCAGTAGTCCTAATACGGTTTTCTTATGACTTATTGACCCATTTTTTTAAGAGACAAAAAAAAAACAAAGACAATGCAGCATTTCCGTTTAAGAAACATAAATTTATATTTTTCGGATACTCTTGTACGATGAAAAATATATTTCGTACAGATAAATTCATAACAAATTGTCAAATTTATGCTTCATGTACAATTCATGAGTTGTCATTAAAAAATACGCCACAATAATCATATGCGCATTTTATATGACACTTAAGTAATCTATACGATAATTGCAAGAGACGAACGACTTTTTTTCACACTTCCCTTAATTTTAGGCAATTAAGATTTGAAATTGTTAAAACTAAATACATATGTACATACTACATATTGTAGTTGTAACATTTATCTAAGAGTTCAGTTCCTATGTTCTATGCTACCTGGTTTTTTTTTAAATTATGTAGGAATGAAATTATAATTGGAACTACAATATGTATACATTCATAGATTTATGTATATTTACAGATTTACAGAGTTATAGAGTACCTGCCTTAATTCGTATTGAATGTTATTCCAAATTATACGATACGC
Source organism: Bellardia bayeri (assembly GCA_950370525.1). Taxonomy (NCBI): domain Eukaryota; kingdom Metazoa; phylum Arthropoda; class Insecta; order Diptera; family Calliphoridae; genus Bellardia; species Bellardia bayeri. The sequence goes on from OX493266.1 coordinate 100,255,584, forward strand.
AGAACAATTTTGTAACAACAATTTATTAAATACACTGAAAAGAAAACAATCTTTGTTTTTTAAAAATTTTCCACTCTGTAAAAAAAAAATTGCTAATAGTAATTGAAATTATTTTTCTCACTACCTTTATTTAACAATGTACGCCTTTTTCTACCTAAATTCAAAATATATTTTGTGTTTTCCCTAAGTGTATTAATGTATGTACATACCATACATACATCCATGGGTATGTATTTACATTCCTATTGTTGTTGTCGACATTGTGGAATAACATATTAAGTCCACACTCGTTGTGAATTTGTAAGTCAGATCAGTCTGTTGGTCAGTCAGTAAGTGGACGTGTGTAGTAACTGAAGTACTTAGGACTTCATGTATTCAAAGAGAGTTTCAAATAAAAGTGCTTACAGTGTGTTTAATGAAATATTAACCAAATAAGAAATGTGAGTATTTATAGAATAAATGACTTAAAATTTAAACTTAATTATAACAGTACGATCATCTTTTATTAATTTCAGCAACATAAAGAATGAGGGATTATAGGAAAAGCTTGGATTTCCTTAACCAAATGGAAGTGCCTCTATTGGTAAGATAATAAAATTGATATTATTTATGTTTTGAGAAAGATTAAAATGGAAATATATAAATTAAATAGAATCGTTTATTGAACCAAACTAATAAAACTTCCGCAGTATCTTCAGAATAAAATAATTTTAGATTCTAACTTCAATTATAACACAATTGTGCTACTTATGTACTGTATGGCATAAATTTTTCTAAAATCCGAAGGCCAGCGAAATACAATTTCAGCATCAATGATTTTTTTACTACACTGAATATTTTCAGTCCAATTCGAAATGGTCATGGTCGTGTAATAAGTGTCCGAAAACTAAAAGAGAAATTTACTCGAATTACTTTGAAAGAAAGTAGTAGTTGAAACTAAACATTAATTTGGCGCAAACTTCGCAGAAATCATAGGCTTCAACCGCTAATAAAATAGTAGTTTTATCAAATATTAAAGTGAAATAGTTAAGCAATTTAGAAAATGAGAGTGGGTGGAATCAACACATAAGTAATACAACTTTAAAATATTCAAGAAATTAATTCTTCTTTCTATTTCCTGTATTCATGACCATTTTGCTGTATATTTTCAGCATGTTTTCGTCATATGTTTTGTTGCCCTGATCACTTTCATATCGTTGCAACATTTCATTCGTTTGCGTCGTCAGCCTCCGGGTCCTGTTGGTTTGCCCATACTTGGCTATTTGGCTTTCCTTAATGTAAAGGCACCATACAAGACACTGCAGCAATTATCCTTCAAATACGGACCAATATATTCGCTGAAAATGGGCAAAATCAATACGATTGTGTTGGCAGATGCAGCCTTAGTGCGTGATTTCCTGAGACGTGAAGAATTTACAGCAAGGTCACCGCTGTATGTAACACATGGCATAATGGGTGGTTACGGTACGTTAATAAAATGCTTTTTAACAAAACGACAAAAAAGAATAGAATTGTCTTTAAAACAAAAGACTTAAGTAAGAAACTTGCAATGAGCAAGTATTGCCCAGGCAAATTGTTTTATTTACGTTCTGAGTTTTTGTTTCTGTTTCTTATGGAATAAAGGTTTAATATGTGCCGAAGGTGCTTTGTGGAAGGATCAAAGACGTCACACTATTGATTGGCTGAAATGTCTGGGCATGTCTAAGAAATTCAGTGAAATACGTTGTGGTTTAGAACAGCGCATTATTAAAGGCATTAGAGAATGTATACAGGTATGTGTGTATCATAAAAACAAACAATAGAGAACATCTTCTTTGTTTTAATTGTTTCATAAAAGTTGATTGGCTTTTGTTTTTTTTTTACCAACTTTAAACTGTCTATCCTTCTGAGTCATCCGTCTGAGTCATAAACATGAATGAGTGATTTCGCCAAATTAACACAAAACCATATTTCAGACAATTTGAAATCTTCCTAAATAATTTGTTGGGTTTTTCTATTGCTGTTGTTGCTAAAATGTCTGGAATATGTATGTATGTATGTCCTTGTACTGTGTGATCTACAGTGAAATGTATAAATTGTATAAATTTATTTAGTCTTAACTCATTCATTCCATTTTGTTCTAAACTCAATTATTTGTTGCTATTCTGCCGTCAGTTTAACTCCGTTTGTTAACAGTTGGATGGGCGATCGGCTGCCAGGCAGACAGTTAGATTGCCAGGTTGACTGGATACATGTCTGGCTGTCTGTAGGCTATTTGTTGGATAATTTATCTGTATAAATGTCTTTCCATCCATCCGCTTTTGTCAGTTTTGCCTTTGTCTGCTGCTGCTGATCATTTTACTTTCCATTTTGTTTTCGCTTTTGCTTTTTAAACATATTTTTCAAGTGCAAACAAAAAAACTAAATAAATAAAATGTGCACATTTTTTTTCTTATACTCGCACATACATACATTTTTCTCGTCCGCTCGTTTGTTCATCATTTCATTTCTACCATGTTTGTGTTAGTGTTTTTTTTTAATATTTTTTTCTGTTTTAATTTATCTTTTGTGGATTGTTTCGTTTATGAAGTGGCTTCATGATGATTCTACAAATTTATTAGATGGCGAAGTGAATCCTCTGCCCGCATTGCAACATACTTTGGGCAATATTATTAACGACCTAGTATTTGGAATCACATATGCACGCGATGATGTCATTTGGCATTATTTTCAAGAACTACAGGAAGAGGGTTTAAAACTAATTGGCGTTTCAGGTGTTGTGAATTTTTTGCCATTCTTGAGGTAAGTAAATGCAGAATATTGTTCTGAAAATTATTTCTTCTCTTGTATTTTATGAAAACAAAACCACATTGTAAGAAAACTGAGTTCATTATTAGTCATCGTTCAATTTTAAACGTATTGATGGAAAAAAATATTTTTTTTGCCTGCCGAATGCAAATATTAGATGCGTTAATTTTTAAAAGCAATGTAACTAAATTCTGCACCTCAAATTTATCATTTAAAAGATAAAGCTTCTGGATCACTACTGTGTATTTCAGAAAGATTATGAGAGTCAAAAGATTTTTGGACTGCCAGTGATTGAAGCTGTAGAGATGATTATTATAGTTGTAAATATTACTTATTCCACTATTAAGCTCTATAGAAGGGCACTGAATGGAACCTTAGAGCACTTTGTGTCAATTTCGTCCACAATTGATTTACAGAATAATAATTATTTCTAACAAGAAATGATGAATGTAATGATAAACATGATTAGAACAGTTGGCTTGACACCTCCTACAAAAAGATAAACACAGAGACAGTTTCCAAACTTTTCATAAGGTTTTTCATATATAGTTGAAACAAAATTTGGCTGGCTCATGATAGTGGACATGGCTCCACATAGTTAATAAGAGTTATATCATATCAAAGTTACACTAGCAAATTTTAAAAGCATCAATCCATATTTGTTCATACATAGTTCCCATAAAGGACACTTTCAAAAATATTCAAGCAATTAAATGAACTTAAATTATCAGCCTATCATGCAAAAGTTGACTTCATAATTGACTCTAATACTCCTAATCTTTAAATATTATGTTAGAACATAAATATTCGGTGAGGAGTATCCTTGTCTCAAAGGGTTTGAATAGTATTTCCTGGATTTTAAAATGTTAATAATTATTAGTATCTACTTATTTTAACTCTCAGGTTTTTACCCACAAACCAAAGAAGCATTAAATTCCTACTCGATGGCAAAAGGAAAACGCATCAAATATATGATGATATTATCCAGAAATGTGAACAAAAACTATTGAAACGTCAGCAGCAACATCCACAAAATGAGGAAGATGAAGAGAAAGTTAAGCAACCAAGAAACACTTGTATTCTGGAATATTTCCTGGAAGAAAGGAAAAAGCTTCAAAACTCTGACGATAACAAGCAGCGAGAAATTGCCAAAGAATTCTTTTGTCCCCAGCAACTGAGGCATTTGCTGGCGGATCTTTTTGGTGCTGGAGTAGACACCACACTGACTACGTTGAGATGGTTCTTCTTGTACATGGCCAAGGATCAAAACATACAGGATGAGTTACGAAAAGTACACATATTTTTCATAAAGTTTGCAAAATTTTCGTTTTTTTCTTTCTTCTAAATTTTAGCACACTTTACAATATAGTTTTTGGATATAAAAAAAATATTTTTTCAGCTTAAAACATTACGAGTATATAACAAGAGAGCCATCCATATTGCATACATATGTACATATAAACAAGTGGTCAACACTCATAGCCACTAGGGACCGAATATACACAATATATACGATGTATAGAGCCAATTTTTAAAATTATCAAAAGGAAAATAAATTTGAGATTGTGAGTCAGGAGCACAATTATGAATTTATTTTGTGTAGCATTACTATACATTTACTAATGTGGCATGTTTTGTTTTTGCCGACCACTGATATAAACCTAACGAATGGCTTTCTTTTATTTCTTTATGTTAAAGCGATAAAAACATACATTTGTAATTTATAATTTATTACTATTCACTGTCCAAGGATAATGCTAGTGGTAGTAATACAAGGACAATTTTGGTGAAAAAAGCCGACGACTTAGTATTTTTGTAACCCTGTAACATATCTTCGATCTTTACATGGTGTGCTATAGAAAATCTTATTTTTCTTTGCGTCGTGTTTTTTTCGGAACGTAACCCCGACACAAAGTGAGGTATTGGTGTGTTGCTTTCTTGTTATATAAAAGTTGGAGAAAAGCTCTCTAATATGATACTGTCTCAAAAGTGTTTCGTAAAGTGTGTTTGTGCAAAGAAGCATTTATTAATTCCTTTGATTGTTTACTTATTTAGCACTTGTTGAAATTGAACCGGGAAAATATATCCTTAAGCGATTTAGAGCATATTGATTACTTGAGAGCTTGCATAGCTGAAGTTCAACGCATACGTTCGGTGGTGCCGTTGGGCATACCTCATGGCTGTGTGAGGGAGGTGCAGATAAATGGTTATACCATACCTGAGAAAAGTATGATTATTCCTTTGCAATGGGCCATACATATGGATCCCAGAATATGGACCGAACCCGAGCAGTACAAGCCACAAAGATTTCTTAACGAAGAGGGCCAGTACAACCAACCGCAACATTTCATACCGTTTCAAACTGGCAAACGCATGTGTCTGGGAGATGAATTGGCTAAAATGCTTTTACTCTTATATAGTGGATTAATATTGAGAAACTTTCAAATCGATTTAGCTCCCGAGAGTCAAGGCATAGACATGCAGGGAGAATGCGGCATTACCTTGGCTCCTTTTAACTATAAATTAAAATTCACAAAAGTGGAATAAAACGCAAATTGTGTAACTTTTGTTTGAAAACATATTGTATATTTTAAATACGTATAAATTTGTTTTTAAATTTGTTTTCTTAATAAAATATTGGATGTTTTTTTTCTTACATTTTTGTTTCTGTTGTGTTTTTTACAAACAGTATTATGGGGTGGAGGAAGGGCTAACTTAAATTAAACAACTAATTACTATTTAACAAACAAAACAACATAAATTAAATACTAAATGTTTTAATGAAAGACTTATTTAAATAATTTGTTAAAAAAAAAAAAAATTAACATATTTACAGAATGTGTTTGTGTGTTTTTAATGATTTGAATTTTGATGTTAACTTAGACTTATTTGTAAATGAAAAATGTTAAGAGAATAATTACAATTATGCTTAAATGTTGGTTGGCACTGAATGAATCTTAAAGATTGTTTATATTTTCATCTCATTCAAAAATATGAAAAAAATATTTATGAACAAAAAATGAAATTCTAAATACAAAAAATGTATTGTATGTAAAACACAAAACAGATAATTAATTAAATTAAATTAAGTTAAAGATGATGAATGAAAAATATTTACAAGGCTAAATTACAACATTAAATATTCAAATGAGAGTGAGCCCACAAAGCTCCTGCAAAGCTTTCATAAATTAATTTATGGCTTCTCGCTCCCAAATTAAGTTTATTTCTTTTTAGCATTTTTTTTTTTTAAATTCTCATTCTTTATATATTGTTATAAAAACTAAACCACAGATTTTTTTAAATTATTATAATTATGTTTTATAAATATATTTTTTGTTTATTTATTTGTTTGTTTGTTTTTTACATGTGTTTAAATAAAAATTAAACACATGTTTGTTATTGAACACAGCTTCTAGGGGGTCAGAGAATAGAATTTGTTTGTTGTATATTATTTTTTGTTGTATAAAGTTTGTTAATAGATATTTTGAACTAGTTGAGGATTTAAAAAAAATCGTAATTAAACTATTTTTTTATTTTGTTCTTTTTTTCTTGGCTATAAAATCGCTTTTATAAGTTATGATTATATTTTATGGGAAAAATATTTAATATAGTCATTTCATGGAAAAACTCTTGAAGTTAGACTTTGTTTTTCGTGCTTGTTTATTTGACATACACTATTCTTTTATTACTTTTTTCTTCTTTTCTTCTTACGAATGTTGTTTGGAAGTGAACTTTTGAATTCCCTGGTATATATCTTTCAAAATTGTACTGCTTTTTTAGTTGTTGTCAACACTAGGTTCTTAGCGACTACAACGAGTTGTTGGTTGATGTTGGAACAAAAAACGTCTTTCAGGAACAAAACCGTGCTCTGCATATTCTAATGTTGAAATGCTCTCTCATATGCAACAGCATCTTTTTAAACTTACTCATTAAGGACAAATGCAGAGAAAAAATTAACAGCTTTTAAGCTTTTTTAATGAAAGCTTAGAGCAGTTGTTAATACTCATATATTAAGTTTCGTGTTGTTGTTTTTTTTAATCTGTTTTCCTTGTTTCCATTATGTTGTATTTGGAATTGGCCTTAATGTTGATGTAAGGATCTCTTCTCTTTACCTTTTTAAATGTTAAATGTTTTGCTACATTTTTACCTAATTTGATCCTACATTGCGCATATGATGAGGCTCTATCGTTGTGGTATTCAACTGTAAGGGTCTGGGTGTTAAACACACTTTAAAGGCTTCTGGTGTTATGGTGGCACCCACATTGCCCTTTAAACTAGGCAAGGGCTGTCCCTCTGGCAGTGTTATGTTGAAGGAGTGCATGAACGAGGCAAAGAATAGGAACAGTTCCATTCTAGCCAATACATCACCCAAACACATGCGCCGACCCACGCCGAAGGGTATAAAGTATTCGGGTTTACGTACTTTACCCTCAGAATCCAAAAAACGACGAGGATTGAATTCTTCTGGTTTTTCCCAGAGATTGGGATCCATGTGCACGCTGTTGATGAGGGGTATAACATGGGAGCCGGCTGGAATTTTATAGCCATTCACTTCAACATCTCTGTAAAGATAAAAAGAGGGGGAAGGTAAATTAATTCATGAGCTTTTTAATTTATATTTGTGTGGGACTATTTAACAGCTTTCTATACTTTTCGATTTCGATTAAAAATAGAGCTAATTTTAAAGAAAAATTGTTTGCAATACTTTTAAGCTTGTCGCATAAATAAAAGCTTTTAAAAGATGACAAAATAGTCTTTTTAATTTGAAGCTCTTAAGCTATTCTTATTCCATTCCATTTAAGAACAGCTTTAATATCGTCTTGACACTCAGGCTTTTTTTAAAAAAAAATATTTATCTTTTGTTTATGAAATATTTTTATTGTCAAATGGCACTTAGGTTCAATAAACTTGACTTGTTTGATAAAAAAAACACAAAAGACAAAATAATTGAGCCATACTTATAGACACATAATGTTTGTATTGTGTATATAATTTAAAAGCCGGCCGGTATAAACTTGTTAAAATATAAATGAAGGCAAAAAAAAATAATAAATTAGCAAATGTTTATTGAAAAATTGCAACCTCACGTGTTGTTTCTACATTTGAGCGTATGAGCGTTTGAAAATGCTTTTATATTTTACTATATGTGTGTTTTTGGTTGTTGTTTCTTTTCAAATGCATACAAAACAATTGAAAAAATGCATCAAGTGCATTAAAGGCCTGGTGTTGTGGCTGAATTGCCTTGCTTTGCCTTGCGTTGCCTTGCCTGGCTTTTGTATGCTTGTATCAGTTTAAATATCTGTGTGTTTGGGGGACTGTGAATATGTGCGAGTGTGTGAAAAATAAAGCTCTTAATCTTAGAAACCATCTAAAAGCAAAACTGGGACAAATTACGACGCATCTTATAAATGCCAGCAAATTGCATAGAGATTTCTGAAACATGTGCGCTCCATGTACGACGCACTGGCTAAAGACCATCGCAAATTTCTATACAAACACTCACATTTCCACACACACAAAAACATATATACATACACACACACACACACACACACACACACACACACACGCATACTCACACTTATACAGTTAATTGAAAATAGTTTTTCTAATTCTATTGCACTCTCTGTACAACTGACATTAGAATATTGTTGTTGTACAATAAAGTTAATTAACAATGATTTTTTTGTTGCAATTGCTGCTGCTGTTGTTATTGTTCTAAGATTAATTTGAAAGACAACTGTGATGATGATATAGTAAAGCAGCAACAAGTTTAATGAACTATTCCCACAAATCAAAACAAAGTGAAGGCAATTTTACACAGATTGCCAAGATTTAAAAAAAATCTAAATACAACTTACCTTGTGGGTGAGTGAGTGGTGGCCAAGGGAACAATACTGGAACGACGCATAGATTCTAAAATGGTAGATTCTGTGATGGGTAAATATTGCAAGTCCTCTATGGAGGGCAACCTGTGACGGCCTACAACTTGATCTAATTCATCCTGAACACGCTTCATGGCTTCGGGATTGCGCAACATGAACACATTAATCCACAGCAAAGTAGTCTTAATGGTTTCCATGCCAGCCGAGAATAAATCAATTATCACTTGCACAATTTGTTCCTCTGAAAATATTAAGAAGGAAACAACACAAACATTAACAATATAATAATTAAGATACAACATATTTTCTTTAATTATACAAATAAAGTATCATGCCAACTTACCATGATTTTTGCCATCGAACAGCTCTTCATCTCTGCCCTCTTGCTTGGCCTTTTCAATTTCAGCCAAATAAAAGTCCACCAAATCTCGAATATTCGAGCCATCGAATGACTTCTTGTGATCATCAATGACATCCTGATAGAATTTCTGCATTTCTTCGCGATTTTTGGCAATCTTATTTTTGGCCGTCAATATGCTGGGAAAGTATTGCACAGTGGGTATATAGTCTACAGTGTGGATTTCTCCAAAAAGACGCATGCCTTCTTCGATGAGGAAATTGAAACGTCTGAATTTGGGATCATCGATGGAGAAGCGCACCGACATCATGATGCTGCAAATGACATTACTAACGGCCACAGAAATGGCGGGTGCCATATCCATGGGTTGTCCCTCGGAAACATTCAAGTTGTGTATGTATTCATGGACTTCGGTCTGCAAGTACGAAAAAGTATATTTTGTGGATGAACTAAATGATTTCTTGGGAGTGTTGATGTCAAGCTAAACTTACCATTATTCTTTTTTCCATGACATGCTTGCCATTGCCCATATAAGTCATGCCAAATTGACGTAGTTTTTCGTGCAAAAAACGTCTTTGGTCTTTCCATAATTTGCCAGTACTGTTAATAATGCCTACAAGTAAAAATAATATCAAATATTAATATTGTTGTTGTCACTGAACTATTTTTACATAAAATTGAGTTTCATAATTGGTTTGTCAGCAATATATATAAAAACAATGAGTCTAAATAATGTTTATAAGTCATGATGCTTAAACATGTTTTTAAAATGCAAATATAATGTTTATAAACAATGTTCCTAAAAATTTGTAAGGATTTTGTTATAAAACAAACGAACTGACAAACTTTTTGTTTTGCTTTTATTGAGTCATTCGCTATTTCTACTGCCACTTTTTAGCTCGATCATTTATATACATACATACCATACATACATATGTATGTGCACATTTAAATTTTAATTGAGGTAGGCTTCTGACAAACGAAAACCTTTCTTTATAATATTTTTATATTTACGAAATTGTTTTGTTTTCGTATGCCTCAACAAAAGACTGAAAACAAAAATATTCCAACAATTATTTATTGACCACAAAAAAAAAAAAAAAAAAAAAAAAAAAAAAACAATCATAAAATAAACGTATTTTATAAAGTCTCAAAATTAACCTACTTTAAGAGACTCATACTAACACTTACACCACACAATTTAACAAAATACAAAAAGAAAGAAAAAAATTCCTCACTTTTTTTTTTTAAACAAAAAAACTTTATCACAGTGCAAAATAAAAAAAAAAAATGTGAAAGAAATTAATTGTTTTTAAAACAACATTACAATAAATGTAAGCAACAATATCAACAAAAAACGTGATTATTTTCTGTTATTTATTTATTTTTTAATTTTAATTTTTCTTTTTTTTTTGTGCTCAAGGAAAAAAACCAAAAACTGCTGCATTATTATACTTATTTCTTGCGGTGTATGTGGAAGAGTTAAACAAAAAATATTTGTATTGTTTTTTTTTTTTTGGTTTAAAATTGTTTAAATATTTTAAATGAAATTATTTCAAGCAGTTAATTGGTTTAAATACAGTTTGAATGTGTTTCAATGTTGGCTAAATGTTTTTACCTCAAAACTGTTAAATGTGCAACAGTAATTAATTTTTTTTTGATTTTGTAACAGCTGCAATTTTGTTTGGGTTTTATTGTTAAACTAAAATTTTTCAAAAAAATCAAAAGGGAACTACATCCAATTAACTATAGATAATAGATTCACTGTGGCCAGCGAATTTGTTGACCATACAATAATTTAATTACTTTCGGTTGTAGCAACAGAAAATCAGTTATTAAAGTGAATTAATTAAGTTTGAAACAAAAACAGTTTTATCACCAAATCTAAAATTTTGCAGTCACAACTGAAAATTGTTTTATTGTTGCAAGAAAGACATCCTAAGAAAATAAACTTTACAATTTCAACATTCTGTTGATTTGGCTCCTTTTCAAATTAAAAACACCGACCTACGGATATGCAGAAATATGTATTTTGAAAAGTTAATCAAAAGGTTATTTTTTTTTTAAATTTTTAAGAACAAATATATTTTTAAGAAAATCTTTAATAAATATTTTAATAAATAAAAAGACGTACCTACTTTTTTCATAAAAGTGACTGTTTTTTTTTTAATATTTTTTATAACTTTTTTTATTTTAAAAGCTTTTGCCAAAACTTTTACAATTTTGAAAAGCAGTCGGAACGTGAAATTTGTTTAAAATTCTATTGCTTTAAATAAAAAAAATAAAATTTTCGAACAGCACTTTTAATTTTAGTTCCAAATGCATTTAAGTTTTCAAACACAGAAAAACGCTAAATTTGGAAAAAATAAATTTCTTGCAGAAAGTTTAATTTTAAATGCAGAAATATTTTGAAAAGTTAATCAAAAGCTTATTTTTAAAAATTTTTAAGAACAAATATGTTTTAAAGAAAATCTTTAAAAAGGATTTTAATAAATAAAAAAAAGAAATAAAAACACTTACTTTTTTTTTATTTTAAAAGCTATTGCCAAAACTTATACAATTTTGAAAAGTAGTCGGAAAGTGAAATTTGTTTAAAATTCTATTGCTTTAAATAAAAATAAATAACATTTTTGAACAGAACTTATAATTTTAATTCCAAATGCTTCAAACAGAAAAACGTTAAAAGTGGAAAAAAAAATTCAGAAAGTTTGATTCTTAAGCTTAAAAACTGAAAAAAAAGAAAACAATGTTTCAGGAATGCAAATTTCAGTCTTTAAAAGAAAATATATTTGTAACAGGCACAAAAATGTAATTTCTCTCTAATTAAATTTTTAAAAATTCCAATCTTCCAATCAAAAAAAAAAATATATATTTTTATTTCTTTTAAAACATAAGTAATATATCTTGCCACTAACTTTAAAAACCAAACTAATTATTTATTTGCAAAACTTACCAAATCCATTTAAGGTCTGCATAAACGGTGTGTCTGGGCGACCGGTAAACTCTTCCCGGCGAAAACATTCACGTATCATTTTATAATCACTCATCACCACCGTCAATTGGCTGCCCAATCGGGTGGAAAACAGAGAGCCATATTTCTTGGCCAATTCCATAAATCTGGTGTGTTTTTCATTGCCCATAAACAATAGATAGCCGATAACGGGAAAGCCCCAAGGGCCTGGTGGTAGTTTGCGTAATTCACGATACAAATTCACCAGCCATTGCAGGAACGTAATCGCCGTTAGAATGGTTATGAAAACCATGAGTAAATGTTGCATGTCATTGGTTTTAAATTGGCGCACCAAAAGTTTTATTATATACGAATCGGTCATCATTTTGTAGCAGTTTAAATTTAGGTCTTCTTTTTATTTAAAAGTGTGCTTTAAGTTTTTATTTAAACTTAATTGTTTTTAAAATTTAATTTTCAAATTTATTTTTTTTAGTAATTTGTAAAAGTTTGCATTATTTTTAAAGCCTTTTTGTTAAAAATGTTATAAGAAAACGAACAATTTCCTTTTTCAATATTTGTATATTTATGCTTTTTATTTATTTTTGGTTTCATCAAGATATTTAAAACTTTGAAATTTGCACTTTATTCATTTGTAGGTAAAAATAGAGTGTTTGTAGTATTTAAAACTTTGTTTAATTTTTTTCTTTTTATAAAATTTTCTTGATATTCTTTCTTTATTTATTTTTAAATATTTCACGCAAATATTATTTTTGGTTTGTAAAAATTAAAATTTTTATTTATTTTACGCAGTGCAGAGAGTAGACGACTTCGCGCGTTGCGTTTATAGATTTCGACTAATGTCTCGTCGTTATGTCCTTGCGACTTTTATAACAACCGATCACACGATCGATGTTGCACGCCGTAATCGTGCGAAGTGTTCGATCTAAGCACAAGTCATTCTTAGCAAACCTTAAACCTACGTTTCTCATCATATATCTGTTCAGCATTCAACACACGACGACGACGACGAAACATTTACAAAAACATAAAAAAAAATCCCCATTCAAAATTAATTTGAGTAAATGAGCACTTACATACATGTTGATTGGTATGAGTGAGATAGTGTGAGAGCGAGTGTACAACGGAATGAAAACCTTCAAACCGGTCTTGTGATTCTTTTCTTTCTTTTTTTTTTTATGATACACTCATCATGCAAAGCTTGATTTCAATTCAGTCTTATGTTGCTTACAACCTGTTTGATGCAACTTCGAACCTAATTTTAAAAAACAACGTTCTGTGTATCAACATTTTATTTGTCTGTTTTTTTTTTTTTGTCATCAATCATACGTTTGTTGCTGTATTATTATATTATTTCTATCCATAAATTAACTCAAAGTTTATCGGCTCTCTGTTTACATTTTTAACATTCATTTGAAAGTCGTGTTCACTCGTTCGCTTCTCCGACTCTTGGCCACCTCTCTCGGTTTTGGGGGCTTGCTTATCAAATTAGTTTCCATTTTTTCCTTCGTTTTGTATAAATAGTAAAGCTCTACCTTTCCCCTCCCCTCATCTCCCCCATTTTTGCTGGGCACGCCACTGAAATGCATTTTATAGTAGTATTGTTTGTTTTGTTATACAAAAAAATATTTTTTTATGTTGCCTCGTGCGTAATACGTCCGTTATCAAAATTGCTTTTATTTGCTTCTTTTTTTTAAAACATTCATACTCCACTGTAAATCATGAGCATGTTTATTTTGTCATTAAGAGTGTAACTTTATTAAAATATCAATAAACTATTTTTATAGAGACTTTTAAAAAATTAGAAGATCTTACATTTTTCATTTTTAATGAATAGAAATTATTCACGGTTGTTGCTGATTAACGGTTGTTGCTGAATGAAAAAAAGGTAAATTTCAGCTGAAAAAAAGGTAAATTTCAGCTCAAATAAATACGTATGTATGTATATTCGTTTGAGGTGAAATAACTATTCGTTGAAAGCTTTTCTAATTAAGTATATACATATATATGTAAATACATACACACATACATGCACTTTTTTTCGAACAATTTTTCATAATTACGCCTATACATTTTATTTTGATTGTGAACACAAAATATGTATGTCAAACACGACACGTGCAGTATGTTTCAATATCGTGATATTGGTTTTATAATTCAAAATTTTTATTTTTATGTTCTTTCTGTCATAAGCAAACATTTTAAATAGTCTCCAATCACAGCCAAAACGTATTTTGTGTTCGTATCTCTCTTTAGTAAATAAAGATTAAAATGAATGAAAATTAAATAAAAAAAAAATGTATGTTTGAATATAATATAATGAAATAGATTGGAAGAAACCGAGAAATGTAGGTGAACTTGTTCAAACTGAACTGATACTCAACACTCTGTTATCAGCCAGAAAGTCGGTGCATTTGAATTTTATTTTTAAAGAAAAAAGGCTTTATTACTTTGAGTTTGCTGCTCATTTCCCTTAATCAGCATTCTGAAAGATTGGGGCACGCGTACAAATATTAAGGATCATTCAACACAAATTTTCTAGATAAACTTACACACACAGCTACAAGTACATACTATAATAAAAATATACATATTTATTTATATTTGCTAATTACGTTTTTTGGTTTATTTATTTATAGTAAACATGATGAATTCTTGGCAGATGGAGAATTCAGTTTCGATTGATTAAAATTATGATAATATGATCTTATTTAGTTGAAAGAAATTGCATCTGCTTATGCATATTTTATAGCATAAACATTAATCTGAGAATTATGAAGCATAATCACAGTACTCGTATAACATCGGATGGAGGAGCAATTTCTGCTATAACAAAACAATTAGAAGGTGTCTGAAATAGGAACTAGTGCCGAATTCATATACTGTGGTCGACATAACATGATAAGCATCTGATCATCTATAGATTCTTCTTTAAAAACGTATATGAACTTGAACGTTGTCATTCGTGGTGTTTATCTTTAGCCCCTGGTGGCTATAAACGGTTTATTAATTAGGGATCTTTTAACAACCGGATTAGTGGAAATTTATAAGATAACTAGCTGACACGGTAAACGTTGCTTTGCCTTCAAATTTTATTTTCATTGGAAAGGTTTCATGCCAATCGGTCTATTATAATAAGAACTGGTGGCCTTTCTTATTATAATAGACCGATTTTTGAAAAGGGGCAGTGTAGTTGAATAACCTAGATACCGACTGCACCGCCATCTGCCGGGCTGGTTTGTGTACGTAAACCATCCAAGGTGGCACTCAAACGCATGCAAAAAAAAAAAATTATTCAGTGACATACACACGTACAGTAGAATTATATACATAAAGAAGATTCGTAGGGGAGGTACCACGCCTCTTTATCAAATCCCGCCCATATTTGCAGCACATCAAAACGACGTAAATTTTGTTCAAAACCGTTAGATTTTTAATTTGTGCTTTATATGGGAGGTACCACGCCTCTTTGTCAAATTGGACCGAATTGTAAATCTAAACCACCCAAACGCATACAAAAGATGTTCGAGTTCTAAAAAGTTCTCTCCCAGGCCAATCGTAAAGGATAATGCTGCAAAACAAATTACATATTAATTTTGAGAAATATTTTATTATAATAGGTGCCACATGTTTTTTGTCTAACTAGCATCACGTTCATTCATTATCTGCGGCCAAAGATGTTAATTTTTAATACCATTTTTGAAATGCCCATAGAACAACATCGAAGTAATAACCCCAAATAATTGTTTTTCGACTATTCATTTCAATGCTGTCACAATGTTGTTTTTATGTAAATGTTTGTTTATACAATTTATAGGGGTCGTGAATAAAAATTCCACATGAAATTTGTTCCCTTTTCACATTTTCCTATTAAAATTCAATGTTAAAAAAATAAAAGGGAACAAATTTCATGTGGAATTTTTATTCACGATAGGGGTGAATGTTTTCGCTTATATTCTGAATATTATAGCAAAGACGAAATTATAACAAACAAAACATATTAAAAATAATTTGGTTAATAGTTTGTTTTTGACTGATATTTTCTGAAAACATGTAATATTTGGTCCGAAATTCTTACTTATTAATAATTATTAAGATAAGTAATTTACAGAGGTGATGAATACATGTACATATCGCTCATTTGCTGCAACAACGTAGTAATTCAAAAAAAGTCGTTTCGAGAAAAACGGCTTTGAATGTTTTATGACATTTTACTAATTCTTAAATAAATTTTTAACAAGTCATGCGATTTCAGAAATAAAACCTGATTTAAATAGTAGATGTTAATATCCTTCGAATCTGTATTTACCAAATTTTTACTTTTCAAATATATGTACGAGAAAACATGCATTTTTATTTGGATGTTTACAACAAAAAACACTCTCACACAAAAAATAATTGACTTTTTTGAAAACTGATAAAACTATATGAAAGACGCATATTTTGTATTACTCAGTTCAAAAAAACACGGATTTTGAGTTATGGCGTTATTGCAGCAAATGAGCGATATGTAAATGTTTTCAATGTTCTTTCTACAAAATTAAAATCGAAACGTGACAAAATGTTAAAATGTTAAATATATAAAAAGTTTAAAACTAAAACATAAGTAGTCAAGGCTATACCAGATAGAGCAGTTCTAAATTGTTATAAACACGTTTAGAACTTTGTAATAAAACTTAAAAGTGAGATGTTTCTAAACAAAATATACCAAAATACAAACATAAAGCAATAACTTGAAATTTTTAAAACTTAAATAAAACATTTTGCAAGCTTACTTTAGAGCCTATTTATGTTATTAATTATTATGCAGTTGTTGTTAAAATATCAACCGAGAAAGTTTCTCCAAATGCATTCTGACTTCTGGGATACCAGTTTCAATTATACATAAATATCTCACATTTGTTTCAAACGTGCACTTGTTACACCAGCAAAAATACTAAAACGTTAAAATACTTCAAAACTAAAAGTGTCGCAAAAACCTGAGAGTTTAAATAGCCCCCATTTTCAAAGCAATAAAAATTATGCATGCGGAAGTTGAACTTGAGAAAAAAAAAACACAAACACACGTCAAATTCTTTACTACTTGAAACACAGACATTTCTTTCAAATAAACACATTTTATCAAAATATAAATTTAAAAAATATCATAATAAAAACTTAAAACAAAAATAAAAAAAATACTATAATAACACAACCTTCATGTAAATCTTTTTGCAGTTTTTTTTGCATTTTTTTCTTTGCATTTTTGTTGCAATTAAAGTATACAAGAAATTGAAAAAAAAAATAGTTAAATAAAACCAAAGAATATTTCAAAAATCTTTCTCATTCCCATGTGTATGTATGTATGTATGTGATGATGTCAATGGTAGACATTGATAAAAACCCAAGATTTCTGTACATTCTTGCAATGACTTAGAAATTTCAAATGATTTCTGTTATTTTCGTCGTGTTTAGGCCTTATTGAGACATATGTATATATTTTTATTCATACTATCCCAGCATACCATTCTAGGAGCGCTCCGAAAAAGGAGTCAGAAAAGAGTCCAACTAAGGAGCATTTTCGGAGCGTTCCGAAAAAGGAGTCAGAAAAGAGTCCAACTAAGGAGCATTTTCGGAGTGAAATAAAAATTTGCTTGTTACTGTCCTGAGTCGGAGTGCAGTATGACTCAGAAATTCCACTTAATTATGTGTGTACCAAAGGCATGTTGTCCTGTTATTTGTGCTTTGAACAAAAAAAAAAAAAAAAAACATATCTAGCTGTACCACACAAGAATGATAAAAACAAGATTACACAGAGTCCAAGAAAAAACCTCATAAAAGACTCTTTTTTGACATTATTTAAGAGCTCTTTAAGAGCCCAAAAAAACCCCTCATAAAAAACTCTTTTCTGACATTATCTAAGAGCTCTTTCTGACGGACCATTTTTGAATGTAATGACCCTCTTTTCGGAAGGTTTTCGGAGCAATTATGATTGTTTTTTGGGCTCATAAAGAGCGTTAACGCTCCGAAAGGCTTGCTGGGATGTTTATTTTGTTCAGATTTTTTTGTCAGATTTCTCTGGGTATAAAAATCGAAATAATTTCAAATTCTAAGGTTAAACATGTTGCAACAAATGTACTAACACTCATAAGAATATAAATAGATTTTTATGTTTATTTTTGTCTAGACAGCAGTAGTTAGAAATAAAAATGTATATTTTGCAATTAAAATCGTAATATTTTAATTTATTTAATAAGAAAAATAATATTAGATTGCATTAGACACCCTACGGTACATACATAGCTATGTACATATTTTGATTAGTTGCTAGACCAATAGTTTATGTAGACAAAATATCTGCTAACAAGACCATCTTAAAGGTCAAGATTTTCATGATTCATATAATATAATACACAAATCCTACTTTATTACGTTTTTTGTGGGCTGCCCGGCTGAGGCTTTTGTGATTCAGTTTAAGCGGAGTGTTCGATTTAAATCAGTTCAAAACGTCTGAATTTGAGCTAGTTTGATTTATTAAGGCATTGATTGTTTTGTAGTGTCATATCTCTCTTGATATAGATAATAAATAGATGATCTGCTGAACGACAATCTTTTTAAAGTGATCTTTAGAGTCCGACCGAAACCGGGCGAAATTGAACCGAACCGAAACTAATATTCGGCCAAAAAATCGATATTCTTGCTAATCCGGAACAAACCAAAACTTTTAAAATTTAATTTAATTTTATAACATGTTTAGATAATTTTAAAGTGCCCTAAAGTACTGACACTACTCCACTGTTTTAAAATGAACTATATATTGGAGTTTTCTTAATAATGGGTTTCTGAAATATTTAAATGCAATAGCGATACATTAAATTTTGGTGGGTAAATCACTGCGATTTGAAATAGAACTTTTTTCGTTTTCGTGTGTCGATTACTCTTGCAATTAACTAAGGAATTTCATTGCAGGCTATGACGTGTCACCGTATAAAAAAAAATGAAAAAATATCTAAATTTAACATTTCCAGATTCCAGCTTGTGGAAGTTTGTGATGTTCATGGTGATTTGTTCTGGTTTAAGATATTCTTGATGCAGTGTTCAAGGTTCCTATATGAATATCGTAGCTATTATTTCTGTAATTTTCGAAATGATTGTTTAACCTCTGGACCTGTATAACATGGAGTAGCCCATATGTTTAAAATACAAAAACTGCAAATTTATTCCAATTAATGATACATGAAATTAATGATTTTTAATGCTTCAAACTGAGAACAAAGACTTAGAGATAAACAAGTAACAAGTTGTACAAGTTCTAACATTTTTTTTTTTAATAAATTTCTTTATGTCGTTGTCTGTTTTTTTTTTCTTTTGAAATTCAAGTGCAATTTCATTAATTAATGATTAAATTATTTTTAGTAGTGACCTTGGAAAAGTGAAATGTTGTCATCACCATATAGAAAATATAAAAAAGTTATAAATGTTTGTTTTTTTTTGTGTGTGCACGTTTGTTATATTTTATTTTTTGCATAATAGTAGCAGTAGTAATAATTTATCCACTAAAAATAAAACGTTTAAATTATCAAAAATATAACAAAAACGTATCCGATTAGTCAGTCAGACGTTTGCATTGACAACGAGAACAAGTCTGATGTTCATTTAGTTTTATCATTGAAGAAAAATCTTAAAATAAATAGAAACATTTGAACAAATTTTATTTCTATATTAAACCAAAAACCAACTGCAATTATAATATAAAAGTTTGTTGACTTTAAGAATCATTTTCGGCAAATCAAATGTATGTATAATCGCCTTATTTAAACAAATACAAAATTAATACATTGACAATTAGTTTATTTATAAATAAATAAAAAAAAACAATTTTTAGCATTTTTCTGAATTTTTTTTGATAATTAGTAAAATATAACAACATATTTCAAATATGCATTTGAAATATGTTGTTATATTTAGAAACTAATTGTCAGATGGTTTTTGTTCTTTAAAATAGAAAACGTAATAGATTCTTTTATATAATCGCTGAAAAAAACTTCAAAGTCTGGAAGCCAATAATGTCTGGAAACTATTTATTATTATTTACTTACTCCTTATATCCTAAATTAAGGCCGACAACATAAGACAACACGTAAAATCTTGTCGGCACTCATAGTCACCAGGGTCCGAACTTTACTTGTAAACAACATTAGAGAAATAAATTAGTTTCACACTCAATAGCTGATACGATTGCAATATACATACATACATAAACACATACATATACTCGTACATTGAAAATGTTATTCTTTTTTATGCCGTTCACTGGTCTAACCAAACAGCTTGCATGCATCGGATATGCGAAAAGATTATTTCGATTCTTATTTGATGTAAAAATTAAGACATTTTTCAAATTTTTCTGCAATATTTTCTTGCGGCACAATTGTTAAAACTTGACTTGGAGATGATGTGCTACTACTATTCCAAATAAGGGAACAATTTTCTATGCAAGGGATGGTTTTTTTCTTTCAAATACATGTACTTTCTTACAATATAATCTGTTGAAATACTAAGTTAATGACTTTTTCCAAATTATATATTAGAATTTCAAAGAGAAGTAACACTCAGGCAATTCATATGCCTATATATATATGCGTTACTTTCTTTGGAAAGGGGATTGATTGAAGAAGGATAGGTGGTGAAAGTAGAAGAAAGCTTTTTATATCACAACTCTGCAATTGCGCATTATGTTTGTTTTTAGTGCAGAATTTCAGCGCCTCTGGTGGTGAGTAGGCGAATTAATGTTTTATAGCCTCTATTTAATTATTTTACTTCGGTGGCGTTTGAATGCTATACCACCGAAGGAGGGCGCTGTGATAAATATTAGTTCTGATGGATAGAAAGGAAAACTAATAATTATCAGAAGTTGATGTTGTTTGAGTGGTGGCAGTGGCTGGGAATCGAACCTGGCCTACAACAAATACCAACTCATGCTTAATGATCAAATGCGCTAACCAATTAAGTTACAGCACCCTCATTTTAAAGCTTAAAAATAATAGTGAAGTAAATAAATAAATAAATGCAATCAGTATAGTTTCTCATTGTTTAAGCTAACTTTCAGAAGCCGTTACCCGTAAAAAATATAAAATTAAATGATGAAATACAGTAACGAAACAGGTGACAGCTGGCTTTGTATTTTCGAAATGTCATTGTTTTAGGTGGCAAGTAAATAACACACACACTTACAAATACGCTGTTAAATAAATCATTACTACGTTTGCTTAAAAATATGGATTTTAATCAGTAAAATATAAAAAATATTTAAATCAATGTGGATTTGATTGAGAATTAACAATAATGTTATCATTCAAGGTTTTAAAGAATTTTTATTAATTTTTAATTTTGCACTTGTATATTAAATTGCATGTCAACCATTACCAAACTAATTCTGAGTAATGGACTGAGCAGTAAGTTGTTCGGTAATTATAAGTATTTGTTGTTTAAAAATACTCTGAAATTATCATTTAGTAAACTGAATAAACACTTTATAAAACAATCGTTCTTAAATAATATGGAACATGTATGAGGAAAGAATTGATATGATCTGAGAATGGAAACTGTATTTATGTATATTAATGGTGATTATTTCTAAAATTTATTTGACATTTCTATAAAGTCAATGCCCGAATTGTAGCATTGTACCTGACTTGCTAACCTAACAACACTTTAAATACTAATTATACACCAAACTTATAATCTAAATATGTAGTAGCATTAGTTTTAGTTTCTCTCTCGTTCAATAGATTAGCACGACGAAAGTGTAAGTAAGTATTCATTCGTAGCGCTAACAACAAAGAGTAATGAACGCGATTTTATGGCAAACATTTTTGAGATAATCATCTAACAACTAATGCAAATGACCAACAACATTTTAATTATTCAGCTAGATACAACTTTCATTCACAAACTTCAGGGATTTCACAAAATCTGTTTAATTAATAAATTACTTTAGAATAAATATCTACAAGACACTTGTAGTTTTTGAACTCTGTTCATAAGAACTAGTTATTTTTTGAATTAAATTTAAATGAAAATTCCGTGTCGCAAAAAACATGTTCTAAATCATGATGAATATTATTGGTATTTAATTACTTTCAAAAAAGAAATATGCTAAATTATTTATTTAAAGCCAATATATCAGTAACA
Organism: Bellardia bayeri; assembly: GCA_950370525.1. NCBI lineage: Eukaryota > Metazoa > Arthropoda > Insecta > Diptera > Calliphoridae > Bellardia > Bellardia bayeri. The sequence continues at coordinate 100,277,755 of OX493266.1, forward strand.
TGTTTTAGCATATACAATTTTATATAATTACTAGCTAAAACCGGCGTGCTTCTTCATATGGAAAAATAATAGGATACTGAAGCGCGTCATATGAGCGATGCATTTCAGTGGGCGAGGCCATGCCCCTTTGTCCACTTACATAGTCAAGAATTTATTATTTCGTAGGAATATCCTATTGTGAAAATTTAATGACGATCGTTCCAGTAGTTAAGATTATATTATGATTTTTAATATTCCTAAAAAGGGGCGTGGTCCCAGCCACTTTTCTCCTGATACGTATTCCTAATTATGCCAATACCATATGTACCACATATGTACAACCACATAAAATATGGTTTTGGACTCCATACGTTACATACATACATTACATACATACATACATCCTATTTCATATGTATAGATAACGATACATGAGAAGTGAGAAATCGTAAAACCATGCGGCAAAACCAATGCAAACACATATGTATATTATTGGGAATCCTAAGCATCTGCTGGCCATTACTTTTTGTTTTATTTTATTTTTTCTCTATTATTTGTATCGCAAACACACAACATTACGTATTTACTTGAATGATGCAAATTTACCAAAAAAAAAAAATAAATAAATGTATAAATTATAAGGGAAAAGCATGTCTGTTCGTTATTTATTTTGCTGCCTTCAAGGTTAAGATGCAGCAAATTTAATTCAAGTCTCAATATAGATTATGGTTTTAATCTTAGAAATTGACTGAATAGTAAACGTAAACCAAGACAGATATTCAGTCACAAATACAAACAATAGTACAATTGCTACCTTTCATTCAAACTGTATTATCTCAACATATTGTGACCTCCTTCGTACAAAAACTAGATTAGAAAATCTTAATAAACGAGCCAATATATAATAAAACTCGCGATTAATGAAGTGTTGATGTCATGATGTCACACGTGGGGAAATTATAGCTTTTGAAAAGGACGCCTTCATTGTGGGACGCAACAATAATTTAGTAGGAGAGGACTTACCTCACACAACTTATCAGTATCAAGTGTGTTATTGCATTCAACCCCTGGTGATCAAAGTTCATCTCAGAGTGCACTGTAGGGTGTTCCCCTGCATTTACACTTGCAAGTACTTGCATGCGAGTGCTGTGTACGTATTATATACGAAAACTTATTAGAAAAACTCGAATTATTTGCAAGTAGCATTACTGTTTACACAGGGCAGTGAGAGTTCATTTTCAAAATGTTGTCAAAGCGTAAACTTCTACCGGCAGCTCCATTGGATTTGAAATTGCTTCGAAGGCCTTGCTTTTCGAATCGTTCCTCCTATATGATTTATCACTCATTTCCCACAGCAGAGGATGGGAACGATATAAATTAATTAATTTTATTATATTTTTTTAAATTTAATTTTACATTGATCACATAAAAAGTTTTCATGAGGGAAAATTTTCATTAACAATAATTATTATGATTTAAATGATATTTATTCTCCAAAATTAAAACATATTATTTATCAATATTATTTGAAAGAAATTTGTTAACAATCACTCATAAAACAAACTAAAATTTCAATTATAAATATTATATTATCCACTTTCTAAATATACATGGCAACATTATTTTTTTATTTGACGTTTACTGGCATGAGAGTGTCAAACATTCACTCGTATGCAAATTTAGCTGCGAGTAGCTCTGCAAGTGCGAAAAATGTGAGTGTGTTAGTAAAAAAATGTGAGTGTATTGAGTTTTTCGAACTGCTACTCGCATAAAAACAATTTACAGCCTGTTTATGTAAGACGAATAACTAAACAAACATCAAAAATAATTGACGTTTTTCCTATTTTGGGGTATGTAACACAAAAGTCAAATTTTTTGACGAATAATGTAACAATTGACACATTTTTTTGGGTTGTGTATCGCGTTTTTAAATGTCAAACAAACGAAAGAAAGACGAATAAAATATTTCATTCGTCCTAAAGAAATATACATATAAGAAACAGAAAAATTTTAAAAATTTTGAAATTGAAACTAAAAAAAGGTAAATATACACAAACAATTATGTGCTTATTTATGTAAAATCAATGTATAATAATGATGAAAACACATTTTTTTTTCATTAATTTAATAATTTTTCAAAATTACACAAATTTGTAAATAATTTGATTTGTTTATAATGTATATCCAGTTGTTTATTTTTTTGCTCTTAGTAGGGTAGCCATTGTTTATAGTAAATTAAAATATTCAATATGAAGAAAAGTAAACAAAACTAATATATTTACATACAGGCTATACTGTGATTTGACACTTTGTTAATTTATACGGCCATAACGCAAATGAAGACGAACAATAGAGAGCGCGTTACATAAACGAAAATTGTTACGTTATCGTTGACGTTTCGTCCAGTTTCGTCCAGTTTCGTCTAACTTTAAACGTGTAACATAAACAGGCTGTTAGTTTGATCTAAAACTTGAACTAATTCACACAATTTATTGTCAACATTTCCACTTATGATTTGCGTATGTTTTTTATATCAAAATCCTGCAAGTCATCGTCATCACAAGTGTTGCATCATTAAACAAGCAACAAAAGGCAACAATTTTTAAGTAGAATAAATGTAGAGAACGTTGATTTTCGAAATGAATACTTACTAACGATATTTGAATTAGAAATGCTCATTGAGTTTTTTGCATTTTACCAATTTATAATTATGTATTTGCATTAATGGACAGATTTTTATTTATATCGTTCTCTTAATTGTTTCCATATAACAATTGATATCCGTATAATTTGCACAAAGAACACAAATAAAAACAAAATATACAAATGTTGATGAATTTTTTGAAATTTTGAAATTTCATTTAAAAATAAAAAAATGAGTAAAAACAATCAACTAATTCTAAACACGTTTTAAATATGTATATTTCAGGACTGCACATGAATTCATGTGCAAAATAATTAAAATGCTTCAAATATAAATTTATTAATGGAATATTCCTATACAGATGGGAACACCTTAAAATGTGAATGAAATATTTTAAGAAACTTCAAAGTAATTATTATTGGCTATTACGTATGCAAAGACTTACATACATATATAAATAAGTAAAGTAATTGTGCTGCTGCTCGCTCACCTGTTTAGAAACATGTTTTCAGGAGGCATTCTCCTTTTTCGAAATAATTTTTTATTTAGTTATTATATGTATTCCATGTTTCTCATTGAAACTAAAAATATTTCGGTTAAATTATTTTAAGGCTCAGATAGTAGACCAATACCTGCTGAAGAGTACACGGGAATTTTAAAGCTACATTTCATAAAATGTTTGATATTTTTGTTAAATATTTCACCCTTTTGGAACATATGCTAAAATGTCGTTGTACAAAATATTTATATAGAAATTACCAATAACATTTGTACAACTATTGTGAATTCAGACGACGTACGACACTACAACATTACTTGTGAATTGGACAAATGAATTTAATGCAGATCAAATTTCCAAAATAGTTGAGCTATGTCAAAGAAATAGTCAAAAAAACTAAATCCTAAAATTCGTGACGAAAATTTTTGTGATATCGTTAATAAAAGAATCGACATCTGTATACGTAGTCGTGGTGGAACACAGTGCTACATATATAAATTTTCATTAATATTTGTTCTCGTTGCAGATATATTAAAATATAAATCAAATAAAGTTCTTGGCTTCAATGTTATTTGCAATAAATACGAAATATCTTCATTATTCTTAAATTAACTCGAAACCGAAACTAATATCCGGACAAAAAAATAATATTCGACCTAATACCAAACAAACCGAAACGTTTCAAATTTACTGTTAATTTGCAAAACAAAATGTTTATATTAATTTGTATACCCTACACCACCATCCAATATACCCTGGATTTGTGCTGATGTTTGTAACGCCCAGAAATATTGTTCCAACTGTTAAAGTATACCGATCGGCTCAGAATCACTTTCTGAGTCAATTTAACGATATCCGTCCGTTCGTCCGTCTGGCTGGCTGGCTGTCCATGTAAAGCTTGTGCGCAGAGTACAGGTCGCAATTTTGAAGACATTTCGATAAAATTTGGTACGTGATATTTTTTCGGCCCAAGGACAGATGGGTTGAAACTGGTGGAAATTGGTCCATTATTTCAACTGGCCCCCATACAAATGTACTCCCGAAATCGGGATTTACCGATCATAAATGTTTGAATTATGCAAATATCCAAACAAATTTCACCACAAATGAAACTAAATCACATCTAAAAATTTTGTGAGGATCGGTCTATAATTAGTCGTAGCTCCCATATAAGGCCCACTTCCGAAAATCACTTTAAAGAGCATAACTCACTCGAAAATGGCGGTATCCAAATAATATTCAACACAAATAATTTCATATATATACAAATAATATGGTCTAATTTTATGATGATCGGTCCATAATTACTCGTAGCTCCCATATAGGACCCACTTTCAAAAATTTCTTTAACGGTCATAAATTTCTTAAAAATGTTGGTAATCAAATAAAATTCGACACAAATAAGTTGCTTATATACAGAAATAATGAGACTTAATTTTATAATGGTCGGCCCATAATTAGTAGAAACTCCCATATAAGTGCCTCCTCGTAATTTACTTTTACCTCCAAAAATCTTTTAAAAGTATTTATATCGAGTTTAACACATACAAAATATTTATATTCACAGAAATCATGACACTAAATTTTGGTCCAAAATAAGTGAAATCTTCCCATTTCTGAAAACATGTTTTATACATATACTAGGTGTAGGGTATTATATGGTCGGGCTTGACCGACTATACTTTTTTACTTGTTATAACATGTCTAGATAATAGTAAGGTGCCCAAAAGTAACAACAGTAAATTGCGGACTCTATAAATCTAGTTTTTTTCATCTTGAACTGAAAGATTTTTTAAGTAACAGTTTTTAACGCATTCTTTACAATAAGTATAAGTTTATTAATCCAGTTAATTAAATTAAAAATTTGGATCACCTTAAAATTCCATAATCCATGTTTTCTTTTTATACAAGTTTTAGTTTCGAATATTGGTATTAGGCCTAATCCGAAACCCTAACCGAATACTCGGTCGGAATTTAGACATTATTGTAAAAGTTTTGTAAGAGAAAACGTAGACAAAATTGCCTATATCTCATAAAATGTTTTGAAAAAGTCAAAATTTTCTTAAATGATTCTTTTATTCTGACTCATCCAATTGGGGACCGATTTTTCAGATTGTTGCTATAAGCATCCAGAAAATATTCTTATACTTTTTGGGATCACAAATTGAAATTTTGATAACTACTTGCCTAATAATATAGTATGTACATATCAACAAATAGATAATTTAAACATTTTCGAAAGTCATTTCTATCCGTATATACCTATTGATATGCCGATATTGGATGCTCCCAAGTTTATAATTATTCTTCGTCATCTAAAATATATTATAGCGTTTAAATGTTGCACTTTTTTAGCTTCGAGTTTGCATTACACTTCAACTTTAATTCCTTTAACGGACATTTACATTTCAAAGTACTAACTGGAGTACGTGCAAGTAGACATACCGCAAATGCAGTCACAAGGAGATGTATACTAGTTTCAATAATTTTGCATTACTTACATGTAGTAACCATGTAGTTTTGCCCTATTGCAATCGTATTGCATGAGTCATTCATACAAATAATCCAACAAATTTGCTTATTAATGCCACACATGTAAATAGTTGTTGGAAATCAAAAGGGAAGGGGAAAATGGCACAAGTTATACTCATATATACATATATAATTTTGTCTTGATCATGAACAAACAGTAAGATGATCATGAACGTGACACAAATGTTGCAACATTCTTTGGTTTAGCAATGCTATTTACATCATACTACATTAACTCATGAATGAAGTGGAAAACTACTGAATGCAAAGGTCCAATGAAAGAATACAGTCAGTCATATGATCAAAACATCTTAATGTTAACTATGATTATGATCATGTTGATAATGATAATGTACATACAAATATGCATATGTACGAGTATGTAGTTTAAGATGCTGCAAGTGTGTTGTGTTGAATGTTTTATGTTGATTTATAGAGGGACTTAGGATGGGTGCCATTGAAATTTCACATGATTTAATAAATAGATTAAATGCCTTGTGTGTTTTTCTTCATTCAAGGTCTTCTGATAAAAAATATTATTGAAATGGGATGATGAAATTGTGAAATATTTTATTTTTTTTTTTGTTCTCTTGAAATGTTCTATGAAAAAAGTTTTGTTGTTTAGCTGAATTATCCTTGAAATGAATATTCGTTTACGAACAAAACTAAAAACGGAAATTCCTAAAAGGTGATCTGTAGTAGTTGCTTTAAAAAAAGTATAAGGCGTAGTTCTGTATAAGAATTCGTTGCTTTGTTGTACGAGTTTTCTCGAAATAAGGATATCAGTTTCTAGAAATTTATAAATAGATCTCGTTTGTTATTTGGAGAAAACCGAACGAAATAGATGTAGTTAATGAAACTGTATGTATCTTTGTTCCAAGTGTTAACAATGGAATTTTTTCAGGTTCAATACTTTAAATGCTATTTAACACATGTGGTTTGGTTGCTTTCTGTTTCTCAGTTCCATAATATTTTGTTTGTAGTTGCTTCATTTCATTTCAGTTACTTAGAGTTCAGAGCCAATGATCATTTCAAGGTTAAATTTATTATTCTATTACTTAGGCAGCATAAATACATATGTGAAGATTCTTCTTACAAGCATGTTGTTTTTATAATCGTCCATATGTTAGTATATGTAGTAAGTGTGTGTGTGGCTTCCCAAAAATCCTTAAAATTCCTTTGACCTTTCTGCAAGATTTCATTTGAATCTCAGTATTTTTATGTTTCAAATTTCTAATTGTTTCTAATTGTTGAAAGTAGCTGGTTGCTTTAGTTTAGGTAGCATAACAAAAAGAAAAGAAAAAAAAAACATGTTTTGTTTATATTTTTGATCCTTTTAGTTGTTTTTAACTAAACAAATGGCAATGACCGCTTTTAAGGACTTTTCGAAAGAATAGTGTGTATGAGTACATGTGTTTTAATATTGTGTGTGAAACAATTTTTTTTTTTCTAAAATAATTGTTAGCAATAGGAATTTTGTTTTGTTAAAATTTCCAAAGAATTTCTTGTTTTCGGCATCCTGGTAAATTAGGGGAAAATTTCTGAGAAAATTTTTAAATTACAAACAATCAAATATTTTTTAAAAAAAAAAATTGGAGTGGAATTCTGCGTTTGTATTGGACTGCCTGTGTGTTCAAGCAAACCTTGTGGTCAAAATACAGGTCTCAACTTTTCGAAATTTCCAGAAAAGTACAAAGATCGTTTTTCTATGATCTACACACAAGAGTTTCATCCCTTAGGATTGTCTTCTTATTAATGCTATTTGAGATCGAACTGCCCTTCATGTAGGTAATAAGATCGGCAGAAATATGTATGTGTTCTAACTTGTTTATAATTAAAATATGTGTAAGTATTTACATTTTCATTTATTATAGCAAACATTTGATCACCTTACAATTGTGAATCTATTCGGCTCTCGTTACCGGTTTCAGCTTCAAATACACATAAAATATTACAACACAATGTCAACAAACAATTTCAAGGTAACATAACCAAAAACAATAATAATATTTAGTAATCATTATCATCATTATTATAATGTATTCTCTAAACGTTAATTAATTCAACTGCCGCCACTTTAAACAATAAAATCAATAATAAAAAAAAAAAAAGAAAAAAACTAAAAACTAGAAGAGTTCATTGACGCGTGCTTGAAGCACTAAAACATAATAGTTTTTACGAAATCAAAACAAAAAACATTAACAATTAATTAAAAACCAATAATAAGTATGTATGTATCTAGAAAAAATGTAAACAAATTGTATCTATGTATGATGAACAAACAACCCTTTCAACGCATGCCAACCATAACAACAACAACAAAACTAGTTAAAAGGAATACACGTAAGAACAGCTTTTCAGAAATAGGCGCTATATGGGAGCTATAACAATTTAAAGAGATTAAAGAGATGATTTTCGGAAGTGGGCTTTTCTGAGACCTATGATTATTTATGGACCGATCATCGTAAATTTGTGTATACATATCGTCAACTAAAATGCTCAAAGACGTAACCCTCAGTAGCATAATTTTACAGGAGAAGCAAAAAACATTATAAAATGTTATAAAATGAAAACTGTTTAATTGAAAATCGCGATTTCTTCACATCTTGTTTGAATATATTATATATGTATATAGACGACAAACTTATTTTTGTAAAAAAAAAATGTGAGTTAAGTCTTTTGTGTTTTATGAAAACGTTTAAATGATGATACGTCTTTTTCCATTTCGTGAATAAAATCGTTACATAGTTTGGAACGTAGAAGCTTAAAATTTTTAGCAGCATTTTATTTTAGCCGTGTGTTCCAGATTCAATCAAAAAACGAATTTTGATTTTTTGAGGGTTACGTCTTTGGGCGTTTCAGGTGACGATATGTATATACATAAAACATATTTGTGATGAATATTATTAGGCCATTTAGGTAATTTTTGTTGTCAAATTGTTGGCAATTGTATGAAAACCGGTTGTCATATGGCGTTATCTATGTTTGCAATCATGAAAATCATGATATGACATACAATTGCCAACAATTTGGACAATTTGACAACAAAAATGACATAGTGAAAACCAAGCATTAGGATATTAAAATTTTAAAGAGACTAATATGGGAGCTATAGCCAATTATTGACTTGTCTGCACAAATTTTGTAGACATGATTAGAGAGGACATTTGTATGGGGGCTAGGTGAAATAATTAACAAATATCATGCAACAAATTTTATTTAAATATCTTTAAAATTGCGACCTGTACTTTGCGCACAAGATTCACATGCACAACTAGCCAGTCAGATGCAAGGACGGACGGCCATCGTTAAATCGATTCAGGAAGTCATTCTGCTTCAATCGGTATAATTTTAGATGAGTGTTGGACATTACAAACATCAGCATAAATCCAATATACCCCTGCCACTATGGTGGTGTTGTAGGCTATTCCACTTGTTGGAAATATGAATCAGCAACAAGTTGAAAAAGGGCGTTAAAATTGCATTTTCCTTTTTGTAAATATTTACACGTACACGGCGAGGGAAGGGAAATAAGAAGCAGTATATTTAAATATGTATCTTTTCTAGTAAATTTTATTGTTTATTTTTTGTTTATCTTATTCTGACATGAACAAAATTACTACGACTTGTTTACATTTTTTTTTTGATGTATTAAATTTATGTAGCTGTGGCATGTAGAAAGCACCCTACACTATAAATGTAGGAATATGATTGTTCTGTGCAACAATTTAATAACAACATATTGCTGCTGCAAGTATGATTCTTTTCATTAAATAATTTTGATCAACAGCAGCTTCCTTTGAATAAATGCAACAATTTTCACTTTAAATCTAACAAAATCTACACTTGAATGTTATACTGGATTGTTGATTGGTTTTTATGTTTTTATTTGGTTTAAAAAAAAATATATACATACTTAAAGTTAACGTGTATATTATTCGTTGCAAATCCTTTGTGAGTATTAAAACTCTTCTATACATCTGCGATAAAGTCATCATTCAGTATAAATATAATAATTAAGTATAAACATTTGTAATTATTATGTATTTCGTTTGTATTATTTAACTTCAGCTTTAGTATTTTTTTTTTTGCTACTAAAAAACTAATAATAAAACAAAAAACATTTTAAATGATAAAAAGTTTATTGAACTTAAAACAAAAATATTCTTAAATCAAAATAAAAATACAACAAGTTTTTTTTTTTGTTTGTGAACAATACAAATTTTTTCATTTAAAATAATGTTTAAAATTTAAAAATAAATTCAAACTAGTTAGTTAGTTAGTTAGTTAGTTAATTTAATTATGACTACTTTAATATAAACTTTTTCAACCTAGCAATTTATGCACATAAATAATTGTCGAAATATTTGTGAATGTTGTTGGTGTGTGTCTGAAACAGGTTGACTAAAATGATTGCATTCAAACTATAGCTAAACATTTGTTATCAACTTTAGATTTCAGACTTCAGATTAAGTAACAAAACTACGGCTACAACCACTGTGCTTGACTGCTAAAGTTTCCCAAATAAAACTATTTTTACTGTGGCAAAAAAAAGGACTAGGACTTGCCTTACAATCAGGCTTTTTTTTTTAGGAAACTACTGTTTGAATTACAACCCGTCAGCCTGTATTTACATATGTATATATTTAGATACATACATATGTATGTGGTTAATGTTTATATCTTATTAAGGTAGCAATTCATCCACATTTTATTTTCGGCCAGTATTATATAATTTGTTGGCTTTTTTAATTAAGTTCATTGCATTTATATTTTTATAAATAATTTTTCACACGAAAAAGGTTCATGCTTTTTGTCAATGTTTTGTTGTGACTTTTTTGCTTTGTTGTTGAAAATTCCCTTTTAAGAAAATAAAAGTGTTAATCATATGCTTACGTATTATGCTACATTTGCATTATATACATATGCACATATCTAGATATTTCTTCATTTGTGTGGCTGTTTTTGCTCTTTGTTTGCCTATGTACATATGTATGTATGGATGTATGTATGTATGTATGTATGTATGTATGTATGTACATTAGGTTGGCCCCGTATGTATGGAGAAAAAATAAGGTATCGATGTTCCCGACTAATATGAAAATGTGATTCATTTTAAGACTACGTTTCTCAATTTTTTTTTTTTTGTTGTGGGGTCAATATTTGGTGAGCTGGATCAAAGGATACAAATATCCTTTTTTGAGGTTTTTTGATTTTTTTCACATTTCTTCCATAGGAACTATATTTGGTATCATATGAAAGGTCTTTAAGAGACGCATTCAATGGGTTATCAAAAATTAAAAAAAACAACAATTTAAATTCAAAAATTTTGAAAATTTCAAACAAAATTTTATTTTTTTTTTTTTTTATTAGTCGGGAACATCCGCAACTTTATTTTGGGGCCTCCCTAATGTACATATATGCATTTTTTGTATTCGTTTTTTTTTCTTACATTTATTTAGTTATTTGATTTTTGGACGGAAAGTGGTAATAAACTTTAATTTTAGTGTTTAGTGTTAAAATGAATGTGTTTATTCAATGTGTATAATCAACTTAAATTACCGATGTTATGAACACGCACCCAATGAATGATGTAACTTTGGGTCTGTGTGTGTGTTTCTTTTCTTATTATTGCTTTTGACGGTCGTGAGAGAGTAAATTGAAACCTTCATTTGAAAATATGCTTTTCATTCGAACTATTTATTACTGTTTGTCTGCTTTGGGGCGGTGAAGGACACAATGGCTGCAAGCAAAATTATCGATTAGGTTTTAATTGACAGGTGAAAAGTAGATTACACAAACACATTTACATACTTTATAACAGACACATTACTCACACCAAAAAGTGTTGGATGTGTGTTAAGTAATAAAGTTTACTGCTATGGAGACATTTGCTTAAAACGTGCAATTAAACAAGATCGCACATAATTACTACCCCCTTAATCGCTCTCTCGTTTCGATGATCAGAATTGTACTCCTCGATCATGTTATCTATGTCAAATATGTCCACACTCAACCGGTTATTGAACTGCACCAATGGAATACTTTTCAGTGACCAGTTAGTATGCAAAGTGGTCATGGAAAATTTCGTCAAGAGAAATTTATTGTTATTGTGTAACCCAAACAGCAATTTACAGTTGTGTTGCTTCAACTCGGATATTGATGTAAAGGAATGCATGCAGAAATGTTTGCTGTTTCTTATTAGTTTTGCCGCGATTCAGCCCCCTATCATTATTCAAAAGCTGTCATGAATTGATATGGAATTAGTTAGAATAGAATGAAATGTGAACGAACAGCCCAAATTATTTCCAGCTTCGGCCTGAAACTTACATACATACATACATACATATTTGAAAACGTAGAGTGTTAACGTCCAATTTCATCACACTATCGTTTAACAAGTTTTTCAAGGTTAAAGAATTTTGCATTTTTTACATTTTTTCCCTTTCTATCACATTCTTGGCAGATGAAAGTAAAGCCAAAAAGAAATTTAAATAAATTGCGTATGAAAAAAATATTCTTTTGAAGTTTTACAATTTCTGTGTTGTTTACGCTCAAAAAAATGTTTGTAAACAAAGTTTCAGATTCCATAAGATATGTGTTTGTTTTTCTTTTCGTGTTCAAAATAAAAAGTGAATGACTTTTGATTTATGGAGGACAAGAAAGGAGAAAAACAACAACCATAAAAAAGAACTCTTGTATAAAAAAAAAAAAAAAAAAATACAAAATTTGTTCTGGCGATATTCTAAGAATAAATTGTTACGAATTTTTTGCTCAATCCACAATAGGGATTTTTTTTTGCCAAAAAAAAAAAACAGTAAATAAGGAACAAGTATCTTTGGACTTTATTATCGCAAAACCACAAATCATTTCTGTCTGAATGGTCAGTGTGACGGGTTGTTTATTGTATTGTTCTTTTTTATTTGGTGTAAAGACACATCGTAATAAGCACATTTTAGGAAATGCAAGAATTTTGTTCCAGAATACGTGCAATATTATCGATTTGTTCCCGTTTCAGTTTCGGTTTCCCTTTTCTTCTCACAGCCATTCGAAGACAAGCACACACAAATAAATACGAAAGTGTGTTAAAATCGAAAGCGATTATTCAGTTTATTAATCTGTTCTGTGTGTTTGACACCATTCGTCGTGGTCATCTTAACCTTGACATCTTCTCAATATGGTGAGCTCATTCATTGGTAAAATGCAGTCAGCCTTTATTTATTTATTTGTAATATTGATTTTCAGTGTTGTTTCCCTCTGCTTCTGTTAATTTATTTGCTTATTTTTTTTTTTTTTTAATTCAAAACGTTGTGAATTTCAATTGAAGTGTAAATTCTTTATACATACATACATACATACATACATACATATATTTTTGGCAATTTGATTTTGTTTTATTATTATTTTTATGTTCGTTTGTTAAATTTGATGAGTCTTTTATTTCTATTGTCTAATTTAAAATTCTGCAAGATCTTTTTATTGCTGCATTTCAAAATGAAAAATATTTTGCAAATCATTAAACTTTATGGCATTTTGCTAATGAATTTTAAATAGATGAGAATTAAATATTTTATTATCTGATATTAAATTGTATTAGTATTGGTACACACACACACATACATACATATGTATAACTGGCCATTGATTGCGAATATGGTCGCATTTGACAAATATTTACACAAAAAAGCGTAACCACTTGTTTTAGCACAAATTTGTTTGACGTTTTTCACTCTTACAAGAGTTTTGCCAGATCAAACAGCATCAAATAAATTAAAACTAAACATTTGTTGTGTCTTGTACTAAATAAACGAAGTTATCTTAAATAAATAAACGAGTTCAATTATATGTCATTCAGTGGTTACGTCTTTTTTGGAGAATATTTGCCAAACGTGACCGTACCTTTAGAGTTTACTGCATTTTAAATAAGAAAATATGATTTGTTATTTTGTTAAAACGTTGTTAATTCCGAAATATTTATGAGTGTGTGTTGGCATTAAGAACCACTGTGATAGGCATGTTAATGAAGATGGTTTTTGTGAGATTTTCTTAAATGCGTAAAACTAACATACGATTTGTAGTGGTTTGAAAACAAAAATTAATAAATTATGAATGAAGTAAAAATATTTGATTCATACATTCATTTGGGCCTTAGAAGGTGTCAACAATGAAATGCTGAATAGCTGCCCAGTTAGGATAGTCTAACGTGGTAAAATCTCATACACACGACAAATTTTCCTCGTACATTGTGTGATGTCGAAGTTTAGATAACTCCATCGATGACATCTCAAATGGAATTTTTGCGCCTGCTTTATGTTCTGTGGTACACAGTTTGAAGGCGTTAAAATATGTGCAATGATGGAACAACGAACGACCAATCGTCTTCTTTAAGTTTCTTTGATTGAGGACCTTGTTAAAAATTCAGTTTTCAATATTCGAACCTGATTGCACTGAGTTTAACCTCCTTTGTTCAGATGGTAAGGAGTGTAACCAATGACTCTGCTGGTGATAACAGTTTCTTTAAATATCTGCCATGTGGCTGCGCAGAATATTTAGAGAGGTACCAGCAAGCAGTACCGGTGACAGAACCCCGTTCAGAGGGACTTGACTTTAAATTATACGAAATTAAATCTGTTCTCGTAGATGGAAATTAAGGACAGAAGCATGTCCTGAAAAATAGCTTTCGAGCCTTCATTGTTAAAGGTCAAGTGTCGCAAGGATATTCCGTACAGAAGGCCTACTGGTTTAAATTGCGTAAGATTTGCGAGTCAGTATGGCGGATTAAGCTGTTGTAGTGATGAACACAATGAGAGATTTATGTTGATAGATAATGGGTCACATGTAGGGTATGAAGGAAATCGGAATCCTCGCTAGCCAAGGTACACTTATGTATTAAATTTGATATATAATCGCTTCAATACAAATATTAATTAAGGATGCCTTATGGTTGGTTAAGGGTTGGTTCTCATTATTATGATAATATGTATTAAATTTGAATTAATTAATAATAATATTAACGAACGATTTAATGAGCAGCTAAGTTTAAATACTGATATTACAATAACACTACTACTATCACGAATAACAAAATGGGAAAACATTCAACTCATACATATTTTCAAGATCTTTTATTCTATAAACAGTATGTGTAAAGTGTGTATGCGCAATAATGTTAATATTAAACGATTTTTGTATATTTTTTACTATAAACCTTTATAGATTAGGGGGCCTTTGCATATTTCATTTACATTCATTATTTCATTCGTTTCACAATTAATTTTTAATAGCAAACATTTCTATATATTCACTCCGAAATCGACAATTCTGCTTATTTACGTATCCATTGAGCCAAAAATGAGCTTCGTCGCTGCGCGATGAACTTTCTTAACAGAGCACGCATTTTGATAATAAAATTCAATAATTTGCAAGCGTTGTTCGTTTGTAAGACGACTCATGGTTAAATTATAGACCAAACTGAAGATGTTTGACAGTGAAACAAAACACGAAACGTGCTTCAGCTGTTTAAACCAGTGTTGCAAAAAAAAATAATAGCTAAAAAATCACCCTTTAACATAGAAAACATAAAATTAACATTGTTTTATTTTATGATATTTCCCAAATTATGTTGGATCTAGGGATTAGGGCGTTAACTATTCGTTGTTTGAAATATTCTGTAAATAAACAAGATTTTAATATGCAATTTTTGGAAATTATAAAATCCTCTCACAAAGTTTTACGTTAGTCTCACCAAAGTCAACTGATCTTATAGTAACTTGTAAATTCTTTTCAAATTCTTTAAGCTACACATGCCGTTCACACACTTTACATAAGAATTGAACAAGTTTTCAAATTATTTTCCATAAAAGAATGTACATAAATATTTTAGAATAAATTCACAATATTATGAAATGATAAAATAAACATGAAACGCGGCATGGTTCTTTGTCTTCTGAATATGAATAAAGTGTTGATGTCCCAGCCGTGTATTCGATTAAGGTTGTCAAGAATTTTCATGTTCTAGACTTATTTAAATTTTTGGCGAATAATTTATTGTTACTAGTTCCAGGTATTTATGGTTTATGGTTTATTTAAGGAAATGTACCGAAAGTGTGCGACTATACGTGCGATACATTTTGTTGAGTTTTTATTTATTTATTATACTTCTAAGATTACACTGATCGTCAAAAAATAAGAATAAAGTTGTAAAAGATATGAAGATTGTTTTTGTATATAATTTTATGAAAATCACACAAAATATTATTATGTCATCGTATAATACTATAGTTACAATATGACTGTCTGAAACTGTTCACAATATTTAGCAACTAAATAGTATATCACACGTATTACAATCGAGTCCATAGAATTGGGATATTAAATAAGTAGACCTACAATGTCTTTGAATTTGTTGGTAGAAACTTGTATTGTACTTCGCAATGGAGTAATAATGAAACTTCAAAACGGAAAGGAAATCAATCCTGTGCGACGCTTATTATGCTTTCTCAGCATGATTTGCGAAAAGATATTTCCATTCTGAGTAGATTCTGGCAATTAACAAAGTTACAGTTTTCATATCTCCAATCGAATTGTCGAGGTGGATACAAGGAAGATGGCGAGGACTATTGCTATGAAATATTTGAAATATGTCACATTTTTGAAATGAAAACAATTTCTTAAGATCACATGTTATAATCATATCAATAGCGTCCTGTGTCTTGGTCTTGGACGTATTCATTGAACTCTGTCAATGATTTCGCATCTCTATGTTCACAGTCCAATTAAGCGAAGCTTTTTTAAAGAATTAGTTTGCTTAGATATTCAATTATATATCAAACATGTTGGTCAGTGTAATTTACTATTATAAATTAGTAATACATATACATATATATGTATGTATGTATGTAGATTGGTTGGTTGTAGTGGATGTTCTTTTGATATTGTATAATTTGTGTTTGTTTTGGAAATTGTTTACTATTTTGTATAAATTGTTGCCTATAGTGAGTGGTTAGGTGTCATTATTGTAGTAGTAAAGTTTCTTAACTTTTTTTTTGAAAATACCCTATAGTCCAGAATTCCATTATTTTGTTCCAACTTGTAAACATACTTGATGTAAAGGTGGATTCAGCCATTCGTTCTGAACAAAATATTTGTTCGGACAAAGTTTTTTTCATATGAAGTTTAACATCTCTCTTTTTGGGAGAGAGAAAATATTTTTTACAAACAACTAACTCTCAGCTTGAATTGGTTTAATTTTATATTTTGTCGGGACAAAAATGAACTGAGTTGCCAATAGGTTAGATTTTTTCATAAAAATAATAATGCCTTATGTATTTCCATGGCCAACAGCAAAAGTAACTTGCTTTTTTCATTCATTTTGAATACACAATATTTTAAAATAATTTAACATTTGTTTTTTGACACTTAAAATCCAAAGCAAAATAAATCAATGGCCGGAGTATTACCTCTTGTTCGAAATGAGTGAATCGTGCTGGAAAAAAAAACTCAGTAAAAAAATTTTTATCCGGACAAAATTTTTGTTCGGAACAAATAAGTGAATCCACCTTAACTGTTTCTGGGAACATAATTGCAGTATAATAAAATTAACATATACTTTATGTACATTTTTATACAAACCACAACAATGTCACTATGTTAAAAAGTTCTTCAACAATATTATGGTCACTGTAATTATTTTTATGATTGCGGTAACCATATTATGGTTAAGTTACAATTATTACAATCATATATATGATTGTAGTAACTATGTATATATTTGTTGCAATCATGTTTATGATGAATCCATTTATCATAATTTATTGCTCTTTCATTATGATAGAGAGCAACATAATATGGTATAATTTTTCATCATAAATCTGATCACCATAGACATTACATAATTGCTATAATCATATATACGATTGCTGTAATCATGTGTATGGTAACTTAGCCATATTATGTTTGCAGAAATCATAAAAATAATTACAGTGACCATAATATTTTAAAAAAATATTTAAAAATTTTGAAATAGTTGTGGTAAACATACACAACTATATTTTTTCTCTGCGTGTATCTAAAGCGTTGGCCCTTCTTTTCTTTTCGTCATAGACCATATAGGAAAACTTGGGTGTACAAACGTGTTACAAGAATGATTAGAAATCGTCTCTATGATCCAATTGTTTCCGATGAAGATACATATTTGTAGGTATGTTGAGATTATTAAACTAATTATTCGAAGAAATAAGATATAGAAATATAAATAAAAGAAATTGTGACCTTAAGCGAATACGTCTGACACTGTAGTGTCCCCCATGACCGACTATAGTTACAAAATTTGATAATTTCAAGGTTACTTTTATTTTTATGTCCATTGACCCATTTGGTACGTTCACATTTTTAATAACTACATACATATTTGTCAAGAATTTATTAAGAATTTTGTGTTTTGTTAAATAGTTTATGTTGCTATTAGTATTCTTGTTATTGTTATTGTGATTGTTGCTGCTGCCGACGTTAAGAATTAGAGGAGATTAACCTGTCGGAAATATCGTATATCTACTACCTCTCTCCTTAGTTTGGAATGTGTGATATTACATGTTAGGTATTTAAATTAATTAGAATTGGATTTGAGTTAATAAAATTCAAAATTTATTACGCATTTTATTGGTTTGTTTTTGATGTTTTGTCTATTTTAAACTTTTATTGTTTGTTTAACTATTTAATTAAATAAGTGTGTATGTTTAATCTCATTAAATATGTATGTATGTATATTTTTGTTATTTTTTGTTTTGATTATTTTTCTAAATGCATCCATACATTCACAAATCATGATCGCGTGCGTGCGTCAGTTGCTTTCTGGGTTTATCTGTTGATATGTCAGATGTTTTGAATTAGAATTATTTATTAATGTTGTTGAAGTTTTACTATATGAAACATTATTTACTCAAGACGCATTTCGTAAGACACAATTCGCAAGACAATTAGAATGAAAACTAATTAAAAAAATATTTGCGATCTTGTTTTTTTTTTTTTAATTTTGCAGCGCAATAAAGTGCACCTGTCCTAAGTTTTGAAAATCTTATCAACTTTCAGAAGGCTTTCCACAATGGAATTTCGTATATGCCTACACATAAGAGTATTAATAAAATTTAATTAATCATTAACTTTTCTATTTATTTTCTTTTCAGATTATTGAGCATTACTTAAATCATCAAACATTCAAGGTAAGTTATAGCATTTCATACAAAATTAAATGAAATATAATAAATTTCAAATTCTGCAATTCTAAAAATTAAGATTCATAAATAAAACTCTTAAAAAAACGTCATAATTTTTGACACTTTCTTAACTAAATGTGTAACTAGGAGAGTTCTAAAAGTCAAATTGTGATAAGGATTATGTCATGATGAATTCAATAATCGTTTAACGATTCATTTATTTGTATGTTTATAAACATTGATTAGGCCGAACTTTTCAAATAGCAATATTCTGCCGTTAAATATATTATTTATACAAAAATTGCAATCGCAATTTTCATTTCAAGTACCCATCAATGAACTTTACTGAAAATAATGATTTGAGTCAATTATTCATTGTAGTTAAGTGGTGATAATATTGCTCATTGAAATTGTTCTGAAAGGAAATGCAACTGACTGAATGTCACATCGTAAATTTTGAGTTTGCATAGAAAAAATGTTTGATGTTTCTTGATTTAATCATTCTTTAAATTCAGGATTCTTTCAGATTCTTTTCATAAGCGCAAATTAAAATTGTGCATAAATATAAAATAAATATATAATATAAATGCACATTAGTAAATTGTAAAATTAGATCCAATTGCATACATTGCCTATAAACCGAAAAAAAAAATTTCAAATTTTAAAATATTTAGTCAAATTTTTCTTATCGAATAAAAGTGTTTACCTCTTATAATGCCAATTCACTTAAATCCAAACTACAAAGCTTTAATTTAACATATCATGAGGTGATGTAGCTTAATTGGTTAGCGCATTTGATCATTAAGCATGAGTTGGTATATGTAGTTCGGGTTCGATTCCCAGCCGCTGCCACTCAAACAACACCAGTTTCAGATAATTATTAGTTTTCTATCCTAACATAACTAATATTTATCACTTTATCATTGAAACGCTACCGAAATAAAAATAATTCAAATAATGGCTATATAACAAGCTTTCATCAATGTGCCTACTCACCACCAGAGGCGCTGCAATACTGTTACTACTAATAAACATAACGCGCAAGAAAAGCATTTCTCTCCTTTCACCACCTAATCTTCTCGTACCTGTCCCAATTAATTAATAGCCCCCTTATTCATAAAAAATTAAAGTAGTCTTCAAATGTACTTTAAGAAAATTTTGTATGAAAATTTTGTCTAAAAGCACACTTCAAACCTACTTTATTTTTTATGAAAGTGTTATTTCTCTTTAAAAAAAAAGCATCTTACGACTCTGCATGTACCCAAAGTCGGAAGGTAATAAAAACTCTATACTTTTAAGACTATTTTTTCGTACGGTATGCACTATTTGAGGTATGTAATACAATCATTGGCAATCACTAATATTTATATGTTTAATACTAAAATGACAATTGTTGACTTATTTTCTGAGCAGGGTATATAAAATTCTACCAATATGATTTCATTACGAAAAACTTTTACAATCCTACACGCAATTCCCACAATTACTGACTATTGAGAGTTGTTCATTAATAGGACGCACATGCCTCCTATTATTTTGACAACCATTACACAACCATACATACTTCGTAAGGGCTTTTTGGAAAGAAACAAGAAGAAAACAGTTGGTTCATTGCCATTGACATCATGACCCACAATCATGATATCGACGAAGCACGCATGCATTTGTCATTTATGTTTTTTTTTTTTTTTAATATTGCAAAGAATTCTTTATACTAGTATGTTTCTCTTTTTTTTTTTTGATTTTTGCCTGGCAAATTTAAAGTATAAATATGAATTCTGCTGAATATATACTTACATATTTGTTTTCCAGTGTCTGTTTTAGAAAAACTTCACCCTCAAGTTTGTTCTCAGTGTTTATGATTTCATTTCAGTGGCAAACACCTGTTAAAGTTGAGACAATATGAATTTTGCTGGTATAAAATGATTCTCCTGGCATAAAATATGCATTCGTAGACAATTGTTTTTGTGTATTTCTTTAAATATATTACATACATTTGTATGTACATAAATATTTCTACTTACTTTTTCTGTTTTCTGCAAAAAAGTCATTCACTTCAAGTGTGATTGTCCGCTGTAAAGAACATTTTATTTGTTTTTTTGCTTTGTTATATTATACATTTGTTATAAGCAACAAATGCCGAGTTTTTTTTTAATATTTTTTCATTTTAATGCTAAATTGGCACAAAAATTAAACTTTTGTATTCGTTTTTGATTATTCAAAAAAAAAACAAAACAAAAAAACAAAAACAAAAAACTCACAAATATCAAATGCATTCAGAAATAGATGAGATGAAAAGTATCAACAATATTTTGTGACTATTTCTTGTGAAATCAACAAAATTGTGGGAAATAATATTTTAAGCTGATAAATGTTGTACAAAGTATGTAGAGGTATGTAATTAGAGGAAACATATTATAAACATATTTTTAAGATTCAGATTCTGAACTCTTCAATTCGACTTTTTTTTTTTATCAGTAATTGTGTGCATTTAAGTAAATGTTTTCAAATTACTCCTAAATTGGATCATAAAACTGAATCTTCTGTGACATTAGCTTGTATTAATAGCATCATGTCTGTATTTGTATACCCTACACCACCATAGTGGATTTGTGCATATATGTTTGTAACATCCAAAAATATTAATCCAACATCCATCTTTAAGTATACCGATCGACTCAGAATTACTTCCTGATTCGGTTCAACAATGTCCATCCGTCCGTTTTGCTGGCTGTCCATGTAAAGCTTGTGCGCAATTTGTAAGATATTTCCATAAAATTTGGTACGTGATATTTTTTCGGCCCAATGACTATTGGGATTAATATTGGTTTAAATCGTTCCATTATTTCACCTAGACTCCATACAAATGCCCTCCTAAAATAGGGGTTTACCGGTCACAAATATTTGATACATATTCAAACAAATTTGGCTACAAATAAGTTTAAAATGAAGCGTAATCATATCTCTCATATAAGGCCCATTATATAGAGATACAATTTAACACACGAAATATTTATATGCACAGAAGTAATGTCACTAAAATTTTTGGATGATCTGTTTATAATAGGTCATATCTCCCATACTGGAGACATAAACTGGATGTAGGGTATTATATGCTCGGGCTTGATCGTCTATAATTTCGTAGCTGTTTTAATTCGCTCTTCTGATGCAACCATTGCAAGATCATATGTGATCAACTTGCAATATATGAAACTTTATTTATCTGTCATCTCAAAATACACTTATTTATGAATCCCTCTTATGTATGTATGTTTAATCTATTTGGAAATTAGTTTAATGCTAAAAAAATGTTCATTTACAAAATAACTCTACGATCATCACATTTCGTCTGGTATGAAAAATACAAAATTTCAGAGAATTTTCTCATAATTTCAAACCCAAGATAATAAAAACAATATTTTTCTTATCTTTTTAAAGTAAATGTGATGAAATATTGTCATTTATTTACTTGCTTGCACTTTTGTTTTCAATAAAGTATGTATGTATTTATGTATGTATGTATGTAGGTATGTAAATACCCTCTTCAACGGTTGACTCTTTCCAGCAGCTTATCATTTTCTTTCTTTTTTTTTCACTGGTCATTCTCTTTCAGCACAATTGACACTTTTTCCAATGTCTTGTATTTAAATTGTAAATATATTGTATAGAAGAAAAAATAAAACAAATTTAAAAAGAATCAAACAAAAAGTTTTTTCACATTGACCCACATCGCCAAAAAGGTCCCAAAAAAATTGCAAACCACAAAAGAAAAGTATAAAAAAGAGACTTATTTGTTTATTTTCTTTAAAATAGAAAAATAAAACTGAAATGGAAATGATACTGAGCGGCAAAATGTTATCTGCGGGTTTTCTATGTGACTAGACAAGTAGATGATGAAACATTTTAAGAAACGTTCTTAATTTTATTTATGAATGGCCTAAATTTATTCAAACAATTCCAGATGTTTAATGTTGAATTTATTTGTCAAAGAAACACACAATTGAAATACGTCTTAGTTGAATGCTTGACTTTTGTTTAGGTGCTGAAAAATACTTTTTAAAGATACAAACATCTGTTTAATCCTGGGCTAGGGATTTCGCAGACTATTTTTTCCCGGGAATTAATTAATGTTAAGTATATTTTCATTTATCATTTTTTTTAAGAAAGAAAAAAAAAACACAACATAATCCCCATTTTACCAATGCTAGTTATTTTTTAACCTAAAGTTATACTAACAGTTAAAATCATTTTTGTATGAAAAAATATTTGAACAGGCAGAATTACTTTAAGTTTAATAATAACTAGACTTGGTGTAAATGCGGTTAATGGCCGAATTCTCGGTTATTAGTTAACCATTGGTAGATAAACTAAAATACTAACTACTGTTTAACTATTACCAAACTAAGCATTGCGAATAGACAATCATTAGTTAAGCCTTTGTCATTAGGATACACATTTTAAGATCATTTGTTACTAAAAAAGAATTAATTTTATAGAAATTTGAAAATTATTTTAAGTTTGTCCAGCAAAATTATTAAATAACGAATGCATTAAATAAATCATCTTCATACGATTTGTTATTTTGCAGGCAAAGTTTCCAAAGATTCAATTGTATTTTTGGAAGTTTTTGGGTAATTTGTTAAAGACCTGAATCGTTTTTTAAACTTGCATTCATAATGAATGTGCCAGCGGCAACCTTCTCTACGTCTACTAATATTTTTAAATGTGGAACGAGGATCATCCCCTCCATTATTTTCCACCTAGTAAACACACCTTGCTGAATTCTTTCTTTATATGAATTTTATTTTTATATTCCCGAGACAGATGGATGTCGAGAAAAAAAAATTTCTTCAAAAAATTTTTCAAATTTTTTTTATTGTTTTTTAAGATTAGTTGTGTTTGATGAAAATCATTTATTATACAGTGAACTCGCAGAAACGTGGATGTTCACGTAACAAAACATGAACATATTTTTTTTTTTTTTTTACATTGACTACTCTAAAACGTGAACATAGGCTGAAGGCTCTAAAACGTGAACTTTTTATCGAACGTTAAAATTCAATTTTGTAAGAGTATTTAAAAATTTTGGGATTCACCTCTGAAGAATTTCGTAGTTTGTTTGTTGTGAACGACTTTTGTTGCATGTAAGTAGCTTCTTTTGTAGTTGTAGTTGCTCCTTTTCAATAAAAACTAAATAAACAAATTTATAATTATAGTAGTTTAAATTCAGCTAACCTCTATTTTTGATGAATTCAATAAGATAATTTAAAAATTAGTATCTTAGAACCCATTTTGCAAACCATAGTAGCCATGTACGAGTAGTATATTAAAATATGGCAGGAACTTACAAAAACTAGCATCAAAATATGTGTCATAGGTAAAAAATAATTTAAAATTAAATAAAAGATAAGAGACTAAAATATGTTATCGAAAAAAAATGCAATCTAAAACGTGAACAATATCGGTAAAAATTAGTTCACGTTTCTGCGAGTTCAATGTACAGTCGAAACTCTTTATAACGAAAGAATTTTCTTTATTGCGAAGCAATTATAAGAACACTGTGTTTTAGGTCTACTTTGAGTGTATTATATTCTCTATATAACGAATTTCCCTATAACTTATATTTCCTTATAACAAAGCATTTTTGCGACCATAACTTCTAGATTGAAGCGTTTTCAATCGCTATATAACGAATTTATTCAAATAATTTTTCGTTATTATTTACATCAGAAATCGACGTCGTTTTATTGTGTTACGCTACCACCTGGTTAATTACACCATGATATTTACCATAAAATTGAAAGTGTATTTTGTGGAACCACCGAACTATGCAAGTGACAACTGGAGTCATTACCATTTCTGTGGTAATATCTATAAATGCATTGCTAAACAATTTGGAATTCATTCCAGTAGCTTATCTACGATTTCAAAAAACATGGATAAACTTTTAACCAGTGTCACAGATAATGCATCCAGAATTAAACGCAACAAGCTTCGAACTTGTAACTTTGAAGATATTGACGAAGCAATGCTGAAATGGGTATTCGCCGCACGTTGTAGCAATCTTCCTCTGTCTGGACCAATACTAAGAGAAAAAGCACAACAAATCGCTGAAGCATTGGGTCACGAAGAATTTGAAGCAAGTCAGGCTATCTTAAAAAATTGAAAAATCGTCAAGGTTTCCGTATCTATTTGAAAATGAAAACCAACTTACCAAATACTGTGTTTAGTTTACTAAATGTATCATACTGTAGAAGAAAAGTGGAAAAATGTTCTTACAACCAAAATAACTGACTACTACAAATAAAAAATTTTAAAAGGAACAAAATTGTTTTTCTTTTCTATATAGCGAAGTAAATATCCAGTCCCTTGGAATTCGTTATATAGAGTTTTGACTGTGTGTGTATGTATAGTATGTATGTATGTATGTATATATTGGGCGTATAACTTAAAAATGCGGTTTTCGTCTTTAGTAACTTGTATGTAATTTTGAAAGGCATATATCAGTAATTTCTTCTCACTTAGTTATTGAACATTATTGTGTAACAACAAAGTTTTTTTTTTTGCTTTGAAAATATCAAATTATGTCACAACGAAGCGTTATATGCGGGAAGTTTTACTTTACTTCTTTAATTTAAAAAAAAAGTGTCGCTGAAACACACAGATTGCTTACTGAAACCTTTGGTGAATGTGACTCACCGGCATTACTGCATAAAGATTGTTGTCAAACGCCAAAAGAGCTTGCAAAATTATTTAAAAACGTTTGCGAGCAGCAGGGTTCATTCAAAATATCCACATTATGCGCTCAGACCCGAAAGCTGAAAGATTTTATCATAAAAACGCTCTTGCAGATGTTAAAACCCATTTAGATAGAAGTGGTTGCAAAGTTTTACCTCATCCGATTTATACACTTTGCCCCCTTAAAAGTTGAGCAGTTCTTTGAGCGCGGAATATTGCCAGAAGGGATTATAGCTAATAGTCAATGTAATAGCCCAATGTAAAAAATCGCAAATCTTTCTTAAAATCAATTTTAAGTTATTTTAGTCCCCTTTTACAATTGAGAAATTGATAGACAGACATTTTTCTCCATCTGCTTTGAACTTGCCGAAACCTTTTAGAGTTGCGAAATTAATAGACAGACAGACATTTTTTGTTTGCTTTCTTCGTTCTTCTTCTATGTTGATTGTTGTGGAAATTTTTATTATAAAAACGCATTGAGAATAAAAGCAATTAAAAAACATATGCAAACAATTGTTAATTATAAAGTTTTTGTTATCAATAAATCTATTTGGTTAATAAATTTAATTATTTTTGCAATACGCGCGTTAAATTGAGAAAAATGATGTAAAGCAACAACATGACAAAATGCAAAGAGTGGAAACTGTAAACAAAAAATATCTTAAAATGCCCATTAGGCCCCTTTCAGATTAGGCAACTTTATTTGCGCAAGTCTTGTGTTTGTGGCTGTAAGAGAAAATTTTATATTTGTGAATAATTGTTATTAAAATTAAAAAATTGTAAGAAATGGAAAAAAAGGAAACGAAACAACTAATCAATTTAGTTGAACAAAATGAATGTATTTTAATGTTCGTTCATTTTCATATTTAGACCGCAATAAAAGGCGGAATCATTTAATGAAATTTTAAATGTAATAAAAACGGCAGACAGCACTATAACCGTAGATGAAATAAAACGCAAATTAAAGAATTTACGGACACAATATAGGTATGCAAGAAGTGCGCGCCGTTAAGCAATCCAAAAAAGTGGTTCTGGAGTAGCAGATGTTTATCGGTCAAAGTTATGGTGTTTCCAGCAACTTAGTTTTCTTCCATTTCAAATCACTTTCACAATTACAATGAATACACAAATAAAACAAAGATAATTAAACTTGCTCAATCAAATTGCTGAATGTGAACACAAAAGCAAAATTCAAAAGAAAATAAATAAAAATGAAAATTATACTTGCGCAATTAAAGTTGCCTAATCTTAAAGGGGCCTTACAGTAGAGGTTTCCCGCACACTCTCCCTCTTCAATACATCGCCAACAAACTTCGTCTGTCTGTCTTTCAATTTCTCAACTGTAAAAAGGGGACTTAATGTCATCTCATCTACGGTTTTTCATAGTTTCAAAAAAAAAACTGAATCTACCATGAAGGAGAAATGGCAACAATAACATACATACCTTGCTGATATTGTCAACCAACGGAGGACGCAGCAATAAAAACAACAACAAATTTGTGGTAATACAAAATTTGTAATAATAATAATAAAGAAGAATACACACACATTGTAAATGCACGTAAATTTCGTTCTAACTCGTAACATGTAAAAAGAAATACCTATGATTAATTCCCGAATTCTATTTCTCAATAATGGTGAGTTAAATAGATGATGTATAACAAGTAGATCTTAGGCAATAAAAACTGCTGATGACGGCCTTGGCAGGGTAGAAAATGCATTCCAGTGTGCCAATTGTTTAAAAAAATATAACTTTACAATGGTATTCTTTGAATTATTAATCGAAATGAACTTAAGCCGAAGTAATAAATTATCTCTAATAATAAATATAAAAGTTCAACAATTTTCCATTAGGAAAAAGTACTTTTCTCTAAAAATTAAAATAGTTATTTCAGTTTAAAATTTCTTGTTGAAAAACTTAATTCTTATTGGTTTTTATTGTTGGCAGTATATTTACAGCAATAATAACTGCAAATTTTATGGCAAACATTTTCTTCAAATCAATTTGAAAATTTCCAACCATTATTTTCGGGAATTTCCCGGGCGAAATTCCCGTACCCGAAACCCTAATTACAGGGAATTAAAGTACTTATTTGTGAAATTATCAAACAAATTTATTTGTAATTTAAGTCTAAATATTTCCAATTAGAAGTGTGTTATTTATTAATCTCATCCTTGTTTGTTTTGATGATATTTTAGTTTTCAGTGTAAATGACTTGCTGAAAGATTAACCGCCTGGCCTCGTGGCTTAGCTAAGACTTAAGACACAAACTTTTTATCGCATCTATTTTTTACTCAATCAAGTTTGTTTATTCCACAATCAAGTTTGTGTTTTAAGTCTTATCTAAGCGAACGTTATCGTTCGACATCGTGGGCCAGGCGGTAATAATACTGTAATTAGCATTATACACTTACAGTATATATAGTTTTACTATTTATTACCCATAGTTAAGTACTATAAGCTTTAGTAATTTGTTTAATAAACAAATAAATGCGGAAGTATCTGATATAGAATATTCCATTAATTTTTAATGCGAAATTTTTACTCTCATTTTATAAAACGAAACGTAAGAAATTTTTACAAAAAATAAAGAATTGTTCCATATAATTTTTGTTAAACGCTTCTCGTTTTGTTTTGCAAGAAATCAAAACAAATTATAGGCACAAAAAATGTTTTCATATTGACTTTGTCAAATATACATATTTTATTTTTATGATTTCAAACATTATTCTTAAAAGATTCTCTCGTCTAAACACAGTTTTGAAGATCCTTGACTAAAACTGATTTTAGAAAAAAGTTCGAAAAAAATAATATTTAGGAAAAACTTGCCTTAAATTGAAATCAAATATTATTCTAAAATCATTCTCAAACTTAAAGTAAAGTCATACTTAAACATTTATTTAAACATATGAGTATGCGATAATAATTGTGGATTACATTTTTTACATTAATTATTTACTTTAAACTTAATTCACATTTGTTTTAAGAATATATGTACGTGTTTCTCAAATTAAAAGATGTTCCTTAATGTTGAGATATTTACACACCATCATTCTCTATAGACTGGAATTTGAAGAGATTTTCATTTCATACTCAATTTAATACTTAATTAGAATGCATGCCACAAAGCTACCAAAGGTATGTAAAATATTGCCATAAATTTTTGACCTATTTCTATTTCAAAGAAACAAAGAAGAGTTCAATGTAGCAGCAAGAGTAGATTCATAAAATCAGTTTAATGGTTCTAAAATTCAATAGATGGGATTACGATTGTATCAAAATTTAATTCATACCAACAAATTTATCGTCCCAAATAAAAACTCAACAAGATTAATTGGAATATTTTGACAAGCTGAATTTTGAAAATTTTTTATTTTTCATTTTTATACCCTACACCCATGGTGCAAAAATACAAGATGAGTGCAGTAGCCCAGCTGACTGACTTTGTTTACAATTTACTTATGTCAAAAGTAATACTTTTTCAAGTATTTTTGACAGTAGTACATTATTTTACACAAACAAAATGCCTGTTGTTTCTGTTTTGTGTTGTATTTGTTGTCGATTTGCATTCACCTTGTATAGTTGCACCATGCTTACACCTATTCTCCATGAATGCGGATATACACTGTCGAACAAATGTGGTTTCAAATATTTCTTCTTTGCAAAGTCTAACCGCTTTTTTATATTTGCAGCTCGTTGAAGAGGCTTGTTCTTAGCGAACGCACCTTTTAGACCGCTTTCGTTAAGTCTTTTTTGGTCTTCTTTTATATCTCTGGCTGTCGTAGAAGAATTTCTTTTTGCTAGAATTGCAATATGATCATCGTCTAGCTTTGTGGTCTTACCTTTTCTGTTTATTTTTCTGACCGCAGATTTCGATATCTTATACTTAGACCTCAAAGCTTTCTGTTTCAGCCAATTTTCACGACCAACTTTTTACTTTTCGGTTAAAGTCCTAATTTCAAAAAAGTCTGTGTCTAGCCTTACTTTGTGTATATTTAAGTCATATTACGTTAAATAAATAAGTATCGACTTCACTATAATTTTTCAAAAAAAAAAAAAAAAAATTTCTTGTGCACTTCAATGTATTTAGATCAGAAATATAAATGAGCGACTTTATAAAATTGCAATGTTTATGAACTCTGAATAAATAGTAAATAATACATGTAGAAGTAAAATATCAAAAAGCAATGTAGAAGGTTACAAAACCGCACTTTATTTTGTCCGACAGTGTAGATACGTTTGCCATTCTGTGTGAATCAATGATAATATTCATCTGAGACCCAACAAAGTATATAATTTCTTGATTCTAATGATTGAGCCATTCTTGTTTGTCTGTGTAAAACATTCTCACGTCCAAAGTACACAACCGCAATTAACCAGATTTCCAAACAAATTTTTTTTCTTCTAAGCTGCATTGAAAACCTGTCAAATCGGTGCAGTAGTATCAGAGTTATGAACCTTTAAAAAAGTTGATATTTGCCACAATTTGTTTTCCACACGTGAAAATAATAAGAAACTGTGTAATAAATATCAATATCGTATCAAGAAATCAGAAATTATACTAATATCGGTTATACAGCAATTCTACTACTGGAGTTTATAGCTTCCAGACTACTGGATATTGTAGACCGAACACCAGTTCAATTCTGATTATTTTTAGGTGGATGGTATTCAAAATTCGGCTGCATATAGCACTCTAACTTGCTTCCTTTATCTTAGCAAATAATGAACCGATTTTTCTAATTTTCAATGCCCAAAACAATTCCCAACAATTATCTCTTACAGTTTCTGAAATACAATTTAATTACAAAACATTTTTTATAGCATCAGTAAAATAAGATCAAATCATTTATATGCCATACGAGATTTTATGCTCCTAAAACTTATTTGCCAAATTTGCAAAATAACAATGTTAATCTTTGTTTAGTTTAAGTTAGATCACATTGTACTCATTGATATGATTGCTTTTGACAAGAAGACACCAGTTAATGAGAACGATGAACTAGATTATGGCGAAATATGGATATTATATCATCCAGGTATTCTAAGGTCACACAGTTTTGTTTCTGACACCAGAGATAGATCGTTGTGCATAAGTTTTTTTTACAGAGAAGCTGCATTGCTGCATAGCTGTTTAAACTTTGCCACGGTTCTGGCATTTCCATTTTGCGCCATCTACGAGTATAGAAAGTCTTTTGAGGAAAGTACATGAAGATTTCAAATCAATTACCAAATATGTTTACTGGCTGGTATCTATTTGGCATTACACTTTATGTATTTATATTTTCAATATTTAATATAACTATTGATTTAATTTTCTTATTATTGCTTGATATTTCAAATTCAAAATAAAAAACAACTGTTAATAAATCAAATTGAAGTGGTGTGAATGCATGAATTAGCAGCCATCTATCATTCACAATAGTCATTGAAAAGGTTCTGTTCTAAGCTAAGTACAAATTTAATTCACACAAGTTGGCCATCATTTCCGTTAGAGGTCACTCAAACGATTCCGAGTAAATACGGTAAGAGCTACTAAAAACTGAACAATATGGCATAAGAAAATAAGCGAGCGCGTGTTGCTTTAATTTAAATTTAGCATTGATTCTAATAGTTTTTAAAGACAAACAAAAAGAAAGACCGATATATTTAATGAAATATTAAACAGTTACAAAGAACTGTAAACAAACATTTATTTATTGAAATAAAAAACATTGATAAAAAAATACAAAAAAGAAATCAAGGCTTCTTTTTCAAAATTATTTATATGAATAAAATTTATACAAGTCAACCAAAGACGTCAATCCGTCTGTCTGTAAAATTCGAGAGAATTCCTTCAGCGCCAATTCGAAATAAAAACAAAATCGTTTAAATCGTGTTTTAAATATTTTAAAAGGGCACTAGTCACTTACTGTCAGTAAGTAGTCACAGATTTTTTTTTTTTAAGTTTTAATTTTTGTTTTGTTAATTTTTTTCTTTGGTTTGTTGTTGTGTGTTTATGTGTATGAATAAGTGTTTTCTGATTTTAATAAAAACATCACAGAATAATACTGTGTGAATACGTGCAGCAAATACCGCATGTTTTTTTTTTTTTTTGTTACAAAGTTGAGTTTTTTTTTGGTTTGCTTTTCGAATTATAAATGTACCGGCACGCTTGTTTCATTTACGCAAACACACAATATATTTTTATTATAGTTATTATTGCTATTGCTTTTGTTGCTGATGCTGTTGCTGTTGCTTCTTTTATATTTGTTTATTTGTTATAAAGTTTTGTTTCTTTGTAGGCTTTTTTGTAAACATGAAATATTTAAACGTGTTGAGCGAACATTTATCCAGAGAAATCCAGTTTGTGGCGATTAAACGATGAAAAAATAGAATTGAATATCACAGACAGAAATCTGTCATAAATTTGTATTATTGACGACAGTTAAAACAACAATTTTAATGCAATCTGGTCAAGGTTGTTTGCCACAAAAAAGCTCTCTCTCCTGTTTAATCACTGCCAGTTGCTGCAATCTTATACGAGTAAATTCATTTATAGGTATTTTATTTTATTTTCTTTTTCAATATTTTTAAATTTTTGTTGCTGGAAGTTTTTGTTATTTTATTTTGGTGTTGCAAAATAACGTTGTTATATTATATTTAATGCTTGAGTTAAAGGAAATATTACGCATGCACAATGAACCTTGGCCCAAAACTGTGCTAAAGTTTAAACATTTTGTTTCTGCTAATATTGTTGTTCACTGTATATTAGATAACATGCAGAAACTTAAATATATGAGTACTTAATGTTCTTAACTGTTTCACATTATATTATATTATTCACCATAATATATTTATTCCAAATATTCCCCCCATCTTCGATACCAATCAATTGCTGCATTTGAATAATGACAGGGTGTTAAATCGGGTCAAAACTTTAATGAAGAACGTGACATTTTAATTTTTTAAACTTTGCCATAAAGAATGATTGGATGTTTTATACCAACACTATTCTGTTTTCTCTATGATTTGGATATTTAATTGTACGATAGTTTTGAAAACTAGCATATGTATTCTTCTTACGGTGTTTATACTGGTACCGTATTTTTTTTGCGCCGTGACTGTTGGAGAGACCAAGATTTTGCTTTGTGGAATCTAGTAGTTGCTTTGTAAGTTCCTGTTTCCTTTTAATAACATTTTTATTATTATTTTTGCAACCGTACTTAACCCAAGACATTAAAATATGTAACGACATTTTCTTATTTTTTTTTGTAGCAAGTTAAAAAAAAGTCACATCAAAACAAGAGAAAATAAAAAACAAAATAATTTTTTTATACCTAGGTGTTTTTTTGGAGCGTACTTTAAATGGGTCAGTGGGCTGTATGCCCACGGGTTTTGTACAAAAAAAATAAAATATTTAAGTTGTTTTTTCCTTTGTTTATTAAAAATTAATTCATTTCCTTCAGCATACTTATTAAAAATACGTAAAGTAGTTGCAAACTTATTTTGATGTATGAAAAACTTGGGAACAATGTTGGTGTAAGTCTATTCCACACTTGCTGCACTTGTACTTTGTATTTTGGCGGCATCCTTTTCATCTAATATTACCGAATCAGGAAGTTTTTTCTACGTCGCCATTGATAATCTACTTTCATTCCATCAGATAAGATTGAACTATGTATGTATCTTGTAAAATACAGAAAATCGCGAGCATCTTTAGCTTGTCCTGTTGGCGACAGACGATATACATGCATATGTAACTGAAAAGTATTATTTACACATACATTTATTGGAAACATTATCATTTGCCAATACCATCTTATTTCAATCTTATATTTAGCAACATTTTGATCTAGGCTATCTACACCAACCATATATTTATTATATAGTTGGTAACAATGAGGTTGATCAACATCGACTCGCTTATTATTGCACCATCTTTCAACTTTGCCATATGGATAAATCCTACTTTCTGTTGAAGAAATAGTTTTTTTATTTATTTTTTGCTTAGACCAGCACTCAGGGGTAGACCCCTACTAATGCAATGCATTGTGTTGGAACTAGGAAAATAGATTATGGGAGGGAGGATTTTGTGAACATTTGATTTGAATTTTCCTAGTAGTAGGTAGTTTCTTCCCACATACGGACAATACGGCTAAAGAACGAATTTTCCTTATAATGTGTTGTGCGATCCACTGTCCAGTCAACCATGAATGGATGAGCTGAAGAATGTGTATTACGTAAAAAAGTACGTGTTTCGGGAACAAGTTCTCTGATTTGAGCAGAACACATTCCATTATAGTATCGATAGAACAGTGGAACACAACCAACATTGCGGCGATGCTCCAATGAATCAATAGAATTGGATATCCGATCACCGATAAGCATCGGACCACATGAGAGTTGTATTCGATTTTGTATGGAGATAAGATAGAGTGAGGTATTTCCTACACCGTTTTAAAAAACCAAGGCACTTGAACGCTTCTTTTGACACCTGAAAAATGTGTTTGGTCCAGCGGACATCACACTGTATTCTCATGCCTCGAACGTCAAGAGCATCTGATTCCATTTCCTTTTTGGTAAAAATATTTGTTTGACCTCAAAGTTTGTATAGATTTAATATTTTTTGTATAAGAAATGGAGTGATGTCAGTTCGAGCACTCTTTGCCTCATTCAGCACTTATTTACAATATTAATACCAATGATAGATTCTTGTGAAGAAATTTCTTTTTACGATTAAAAGAAGTTAAGTAGTCTCTGCAAGGTATGTCCTCAGATATGTCACATGTTCTCTGAATGTTAAAGAATTGATTCCTTCAGTCATCTGTTATTAACAATAACGAATTAATTAACATTATTTCTCTGACATTATTTGCATGTGTTTTAGTTAGTAGAAGTAACCTAAAAAAATGCAAATAGTTATTTTTATTCATGTTTATACATATGTATGTATATTAATGTGCATTTATCGTACGAGTACTCGGTTAGCAAAAAGGAGTAATGGACTGGACTGCATTGTGTTCTCTTATCATTGACCGTTATTTGTAAAGGTTTGCGATATTGCATAATACCAATTTGCTTTTTGTACGCTTTATGTTGTTATTTAAACATTATTTGTCATTTATTGTATGTTTTTATACCCTTCACCTTCATGAGAAGGGTATATATAAGTTTGTCATTCCGTTTGTAATTTCCACAATATAATTTTCCGACCCTATAAAGTATATATATTCTGGAGCCTTATAGATAGCGGAGTCTATTAAGCCATGTCTTGTCTGTCTGTCTATCTGTCTGTCTGTCTGTTGAAATCAATTTTCTAAAGTCCCCAGACAGACTTTCGAGAAGTTTGCTATTTAAAATCCAAATAACGGTGATGTGAGCAAAAATCCGAGACAACCTTTGAAAATTTCATCAAAAAAACTAAGTGTATTAATATTGTTACGAACAAATTCATCAACAGATGGCGTGTGTAACATCAAAGTGTTCAAAAACTTTAAGTGTGTTCTTAAACCGTAATATAAGTGTGTAAAAAGACAGTGTGTTCATTTTTAATTGTGTTTGTGTACATTTAAATAAATAAACATCCCTATCGTGAATAAAAATTCCACATGAAATTTGTTCCCTTTTATTTTTTTGAAACATTGAATTTAAATAGGAAAAATGTGAAAAGGGAACAAATTTCATGTGGAATTTTTATTCACGATAGGGGTGAAAGACTCGTTATAGTTTCTTCAAACTACTTGACGCTTTTATTTTACAATTAAAAAGAATCCGGTTTATTTAAAGGAAAAAAAAACACCGTTTTTAAAAGGTAAAAACGTAACAATATAATATATGTATATAATTAGCATCCACAACAAAGGTGAAGGGTATATAAGATTCGGCATAGCCTCTTACTTGTTTTATTTGATTTTATGTTAAAAACACAATACGGTGAAGGGTATATAAGATTCGGCATAGCCGAATATATCACTTTTGTTTTGTTTGATTTTATGTTAAAAACACAATACGAGTATTATTGTATTATTGTATTACCTATCGTACTTATGTAGTAAAGGCTTGTTGTAGCTCTGTGTGTGCTTACATACTTAATTTATTAACTCGTGCGTGTTTTAGCAGTTTTTAATATGAAAAAACATTCGAATAGAAAACAAAAGCAGAAAAATAGTTTTGTTTGTTTTCATTTCAAAATCACTACCAACAACCATATTTTATTACTCCTCAGCCAGGCAACAGTCAGTTGTAGTGGTAGGTACATATGTGGCTATTTGCACTGACCTTAGATAATATTTATTTTCGATGTTGAAAAATTGAATATCGTTGAGTCATTGTAACAATTAGTCATGCGATTAGAAAAGAAATGCGTGACAAAAAGTTGTGATATATATTCGATACGATACTAGGGTATCCAAATTGTTTGATTATTCTTTTGTTCGAATAAATTTCGTTAATATTTTAAATATCACATTCGAATAGGGCCAAGTATCAAATAAAACATTGTTCCGATACTGAAACTATTTCGTCAACACATTATATTGTAGAATTATTGCAATGCCATAGTATGTGGACGTTCAGTCCTGTTATAACTGAACTGGATTATGACTCCTTGCAGTAACATTTACACACATAAGAGGTTTTTTTTTAAAAAGAAATTTTTATATATCATTTAAAGATTTGATATTTTAATTATTGATATAAAATTAGTAAAAAATCCTATACCAATTGTTTACATTGTTGAATTGTTTGCATGCCGTATAGTGGCCTGTGTGGTCCGGAGACATGACAGTGACTGAATCACGTTATCAGGAGATGTTAACAATCAAATTTTGGCGTATTATTGATGATATGCATATCATGGAAATATGTCACATAGTCATCGAAACCATAACCATAGTCAAACCAGCTGAACTACAGCGTTGTCAACTTTGAAATTTCAAAACGCACCAAAATAGAGAAAAAAACGCACCAAGTTAAGAATTTCGTTTTTGTTTCAAATATTTATTGAATTAATTTGAAATTTTTTAATATCATAAATTCTATAAAAAACTTTTTATCAACGATTATTAGTAAAAGTAATAATAGTAAAAGCCTTTTTTATATAAATATAAAATAAGCATTTAACCACTCAAAATTTAACTCACAATATGATATTCGGAACTAAAGTACTAATTGGTAAAAAAAATTAATTTCAGTACATATTTGGTACTTTTTTTTTATATATTTTTGTTTTCTAGTTAAAGTACTTCTATTTTATTTTTTCCAATAAAATTTGTTAGGATTCCACTGGTACTCTATCTAACCCTGATTGCTCGTCTACAGTTCAGTAGACCAAACCATCAGGTTATACAAGAATTTTTATTTACATGTTTAAAATGTTAATTTGATTTTCAAACAAAGATTTTTGAAGAATTTGATTTCATTTATCATACATTCGCATTTAAAATACATTGTTTCATCGTATAGATTTCCTGAGTTATGAATTATTAAAAAACTGCAATTAAAAATTAGTAAAAATAAAGATTTCATCACATTTTCGAAAAAAAAAAAAAATAAAAAACGCACCGAAATACACAAAAAAAATTTGCAGTGTTGAATTAAATGGTACTTAAACAGGTGTATTTTATTGTAGAAAGATTTTTTCTTACACTGAAACAAAAAGTTGTGTTGAATTTGCTTTGGTGCCACTAAAAATTAAAAAAAGCGCACCGCGCACCAACTAAAGAATTTTTGCACCAAAAATGGTGCGAAACGCACCAAGTTGACAATGCTGCTGAAGTTGCTTTTAAATAATTTAACATCACTTTACAATCAACCAGCTGTTTATGCAAATAACAAAAACTGGAGGTGTACAAAAATATAAAAAAGTAAAAAAAAAAATCCTATACAATCTTATACACTCCCGCAAATATTTTCTTTCTGCAGTAGCCCAATTCGCCTCTCTTTCTCCTTGTTTTTTTTTTTTGTTTCTGTAAAGAGTTATCAAAAAATCAACGCAAAAATAGCCTAATTATGATACTAATCTTACCTTCTTAATTTTTCCACCGCAAACACTTTTCTTAAATTTTAACGCTTAATTTTATTATTTTGCCGATTTTTGTTTTTTTTTTCAATTTTCAATGACAGCTGTTGAAAGCTGCCACTTGCTTATTTTTCTTTACAGTTTTTATGAAATAATTTTCTACATATGAGGTGGCAACCAGTTAAAGTCGGTTTAACTTAAAACGACCTTTAATTTTGACTATAGTTAGAAAATAATTAAATGTAGATTTTAAGTTTAAAGTAAAAAAAAAACAGACTTTAGTGTTTGTCTATGGTTATGGTCCATTGAATTTATTGAAAACAAAATTCCCGATCGTGTAATTTTCAAAAGCTGAACTCTTTAACGCATCATGTTATTTAATACCACGATATTATTTTTTATATTAAAAATAGAATCTGCCTTAAAAATTAAATTCCGCAAATATTTGAATGATTTTCTTGTAAATTTTAAAAGTTATCATAAAGTATAGAATTGTAAAAACATTTAAATCAAAAAGTATAAATTTAAATCATTATTTTCATTCCTTTTATTTGATTATTATTCGAATTATTCGTTATTCGAAAATGGTCATTTTCAAATTAGTCGAATAGTTATTCGCAAGAAATTGTTCGATTATTCGAACGAACAGTATTCGAAAGAATATCCTAATACCAAAGAACGGTTATTTGTGTTGAACATTTGTTAAATTTTTATGCATATTAGAATCCTAATTATATAGAAAACTACCGAAAAATCATTTTAATTCAATGAAGGCCTAGTATTTATGTTTGTTCTACCAGTGATTTTCTGTTTATGCTTCATCAGGCATCAGGATTCTTTCTGTCAGCTTTTAGAAAAGCAATATTTTTTAATTAATCTCACATTTAATTAATCTCACATTTATATTGAAAATGCATTTATTTAAACCAGCACGTCACGTCCATAGAGTCGTATGCTGCTAGTGATGCCAAAGTTGATCGTTGTAAAACTGCATTTGCTGGGACTTACGGAAACATTTGAAGCAGCCACAACAAAAAAAAAAAAAAAAACATTAATATTTTGTTTTCAATTGAATACCAATCAAAAAATCCAAATTTAAGTTTGTTTAACAA
The DNA here is from genome assembly GCA_950370525.1 of Bellardia bayeri. Taxonomy (NCBI): domain Eukaryota; kingdom Metazoa; phylum Arthropoda; class Insecta; order Diptera; family Calliphoridae; genus Bellardia; species Bellardia bayeri. The sequence goes on from OX493266.1 coordinate 100,316,472, forward strand.
AATAAATGAAAAGCATCATGCATTAAAAGCAAACAAAATATTAAAAGTAAATAATATAAGACAATAATACAATATTATTAAAATTTGCAATTGAGTTGCATCACATTTCACAATTTTAAACAACGATTTGGTAAATTTTGTCCAAACGAGTTTAAACAATGTTTTTGGTCGTCAGCCTTAAAATTCCAATTAACAGTGGTCTTGAATGCATTTCTGGGGTAATACTGTAATATTTGTTAAATCTCCCAGCCAGTAATTTGTTTTGATTTTAAACTTCTGGATCATATTTTTTATTTAATAATAGAACTATTCTAACAAAACTAGTGACTTTGCCTATGTTAGTCCCGGTTTACATTATGAAATTTTTGTCGCTGCGATTCTTGCTTTACAGACGAGAGCGGTGAGTCGTATTAAAAGGGGTACAAATATGCATTTACTCGTGAGACACGCTTTGTTCCCTCATTCATTGTTTTTTATTTTCATACATGTATGTATGTAAGTATGTGTTAGCTACAAAATATATAAAAACATGTATGCATCCACAAAAAATCTCTGCAACCAAAATCTCACAATGTAGACGCAAATACAATTTTAAAGAAGATACGACAAGAATCGCAGCGACAAAAATTTCATAATGTAAAATTTTTGTATACGGAACAAGGGATTTTGGATTGGCGGTATTATTATATTTTTATTGTGAAAAAATTTATGATAACAAATTCTTCGTAGTTAAACACTTATTTACAAAGTTTTGGTATTTGGTCCAAAATCTAATGATTTTAGATCAGAGTACTACACGATGAAAAAACTCACACACTTTTCTGAAAGGGGCTCGACTTAGCAACAGCCCTTTACAACCATACAAATCACTTTGTTGACACGCATTCAGAAATGAAAGTAAAAATCACACTGCAAAACTTCAATTGATAAAAAGACAATAACAATAATGTTTTTATAAAATAAATTGAAAGGCAAAGGCGGCAAATAAACTGAAGTGTTTTAATTCATTTTATTTTTTTGTGCAATTATTGACCATGAACTGATTAAAATTCCAAGAAAGTCTCACGAACAGACTTAAGAGAATTGAATTAAGTGTCGACATCACATAAAAATATTTCTACATACAATATACGAGTACATATGTAAAAATGTAAATTGTACTGGAAGAAAGAAAACACAAAAATGTACAACTGAAACTGATAAAAGCAAAATAATTACAATAAACTGCTAAAGACAAACGAAATCATATATGTATGTATGTATGTATGTATGTATGTAATCAATAAGCACTTATGGCAAATGAATGAACAGATAAAAATTATTAGGGAATATGTACATATGTATGTATACATAATATTATTTATATCTCCATACCAACCATACGAGTATTATTAACCACAATTACTTATTGATAGATTAATACACTTATTTAGCCTAAAGATATGCATAAATACATAAATAAAAGTACTTTATTCATTCCTGCATACTAAAATTTAATTAGGGTACCTCAAGAAAAAAAAAAATAATAAAAATAAGGCAATTGTGGTCCAATAATTGTCTTGACTTATGATGTGTCAAAACCAAAAAGAACAAAACATACATACATATAAGTATGTATGTATGTAATATTAAACACTTGAGCACGTGCACATCTTTCGCATTTCTAGTAAGTTTTGATTTCACATGAGACTGTCCCAAAATCATTGCCAACATGCTGCTACTACTCAGGGGTGTTTATTTTTGTGAAGCACTCTATTTGGCACTTAACTTTTATCGTCCAGAAAATAGCAAACGAAAAATAAAAATGAAAGAAATAGTTTTAATCGGACATAAAGGCAGGAAGGCGTACTTACTCGTACATACATACATATGTACGTTAAAATAAAATTCCATTAGAGTGGTAACCATCAAGAAATGACACAATCTTATATACTTTTTGAAAGGTAAATAGCAGACATAAAAGCCCAAGCCATTAAATACGTGAAAAATAAATGATAATTGATTAATAAAAACAAAAAAAAAAAACACATAAATCTTCAAAATTCTTTTACAAAGAAGTCAAGCATTTGGTGTTTGGCTTTTATAGGAATCAACTGAGTAGTAAATCAAAACTAACAATATCACTTTTAGTCACAACCTTATTAAAACGATAATTGCTCTTCTAAAATAGCTGTCATCCTTCTCTTAACACATGCATCCATCCAAGCAATTGGAAACATAAACTTTTGTTGTACAATAAATTTATGTTTTTTTTTTCACTGTTGCTTTGAATCCTTTTAGCACATGGCAACATTTTTTTCTATGTTTAACTGCAAACACAACACATACATACATAAAAACATAGATCAAAATGTCTACCGAAACTAAACAGGAAAAAAGGATTATATCAGCAAAAAAAGTTTTGTTTTACGGTACATTGCTGTTGTTTGCTTAAAATTTGATAAAAGAGAGAAAAAAATTGTCGAGTTTTCTTTTATAATAACAGGAATAGAAAATTTATTTTGGTTGAAAAAAAAAAACATCCAACCTTTGGTTTCAAGTTGCTTCTGGTGGCAAATAATCTTATACTATGGAACAAATAAGGATTATGTTGTGAAAGAATTACTTCCGAGTGTTAATCCTAAATACATAATATATTACAAGGGGTTTTTTTTAATGTTAAAGTAGAAATTTTTAAGCACAAATATTTATTGCAATTGTTTGAACTCGAATTAAGATTTCTTTCAATAAAAAGAACGTGTCAATAAGCGGCTTACGATTGATGAATTGAAAACATTTACCATTAAAAAAAAAATACAGAATTACACATTCAGACAATTAAAATTAAAATAAAAAATATTTCTTAACATACAAATGTATAATTATAAATTTAGAGTTTTTGTATATTTTCAAATTTTTTGCATTATTTGTTTGTTTTGACTAATATATTATCATTACGCCTGATCGTCTGTATCCGAACCATCATCATTTTCATCATCATTATCATCATCCTCACATTCTATATCATCTTCTTCTCCATCATAAGGGATATCCCTCATTACCTTCTTCATCGATGACTTGTTCATCGTCTGATTCAGCATCATGGGCTTTCTTGGCTTTCTTTGACTCTGAATTTTTCGCTTCAGACGGTCGTTTTGTTCTTTAGCGGGTGCGGCATCATCTTCATGGACATCGTTCTTTTTTTTATGGTTTGGGCAGGATTGCCATGTCATCTTCATTTGGCAGGATTCTTTTTTTTTATATGGTTTGGGCATATTTATTTGGCAGGATCGCCATGTGATGGATATGTACTGTGATTAAGTATAATGTTCTGATTTAGTTATGTACGTTTGTCCGGGTTTGCTTAATGAAGCGGCGAGCACGCCAATGTGTTAGATGGCTAAAAAGCCATCTTATGTGTCATTGTTACTGTTTCAAAGATTAAAAGTACTATAAGGTCCCCCACTCATTCAAGATCACATATGTATGTTTATTATTGCTTAAAAAAATATCATCCCATGACAGCCGGTTCTACGCACCGGAATGACCCAAGATCACTCAGTAATTACTGCTGTTACAACAACAACAACAACATTAGATTAAACAAGAATATCCATTCAGTACCTCTTTGTGGATTATAACATAATCTTGGATCATATAGATTTATTATTATAATAAGATTCAAAAAGTCACATTTTACAAAACAAATCGCTAAAAGCTGTTTTTAATTTGCCGCCATTATACCCCACTGTGTTGCTTTATAAGGATAATTGTAAGGATATTACCAAAAATGTTTTACCAATATGTATAAAGTATTTATAAACAGCAGTTATTTATATATATTTATGAAACCATACATAAAATTGGACATCACACGATCAGTTTATCTGTTAACCAAATGTTTGTTAATACAAGAAATAATTCAAATTTAAGGATTCCTAGATGTCGTCTAGAAATCATTAAACAAAGAATAGAGTACTTAGGTAGTTTGGAATACAATAATTTGCCCAAATTTCTAAAAAATTGTTCATCAATATCATTATTTAAGAAAAAGCTGAAAGATTTTTATCTTAATAATATTGAAATGCTTCTAATGTATTATAATTTAGCTATTCTATTGTATTTTTTTTTTTTGAATTTAGAAATAATTAAAATAAACATAAATAAGTTGTAATCATTTTACCAACGAAGTCTCAATACCACATTATAATGTGGTAATTTGTAATTGTAATTTTGAATTAATAAAAATAAAAAACATAAAAAAAAGTGAATAAAAATTAACACCAGCATCATATGCATCCAATTTGTTAGGCGTTATTGTAAAAAATATCATTTGCTAACTTTTAAGTTGGTAACTTTTTTAATTAATAAAGAACTATTATGTAAAAAGTACTAATTACCTTGAAAGTTCAATGTAATTTATTTTTGGCAAAAGTTTGTGTGATACAGCTGTTACTGAAACGATAAAATTTTTTTATATCCATGTAATAAAAAAAAAAATTATGCGATTTTTGCTACAGATTTGGATTTGGAATTTTTAAAATTTTATCAAAATGTCTATTCAATGTATAGCAAGAGTCTCAAATGTTAAAAATATATATTGTTTTTACACTTAAAGCTCCGAATATCCATAATTAAATAAATAAAGTTGCTTTTTTATTTAATGAGTGCAAATGTGCTTTGAAAGCATTTTTTCATCTATGTGTATTAGTTTAAAAGATATAAAGTTACCAAATTTGTTCTTTTACGATTAATCAAAAATCCCTTTTTACTGGTTCTATTACAGTCCAAATTTCATGGCTTTATTTCATTGTTTTCACCAGCTTTGTTTCGTTACCCTCAACGTTATGGACAACAATATAAATAGTAATAAATATTGCCTTAAATTGTTTCCAAGCGTAAAACAAATAACTTTATATAGGTACAACAAAGAATAAACTAAAGACTAGGATAGCAGGACATAAATCAGATCAAAGATATAGAAATATATCACAAAAAACAGCTTTATCAACTCATTGTGCTAATCTAAACCATTATCCAGATTTTGAAAATACAATGGTTTTAAACACAGAAAATAATTATAAACGTAGATTTATGTTAGAAATGTTACAAATTATAAAGGTTCCGACAATTTCGAGAATTAATTTTAAGTCAGACACTGATAATATAGCACAAAATTATAGACACTTAATTTATAAGAATAGAAACGGAAGTTAAAAAATAATTTATTTATATATAGATCAAGTTTAATTTGAAAAATATTTCTTTGTTTTTTGAATTTAAAAATTTTTTAATTTGTCAATTATTATTAAATTTGTTAAATTAAGAAAAAAAAAAAAAAAAAAACCCTGACGAAGGCACTCAAGGAAGTGCCGAAATATTGGTTTTAAATAAAAGATAAAAAGTTTTTTATATTTAAAAAAAGACCTCAAGCTTAAAAAATTAGTAATAATTACAAATAACTTTCTTTATTTAAAGACAAGATCACATGATTGGCAAAATGCACCAATCATATTTTGTGTTTTTAATTGTGTGATTGAACATTAAATTGATACACGTGACAATCGCGGATAATATTGTCTTTGCTTAATCCAATCAAGTGCAACCCTGATGTGGCAACCGTGTGACCACTTTAAAAACAACCGCCTATCAATAAAAATGTCGAACGTGTATCAATATTTATTGTGTTCGTTAGCGGCAAACAAAGTTTACAATACGCGCCAACATTTTCGTTTTTTTTACAAGCGTTCATTTATACTGATGATATATATACATATGTACATACATAATTCGATATACTTTTTATTGCAAATTTAAACTACTCCCTAATGTATGCTAAATATATTTTACATACCACACACGTTTACATTATTAACACACAGTAATGCCTCCCAAATAGTGTAGCATATTTTTAAGATACTAATAAAATGTGCTTATTTTTTTAATGTTGTATGTATAATTTATATGTATGATGCAATAATCATATGGCTTTACTAGGCCACATGGCTTTCAAAGGGTTAATACATACTTGTACTTGTGTATATGGCTAAGCAATAAACAAAACTTTGTTGTTGATTTACAATTGGAACGGGTAGCAACGATGTGCTCACATACATAGATATGTGTTCAAAAACAAAAAGGCTTGCTAGCATGTGGTTTAAATGAAGTACATATAACTAAAATTGTATGTCAAGGAATAAGCAGATGCAACTTATGGGATGACAATTAGTTTGTAGCTTATTATATTGGTTTAACATTTAACAATTTGCCATACAGATTATATTTTTTTTCTTATATGAGCTAGAGTCTTGTCCAATATGTTTAATTCTTACAGTTTCTGTAGAAATTGATTTCAGACATGAGTTTTTCCAATGTAAAAACAAGAATTACGTCGTAATAAAAGCTACTGGTCAGAATTTTTAATGTTATTCTCTCATATAAATGGAATACACTTACTTTTCAATCATAAATTAAACTAATTTATTTATAAACTCAAATTTAGTTTTAAATTTTATATGGATTTATTTATTTTGTTTGAGCATTTATTATAAATTTAAGACTGAAAAAAATATTTTATACAAATAAAAACTAGAATTAGAAGTAGGAAACCAATTTTGTTGTTACTCTTGTTTTCAATACAATAACTCTTAAATAATATTTGCATAAAAAATATGTGTATAGGTATATGCAGATTTTGTTTGGCTTGCTTTTTACCTCTACTCAGTAGTATTTATAATACTTGAGAGGATTAGCTGCATTAAGAGTTACTATTTGTTAAGAATAATACAAAAAGTTGAAAAAATATACAAATTTTTGACATTTAACATTAAAAAAAAACTTTTTGAGAAAATTTGATTTTGTAAAAACGATAAACTACAACAGGGCGAGTACAATTACGAAATTAATAATACAGTGGTTTGAACAGCAAACTAAATTTGGTACACATACATACGTAGATATAAAACACGGGTGTGATATGATTGGAAGTTATATTATGTTAATGTTACCACTCTCTTGACTGCAGCAATCATATATACATACGTTAGTAGCAATCAATTATATGTTTGCGGCAATCATTTCCATGCACTCAAATTTTGGTTATTATGATTTGAGAATAACATATTATGATATATTACTTCAAATTTAAACAAGATCGCTAAAAACATATACGGCCCAATCACGAATAAAAAAATCCGCGGCAGTTTTTTCCCTTTTTATTTTTTTATCATTGAATTTAAATAGGAAAAATGTTAAAAGGGAATATACTCCCGCGGAATTTTTATTCATGATTGGGCTGATACATTATTATAGCAATAAAGTCAATGGTATCTGGTTGAATAACTTCTAATCATGCTAAAAAAATGTCTGTGCTCATATCACAACCATGTTTTTTCTGTCGTTGTCATTACAAAATATTTATTCGCAGTACAAATATTCGCTGCTGTTTTATAAAAAAAAAAAAACAACAACAATCTACTGCAATTCGTTGTGTGTTCAATAAACACTTCACAGTGTGCTAAATATGGGTGTTTCCAATATAACGGTCGTTACCGATTTTCGGTGATTTTTAAAATAAAATTGCAACCTAAGCAAATATGCCACGAGCATTGCTTAATTTTGGACCTACGAAAGTTCAAGCATTCATAAAAAATGTAATTTCAAAACTTTTTTTTTGACCATTAAAGCACATTTATAAGGTAACGACCGTTACCTTTTTATTGGTCAAAAAAAGTATTGAAATTAAATTTTTTATGAATTCTTTCGATTGCAATCCACGTGGCATATTTGCTTAGGTTGCAATTTTATTTTAAAAATCACCGAAAATCGGTAACGACCGTTACGTTGGAAACACCCATATGTATATATCTATATTTATATTGGCTTGCATTCACAGTAACCTTTTAATATAGAAAACCTTCATTAGATGTGGTTTCTAATTTACAATTTAGTGGAACAAATATAATTCTAATACTATTCCGTTCTTTTACAAACGTGGACTGTCTATTACTGTCTGCACCGTACAACTATTGACGCGTATACTGCCGGCTAAGCATAAAGTTGCACCATTTTGAGCAGGGCTACTTTTACGTTGAAATCGCTTGCCACACCATTGCATGCCCCTAAATGTATCCCAAAACGCACGACGGAAATTTGCATTCATAAAGCAATATGTAATTGGGTTGCAGCACGACGATGAATACGCCAGCAACTGCAGCACACTTATGGAAGTGTAGTCAATGTACTCGTAAATGGCTGAGCCAATGTACATGGCCACGGTGTTGATAACGTATAGTGGTGTCCAACATATAAAGAATTCCAATACCAATACGAAAAGCATTTTCACCACACGTTTTTTACTTTCCAAATTCTTGGCAATATTGTTTCTGGAAAGAAAAGTACAGAGAAATGAAAATTAATTAAATGTATTTGTGGAATTATTGCAAGAAAAATAATAAAAAAAACAAATAATAATATTTAAGACTATATTTCAGCAACAAAATAATTTTGTTCAAACATTCATCCTCCTTAAGATTGTTTCCAATAGAGCCCAAAATTAAAACGAAAAATGAAGCTAACTAACTTCAAAACATCAAAACAAAAACAATTCCATTAACAAATTGCCTGCCATTTATTTAACAACTCGTACACTTATCTTTTCTACAAAGAATCAATCTATTATTATTTTCCAATAATTTAAGTTTTTTGAAAATATAAAATTTTTAACCCAATCAACATGTAAATAACATGTACAGACCGATAAGCTTATTATCAATCCTATCGAAGCTTTTCGAAAAAATATTCGTTTTAAGTATAACTCCTCATCTAAACGAACACGAAATCATCCCGGATCACCAATTCAGATTCAGAGCGAAACATAGTACAATAGAACAAGTGCATAGAATTGTCACTCTAATTAGATCGGCGTTTGAGAAAAAGCAATACTGCTCAGCCCTGTTTATAGACATTTCCCAGGCATTTGACAAAGTTTGGCATGATGGGCTACTTATCAAAATAACACGAATGCTATCTCAAAACACTCACAAGCTTCTGGAGAGCTATCTAACAGGCAGAACATTCATGGTAAGGTCCCCCCTCAAGAAAATTACTGCTGGTGTCCCCCAAGGCAGCATATTAGGACCGCTTCTATATATAATATACACAGCGGATATGCCAACAAACCTGAGCACGCATACCTCCACATTTGCAGACGATTCAGCGTTAACCATGACCCAAAAGTCGCATCGCAAAATCTGCTGTCCCACATCAATGAACTAGAGGCCTGGCTAGAAAAATGGAGAATAAAGGTTAACCCGGCTAAATGTGCTCACTTAACTTTCACGCTCAGAAGACAAACCTGCCCAGCTGTAAAAATAAATAACATCACTGTTCCGGTAGAAAACCATGTTAAGTACTTGGGAATTCATATAGATAGACGCTTGACCTGGGCTCGTCATATCGAAGCGAAAATAACGGCTATGGAAATTAAAGCAGCTCAACTACATTGGCTTCTCGGTCGAAACTCAAACTTGTCGTTAGACAACCAAATTCTCTTATACAAGTCCATCATAAAACCAATATGGACATATGGCATCCAATTATGGGGTACTGCATGCTCATCTAACATCCAAAAGCTTCAAAGAAGACAGTCTAGAATATTATGACAAATTGTCTGCGCCCCATGGTATATACGTAATGATATTATCCACAGAGATCTCAACGTTCCCACTATGCAGGAGGAAATTAAAAAATATTCAACTAGCTACATCGATAAAGTAATGGCCCACCCTAACTACCTAGCTCGGGGTCTGCTTCAGTTCGAAGGTCACCAGAGGCTAAAAAGAACCGATACTTTGAGCCTAACTAGAAGACATTTTTAAAATTTGAATACAGCAGTTAGTGGTTACATTGGTAACAACTAATAAACAACAAGTAGAATTAAGATTTGAATACATATTGTAAATTTCGATAAGAAAGATTCAATAATAAAAAAATATATTTAAAAAAAAAAAAAAATGTAAATAATGATTAAGAATTCATAACCGACTCATTTATATACAGACGCACATACATACCTTCGTAGAACAGACTCTGTGGCCTTTAAACTTCTCTTGCTATTAAACGACTTCTTTGCATCTGTTTTGTGATTAAATTGTGGCACGACCCGTTGCACTGTGCAGTAGCAACGTGCATGATTATGATATTGCTGTTGCATCTGGTAGCGATACATTGTTGTGGTGGCTGACGAAGTTGATGCAGACACCGCCGATGAGGATGGTAATACGAGTGTTGCTGTTGTTATATTTGTGTTGGTGGGGTTAATGTTTTTTGCTGTCGCACTGCCGCCACTACTGCAACAGTCGGCTGTGCAAAATTTATTGGTGGCACTGACATCCTCATCCGGCAGGATTTTCTTTAGAGTGGCAAAACGCATACAATATAAGTGGGGACGTCCGCTGTGGGTGTTTGTGTTCGAGGTATTTGAACGTTTACAGCATAAACGTGAAATTGGTTCTGAAATTGAAGGAAAATGAACAAATTTATTAAGTTTATAAAATAGTCAATTACATCCAATCGAGAAAGTCAAATATAATATGAATTAATAAACAGCAATTTTAATTTGATAATGAAATGCATTTACATTTCATTAACAACTACGTTTATGTGCGCGGTTATTGTTGCAAGTATTCGCAATAAAGTTAACAATGAAATACAATATATTATACCCTACACCACAATAGTGGCCCATAAATATTGGTCCAACACCCACCTTAAAATATACCGATCGACACAGAATAACTTTCTGAGTCGATTTAATGATGTCCGTCCGTCCGTCTGGTTGGCTTGCTGGCTGGCTGTTCATGTAAAGCTTGTGCGCAGAGTACAGGTCGCAATTTTGAAGATATTTTAATAAAATTTGGTACGTGATATTTTTTCGGCCCAGGAATGGATGGGATTGAAACTGGTGGCAATCGGTAGTGTAAGGATGTCTCAACGCCCATGAATCCAAATATAAAACTAACAAAAGAAATGTGTTCACAATCAGAAGAAGAAATGGAAGAAGTCAAACACTTGCCATGCCAAAATCTCATTGGGTCGTTAATGTATTTAGCCATATCTACAAGACCGGACATAGCACATGCTGTGTTTTGAGTCAAGTCAACACAAATTTTGGAAAAGATCATTGGATCGCAGCAGATACCTGAAAGGTACACAAAACTGGGGTCTAAGGTTTTCTAAATCGCAAAAAGAATTAGAAGGATTTGCTGACGCTGATTGGGGTGCATCAGTAGATGATCGTCGTTCTTATACAGAATACATATTCAAGTTTGCAAATGCAGCTATAAGCTGGAAATCACAAAAGCAACGAACGGTAGCATTATCAACCTACGGAAGCGGAATACATGTCTATATCCGAATCATCCAAAGAAGCAATAAATTTAAAACATATTCTTTATCATATTTAGCAATTGCAGGGGCCTGTGAATATTTACAACGATAACCAAGGTGCTGGTAAATTATGCAAAAATCCCGTGTTTCATAATAGAACCAAACATGTTGACATCCGTCATCATTTCGTTCGGGAAACCATTGAGAGAGGAGATATTAATATTGAATACTTACCTACAGATGAAATGCTGGCAGAGGTGTTAACGAAAGCTCTTGTATAAACCAAAACATATAAAATGCTGTAATCTAATGGGTCTCAAATCTATTTAATTTTTCAAGAATACATTTTGAGGGGAGGTGTTGGAAATCCAACAAAATGTACTTTATAAAATAACACTTTTCCGAATTAATATAATTTTGAATCAAGTAATTTATGTTTTGTGTTTTCAATATTTGATGTATTGTAATAAAATTTTTCACTCTGATTTTTATATTCAAACAAACAACAACGTATTGTTGTTAAATTCACAAGAATTATTTCACCTAGCCCCCATACAAATGTACTCCCGAAATTGGGGTTTACCGATCATAAATGTTTGAATTATGCAAGTATCCAAACAAATTTCTCGACAAATGAGTAGTGAATAGAGCTAAATCACATTTACAAATTTTGTGAAGATTGGTCCCTAATTAGTCGTAGCTCCCATATAAGGCCCACTTCCGAAAATCACTTTAACGACTATAAATCTCTTCAAAATGTTGTTATCCGAATTAAATTTAATAAAAATAAATTTCATATATACAGAAATGATGCCACGCAATTTTATAATGGTTGGTCCATAATTAGTCAAAATTCGCATATAAGACCCTCTCCGTAATTCAAATTTAACCTCGATAGCCTCCATATCGAGATAAATTATAATATACACAATATTTAAATTCGCGGAAGTCATGGCATTCAATTTTTAGATGATCGGTCCATAATAATTCTGAAAAACTGTTTAATTTATATACTGGGTGTAGGGTATTATATGGTCGGGTTTGACCATATAATATGTGTATATATGTATAAACATTCTTTACACACATTAATAGTCACAAATGTATGTAATCGTACATATGCATGTATGTATGTATGTATATGGTGTAAATTTTATCTCATTTTCATTGTTGCATGGTTTGTTTTGTTTTGTTGCTTTTTATTTGGCGTTTAATTTGCTTTCGATTAAATAATAATATAACGCAATTCAATTACCATTTAATATTTGTGTCAATTGTTGTTGCCGTATTACAGAATTATTTTTTTTTTATTCACATTAATCAGAATGATAGACAGGCATCGTGCAGAGAATCAAATGGAATTCACAAACAAGCAAAAAGTTTATAGAAATTAATTGAAACAATATGCATGTCGTGTCGCATCATTCACTTTGTTCACTCATGTTGGGGTAGTGCATGTTAATGTCAATGATAACGTTAATGTAATTTTTGTAATTCCATGTCCTCAATTTGTTCCTAAAAGCCCTTATGACACCCCTGAAAAGCGATCTATGGACTAAGTTGTTGGATGTAGCACAATTTCTTGGCCTTGACCTGGATCAGACCATTGCCTCTGACAGAGTTGCAAACTGGTAAATTGGATTTTAAATCTCTGCTACTTTCATACATAGAACAATTGTCCAATTCACAGCATATGTTGTATTATTGTATTGTTTCAACGTAAAAATATTTTTCAAACTATTTTTTTTTTAATTTCCATATAAAATTTTATTTTAAAGATTAAAATTGCAAAACTAAAGTGTTTGTTTACAATATGATATTTAGGGCAACATACAAGAATTTGATACGAAAATGAGAAAATTGTAGAAAGGTTGGGAAGCACTGGTATAGAAACAATTGAAAACATTTATATATCATGTATATACTATACATACATATATAAATATGTATCTCCTTAATATAATTAAAAAAATAAACTTGTTGTTTTGAAAACTTAATAATATTGAAGAAATTCAGGTTCACATGCGATTAGTTGTAATTCACTGACGCACAAGTCAACATCCCAATAATTTAGACTGCGAATAAAATAAAATGTTCTCATTCTCAGTTTTATCACAATTTGTTATCTTCATCATACTCGTATACACGGCATGGAAATGCACCTACTGGCAAAGACATGGTGTAAAAGGACCTGTAGGTTTGCCAATTGTGGGCAATATGCTGAAATATATAATGGCACGCCAGCATTACGGTGATGTATATCAAAACATTTACAAGTGTGTTGAGAATAATTATTAAATGCTTAAGTGTACTCGTAAACATATATACATACATACATATGTACACACATACATACATACATACACATCACTAAACAGACATAAAAGTGTGTAATGAATTTGTCTTGTGTTCTAATGTTTTCCATTGCATGGACTTATCTAGTGAATACCAAAATTTACCGTACATTGGCATCTACCGTCTGTTCAATGAACCGTGTATATTGCTGCGTAGCACCGAAATGCTCAAGACGGTGATGATACGTAGTTTTCAACATTTTCAGGATAATGTCTTGTGGGTTGATGCTAAACGCGATCCTGTGGCAATGTGTAATCCTTTTATAGCCAAGGGTGAGAAATGGCGCAACATGCGGAATGAAATTGTACCCATATTCACGCCCAATAAAGTGAGTTACTTTATGAAGATATTCATATTTACACACCTATGTATCGTACATGTACATACATATGTCGTTGGTAAATAGAGCAAGTAACAGTTTTTTTTTTTTTTATTGTTTAAGGTTAAATCCTCATTTCCCCATATAGAGAATGTGTGCAGGAAGTTGAAGGCCTATGTGTTGGATAATATGAATGAAAATTGTTTTGAAGCGAAAGATGTAAGTAATGGAAAATGTTTTAGCATTAAGTTGTCACAAGGCAGACTCTTTAGTATGTGTTTTTTTTTAAAAAGGAAAATTTTTATTAAAATTTTGTGCAATTTACTGTGACATTTATAAGTTTTGTTTTAGAAAAGCGAAAAAAGTTAACAATGTTTACAAACATTCCAATTCCGAATACAACTAAGTGATAAAATAGGATTAATAAAGCATTTTTTATATATAAAGATCATTCAGAATCTACTCAAACTTAGATAATACTTACATACTCGTATAATGAAACTAAAATATAATTTATAACAGGATATAACTCAAAACCAAATCGTTAATCTATAGATATATCTGTCACGACATTTTACCCCCAATTGTTTCTGACTTTTTCTAATTTCAAGGAATTCGGTGCACTTACCATAATAATACAAAGGTGAAAATTTGAGTTAAATCGAATAGAGTTAGCCCTTGAAGTAACGAAATTTAATTAGATAAAATTCATTTGATTAATTTAAACTTTTGTTAAACATATTTTTTTATACCCTTCACCTTCATGAGAAGGGTATATATAAGTTTGTCATTCCATTTATAATTTCCACAATATAATTTTCCGACCCTATAAAGTATATATATTCTGGATCCTTATAAATAGCGGAGTCTATTAAGCCATTTCCGTCTGTCTATCTGTCTGTCTGTTGAAATCAATTTTCTAAAGTCACCAGATTTCTTCGGGATCCAAATCTTCAATATTTCTTTCGATAAGTTTGCTATCAGCAAAATCCGTCCATAAATAACGCAGATATGTGCAAAAATCCGAGACAACCTCTGAGAATTTCATCAAAAAAAACTAAGTTTATTAATATTGTTACGAACAAATTCATCAACAGATGGCGTGTTTATCGACATAATTATGCATAATATAATTATGCATCCACAGCAAAGGCGAAGGGTACATAAGATTCGGCATAGCCGAATATAGCACTCTTACTTGTTTTTTTTTTTAAGAGAACTAACACTCTGGCAATTAATATGCCAATATATAATTGCGCTACTTTCTTTGGAAAGGGGATAGGTTGGAGAAGTAAAGGTGGTGAAGGAAGAAAGCTTTTATATCACAACTCTGCAATTGCGCATTATGTTTGTTTTTAGTGCAGCATTGCAGCGCCTCTGGCGGTGAGTAGGCAGGCGCACTAATTTTAAAGCTTGATTTTATAGCCTTTATTTAATTAGTTTACTTCGGTGGCGTTTATAAATGCTATACCACCGAAGGAGGGCGCTGTGATAAATATTAGTTCTGATGGATAGAAAAGAAAACTAATAATTGCCAGAGACTGATGTTGTTTGAGTGGCAGCAACTGGAATTCGAACCCGCGCTGTAAATACCAACTCATCCTTAATGATCAAATGCGCTAACCAATTAAGCTACAGCACCCTCAAAACATTTTTTAAACTATAAAAAATATTTATAAATAAAATAATATTAATAAAATTTTGATTTTTGTGCAAAACATTAAAATGAAAGCTAAATTTAAAATTTTTTATAAGACACCCTACAGTTTCTCAAAAAGTTTTGACAACTCCTTTTTTCATTAAGAAAATTAGTAGTCTCTAAAAAAAATTAACTCCCAAAAATTTAATTTTTTATTTTTTAGCCATTTTGGATTTGCCCTAAAGTTGAGTTTTACATAAAAATAGCAACATTTTGAATGAATCTGGTTCCCTAGGTAGTAAATTTTTTAAATTTATTTTTCATACAACACAATTCCTTTAAAGTTCGCTATCTAAAAACTGCAAATACGTTATAAGTCTTCGTGAAAGTTCTAAAATAATGTAAAAATAATAGAATTACCTTTTTCACATTTTTAAATTTTTTTTTTAGCTTTTGACTCTGTGATCATTTTTTACTACCACGTCATATTCTAGTTATAACTTTTAGAAACTCGTGCGTAGCCATAATAATGCAAAATAGTTTTGTAAACATTTTTAAAAGTCATGACTATAATTATGTTATGATCGGACTAAAAATAGCGACACAGTGACCAAAACACTAAAAGGGCGGTATTTGTAGGCGTGGCAAAAAAAATAAAAAAATTATTTTTGAAATTGTTTTTACATTATCTTCAATCCTAGGGGGTGACTGACAAAATTTTTTTTTTAACCACTCTACTGTACTTCCTCCCTAGGCCTGTGAAGTTTTATTGCAAGTAGACTTGCTGTTTACAAATTACAGATTTGTTTCGCCTTTTTTTAAAATTTCTCTTATTCTGAGTTGTAGTTTTGTATCAAAAGTCACCTTAATCCATTACGCACTATTTAGACGAGGTAAAAAGACACATTTTAAATTCTAAACTTATTTGTCCCCTGCAATACCAAGAGCTTAAGTTTGCAGTGCTTTTTAAATGCGGTAACTTTTTCTAGATATGTGTCTGAATTTAAAACTAACTTTTAAATTCACTTGCCTGCGATTTGTTTTTATTATTGTGATATTTAAAAAGTAAATATTTTCGAATTCATTTCATATATAAAACTTTTCTTTAACAATATATACGAGTATATAACATGCGTTTGTATATGTCGATGTAAATATATTTATGTATATATGTAAGTAGTTATTTTCAAAATACACTTTGGACGTTGTGGCCTCTGCAGCTTATGGTTTAGATGCACAAACTTTCACCAATAACAAATCTGATTTTACACAACTGGTGGAGAAGTTATTTCTACCCAAACCATTAAGTCTTTTGGAGACAACAGCTCTGCTCTTTTCTCCAACTTTGGGTAACCTAATGAAATATACGTAAGTATTGCTGACAACAACAGCAGCAAGGTTTTTTTTTTTTTTATGGGAGTGAGCGGGCTTTTGTCAGATGATAATTTCATTGTATTTCTATGCAAAATTTCCTTTTGTAGCTACATACCAGATGGTGTCGCAATATGGCTGAAGACTATAATCACAAACATATTAAAATTACGCTTAGATAAGGGTAATGGAAGTTGTAAAGAGCACTTGGATTTCATCCAGTGGTTAATAGAAAACAAACAGAAACTGAATGAACCCATCGACCGTGCCACCATTGTTGGCCATTGTAGTACATTTCTGTTGGAAGGCTTTGAAACTTCTTCATCTTTAATGGCCTTTGCCATGTATGAGGTAAACACACAAATGAAGACATTGTGGATGAGATGCAGAAGAGTGTGAAAACAAAATTAATGTTTATTCCAGTATGCTACAAATCCTTTGGAGCAACGTAAAGTTTTATTGGAAATTGATGAAGTTTTAAAACGCTATAATGGCCAACTAAGCTACGATGCTTTGCAGGAGATGACATATATTGAGGCTTCCCTTTATGGTAGAGTTATTTTTTTTTTGTTAATGGTTTTTATACCATATTGTTTCAAACAGATTTTATATTTTATATTTTAATGTTGATGCTGGTTATGTTGGGTACTGCAGAAACGTTACGCCTTCACCCAGCCATGATGGCATTGTTGAAGCACTGCACCAAATCATTTGCATTGCCTGCACAAACTGAACATGAACCTGGTTTTAAGGTACCGAAAGGCATGGTATTTGTGGTGCCTGTAAAAGCTATACATTAGTAAGTCTGTAAATTTGTACAAAAATAATATTAAACATGATATTGCTTTCTAATATTTCACATTGAAAAGTGATGCTGTTTTGTATCCCGAACCGTTGGCCTTTAAACCCGAACGTTTTCTAATGGACAAAGAGAAACGTTCAAGTTGCACATTTTTGGGTTTTGGTGAAGGTCCTCGCATGTGTCCTGGTATAAATGTTTCTACACTTCTATGAAGAAATTAAAATTTATTTTTTGTGTTTGTTGTAGGTGGTCGTTTTGGTTTGGCCCAAACCAAAGCAGGCTTAGTTTCATTGCTGTCACAGTTTTCTGTACATTTGGCTGACAATGTTCAAAGCAAAACATTGGAAATGTCAACAACTACATTTCTAACAGCTGCTAAGGATGGCATTTGGATTAAGTTTATGCCAAGAACATAAACAAAAGTTGAATTCTTTTAAAATAAGTAAATCCCCAAGCAAAATATGTATGTTAATACTATATATACACACACACACACACACACACACACACACACACACACACATTCACATAAACTGAAATACATACATATATTTTTGTATTTGTTTCGTATTTGAGTGTCTGTCTATGTTGCACATTTTTTGATGTGCGTAGGAGGTTTCATTTCGCTTTATTCCATTTCAAATTAAATTAATATTTTTTTTTTTTTATTATTTTTTAATATCTAATGCATCAAATGCACACATCTGTATCCCATACATGTTTTATTATTGAACTCGTTAATAAAAGTTTATTTTTGCAAAAGTTTCAACTCGTTCATTTGCGATGCTATTTGTTGGTGTTGCTGCTGCTTCGATCTCAGGTTGGATGTTGATTTCATAATGACGTAATATTCCCATGTTTGCCGTCGTAATAAGTTTGGGATTTAGAAAACATAGAATGTTGCATATAAAAGTGTGTAATGCAAGTAAAGTAAAGTAAGTTTGTTTATAACTCTCTGCAGAATCTTTTCGTATTATAATTGTTATTTTCCTGCTAAACTCAGAACAAAAACTACCATCAGGATAATTCATAATGCATAATAAATAAGCGTTTGCTTGTTGGTGGACTTGGTGAACTTTTGTGGTATTAGAGAAGTTTTCGTTTAGAATTTAAGTCTGTTTACCATTGTTTAAATAAAATATAAAGTGCTACAAGTGTGAGATGCAGAATTTACACGAGATTTGAATTTCATAGAAAACATAGTAAATGGTATAAACAATTACCATGAATATATAGTATGGACATAAACAGTGTTGGCAACAATAATAAGAACGTATTTTTCATTTCCAATAATGCGAACTTTGTTAATTTTGTCTTACTGTCAAACTACTGATAATTTTAAAGTGAACGCATACTGATAACATTTCTATGAAGCTCGTTAATGGTTATGTGCCTAACTAAACCTTCTGGAAATTGTTAATTTGATCGGAAAAATCTAAAAGGGACGATATTTTAAATTTTAAAATAATGATTTAAAACAATATTTTAAGGAGTTGATGTCATTAGCATCAATTAACTAACTATCTACAACAAATGTATGTTTCAACATGCTGCCAGAAACATTTCGTAACTTTTCACAATAAGAACAGAGTACAACTTCAGCAGCATTAGTTCGCATTTATTTCTCATCAATTTTTTTATATGGGCTTTTGATAGTATTTCGTACGAAATGGTGAACAGAGTACCATGCTTATGTCAGTAAAAAATGTTGCTGAGATTTAGTTGCTTTAGTAAAACAGTTTGTTATTTTTTATGTTTTGCTTACAAAATAATTAAAATTATTTGTCTGTAAATAAAAATGCTTTTGTTCCAAGCTCGAGGCCAGTATTGATAATAAATTTTATTTTATTTTATTTTATTTGCCGATATTTCGATGCTCTTTGAGTATCATCATCATTTGAAAAATCTAAATTGTTTAATGGAGAAAACATTAAAATAGCGCACAAAACTGAACAAAATCTTGCAATAGTTTTCACTAAAACCAAGGACAAAATTCCAAATATGGAAAAGGCAAATGTGGTATATCAGATCCACTGTATAGGTAACAAAACTGAAACGTGTAAGAAAGTGTATGTTGGAACTACTAAAAACAAATTGAAAATTGGAATTGCAGGACATAAATCAGATTAAAAACAACGTTTAAACAAATTTATTCAAAAAACAGCATTAACAACCCACTGTGCTGAGAATAAAATAAGATTGAT